>CM026572.1:24870754-26151587 GCA_015143295.1 Tetracentron sinense | reverse complement strand
AGAAAGAAGAGAAAGGACGATGGTAAAAAAAAACCGTACCGTTGCAACAGCTCGACTCGCGGCACTGAACATCCCCATCCAGTGCAAGTCCCTCGTGGCGGCTATATCCGCTGGGAGCCTCATCGCCAACATCATCGATGTGGCGATGGAATCGTGCTCCATCGCCGAATGGGCGACGGTAGGACGAGTGTACCCTCTGGGGAAGACGGGATTTCACAGCTCCGCGGGGCCCCCCATGGTAATCCTCTCTCGAGGAGGGGCAGAAGAAGAAGCCACGTTCGCGGCTGGTGAGGAAGTAGAAGCCGGGACAATCGCAGGAGGAGCCGTCTCTGCCACAGTAGACGGAGCGGCTACGACATCTACGGGAGAGCCGGTGCAGACAATTGGAGGCTCCTCCACGGGGGCACTACTCCCCTCGCCGAGTGTTGCGGCTTGGGTAGATGACGTCCCGGTCGATTCCCGTTCTCGGACCCGTTGATCGTGCTCCGCTTCTCGCCGAGCCTTCTTCGCTTTCAGCGTCTTGAGAGCTTCCACCCTCACTCGTTTCTCCACCCTCTTATCCGCCGCGGATGGACGAGAAGGACGGGGAGGACGAGTCAAGGCCGGAGCCTGTGAAGATCGAGGTGGAAGTTGGTCAGCCATTTCTTCGTCTATCTCCTCGTCAGGGGCAGTTGCCGGTCCAAGCGGTCTCTGCGACGGTGGACGAGCTGGTCGACGAGACTTTTTAGGTAAGGTCCCCGCTCCTACAGCGGAACCTGTCTCTCGAGCAGAGGACGGCTTCCAGGTGACGTAAGCGTCGCCCTTATCGCTGCGAACTCTCTGAAGCGCGTACTCTTCTTCCGCGGAAAGATCGGAGAAGTGTGTTTTCGAAGCCTCTGCAAAAAAAAAAAAAAAGTGAAACATTATTAGCCGTGTAACGGGAGTACGTTTTCAGAACCGACAACGGAGAATGACTGAAAAGCAACAGACCTGAGGTAAATTCATGGGGAACAGGACGGGCAATCTCCGCCCTCCAAGCTCCGGAGACCACGAAAGGCATCTCCTTCCAGTCCCGTTCTACATCGGGGAGGTGTGAGATGATGTCGGGAACTCTGGATTTTTGCCTCCAGGTGAAGTACGTCTTCTTTCCCTCCTCAACAACCCCGGGACACTTCACGACGAAGCGGAAGTGGAAGACGTGCCTGGCCTCTACATTGTACCCGTCTCTGTTGAACTTGTCCATCAGAGACATGTACTTGTAGAACTTCGGGTGCATTTGCCCCGGGGCAATTTGAAGGGCAGACAAGACGGAGTCCGTGACGGGGGAGAGGGGGAAACGAAGTCCAGCCTCGAACTGGGCGAGGTAGACAATGGTACAGGAAGAACGATGGTCAGGAAGAACATCTTCTTCCCCGAAATGAATGTGGACGTGAGGAGGAATTTGGAAGAGGGTTCTGTAATGGTTTAGTGCGTATCTGACAACTGGTTTGGTTTTGGATGAGGGAGCACCGGTGATAATATCGTGAGGAGCACTGCCTGAACAACTGGCCTCATCGGCACTGTCTATCCTAACTATTTCGGCAGACATGGTGACAGAAAGGGAGAAAAGAAAAATATAGGGAAAACGACAACAGAACAAAAGGAAAAGAGAAGGATCTTACCGAAAAATGTATTAGGGAGCAAAAGGCACAGCCGGAGAAGAAAGAAGAGCAGGACAGCAGAGCGTCGGTGAGAAGAAATTCCGGCAGAGTAACAGAAGGCAAGAATTCAAATGAGGAAGATGAAGTACCAGGCCTTCAGTACTTATAGACCTGTCCTTAACTCTAAGGACGATAATGACCTCAATCTGTACCGTACGCGTGTCCACACATGCAGACAACGTGAAGGACAGGATGGTCTATTGACCGAGTTAAATAACCGTCGGGAAAAACGAATCGTCCGAAAGTTAATGATGACAGCCTGCCAAGCATTTATGAGGTATGACGTTTCGGCACGCGCAATACAGTTGGCACGACGCTACGTCTTCGCGTACAGAGTATGTGACCAATCGTCATTCTGAGGTTAGCTGTATCTTCTCCTCCGTCGTTTCGTTATATTTATGACACTCTGAACCACGTTCAAAGTATCATAAAGGGGCAATTTGTAATGGGTAAATTTCGTAAAAAACCTAAGTATGGTCATAACGAGCTTGTCCTCGGTGTGGTGTTATCGTTTGAGCTAATTTCCGTCGTCTCTTCGACGACGGATCCGTTGTCGTATGGACGACGATCCCGTCCTCGTTCTGATCACGGACCCGTGGTCGCATGGACGACGACTCCGTCCTCATTCTGACGACGGACCCGTGGTCTTATGGACGACGATCTCGTCCTCGTTCCGATGACGGGCCCGTGGTCCCTAGGACGACGATCCCGAATCCCAACACGTGATGAGATACGGCGTTACTGCCTTAGCATTAAATGCAACATTAAATGCCATTTAATGCCAGTCACCTCGGATGAGTTCCTACTCTTTGTCTACTCTCTTTTGTGTGCAGATACGCGTGTAGTACGAATGACCGGGAGATCTATCTAAAATGATTACTGAAGTACACATCAGAGATTTGAGGGATTCATAGACATCAATGGGTGCCCATGGCCATGGCAAAGGTGGCCTATAAAAACCTGAAAAACAGTATGAAGAGGGGGGCGATTTTTTGAGAGCTAAGACCTTCAAACCCTTCGCTTTTTCTTACTGTTCATCTTCTTCTACATCTACTGACTTTATCATCGGAGTACAGGTCAGGGTATCACACCCTCCACTCCCACCTTCTACCGATATACCAGAGCTGAGGAGGAGCTGCTGCTGACGCGTGTCCTTTCGGTAAATTCCCCTCACACTAACTGTTCCCAAAATTTACCGGGTCGACCGGCCTGTCCAGTCCTGTTTTCAAAACAATGGCTTTGATAGCATTCTCAAACGCAAATGCAAGGGGAGACCCCTCTCATGTAGTGATAAGGCCCTTTTTTCACTCAATTTTTATCAAAGACAACCATTTGCCAAATCAAGCTGTTCACGAGTACCTCAAGCTCTTTATCTAATAAATGAACCGAGCTCGAATATGCATGTACTCGAGTCGATAAATGCTTGGCTTGTTTATTACTATTATTTTATAGTTAAGTGTCTAATATATGTAGTTAAAAATGGATAAGTATTTAAGGTAATACATATATGTTTTAAGTCTTAAAAAATATAAGAGGTGACAAACACTAGTAAACAAGCTCTGAACATTGTTACGAGTCGAGCCTAAGCACATTGCCACTTGGTTTTGGGTCAGTTACACTCCCTATGTGGTGCGAGTTACAAGAAATCAATGTTCAACTAAGAACAATGGCGATACTCACAGTAGTAAAAAGTGAGTTGGTATCAATTATAGGATTCAAGAGAGTAAAAGAAAAAGTAATATTTTTTGTTTTTAAGAAGGAGAGGTGGTAGCCAAACGAGTGAAATTTAACAACAATGATCATTGTAGGCCAGAGCACACCATGGGACTAGTCCACTGTAGTGTATCCCCTCCTTAGGAGAATGAATCCAGGATCGAGTCTCGCAGGTGGGCTTTGTTGATCTCCCCACACTTGTGTTGAGCAGATACTAACCCGTAACCTCTAGACTGTGCCAAAAAAAAAAAAATCATTGTAAGCCAAGTACAAACAACCATTGGCTTATGAACATTTCAAAAAATGTGTTAGGTTTAAGTATTTTATCATTATTAAAAACTTATATAAAAGTGCAACAATGTTCTGAATCTAACACATTTTCTGATGTATTAAGAAGGTATCGGTTGTTTAATAGTCTTGGGCTACAACAACCATTGTTGATAAGTTTCACTCATGAATCACAAATCTTCTATGTAGAGCATACACCACTTCTGATATTCGGCCTTAGCTACTCCAATAAGAGAGTGACACTTATCAACTTATTTTTTCAAAATCCCCTATTTGGATCAGCTTTAACTAGGGCTGACAATTGACATAGTTACGGGTCTGTCCAAGCCTGGCCCAAGCCTATCCACAAGGGTTAGGGTTGTGCTAGGGCCAATCTAATTTTTTTGCATAATATTTAACAGAAATTTTAAATTTTGAAATGAGATTGCATTAAAAAGTTCAGGAAAGTAGATAAATTACTTGAAAATATAAAAGTTAGGATTGAGAGTTCTTTTTTTAGGTGGATTATATATTTTGCATTTTTGTTGGCAATTTATATGAAGCTCGCACTTTTAAGAGTATTAAAACGCATCATCTCACATGTTAATTGATTGTAGTATGTGAAAATGATAATAGAGACAAATTAAATTGAAGTTTCATCAACATAAAACATTAGGTAGTTAAATACATATAAGAATGATTTATATATATATATATACTCCTATGAAAACTTGATATGAGAAATGATTTTTGAAAAACAAATTGTTGGATGTCAAGTTAGATATTTTTAGAGGCACAGCAAAAATAGCCTAGTAGTTTATTTTTATACCTCACCCCGCCTCTTGCGCCACTGGTGGAGTGTGGCCTCTCGTAGAGGTGTCTCGGGATCCAATCCCCCGGGCCATGATTCACAAAACTCAAATCCTCAAGTTAACCACCAATCATGTACTGACTTAAGTAATGTCCAGCAAGAAAAAACGTATTTTTAGAACGTTTGATTAGACTTTAATGGGTTAACATTAATTTCCTATGATCCACTAGACCATATTTATGTTATAAAATCTTTGATTTTCTTACCTTCAATTAAATAGTTTTAAGGGAAGCAACACTTGCCCCATCAGTAGTGTGTGCTAGTCACCACTCCATTGATCCAGGTTCTATTCCCGAGAGAATGTGAGTGTTGTCATCCCCACCCGCCCATGACTTAGAACATATACTAACCTACTAACCGGTGTTGTGACCTAACCGTGAATCTCTCACCAAAAAAAAATTAAATAGTTTAAAAATATCTAATCGGGTCAATTTTGTCACTATGTCTCATAATAAATCTATCTTGACATCAAAAGAGGGAAACCAAAACAACTTGCTACAAGTAAAGGTTTTACGGTGGCACTCACTAGAGGTCCAACCAAGGTTTAAAATCTTGTAGGGATTTCGCGGGATTTTACGAAATCCCGATTTTGTCCAACACCAACGTGGATTTCGGAAAACACAATATTGGTCTGGATTTTAGAAATTTCGGTGATATTTCGGAATTTTTTTTTAAAATAGGTTTTTTTTTATTGTTTTATATTAAAATTCTTAAAAATTTTGAAAATTTTCAAAATATTTTGTTATTTTTATCAAAATTTCGTGCAATTTGAAATTTTTATTTTTAAAAATAAAATAATAATATATATATAAATATACAAAATTTTAGTAAAATATAATTTTTAACATCTATATTTAATAAAATATTAATAAATCGGAACCCGAAATCCAGCCGAGATACCAATTTTTTTGGGGATTTCGGTTTAGTTTGGTTGACCGAAATCACCGCTTATATTGGGATTTCAAACCTTGGGTCCAACCCTCAAAATGAGCGGGTTTTATAAAATGAGCAATAGTCCCCTTGTCGGCCAAGGAGGGGACTATTCCTCCTCGCTCTCACATAGCCGACCCTTCAACTCCCATTAATTAGGATTAGTTTTTTTAACCCTTTAGTTAAATTTTTTTTTTCTAAAAATCAAGGGTAGATGGATGAACCCTGCTATGTTTGGTTGCCGAGAAAATTGGTGAAAATGTGGAAAGAAAAGAAATTTTTGAATTTCTAATACAAATTTTGGTTGTGTATTATCTAATTTTCTTTTCTTTTCCATGTTTTCACTTATTTTCTTGACAACCAAACATAGGGTAAGGGTGTGTTCGTATGGCGAGAAAGTGAGGAAAAAGAATAGAAAAGTGTGTTTTTTTACACTTTTCTTGCGTTTAGTTTGTAAGAAACACACTTTTATTTTCTTGCAATTTTCCAAAAGGAACAAATTTTCTTCCAAAACCTTCATTAATGTTTTGATGGTTATTTTGCAAGAAAATATAAGTTTATTTTCTTTTCTTTTCTTTTACTTTACTTTCTTTTCCTTTCTTTTCTTTCACCTACTTTCCGACCAACCGAGCACACCAAGGGTGGATGAATCTTAACCACAATTAAATGGGTTTAGAAGGGGGACACATGACGAGAAAATGGGAGCCGATACGCCCCTCCTCGCGTCACTGACCGAGGAGGTGATTATTTTCCTTATAAAATTACGTTGGTTCCGATTAAACTAGATGGCACCTACAAAATTACGTCCAACTCAACCATGGGCTTTTGCCTTTTGGGGTTCTTAAAATCCCCCCATTTTCGTGATATCCGCTGAAAGCTTAAAGTGTTTGGTGTGGGTGGGACCCAGATGCGGAAAAGTAATAGACGGTTCGGATGTACCTCTGATTGCCGGTAAAGCTGAATGAAAACTAACCTAACACGCGTCATAATATAATTGGCTAGTACAACCTTTCATATAAAAGTGGACCTACTACACGTACAGAACAGACATGGCGTTAAAAGGAAGAGGTCCCTTTCCAGCAACCCAACGCGGCGCTATTCTCACCTGGACCCCCTTGGCCATAGGCCCACAAGCGAAAGCCCATTTACAATCACCACTCCTATCTTCCATCAACCTTCTCTCTGTAATTTCCATGCAAAATAGATGGAGTACCTTCCAGTGAAATAATAATGAAAATTGCAGAAACAACACTAAGAATAGAATTCAAGATCAAAGAAAGCTGCCCACAAACAGCATTTCCTCTAAGTCCATCTCTAATATTGAAAGATTTATATATAAGAAAATAATCTAGAAAATAAACAACACTAAATCACTTGTTTTATACTATTGTGTTTATTATTCATGAATAATGTTCTCTGTCTTTCTTTCGTCTTCTTCCTTGAGAGGCCTCACGGATTGAAGAGTCAATACCCGAACCACCACCATTGCATTGTATTAAGTTCAACAGACCTCACCATTGAGACACAGACTCATGTTCTTACCACTCAGCAAGGATTCTCATCAGGCGGTTCGTTCTTGACTCAAACCCCTTTGCGATTTTCCGTCTCAAGTTCTTCTTTTTCACCCCTTCCATATAATCAACTCTATAACAGTTTTTTTTTCTAGTGAAAAAAAAGGCAGACACCATTTATTCTTCCCTTTAGCTTTCGCAGTGAAGGGCAGCTTTGATCTTCTGAACAGTGCATGAGATGAGGTTGTTAACCGTCTCCACGGACTCCACCGTCAGCTTGGCTGTGGGCAGACTATTCACTAATATCTGAAACGCCACTGTCAGTAGGGATCCGCCAACCCTCGGCAAACTCCCATTGCTGTTAGACCCAGACCCCCAAGAACCAGGGCCGTCCGGAACAATTGCAAATCCTGAGGGTAGGAGAGCCACATAGGCCGAATCGCCCCCATTCATCACTACATGCATTGCTGGTATATCAACTGGTGCATACACAATTAGTGAGCCTGCTGCATCTATGCACGTCTCCTGCAGTATGAGAATACTGCTCTGGTTGGAGTTCATGGCCTGAAATACAGTAAGCACTGAGAAAAATGTAGTAGCATTATAGGAGAGAATGACTAGTCGAAGAACACTCACACTAGCTCGAAGGAGGGAGACGCAGTTGCTGTGATCTTGGCCTTTGGCAATGTGGGCCATCTCTTGCATTGGCCCCCCATTAGATAGTATGTCCCACTCACTTCTCAACCTCTCATCTCGTAAGAAATCGAACAGCCGTGCTGGTGAGACAGGCAGCCAAACAGACATCGCAGCACTCAACACTACACCGTGAGGCTCTCCGGGGTCGTCAATACTCTTCCGGGTCATCACCCTCACGTCCTCATTCACATTTTCGGCACAGAGCTTGTCCCATTTGTGCACCGTCGAAGCACATACCCCAGCGCAGAAATTATCCGTCATGCGCTCCGCCAGCTTCAACATGCTCTGTCGACCACTCATTGGTATAGCTGCAACGATTATTGTAACAAATCAAAGCCCAATGAGGGATGATATTCAGAGATCAAGGAGAGGAAAAATACCAGTATGGTCCCTAGTGGGGATAGTAGAGGACATGAGGATGGCCAAGCACTCGCACTGCCTCTGTAGGGTGGCAACCCACCTGTGGGCACCAAAGCCAATGCCAGTGCTAAGTAACGGACGGTAGAGATGGTGAACTGCACTCTCATCATACTCTGCATGTTCTACCCAGGTCACCTGCATTTACTCATCAATGTTACCATCTCCTAACAGGCAGCAAGTGAGTGCATTCCCTTATACATGCACCCCACTAAAAGATTATATGTCATCACCATTTCTTAAAGAGAAAAAATCACCCTGTCAATTGTCATCCTTTAGTTATACACTTTGTTCAAAAGCTATAAATGATTGAAACGCCACAGCAAATAAAACTATACAGAAATTTTAGATTCTTATTGTAAAGTTCTTGAGAAGTGAATTGAATGCCAGCCACTATGAAGTACAAGATAGCCACGGTCTTGAAATTTGCAGTGGTTGATATGCCCATTGGCTAACTAGACAAAGACTAACCAAACTGACCGGGGTTGCGACCTAATCGTGTGACATGTACCCAAAAATAAAAAATAAAAAACTAAGCTCGAAGGTCAAATGGAGTAGAAAAATAAGACTACACCGTCTATACAGCTTGAACCAAGTCATAACAGTTTAGTGGTTTAAATAAACATTGAAGGGAGGACCAAGACTCGAGAACATCAAATATTGGAATAGAAACATCAAATATATAATTTATACAACCAAAGTTGAAGATTACAAGGCATTTACCTCATATAAAATAAATGTTACAAAATTAATTAACATATTTAAGGTGCGGAAAACAGTAGTAGAAGCTTCTATTAATATTTAAAAACTGGGTAACCTCAATTTGCAGATGTAGTGAGCTAACAACAAACTGAGTAGAGAACTAAGCAATCCTAGTGTTGAAATTGGAAGATTACAAGATAATTTAAAACAGTAAAAGCAGCATCTAGGGCATTAGAATAGTAGTAGATGGGATTCTTGGAATTTGATTAAGAGCAAACCCTTCAGTGAGTGTACTGACTTTGTGAGTAATAACTAGACCCAACAAAATTCTTAGAAGCAAGAGCTCAAGAAGCTTGGGAGTGCAAAAGCCCATGATTTTGACTTGGTTCAGTTCTCAATTAAATTTTCTAACTAAGAGCTCCAAAATTGCAGTAATTTCAACCTAGCTAAAGACATCAAGGAGAAGAACCCCAGTTGGAGAAACTCAATAAATGTAAGGAAAACAAGTAAATCTAGTGGGAGAAAATTGAGACACTGAGTGTTTAAATTAGTGGTTACCTTGGAGTACCCATTGGGCATATCTTGTACTACACAACCAGAAGGAAGCCTCCTGCATTTCACAAATGTCGGTGCATTTGAAGTTTCTTGGATGGTGTCAATGGACACATCAACCACAGCCCAAACCCCCTCCGCGTGCTGTTTGCAGAAACGGAGGAAGTTGACATCGCGAACCGGAACCAATGGTGACAGAACTTGGAGCTCTGCATGCATCTGCAAAATGAAGATTTTGATGAACATAGGCTTCAATGCTGGAGGTAGAACATGAGAGCACAAAACTGACAAAAGGGACCATCAATGGTAACAGTTACGATTTTAAGTAGAAAACTTACCACCTGAAGTACACCATTTCTGGTTCCACCCATACCGTTGGATATCACATCAGTAGTTGAAGTTCTCGCTATCATGCAAGGAAACATTTCCCGCCATCGATTCTATTTAAAGGGGAGCAAAGTAAACAACTAAGCAACAAGAGAATTTCAAGCAATACAGCATTCAAGAACCCAAAGACCAAAACCCAGTATAATCAGAAAAAATCAAATAATGGAAACGCTTTCAGAAATTGACAATATGATCCGACGTCAACATAATTAGAGAGATTAGATGATAATAGAGGATATGCAATGAACTTGGGGCTGCTGATTCTCTCATTCTAAAAAAGAATTAATTCTCATAAGTTTTGCTTCTTATAATCAATTTTATACAGAGAACGTGTTTGGCAATTGTCAGTCCAAATCAATTATAAAGAAAAGAAACAACTGAATTACGTTTGGATAGGGGAAAAGAAACAAGATTACTGTATGCAATAAATATGGTTATATTCATCAATACATTTACAAGTGTCATAAAATACTCAAGATTTTACTATCTATCATGTTAGTTTTTCACGTTTATTTCGTTTTAAATGCATTACTCAAAATTAATTTTGAGAAGCATCTTTTATTTTGTTCAGCTAAAATTGTGCTGAGAACGTAACATTTCTTTAAATTGTTCCCTAAAAATGAGTTGCTAAACGCATTGATGCTGTTTCTGTTCCTCGGATAAACCCCAACAAACATAAGTACTTCTCTTTTCATCCAAATTGTATCAACTATCAAGTGTCTTTAACTTTCATTAAAATCAAACCACTGTAAGAATATAAGTAACTTCAGCATGAACACAGAAAAGAGGAGGCTGATAATGCAAACTGTTGAATAGCTTACCGCATCCATTAATGTCTCCACAAGTGCCAAACTGTTGATGATTACCAAGCCAGTCTCCCTTGTAGCCTCGGTTACAAATCCGCTGGGTTTCATGCCAATGCACGGAGAAAACATCCTTGTGTATTCCTCATGGTTCAATGCTTCCTTTCCCTTTCCCAAACTGGGGAGCCAAAGGGGCTCATCGGTCTGCACCATCTTTACCAACTCGTCCATGGCAGCCAATGCAAGCTCCAGAAACACGGATGTCCCCAATGATCTTTCAAGGCTCATCACACCTGATGCTAATCTGGTTGGGGGACCGACAGAAAATGTGCTCGAAACACTGCCCCCAAAATCAGGTCCCAGTGGCAATGTTGAGTTTACAGTGCTCAAACCGCCAAATCCATTACTTCCGACTGTGAGTTCCAGACTGGAGCTTGGCAAGGTAGGTGGGATTGTGACAGAGAAGGATGAGACAGGCCTGCCCAAGAACTTGCCCGTAAGGGCACAGACTCGGTCTAGCTCATCCTTTAAACGGGCATTCTCAATCCTAAGATGCTGTTCTTCTAAAGAGATTTCACCCAGCATTGCTGGGCTGCCACAGTTAGTGCAGATTGGGTTCCTTGTCGCATCCCTAATTGACATGTTCTCAACTAGGAGCTTATCATTTTCTTGTCTGAGTATCAAGTTCTCATGGCGTTCCAGTTGGGTCTGGTTTAAGTGATCAGATTCTCAATTCTATTAACTCCATTAAAAAAATTAAATTAAATTAATTAAAGAAAAGCATGTAAGTGGTCTACCTTCATCTGAGTTCGTCGATTCTGGAACCAGAATTTAACTTGTCTAGTCTCCAAGCAAAGCCTCTTGCTAAGTTCCAACCTTTGTTTCTCATCAGGATGAGGGCATTCCTTGAAAAGACTAAGGAAACAAACAACACAAAACTCTTGTTAGCAAATCCCTCAAACCTCAACAAAGCAACAAAACATTAAGATGCCAAATCATACGCTTCGAGTTCTTGGATTTTCTGTGGAGTGTGTCGATGGAATTTCTTCTTCTTCCTATTCTCAGAGACATCCTGATTGTCGCCTGATGCGGCGTCCATGTTATAGCTTCCAGATTTGCTCTCGTACTCATCTTCCCTGTTCCTCCCCACACCACCAGGCTCAAAATTTCCCCCCAT
Organism: Tetracentron sinense; assembly: GCA_015143295.1. Lineage (NCBI taxonomy): Eukaryota > Viridiplantae > Streptophyta > Magnoliopsida > Trochodendrales > Trochodendraceae > Tetracentron > Tetracentron sinense. The sequence continues at coordinate 26,139,882 of CM026572.1, read as the reverse complement.
CCGATTACCATCACCATGTCCCTCCGTGCTCGTTTGCTGCTCAAAATTCCAATGATAAATAACAATTACTCGGGAAAAAAAATAAAAAAAAAAGAACCCCTTATCAGTTCAAAGCACAAAGAACAACAAAGGAGAAAAATAAAAAAGAAACCAAACAAATGCAGGAAAAAGAGTAGCTGAAATCCGAAAAAAGAATCATACAAGAGCAAGAGAAAGGCCTGGAGAGCTGAACATAGACTTGGCCAGAGACGGAGCTACGAGGCGTGGTTGAGCGATCGTACCAGTAGGCATGCTGCTGTAAGCTATATCCGCCATGACTCTTGCACCAGAACTGCTATCGAGAAAACCCCCAAAACTCATCAAAAAAATCCCTTTTCTTCTATATTTTTCTTCCACACTCTCTTGGTTCTCCTTGGATTTTCTTTCTCCTCTCTTCTCCAAGCTTACAAGCACTCCCAGGCTAAGCTAAGACTGTTCGCATTCACCGATCCAACTCTCCATATTCGAGTCCTGACTCGTTCCAACCAGGAAACATGCTCTTAATTCACCAAACCAGGTAACAGAAATCAACGAAACTAAAGCAAAACATCAAAAGAACGAAATGGGTAGCCTTAGAATCCCCAAAACAAAAGTTAATATGAGATAAAGAACCACAGAGAGGATAAAGGAGACAAAAGTATAAACCAAATGTCTCCAACTCCCTCTCTAGAAAGGCTGCACCACAGAGAAAAAAAGTAAGCAAAACCTTTATTGCTTCTCAGGACTTCGTTCTATTTCTCTCTCTTTCAACCCTCTCTCTCTCTAAACCTAAAACACCATCAAAGGCTGAAAAGAGAAAACCCTAGTTCACGCTCTGCTATACGGTTCTCTGCATGCTTGACTACTTAAGCTTCCATGACTGAAAACCCAAAAAGGGAGAGAACGAAAAGCTTAAATATGGCAGAGAAAAACGAGGAAAGGTGAAGATAAATGCAATATGTGGACTCTTCGAAGCCCTACAAATGCACTAAACCAAATCAAAGAAAATGGTCAGTTAACTCTCTCTCTCTCTCTCTCTCTCTGAGTCTCTCTCCTTAAAAAGTTTCTGTAAAGACGGTGAAAAGATGAAACTTTTTTAAACCCCTTTTCATCTACTGTAAATAAGAAAAAATTATAGTTACAGAGAGAAGAAAAAACAAAGTTTCAGATCCGTGGATCTTTCTCCATTGTTCTTTCTTCTTGGACAGACATTGGGATTTGCAGTTGACTTACCACGCGCTGCTTAGTCAATGCCTTTGCCTTTTCAAACTTTTTCTCACTTTACAAAGAAAAGAACCGCAACTGAAAAACCCCCGCCGGTCGCCGGAGAAATTAGACGATCTCGGCTTATTCACGCATTTTGTTCGCCGGTTTACCATCACTCTCGCTGGCTTCAATGGCGTCCGTTTAATTCTGCTTTTTCCTTGCGAAAAAGCGGGCGAGTGACATCAGCAAATATTTCACGGTACGTTAACTATTTCCCTAAAAAAAAATTAAATTAAATTAAATTTAAAAAATTAAAAATACAATGCTACATTCACTTTCGGCCATCTACTCTTCCCGTTGTTTTTACTAATTTAAAATAAAAATAAAAAAGGACAAAATAGAAATGATAGAGCCCACACAAAAGTAGCATATTTTTGTATAAAAATAAGGAGGAATGGATTGCCGGAAAATAAACGTAGCAGTGATTTTTTAAAAAATAATAATAATAATTAGTAGTGACAAGCGTACGTATGAAATTCATTTCAAAACCTAAGGTACTACCTATCAGAAGATGCCCCCATTTTAAATACTCACCAATTAATTCCTAAAAAGTAAGGAAATGAAAAATGGACACTAAGGTCAGCTTCTAAGCTGACCCCGGGATCTCATTGGTCCACGCCTACTTTTTACCATCTATCAACTGTGGTTAGAATTTACTTATCGCTAGAGTTAAGCAATCTAATTATGATTTTAAAAAAAAACAATAAAACGGTTAGAATTCACTCACCCCTAAGTTTAAGCAATCTAATTTTTTTAAAAACAATAAAAAAAAATTATTAATTTTTTTAATTAAACTTAACCATTATTAAAGATGTGTTAAAAGAGACACGGGGACACTGCGACACTGCAGTCAGCTTAGAAGACCGCAGTGTCCCCATATCCCTCTTAACAACTTCTTAACTATGATTAAGCTTAATTAAATTAAAATTAATAATTTTTTTTTTTTTTTTCTAAAAATCATAATGAGATTGCTTAATCCTAATGAGTAAGTGAATCCTAACTACAATTGATGGGTGGTAAAAAGGGGTCATGGACCAAAGAGATCAAGGGTCTGCTTCTAAGCTAACCCTAGGTTGTTTTTCATTTCTCAAAAAAAAATATATATATATATTTTCATTGGAACTCGGGGTTAGGGCTGCACAAAACCCGATTGGTCCGTTGGTGCGGCTCGGCTTGGCTCGGTTCGGCCCGAGATCGACCCGAAAATTTGGGCTCGAACAAGCCAAGCCAAGCCTAAAAAAAAGCCCGAAAGCCAATTCAAGCCAAGCTCAAGCCCACCCCTGTGCGGCTCGGCCCGGCTCGATTGAGGTTCAGCTCGGCCCGAACTCGGCTCGGCTCGGAAATTATTTTTAAAAATAAATAAATAAATATATATCATTATTATATATATAAATAATATAAAATTTTATTTAAAAAAAAAAAAAAAAAGGATTCAAGCTTAGCTCGAGCCAAGCCAAGCCCGGCTTGAGCTTGAATCAATTCAGGCCGAGCCGGGCTTCAAGCCAATTTTTTTTTCTCGGGCCACACGAACGAACCTGTTTTCGGGCCGAGCTGGGCTTCGGGCCTTGATCAAGCTAGTTCGAGCCGAGCCGGGCTTGGCCAAGCCCGGTCAAGCCCGACCCGAATACAGCCCTACTCGGGGTGTCCCAAAAAAATTATAAATAGAACAAATAGAAAGTTTTTTAAAATATGAATGTACCCTTTATTTTTTATGTAATTACAAAATATATCTCTTTTACTTGCTTGTCAATAATTCTAGTCAATAATTCTAAGAAAGGCTTTTAGATGTTTTTTAAATTAATAAAATCAAAATATTTGAATTTCAAAGTTTAGGACTTTAGGGTAGCAACATTTGGGTCGGGTTGGAGTTGGAACAAAAACATTTAGACCAACCTAAAACCCCAACCCTAACCTACTTTATTAGCAAGATTAAATAACTACTAGTAATTAAATTATAAGATAAATGTTTGGCTTATTAATTTGTCTTTGTACTAACCATAATTTATTTATTTTTTGTTGATACTAACCATAATTGATTAATTACAAAAATGTTAGCCCAATCACAGGCTTCTCTAGATGCAAGATAGTGGCAACAAGTGTCAACCCATCTCCCCATTATAGTGTAGTAATACCACGTGTTGCACCCACACTGCCTTTTGGGAAAAAAATTGGCTCGCTAGTACTCCTCTATTAATTAAGTTTTAACATAGAAGTTAGATTTATTATAAGATGTTTTAATACATGTTTTCCTGTTGAGTTAAATAGTTTTTTAACTAAAGAAAAGTTAAATAGTTTAAACCTTTTTACTAACTTTGTTATTAATCACTATCTAACAAATTTGTAAATATTTTTAAAATTCAAATCAAAATAACAAAAAATGATAAAAATCCTCAATTATTTTGACCGGAATAATTTTAGAAATTTTCGATTGGGCAGTGCCTAAGATATCAAATTTTCGGTCTCTTGAAAGTTGAACCATGCCTCTCAAATTATAATAGCGTTTTTTAAACTAAAATATTATGTAATATTATAAATATATAATTTAATGTATTCACTGGGCAATGTATAGCCTAACCGATTCATAATCTCAACCCTAACTGGCGTAAGTCTTGGCTTGTTGACTAGTCGGGTCCCGAACTTCACCCTAAGTACTAAGCCACAGGACTTCACCATAAGTAATAAGCAATCCATGAAGCTTGAGTAAATGTTATTACAAAATAAGACACGGTAATTACCATTGTATTTTTAAAATGACAATGTTACCCTCCATATTTGTTAGGGTTAGATAATGTTATGAATGCATTTGTGGACCATGGACCATGGTATGATCTCAATATATGCTAACCATTGGATTGATGAATTAATCATTCAATTGGATAATGCCACGTTAAGCTTTAAGGTATTCTTATATGAACCCGGCCCTAGGGTTGTAAATGGAGTGGATTCGGAGCGGATAGTGGTATATCTGAATTCGTATCCGATTATATAATTGAATATCCAAATCCGAATAAATATCCGATGGATAGTGAAATGTGACATCCATATCCGACTCCGATTAAAATATTCGAATTATATCTCAATTATCTGATTACTTTTAAAATAATTTTTAAAAAGGTAAATTAATATTTAAAAATATAAAAATATATAAAATTTTATTTAAAAAATATATTTTATAGGTTATATTAATTTTATAAATTTAAAATACATTATTTATATATATTATATAGTCCGATGGATATTTATCGGATCGGATATACAAGTATCCGAATTCATATCCAATTATAAATGGATAGTAATTTTACTATTCGAATTCGCTCTACTGGATACCTTTTCGGATCCGATTAAACGAATTTAATACGAATCGGATACGGATAATATCTGCATCCGTTTACAGCCCTACCTGCCTCTGCTAACCCTCCAAGATGAAGGGCAATTTGGTTTTTTGCCCTTTTTTCCTTGTTCAATTTGGGCATGTGAGTGAGTGTATGGGTGTGTGTGTTATCTTGCTTTGATTGCAGCTTTCACCTTGTGGTGTAGTTGCCTTAGACCAAAAAAACCAGATATTTGTGTTTAGTCCCACATCGGATTTGAGTCCAAGCTCTCATTACCTTATAAGTTCCATCACGCCCTAAACAATTGGTACCTGATTTGGGGAGTGTTTGGGTGAAGCTTCTAAGGGTTGAGAGTAGTATGTGGTGTGTATGGGTGGTGAGTGAGTGTGTGGGTGTGTGTGCTTCCTTGCTTTGAATGCAGCTGCCACCTTGTGGTGTAGTTGCCTTAGACCAAAAAAATTGGAATGAAACGGAACAAAATTCAGTATTAATTTGGGGTTCCTTTAAATGGATCGGGTGGGGCTTTTTGGGTCGAATCTCTTTGTCACGCTTAGGCGTCGTTGTCGGGTAGAGAGGAGACGTATTAACTAACGTGAACGAGGTGGAAGGTGAAGGCATTAATGGCGAGGGTTGTGGAACCGTGGAAATGGAGCGAGTCAGACTCAGAGCCTCAACCCATTTATGGCAACAGTAGAAATGGAGCGAGTCAGACTCAGAGCCTCAACCCATTTATGGCAACAGTATTCCAGCCGCCTACTCCAAGGGTGGTGGAACCGTGGAAATGGAGCGAGTCAGACTCAGAGCCTCAACCCATTTATGGCAACAGTATTCCAGCCGCCTACTCCAGGCTCCACCAGCTTAACCTCAGGATACTTCATCGTATCCACATGTCAACACGTGTCCCTATTAACCTTATCAACTATTGTTAAGACTCATTAACTTGGTTCAATAATCTAACATTGTTTTTTAGAAGAAAATAATATTAAAACTTTATATAACTTTGGTTAAGAATTTTTAACCTTTAGGATTAATATTTTTTTCTAAGAATCATTATTAGATTGTCGAATCTTAAGAGTTAATAAATCTTAACCATGGTTAATAGAAGATAATAGGAGCACGTGTTGACCTGTGGGTGTCATTGAACTCTCCCCTAGTTCAATGGCTATTGGTTGTGATTGGATCCCTAACCTCTGTCCTATGTGGTCGCCCACTTCCTTGAGTAAATGATTAACTAAAGAGCAATAGTTCACTCCACGTAGGGCGAACATTGCTCTGCATTCTCACATTGCTCTTCAACTGTCGTTAACTCTGGTTAAATTTTGTAGGTAATTTTTATAATTTATTTTTCTTATTTTATTTATTTATTTATTTTTGGCTAAACATGTAAACCTAGGGGTGAGTGAATCTTAACTACAATTAAAAAAAGTTAAAAGGGAACATGTAGCAATAAAATGGGAGCCAAGATGCCCTCCTTGCATCACTGACCACTGAGGTGATTATTTTCCTTAACGAGCAATAATTCGCTCCACTTGCGAGGAGTGAATTATTGCTCATCACTCTCACAAAGCCACCTCTTCAACTGCTATGAACTAGGGTTAAGTTTTTTTAAAGGTTGTAGTTATTTAAAAGAAAATCAAGGGTAGGTGGGTGAACCGCAGGGGTAAGTGAACCTTAACCACGGTTAAAAGAAATTAGAAGGGGGCACGTGACAATAAAAGGGGAGCCGAGACGCCTCTCCTCGCGTCTCCGACAGAGGAGGTGATTATTTTCCTAGAGGAAAATCATTCATTTCCTTGTGTAACTACCCGAGATGATCCTGCCTCTCACCAAAAATAAAAAGGTGATAATCTTTGGTGGGACAATTATTTAATGAGATTGTAGTTATAGACAACACCTCCAGATTATTAGGAGACTTTGGACTATGTTGACCGGTTATCTAATGTCGCTAAACAATTATTTAATGAGATTGTATGGCACGAGACTTTCTCATAGATTGGCAAAATCATATGGAAACACTGTACTCGGATAACTGTGTTCATCTTTGTTCTGACTCCTGAGTATTCTATATATAATTACTAAAAAAACGTGGTAATGGTCATTGGCCAGATGATTTTGTTGGCGTGTCTGTACACGTGACAATGTGAACAGGGTGTCAGTTTTAGTCCCACCTTGGTCGGGAAGAAGACATTGAAAGGGTGTATAATCGTCAACCCTCCTTAAGACAGGCCAATTTGGAGATGTTGCTTGAACTTATCTTTATGGTACTTAACGGCAACCTTAGGTCTGGTTGTGTGTCTAAGTTTTGTGTGCGTTAATCATATGATAAATTTAACCCAAAAAAAGGTTGCAGTAATTCATTGCCAGATTGAATCGTCTGTGTTCTTTCTTGTAGCCATCCCTATATGGTTTGAGTGTTATTAGGTCAGGATCTCGTACAGTTGTTTATAGCTCTTAAATGTATAAGACAAGAGATACGATTCGCTTCCATCCTTATTCGCTTCCATCCTTACTACCCGTAATTCTTTTGGATCCTAACAAGTATCAAGTATTAGGGTATTAATGGATACATATATTATTCATATCTGAATTCATTTAGTCGAATAAGTATTTGGCAGAGTTAGGATTTTCTAGTAGTGGGAGCGCACAGTGATTAATTGAAAATGATAATATTTGTTCATAGATTTGTGAATAATTTTTAGGTGGGTGTGAAAATTTTGGATTTAAGGAGTCGGGGAATAGTCATAGAATTTTTTTTTTGTTGATTAAGTTATTGGGTCATTTCGTTCATATTTTACAAATTTTTTCCCTTTTTTTTTTTATTTTTTTCTTTCACTCATTTTCTCATCAAATGAATGCACCTTAGAGTTTTCGTTTTTTTTTGGAAATGCGTTGAAATTTAATTGGGTGGTCGAGGTGTGCGTATAGAAGTAAGTAAGGTTTATAACGAAAAGGATAAAGCTTCTAAGACCCCCTTAGGGCCCAGACCACCGAGACCGTGCTATGTGAGCACGGGATTTCAGATGGAGCCTACCATGTGAAATGGCCCCACCAGAAATCTCGAGCATGGTCTCGGCCCTAATGGGGTTTTAGTAGCAAAGTCCAATAGGTGTGCTCGTAGCATCCTCAAAAAATTTACCCCCAAATTTTCTATCGGGATATTTAGGGTTTTAGCTTAGGGTTTAAGCTTCGTAGGGTTTCTGCAAGTGCAAAGCGAGAGAGCAGCAACAGCAGACGAAACCATTGTTCTCAAGTGCGTTTTCTTCCCTTTTTTTTTAGAAATTATAATTTCAAGAATGTGTTTAGATGTCCGTTCAGTACCTATCTTGCATGATTGCTGTGTAATGATCTTCAAATATATGCGTGTTAGGGTTAGGTTGGTGATATATTTTCAATTAGAATCATGACTAATTAAACTAGGGATTTCTTCAATCCTACCCTAATGGTGCAATTGAGAAACCTAATCACTATCGTGAGGATGTTTTTTTCTAGATTCAGGAGGTGAGATTCAGTTATACCCCATTTTTATTAAGAACCCGATTGGCATATCACATTATTGAACTGGACTGTTCAACTGATGGGCACAATTATTAGGTTTGATATATCTCTGAATTCAAACAATTCGATGACCTCAACAATCTGATAGAATGCCTACTTAAGGTGCCATACAGCCTCCTACGGTTGGTACCTGTTTTGGAGGTTTGGTATGGGTGATTCCTTAGGTAGGGTGTGGGTGTGTGTGTTGTTGTGCGTGTGTTGCCCATTACACCGAAAATAGAACAATCTGATAGAATGGTTGCGTGAAACAACTGGATGAACCCTCCAATGCATGATATTAGATCGTCTTGTTGATTCCGTTCTTGGGTACTATTAATTCATGTTAGTGCCCTTGGTTGGATGGGCGGACCCATTAAGTAGGTACTTTTTACCCCTCAAAATGCCGTGGACAAAGTTCATAGAAATGTTTGTTGTGGTGAAGCAATGGTCTTAAATGAGCCCCATCCTCGTCCATGGTTCTTCATTCTTGGGAGCCCATGTAACTTGAACATTAACATTTGTGCCTGTCTTCAAATAATTCCAGAACCCACCTACATGTTTGTATGGTGGGTTAGAACTGTATGATGGATGGATGGATGGATGATATTGTAATATGATAGCAATGACTAAATTACTGTTATTTCTGAATACTTTTATTTTCCGGGTAGATAATAAAAACATAGCATTAAGACCCTAGGTTGTTTAAAATAGTCCAGACAGACGTCCACAGCTTGGGAGATTATCTCCCCAGGGATGCGAGTCGAGAGTTGTAACAGCATATCTAGCAAGATTATAAACAGCCATATTAGGGCTTCTATGTACATAACAGAATTCTATATTCTGAAAGAGTAAGTCATTCTGAGATACCCTGCACTATGACTTCTATGTCTTAATACTTTGGTTGATGATCTTCGTTATTCATGCATGGCGCGGAAGTTATTGTAAAATGAAATGTCCGTGTTGCTTTGTTGGAAAATTATCTTTCAGTTTTAATTTCATGATGAGAAGAATTATTGATCAGATCAATTTGTGCACAGGTGCATCTTGAATTTCTTTTGTTCTTCCTGCGTAGAAAGCTTATAGCCACCTATTTCACTCTGACTCGGTATTACTTATTTGATTTGCAATGTATATCTTCATTCTAAATTGTTAGTAAATCTTTGATTTAGTAATTAATTTTGGAATTATAGGACTGAACTCTGCCGCTTCAGTGGTGCAAAGATATACCCTGGTAGGTGTTGGAAAAATTCTGTTTTGGAAAATCTGGGAAAACAGTTTTTTACAAACTTTGACCCAAAATAAAAGTGGGACCCACAAAGGTTATGAGGCGGGTCCAAGTGGATTCATGTTCTCCTCCATGAGGAGATCAACGTAGTGTATTCACTTGTCCAAAACAGTGAAGTGGTGAATGAGAAATTCATCTCAAAGTGGGCCACTTGAACATAAATTATAAGTTGAAGAATTGTGTAGTTTAATAGTCCCACATTGGAAAACTATTGAAACTATAGTGTGGTTTAAATACCATTACCTTGGAGTAAAGGGTGGGCCCTTGGGGCACCCAAATTTTGCGAAGGAGTGAGCACTTGCTCCAAGGTGGAACCAACACACACGCGCGCGCCGCCGCCCCGGCCCGTGCCCGGGTCCGGCCGGCTGGCCTGGCTTGGCTTGGCTTGGGTTCTAGTGGGCCTAAAGCCTGGCCCCTATATTTAATTTTTGTTTTGCTGGGCCAGAGCCCGTTTCAACTTATATAGTTATTCCAACAGCTCTTTTAATCCAACAGTCATGTCTGTTGGATTTAAATTTGAAACCCAAGAGACATGACTATTCTGGACAGTCTCCTTTGCCTACTATTTAAGGCTTTTCTGGTGCATATTCTTAAGAACGAAATTCCTTCTTCGACTCCCAAGTCTCTGCATTCCTTCTGCATATTTATAAGTCTCTGTTAATCCAAGAGAGAGAGATATAGCATAGTTTCTGGTTCGTTGGACAAACAGATTGCTGTGCTTCTTCTGTTTGTGTAAGGATCAATTTATCCTGGGAGGCAGACGTCCGTATATCAAAAGCACCAGTGTGAGGGACGAAATCTGTCTTAAGGAAAGAGTTACTACTCGACTTGATCTGTTGATTCTCAGTTTCTAAATCAGTGAGTTCATTCTATTCTGTAGTTTTTATTTATTGTTACATGAACAGAATATATATTCAATCAAATTCATATTCTGTACACTGAATAGTATTGTTCTATTTCACTTAATAAAGATTTAATACAGGATTATTTAATTCAAATACTGTTAATTAAAACAACAATCTTAAGACAGATTTCATTTGTATCCAATCTTTTACTACAAATACTGGTTTTCAAAATTTTGATTTCTGTATAATGCTTACAATTTCAAAATTCTATGCACATTATAATTTCCAGAATTCTGTATACTGTTTCTATTTTCACAAATCTACATGCTGTTCCTGATTTCAGAATTCTGTATAATACAATAAATTCCTGCATTCTGTAATACTGTATTAATCTTTAATTTCTTAATACTGTATATCAGAAATTATGTCAGTCACTGCACCTACTGCTATGCATACTCCGTTACATCCTACTGTTCCTGTGAACCATGGTGAAAAGCCAGAAAAGTTTAATGGAACAGAGTTTAAAAGATGGCAGCAAAAGATGCTGTTCTATCTTACAACTCTGAATCTGGCTAGATTTCTCAGAGAAGATGCTCCTGCATTGAAGGAATGAGAGACTGATATGCAAGTTGTTGCTGCTGTAGAGGCATGGAAAAATTCTGATTTCCTATGCCGAAACTACATCCTCAATGGATTGGATAATACACTGTATAATGTCTACAGTCCAATCAAAACAGCAAAGGAACTCTGGGATTCCTTGGACATCAAATATAAGACAGAAGATGCCGGTGCAAAGAAGTTTGTGGTCGGAAAGTTTCTGGAATATGTGATGTCAGACTCCAAGACTGTTATCAGTCAAGTCCAGGATCTCCAATTAATTTTGCATGACATTCATGCAGAAAATATGGTTCTTAGTGAATCTTTTCAGGTGGCAGCCATGATTGAAAAATTACCCCCGGGCTGGAAAGATTTCAAGAACTATCTGAAGCATAAAAGAAAGGAGATGAAGATGGAGGAACTGATTGTGAGATTGAGGATCGAAGAAGACAACAGAATTTCTGAAAAGAAAACCGAAAAACTTCCAATGGAGTCCAAGGCAAATGTTGTGGAACAGGGGAAAAGATTAAATGGAAAGAGGAGGCAATTCAATGAAGGCTCCTCAAAAGGATATAAAGGTGGAGAGAACAAGAGATTCAAATTCACCGGCAAATGCTACATCTGTGATAAACCTGGACATCGGGCTAAGGATTGCAAGAGCAAGCGAATTAGCCAAAACAAGAAACCTGCTCAGGCCAACTTCACAGAAATGGACATGGTTTCAAATGGAGTCCATGATATGAATTTGTCTGCTGTAGTGTCTGAGGTGAACCTCATTGGAAATTCCAAAGAATGGTGGGTGGACACCGGAGCAACTCGCCACATTTGTATTGATAAGAATATGTTTTCTTCTTATCAAGTGGTGGAAAATGGAGAGCAACTCTTCATGGGTAATTCCTCAACTTCCAGAATTGAAGGACAAGGAAAAGTGGTGCTGAAAATGACTTCAGGTAAGGAACTTACCCTCAACAATGTGCTCCATGTGTCGGACATCCGGAAGAATTTGGTTTCAAGATCCTTGTTATGTAAGAATGGGTTTAGATTAGCATTTGAGTCAGACAAGTTTGTCTTGACTAAGAGTGGTATGTATGTAGGGAAGGGTTACATGAGTGATGGACTCTTCAAACTTAATGTAATGACTATTATACCTACTAAGAATATGAATAAGAATGCATCATCTTCTAGTTATTTGCTTGAGTCTTCTAATTTGTGGCATGGAAGATTAGGACATGTAAATAATGATTCTCTACGAAAACTTATACACTTAGGATGTTTGCCTAAATGTAATTTTGATAAAAATCATAAGTGTGAAGTTTGTGTTGAAGCAAAATTAACTAGAACTTCATTTCAATCTATCGAAAGAAATTCAGAACTTTTAGATTTAATTCACACAGATATATGTGATTTAAAATTTGTACAAACTAGAGGTGGAAAGAAATATTTTATTACTTTCATTGATGATTGCTCAAGATATTGTAAAATATATCTTTTGAGGAGCAAGGATGAAGCTTTGGATATGTTTAAACAGTACAAAGCCGAAGTTGAGAATCAACTTAGCAGAAAAATTAAGGTTGTTAGAAGTGATAGAGGTGGTGAATATGAAGCACCCTTTGGTATTTTTTGTTCAGAAAATGGTATCATACATCAAACCACAGCACCCTACTCACCTCAGCAAAATGGTATTGCTGAAAGGAAAAATAGAACCTTAAAAGAAATGATGAATGCCATGTTGATTAGTTCGGGATTACCTCGGAATTTGTGGGGGGAAGCAATTCTTTCTGCAAATTATATTTTAAATAAAATACCCCGAAAGGTAATCAATAGAACACCCTATGAAATATGGAATGGAAGATCACCTTCTTTCAAATACTTGAAAGTGTGGGGGTGTTTGGCTAAAGTGGCTGTTCCTAGTCCTAAAACGACTAAGATCGGACCTAAGACTGTTGATTGCATATTCATTGGTTATGCAAATAATAGTAGTGCATATAGATTTCTGATTCACAAATCTGAAAATCCTGATATGCATGTAAACACTATTATTGAATCAAGGAATGCCTATTTCTTTGAAAATATATTTCCTTGTAAATCTGGACAAGAGACTAGTTCAATTAAAAGAACTAGGGATACTACGATGAGTAGTAATAAAGACTTTGAAAATAATAGTGAAGAACCTAGACTTAGCAAACGTGCTAAAAAGTTAAAGTCTTTTGGTCCTGATTTTCTAACATATTTGTTAGAAAATGAGCCTCAAACTTTTAAGGAAGCTATGTCAAGTCCAGAAGCTCCTTTATGGAAAGAGGCTGTAAATAATGAAATTGAATCTATTCTGCATAATCATACATGGGAGTTAGTTGATCTCCCATCAGGAAGTAAACCTCTTGGATATAAATGGATATTCAAAAGGAAAATGAAAGCAGATGGTTCAATCGACAAGTATAAGGCAAGACTTGTGGTTAAAGGATATAGTCAAAAGGAAGGACTAGATTACTTTGACACATTCTCCAGTGACGAGAATAACTTCAATTCGAATGATGATTGCAATTGCTGCATTAAAGAATCTTGACATTCATCAAATGGATGTCAAGACGGCTTTCTTAAATGGTGATCTAAATGAAGAAATATACATGGAACAACCTGAAGGTTTCTGTGTTCCAGGACAAGAAAGGAAAGTATGCAAGCTTGTTAAATCACTTTATGGATTGAAACAAGCACCGAAGCAATGACATGAAAAATTTGACAATGCAATGTTGTCAAATGGATTCAAAATCAACGAGTGTGACAAATGTATTTATGTGAAAAACATAGATGCAGGATATGTCATAATATGTCTTTATGTGGATGACATGCTCATCATAGGGAGTAATGATCAAATGATCAAAACTACTAAGAAATTGTTGAACAAACAATTTGATATGAAAGACATGGGAGTGGCAGATGTGATTTTGGGAATGAAAATTACCAAAACATCTGATGGATATGCTTTATCTCAATCACATTATATTGAGAAAGTACTTGAAAAATTTAACAAGTACGATGACCATATAGCAAAGACTCCAATAGATGGAAATGTACATTTAGCTAAGAATACTGGTGAAAGCATATCTCAACTGGAGTATTCTAGAATCATAGGAAGTTTGATGTACGTGATGAACTGCACACGTCCTGATATAGCATACTCCATAAGTAAACTAAGTAGATATACCAGTAATCCAGGGAAAGACCACTGGAAAGCCATAGTGAGGGTACTTCGATACTTAAAGTTTACCCAAAACTATGCATTGTACTACACCAGATATCCAGCAGTCCTAGAAGGATACTGCGATGCAAATTGGATATCAGATACTAAAGACTCCAAATCCACAAGTGGATATGTCTTTACATTGGGGGGTGCATCAATTTCATGGAAATCTTCTAAACAAACATGTATAGCACGGTCTACAATGGATTCTGAATTTATTGCATTAGACAAAGCTGGAGAAGAAGCAGAATGGCTTCGACAATTCTTAGAAGATATTCCTATGTGGCAAAAACCTGTGTCTGCCATATGCATACATTGCGATAGTCAATCTGCAATTTGAAGAGTACAGAATCACATGTATAATGGGAAGTCTCGACACATTCGTCGTAGACATAATACCGTTAGACACTTGCTTTCAAGTGGGATAATCTCTTTAGAATACATAAGATCAAAGGACAATATTGCTGATCCTTTAACTAAAGGTTTATCAAGAGAGCAAGTAAGTAACTCATCGAGGGGAATGGGGTTAAAGTCTATAACTTAAGGGTATTCACAATGGAAACCCAACCTAGTTGAATGGAGATCCCAAGATCTAGGTTCAAAGGGACAACTAAGTTGTGTATGACTCGACCAAATCACTTAAGAGATAATGTCTCTTACCCATTTCTGAAATGAGAAAGTGATGACTGCATCGTGTTAGGATTAACTAAGTTATTAATGATTCTTATATCTTGGACTACCAAGTGGAGTATAGCAGAATACTCTTAATAAGAATCACCTATGTGAGTGTGAACTGGGCCGGTTCTATAAGAATTGACTAGACTACAATTCTCTAGAGCACTCATGAAACCAGGAAGTGTTCAGGGCCAAAATGAACACAACAATGAGAACTAAACTATGTTTGGGGATATCATGTGTGTATTCTATTGTCTTGGTTTACAATAACGGCTGGACAGTTCAAGACATCATGTTCACTGATTAGCCAGTAAATCCGATAGTTATACATAAGGGAAGGTTCAAAGCCAAAAGCTACCTATCCTATGCACGATATCTCCTCTTATGTACTCTCTCTTAAGTGTCTGCATAATTTCTGTATTCTGTCCAGGAATTTTCATTCATGTGGGGGATTGTTGGAAAAATTCTGTTTTGGAAAATCTGGGAAAACAGTTTTTTACAAACTTTGACCCAAAATAAAAGTGGGACCCACAAAGGTTATGAGGCGGGTCCAAGTGGATTCATGTTCTCCTCCATGAGGAGATCAACGTAGTGTATTCACTTGTCCAAAACAGTGAAGTGGTGAATGAGAAATTCATCTCAAAGTGGGCCACTTGAACATAAATTATAAGTTGAAGAATGGTGTAGTTTAATAGTCCCACATTGGAAAACTATTGAAACTATAGTGTGGTTTAAATACCATTACCTTGGAGTAAAGGGTGGGCCCTTGGGGCACCCAAATTTTGCGAAGGAGTGAGCACTTGCTCCAAGGTGGAACCAACACACGCGCGCGCCGCCGCCCCGACCCGTGCCCGTGCCCGGGTCCGGTCCGGTCCGGTCCGGCCCCAAGTGGGGTGTTCAGGTTCCAATGAGGTGGTGAATAAGCCGACATGTTTAGTCTGCTTTTAAATACGCTCGGTTCTCTAACCTAACTAAGAAAAAATTTGGACAAAATTGTTTGCCCGGCTTCTGTTAAACACTCAATTCCTCTTTGACCATGTCGTGAAACATCCTCTTTGAAGATGTCGTAAAACATGGAAAGTGTATTCTCTCCTGTCAATTGCTTGCTCGATCATTAGGAGACTCGAAGATAGTGATAGATTGCACATGTGATCGTACTGGAACTCCTTGTTAGAAATCCAACCAATACTCCAAAAGGACATGGGTGATTAAGGAACATAAAGATTTACGTATATACCACTGAGAAGGCTTCTTTGCTAGAAATCCAACTTATACTCCAAAAGGCCATAGGTGATTAAGGACCATAAAGATGTGCTTATAAACAAGGACTTTGCTACTGAGGCCCCCTTAGGGCCGAGACCGTGCTATTAGAGTATGGGATTTCAAGTGGGGCCTATTATGTGGAATGGACCCCACTTGAAATCCCGTACGCTTAGAGCACCATCCCGGTGGTCTCAGCCCTAAGGGGTCTCAGAAGCTTTATCCTATAAACAATTGAGAAGGCCAGTGGTGCTCAGGTAGGCTTTTTTTTTTTCCGGGCGCCCCTCCAACAGGGCCGACCTGTCCATTAAGCCATCAAAGCCTGAGCTTTAGGCCCCAAAGCGTGGACTTTGATGGTTTTATAAATGAAAAGAAACCCTAAAAAAAGACCCCATTTTTTTTATAAAAAAAAAAAAATTAAAAGTTCCATTTTATAGCAAATCCAATTAAAAAAACCTCATTTTAGAATTTTCGCTTTAGGCCTCCAAATGGCTTGGACGGCGCTGCCCTCCAAAACTCGAACTCAAAACATGATGCCAACTCTGATACGAAATATGCAGAACCAATTAATAGTATAGAAGACTTGGGATGATTAAGGGACATAAAATATAGGCTCATAAACTTGGAGTCCTGAGAAGTCGACCGAGGGTTCAATTCTAAGCTGACCCAAATGTCCCGTGTCCCTTTTAATCTTGTTTAATCATGGTTAAGTTTAACTAAATTAAAAATTAGTACCTTTTTTCTTTCCTTCTAAAAACCATGGTTAGATTCCTTAACGGACTTGGGGTCGGTTTTCCCTTTCCCTAAACTATCGGAGATGGGAAACAGCCGAGTCTTAACAAGTGTGGACACCACGGTGGCCAAAGCGTAATTAGAGAAGCAACGGTAACGATAACGGTAACGGTAGGAATGACGGCTTCTTCCCATCCGTCGGTCCTGACTTGAGTATAAATGAAACTAAGGAAGTATGGGCCCCATAGTGTGATATAATGATGAGCGAGTGAGCGCAATAAGTATTGCGACGTGGCAAACTGTGAGCGAGCGTACCTTGTAAGCAACAGAACCACTTCAACTGTTCCAACTATCCAATTCCACTACCTCAGACTCTTTAGAGAGAGAGAGAGAGAGGAAGGATGCATGGACCTGCACACGCGCACACGCGCTCCGTCCGCGTCCATCACCTACCCCACGCGGAATACGGCACGCACTACTTCACGTTATCTATCTCCTTCAAACGGACTCCCCTTTCTACCTCTACAAGCTTCCTAGTTCCTTCCGTATCTTTCTTTCTTATCTCCTTATAACCGTTAAAATATTCTTTACATGACCAAGAAAGCCTTTGTTGATTTCGCAATTACCTTATAATTTTTTAAAAATTTATTTTCCACCAAAATCATAAATACAATTTCAATAATTAAACCTATAATTTGATTATTTCTATTGAAACTAGACCTACTTAATGAGAGAAACATTTCAACAAACTTACTCAAATTGCTTAACTAAAAATAATTTTCCTTTGGGTATTCATTTGCATATGTCAACCTCTCAAGGAAGGAAAATCTTTATAACATTTGAATCCTTGAGGACACAAACACTCCTCAAATAGACTTACCACCTTCTGTCTAGCTAGACTTCTTCATATGCTCCTCTCACGAGGGTGGTTTTGAGATAAGTATAAGAGATATGCTTTCTCTCTCATTGCTGTCACAAGTTGGAGATCCATTCACCATATATTAACTCATTAACCTTAACTAGTAACAGTAGATAAATAATGTAATAATGTCAAATATAGACCGAAATGAAGCCATAAAAATTTATTTTGAGGAGGACTAGTCTTTTAAAAATCACAAAAAAAATCTATAAAAAAATTACAAAAATTAAGTCCAACCCGAGCGACCAATTGACACCCCTAAATAAAACTCAATACATGAGGGTCACAAGAGAAGTTATGTTAAAACAAAAACTTACTTTTATTTTGTGTGTTTGGTTCATTAAAAAATTTACAAGAAAATTATTATTTCTTATGTGCCAATTTTTGGTTTGCAAGTAATTTAAATTAAAAAAATAAATGAAAAATAACTTATTTTTTGAATTGTCCATATCGACTAAGTATAATAATCACTTCCTCGAGATGGTGATTTATGGTCTCACCCTTTTTTGTGTCACGTGTCCCTTTTTCACTCTCTTTAACTGATGTTAAAATTTATTACCCCTTTGACTAGTTAAAACATTTAACTTTTTTTTTAGAAAAAATTAATGGTAAAATGTGTTAACCATAGGTTAAATGGGCTTTGAAATGGCAAGGAATACTCTCCTTCTCGGCCAAAGAGTGAACTATTGCTCATTGACTAAATGCATATTTATATGTTTAAATGGTAATGATGAGACCTTTAATAAAAGTAACTTAAAATTAAAGTTTGACTTAAATTTACACATTTTGTTTTCTAAAAATAATCATATTTTAATGGGAAATATTTTGAGATAAACTACATAAAAACTTTTACTTATTTAAAAGTATTTTTTTAAATAACAAACAAACAAACTTTCTTGAAGGTGTGAAACTTTTCTTTTCTCCATAAAAAAATGCTAGTCATTTTCTCTTCAACTAAACGCATCCCAAGAAAATTAACTCTAGAATCAAAGTTTGAGATTTTACAAACCAAAAGCTGTTGTGCTCTCCTAAAAGGCTTCGTCGATACTTACAAATTTCCTTAACTTATACAGTGTAACATCTGCCTTGTCGTTCTGACCGCAGCGTTGTGTCCTTCCCACAGTGGAGTTCACGAATCGAAAATACGCGGCAATACTAACTGTTTCAAAGTGAACTTCTCTAAGTAGTTTTTGGCTTGGAATCTGTTAGCAACACATGAAATACGTGACCGTTTCAAAGTGAATGCAAGTGGTCTTTTCATTATTGGAGAAAATCTGTCATAATTGGGGTGAGCTTGATCAACTCAAGTTTGGTTCAATAAAAGCTCAGCCCGACTCACCTCAATTTACTAAGCTTATCAGACAAGCTTAACACATTTTTTAAAGCTCGTTTAGTAAACAATCCAAACTCGAACACTTTTATGATGCTCGTTAAATGCTCGACTCGTTTTTATATATATATATATGACATTTTTTAGTACTATGTATTGGATATTATTCTATTAAATGCATGAGTATTTTGGTATTTTTCATAATGGACAATTCATTAAATAGGAAAGAAAAAGACAAGAAAAGTCAAATTGGATTTATTCTCTTAGTGGATGAAATTGGTAACCACCACCAAGACATTCTTACCCCTACATTAAATATCAAATTTTACTAAAGGTAATGATACTTTAGTCTATCCATAAGGAACCAATCATTAAATGCATGAGAGCATAATTCAAAAACTCGGCAAAGTCACCTGAGTAACTCAGTCGAATTACTCGATTCAACTGAATTTCGAGTCGAGTCACCTCAAAACTCGAAGGAGATACTATTTGTCGAGTTATTTGGGTAACTCAGTCAAGTTAAACTGAATTTTTCGACTCGCCAGACTAAGTCAAGTCACAAAAGAGTATTATTATCATTCTTTAAACCTAAACTCGAACGTCACACTATTTTTGCATCATATTCTTTTGTGTTTACAAAGACAACCTACAATATGTTCTATTAAACTTAGTTTTTAGGTTTGTGACTGTAAAACCAGTATAATTTGATTTCTTTTTACTCATGTTTTTCAAGTTATTACATATGTATTTCGAGTTGGACCGAGTCGAGTTCTTTTCGAATTTTTCAAGTTACTTGACCCGACTAACTTTCGAGTCAAGTTAAATTTTCGGGGTTTTTGAACCATGCATGAGAGAATAAATAATTCACTTCTTCTCTATTCTATTTAATGAATTGTCACTTCTTCGGTATACATGACTTACACTCCATCTAACAAAGAAAAAAGAGATAAGTACCGATCAATCACCCTAAGTCAAAAATATCACCTAAAAGGACATGGTCTGAGAAGTTTTACCAAATAAGGTATATACTCTAAGATTACCCTTATTCGTGTTTGGGTTTTATATGCATAGCTAAGGGGTTAATATGTCAAAAGTAAAAATACAAAGTATGCTTTTTTTTGATAAATATGTTAAAAGCATGCCCTTTTAGGTAATAAAATTTTAAGTGAATCGTCCAAGAAAAAATATCTAAAAATATTATAATATCGAGTGAATATATTAATAATAGGGAAAATTTATATTATTATTAGGGCCATTTTCATAATTTCAAGTTACCACTACGGTTAACAACGGACGGACAGAGAGATGAATCCGAAATCGTCAAAAACTCTTCACTCTCATTAAAATTTCGCTCACCGACTCCCTTACAAGCCACTTCTCTGTTTATTATTATTTTTATTTTTATTCATTTATAGATTAATAGAAATAGAAATCTTCTTAGGGAGGTATCTAGAGAGAGAAGAAGAAGAAGAATCGATTGAGAAAGAGGGAAGAACAGAGAGATTAAACATGGCAAGCAATGATCTGGAGAGCAGAGGTAGAGAGAAGAACAGAGAAAACAACAACAACCCGTCTTCGAATTACACGTCTCCTTATCACATAGAAGCTTCAGAATCGCAATGGACATCATGGTTGATTCCTATGTTCGTTGTGGCCAACGTTGCTGTTTTCATAGTCGCCATGTATATCAATAACTGCCCCAAAAATAATACCCAGTTCAATGGGAAGTGCGTGGCCAGGTTTCTTGGCAGGCTTTCGTTTCAGCCTCTTAGAGAGAATCCTCTTTTTGGTCCCTCTTCTTCAACGTAAGTTTTTTTTGTTTAATACCCACTTCTTAATTTCTCATATTTCTTGCTATTGTGTAGAGTTTAAATTAGTTTTCTTCAATACCCACTTCTCATTTTCTCTTATTTCTTTGTTTTTTTTTATTTGTTTTGAGTTTAAATGACTTTTTTTTGAATACCCACTTTTCAATATCTCTTATTTCTAGCTGTTTTGAGTTTAAATTCATTGATTGGGATTCTTTCTTTTGGACGAGGTTGGATGTGTGGGTTTCTGATGTTTGATTTGTTTTTCTATTGATGTTTTTGAGTAGAAATCTGGTGGGATTTGGTGAGATGGATTTTGTTCATTCATGTTCTGTTATTTTGTTTGTGTTTGATTTATCTGCCCTTGGAATGTCTGTTTGATTGGTCTTCTAGTTTCTGTTGGGCCTTTTTTCTGAGCTCTCCTGAATGGAGAGTCGAATTTGTCCAGGCAGACAGACGGATTTTCATTAGATAATTTAAGCCATCCACTCGACATGAGGGATACCTCTTACCGCTTGGCGAACGAGGGTTCTGCCTAATGCTCCGGAGTCTCAAAAGCAAGATGGCCCTCTCCTTAGGCTGATTGCAATTAACACACAGGATCACTCTTGGAAGCCACGAAGACTCTGAGCATGGATGTTGGTATGTTCTAGTTAGTAGATTGTTATTGCAGGCCCAATTGGTGTCCCAATGTCTCTGAGCCTGTAAATTGAGAATGGAAACAGAATTTCTAAGGTTGTGGGAAGTTTTGGTGTTCTGGAGAACTCCCCAGATCAATGTTTGTTGGATAAAAGGCTTCTTACATCATTAGCAACATATCATGAGTTGGTAAAAAAACGCCATGTTTTTTTATATTACCAAAAATTGTTTATGCATTGAGTCCTTAACAAGGATTAGGATTTTTTGTAATTGAAAACCATTTGGGGATGTTATATTATGTTAGGGAAACAAGATGTCAGTCATACTGTGTTTGGGCATGTGTATCTGTGATTCATCATGAATTTGGGGTACTTGTATTCCTTCTGTTGGGATTTGGACTACGCATTTAATCCCTAAACCCTTTGGATCTTGAAAACTATGAATCACAAAAATCACACAACAAATAGAAAAATCTTGCAGAGAATAAAATAGAGACAAAACACAGAGATATACAAGGTTCGGCAACGTGCCTACGTCCTCGGGAGCCACACCAATTCACTATCTTGAAGATACAGAGTATGGCCACTTCTCACACGCCCATAAAACAAAATCGCAAACTACTATAAGTTTAGGGTTAAAACTGTAAGGCCGAAAATACCCCTGCAAAAACGCTAAATATCATTTTTGAAGGTTGTCTACATTCCCAACATCTTCACCCTGAATCACTTGTTGTGGAAAATTAACATGGATTGGGTCTTTGCGCTGCACGTTCATCCCTACTTATGTCAGTTCTTATAGCTTGTCTTCAATAAATTTCTTGTGACAAAAGATGAGAACCCTGCTCCTTGAGTCATTTGTGTTCTTCAAATGTACTTAAAACCGTTATTGTAATATAGTTTGGACTTTGGCAGACTTTTTTCCCTCTCCTTGTGGATTTCCCTAGGTGACTTGAGCTTATTGGGTTGGAACAAAATATATATCAAGGAAATTGAGGGTAGAAATTAACAGACCACTAGGTTCCATATATATATACAATAATGTCAAGTAATATGCTTCTACTCTCAAGTATTAATGACGTAATATAGTCACTAGTATTTTTTTAAAAATATGGTTAGTTTCTGGTAACTTCATCTTGGCATAGCAACTTCTCTAAGGAACCCCCGGCTCGAATGACCGGACGACTTCGCCCTAGGGAAGAAACAGAGCGTATGGGACATACGAGCCTTTCATGACTACTCAGCGCTCAGCCTATATTTCATTTTTTGGACGAGTATTTCAACGCCATACTATACTGCAACGCTGGCTCCATACCTGGTGACGTATTGTAGGAGGTTTGTGGCTTCAGTTTTTCTAGTTTTTATACAGATAGAGAGGCTTATGTTCCTTATTTGGATTTTCTTTAGATAAGTTTACCACTAAACAGGTTTTCAGAGACAGTTCCATTTTCATATTGGAGTTGAATGGCTGAAATATGGATGTTTAATTTACTTAGATGTTTTTCTCTTTCGTGTAAAACTAGTTCTTTGTTTTCACAACTAAATATAAATCATGAAAAAGTAAAACTAAAACTGAATTTGAGTTTTACCCTTAACTTTTGCAGATTGGAGAAGTTGGGAGGTCTCGAGTGGGACGAGGTGGTTCATAGGCATCAAGGATGGAGGCTTGTCACATGTATCTGGTTGCATGCAGGTGTTATTCATCTGCTTGCAAACATGTTGAGCCTGGTCTTTATTGGTATTCGCCTTGAACAACAATTCGGGTTTGGTAAGCTATGTTCTTTCTGGAAGCTAAAGTTGGTCCTTAATTCATGAATGGGAAATATAAGAAGAAAGTTTCAATCTTGTCTTATTGACTAATAGTATGTTTTTAAATAATGAAAATTTATTTGAATTTAATTAAATTTATTTGCTCACATAATAATATTTATTATTGACTTGGTGTCTAGGATTCAACCCTTGATCTCTGATTTGACCCATTTTGAAGTTCTTACCCATGTTTTTCTCTACCTTGATATTGTACTAATAATCTTGATGTGGCCTACAATTTGGCAGTGCGTATTGGTATCGTCTACCTCCTGTCAGGATTTGGTGGGAGCATACTCTCTTCCCTTTTCATTCAAAACAATATATCTGTCGGTGCCTCTGGCGCTCTGTTTGGACTTCTTGGAGCAATGCTGTCAGAGCTTATTACAAACTGGACTATTTACTCGAACAAGGTGAGCTGCTAACCCATAGTTTCTATACAGTTCTAAATTGCTGTAAAAACCTCTTGCTGCTTTAGTCATTGTAACATTTCATAATCTTAATTTTCATCTTCTGAAGTTTTAATTACGGTTTTCTGTTAATAATCGTCACTGTGGCTGTTATTTAGTGCAGTAAAACATATTCAATACCCTTACTGTTGAAGTTGCTCACTTTGGCAAAGAGTATGGGGAGAAAGAACATATGAAAATTCAAGAAGTTGAAAATTAATTACAATTGCTGTTATAGTGGTATTTGATGGTTGTTAGTTAGTTAGTTAGTTAAAAGTTTATAACAGGTTGTAATATGTCATTTGTAGCATATTGGTTGTCACATTAAATCTAACTCCAGGGCTGTGATTACGAAGTGATGATTTTTTACATCTCACCATTCTTCCTCTTGCTCTTCTAGGCTGCAGCATTGTTCACACTTGTGATAATCATTGCCATCAACTTAGCCGTTGGAATTCTGCCTCACGTTGATAATTTCGCCCATATTGGAGGGTTCCTGACTGGGTATCTCCTCGGCTTTGTTATGCTGCTCCGTCCCCAGTTTGGGTGGGTGGAGCACCAGAATCTTCCAGCAGATGTTCGTGTCAAATCTAAATACAAGGTTTACCAATACATATTGTGGTTGGTTGCACTTGTTTTATTGATTGTTGGGTAAGCTCTACCATTCGAAACCAAAGTTTTTTTTATTAAATGGATATTTTTAGGTTGGGTACTGTAGCTTGTAGTTCTAAACTTCCATTGCTTTATGTTGAAAATTGCAGAATTACAGTGGGATTGGTTATGCTGTTTCGAGGAGAGAATGGGAACAAGCATTGCAGCTGGTGTCATTATCTAAGTTGTGTCCCCACCTCTAGATGGGAGTGCGGTAATTGATCGAAGGAGCTTCTTATGTTTCTCTTCTTACTCTTCTTTGTGCCTGTTTGATCTGTTCTTTTCTTTGGGATGCTTTCCACTTTGTACATGCTTAGCTTTAGTTTTTGAGATTCTGGGTTGTTTTCTAATCTCTGTTTAGACTTCAAGAAAGTGTTGTATTGAGTTTACACGGGAATTCTTCCCTCAAATTCATATGTACTTTTAGACCATGGAGGTGTGTTCTGCTCTGGTGGTTGTAGTAGCCATTGTTTATCAACATTGTTCTTTACAAAAAAAAAAATTCCTACCAGTTAGTGGACTGGGATGTTCACTACCTTTTTTTTTTTTTTTTTTTTTGCTTACGATACCAATTACCTATGGTTAGTAGGATTAGTTAGTGATTAGCAGTGGGGAGTGGCCTACTTGCAAGTCGTCACTCATGGGAAATTGATCCCACGAGGCCAAGGCCTCTCATAAGAGAGGTCACACCCTACCATTAGAGCAGCGGTCAATGTTTCACACAGCTGTCCTTGGTCTTAATGGTAGTTTGTGTATCCCTACTTGAGGGGACTAGAATTGATTCATGAGATGGTGTTGGGGTTGAAAAACCCATCATTTGATCAGGTAAAGATACTAAAGATTAACTTCTCACCTAAACACCTTGCATAAATGATACCTAAAAAAAGTATTATTTCACATAGTACTACTGTACATTAAAGTTCTAAAAAAAGTATTATTTCACACAGTACTACACAGTACTACTGTACATTAAAGTTGTGGCTGGGTCATACTGGTGATACCTAAAAAAAGTATTATTTCACATAGAACTGTACATTAAAGTTTTGTGGCTGGGTGATACTGCCCCGTGTTTAGTAACATCGGGTCTTGACTTTGCAAGGGTGGACAAGTCCACAACTCCTCCATTATTAGGCTCTTTTGGAGTGAGTTTGTGGGTTTACTCTTATGATGCCTTAACGACACCTTAACAGTATCCTTAGGTATAACTGTGTGGGTGTATGTATGTTTTACTTTATACCCTTCCAGCCAAAAAAAATATATATATGCAGGAAACTGGGAAAAAAATTATATGTACACAAAATATAATATGGCGTCGCCCGGGTTTGAACCGGAGACCTTCAGTGTGTTAGACTGACGTGATAACCAACTACACCACGACACCATTTGTTGCTATATGCTTAATTGATTAACATATATATTAATTATCAGATGGCATCAACCCACAAAATTGCCGGCTCAGAAATCTGTCTTAATTCATCCATTAAGTACAGATATTTCTGCATCCCACCTACTGACTGAATGATCTTGGAGACTGGAACATATGAGCTGATCGACTACAAGTACTTAAACAATACATATTTTAATATGTTAATTACATATATATATATATATATCCTAACAGGTGGCACGTGGGATGCACATGAGAGCGAGAGAAGTAGTTAACCACAATTAATAGGAGTTAAAAGGGACATGTGTTAACCCGCGGGTGCAATTGAACTCGTCAGTGGTACGTGCATAAGTGCGATGCACGTGAGAGCGAGGGGAAGGAGTTAACCACAGTTAATAAGAGTTAAAAAGGACACATGTTAACCAGCGGGTGCGATTGAACTCTCCGCGAGTTCAATCGTGATTGGTTGTGATTCTAAATAGATAGATAAGCAAGGGGTAATTTGGAAATTAAAGTAAAACATTAGATGCCCGAGCGCCTCTAATGATGCCAAATCATGGGGCAATTAGCCATAATTTGGAGAGGGGAGAGGAGTGGGGGCGCGGTGGGAAGTCATTTCATTTTCTCCCCATAATTTTTACTTCTCCCCACTCGATATCTCCTCCCTTTTTAAATGCCACATGTCCCATGATTTGTGGATGCTTGGGCATTCACCAGAGATAATCTGAACCCCTTAAATCGGGTTAAACCTGCAACTCCTTCATTTGAAAAATTATTTTTTAAATCATGGCCGAGGAAAGAAATAAGGATTTTGGTAGCCCTAGTTGCTAGTCTTCCACAAACGCAACTTGGTGGCTACAAATGTCACAAATGTTCTGTTTTTTTTTTTTTTTTTTTTTTTTTTTTTTTTTTTTTTTTTTTTTTTTTTTTTAGTGTGTTAAAATATCAATCATGCCCACGAAATATGGCTTAACTTGCGTTTGTGGGGGGGGAAGTCATTTCATTTTCTCCCCATAATTTTGATTTCTCCCCACTCGATATCTCCTCCCTTTTAAACACCACATGTCCCATGATTTGTGAATGCTATTCACCAGAGGTAATCTGAACCCTTGAAATCGGGTTAAATTAACCTGCAACTCTTTCATTTGAATTTTTTTTTTAAATCATAGTTTTCCGAAGCCCGATTTCAGAATTGGGACAGAAAAAAGTAGCTGACACATGTAGGAGAGTTTGGGAATCCACATCTCAATGGAATAAAATATTACTTGTTGAAGTAGATACCGATTATGGTCTCTTTTTTCTAACAGCGATTATTACAAGAAAAGTGTTTTGAGTGGACAGTTTTGATCTAACGGTTCAGGCTAGAGATCACATAACCGATTTTTATTTTTTATTTTTGGAAATTCAGGGTGTCCTAGGGCCAGGACTAATCCTTAACCCTATGTTTGGTTGCTGAGAAAATTAGTGAAAACATGGAAAAGAAAAGAAAATTAGACAAAACACAGCTAAGAATTGTATTAGAAATATAAAATTTTCTTTTCTTTTTCATATTTTCACCTATTTTCTTGGCAACCAAACATAGCAAAGGTATGCTCGTTTTGCGAGAAAGTGAGGGAAAAGAAAAGAAAAGTGTTTTCTTGTACTTTTTTTGCTTTTGGTTTGTAAGACACTTTCATTTTCTTACACTTTCTCAATAATGACAAACTTCATCTATCTTTTGATGGTTATTTTACGAAAAATTTAAATGTTTTTTTCTTCTTTTCCTTTCTTTTATTTTCTCACCCATTTTCTCGCCAAACGAACGCGCCCTAAGTGTACGACGAGAGCCCGCAATTTGCCACACCAGGTAAGTCTGAGAAAATCTCGTGCAGGACTAGCCCCAAAGGGGGAGTGAGAAGTCACAGAACCACACATAAACACACACACTATACTCAACGCATACACCCAAACACATTCACCGATCTGCTTAGAGAGAGAGAGAGGGGCACAACCGATTTGCTTAGAGAGAGAGGGGCACAAATAAACGTTTTTTATTAATAACCATTTCATGCCAACAAAACGTTTTGTCATAGAAAATAGAAACATGTATATAATAACTAATAAATGCCGACAATTCGCTGGAACGTAGCTTTCCGAGTTTTGGGCTTTCGTTGTCAAGCCCATCTCTGTTAATCGCTAGGATCTCGACAGGTGCCGTATCGTGCTGGGCCTGTCGTAGGAGCTTTTGGGCTGGAATTGGCTTATACGTTAAATCAGGTCGATGGACAGTGTGGTTCGTTGGGTCAATGGTCAATACCTACCTTTTGGAGGAACTAAATTATTCCCTGTTTCAGTGACCAAAAAAAAAAATTATTCCCTGTTTCGCCATATTAGAGGTTTGGGGCTCTAGAATCTCAACATGAGTCCTCTTGTTACGATCCAAGAATACCGAATCGCAATCAACTAAAAAAAATGAAATAATGTGAAAAAGGATTGAGAAAAAGATGACTAATTTGAGATAGTCACTCTGTTTTCTCAATTTTATTAATTCCAAAAATTAACTTAGAGGCTTAACTTAAATAGACTTACCAAATAACAAACACCTTATCCTATGGATCAATTTTTTAATGAGTGGATCTCATCCTTATTTGATTTCAAAGACATTTAGTGACTAAAGTCTTATTGTATCTAGACATTATTCAAATTCTTGCAACTAAACTTCCGAGTTCCAAGGGTGGACCAGTGGTAAGTGAGAAGTCCTGGGTTCCATTTCTCACTCCCCCTCTGGGGCCCACACGGGTTTACCCAGACTTGCCTGGTGTGGCAGACTTGCAGCCTCACGTCACACCCTCGAGGATTAGTCCTGACCCAAAGGATTGGGGACACCCAAAGTTCCGAAGAAAAAAAAACTTCCAAGTTCCAACATAGAGTGCATGTGTTGTTCTTGATGCATGGGCGCATTCACATGTATTGACAAAGGTGATGATGTGTATCACCTTTTAACTTTGATTAAAAAGCTTTAACCCTTGGGATTGATATTTTTAACCCTAGTTTCAAAATAAAAATTAAAAAATAATAGGTGTTACTCCCGGGGTGAAAGCCAGAGATACCTCTGGCTTCTGCTAGAGAGGATCCGGACTCTTGGAAATTCCCCTCCCTGGAGTACTTGCCTCAAAAGAGGGGCACGCCTTTTATGTTAATATCTCCGTAGAAAAATCAATAATCAAATCTAAAGACCCAAGTCATGTTCTTCCAGTAAACGGCAAGTGCACAAAGAATTTCTACCGTTCATGGCACATCCAGATCAGAAATCTTTCATGGTGCAAACCAGACAACAAGAACAAGAAAAGAGGAGACCTTCCAATCTGGTCTCAGTTTGGCTATAGGGATCATTGAAAACAAAATAAGTCCCCTTTCAATGATGTGCTGGTAGGAATTTAAAATTTGTACAGCAACTTCTATGATGAAACCTTTTATGTACGCAACTACAACCATAAAACATAAACATGAATCACGGCTTCCGCAAAATGCACAGACGCACAGCTTTTAGATGAAAGCTTAATCTGCAATACTAGCAGCCAAGGCCATGTGTAAGTGGAGTAAAATCGGGAAATCCTTGGATACACCTGATTCTCCGAGCTGTTCAAAGTTTCCTTGCTGCCTTAAGGTAGTATTCGTGCTTAATAAGATTCGCTCGTAACAGCATTGCCCTAACATCCTTATCAAACTCACTTCCTGTCTGTAGGACCCGTTGGAATGTCGCATTCCTTTGATCCGCATGTCGTGCATACAGAATTTTGTTGTGCGAGTCAATCCGAGCCTGTAGCCATGAGCAGTGTAGTCAATAAAGCATGAAATGTAGACGAAATTGTGTAGATAAGCTTTGTTTTCCTCATCAGTTAACAGACAACCTAAATTAAGATTTGAACCAAACAAATGGAGGGGCCAGTCCCGACCATACCTGTATCTGGTTGTTGGTAATTAAAGCTTCAAGTTCTTTCTCCAGCCCTGCAACACTTGTTTTGAAGGCACTGGCCATCATGTGCAGATCAACAGACACAAATGGATGTGTATACTGGATGAGGGCTTTGTGACGAATTTGATCATAAAGCGTCTCAACGTGGTCATACAAATTGATATCAAGCAACAGACTGGCTTTGAGATTTTCAAGGTACTCGAGACATGAAGCATAATGGCTGGAAGAGAGAAAAAGCACCAGTCATAAACTGACATACCAGAACAATAAATGATTCAGATAGTACACTGAAAGGTTTATTGTGTGCCAATCAAAGGAATAGGCATTGATGTTAGAAAGGAACAGATGGACTGAAATCACAAAGTAACTACTTTAGGAAAATGTATAGTCTTTAGACAGTTATTAGGGTATCAACGGACTGGGCCTCTTCAAAAATCACCAAAATGTGAGCCCAAGCTTGGCCCATTGACGCCACTAACAGTTATACATAAATCTATATATACTATTAATCTTAAAGCAGGTCTATTACCAAAAAAAATCACCTGAGATCTTTTATTTATATTCTCTCATGGGAGCTCTTTGTAACAACCGGCCCACCCCCCCTAAGTCTCACCTCCCAGGTTTAGACTTTTAGTAGGAGAACGCTATCACCCTCCATCTTTCTACTATTTCTTTTAGAGCTCAACCAGTTCTGATCTCTACCATCTATTCAAATGACATTCTCCCGGTTTGTATCATTTACCTTTAATTAAATTATTTTGATTTTGTGGCGACTTGTTCTTCTAAATATTATGACTTGTATATGAGTGTTCAATGGCAAGAGATCCTGCAGCACCTCTGCTTTGAATATGTTCATTTAAAAATAACAGGGTTTTCCTTTTTCCTATCAAATCTATATTTCCATTATCTAAGAGAATGGAAGCATTCGGGTTGCCAGGACAGTTCAGGTTCCTCTTTAAGTTTGCAAATCTGTCCAAGTTCGACGAGTTCGAAAAAACATAGAGAATGTGCAATTTGAGTCTCAAAGTCAGAAATTTAGGTATTTTAATCTTGTCAATAGAAAATCATTTTGTTTGTTGGCCAAAGACGGTAATGGTGTTGATGAGAATAGTTTCTGTGATTCGACAGTGATTGAATACAAGGGTACAGATGATGTTGGTTCTGTAAGCACTGCTGGTTTTGAGCATGGCAGTCTCGTGATCCCGTTGAATTGTATCAGGAGGCTGATGAGAATATATTTTGTGATTCGACAATGATTGAATACTAAGGCACAGATGACATAGCTCCGTAATTCTGAGAAGGGCACCAAGCAAATGAGACCGAACTCAGAAATTTTATCTGAAATCTTCCAGCCCTTTGCGAAACTAGGTTGAGCTTCCAACCAAGCCCTTGCCATCTACATCGGCATCTAATTCTTGCCCACCATTGCTTGCAAATTCCGATCCTTCTTCTTAAAGAAATGCCCCGATGATGTTGCCAAGTACTTGGTATTAATTGGTCCATCAGAGGCATCTGTTCCATCCAATTCCCTATTTGTTGAGTTCTATTTAGTAGAATTTTCCAACGAGATCAGGCACTATCGGAGTATGGTTGATTCTGTGGATCTCACAAAACCTCAAACCTGGTTACCGAGTCAACCGAAAGTGGTAAACCTACAATAACTCTTATAACAACTACCATAGATAAATGACATCGACATCCCATTGTAAATGATCCGAAAAGAAATGAATTTTCATGATTGTTAATATCGCTAATACAAAAAAAAAAACTGCACGGGTCTAGTGCTACTAAATAGAAAAAGGAGTAATAAGAATAATCTAATAAGGC
Organism: Tetracentron sinense; assembly: GCA_015143295.1. Lineage (NCBI taxonomy): Eukaryota > Viridiplantae > Streptophyta > Magnoliopsida > Trochodendrales > Trochodendraceae > Tetracentron > Tetracentron sinense. Next base: position 26,108,333 of record CM026572.1, on the reverse strand, counting down.
ATTTTTTTTCCTATATCGAAGTTTGATGATCGGCAGTGGAATTGCTTTGACAATAAGGGTAGAACACCTTTCGCATTAACTAGTGACTACTGCATGGACACGATGAAAGGTTTAATTATATTTTGGACATGGGGACTCAATCTAAAATGGGTTTTCAGAGTAATATGACTAAGTATGAATCATGGTTTAAAACATCATCACATTTCCTAAAGTTTCCTATTCCATGGCCTTGGGTACGGACACAAACCTATGCCCGGCATCAAAGTTACAGTATTTTCTAACACATTTCCTAATAATTCGATACATTTTTTGTATTTGTACCAAAATGTTACTTTCTCAGTTATATAAATTGATATTTTTCAATATTGATCGACATGTATGAAAATGTTGACCAGACAATAGCATTTTAAATTCTCAATTCTTTCTGTTTTTTCATCTCTAAGCCATTTTTGAGTTTTTCTGGTAAAAACTGACAACTCCTTTGCAATTATATTTTGATACAAATATTTAAAATTATGCATTATGTATTAATTTTCTTCATCATCAGTAATGTCTTCCAAATATGTGGGGTCGACAATACAAATCATGTTCTATCATTCCATTCTATTAAAAGTCACAATTTCAGTTAAATCATGTTTTACCAATATTTTTTCACTAATTCCATCTACATTTTTTGGCCTTCCTCTCTCCTTTTTATAGCCTTCAACTTTCATCAATTCAATTCTTCTTACTGGAGTCGTTAGTGGTCTTCTCTGAACATGTCCAAACCATATTAACTTATGCTCCCTTATTTTATCACCTATTGGAATTACTCAAAGATTCTCTCAAATACGCTCATTTCTGATCTTATCCTTCCTTGTCTTCTCACTCATTCATCTCAATATCCTCATCTCAACTATACCAATTCTATTAATATGTTACTTTTTAGTAGCCCAACATTCTGCTCCATAAAGCATAGATGGTCCTATTGTTGTCTAATAAAATTTTTATTTTAGTTTGATCGATATTCATCGGCCACATAGCACTCCGAAAGCACTTCTCCACTTTAGTCATCCAACTCTTTAATTCTATGGGTAACATCATCTTCAATCCCTCCATCGTTATGAATAGTTGAGCTATACTGGAACCGGTCACTTTGGGGTACCTGTTGGTCATCGATCTTAATAATCTTCTCCACCCTATTTGCGTTATTACTAAAGTTGCATTCCATAAAGTAGGTTCAAGAGACAAGGTAAGCTTTTGGAATGATCCTTGGTGGGCGACCTAGTATTAGAGTAGACTTCAGAAATTAGGGATTAGTCCTGACCCAAAGGGTTGGGGACACCCCGAGTTCCAAAAAAAAAAAAATCTTGTTTTGTAGCACAATGTTTCAAAATTAAAGACAACGAGATCATCTGGATCGCCAAGTAAAGGAGAAATTTTAATGATTGGAAGAGAGGATTTCGTTATTCTCTGAGGCGTCTTTCATGCTTCAAACCAAATTTCCTAGCTCCATATCAATGGCAAGTCTGTTAAATCATTATATATGGGCCTCAATCCTTCGAGTTCATCCTTTTTGTCTTATAGATCGGTTTGGAATCTTGACATCCCAACAAAAGTAGCTTACTTCCTATGGACAACGTTCTTGGACAAAATCCTCACTCTTGGTCATCTCAAGAGCATAGATTGGAATCTTACTAATAGATGCTTCTTGTGTTTGGCTGAAGGGAATCAATTGATCACATTTTTCTTCATTGCCCAGTTGTGAGTCTTGTGACTAGTATTTGGGGTTACTTCATAACCCGGTTGGGTGTTCAGTAAATTTTCCTCCAAACTTTTGTGATGTGGAAGTGATTTGATACCTCCTCCCAGGGGCAATCTCTTGGAGCATTTGGAAAGAGGAATTGTCGGAACTTTGATAATGTTTTGCTTTCCAAGGGGAAGATTTGCTCAAGGATTCTTAAGATGAACGTTGTGTGGCTTTCCATTAGAAATGATTTTGACGGTTACCGGGGCCGGCCTTGTCTTCCGGGCTCTTAGTTAGGACTCTTGTTTTGTGTATTCCTTTTGTTTGGTTTTGTTTGCTTTGTTCATCAATCGGTGAACCCCTCTTGTAGCTTGCTTTTGATCCTCAATTATAGTTCACTACCGATCAAAAAAAAAGTTGCATTATATATATTAGTCTTTGTCTGACTTTTTTTTAAACCCTTAAATTCCAAGGTATGCCTCCACAATTCTAGTTTTGCATTTACCTCCTCTTTAGTTTCATCCATTAATACCACATCATCTGCAGATAACATATGCAAGGGACATCTTCGAAATAATAGTTTCCAATTCTTCCATAACCGATGTAAAAAAATATAGACTCATAGTTGATCCCAGATGTAACTCTATTGTCACATGAAACTTGTTTGTTTCGCCACCAACTATTATCACGGTAATTACCGCTCCATCATACATGTCCTTAATGATATCAATATATTTTCTTGCAATTCCTTTATTTTCTATTGCCTGTCAGATTAATTCTCTAAGGACTTTATCAAATAGATATCATATAAAGTTCTTTCTACTTCGCCCTAAACTTTTTTTCTAAGTCGATAGATACCATATAAAATCATTTCTTCTTCGCTCTAAACTTCTCAATCAACTGTCTAAAATAGCCCCAATAGTACACCTTTCTGGCAATGATCCAAATTGATTTTCTAAGACCCTAATTACTTGTCTTAATCTTTGTTCCATCACTTTCTCCCATAACTTCATAGTATAAAAAGTTTTATCCCATGATAGTTGGTACAACTTTGGACATCCCCTTTATTCTTGTATTTATTATTAATGAATAAAAATGTAATAGGTAACCCATTACATTTATAAATTGTCAACAATTTGGGACTCTAATGAGATTGTTACAATTATTAAACTATTTTCGTTATTAAAAAGTCAAAATATTTGACATTCCTCCAAGGTCGGTAGCTAATAGCGAATTATAATTAAAAATTACAAAAAAAAAAAGGAAAAAAATTAGGGAACCTTAAGATCAACACATGCTTGTATAATTTATGCATTTTAGAAAGAAATTTAGAAATTAAACAATAATATTTCAAGCCACATCATAACTATATATTTGAATATGTTATGATTCATGTGATGTCCTCATGCTATAATTTTTCAAGGAAATGATGTATTATTTTGTGACCATGTCTATAGACTATTTATTATTTGTAACTTTGACTAAAAGTTCTAGACACGTACTTTAGCAACTTAGCTTTATACTACGTGTTATTTTTCTTATTCCAAATGGTTATTTTCTACTATACAATGAATTTTGTGAGTATTTATACTATTTTTCACTTCCTAGATATCAGTGCATGTTTCTAGTTTACATGATATTCCCATGGTTTCCAAAAATATTATAATATTTTCAAATCTTCATATATTTTCACAACATGTTCACTTCCAAGGTGATTGAAATTTAGGTCGAAACAAAAGTTTAAAACCTTAAGCCACAATTCTTGGGAGCAATGTTGCCACTACCTTCAGCAAGAGCTTAGCTTCTTTGGTATAGAAACGGATGACTTCGAAGGAGAAGTAAAATCCTCTGAGGTTATAAGTCATGACTTGATAGCTTATGGTTGTTACATTATAGTTTTTATTTGTTGGGATGTATTAATTTATTAAACACTCATTTAAATGCATCTTTGACATAGAGTTTCGAATATGTGAGACAACACTTGTCAATTGACATGAATATCACACTCACTACTCTATATGTTTGAGTTTTCTTGTATAACAAATTATGAGTGCATATTATGTTTTTTTTATAGCAAACAGAACACAAACACACACTATCACAACGAGTGTACGCACCCAGTGGATTATGTTTAATCAGTTCCTAAGATTTCATCTTAGATTTCCAATATTTCCCTAATGTTTTCCACATTTCTATAATTTTTACAGTGTTTCCATAGACTTCCCTAAAGTTTCACGAAATGTTTATGTTGGAGCTCTAAGAAACTAATATTTTTTAGGCTTGTTCTAATTTTCACAAGTGGTAGATTCCAGTAATTGTGAGATTAACTGTTTATACATTTTCACTTTCTCAGCAAGAATTTGATTAATTTCAAGAACAACTTGATATTTTCCTATTTTTATCCCAATTAAGTGGATTATGCTTCAAGACATTTTGATAGTGATTGGAATGTCTTTTTTAAAGGTGGGTTTATTGGATTATTTGAGGGGTGGAATTGGTATGCCTGGCACAATTATTAAGATTTACCGTTATTGTTAGATTTAATGCTAATAATGGGGAGGCAATACATTATTATTACCCAGAAAAAGGATAATGCTAAGGAGCGTTCAAACCCTACCCTAATGCGGACTTGTTGCTAGCAGTCCTTAGCCTTGTCATGTCAGCATTAACCTCATAGGGGTTTATAAATCCCCACCTAGGATTTTAGACATACTGACATGGCATGCCTAAGGAGCGTTCGCACAAATGCACATTCCTTAGTATGATCCCCGAAACAAAAAAATCGGGAGGCCAATGTGCTGCTTTTTGCTGGTTGTATCTTTGATGACAAAGAGATCTTTTCCTTCTCTTTGTTTTATTGACAAGATGCAATCTATATCAACGTTTAAAACTTTGGTGTCGGTGTAAACTGTGGTCACTAATTCTCTGATTTTTTCAAAACGTCCCGAATAAATTGCGACTTTTTCACTGAATGATTAACTCACGTTGTATTCGTGACTTTTTAAAAGAAAAAAATGTTACTTTTTCAATAAGCCGCAAATTTTGAGAATTAAACACGAATCATTCACGACTTCAAAAAAAATGTACAAATATCTAAAATATTTATAAGTTTTATTTTAAAAATCTTATTTATTCATCTCTTGACCAACATTTTTCCGACTTTATGCCAAATTCTACCATTTTTTTAAAAATATTTCCCTAGCGGAATTGTAACGGATAAAATTCGTAAAAAGGAGTAAAAAGAAGGGGTAAAATAGGGATTTCTCACTCTAGCAAATTCTAACAATTTAGCCGACATAAGCCCACTTGGGCTATGTGCTGGCTCTCTTGAGTGTTGTCTGACAGGTGACCTCATCATGACTACACAAGTCATGATGACTCAAAATGCCTATAAATAAGCAAGAATCACCAGAAAGAACAGGAGGATGGTGCGAAAGGCAAGAAAGGAAATAAAGAGAAGAAGAAGAAGAGGAAGAGGGAGATCTGAGAAGCTTGAGTCATTCACACCCCTACCCCGAAGGGCTATGCAGGCGGCCACTCACCTGATTCTCTCATCTTCCTTTGGTGTTATCCGGCTACTTGATGCTCTTTATGGCCTCACAATCTATTAGGGCCACCGGATTCTCTCAAATAGGCCATGTCCGCCTGATGCTCTCCCTAAACGGTCACACTGCCACTTGCACGACCTTGCAGTTAATCATCTGATGAGTGCAATCATACTTGAACTTGTGCCTGACGCTGTGAATGGTGCTGAATCCATTGTGGCGTTGTCCGTTGTGAATGGTGCCGAATCTGTTGTCGCGTTGTCCGCTGTGAATGGTGCCGAATCCGTTGTCTCGTTGTCCACTGTGAATGGTGCCGAATCCGTTGTCGCGTTGTCCGCTGTGAATGGTGCCGAATCCGTTGTCGCGTTGTCCGCTGTGAATGGTACCGAATCCGTTATCGCGTTGTCCGCTGTGAATAGTGCCGAATACGTTGTCACGTTGTGTTGTGGGTAGTGCTGAGCTCGTTGTTCGTTGTGAGTTGTGCAACGTACCCATTGTCTGATGTGCAACGTACCCGTTGTCTGATGCACAACGGATGCACAACGTATACGTTATCATAGCTATGTCATCCGAGCTACGTTGTCAGAGCTATGTTGTCTGTGCCTTGTCAGAGCTACGTTGTCCGTGCCTTATCAGAGCTACGTTGTCTGTGCCTTGTCAGAGCTATGTTGTCTGTGCCTTATCAGAGCTACGTTGTCCGTGCCTTATCAGAGCTACGTTGTCTGTGCCTTGCCAGAGCTACGTTGTCGGTGCCTTATCTGAGCTACGTTGTCAGAGCTACGTTATCCGAGCTACGTTATCTGAGCTACGTTGTCAGAGCTACGTTGTCGGTGCCTTATCTGAGCTACGTTGTCAAAGCTATGTTATCCGAGCTAGAGTTACGTTGTCCGAGCTACGTTGTCGGTGCCTTATCCGAGCTACGTTGTCAGAGCTACGTTGTCTGAGCCATATTATTTGTGCCTCATGAGCTACAATCTCCAGAGCATAACAGCAGAGCTCGTCCTCAAGTGCATATACCCAGTGACCTCACGATAAGTATCTCTATACTATTATGTTCATATGTCCATGTGCTTGTGCCTTATACTGATGTGCTTGTGCCTTATACTGACTTTATCATCGGAGCTTATTTCAGGGTGCACACCCGCCCCCTCAGACTCATTCACAGGTGGCGTTTTGCTAACATTCCTCTACCAGCTGAGCAGCTACAGACGTGTGGCATGTACGGGATTTTTCCCTTTCAGGAATAATTCCCAAACTCTGACTTGGTAACTATGCTTTAAAGAACTCATTTTGTCATGGTTGTTTTCTATGCTTGTGTTGCTCCTATCCTTCTGGGGTTTTTTAATTTTTCTAGTTTATAATTATTAGCATATTTCCTCCCTTCAGTTAAAGGGCAAGAGAACGGAAAAGAAGTGAGGAGACGCAGATTAAGGATAACCAAACAAATTACAATTGCACCATATTAGATTACCTTGAACAGAAATCATGATTAAGCTTCCTACTTCAGGTACTAAGAATATGCAAACTAAGTATAACCAAACAAATTACAATCGCACCACATTACGTTACCTTGAATAGAAATCATGAATAAGCTCCCTTACTTCAGGTACCAACTCTAAGAAATTCCGGAAGTTGATATTGTCTATAACTTTGTTCTGCCAAACAAAAGCAAATGATTAGGATGTGATCTGTCATCTGTTAGTAGAAAATTAGAGGAATGCAATTTTCAGAAGGGTAAACACTAGATAGATGCCTTCAACTCTGTCCTGTCAAAACTAGCAAGTGCACAAAGTCCGCCATATGTTGCAACGTCTTGGGGAGCAATCACTTCCGTGTAGCTATTCCCCAACTCAGGGCCTGTTTCCAAAAACTGCATAAACACCAAAGGAATTCAATGTCATGGAAGAAGATTCATGTAGTTAGAAGCATGGTTACTAAAGCTAGAAGCAAAGCAAAGCAATGCTCAAAAAATTCTTAGGAAATGGGAAGAGAGAAATGAGATATAGGTTTCTCATTCCCATTATATTAGGATTGCCAACCAACTATACCTTAAATTTTATCTTACATAAGAAATTTGTGGAAAAGTAGGTTCCTTAGGTTTCACTCCAACGATTCTTGCTTAGGATCTATGTCATATGCAATAACTCGGGTCTATCTCACTACTTCATAGATACATAGCCCCCTTTAACCACTAAACGGAAATGATGGAAGCAAGCTTCAAGGGAAGTGAGTTTAGGAAACAAGCTTCTTGGGAAACGAGCTTCCTACCTAACTTTCCCTGCAACTATGGTTCGAAGTAGAGTTGAGGCCATAGTGAGAGATATGTCAAGACTCAAGAATCCAAAGAGTATGAATGAATGTTTTAGGCAAGAATAACCCACCATTGTTGAAGTCCTAAAAGGCATGGATGATCAGAAAGGAAAAAGGGGCAATAAAACCCTTCTTTTAAAAAATGTGAAACCTAACAAGTAATTCTCTTTCCTTATGTAAATCAAATAAGGATATGATGGAAGAGGCTACCCTAAAAGTTGCACAAAGAAACTAACGGTTCTTTCCCAAAAAACATTGTCAGACCTAGAATAGGAAATACACTAGAAGATGTTTCCAGAATCCAAATATAACTCTCAGAACTTAGAATTGGCAACCCCACTCCTTGATAAGCCTACAAGAGTCATATGAAGAAATCTCTCTGGGGTGGCATAGTTACCAAGTACGGGTATGGGTATAATACAACACTGATCCGTTCGGGAAGTACGGGTGTTATATGTAGGGGATTTGGGCCAGGCTTTTCCGGGCTTGGCCAAGCCCGGCTCGGCTTGAAAGGATTTATTCTAGGCTCGAAGCCTGGCTCGGCCGGAAATCAAGCTCAAAAAATTGGCCCGAAGCTCGGCCTGAATTCAAAAGCCTGACTCGAAGCTCGGCTCGCCCGAATTGATTCAAACTCTCAAACTACGCCAAAGCCCTCAAACTGTAAGGCAACCAAGAATCAAATTTCATTTCTTGATTATGAACAACATATCCAAATATTTGTGCAACCATTCTCTTTTATCAATTAGTTCATATAACTTTATTTTTACCTCATTATTTCGTATTTAGTTTTTACCCATTCTCTTGCTCTAGACGCCCTCTTTAGGTGGAAGTATCTTCACATGCCCTATAATGGGTGTCTAATAGATCAACTGGGTAATATAGATATGTCACACACTTGATCAGATACAGGTACTATAATATTTTGTGCAGTTATATCATACAAGGTATCAATAAAAATCCAATTTCTTATGACGTCCATTGTTAATTCCTGTGTATGGGTAGAAGACTAAAAAATAAAAGACAAGATCAAATCTTAAATCTTCTTTTGAAAACATTTTCTTATAATACATAAGGCAAAAAAGAAGACTGCCTTGCTCAATTTGTTTGCCCCAAACCTTTAGAGCTATTAAAGAATCTCATTCAGGATCCATGAAATACAGAAAGTGTCCACCGAAGTATATGAATATTTGGTTCTATGTTAGTCTTAGATCTATAGACCTCCAATATCCTGGCACATGAACATCATCTTTCTCAAAATTAACTTTTTCAGACACCAGGCAAGCCCTCCTTTATTTTTGAGCATATAACACACTCAATGAACACCAATAAATATTAAATCTGCCCTTCCTTTGACAAACTCCTTGATTGAGCAAGATAACAGAATGCAAGACCAGCCTGTGCCCAAAACAGATGCATTGACATAAGCTAGCCAGCCAATGTATTAATCTTTATAGCACCTTTTCACATTAGCATGAGGGGCCCCTATAACAGATTGACTAAGAATACCGATAAAAAAAAAAAACAGAATGACTAAGAATCTTTCACAATATTTCTTCAACCAACTCCCAGTCACCTGATAAAAACAATGACAATTCATTTAGCCTTGAAACTTAGTCCCTCGTCAATCTGAAGACAACTTTAAAGTTTAAACACTTCCCTCTTTGTGCAATAACGGCTTGGGATCTCACTCCTACACTAGTGCTTTCGCCCTAACATGAAAGTGAAAACAGAGTCGCCACCAACCAATGATTTTTGGAGTGATCGGTCACCAATGAACAGTAAAAAATAGAACTTTAGATTTGCAAACCAAAGTCACGGGTTCGGGGGTTCAGTTATGATTTGGGGAAGGTGTTAGGCACCCTCTCTGATTTTCTAAAATTCCAAAATACTTTAAAATTATTATTTTAAAAAAATTTAAATTATTTCTCACTTTTCGAGACTAAAATGCACCCTTCCTCAGCCGATTCGGGCCAATTCTCTCTATAGATTACATGGGGGTCAAAATCCTCTAATAAATCGGCGAAGGCCAAGTCTCTCATCAACCGATTCAAGAGAGGCCTCGCCTACCAAAAGAGAGAAAATAGACTACAATTTATGCAAATAATTTATTTTTTTTCTTTTTAAAGGAAATTGGAGACACTTCTTCAAATGCTTTTCTTCATCCGGATTTCAAGTCCCTCACATACCGCTTGGATGAAATCCTAGACTACTAGCGAAAAGTAAAGGAATAAGATACTAGGATGAAAAGAAAGAGAATTACATAAACTAAATGATTAGAAATGTCCTAACCTTGTCGTAAATCAACTCTCTTTTTTCTGATTGGTAAATAGTTTGTCAATTCTTATCTCAACTTTAAGGTTCAAAATTTTTATTTTGAGTTTTCCTCCATGTTTGATGAAGATTTCCAGAAGTGTGAAATTTGCTAGCTAACCCAACAAGTTAAAAGTATCAAAATCAAAAGATTGTTATTTTGTAAATCATTAAGTTTAAACTTACTTAGTTTGTGATATGCTAAAAACTATTTCTTCTAAAATTCTGAACATTTTTATAAGGTCCAAAGAAATACAGCACTACAGTCATATCAATTCAAATCAAACTTGCGAGCATTACATTTATACAACAAACAGTCTTTTTGTTGATCAAGGCACAAACTTAAATCAGCAAAGTCAAATTCAGGAAGACAGAAGTAGAAAGGCAGACAAACCTTGCGAGCAGCAAGTTTGTACTTTTTAGCCTCCAAGTGAGCCAATCCCGCAGCGCAACGTAGTTTGGCAATCGTAACAGGGTCCAGGGCCTCCGTTGTTTGTTCTGCTTTACTAACATAGCTTGTGACATGTGTGAACTGGCCCATTTCAATGCTGACCAAAATTGCATTCAAACACATCTGGATTATATGTTTTGACGTAGTGCAATAATCACGAGTACGAACATAATTCTTGAAAGCATCCGCAAGTGCACCATGAGCATAGTAGAAATCTCCAAAATCATTATATCCCATTCTAATGCTTTCTTTGATCAAATTTGTCTGCATAAAAAAAAAAGGATCATATGTTAAAGATCAGGAAAAATTGAAATGGGAACAAAAAAAAGAACATTAGTTATAGAGGCATGCTAGCACTACTCTAAGGCATTCCATACTCTCAGCCAAAAACCAACACCTGTTAAAGCAAGGACAGGTGCTCGTTTTGGCTGAAAGTAAAGACATGGATATATTAGCAAGCCAAGTCCAACAGTTCCACTTCACTTGGAGGGGATAGAATCAACCTCATATATATTAGCAATAGCTGACGTTAAGTTACGGTCCTAATATAGATAAAACTTATTATAGGAGAAGCTACAGCAGGATATCAGCATCAAGGAACAGGCACCAATTACAAATAAGATGGATCTAATATTTCAACGTGACAAAAATAAACGACATATGCAATTAATCACTTATGGAATCCTTATTTGGCTGGCTTTCGATACCCTTTTAGGCCCCCAACATCGGTGATTTGGAATATGCTTCCCTGAGCCATAGGTTGGTCTATCTGGGTTGAAAGAAACATGAGAATTTTTTATGGTATTACATCATTCCCCTGACCAAGTCTATGGGAGATCTTGTCATCTCCTTCTATCTTGGTGCTCCATTAGGCAGGATTTTGAGGAGGGAACTGTTTTCCATGACATAGCTTGCTTTGTTTTTGCTCGATTGGTTCATTTTCTTTCTGAACCTTTGCATCAGTCCGTCTATATCTTGATACCCTTTTATATCACATTGCTTTACCAGTCAAAAAAATAAATAAATGTCTTTTTAGAAGATATTTCTAAAAATAGTTGTTGATGGATGAAAAATAATAGGGTTTGAATCGTCCCAACGCCTGCCTAAATCGGCTAGCCCAACCGTATGGACGACACCATGCTTTCACCGGAGAAATCGCCGAAGAATAAGAGAAAAATTAAGAGTAATGGAAGAGAAAGTATGTTGGAAGAAGGAAAAGAAAAAAGACTCAAAGAACAAAATAACTCATGTGATAGATTCCCCCAATTTTAGAGAATAGAATTCTGATGTCCATATTCTACTCCAAAATATACATCTATTCATCCTTAATGAAGAAGGATTATCCCCCATTTATAGCTTCCTTGGGATATGTCAACTCAGCAAAGTTAATTAGTGTCTTCAACCAATAGGAATTTGTCACATCGGTCTTAACTAATTCATCATGACCTCACGCCTTAGTGAGAATGTTTTTCAAGTTAGTAGGTAGGATATCAAGGCGATCCAACTACTAACAAATTCTTCTTACCCTCCAAACCACAATAACCAATATTTCCCCCCAAATATAGTAACAATAATATAATAATATATATAGGAGAATTTGGGGTAATTTGTCACATGAGTTATTTTGTTCTGCGGTTCTTCTTCCTTTCCTCTTACTCACATACTTTATTTCTTCCATTACTCTCCATCTTTCTATTCTTCTCCAACGATTTCTCTGGCAAAATGGTAGTGTCGTCCGTACAGTCAGACTAGCCAATTTAGGCGGGTAGTGGGACGATTCAACCCCTATGGCCCTATTATTTTTCATACATCAACAATAGCCCCCGTATCCCCATGGCGCTCATGTAAACCATGGCAGATTCTCAAGCCATGTATGGAAAGTCCTTGGTAGTACTTTCAAGGCGCTTATGTAAGTCCTAGCAAATTCCCAGACAACATATGAAAAGTCCCTGGAGTCTCAGCAAAGCATTTTATTGATGAGTCCTCGCAGAATCCAGATAATATATGGATATCCTTGGTCGTCTCCCCAAGGCGACTTTGGTAAAATCATAGATATCTCCTCAAGTAACTTTGGAAGTCCTTAAACGTATTTCCTAAGGCGGGGGTATCTTTGTTCATCACTTAGATCTACCTAGTGGCCAAGCGGCTTGCAGGTTCATGACCCAACTTGCAAGTCGCTCTTTACTAGCTTATCTAATGTCATACTCAAGGCGGACGGGTTGTGATTTTTTAAGTATGGGCTAACAACCCAAAGATGGTCAATTTGTTTGATTCGGGCTTAACACCCTAAAATGATCTATTTCATTGTTGCAGGCCCATCCACCCTAAGGTGGTTAACTCTCTTATACTGATCATTCGAGATAAATTTGCTAATATGTGTTTCGATTACTGATGGATATGTGTTTAATTTAACTGATTGGTGGAGCATTTAATATATCATTGATCATGTGTATTTGAATTTATCGGCATTTATGAGTGTTTGACAAAGTGACAGGAGCGCTGTACTTAAGTGCTATGTCATCCAAGGGGCTACTGTTGATACATGAAAATGATATTGCCACGTGTCATCATACAACTCCTCCAGACCAAGAGGACATGCCACTTGTGCGAAGTGTGAAAATCTGATTTGATATGTTTTACGCCTTTTGCTAAAATTCTTGGTCGTCTCCCCAATGCGCTATTTTTGTAAGTCCTCAAATGAGTTCATTTCCTAAAACCTTCAAATGGGTTCATTCTTAAGGGGAAAGGCTTTGGATTACTACCATGCATATGTATATTATTGTGAAACCCTTGATGTGTTGCCCAAGGCGGTGGCGTGTTATTACCCAACACCTAGATTTACCCAATGGATAGACTTCCCCAAAGCGTATGACCCACCTTGACTGAGTCCTATATATATTATTATTACTATATTAAAGGGAGATATTGGTTATTGTGGTTTGGAAGATATAAGTAAAAATTTGTTAGTAGTTGGATCGCCTTGGTATCCTAACTACTAACCTAAAGAACATTCTCACTAAGGTGTGAGGTCATGATGACTTAGTTAAAACTAGTGTCGCAGATTCCTATTGGCTGAAGACTAATTAACTTTGTTGAGTTGGCACATCCCAAGAAATGTATAAATAAAGGATAACCCCTCTTGATTAAGGATGTACAGAAGGACATTTTGGGGTAGAGAATGAACATGAGAATTTTATTCTCTGGAATTTGGGGGAATTTGTCACATGAGTTATTTTGTTCTTCGGTTCTTTTTCATCTTCCTCATTCCCAGTTCCCACATACTTTATCTCTTTCATTACTCTCCATTTTTCCCTTCTTCTTTAGCAATTTCTCCTGCAAAAGCATAGCATCATCCATACGATCGGGCTAGCCAATTTTAAGCGGGCGCCGGGCGGTGGGACAATTCAAACCCTATTAATAGGCACAAAGAAAGTGCCTATTGGCATAATAGTACTGAAAATGTTCAAGCTTGTTCTAAATTAGTAGATTAATCCATTTTCCTAAGTAAATAAGTTTGCATTTGAATAAACTTCTAAATTGAACTTACTTCTGTGTTCTGGCTCTACAAGAGTCAGTACAATAGGTGTTTGGTTTGCCACTCGATTTTTACTTCCCGCAGAAGTCAAAGTCAATAGAGATCAAAAAATGACTTTCATAAGAAGCTGCCCCCAAGTGACTTCCGCAGGGGATCGAGTTTTAAACTTTTTCAGGGTCAACAAAACGGTCAAAAAGAATGAATCTTAAAACTATTAAGTACCCAATTTTGCACCCCCATGAGGCCTATATGATCACTCACCTCAAGTCTGAGAGAGATCCCAAAAATAACCCATTTTTCTATCAAAATGACTAAAATACCCTTGCCTTTTCTTACCAAAATACCCCCTCAATTTTTTGACCAAAATATATTTTCCCATTTATACAATCTTAAACACCCAAGCACCCAAATAGCCTAACACCCATTAACCCATTTACTCATATCCCATTATCTATAATCAATCCATTAACCATAACCTATATAGCCCATGTAGGTACAATTTGTACTCGTTCAACCCATATGTCTTTACATTAGCATCACTCATTGCATGCATGCGTTTGAAGTAGTATCACCCATTGCACAGCCCAACGTCCAAGTTCATTGAAGAAAATTGTCAAAAATATAATTTTGCCAGTAAATTTTATATGTTAGCTAACCAAGGAATGACATTAGGTTGATTGTAATGTTTTGTTCTTTTCAAGTTCAAAAGAATTGTAACCCACAAAGCATGGAAATTTTTACCTATGTTTTGTAGGTCCCACGTCTTTTAGAAATTGACCGTTGGATGGGAATGGAAAAAAACAGCTGGTAAATGAAAACCACTATCCAGTGACCTACATAAAACTAACAGAAGTAACTTCTCACGAGTGCAAACCAAATGCCTATTTTGACTTATAGGTTTTAAAAAGTAGTTTCTTGCTCATTTTGATCTCTGAATGCCTTCTGCAAACTTTTTCAGAAGTTACTTCTCTTACAAATTCTTTTAGAAAATTCTTTCTATACTCATGGAAATTTATCCAAACATGCCCTAAGTAAGAAAAAAAAGGAGTGCATACAAGTTTACAGACATGATTTTATGAACAATATTTAAAAACTTGTATAGTCCTTTACTTTTAGAATAGTATAAAAAAGGTGCAACAAATGTTAGACAAGTGTCCTGACCCTTTACATCTGTTAAATTGAAATTATTAAATTATACATGACAAACCCTACTCCAGTAACAACAATAAAAATGTGAACGACTTCGAAGGCCTTGATGGCATCAACAGGCTACATACCAAGGAGTTGGGTCGTCATTCCGTATGTGATGTCATGTATTTTTTATTTTTTTTGTTTAGTGGTTGCATGTCACATCACCATTATCTATACTTCGCGGTTTAAACTTTTCACTTCGTACTATTTTCCTTGCGGTGACTTTTGCATTTTTGTACAGGACTTGTACTGGAATGTGATGTACCAAAATATATGAGGTTCCAAATTGAAGACAAAATTGAAAATAATTGGATCCTTCAAAAGCAGTGTGGTCTATCTCTTATGCTTTTTTCCTCAGAATAATTGCAAACAGTCATAACTTATATACTTTCTGGTGTGTTAGATCTACCACTTTATCAACTTCTTCCTTAAGATACTCTAATGTTCTGGCTAGCTCGTTGAGATAAAAACTTACCCAACCCTTCACACAATCTACTGGTGCTGCAGCTGCACGTCAAATCAAAATGCAAGTCTTGCATTTCCAGGATAATTTTAAGTGATATCTCCTTGGTGCGCAACATCATTGGATGCTGCCTGAATTATCTTTTTAGGACTCATTTTTGTACTTGGGTTGTACTCTCATTTTAGGACTCATTTTTGTACCCAGGTTGTACTTTTATACCTCTGGGCCTAGATAACTAGTTATCCCAGTGAGGATTATTATAGGTCCCTCCCCCCCCCACCCCAATCAATCTTTTGTTTCCTTTTCATCCAGTTTGGATCAAAACTGAAATTGCCTTGATCAAGTAATAACTGAATTTCATATTGATTTGAATTCATGCCTTTTACATGCAAGTCAACCTTTGACTCTCTCTTTTTTTATCAGTAAGCAACGATTGTATTATATAAACGAAACAAAAATACAACAGCAGTATAGCAATTAGCAAGTATGGAGCTTACAACCAGTCAAGCGCATAAACTTGAGAAAGAATTTAAAAAAAAAGCATATAGAGATCCCCCCAAGTCTGAAAGCAAAGTCAACAAAACAAAAGCTCAACCCAGCACTTCTCCCAAATACCAACAAATGAATTCTCCTTCTTTCTGGGTATGGACAGTTTTGTTGTATATTCTTCTTGAGGGTTGGTCAGTATGAAGTTTGCCTCTTTCTTTCTTTTTCGTTGGAGCTCATTCGTCGGTGAACCCCTGCAAGTGTATCTCTCTTTCTTTTAAATGCAGACTCTTTATCATTTATCAAACAAAACAAAAAACAATTGATTTTTTTCCCTAGATCGTGACAGCCTGAAGAAGGCATGAGAAAGCCACCATAAGATACATGTCTCACCATAGACTTATACCTACTCAGCTCAGCTCAGCTCAGGAAAAAAAAAATGGGGCCTCCAAAAGAGCTTCATACCCTCGTTAAGGAACCCAATTGTACATTCACTCACAACAAACTCACATACAAAATTTCCAGCCAATATGATCGATCTTGACCATTTCATCTCCACCTTAGCCCTACCTAATCTGAGTCCAACCCCGTGTTAACCTTCCATTCTCATCTCACCTGAAGACAATTTCACTCAAACTCTTCCCCTCAAGGACAAAATCCCCCAAATCCTTTCAAGATATCAGCAAACACAGATATAACAAACTGCGATAATTTACATTAAAATATTTATATTCAATAACACAATAGATGTATATAAACAAGTAAGGACGGAGCTAGAATGCAGAAGAACAAACCCTAAACAGTGCAAATTCAATACAAATAAAGCCATTCGATGACAATTAACAGGCCAGTGAATCATGTCAAAATACCAAAAAAGAACAAACCATACCCTATACGAATTAAGCTCGTTCTCGAGCTTCTCCTTCCTTTGCTCAGCACGACGATCAACACTATCAGCCCAAACCAGGTCCATCCCATAATCAAGCCCCAACCTTCCATCGATCTTCTGAACGACCTCTCTGAATAGCTGAGAATTCTCGCCCTTCTTAATCTCGTCATACGCCATTCGAAGCGCCTCCATCTGCATAGACAGATTCCCACATTGATCGGCGATGAACAGAAGCCTCCGGATCTTCGTTCGTCCGGAGTAGAGGCTCGCGTAGGCCTCGACGTCCATCTGTTCACCGCTCATAATCGGTTTGTTTCTTTTCTCGTCGCCGCCATTAGGGCACATTTCGTCGATCATCGTTCCTGTACCTTCGTCTTCTGGTTCCATGGCAGCTTCTCTGTAAATCCTACAAAAACCTTTAATTTTTTTATTTTTTTTTGTTCACTAAAAAATTACACACACCCACTATACTCACACCCAACACACATACACACGCCCTAGGCCACGAGGCCATTAAACTACAAAAACCCTCGATTTAGGGTTCCTCTTTTTGAAAGCTAGCAGTGTTTTTCTCATTAAAACGCAACGCTTGGTTTTTCACTTTTTCTCCCCCACTGTCAATAGCCGTGTGTTGAAGCATGGAGGTGTTTGTTTCCGGATGAAAGAGGACTAGTCACATGAGTAACTTCAATTGCTGTTTGGGAACTGGGGAAAATGAATTCTAGGTCAGGGAACCACCATCCCACCTCAATAACCTTCTAATGATTTTTTTTGGGTTAAAACCTTTTAATGATGCGGTGACAAGAAAAATATATGTCTCCTTGTGAAAAAATAATAGTGGAAATACCAATGTTATTAAAATCAGACTGGCGGGTTGAACTGGTAAAACCGGGAACCGGTCAAGTCGTTGGTTCTTAAACCCCTAAAACCGGAATTCTTTCAAACTAGGAGAATCAACCAATTCAACTAAAAAACTAGGGTTAAAATCGATAGAATCAGTGAAATCGGTCGTGAAAGGGAACGAATGGAAAAAATAAAAAAGGAAATTATTCTTTTACTATAAAGGGCACAGTCGAACCAATTGAATTGGGAACCGGTCACTCTGCCGATTCGAATCCCAATCCGATTCTAAAAAAACTGGAAAATGCTAAATAGCATAGCAAATATGAAGACAAAATGTAGTAAAATTTATTTGTTTCATTTGGTTCAAATTCTTTTGGTCATAAACAATTGTGATGAAAACTGATTACATAAAATTAATTGTTCAATAGCGTTGTTATAAATAATCTTGTTTTGTTAAATAGTTGGACAAAATTGATTCTTTGTTGAAAAACAATTCTTTGTAAATAATCATATTTGGTTCATGCAAAGCTTTAAGCAATTGTCTTTAGTTTTAGCTATACGTATTTACATAAAACACATGCTTCATGGAAACATGCTTTTTTTTATGATTTTTTGTTGATTGTCTGTGTTCGAGGGGTATGTGGTTTGGTTCAAACCTGTCTTTTAAGTTCTTTTTCTCTGCTCATCAGTCCTTTTTATATTAGTTGGAACAATGGATGCACCATCCTTTGGGTGGAGAGCGGAGTGCTCTAGTTACGTGAATATGTGTCACTCTTTGGTTTATTTGGAAGCTCTGGAACGAGGTAGTATTTAAGGGAGGCTTTCTGAATCCTATTGATACCATTAGCAAGCTGGAATTGTTTTTTGCTGAAATTACTAGTTCTCTTGTTGTTTTGAAGGGTCCTGGGAGTGGTATCCGGAGTGTTTGGATGTTACCAGAGAGGGGCTGGGTTAAGGTGAACGTGGATGGGGCGGCCTTGCCAAATGGTTCTGCGTCTGTTGTTATCTAGTTCTCAAGCGTTGAGAGGAGGATAGGGGAGGCCATTCAGTGGGGTCTTATTTCAGCTATGAATCGAGGCTGGGCCCAAGTGATTATCGAATCCGACTCAAAAAGTTTATTGATGTTTTAAATGGTGCTTCCTCTAGTCTTCATTGGGATAGCAATGTGTTGACATATGACATTTTGCGATTGAGAGGACGGTGTCACCTGGTGGTGTTCACCTTTGCCCTTCGATATGTCAATTTTGAAGCTCATGCTATGGCGCAGGAGGCGCTTATTCAAAGTATTGGTTTGCTTTCCTCTTATGGTGTTTATGAGTTTCCTTCTTTGATAACTCAGGGCCTGTGCCGGAGGTTATTCAAGTCCTCTCTAATCCCTGTTGATAAATGATATTTTTATCTCTTTTAACCCCCCCCAAAAAAAAAATTTGAGTTATGTAAATAATTATTAGACACGTATGAAATCTTTTGGGAAAAATTTTGAATGACCAAGTCTGTGTACCATCTCATCTGTATTCGAAAAATATTGTTTCTCCTTATTTAAGGTGAAATCATATATATTATAAAATATTTTTTTTTTAAGTTATAGGGGGCAATTGTCCATTGCCTCATGGCTATGCCCTAATAAATAATTAAATAATAAAAAATTCTTTCAAATGTTTGGGGCTGAGATCTGCCACCAGCTCTGCCCATGCTCAAGCGAGGTCTTCTTAAATATATTATAATTTCTTAAAAGTGTAGGGGACATTTGCCCCTAGCTCCGCCCATGCATTCATGTGATTATAGGCTTCGTTGAATTGCCATTAAAGAACTCTACCAAATGTATCTTATTAGGTAGGTTTTAAAATTTTGATTTCCCATCTAAAAATCACCATGATCTTGATTTAAAATCAATTATTATTTGAAAAATCAATTCTAATAAAAAACATATTTCCCTACGTGAACCAAACGACGATTCTCAAATGTATTAAATCACTATAATCAATTTTAATCGATTAAATCATGAGAAAATCCAAACCAAGCCCCCCCCCCCCCCCCCCCCCCCCCTCTGTATTGTGGATGATGGGAACAAGTTTTTGAGCACTAAAGTGTCGTTGCTTATAATCAATTTTAATCTATTAAATCGGGAGAAAATCCAAATCAAGCAGCCCTTAGTGTTGTGGATGATGAAAACAAGTTTTTGAACACAAAAGTGTCGTACACACTTTTCTAACACATCTTACGTACTTTTTGTTTTTTTTAAATGACGTGTAAACTCATTTTTTATTTATCTACCAACAAGCCATTGGCAAGGGAGGGCAACTATCAACAAGGCCAAGGGCGGAGCCAATGATTAAGGTTGTCTCGTTACCTCCTTAATTATAGTTCAATGAGCAATTTTATTAAAGAAAAATAAAAATTAAACGTGATTGAAAAAATAAGAAGAAAAGGATATGTATTGACTTTTTATAATTGAAGAGTGCTAGCCCTACTCTTGTTGGTTTTTTGTTGAGAATAGAGTTGACTAAGAATAAAGCTAAGACTGGTGTTGGTTAACGATGAAAGCATGGACACATGTTTGTTTTTGGTTGAGAGTAGAGTTGACTAAGAACAAGTCTAGCACGACTCTTTATAAAATTACCCTAACATAAACGTAGAGGGATCCAATTTGGTCTGGCCCTGTGTCACGACAATTCGTTTAGTAATATTTGCATGCCCTTGGTGGTGGCACTATTTGTGTCTTTTTATATGTTGTTAAATTATAGTTTAGTTCTCGAAGTCTTAGTGGCATTTTTGTAATAAGGGAGTATGACTCCACCAACACATAGGATGTAACTTGTAAAAGGTTTAGCATCTACCTTGTAAAAGGTTTAGCATCTACCTTGTAGGGGAGGTGGTAGTTCACTTGAGGAGGTTGTCTTTGCACCATCTTTGATCACTTGCTCCCTTAGTGTCTTTTATTTTTTTTGCATGTATAGTATCTTGTAACATTTCTCTTGATGCAATATTATTGATTTTTGTTTCTTTCTTGTGTATTGTGGTGTGCTTTACTCTTATTTCTTAGGTAACTAACCGAATAGGCTAACTTGATCGACGAATAGATCAAGTGTCGCACGGGATTCGACTAGCTACATGATTTGCCAGTGACAATTGATATAAGAGCAAGGTCGTGACCGTGTATTCAAGGTTAGAAGACATGGTTCAGGAGACAGGAGCCCACACTAACAAGGATCGTCTGGACGAGATGGAAGCCTAGACATCACAAATCGATTGAATATTGCATACTTTGGTGCAAATTGATGACCGAGTATGTAACATGGAACACGGATACCAGAAATTAGTCGAATCAGTGGAGACCTTGACCGAGGGCGTGAAGGGGACAGTGGATGCTCTCTAGTCCAAGATCGAGGAGCTCTCCAACCGGTTGAATGTGCTTACCATGACAGTTGGTTCGCACCTTCATGACCTTACCGAAACATTTAGTCGAGTGAAGGTGTCAGAGCCTTGCTCGTACGGTCGTAGGAGAGATGCAAATGAGCTTGAGAATTTCTTATTCGACATGAAACAGTACTTCCGAGCAGTGAAATAGGA
Source organism: Tetracentron sinense (assembly GCA_015143295.1). Classification (NCBI taxonomy): domain Eukaryota; kingdom Viridiplantae; phylum Streptophyta; class Magnoliopsida; order Trochodendrales; family Trochodendraceae; genus Tetracentron; species Tetracentron sinense. Next base: position 26,087,014 of record CM026572.1, on the reverse strand, counting down.
ATTAGAGGAAGTCAATGTCTCGACAACAATAATGTATTTATCGGGTGATGCCAAGTTATGGTGGCGTACTTGATACGATGACATTCAAAATGGGAGATGCACCATTGATTATTGAGCTGACTTGAAGAGGGAGTTGAAAGCCAAATTATTATCCGAGAATGTTCAGTACATCATCATGCGGAACTTGCGACAGTTGCAACAGATAGACACTGTGCGTGAATACGTGAAGTGATTCTAGGCCCTCGTGTTAGACATCAAGGACATGTCCGAGAAATATAAGATGTTCTACTTCATAGAGAGACTGAAACCTTGAGCACAGATAAAGTTGTAGATGCAACGTGCTCAACATTTAGCTTAAGCACATGCAGCAGCAGAGCATCTGAATGATTACTTCGCAAGTGACCCTAATAAGAAGAAGGCGAACTAGACCCACATTAGCCACAACAAATCTTCTTAGTCATCCAATGGGAAGAAGCATAACAATGGCAAGTCAGAGTCGGGCAAGGAAGCTTCAGCATTAAAGAGTTCGGGTTCAAAGCCAATGCAGTGCTTTATATGTGGTGGACCGCATCGAGTGGCAGTTTGCCCACATAAACAAGCTCTCAATGCCCTGCAAGCATCAGTCGGTAACTCGGTCATACACGAGGATGTGTCTGAGAGTGATGTTGATGAGAGAGAGCAGCATAGGATGAGAGTCATCAAGTTGCTTAATACTCTTAAGACTCAATGTGATGCGAAGACACCACAATTGGAGGGGCTCATGTTCGTTGATTTGAAAATCAATAGGAAGGTCACCCGTGCCATGGTGGATACGGGGGTGACATACGGAAGGGGAAGTTAAGTGACTTTGATTGAAGCTATAGAAAAATTAAAGCCGCATTAAAGTTGTGAACTCAACAACGAAGTCTATTCATGTGGTAGCGAAGGAGATGCCCATTAAAGTAGGAGCTTGGTCAGGAAGGATCAACTTGACAGTGATTCTTATGGATGACTTCCAGGTTATTGTGGGGATGGAGTTCTTGCAGGAATTTAAGGTCGTGTCAATGCCTTACCTGCGATCGTTGTGCATCTTTGGTGAGTCTTCATGCATGATTCCAATAGTGGCAAACAAAGGTGGATAGAAGATGTTCTCGGCCCTATAACTTAAGAAAGAGTTGAAGAAGGTAGAGATGACTTATTTGACCACATTGAGGGAAGAGTCTCAATTAGAGAAAGGTCCAATTCCGAAGGAAGGGATCGAGGTGTTGGCAAAGTTTGCTAGCGTCATGCCCGACAAGTTGTCAATGTCCCTTCCTCCTCCTCGAGCAATTGACCAAGAGATAGAACTTGTTACTGGGGCTAAGCCGTCTGCTAAAGCCTTTTATCTTATAACCCCTTCGAAGCTTGCAGAACTTCGGAAGCAACTTAATGACCTTTTGGAGTCAAGCTTCATTCGCCCCTCAAAGGCACCATATGGGCTACCAATCCTCTTTTAGCACAAACATGATGGGAGTCTTAGGCTTTGCGTGGATTACCGAGCATTGAACAAGTTGACCGTGCGGAACAAGTATCATATGTCGTTGATTGCTGATTTGTTCGACCAACATGGGACAGTCAAGTACTTCGGTAAGATTGATTTGCGGTCAAGCTACTATCAAGTTTGTATTGCGGAGGACTTGCTTGACGAGATATAGTGCATTCGAGTTTATGGTGATGCCTTTCGGCCTTACCAACGCACCAACTACCTTCTCAACACTAATGAACCTGATATTCCATGAGTTCATTGACAAGTTCGTTGTGATTTATTTTGATGATATCGTGATGTATAGCTCAACTCTTGAGGAACATGTTGAACACTTGCACAAGATGTTGGCCTTGCTAAAGGAGAATGATTTGTACGTTAAGAGTGAGAAGTGTTTATTTGGGCATGAGCAAATCAATTTCCCTTGCCACGTTTTGGACGAGGGATAAGTGAGAATGGAAGAGGTGAATATTTGATTCATTCAAGAGTTTAAGCCACCAACGACTACCACCAAGCTGCGATCCTTCCTAAGTCTTGTGAACTACTACCGTAAGTTCAATAAAGGCTATTCAGCAACATCAGCACCATTGACTGACCTACTCAAAAAGGAGCATTCATGGGTATGGTCAAGGGAGTGTCAGGAAGCCTTCGAGAGATAGAAGCTTACTGTGGCCCAACATCCTGTTCTTACACTGCCATACTTGGTGACGTCTTTTGAAGTATAGACTGATGCGTCAAACTATGATATTGGAGGAGTTTTGGTGCAAAACGAACATTCGGTTGCTTATGAGAGCCGGAAGTTATCTGAAACTGAGCTTCGCTACACAGCTCAAGAGAAAGAATTGCTTGTAATGGTAGATTGCATTCAAGTGTGGAGACATTACTTACTTTTATCAAAATTTGTGGTGAAGACCGACAATGTTGCTATGTTTCACTTCATGACGCAAAAGAAGCTAATGTCCAAGCAAGCTCGCTGGCAAGAGTTGCTAGAAGAATTCGACTTTGAGTTAGAGTACAAGCCGGATCGATACAATAATGTTGTCGATGCCTCAAGTTGCAAAGCGGAACTTGCGGAACTTGCGGCCCTAAAGAAGGCGATGCATAAAAGTGTGCAACGGGTGCAGTCTACCTTGCACAACAAGATCTATGAAGGGTTGAAGACTGATTACCAGACTAGGGTAATTTGACCACTAGTTGAAAGTAGAAAGACTCGTTGCTCCTGGATCAACGATGAGCTTCTTTACACAAAAGGAAATCGCATATTTGCCCCCACAGATGGGGGACCTAAGGAAGTATCTTATAAGAGAGTGTCATGACACTCTTTGGGTTGACTATAAAGGATGGCGCCGCACCTTTGCCTTGCTAGAACGAGGTTACTACTAGCCTTGTATACAAGGTGATGTTGCAGAATATGTGAAGACTTGTCTTGTGTGCCAACAAGATAAGGTGGAAATGAATAGGCCTTTTGGACTCTTGGATCCATTACCTATCCTTAGAAGACCATGGGAGAGTGTCTCTATATACTTCATCTCGGCCTTGCCAAAAGCAAGGAAGTTTGGGTCGATCTTGGTGGTGATCAACAAATTCTAAAAGTATGCCACTTTCATTCCTTCACAATTGCACTGTTCAGCAGATGAAGTAGCTTACTTGTTCATGCAGAATGTAGTGAAATACTGGGGTGTGCCTAAGAATATTGTGAGCAACATGAACTCAAGATTCATGAGAATTTTTTTGTCTGAATTGTTCAATCTTTTTGGGACCAAGCTAAACTTCTCAACAAGTAGTCACCCTCAAACTGATTGTCAAACTGAGCGTTTTAACGCCCTCCTTGAAGAATACATTCAGCTCTTTGTCAGTGTTTAATCAGAAGAATTTGGTGAACTTGCTCGATGTCGCTCAATTTTGTTTCAACTTACAGCAAAACTCTTTGTCAAACAAGAGCCCATTCGAGCTAGTAACCGGGCAACAACCACTAACACCTCATACAGTCGTTGTCGGTTACCAAGGAACCAGTCCAAGCACCTACAAGTTTGCCTAAGAGTGAAACAAGAATGCGGACATTACCCGAGCATACCTTAAAAAAGCCGCTAAAAGAACAAAAAAAATTACGGATTCAAAGCGAAAGCAAGATAAGTTCAAGGTTGGAGACATAGTGTTGATAAAGCTAAACCCTAATAACTTAAAGTTCTTTCGTAAATGCAACAAAAGATTAGTTCGTAAGTACGAATTGTGAGCATGGGATCTTCCTACCCACTTTCACAATTATATGTTTTGACTTGAGTCGCCACCTATTCATTCTTAGGGATAGCAACCGGGTATTTGTTTGTTTGGATAAGGCAAATGGTCTAATCAGAGTTAGGGTAAGTGGTTCGATTAAGCCCTGAGGAAGGTGTTAGGCACCCCAAGACCCCCGTTTTATAACGGTTACCTACTCCCTAAACTTAAGCCAATTATAATCTCAAAGTTTAATTAGAATGTCCAAAGTTTTTAAGTGAGTGCTAATCCAAGAAAAATAGAAAGCTAGATGGCTAGGGTCGAACCCGAGTTGGGTTGCCTACGTACTCACATGGTGAGATCAGACCGAGCGTAGTTCTGGCACATGAGCCCGTGCCGAGGCTAGGGGGTAGTGTGTGTGTGCATAGGGTGGTCAAAGGGTCTAGCCTAGAAGGCTATGGTTTAGTTGACCGGAGAGGTCAAGTACACAAGGGGTAAGTCTAACCGCGGTTAGAGGAGATTTAACTATGGTTAGGTGAGCTAACCAAAGCTAAAGAGGTCCTACAAGTCTCTTTTTGGTTTTTTGTATTTTTATATTTTTTTGGGATTTTGGAGATATTTGAATGTTTTTGGTATTTTGGTTATATTTGCATGTTTTTGATATTTTGATTATATTTGAATGTTTTTTGGTATTTTGAGATTTTATTATGTTTTTGGTATTTTGAGCTTTTATCATGTTTTTTTGGATTTTCATATAGGTAGGATTTTGAAAAACTTAGCTAAAGTCATATTTAATCCAAGAGTTTGGCTAAAAGATTATATTTTAAAACATAAAGAGGGATGTGCCTTATGAATGTAAATGGTCTATTGCCAACACCTATTTTGTTGAATTGGTGTTGATAATAGATCAAATATCATTGTCTTTGGTATGAGACATTTTTAAGAATGTCCTCTTTAAGTCCTTAAACTATCATTTATTTTAAGTCCTTAAACCATCACCTACCCATTCAACATAGAACATGAAGGAAAAATAAAGAAATGAAAGAAAATGAAAACTCATCCTCTCCCTTTTAAGGTGGTTCATTTACACAATTATTAATGATGTAATGTTGCTCTAAAGAATGTTAGGGAGGGGATGAGCTTTCACAAAAAATTCTAGAAAGAGGACTAGAATTTCAAAAAAGAAACAAAATAAAAAAGAGAGGTATAGCTTTAGCTTTCACTCTCTATGGGCCTACCCATATCCACATTTGTGGGTACATAAAAAAGAAAAAATATGTACAAGAAAAAAATGAACATCTCTTTGTTTTTGATATGGGGTCCCTCTACACCATTAGATTAATGTAAAGAGACCCAACTATGCTTGAGAAATAAGAGATCAAGAAGAGAGAACCAAATAAAAAAAAATAAAAAAAAAGAGAAGATGAAAGAATGAGTGCGTACTCCTCCAAGAATTCTCCTTCAATGCTCAAAGGGGTAGGGTTTTAGAATCCACAAAGGAAGATAGTTAGCAAAGAACTCTAAGCTTTTAATCTTACAATTCTTTCCAAACTCTAAACCTTAGTTTCTTCTCCCTTCTTCAAACTCAAGAGAAATACAAGTGGGTGAGAACCTTTTAGGGGTCTTGAGGGATGGATCTAAGAGACTAAGGAATTGGTATTTATAGGAAAACTAAGAGGTTGGGTTGTGTCTTTTACATGGGGGATAAAAAGAGCTAGTAGGTAAAGACTTGAGTGTTGTAAGGTGAGTTGATAGATTGAGTGTTGTAAGAGAGTGTAAGAGAGTTGGTGGGTTGAGTGAATTATGAGTTATATGAGTATGGGTTGTAGGATATAGGGTGTAAGAGAGTTGGTGGGTTGAGTGAACTATGAGTTATATAGGTATGAGTTGATGTAAGAGATGTGTAATAGAGTTGGTGGGTTGAGTGAACTATGGGTTATATGGGTATGGGTTGTAGGATATAGGGTAGGTGGATATGGATATCTGGATTAGGTCTTATGGATCATGGGTTATTAGTAGATGGGTCATGGGTTATGATTATTGGACTTTGACTATGACATTTGGGCTTGGGCTATGGAAATAGGCTTTGGCTTAGGCAATTGGGTGATTGGGTATTTGGGCTTGACTACTTGGGTTGGGTAATAAAATTAGGTAATTGGGTTTGATTGAGTTGTCTAGGTATAAGTTTGGTCAAATGGGCTTGGGCCTTGGGTATACCTAGGGTTTGGGTTTAGGACTACCTAGGGTTAAGCTTAGGGTTAACTAGGGTCTTAACTAGGGTTTAGTCCTATGGTTAAGGGTTTACCTAGGGTTTGGAACTAGGGTTGATCTAGGGTTTGGACCATAGCTAAATTAATTAACCACGGTTAAGGGGGTGTAAAAATAGGGTGCTAACACGAATGACCATTTCCTATAACTGAAAAATGTGGAAAAAGTTTCCAATAGGGTGAAACTGCCTCAGTCACTTTACATATATCACCCGATCTTCCATGTCAGTGTGTTAAAACCTTATAATACAGACAAGGAAGACCGCACTCGCAACACTCCAAATCGGTCTACAGCTATCGTAATGACCATACCCTAAAGAAAAGTTGAACGTATTGTTGCAAATCGTCATGTCCATGCCTCACCGACCAGGCTTGCGCACATGGAGTATTTGGTAATATGGAAAGGATTATCCGACGTCCAAGTTAGTTGGGAACTAGGTGTCACCCTTCTCCACTTCGCAGACAATACTGAATAATACTTAACGAATAAGTCGACGAAGGCGTCAACTTAACAAGCGGGGAAGTATGTCATGACCATTCGTCCAACAATATTTGCATGGCCTTGGTAATGACACTATTTGTGTCTTTTTATCTTTTGTTAAATGGTAGTTTAGTCCTCAAATACTTAGTGTCATTTTTGTAATAAGAGAGTATGAATCCACCAACACATAAGATGTTTCATTCTGATAACTTGTAAAATGTTTAGCATCCACCTTGTAGGGGAGATGGTAGTTCACTTGAGTGAGTTTTCTTTGCACCATCTTTGATCACCTACTCTCTTAGTGTCTTTTATTTTATTTGCATGTATAGTGTCTTGTAACCTTTCCGTTGATGCAATATTATTGATCTTTATTTCTTTCTTGTGTATTGTGGTGTGTTTTACTCTTGATTCTCAGGTAACTGACCCAATAGGCTGACTTGATTGACAGATGAATCCACCAACACATAAGATGTTTCATTCTGATAACTTGTAAAATATTTGGCATCCACCTTGTAAGGGAGATGGTAGTTCACTTGAGTGAGTTGTCTTTACACCATCTTTGATCACCTGCTCCCCTAATATCTTTTATTTTATTTGCATGTATAGTGTCTTGTAACATTTCCTTTGATGCAATATTATTGATCTTTATTTCTTTCTTGTGTATTGTGGTGTGTTTTGCTCTTGATTCTCAAGTAACTGACCGAATAGACTGACTTGATTGACAGATAGATCAAGTGCCACACGGGATTTGACTAGCTATGTGATTTGCCGTGACACCTGGCCATACCAAAATTATCTAGCCCACTCACAGACTCTCTCTAACTGTATTTTTAACCCAAGTTAAGCAATTTTAACTTCTATAGTTAAATTTTTTTTAATAAAAAACTAAAGTTATATGGGTGAACCAGAAGCAAATTGTATGTGTTCTTCCTTGTGGCCATGAGCGTTTAAAAGCCAAGATCAATTGGTTTGTACAGTTGTAACCACCTCTCAGAGAAATCATGGCCTTTCAAAAACGTTGGCCATTGGGAAGAACCCAGGGAAGAACATAGAGAATATGGTTCCGGGTGAACCCTTAGTGAATCATAACCGCAGGTAAGAATTGTTAAAAAAAGAGACACGTGTCAACTTGTAGGATTAGGTCTTCCTAGGGAAGAACACAGAGGATATGGTTCCGGGTAAACCCTTACCATATGTTTGGTTGTCGAGAAAATATGTAAAAACATGGAAAAGAAAAGAAAATTGGACAAACTATAACTAAAAATTGTATAAGAAATCAAAAAATTTATTTTATTTTCTATGTTTTCACCTATTTTCTCGACAAAAAATTGAGATGAAACTAAACAATTGAAATGACATTAGAAAATTTAAAACACTTATATATATATATATATATATATATATATACAGCGTATGAATGTGAAGATATGTTGAGTAGTAACAGAAGGTAAAAATGTTCGTATATGTGGTGTCTCACTAAAGATACAAAAAACAAAACAAAATCAGATGACAATTTAAATTGAGTAATGTTGTTGAATCCAAATAATTTTTTTTAAAAAAAACAGTTTTAATCAAAATCTCATAATTCATTAATCTAAAAATCATAATATAATGTTATACATTTCTTATAACTGTATACTAACATGCGTCACTCTCATACATTTTTCGCAAAGGTACTAATTTAAGAATATTTAAAATTAAAAAATATAATGTTTTATTTATTTATCAAATCATATTTAAAAATTTTAAATAAATATCTTATTATGTAATAAATTTTAATTATAATTTTTTAAGCCAACATGAGACCGAGTAACATTCGAACTAAACTTCTCACTGAAAAGGGCGGTGAGAAGCAGTAAGAATGAGCGAGTGGTTTATCAAAGCTGACAAAACGAACCTTAAAACACACCCGAATGATAAATTCCAACAGGACCAGTTCTAGATAGTAAATCACCTAACCAAGAAGGTGAGAAAGATTTATTTCATAATAATGTTCCGTTCAATCACGATCAAACGGTGCCAATTGTGTTGATTTGGCCGGTAGACTCGGTTTCTTATCTTATCCTAAAAGGGGCAACTTCTCACAACTGGGTTAGAAGGGAGTGACCCTTACCAATGATGATCATGTAGACGATAAGAATGCTGAGCCTAGCCGAACATGTCACCGACAATGTCAAAATATGAGTCTGAGTTCGCGGCTCGCGTCAGAATCTAAGTATTTTTTGCTATCAATTATTCATTTAAGTATGTAGCCAATACAATCAGTTAACCTCGAGACGAGCCACAGTTCCTTAAAAGTCGACTGGAGTGCCATGATTCCAGCCCCCACATGCAATGATCGTGGTCGCCGAGAATAAAGAGAAAGCAAGAGACTATCACAAATCCAGTTCATTATTGTCTACAAAGAACAAAGAGAGAGCAAAACATGAAAAGAGTTTCACTTACTGGAGAAGAACCAGAAAAAGTAGGTGGTCATGGGAGGAGATCTCTATTAGGATGTTATCATGTATTGATTGGGGATAATATCATCTAAATCCAAGAAGGAAAAAACATCTCTAAAAATTGGTGAGGATGATAGAGATGGCCGGCTGACAAACCTTTTAATATGGAAGAGAGGAGGGGGTGGCTCCAAATGTTACATCTCTTAGGAAGAGGAATGTGGTGTGAAATTTGAAAGAGAGACTAAACAGTGGTGGCATCAAATTGGAAATTTTCGAAAGGTGTCGGTTCAACTATTGGGATCTCTCGGGCGTACTGACGTGGCCACTCAAGTGAAGAAATGCTTAAAAAATGAATGATAGAGTGCCACGTAAGAAAATGGGAGGAGATCTCTATTGGGATGTTATCATGTATTGGTTGGGGATAATATCATCTAAATCCAAGAAGGGAAAAACATCTCAAAAACTTGGTGAGGATCATAGAGATGGCCGGCTGACGAACCTTTTAATAAGGAAGAGAGGAGGGGGTAGCTCAAAAAGTTACAACTCTTAGGAAGAGGAGTGTGGTGTGAAATTTGAAAGAGATACTAAACAGTGGTGGCGTCAAATTGGAAATTTCCAAAAGGTGTCGGTTCAACTATTGGGATCTCTTGGGCATGCTGACGTGGCCACTCAAGTGAAGAGATGCTTAAAAAATGAATGATGGAGTGTCACGTCAGAAAACTGTGGCTTAGTATTAGTTAATGAATTAGTCTAGGGATACTCCCAAGGTGTACTCCTAAATATACTCTCAAATCCTAACTGTTTATCTTAGTTAGGATTAGAGTTGATGTGACATTAGAAAAGACAAAATAAGCCAACTCAAATCCTGACCTTTAGTAGTTGGTTATAAACGGTTAGGATTCGGGAGTAGATTTTGGAGTATATTTGGGAGTAACCATAGATTGACTTGTTAGTTAATAGATATAATCAGCATTAGTGAATCATGGCCACATATAAGCAAGTGTTAAAAGAGACACGTGTATGTTAGACATGATGCCCAGAAAAGTCATTTAGATTGTTAGATTCTTATTAATTTGATTAATAAAGATTTTTTCTTAATCTATCATGTATTCATTATGGGTAATTGACCATGATCATGAGATGATCTATACAATATGAGATATCGATAAAGGTCCATAGGATATATTGTAGGAAAGTTATATGATTGGATTATCACAAGTAGATATAACTTAATTTCCGGTTCCTTATACCTTATATAGTCATAGCCGTGGGTGAAGCTGGGCACTTCACTTATATTGCTGTCAGAATACTAAGATGTTCTCAATAGTTGAGATATAGTTCTATCTCAAACTATTGTAGTGGAGACTACACATCAGCATATGGGTGTTTAAATGTACATTGACTGATTGCATTCAATGAGAGACCTCTTGCATAAACATACTATCAGATAGTTGATATCTCATTCATATTGAACAGTTTCGATAATCCTTAGATCTGATGTGTTCATCTATGACTGAGCGGTGATCTGACTATTTTGATTCCACCAACGTATTACAGTGACTGTTGGATAGTCATAAAGCTGTTCGAGTTATGATGAATTTCAAATAAGAAATCCACACTCATTAATTTGAGAGATTATCAAAGTTCCGGGTAAGATAGTTGATTAAGTTCGAATCCTGCGCAGGTGATTTTGAAATCAAAATAAGTTTTGAAATATACTTTTATTAAAATATATTATACTTATTAAATGATTTTCTCAAAATGTTTTTCATGATAAATTGTTTCTCATGGCTTAATCATAAGTCTTGGAAACCCGGATGATGTGCAATGGACTATGAGTTAAATAGTATGTCAATCTCGAAGGCCCATTAGAGATAATATATTTAGAAGGATAAATTGAATTTAAAAGTTCATGTGGTGAGATTTGTATTGGTTAATGTTTATACACTGGGATTCAATTGCAACATGGATATCTCACGTCACTTGCAATTTCAATGTAATTCATGTTTAGGGTCAATGAGATAATATTGGGTAAACCAGGGTAAGAATGTCCCAGAACAATCTGTAGAGATGCTCACATAAGAAATACAAGCTCAATAATTGATTAAATATTAATCAATTATTTAAGTGATTAAAAGTTAATCAATTAATGAAATAGATTAAAAGTTAATATATGGTTTAAATTAATTGTTAATTTAAATATAAAGATTATTTTAATAATTATTTAATTAACCTAACTAAAGGGGAAATGAGTTTGACCCATATCCATAAACCCATTAATATGGATCTTTAATATGGGCCAAAGCCCATGGGTTTAAACCCTAGGGTGGGGCGCCCACTTTAGAAATCCTAATTGGATTGAGATTTAGTTACTTGAATAATTATTGAGTAATAACTTTATTAATTGTGGAATTAAAATCCAATGGTTGGATTGCAATTAGAATTAAGATGACATCGAGTTGGATTGCAACAAAGAGTGTTAAACTCCTCAAAAATCACGCCCGCCTTGATGCTCATGCCCCCCCTTTGTGGTTTGAGGTATCTTAGTTTGACTAGGATTCCTCCATTTGTTGATTGTTGACTTATCAATATTAATTAAGGAATCCTCTTTTAATAACGATTATTTAATTAGTATGATTACTATAATTAAAGTAGTTATAGTTAAATTATGATTTTGTTTAAATTAATAATAAGAGTTATTATTAATAATAACTTCTTAAAGGGTAAGCTACACTTGGAGTAGGATATGGATTAGATTCATTCTATAAATACCCCAAGACCAAAAACACATGAGAGGGATGATCACAATTCTCCAGAATTTTTTTATCCTCCCTCTCCTCTCTCTCCAAACCGTGGGCACCTAGGGAGTCTCCCTAGGATTTTCGTGAGCTATAAGGGTGGTCTAAGTTGGGTTTTGCAAATCTAGGGCTTTGAACCTTAATGTGTTTTGTGATAGAAGGTCTATACCATTACTCAATCTTCTTCTTCTTGCTTCAACAATTCAAAATGAGATTCTAAAGCTTTGTGGTGATAGCGAAGAATAAGGATCGAGCTTCAAGTATTTATTCGAGAAATCTCTACAAAGAGTTCTGACGATTCGAGTGGATTAAGCTTCACCAGTGAACATCATTCATCGAGGTGATATGACTAAAACTCTTAGATAATTTTTGTTGCTTTTTATGATGTTACAATTTAGGGGATCCAGTTTCCGGATAAATTTTTATCTGGATCCCCCTTCAGTGTCAACTTGTAGGATTAGGACAATAGGGTTTTACTTTGGTGAGGGCCATACCAAATCCGATCCCAACCGTAGAGTATGGGGCACAATGGGATAAATACTTGAAGATTTAGTTTAGGGATACTCCCAAAGTGTACTCCTATATGTACTCCCAAATTCTAACAGTTTATCATAATTATTAAATGGTAAGGATTCGAGTTGATGTGACAATAAAAAAGATAAAATAAGACAATTGAGATCCTAACCCTTAGTGGTAGGTTACAATCTGTTACGGTTAGGATTTGGGAGTATAATTGGGAGTACCCATACTAGCAAACATCTTAAGATTGCCGAACAAATATAATAGACGCCAGAACTAGGCTTTAGACTTAAGGCCACTGCATCGCTCCGTTTCGGCTTCTCGAACCATTATCGCGTTCCTCGGAGCAAACGGTACGTCTTTTATCGATCTGGTGTTGTTAATATACAGTGAGATCCCTTTAACATTTATCTGCATTTCTCGTTATTTGTTCTTCGCATCGCGGATCATTTGATTTGTTTCATATGATGGTTTGCATTTTTCTAGGGTTCGTAGTATGTGAGATTTTATCGTTCTTAAGATTTAGATCTTCATTTAATGTTTCATACATAAATCTCAACTCCTCTATCGGATTCTAGGTATTTGAAGACAAATTAGTTAGGGTCCACTAGTGTGCGAGGAATCCTCCATTTATGTTGTTAGGTGAAGCATATTTGACGTTGAATCGACAGAGAAGGAAAGGAAGATTGTCGTCCTCGTCTGTTGATCTTTTTTTCTCATCATTTGGTATAGTGAATTGATGGTATTTATTGTGTTCTGTTTTGGGATTTGTGAATTTAGAATCATAAGTTGTGAGTTTTATCGTGCATGATAATTCGGATTGGCAGCACTTTGTCTTTTTTGCTCAATTGAATTCTTACATGCTCTGCTACTATTCGTGGTTGTTGCTATAAAGTAGAAGTTCATTTGTTTTCTCAGTTGGTAAAAATGAGCAATACCAGTTATACACTTCATTCAAACAAGATACGCACTGTTTGTTTGATTTATGTTCTATTTGCTGCACAAATATAATCTATGTTGTCATATAAAGTGTTGATGGTTCTTCTTACACATGAGATTCTCTATGGTTATATATCATCAGATTGTGTCCGGTTGTATGCTACGCTGGCACGTGTCATTGTAAATGTGGTTAAGGGGCATTAACCCTTGGGGTTAAAGCTAATCCCTTAGTTTTTTCGAAAAAGAAAATAAAAAATATGTTTAATACCTTTTTAATGGGTAAATATGTATTGCATTAATTAGGAAAAGATAAAGAAACATACAACTTGAGTTCGCAAGAGATTGAACTCGAGCATAAACTAGTAACAAAACATAACAGTCTATCTATTAGAGCTCCACAGAATTTCCAGTCTCAACTCTGAACTCTATAGGACTTGCATCAAAGTCAAGGCTCTTAGAAAGCCAGAGAGGAGACGTCTCACACTCTCACCCTAGACAAATGGATGATAACACATGGGCTGTATTTTATAATAGTAACCGAACTTAACCGCACCAAATAAAACTGTAGACGACGTGGAGTCTTCTTTTTATGCACATTGCCTTGTAATATGTACTAAACAGCTGATGGTACGTACAAGTAATGGGTTTATTTATCGTTGTCCGTTTATTTGTGAAAGTTAATCAAAGTATTGATGCGAGTTCACTTTGATGAAATGGGTAATAAAATGATTTTGCAACCTAGTATTGACCTATAGTGTAAGGATATCTGTTGCCTTGCAGTTACAAGCTTACAATCACTTGGTTTGAAATTATATTGAATTTTATCCCTTTTTATTGTTCAATTAAGGGGGTTTAAATATAGCATAGTTTATACAAAGAGAGAAATAATAGTTTATGAAGATGGTACTTGAACTTAAATGGGGAGAATCACACCATATGCGTGTGTGCGAGTGCACGCACACACACACACACACACACACACACACATGTTTGTTCGTGTGGGGGAGGGGAGAGTGATCGTCTATGATGAATCAAAATAGAATTTTTGGGAGTTGTACAATTATTGGTCTCAAGTGGACCCCACTATTGAATGGACCAATTGATAATAGTAAACACTCGTACTCAGGGGATGTTGACCAATACAAGGTTGCTATGGATGTTATTTAGTTTGATTCAATGTAGGAGGCCAACACACACATATATATACACACACACACATACACGTATGTGTATATAAATAGCCCATCATGTTGCTTCAACCGGTTGCACGATTAAATTTGGTAAAAGCAACAACTCGTGTAATTCTCTTCAAGAGATTTTGTTTCTTAGCGGTCAAGGCTAGCATTATATATGCCCAATTTGTTACACATGGATGACTCGGGTTAACTCCTCCCAGTTTGTCAATAAAAAGAGCCCATCATTTTAATTAAATCGATTGCATAGTAACAGGTGAAGCAACACTGCATGTCGTTCCCTCCATGAGAGTTTTTTTTTTTTTAAAGCGATTAAGGCTAACATTATATATATGTACCCCATTTTTTGCACAGGGGTGACTCGAGTTAATTCCCATATTTTCAAAAACCACTAAGGGTTTTTAGTCAACCTTAGAAAGATTTTAGGATCCCATACTCTTCAATATAAGCTTTTAGATTTACCTGGAATAGATATAACTACAAAATGGACACATTATCTAGAAGAGCTTATATTTTAAAATTTAGTCGTCAAGTGTTAATGAGATGAAAATTACAATTTGTAAACATCCTGGTGTTTTAAATGATAGTGGTTTCTTCTAATTTTGACTTTAAAGATCCAAAATTTTATTGTCAACCTTGATTTTCAGTGATTCATATAAAATTATTAGTTTATTTTTGGGTCTCAGATCGAAGTAAGACCTTTACCATTATGAAAACATGTTTCAAATGATGGCGTTCCCGCACAAATTGGAATCTTTTGGGGTAAACTTGGCCAAATTCAACTACTATAGACGGTGCTAATGCCTCTCAAGGTCTGATACGACATAGCTCTGGTATTTTGAGTTTGTTTTTTTCTACCATAGGGATCAGAGAAACCTTGATTTGAATTACCATTCTCTTTGAATCTTTCTTTTTCTTTATTTGGGTAATGATCCCAAATGAAACATGTGCGGAAGCTACAGTTATTGTTGTTGTTCCCCCATGCTTGGAAAATGGGGCTGAGAAATACTATCCTGACTCAAACCAAGACATAATTTTTACGAAAAGTTTATTGCTCCTGGCTTCCCGCTTCTTATTCTCGATTCAATGCACTTGTTTGTTATTAAGACTCGCTCTAGGAATTTCCCTCCCTGAACAAAGGCACTCTGATGGGGCGATATGGTTAAACTCATCATTGGTTTCTTCATTTTGGATGCTAGAACTTTCAGGCTTGGGATGTTTGGGACAGAACATATAAAATTAAAAGTACATGGATATGCACTTTGTCTAGACAAGATCAACTTGTTCAACCTCCTAAATATATACGCCTTCCCATGCACCTAGTTCTAGATCACCAAACTCATGACATTAATATGTCATGGTGTGTAAAAGCCACTATATACTTGAGGCAAGCCAAACATTACCCTGGTCGCAACCACTTCTTCTTGATCCGTCTAAGGACAATTAAGTCACTTAACTCCAAGTTGGATCCTCCTTATCAGAAATGTTTATTGGTGATGTAAGGCAACACGCGATCCTGATGTCTTGTCGCTTTAACTTGACCCTACAGGCCCAAAACGTTGGGGTCTTAAAACTTAGGTTGATATGGAAGTTATATGTCTTGAGAAGGGCTTTCTAACGAGATATTAGGGGGCTAACACAGACACACAAGCATAAAGTTATGTGCTCCAAAACGTTGATTGTGTTAATGAATCAAACTTTTGGATATCTAATTTATATTATTTCCTTTTAAAAAAAAAGTAATCCTGCACCAGAAGTTTACAAAATTCGGGAGCAAATAGGTAGTCCCTACCCAGGCTATGCACAATGTAATCTTCTAACGTCCCAGAGTCTCTAAAAACTATCTTGGAGCCAATGATACAGATAAGACAGCTGATAGAACTGTTAATCTCAGTCATCAAATAGATAATTCTAAGAGTTGTCTTTTGGCAGTTCGAATCTGGTGTTTGGCGAGCAGAAGAGCTCTGGTCGATGCGCAGTAGCATAAGGCCAAGGCTACATCAGGTCTGAGGTTATAACCTCTCAGGGCAGTTTTCTTGCTTTAGGTTTAGATATCTCAGTTTTTTTTACCCTACAGCGGCGAACTATCACCTTTTTGTTGTTGTTGTTGATAAATAACTATAAATTTTTTAATTAGTAAACAAAGTTTCCATTAAAGATCAAAATAAGCACAAATGCACAATTACACCAAGAGATCACAAGAAACTAGAAAGCAAGATCGGAAGTAGAAATTAAGTAAACTTGGCACAAAAGCAGAACGAGCATCACAAGAGATTTCCAGTGTAATTAGAGTCTAGCTACAACGGTAGGTCCCCTATGTCCTCAATCTCTTATGTGCTGAGCACCAAAACAAGATAAGATGTTTGATACACATACAAAGAAGAGAGGGAATAATCGTAAAAAACTATTGAATTTCTCTCCTTCCAAGATAAGATATCTGATACGCATAACAATAAATTTTAATAAGAAAGAAATAGTTTACATATGGGAAAGAGGCTACTCCCCATATAATAACTTGTAAAAAGATCAAGAGTCTTCAAATACAAAGAAAATATAAGGTGTAACATCTCTAAAATCCTTTATGGCGCCCTGACCAATTGCAAAGATATCACTCATTCGAGGCTTCTAGCTTGGAAATAGAGGATTCAGTCATGTGAAAGACCCTTTTATTTCTGTCTCTCTCCATATCAATGTGCTGCAGCCTGCAAGAGATAACCAAGGGGTTCATGTCCCAAAGAGAGTTGCCTATGCTATTGGAAACTCTTTCTGATCAGTTAAGGAAAACATCCTCAACTTCTTTATGCAGTACTGTGTCAACTCAAAATAGGAAAATGAGAATAATTCAATATAATCCAAGCAACTGGACAATAGATAAGAAGATGAGCACATGTGTAGAACCTTTTAGGAAGAAAGAACCCCCCATTTTTAGGGTAGTCTATACTCTATAGTCAAAATCTTGTCAAGAGTAACTGACCATGGAAAAGCTTGCACCTTACTCATTGGGGGGAATCCTTGACCTCGGTCCTCGAACTCTTCCTTATGCTTGGCATCCTCAACAAATCTACATTATCTTTCATTAGAAGGACGGATGGTTCTCCATATCATCACGGAGTGGTTGATCTTTATATATTAAAGTTGTTTATGAGAGTCTCAGACCAATATCGCATCAAAATGTGACAGCCTTGCGGTTTGAAAGGTTAAACTTAACAGTGTTAGCCTTATTTTCCTGCTTTATAGTTTAGATTTTCCTATTTTCTTAAGAGTAGTTTCATGTTTTTAGAGTAGTTTTTCTGCTTTCTTAGCTTAATGCTTATCCCTTAGCCCTAATTGGATGTAGAGACCAACTTAGGTTGGGTGGTACTTGGTAGTGGGCGCCTAACACATTTCACACCGTAACCTGGTCCCCAGACCCAGATTCTCAGTGTAGACCATGTTATAATAGAAAAAAACTGCATTCTCAGGTTCTCTATTATTCTATTCCGGGTGACAACTCCAATAATAAACCAATTTCTAGAAAAGAGCCGGGGCATCTGTCAAGGTTCACTGTTCTAACAATATATAAGGTACTTAAATATCATAATTATGATGGTTTTGCAACTAAACTGAACATTGTTCCATAACATTTTTTGTACTAATCATGTTGTATATTGACGGAGGAGCGTCACATGCATACTCAGGGGTGGAGCCAGGATTCTCTTGCGCGGGGGGGGGGGGGGGGGGGGGCTAACAATGGGGGTTCGGGGGCGGGATAAGTTTTGAGGGCCAAGTTCCTGGGCCATCACATTTGTTTGTGTTTGTTTGTAAAGAATATATTCTTTTCTCGGAAGTTTAGGGGGGCTAGAGTCCCCCGTCGCCCCAACTCCGCCCCTTTCCCAGGCTGCACCCCTAGTATTACAAAATGGTTTTTTTTTCTCCAAAATTTCAGGGGGGGCTTCAGCCCCCCCTAGGCCCCATGTGGCTCCGCCCCTGTGCATACCTAAATAGTAACTTATTTCTGCTACATCTTATGGTTTGATACTTTGATTATGTGGAGGGAATTTTTTTGTTCATGTGGGCCTGTGGCTAGTGTTTTATGCAAATGTTTTATTGACATTTTGAAGAAAGGAAGGGGGGGGGGGGGGGGGTCATTTCATTAGTCTTGACAAATAGTAACTTGGGACTTTTTAAAATTGAGCAGTAATATATGTTATGCATTGAGTAAATTAGGCACATGGTTGACCCCTTTTCTCATGATTATGAAGTTATATGTTACTATTTTTATTTTTTACTAGTATGTCATGCCTCTCACAAAGAGAAGGAAAATTTCCAAAATACAGATTTTTTTCAGCCAAGCCATAATCAGGACAAACAAGACTGCTTCAGGGCAAGGAATGATTTTCTCCAGTTCGCTTTGATTTTTCTCCAATGTCTGGGCTACTAAATGTAATTCCTCATCTTTACTCCACGTCTTTTAACATTGTGAATACCCAATATCTGCATTATCTTGGCCGGATAATAACAATGTTTCTTATTTCGACTAAATTTTGATATCATTGTTTTAATTTGTCAGTTTTATAGTTTTTTGACATTTAAAAAACTCGACCAATATTGGCTTTAGCCTTGTACAGAATTTCAGTATTGCGAATAATCGGGACCTCGTCATACAGAATTACAGTATTCCCAAAAAATTCTGAAGCCTGATATTTTGTTTAGATTTCAACCTAAACTCTTTTGATTCCAAACCAAAGCTTGAAACCTTGGGTTAGAAGGTTATTCTAAGCTTCCAATGGATAATTGCCTCCATGCATGCGAAGCTCATTTCGTTTATCCGTTTGATTGAGTCTTTCATTTGTGAATGGAAGCATTCTTTCATCACTTAAAACTGTTGCTTTGAAGCTAGTCTATATTGAGTAGAGGACTTCGGCTGGCTGTTTTAAAGGTCCGGATCTCCTTGGTCATATATATCTGTTCTTGTAAGTTGATTATCTTTTACTCGTACTAACTGTATAGAACTTATGGTTGCAGTCAGGGCTCAACGGATCAACTTCAAATCATCCAGACAACTCAGGAAGATCTTTTCAAACATCTTTTTCTGTGCAGTCTGGTTCATCCACCCCTGTTTTTAATCACACCGGTGAGGATGATGTGATGGAGTTTTCACCTTTCCTCATGAATGTTTGGGCATATTACCTATTGCAAAGAATGTTCTCTAATAGGGACCATACAAGGACTGCATAACATTCATGGGAGCTTCAACATTCCCAACATGCCAAGCACACTTGCATCAAGATACTCAAGCATGAATGGTGTCCCTTCAAGTGGTGTTCAACAACCTGTAGGAAGTATTTCTAATGGGCGATTTGCATCAAATAATCTTCCTGTTGCTCTTTCTCAGGTACTTATTTGGAAGTGCTGATGCTGTTTAATACTTACACTAGTTGTACTATATAAAACCATTTTTTAGCTAACATTCATTGTCTTCTTTTTCCCACTTTTTCCAAGATATGAACTCCATCTTTATGCTTATTTTGCTCTTGATGCAGATATCTCATGGCAGCTTACATGGACATTCAGGGGTCACAAATAGAGGAGGTTAAGAGTTGTAGGAAGCTCTTTATTTAGTACTAGCATGAATTATTTTTTTGATACTAATAAAGATTATATTAAGAACTAAGATTAGTACACCCATAGATCTCAGGGTAAGACTCTGGTCTCTAGATCATCAGGAAGAGAATAAAATATCAGTAAATTAGTGGGTTAAATTTCTGGATTTCTTGTGATTTCTGCTGCCAGTGGTAACCAGAGTGCAATTGCAGGACTTGGAGTATCTCCAACTTTGGGAAACTCGGGCCCTCGAATTACAAACTCGTTAGGAAACATTGTTGGGGGGGCTAACATGGGAAGGAGCTTAAGCTCATCTGTGCCTGGTCTTGCATCTCGCCTAAATTTAACGGGTAATACTAGCTCTGGGATTCTGAATGTACAAGGATCTAACAGATTAGTGGGTGGCATGCTCCCTCAAGGTAGTGCTTTAATCTCATCCGAGTTTGTTATTTTGTTTGATGATCGCTTACACTACACTAGTTTGGTTGTTGAATACTGTTACACTTTTTTATAAACTCTTGATCTGTTTGATAGAATGTTGATAATTGCCCTGCTTTTGTCTTTGCAATAAGTTAAATGGAACATCTTGGACCCCACTAGAGTTCCTATTTTGGTACAGTTGTACGGTTTTAGGATTTCCTTCGTTATGCGGAAGTCTCTTTTATATTTGGGTGTTGCCCCGTTTTTCATAAATAACTCTATCCAAAATAAGAAAGAACATGTTGATAATTTTTTGTTTTGCATATGTTAGGAGAGAAGTGTTTTATGTATGGGAAGTCAGTTATTTTTAGGGAGGGTATTAGTGTTTTTTTTTGGTTAACCATTTATTAGGTAGAGACTAATTGGATGAGAACTTCTAGTTCTTCCCTAAGAACCCGTTTTTCTTCTTTGTAGAAGAACCGGAGGTGGAGATATCCATACTTTTGCATTGCTATGCGTTTTCCTCCGAAAGGGTTTCAATTATTTTTTCCATTTGAGATGGGGCATGGCAAGGGGGAAGACAATCAGTAACGAGCTCTCCAAACCTAGGGCTTGCCCTTACTCGCAGGTGATAAGTTAAAGGCGGTCATGTGTAACGATGATTGATGGAAGCACCGGTGAAAAGGTGCTCTAGTTTAGGTTGAAGGTTCTAAAAGGGTGAGAGAAAGGTCGAAAAAGGCATGGGTTGAGGTAGTGAAAGAAATTTTGAAGACACATTTTAACAGAACATGTAGGCCTCGATAAGAGTGGAATGTCAGAACAGAGTACTATAGCCATCCCCAAATAGTTGGCATGATGATGATTGTGGGCATGACAAAAGAGCACTTATGATCAAGTACATGGAAGAATGAGTGCTTTCCTGTCATTTAATTTTAAACAGTACATGGAATAATGAAAAAGGTTGCAGCATCAGAAGCTAGAAAGACATAATTAATGTGTCTGATAAACCGACAGATTGTAAGAGTAGCTCCGGATACATACCTTCTTTATTCTTCTTTATCAGTGCCTATTTGGGTGGGCAACATGAATCCTGTTTTGTACTCTAGTCTCTCCAAACAGTGGATCAGGGTTCATGTCATAGGATTTTGCAAAGTTCTTACACCGGCTGCTAACCTGATGCAGCAATCCTTTATCTGGGCTTGCGACTGGCGCACAGAGCCCAGCCCTGGTGGAGCTCCATATACATCTGTGATAAATCCCAAGTGCTTAAAGCATAAGTTGGAAGGTAGAAAATCTCGGTTATCTTTCTGTTCAAACTGATTGGTGTGAGTAATGCTCCACTTGGAGAAGCAAGGTGTAAGCAAAACTAACTCATTGCTGTCCACCATAATTGGAGTCATTAATCTTTGGACAGAACCAGAATGAGGTACATCACCATACTAACTTCCATGTTACGCCGGTATAACATGGACACATCATCGGAATGTCATGGTCATGGAATTTCCACTTAAAAATGAAGTGGCTGGCACATGTTAGGCTTCCATCTCAAAATGTCTTGTAAGACTGATATCTTCAAGGGGATTGGGTGATTATCATCCTTGCCGCACTCTTACACAGTTACACCTCCTCCATGAAACAAGAGCGGTGGCATACCTATCTTTTCAGCTGCCTACCCCCTATATCATATTTGGGCATATTTATGCAGCTTGTGTATGCCAGATCCTCTGTTTCCAAATTCCCAGGGGCCATGTGCGTTTTTTCCTTTCAACTTTTTTACTGTTTGAACTAACATTTTGAAATTAAACTGGCCAATATTTTCCATTTTTCTTACATTTCTTGATTTATCCTAACCTTGAATTTAACTGGTTCTGTCATTTCTATCTGTAGCATTATGTGGTCCGATTTCTGCCTGCAATTAAAAATGCCACCTCCCCCTTGTTTCCAAGATATGGATTTTGAGCCATCTAATGATTATCAACATTAGCGCTTGTGTTTTGGTTAGGTGCACTTGATTTGTGGTGTCACTAGTTTTTATTTCTTTCTTTCTTTTTTCTTTTGTTTTTTGGATCAGCAAGCAAGATGATACATATATGAATCAATACCAATTTACAAACAGATAAAAGTAATGAAAGAAACTGAACAAAGCTAGAAAAACGAGAATTTCACAAGACCGACCTGTCTGGATATTGCTTTTCTAGTTTTATTTGAAACGAAATCTGGTATCTGGGGTTCCTTTATAGCACAACTTTTTTTTTGATCGGTAAATAAGCTGCAAATATATAGATAAAGAGCAAGGATACAAGAGCAAAAACACAGGAGGAAACAAGAGTTTACAACATAGTTGCCAGGAAGCTATGTACAAGGTGGGAAGCTCGCTTCCCGGGAAGCTCGTTTCCCAAACTCGCTTCCTCGGACAAACTCGCTTCCTAGGAAGCTCGTTTCCTCGAACAGACTCTCTTTTCCTCAAATATATAGATAAAGAGCAAGGATACAAGAGCAAAAACACAGGAGGAAACAAGAGTTTACAACATAGTTGCCAGGAAGCTATGTACAAGGTGGGAAGCTCGCTTCCCAGGAAGCTCGTTTCCCAAACTCGCTTCCTCGGACAAACTCGCTTCCTAGGAAGCTCGTTTCCTCGAACAGACTCTCTTCCTAGGAAACTCGCTTCCATCACGTCTCATCTAGTAGTCAAGGAGAGCTGTATATGTGAAGTGATGTGGTAGATCACAATCTATAGCCTAGGGTATAGACTCTAAGCAAGTATCGTCGGTTTGAAACCTAAGGCACCTATTTTTCTCTAAAAAACTCATGTAAGATAAAATCAAATGTATAACTACTCATAAATAACATAATGGGAATGAGGAGCCTATATCTCATTTCTCGCTTCTCGTTTCCTAAGGTTTTTTTAAGTCCCGCTTCTCGCTTTCGCTTTGTTTCTCGTTTTCGCTTCTCGCTCCGGTAACTATGGTTTACAAGCAACTAAACTCAAAACCCTGATAGAGAAACATCTCCCGACTCCAAGCCTAAAAACCCCCAAAAGACTCAATCTAAAATTGCCTTTAACTTCTCCCCATCAAAGTTAACTTCCGCCCATTCCAAGATCACCAACCGAATTCGAGCACAGATGCAAGATTGGGAAGCCGACTTGTTTTCAAAAACTCTAAGATTTCTTTCCTTCTATAATGACCACGAGATGGCACCCGACATTGCCCCCACATCGCCTCCCTAGCCCCACCCTCACTGTACTAAAGCCAACTAGCTAAGAGATTGCAAACGGTTGAGGGGAAGACCCAAGCAATGCCCATGCGGGACAAGAAAAAACTCCAAATACCACTCGCATACGGCCAGTGAATAAGAAGGTGATCCACTGACTCTGCCACTTGAAGACAGGAAACACCTGTTGGCCATCTTCCACCATCTGTGCTGTAGATTATCACACGTGAGAATTTTATCCAAGGCAGCGTTCCATAGAAAAAAAGAAACCTTAGAGGGAATGCCTGGATTCCACACTACCCGATGAGGGAAATATCCCAACGAAACCGGACCCAAAGACTGAAGAAGGAATCTTGTTGAGAACCGACCATTATTGCTACCAAGCCAAACCCTATAGTCCCTGATTTCATCGCACGGAGCAAAGTGATTCAAGCGCGCCAACAACCTTGACAATTCATCAAATTCCCAATCATTTAGGTCTCGTCTCAAAACTGGGCACCAAACCACCCCTTCTCCCCTCCTTTCAAAGTAGTCGCCAACCATAGCCTCTCTATCGGTTGCAAGCAAGAAAATGTGACCAAAATCATCCCGAAGCCTAGAGTCATCGCACCACACGTCTTTCCAAAATCTAACTTTGGTCCCCCGGCCCACTCGAAACCTAAACTTGGGCACCACCAAATTAGCCGTCGCCATAATCCCCTTCCATTGGCCCAATCCATGAGAATTTGAAACTGGCTTCGGGACCCAACACGACTCCACCCCATATTTGGCCTTTATCACCTCGCGCCACAAACTATTTCTCTCCTCGCCAAACTGCCATATCCACTTTCCCAACAACGCCTTATTCGCCAACATCAAAGACTTGAGATTTAATCCCTCATTCTCCTTGGGCCGACAAATGAGATTCCATGCCACCAAATGATACTTGAAAGAGTCCACCTTATCGTTCCTCAAGAAATCCCGTTGCATCCGCTCAAGCGAAACGGCCACTGACTTAGGCATGGAAAGAGTGGACATATAGAATGTAGGAATGCTACTGAGGGTGCTATGAATGAGTGTTAATTTTCCTCCTTTCGAGAGGTAATGCGCCTTCCAACCCGCTAACCGCTTCTCACATTTCTCTACAACTAGCACCCATAGATCTTTGGCTTTGTAACCTCCCCCTAAGGGCATCCCCAAGTATCTCGACGGAAGAACTCCCACTTTTCCACCAAAACACACTACCAACTAGTCCATGTTAGGAACGTCTCCTATCCTAAGAATTTCTGACTTGGCTAGGTTCACTCAAGCCCCGGACACTGCTTCAAAACACCAAAGGATGCACCTGATGCATAAAAGTTGACTAGGCAACGCATTACAGAAAATCAGTGTATCATCCGCGAATTGAAGATGGGAAATACGCATCTGAACTGCTCCAACAGAGAAACCCTCAAACATTGTACCCTCTGCTCTAGCAAGCATCCTGCTCGGTCCTTTGCGTCTCCCCTCGGTCCTTTTAGGGCTTCTTATCTTGCTGATCGTCGATTATTCTAGAGCACTTTGCAGTACATGTGGTCCCTCTTCCAGGGGCTATTGGTTGGGCATTATGGAAGGATAGGAAGTGAGGAACAAGGAGATTTTTGAGGTCGTGTCACTACCGATTGGCTTGATTGTGAGGTGGTTCGCCGGTATCTGTTGGATTAAGTAGGGAGCTCACTAAAAGTATCGGTGTTTTGGCCTGCACTAGAGTTAGGGAGGTTTTGGTCTGGTTTTGATAAGATGTTTGTTTTGGTTTTGATTAATTTCTATTATTTCTGTATGTCTCTAGTTGTTTTGTTGGTTTACCGTTGATAAACTCTTGTGTATCCTCACTCATCTTGATTTATATGATTACCCATTTATCGATCAAAAAGGAAAAATATTGGTATCAATGTGCATATCGGTAAGTCAAATTATGAAACATATTGGATGCATTGTAAAATATTTAAAAAATAAGGGGAATACAAAAGAACTCATGGAAACTTAAAATCAAGCTCGTTTCAATGCAAAGATAAGCTATAAATTAAAAAAATAAACTCCGACAACTACAACCATTCATGTGAGATATAACAATACCATATCTCATAAAAATGCAAGCATGCTGATATACATATACTAATATGAAATATACTAGCCATAATCAATTCTAAGAACTAATGCAAATTCAATAATAATATTAAGTTTGAGGACTTCGCAGAACTCTTATCATTGTAACTCGAGCCCTCAATTTTTCCAGTTTTCAATTTTTTTTGAAGGTGCGATTAGCAATTCTACCGGGTTAATCCACCACCGTCTACCGCTTAACTCGAGTTTGTAATATTTATGTTTCACCCCAAAGTTACTCCTAATAGGGTTGCTATGCTGCCTTCCAATAACATTTAATTGTCTTCTCGGCAATTGAGACACGAGTTATATACTGCATGAGAAATGAATAATATTTTCATAAAACAACTTGATGCAAAATGTTAAGTATTTTGGAGTTGCCACCAACCATAAAATTTGGTGTGGTGGGTCACCAATAAATTATGAAGATAAATGACTTTTAATATGTGAAAACTGAAAGACATGTTTACTGAGATTCAATTATGGACTGGGGAATGTGTTAGACACCCTTATCCATCCGTTCATGAAAGATGATTACCTAGACTTCTCTCATCCATTTTTTTTACGTTAAACTCAATTTTTTAAAATCGATAATCAAGAAAATATATTAAACAAACGAGAGATACAAGGACAAAAAAGATAGTTTACAAGAACATAAACTCAAAGCATAAATAAGAAAACAAAGGTTGATAAATCCCCCCTTGAGATGAGAGGCTACATGCAAGCTTAGTCAAACTCAACCCAACAAATCACCCAAATCCACCCTATCACGTTGGATGGAAACCCATTCGACAACTAGTGAACGGATACGAAGACGAATGCGAGACAGAGAAGAGGGAGAATCCTCGAAGACTCTCTTGTTTTACTCTCTCCATATCAACCATGAGATGACTCTAGGAAGAACCGACCAATTAGCCTTCCGTGCCCTAACTGCACTTACCAAAGTCCAAGAAGATAAAAAGTTGTGAAAGGAAGAAGAGAATACCCAGTCCACCCCTATTCGGGAGAGGAAGTACCCCCAAATCACACCCACCATAGGGCAGCCCAAAAGTAGATGATCCACTATCTTACTTGAAGGCACAAGAAATAATGTTACACTCAATTAAACCGGTGCCATATAAAATGAACTCGAATGAAGGTTTTCAAGCAAGTATTCGTAATGTTCAAATGGTAACATCCTCCTTAAATCCATTTAGGATTTGAAAGGGATACCTAATTTATACTTTTATATTGGGGGGGGTTACCATTCTCACACTAAGAGAAAAAAATTTAAGTTGAAAAATAGTTTACCAAAGTAATAAAACAAATAGACAAGAATCATCAATTTAGAGGTAAAAAGGAACAAAAGATCCAAATTATTCAATGTAAAATAATTACTATGCCTTTTTGATCGGTAAGCAACGGTTATGTAATAAAATGAAACAGAGATACAAAGCAATATAGCAGCTACAGAGTTTTCAAGTACATAAACTCGGAAAATAATGAATAAAAAAGCATAAAGAAATCATCAAATTCCTTAGACCGAAAGCAAAACAAGTCAACTGCTCAACAAAGCGAAATTCAAACCAACACTTCTCTGAGGTTTCCCTTCCTTGCCGAATGGAACACCATTCTAAGATAAACAATCTAAATGCGTGAGCAAATGCGAGATGGAAAAGAGGGAGAGTTCTCAAATATTCTCTTGTTTCTCTCTTTCCATATTGTCCACGATATGACTTTAGGAAGAACCGACCAAATCGCCTCCCAAGATCTATCCACACTTATTAGAGAGCAATGAGATAAAAAATTGTGAAAGGAAGAATGAAAGACCCAGTCTACACCTACTTGGGAGAGGAAAAAAATCTCAAATACAATAAGACAATGCAAAAGCAAGTGATCTACCGTCTGTTCCGCAAGAAAGCACAAAAAACAGTAGTTACTAGTTAGCCATCCTACACCATCTATTTTTCAAGTGGTCATACGTAGGAATCTTAATCAATGTAGCATTCCAAAATAAATACTCTATTGGATCCCAAGAACTTCTTTTCCATTCTTTTGATCTTTTCATAAAGGACCCCCCCGCCACTTTTAATCCTCAAACCTTATCAAGAGTGGGACCTTCTCTACTTTGAATAGATAGTCCAAAAGATATAGAAAGGGTAAAACACGTAAGATAATGGAAATTGTTCTAGGCCTAGAAGGAACCTTCCCCAAATTTCCCTTTTCGTCCAAGAATCCCTCTTATTATTCATCAGACTGTGTTAGGAGGGGGATCCCAAATTGCTTTAGAAAATAAGGAGCTTGACTGGGCAAAATTGGGTGACTATAATTATAATTGGAAAAAAAAGTTCGTCCATGGTTGAGGTAGATCATCCACAAACTAATCATCTATTTTTATTTCAACCCCACATTATTACTGTATGAAAATTAGTTTTTGGTTAGGGGTTTGAAAGATCTCCTTTAGACCAATCATATATATATATATATAGCAATATTCCTCTCCTTGGTCGAGGATCGGACTATTGCTCCTCGCCCTCACAAAGCCCCTTTAACTGCCTTGAACTATGCTTAACAAGTTTTAACTCCGTTGGTTAATTAAATTTTTTTTTGGTTGTAAAAACCAAGGTTAAATGCTTTAACCGTAAGGGTTAGTGAACCTTAACCACTGTTCAAGGGAGTTAAAAGGGGGGCACATAGCAAGAAAAAGGGGGACAAGACGCCTTCCTACGCTCCACCAACGAGGAGGTGATTATTTTCGATATATATATTTATCAAGTGTAAACCTGTAGCATTAGTAAAAAAAAAATATTATTTATTTTTTTGCGTTCTCTAGAAAAATAAAAAAGAACCTCATATATTCTTGTTCAAGGCATTGATCCACGGGCTTGACCACAAATCCATAGATCTGGAGTATTACTCTTTTCCATAACATTTATCAAATCTCACTACACTAACTAAAAGACATAATGACTCTAAAACATACTTCTGCAAACAATAATTTTCTGTCTTTCATTCAATCTCCACTTTATTGTGTTTTTTATTTATTTATTAAAGCACAAAAAAGGAATGGTCATTTTAGAAACAGAAGGATAGGTTTCAAGGGCTCTTCAAAATGAGAAGTGGCAAATGGTGTTTTAGAAGCAAAATCCAGCTTCACAAACATGCGCACACTGTCAAAATGCAATGGAGATGCAAGAACATCTGTACTTTGTATTACATGAAGGTTTTATGTTTGTAGATCAAAATATAGGTACGTATCAATATGTTTGAAATTGTTAACAATGATTAAAACTTATCTGGATATTGCTGTGCTACTTCGTTCATAGTTCATGCAACTTTTCCGTCGTGTTAGAGCAGGGTGGTGATCAAGATAACGTAGGAGATCATTCTTGGGGTTAATTTCTCTTTTTTCTGGCCTTATCTGGGTGAAGTTTCTTTTTCCCATGTTGGTTAAGATATTGTGACTTGTGAGTTAAGATTTGTCATTTTGATAAACTGATGCATTGCTTTCCATTTCTGTTGGCAACAATCAATTTTCTGTTTATTTTCTAACTTTTCTCCTAGGTATATATTCTGTTCCAAATATTTGTTATGTTGCTGGGTCCTTGTGCTGCCTGTAGGTGCTGCCTGTAGGTAAAGCTTATATGTGATCCATTATTAATTAAATGGACTTGGAAATTTAGTAATTTACACCTAGTCGAGGTGTTATATGGAGACTCGCTTTCTATGCCTCTGAGTATCTGTTCTAGAATCCGATTGCTGGTTTTGGAATGGGGCTCCACTAGCCATGCGGGGGAGGACTTCGGTGTTCTGTTAGATTTATGGGTCTTGCTTTGTCTTTTTTATTTCTTTCCCAGTCTGTATTTCGGTTCACCAACTTGTGAACTCTCTTATTATGCTTTTGTAGCTCCTGCGTTTCTTATTTATATATCTGATTGATTTCCGATAAAAAAAAATGTATGTTGATTGACTACGTGGGCAGTATTTGTCTTGTATAAAAATAACATGTACTGAGTTCAGCACCACAGGTGATATCTATGCTAGGAAATGCTTATTCTGCTGCTGGAGGCACACTATCTCAAAGCCAAGTCCAAGGGAATAATCCGTTAAGCTCTATGGGCATGTTAAATGATTTGAATTCCAATGACAATTCTCCTTTTGACATAAATGATTTCCCTCAGTTGAACTGGCGTCCTAGTTCTGCTGGAGGTCCCCAAGGACAATTGGGTATAGACATATAGTTAATCTTCTATCCTTGGATACTTTTTTTTTCGTGTCTGCTTCCTATGACAATTTTTTTTCATTTGAATCACTGGCTTGCAGGTTCGCTACGAAAGCAAAGTGTCGGTGTTGCCCAACAAAACCAAGAATTCAGCATCCAAAATGAAGATTTTCCAGCTTTACCTGGATTTAAAGGTGCTTCAAATATTCTTTGGATTTAGACAATGATATAAGACCATTCATGTGGTCATATTGTGCATTAGTTGTGATATTGCCATGATTTCGTATCTCTTATTTGTTTTGTCTCTTGCCTTCTCTTCATAAACGGAATATTATCAGCTAAAGTTCACTGCAGTTTTATATTTCTATTCTTTCTATGTATACACATCGATATTCTATTTCTGGTGGCATTTATTAATTTTTCCTTACTTGGAGTGGTTCATTATACATTGATGTTGTACTTGGCAAGGAAAGTAAAATTAAGTTTTGAGAGCCGCAGAACTAATAGAAAAGCAATTAGATAATATTATATACTTTCCTGTCCAGTTATCTGTAATAGGACAGCTAATTTTAGTTTCTAATAATGATAAAAAATAATTTACCCCTTTTTAGTGGTATTAAATATTAATACGTAATTCACGTCAGCTCACATTAATCCTCATAATGCTATCAGATGCTAGCCATGCCCAGCTTACCCAGGATGAATTGTAACCTTCCTCTGTCCAATAACATGCTTCCACAAATGCCTTTTATGATTTCTGAAAATTTCCACTTCTCAGACCTGTCTAACGCTTACTTGCTTGGACCAACTATTCCTAAATGGCTCTAGTCCTGTGAAACATTCAACACTTAAAATTCTTGTAATAGACATCCTTGGCGGCTGTGTGCTTATCAGGCTATGGTTGGCTCCAGGAGCAGCCGTGTAGTTTGATGATGTTTTGGTTGTTTGGTGGTTGTAGAGTCCCGTAGAAGTAGCTGGTATCTATTTGCAGGCTATAGAAGGGACTGATCCTAGTAGTTTACCTGTCTCTAACTTGATGTGACTTGTGCGTTTGGTCACGTATGTCTAGGCTGCCAAAACGGTTTGGGCAGATAATGTGTTTTGATGTGCCTCTTGTTAATGAGATGCCTTCACTTTTGGAACCTCAGACTTTTGGTTTCAAATCAATGGTACACAACACTATCAGCATTCTTTGTTGACTTTGCTAGCTTCTATCTTGGCATTTACCGTTCTTTTCTGATGTTGGGTATGCAGTCCTCTGTTCTATCTCTTTCCGCATTGAGAGTTTGTGCTCGGATTAAGGAATATATAAATTTATCAAAAGCCTCTAGTTTCATAAATACTTTTAACTGTTTTAACTTCTTGATCAACCAGCTTGGTACGAGACACTTCCATCAGCGGGTGGGTTAGCATATATAGTTTCCCTTTGTCGATGGAGGTTTTGCCGGTCTTGAGGCAGCTTCTTCTCCATTCCTTTTGTACTAAGCTAGAGAAATATATATTTTGGCATCTACTGTTGCTGCAGTTAGAAATCAGTTAAGTAGTAGCTTCATCTGATGGTTACCTGATACATTTTATGATGTGTTGAAATATTTTTCTTACAAGTACAATTCATCTTTTAGGTTTGTAATATATGTAATTTTTCAGTTATCTCTCAACACCTTGAGGTTTCTTTGCGGCATTTGGAAGACATATTGATGGGATTTGAATGGTTGTATCCTTATATGGTTATTGGTTCTGCCATGGTGGCAATTGTAACCTGTAATTCTTGTGCAGGTGGCAATAATGATTTTGCAATGGATTTGCACCAGAAAGAACAGCTTCATGACAATGCGGTGTCTATGATGCAATCCCAGCACTTCCCTGTGGGTAGAAGTTTGACTTACCTGGTCATTTTTCATAATTAGTTGCCTAGTTTGACCTCATGCTTGCTTCATTCAATGATACAGATGGGAAGATCTGCTGGATTTAGCTTAGGAGGAATATATTCATCTCAGCGCCAGCAACAACAGCAACAACATGCTCCATCGGTAAGTAGTGGCGGGGTCTCTTTTGCACCTGCAAATAATCAAGATCTTCTCCGTGTACATGGTTCCGAGCTATTCCCATCTTCCAATGCAAGCTATCATTCACAGGTGCGGTCATTGGTTCCAATGATTATCTTATTGCAATAAGTGATATGGTATTCGGTTTGTGAGCCTAAAACTACAGCTTACTCCCAATAGATTTTCTTTTGTACTTTTCTTTCCTTTTGCTTTCTCTTCTACCAGGTTCAGAGCAGTGGGCCACCTAACACTGGATTGAGACCTGTAAATTCTCCGAATTCAGTTTCTGGTACAGGAACCTATGACCACCTTATTCAGCAGTATCAACAGCTTCAAAGTCAGTCCCAGTTTCGCTTGCAACAAATGCCGGCTATAAGTCACTCCTATCGAGATCAGAACCTAAAGTCAATGCAGGCAGCACAAACTGGTCCTGATCAATTTGGCTTGCTGGGTCTGTTAAGTGTCATAAGGATGAGTAATCCTGACTTGACCTCCCTTGCTCTGGGAATTGATCTGACGACACTAGGGCTCAATTTGAACTCATCAGATGATCTTCACAAAAAATTTGCTTCCCCATGGTCTGACGAGCCTGCCAAGGGAGAGCCCGAGTACAGTGTGCCAGAATGTTATTACGCTAAAAAACCGCCTGTGCTTCATGTGAGTGCTCTGACTCTCAATACAGTATAAGCTTGAACTCCTATCTTTTTCTTCTTATCCCAATCTTTGCTGTGGTGGATGCAGCAAGGACATTTTTCAAAATTCCAGCCAGAGACATTGTTTTACATCTTTTACAGGTGCATTTCTTTCTGGGCTTCCAGTTTCTCTAGATTTGTGTTTTAATTGAATTCTCACAATTCGCTAGATTCTAGAAAAATGATTCGAGATTTGTTTATGCTATGCTATGTCTGCAGCATGCCGAAAGACGAGGCCCAGTTGTATGCCGCAAATGAACTGTATGCTCTCTCTGAATACCTATGTGGTTATATATTCGGTTTCTTCTTTTTCTTTCACCTGCATCTACTGCATAGCATTATTGTGATTTGTGAGAAGCGTCCATTACCTTGTTTGCGGAAAATATAAAAATTGCCACCTAAAAGCTAAGCTAAGATCAGCGTTGGTGGTTTGGGCCAATGTTGCCTAGTTCTTCGGTTCACTCCGTTCGAATTCAGGTTCGCAGTTTGCCACTCTAGAGTGAACTCGGTTAGCTAGGGGTAGAATGAGATAATTCGTTTCTTGGTTCGCTTAGGTTCTTTAGTTTGGTTCGCTATTTAAGCATGTAAAACAGGTATATATTATAAAAATATATATTTTTTAAGCCTGGAAATAATATATTAAAAATACTTATTATGAAAAATTATAAAAAATGTCTTTTTTTTTTGCGTTTTGTGAACTAGTATAAATTTATCGAACCCGAAGAAAAATATTAGTGAATCAAATTAAAAATTTGACAAATCAAGACTGTTTTGAAACCACCGTTTGGTTCGCTCGATATCGCGAACCAAACCAAACCGAACCTGAACTAGTTCGGGTTCACGGTTTGCTCTAGTATACAACGAACTTGGTAACCTTGGTTTGGGCTATGCTTTCAGGAGATATAGGTTGGTCTCTCTGGAAAGAAAGAAACAGGAGAGTGTTTGATGGTATTGCATATTCCGAATGAGTTTATTGGAGAGTTCGTCAGCTATTCCTGGATTGATGTTTGATACATAGGGACTTTGAGGATGAGTTGTTTTCTATGTTATAGTAGTGCTTCATTTCCTATGTTTTGTTTCTTTCTTATCTATCAGTAGGCTTTGCTTTCCGGTTGTTTTGGTTCATACTTTTTGTGAACCTTTGTAGCCGTTTGGAGGTTGTATCTTGCTATCTTTATATATATTATTGCGCACTTACCAACAATAATTAAAATGGGGCTAAGCTAAGTTAAGCCTTCAAAATGTTTTTTCCTTAATATCTTTTAAAGATCTCTGGTCATCATTCTGCACATCCTGGAATTTTTGCATTCTAGTTTGTGTTATTTCTGTTCTCATGTCAAATGTTATTTTTTGCTGAAGGCACCTAAACTGACCGGCTCTGTTTCGATACGGAGAAAATTTCCTTTTTTCGAAATCAGCTGCATTTAGTGACAGCAGAGTTTTCCCTTCACTTTACAGGTACTCAAGAGGATGGTTATACCACAAAGAGCTCCGGCTATGGCTCATAAGGGTTGCGAACATGGAACTCCTTGTTAAGACAAACACGTACGAGAGGGGATCATACCTCTGCTTTGATCCAAACACATGGAATACAATTTGCAAGGTTTGGACAAAAATGCTTGTCACATTATTTTCCACACATTTGAGTACCTTGGGCCTTCTGTCTGAAGTGGTGAACTAAGTTTTTCATATGGTTGGGTTGCAGGAGAACTTTGTCCTTCATTACGAAGCATTGGAGAAGAGACCTGGGCAACCTCAGCATTAACAAACTTTTTTTCTTCTCTTCTTTCATGTAAAATCTTGGCCGTTGGGTCTACACTGGTTACAACTTCCAATGGGATTTCATCTTTCAGAAGTCATGGTAGCTAATTGTTGCATTTCTTTTACTTAAAAGAGAACCAAAGTTTATTGTTAGCAGAAAGATCTAATAATAAAATGTCAAGTTCATGGTTTCTATACACTTCTATTCCCAACAAATATACATGCCATGGGTAGTAGTTTGACTATTGGAGTGTTGAGCTTGTCCATCTTTATAATCTTGTGCTGTACCTCATCCCAAGTGGCCGCGTAACAAGTCATGTATGGCATATAAATCAGGGAGCTGTCTTGAAGTGTAGCCTTTGGTCAACACCATTGGATGGTTAGGGCTCTGGTTATCTTAATTTAATTTTGAATGTGCACCTAAGGAATGCAATGCCCCAGAAGCATGGGTAATGTGCCATGCATATTTGGTGCTTCATAAATTTCATCTGTTTGTAATTTAAGTAGTGAGAAGTAAGGAGTTTATCAGAAATTATACTCTTTTTTTTTGGCTGTCAAACAGATTCAAACAGAATCAATGTGCTGCTTTAATCCTGCCTTCCTTAGCAAGTGCGGGGGATCGGGTCACTGATGGCTCATTTGATCAGAAAAAGTGAACCATTTTATTAGGATTCATGCGAATATCTGTAATTGCTACAAGGAAAAAGCATCTGTTGAGTTGGTTTTTCGATTTTTGTTTAGGTCACAGACCTACCTGCACACCAAAATTCGGGATTTTAAGGTTTTTGTGTTTTTTTTAAATATATATTTTTTGTTTACTTGAGTTAGTACACATCAATGAGGAGTGCTAGCCCCAATCACATTTACTCCAAATTTTTACACAGTCGCAAGATTGGGGTAACATGCGGAGATTTTTCATATTTTAACACTTGAAAAAAATAGGGATGAGTACCGATTAGTCACCCCAAGTAAAAATTATAACCTAAAATGGCATAATTTGAAAAGTTTTACCAAATAGGATATGTATCCCAATATTATCCTTCCTAGTGTTTGGGTTTTATATGTTAGCTAAGGGGTAAATATGTCGAAAGTCTACCATATTATGTAATAAAAATGCGAAGTATGTCTTTTTTTTTGTTGAAAAATATGTCAAAAACATGCCTTTTTATGTAATAAAAATGAAAAGTATGTCCTTTTAGGTGAAGCACCCAAAAACATAAAAATCAGACAATGTGACATTTGTAGTCACCCAGTTGCGTCGTTGGAAGATTTGCAAATGGGGCTAGCAAGCTCCTTAATATATCGCTGCATAGGTGAGCAAAATGATTTGAGATTAATGGAGGTGTTGAAGTTTGCAACTAACAAATTCAATTTCTAGAGCTTTGATTTTTTTGGGTAGAAAGATTCGATTTGCAGAGCTAAAGACAGATATTTTGTCCATTGTACTTCTTCATTCGCCTTCAGCTCTCTCATGTTATCATGCATTCATTACATCTCTTCAGAAAGAGATGACACGTTTTAAAGTTGGTGATCTTAGTAATAAGATTTTCAAACACTTTGGATTCTCTTTGTTTGCTTGATTGGTGTTGAGGATATAATTTTTTGATTAGCAATTTATGATTATACATTCCATTAAGCCAGTGAAATAAATAAAAATAAGAAGAAAAATATAAATGGTGTTAAAAATTAGAGAATTAGCAGACCGTAGTCCTCTACTTAAGTTACCACCTGTCCTCGGGTCCCTTTTAACCCTGGTTCAGTTTAACTAAATTAAAGTTAAAATTTTTATTTTCCTAAAAATCAAGGTTGGATTACTTAACCCTAGAGGTGGGTGAATCTTAACCAAACTTGATGAGTGTTAAGAAATGGGGCATAAACCAATGA
This sequence comes from Tetracentron sinense, assembly GCA_015143295.1. Taxonomy (NCBI): domain Eukaryota; kingdom Viridiplantae; phylum Streptophyta; class Magnoliopsida; order Trochodendrales; family Trochodendraceae; genus Tetracentron; species Tetracentron sinense. The sequence continues at coordinate 26,050,741 of CM026572.1, read as the reverse complement.
GGCGGACGGGTCATTTCGTTACATAAATGCAACCGTGGCAAGCTAAGCATTTTTTTAAATGCACTGCCGACCTATTAAAGTATACTTAGGCAATAAATATTATTATTAGATGACCATAATAATTTAATCAAAACATGTGGTACACCAAAATTTTCAGGGATTAGCGGACCCGGGGATCCGCTGCTTACCTTTCCCCGTGTCCTGTGTCCCTTTTAACACCCTTTTAACCACCCTGATTAAGCTTGACTCAAATAAAGTTAAGATTTCTTCCCCTAAAAACTAGAATCCGATCCGAGATCCGTCGGATCATGAAGTAACCGATCCGAATCCGATCCGATTATATATCGTCCGATCCGAATCCTATCCGATCCGAATAAGGTTATTTTAAAAAAAAAAAATCTATTTAAAAAATCTAATAATACCTTAATTAATACTAATTAATGTTAATTTTTTTAAAAATTAATATTTTATACATAGAAAATCTAAATAATATATTTAAAATAATTAAAAATTATTATTATTATCGGATCGGATTTTAATTGGATCGGATCACCCTATATCCAGATCCGATCCGATTATAATCGGATTCCACCGATCCGATCCGAATCCGATCCGACGGATTACATATAGGGTCCAAAGTCCGGCTAATCGGATCGGATCCGGATCATGATCCGGTCCATTGACAGCCCTACTAAAAATCGAGGTTGGATTGCTTAACCCTTGGGGTGAGTGAATCTTAACCACAGTTAATTAGTGTTAAAAACTTTTTACACTCTCGAGTACGAACTCCATCACAGAAGTTGGGAGCAAGAGAAGTGAAACGCCGGCGACGGGATCGTGGAGAAGATAACGTGGGAGTTTCTAACCGTCCATAACGGTAATATATAACCGTCAAAACTAACTTTTAAGAACAAAAGAAAAGAAAACAAACTCAGATTTAGAAAAGAACAGAAAAATGGAGATGCGGTTGGGACTAAGAATTGTTGGGTTGATCTTCATTTTTCTATGCTTTCATCTCGAATGCGTGTTCGGAGTTCAGATTCTTTCAAAATCAAAGCTTGATAAATGTGAGAAGGTTTCAGATTCTGATAAACTGAATTGCAGGAAGAAGATAGTCTTAAACATGGCGGTGCCGAGTGAATCGGTGAGAAACTGCTTCTGTTCTTTCTGTTCTTTTTATTTAATTTTATTTTCCTACAACAGTTGCTATTGGATTCTTTATTTTTATTTTCTGAGTTTTAATTATAGTGTGGTAAGGAGATTGATGCTTTGGTAATTTGAGTCTGGTTGTTGAAGTAGAATTTCACCAGTTCAGTTAAATGCCTTAGTTTTGCCCTAATTCTATCTGGGTATCTGTTTAAATGGCTATGTGAGTATTGGTACTGGATCTTCAATGTTTTGATGTCTTTTTTTTTTTCCCTTTTCTGAATGAATATGATTTTCCTTAATCCATTCAGTTCTGTAAGAGTTCATATCTCTGCTTCTCTCACTGATTCACTTGCTCCTTCATGGCAATTTCTGATTTCTCACACACACAATCTAGACATATAAAGTATTTGAAAATGCTCGAATATGACATGTTTTCCTGGTTTTCCAGAGTGGGGGAGAGGCTTCCATAGTTGCAGAAATAGTGGAGGTAGAGGAGAACTCAACCAACAAGATGCAAACTCTCCGAATACCACCCTTGATAACAGTTAACAAATCTGCCGCATATGCCCTATACGAGATAACATATATACGGGTATCAGAGCTATTTGGATTCTGCACTATGTTTTTTTTTTACATAATGTTTACTTCTAGACATGTTTTAGTGAATTTCTATTGTTTGGGTGGTCGGTTAGATAGTAAATGTTGGTTTTGGTGGTCATTGCTTGATCTAGTGGAAACAGAACAAATTAACCAAGTAGCATTTATTCTTAATAGTGAAGTAGAATTTATACAGGTTTCTTTTCTATTAATGCCAGATCATATAAATGATCTCTTGTACATGTCTTGTACTTGTAACCTTGCTAGTGAGAAGGGAGTATTGTGAGATCTGGTAAGTGGTAACCCTTTGCTAATTATTATTTTTTCAATTGTGGGTTATGAAATTCTATCTGTACTAGATGACTTGGTTCTTGTCTCTTTTGAATTCCTTTAAAGGTTACATGGTCTGTTTTTTATATGCTATGAGTTTGATATTTTCCAGGATGTTCCTTATAAACCTATGGAGTATTTTGTTAAGACACGCAAATGCGAGCCAGATGCTGGTGCTAAAGTTGTGAAGATATGTGAGAGGCAAGTAATTTTCAGATGTTTTTGAAGGTGGAGTCTGATTGGGTTCTGTTTTGGGGTTGGCGTGATTGGCGCTAGCATGTTCCATTTTACTATTGTGACCTTCGTTTCTGTTTTCTTATCTTTTTGATTAGGAAAACAGTTTCCATGTCTATCTTGACGAAGATATATTACCATGTTTTGAAGAATCCTGAAGAATGCATCCTTAATTAGTTAATGACTTTTAAGGAAAGTAGTCAAACTATTAGGTTCAAAGAAGAACACAGACGATACCATTTATATGTTACCACGCTTTCCCTCATGCTTGTACATGCATGTCAATTACGTTAGCTTGCGCAGAATGACTTGTTACCTGTTTCTTCCAACTGCTTTGGTTGGCATATGAACAAAATGATTAACACAACATTACAAACAATTTAAAATCTCTGTTAATACCACATTACGACTTTTTTCCCCTCAAGTGTCAGTCTACTTCAGCGTGTTTGATCTTTTTTTGCAGAAGTAGGATTTGGGTTAATGCTACTCCTTGCTCAACTATTATAGTTCATCTCCATGGGCTATTCAATACAATCTTCAGATCTGTTACTTAAAGCTAGAAGCTTACAAAAGCCACACATGCCTTGGATATCGACTTGGCTTTCATGTTCAATCTTGGCATAATTGCTTGTTCTTCACCGTTGGGTGCCACCAAATATCCTTATGATATTTGGAGAGAAGAAGTGATTTTTAAACATTCTCCTCAAGAAATATTTGAGTTGTGTACAGAGAAATTCGTACATTGATTCATTGACCACTTATAGTTCATCTCCATGGGCTATTCAATACAATCTTCAGATCTGTTACTTAAAGCTAGAAGCTTACAAAAGCCACACATGCCTTGGATATCGACTTGGCTTTCATGTTCAGTCTTGGCATAATTGCTTGTTCTTCACCGTTGGGTGCCACCAAATATCCTTGTGATATTTGGAGAGAAGAAGTGATTTTTAAACATTCTCCTGAAGAAATATTTGAGTTGTGTACAAAGAATTTCGTACATTGGTTCATTGACCACTTAGACCGCAAAAGAGATATCTGGTTATCTAGCTCAGTGATTGTTAACTAGGTGACATCTAGAACTTTGGGCTTGTCTCTGAACTTTGGGTTGTTCAGAGATATCATACACTATTTGACTTGTCTTTGAACTTTGGACTTTTTTCTTGACTCGGTTGGGTGTGGAGTGGGTCTTCCTATTCTCCATTCTGAGCTTCTTATTTGGTTGGAGCTTGACAACTTTGGTGGGTGTTAAAGAAATAATCTGGACTTCTTTACCTATTGTGATAGCATGGGCTATCTGGAAAGAGAGGAATGGTCGCTTGTTTGACAACTCATACTCTCCATTTCATCGTATCCTGTCTTGAGTGTGTCAGTCGATTGTGGATTGGAGTTCCTCTTTCCAGTTGCATCAAGAAGTGAGTGATTCCCTACATCCTTGAGTAGTCAGTTGTTGGTTCTAATGGGCCTTTGTGTTGATAGCCCCTTCTTCCTTTAGTTTTGTGCTTTTTTGCCTCTCTTGTTTTTAGTTTACATCTCTGTAAACTGTTGGTCTCTCTTTTTATACATATTTCTGATTTACTGATTAAAAAAAACCTAGGTGACATCTCCTACTAGGCTATGATAGCTCCACAGTCTTCTACCAACTGATCTTTATCTAACCCGAGTTGGTGATTCACCTTATATCTAACTAATTCAGAAATTTTTATTTATTTTTTGATCGGCAAAGGAGATATAATATATAAGCTGGAAATAGGGAAGATACAACCCCGGGATCACCAATAGTGAACTTAGGAAGATACAAGGTGACATACAAACCTGAACAGACAAAACAACAACAACATAGATGAGGGAATCAGGGTGAAAAAACATTCCCCCATGGATCCTCCATCTCTCCCCCACTGCACCCCAAGTAGAAACTAAATGATGCACCCTAGTCTGAATGTGGGGGGTCTTTGAGGCAGAGTTATCAAATACTCGCCTATTCCTTTCCTTCCAAAGGGACCACACAACTGCCCCAGGAAGGAGAGGCCACACATCTCCAGCTGGCGATGGGAACACCCCTAACATCCAACAGGATAAGAAGCTTTGAAAGGAGTCGGGAAAGATCCAAGGGATGTCTAGAAGCACAAAGAAATAGGACCAGACCTCTCTCGCCACCGGGTAATGAAGCAACAAGTGATCCACCGATTCCTCTACAAGAAGGCACATAAAACATTTGTTTGCGAACTGCCACCCTCTATGCTTGAGGTGATCAATAGTCAAGATTTTCTCTAATACCGCCAACCACATGAAAAAGATACCTTTGATGGAATCCGTGGAAACCATACAGCCTGATGAGGGAAAGATGGCAAAAGTCGAGGACGCAAGACTCGCAAAAAAGATCCCACTGAGAACCTCCCCTTGTTGTCTAAGGACCAAACCCAGCAATCCTTGGTGTATGCAGATGGGGTGATCTCCAAAACCCGAGCTAGCAAACTTAGAAGATCAAGAATTTCCCAATCAAATAAGTTACGCCTAAGTTTACGGGACCAAACCGAAGCCCCACTCTGCCAATCTAAGTAGTCTGCTACAGAGGCCTTTTTGTTGGTCGTAAGGAGAAACAAATTCTCAAAAGACTGCCTGAGTGACGATTGCCCACACCAACGATCATTCCAAAAACTCACCTGATCCCCAACTCCCACCTTGAAATGCGTGTGGGAGGAGAACTCCGCCCACCCTGGCATAATGGGCTTCCAGACCCCAACTCCCATGGGACCTAGACCGACTTTTGGGTGCCACCTATTGACCAAATCGTGCCTGGCAATAATCACCTCTCTCCACAAGCTCCCCTCCTCCTCCCCGAACCTCCATAACCACTTTCCCAACAAAGCCTTATTCACTTGGAAGAGGGGGGGGGGGGGGGGGGGGGGAATGTTTAGGCCGCCTCCACTCTTAGGAAGGGATATGGTTTTCCAATCCATCAAATGATACTTACGAGTGTCGATCTTCTCATTCCATAAAAATTCTCTCCTGATTCGTTCTAAGACCGAGGCAACCGAAGCTGGGATGTAAGCATGGATAAGAAATATGTTGGCAGACTGCTCAACGTATTCTTAAGCAAAATCAACTTGCCCCCTTTGGAGAGGAAACAGGCCTTCCATCCTTGGAGACGTTTAGCGAATCTGTCGATTACCGGGTCCCATACCGCCTGTGCTTTGAATGAGGCCCCCAGAGGTAGCCCAAGATATGATGTCGGGAAATTCCCCTTGCGACACCCAAGGCAAGCCGCCAACTCGTCTATGTTGGGCACATCCCCGACCTCGAACATCACACTCTTCCCCAAGTTTATTCTTTAGCCTGATACTGCTTCAAAGCAACGAAAGAGACACCTGACTAGGGCTTGTTTTGAACATGACGGTTCGCAAAAAAGCAAGGTATCATCTGCGAATTGAAGGTGTGAGATGTTGAGGCCACTCCTCCCAATGGAGAATCCTTCCTAGACTGAGGGCGAGGTCTTCTGAATCATTTTACTCAATGCTTTCGAAGCAATGATGAACAGAAGAGGCGAGAGCGGGTCCCCTTGCCGAAGACCACGCGAGCTTCGGAAAAAACCATGGGGGCACTCATTAATAAGCACTGACAACTGAACAGACCGAACACATGACCTCATCCAAGCCCTCCATATGCGGCGAAGCATATATTCCAGGAAATCCTAGTTGAGGTTATCATAGGCCTTTTCCATATTGATCTTGCACATAATTCCCGGGACACCCTTGCGAATCCTATCCTCAAGGCATTCATTTGCTATTAGGGGACCATCTAGAATTTGACAACCCCCCACGAACGCGCATTGAAAAGAAGATATAATCGAGTTCATGACGAAGTTCTAAGACTTTGGCCAGAATTTCGTACAAACTTCCCACCAGGCTTATTAGACGGAAGTCCTCAAGACTCTGGGCTCCTGCCACCTTCAGGATAAGAGCAATGAAAGTACTATTTACGACCGGGTCAAACGAGTTTGTGGAGGACAATTCCTGGAAAACTTCTAGCACCTCAGACCCTACAATGTGCCAACATTTTTTGTAAAACTCTATGCAGAAACCATCAGGGCCCGGTGCTTTCTCCCCAACCATGCCTTGGACCACGGCGGAAATTTCCTCCTCAGAGAAAGGTCTCTCCAAATCATCATGCTGAGCATCCGAAAATTGTTGCTCAGTCCTCAACTATTATAGTACATCTCCATTGCAATTCATTGACAATCAAGAAATCCGTTAATAGAGATTTAACCTAAAGAAGCTCACAAGCAGCTATACATGCCATGGATATTAACTTGGATTTCATGCTCAATCCTGGCATAACTACTTGCTTTTCGCTGATTTCATGCTCAATCCTGGCATAACTACTTGCTTTTTGCTGTTGATTGCCACCAAATTTATTCCCCTAAAGTACATTATCTAGACCAAGGATTAAAAATACGGTTTTTGGGGGAGGTATCGGTCCCAACCGAAATCTATATGTATCGATTTCGGTAACGGTTTTGGACGATACATATAATTTTTTCTTTTAAAACAAAATCAAATTAAATTTATAATAAATAAATAAATGGGTTATAGGAACCAAATTTATCAAATATAAAGTCATGGGAAGCAACTCAAAGACAAAGTAACAAACACAATTACAATTACACAATGAATTAAAATATAAATAACTAATAAATGGTACGTTTCGCCCGTTTCGTATCGGTTTAAATATCGTATAGGGGTCTACCGATACCTATACGTATCGCTCGTTTTGTATTGGTTTCGACGATTTTTATTTCCATGATCTAGATAAAGATGGTTTCTCAGTGGAGGAGTTGGCACGATCAACTTCTGAATATGCAAGCAGACTTAGATATCCACAGGTAATATAAGAATCCTTGGAGAAGATTTAAAATGTATAAGAATCCTCAAAATATCATCCATATGAGGTCTGCATGGAGAAATTCATACACTGGTTAATCAACTTCTTAGAGAGTTAAAGAGATCTCTAGCTCGGTGATCGTTATAAGTAGGTGACATCTCTTAGTGAGCTATATGAGATCCCAAAATCATCTAACAATTGACCTTTATCGGACCTAAGTTGACTATTAACATCTGCAGGAGAACAAATTGAATCCTATATCCTTAAAGAAGAACCAGGTTACACTCTTTTTGAGAAATAAGTATCCCATTTAAATCAAGTAACCTTTATATGAAGGAAGTAAAAGACATCTCAGGTTCATGATTTCAATGGCCTTAACCAAATGTTTCTTGAGCTCATAAATTAGATTGATCGTCTAGAAACCTGACAACTTGTATGCTTTGATCATTGACTAGGTCGATCTGGTCGATAATATTCGAAAGGCTGTTTTTTGGTCAATTTAGAACCTTGACAAGAAAGAGAAAATTCAACTGTCGCTATTGACGTCAAGGGTGTTGCAAAGATGATGAAAATTGAAATTTCTGGTTTGTAGGAGAAGAGAACAGACGAACTAGACTAAGGATTTTAGGTCAAATTATATAGAAGAGAAATATATATATATATATATATATATATATATATATATATATATATATATATATATATAAATTCTTAGTTGTTTAATAACCATGCATGAGACGGTGTCACATTGTAACTAGACATAAGACAATTGACATTCTGCCCATATACTTCATTAAATGGCAGGCGTAAACTTTTTTCGCTTTATTTGCATCTTGTGAGTGAACATATATTTTTTCATGTTTTCAAAGCCATATCAAATGAGAAAAAACACAAGTGGGTAGATTTGAACTTCAATCACGGACTGAATAAATTGGCTTACAAAATTGAGAAGTACGGAATATATAAAATCTAATGTAAAATATTCAATTTATCCATCATATACTATTTTGTCCATTTCATCATCAAATATTAAGAATTCATATCGCCACTATTACAAATCTCCTGAGAAATACCCAATTTCTCCCGAGAAAAACATCTAAAGTTTAAAACTTTGTTTTTATCGTGATATTTTAAAAATCTCACAAGAAATATAATTTTCTCTTTTTATCCCGTAAATATCATGAAATTTAGCCGAGATTTAACCGAGTTTTAAAAATATCGCAATAAATACAAAATGTTATTGTTTTGATAAATTTTTAACTTGGTCATATTTATTACTATTTTCTGTAATTTATAAATATTTTTTTATTCATTGCCGAGATTTAGGCGAGAAATACCAAAAAAAAAATTAGATTTGTAAATCTCCTGAGAAAAACTTCGGCCAATAAAAACCCGAAAATGAGATTTGTAACACTACATATTGCTATCAGTCTACAATATAGTTAGATTTATTTTGCATGCAAACTTATAATGTAATTAATAAAAAGTTATCATCATCGACTTAAACAATTTGTATGTGAAGTAGATGGACTTTATTATTATTAATTCTTGACTAAAAGATATTTCCAACAAAATATAGGAAACATCTTGCCAACTTCCACGACATCATAAACCAACAATATATATATATATATATATATATATTTTTTTTTTTTGATAGGTAACTAAAATTGTATAAATAAAGAAAAGAGATTTCCTATAATGAGTTTTGTTTTTGTCGTCATTTAGTCGTCTTAATCTCTTTTATTTTTCTCTTCTTCCTCATACTAAATTCTTACTCATGTATCCACCAAATCTTTTTGAATTTGTACATTAGAATGCTCAGACATGCGTGTAGGGCACCAATTTAAATTGTTTATGGAGGGGACTTTTGGTCCAAGAACATCATTGACATATCCCCCATGAATCATGATAGCAGCTATGAAAGTCCTTGTCAATGCTCGGAATGATATTCATTTTCCAATCATTTTTTGTTAAGAAAATCACATTTTTATGAGATAATAGTGATCATTGTATCACTAGAAAGTTGAAACAAAAACAGTTGTTTTCAACCCAAACTGTGATTTGATAGGAAATTGGACTCATACCATGAATCTTAGATATGAATAAAAATTGTAGGATTCTTCTCAAAAAGGGTTCCAACCTTGGATTCATATTATTTGGGTTATTTGCCTTATAGGATTTTAACAACATTTATATCCCTCTAGAAGATCCGTATTTATAGCGTTGATTTTAAACAGGTCCAATTCTTGAACTTGTTCCTCAATAGGTTGACCAACTGCTCTGCAACTATGAAGTTGCAAATTCAAGTTCAGCTTACCTAGCCAAAATAATAAATAAAAAAATAATAATAAAGAAATACAATACTAATTGACCCTCTTACATCTCAGTTGAATTTTTTCTTTACCTTGAAAGTGTGGACCATTTGCATTATACAGACCCTGCCCTTCTGGTAGAGATACACATTCCCATATTTTTTGTTTTGTAAAGCTTTCATTCCTCAACATGCATTTCCTCCAACATTTGACTGTAGACTGAGAGCTTTCATTCCTCAACATGGATTTCCTCCTACATTTGACTGTAGACTGAATTAGAGTTAGCAAACATATAAATGAAAGGATACCTAAAGGAAGAGTACAAGCTTTGTTAGATGCAGTTATTTTCTTTTTTCTGGTACCTAAGGTCGGAAAGAGAAGAGAGGAACTAGCAGTTGTGGTACCTAAGGTCGGAAAGATGTAGGAAAGTGCACTAGATCCTCCTAATTGCCTTGCTGTAACCCTGTAATCCTGTTGTCTATTGGTACTCCTTGTCACTCTTAGATGGCCTACGAAATGGTCAGAAAACTGAAAACATGGAAGTTGAAGTTTGGCAACAAGAGGAATGAAACTTTCAGGAATCCCTCCACACCACCTCTAAGGAGTGGAGTTCATCTCAGTTAATATTAAAATGGTACTGCTCTAAGTTACTAGCAGGTCTATGACTCTATTAATGACTTAATGTCTTGTCAATCATGTGATGTTTATGCATCCTTTCTTGAAAAAGAAGCACTATTAATTTAATTGCTAGCCTCTCAGATCTTCATTTTTCTGTTATTATTTTTTACTTTTGGCTTCAGTGCATATGTTTTAACATCTTCACACAGTATGTTCAGTGCAAATATTACATCTACCTTATATGCTTTACCTTAATGCATTTCACATGACTTTGGCACGCATATCCTTGTTACTGACTATTTGCATTTTCATATCCTTATTTAATGTTTGCCAAAGATTTTTTTCCCTTTTAAGTGGATCTTTTCTTTGGTAAGTATCAAAATGTATCCTTTTTTTTCTTCCTTCAAAAAACTGGTTTTAGTTTATCCTAGGAGGGTAGGATAAGCATAACAGTTTTTAGGAGAACAATCTTATTCTTTCTAGGGCAAGTAAGCTTGGAGTGAATCAAGGCCGTTCATCTTTTGACAAAGCATGACATTGATTTAAGCAGCGAGGTTGACCTCGTCATAATTTATTATCTATTAATTCGAGGCATTATCATTTGATCCCATACCTGATAGATTGTTGTCAATGATGTAATTTTACTGGTTCTAGGATTAAATCGCATTATTTCCTATTAACAAGCTTATTATATTGAATGCTGTTCTTAGTGGCATCTAATATGAGAAAAATTGGTGTAGCTACATTTTTGTTGTCTATTTAACAAACTGCTTGGTTTTTTGGAAATGTCTTTCTTAGCGACAATACACTGTTAAAGTAGGTTATTGAGTAGTGCATTAATTTTTTTAATACAGACATCTTTCCTGTTCGTATTTTTTTTTTGGTTGACTGATTTCTAGTATTTATGCATTAGGTTGCAAGATGAAAATGGTCACATTATTGAGCATACTCAGGTAAGATATTTACAAGTTTGGATCTAATTTTTGTTCTCATTGTTTCAATATCAATATAGTTTATGATAGCTATTGATAATAATGTTCATCATTAAAACATACTAAGACAATTCCGCTAAAATTATGTATGGCCTATAGTTTCTAATATCAAGTGTTCTGGCATCATGGACCTCTTGACAGACAATGATTTTTAAAAGATTCCTATACATTTTCTTATTTGGTCTCACTGTCTCACATATACGATTGGGACTTGGAAAAACAAGCGACAAAGGATTACAAGAATGACACATAAGAAGAGTATAGAAAGAGCAAATATTAAAAACAATAGATAATTCTTAACTTTAATATTCCTCAAATTGGATAGTGTATGTTGATGATAGTAGAAATCTAGGGTTTGGTGATTTAGGATTTGAGAAAGAGAGAAATAGAGAAGAAGAGGAAGAGAGAAGAGGAAAGGGGAATAAAGAGGTACTAAAACCAAGCTCTGTCATTACGATTTTAATCCATAAATAACTCATAAGTCTCGTAAGCCATGACCCTATATTCTACTTTGGCACTGGATCTTGCAACAACAACTTGTTTCTTTTTTTTATTGGTTTCTTACTTCTCCATGTGACTAGATTGCCACTAACAAGTGTGTGATAGCTTGAAGTAGACCTCCTGACTGTAACTGAGCCTGCCCAATTAGCATAAGTGTAACCCTCCACTTGCAAGAGTAACCATTCTTACCAATGACAACCATTTCCCTGACACAAATTTCAAGTATCGTAGTATTCTCTCCAGCTCTCTCCAAATGGATCGTCTGGGGTTTATGCATGAATTGGCTAATTACATTAACTGCATAAGCAATATCTGGTCGTGTCAAATACAAGTAAATTAGTCTTCCAACCAGCATCTGAAACATTCCAATATCCTCTAAAGGTTCATCCCATTCTTAATCAAAATTTCTGTTAGGTTCCATGGGTGTATCAACAGGATTTACACCCATCTTGCCAGTGTCTCATAATAAATCTAGGAATACTTAATAAGTATTTTCTCAAAAGAAAAATAGTTCCTCCTATGAATAAAATGCTGCAACAGGACTGCATCAACAAAATTTCCTGTAATGCAAGCGTAACAACCGAACCGCTGCAAAGCAACTATGGGAGACCGATGCAGCCAATTCCAGTGAAAACTTGGTACAAAGCCACAGTCAGCCCCATAAAGGCAAACTCGGCCCCACAAGCAAGCTCTATTGCAGAACAAGGCACAAATAACCCACTAGAAGGCATAAATCACCCAGTAAGGAATCCAACGGACTGTGGATCAAGGTCCAAATGGCTCTCTGCAGTCCAAAGACTATAGAACAAAGGCATCCAACCAAATACGACGAATGAGAGGAGGCTCCTGCGATACAAAGAGCATATCAAAGCACGTTTAAGCTCGGCTTAACCACAAAAGTTCTTGTATTGAGTAAGTTGTAATGATTATTGAGACTTAAATCGCTTGAAATCAGTCAAACTCAAATGCGAGTCCTTCGCGGTGAAACAGTATCATGCGAAGGCTCCGCAGTGGTATATCAACTGCAGATCCATTAGGACCAAAATTATGTTGTAGTGGCATGCGGCAAAATCTTCAAACACGATCTTGCCGTTATAACTACCACCCATGATCTCTTTCAGTTATGGGAGTCTATTTCCACTATCACGACCTCCCTTGAGCCTATAAATGGTGGTCTTCAGGCCGAAACAAGGGATTAGAAAACATTAGAAGAAACAGGTTAGAACTTGCATTGCTTTGCAAATTTCCCTTTCAAAGTTTAGCGATAAATCGCCACAGTTCTAGCCATATTTGTTGTAATCAATTTATAAAGGAAGGAATAAAGTTAGTTAATGAATTACTTCAGTCTGTTTACTCAATTGTTTTTTGTTTTAATTTTGAAATATCACACGTAGTGCTCATATTGATGAAAAAGATAATGCAAATCTCATGTCTACAGATTTAGCTTTAAGGCCCTCTCCTGTTATCGATTTTCCCTTCTTCAAAGGTGAGAGGAGAAACTGGTTCCACCACATGTACCAGAAAATCTATATATGCAAATCTTGTTGCTTGTTAAATATGCTACATTGATTCGAAAATCAATAGAATTGATTTGAACCCTTATTAATCTTAGTGTTGAAGGGGTATCCCCCGTATGGACTTATTTTCCTCTTTCACTATTTTAAAGTTTTTTTTGCAACAATTTTAATTTCTTTGCTAAGCCTTTGTTCTTCATCAACCTCTCTTTATATGGAGAAGGAATTTGATTTGACTTTGTTTCTATATGGTTGAGTTCATCCCTAGCCTAGGTTCATCGGTCATCTCATCTCTTAACTCTAGGCTATTTGCTCCTTAAAGGTTGGTAAGCCTTCACCCATCTCTAGATGGGATTGGTTCATACTTTGCCTCAGTTTATGGGTCCCCACCTATCTCTAGGTAGGATGGGTTTATCACTGTACTTAGGTTAATGGGTCATTACTTATCTCTAGGTGGCACGGGTTCATCCCTCCTAGGTTTGTAGTCTTTCACATATATCTTGGTGGGATGGATTTATTTATCGCTGAACAATGAACCTTCTCCGATAGCCAGTGGGATGGATTGGTGGGTCTTCACCTAGGTCTAGGTAGACTGGGTTCAATTAATTTCCTAGGATTTTCTCCTAAGTTTTTATCTATCTTTGCTTAGTCAATTGAGACCGATCCATGGTCCATAAATGGGCTATTTGGTTGGGCCTGTTGAACCACAGATGGGCAAACAAACCACTGCTATCATATCAAATACAAAAAACTAAGACATATCAATACAAATTACTCCTTTGGGCCATTTGTTGGTGGAGGGTGACTCTTCTGACGTCGTTAAGTCATAAGTGGGTGGTGTAGAAGATTCCTCATGGAGGTTTGCCTCGTTTTTTTTTATTTTTATAATAATTAAGAATGTGTTGGTTCATTAATTTTATAGTACCTATAGAGGCACAAAAATGAGTTTGCGGACCCTCTTGCAGACTTCTATTCCCTATTTTTCTAATTACCTTATACATAACCGTTAATACAGTATAATTTTGTTGTTAAAAAAGGTAAGTAGAGTTTAGTTTTTAAACACGGTATAAAGTACAATGTTGTAACAATACTGAGGTTCTGTGACAAATATGGTGAATTGATTGAGGAATTAATGGCAGCCACATCATAAAAAGGGAAAGTAGTTAATCCAAAAGAAAGAAGGTAAAAAATATCCTTTCAAACCTGAAAACTAATTAACGTTGAGAACAATCACAAACTTTGTACAAATATCTAGGTATTTACTTTCTCAAGCTTTTAGGCGCGTTCTTATGATGGTTGTTCACTTCTATTGCTTTTGAAATTTCTGTTCTGCTTAGAATTTTTGGATATCACGCACCTTATGAAGTACTCCTCTAGACATTTCGTTATTCACTTAGATACTACTGTAACATAGTTGTGGTTATTCTTCAAATTCATTTTCACACTGTTTCTTCTTCTTGCTATGTATGTGGCATTCATGTTTTCACTTTCCGTTCTCTTTTGACATAGCCAATTTGTTGTCCTTGTGGTACGCGGCGCCGTGTGCCTTCCTCCTGTGGGAATTTTTGTAAGTGCTCAGTGGTTAGTTGTTCAACATTGTTGAGATATCCAGTAGCTCACATTTTTGTGTTTTAAATTCTTTTGATCAGTTGATAAATTGATGAAAGGGAAGGCCAACACTGCACATTGTCTCCGATTTCCAGGTGATTGGTATGGATTTTATGTACTTAAAATTTGGTTTTTGTGGTTCTGTTTTTTTTAGACATTTGCATTTTTAGTCTATCAAGATTCAATATGTCTATTACCTTAAAATGTGGTATTATAACAATTCAATCAAAATTTTTTTTGAGTTCATTTCATCAAAATCTATTTCCATGCTGATTGGAATTTGGGATTTAGGTAGTTAAGTATTCTTGAAGACCTTTTAGTCTGGGGATTTAGACAGTTTTTATGATTTTTGATGAAATTATTTTTAAAAGTATGAATTTGTAAGATCTTCATGATTAAGAAGAATGTTGCAGAACATGCTCTCCATTATCAATCTTATCGATCAGTTTGCATGTTGGAATCCTCAATTCATGAAATATTGCTTCTTCCGCTCAACCTCAGTTGTCTTTGAAATCTTAGTAGTAGGGAATTTTTTTTTATCACCCACCTCTTTGCAGAAGTGGCTAAACAAGTTGGTCAATAAGGTGTGCGGAGCTCTTGTTATCAACACATACTCATTGACCTGGTTGCCTGCTGGTAATTACAGAATAGGTTCTTTATTTTTTTGAGCTGGATAACTACCTGTTTTTATGAAATTGCAGCCACAATTGTAGATTTTGAATGGCAAATACAATACAAATACAAAAGTGAGGTTATATATATATATATTCCTGAATCAGTTTGAGGAGAATAGGTAGTTGAACCTTGAAATGGATTTAAATTAGACATGAAGTTTGAGTTATTACAAAAATGACATTTTGCAGTGTTGCAGTTTAATTGGGTTTCCATTACTCCTTTAAACTTAATTAGGATTGAGATTTCAATAACATTGAAGGATTAAGAGAAGTTTTAAACAGTAATGGCTACCGATCATTTTGAAAATTAATTGTTGATCTTGAAATTGGCCTCAATAACAAGAATTTTGTTTGACAAATATGCTTCTCCAACTAGACAAGGTATGGGCTCCAAATTTGTAGCTTCTATTGTTAGGTTGGATTGATCAATAGAAACAACCTGAGAGTTTTGGTGAAGGACAAAGAGATTTAAAGTAAGGTGTAGGTGCTATTGTCAGTAGTTACTGATGAGGACTACATTGTGGGACTTAGTATTAGGAGCAGAGGCAAAAAATACTTTCGTGGAATTAGAATAACCGAAGTGATAGAACCTTGGAAAGGATGAAGACAAGGAAAGCTGTGGGACCACCATCAGTGTGAAAATGCACCTGAGAAATGGAGCCCTTTGGTACTTATATGTAAGAATGAGGGAAATGTAAAAAATTGCATTACCTATCGTGTGATCTAAAGTTATCAATCATACTATGAAGTTACTGAAAAGAGTGATGGATCAAAGATTAAGGGAAGAAATAAGGATATTACTTATTAGAGGATTATCTTGGTGTTATTCCAAGGTGGTCAATCATCAAAGCTCGTCTTAACCATTGATGGTGAAGTTTAGAGAGAAGAGGAAGAATCTCCATATTATTTTTATTGACTTCGGAAAAGCTTATATTGTGCTCATTGAGAGCTAATTTGGTGGTTATTGGAATGATCTAATGCTATTTTATTTATAACTCCTGACTCCTATACGAGTAGTGGACTATGGTAGGGTATGCTGGTTTAAAATATCTTTGCATTGCCATGAAGATTCTAAAGATTAGATTATATGAGCAACATATTGGGTGCAAATCCCTTAATATGCACATTCATTTGATGTATTTTCCCTTTCCGCTCTATTTTGCTAGTAACTGATGCCATTAATAATCTGTTTCTCTTGACAGGTTCCATGTTTTTGGTATTGGACAACGATCACTAGGATTCAGTGTTCGAATTGAGGTGAAGACGGGATCAAAGATATCAGTATGTTGTCTTAACTCTCACTATACATATAATTATCTAAATTACATATATCTGTTTCAATTCTTCTTCCTATTCTGTTTTATATACCTTTTGTGATATTTTTTCTCTAGGATAGCTTACAAAATCAGACTCCTCCCTTAAGAAAACAATCTTAATCCTTACAATCTGATTTAAACCTAAGAAATGTATTTGATAATGTATAAAAGATTGTTGACATGATATAAGAAAAATGCCAAATCTAGTTGTGCTTTTATATCTTCAAATGTAGAGCTAACAAGGGCCACACTTAGCCTGTCATGTGGATATTAATGACATAAATAATGATATTTAGTTTATAGTAGATAATTCCATCTTCATATTCAGGCCTTATAGTAATCAATGCTTGATATGTTGATAAAGTATATTTTTTTGGAGGCAGTGGTTGTAGTGTTGAAGAAGGAGACTTATTAAATTATGCATTTCCTTCCTTCATGTTATATTTTTTGTCTACGCTCAAATAAAAGGAGCATTCATTTACATAACTAAGCAAACCAGAAGAATAATTTGTTAGAAAACGATGATTACTTGCTTTGGTATAACTTCCAAGTTCCAAACATTTAACCATGATAGCCTCTGGAAGGGATTTTTAACTTTTTTCACCTACTGTATTTTCTTTCTTTTGGTAAAAAATTGTTAATTTCTCAACGAAATAACATCTATCCTCCAACATACTCAAACATTTGCATCAAGTAACATTTTCGATTTTATTCATAATCTTTTTTCTAAATAGGTTAAGATGTTAATGGGGAAGAGCAGTTAAAGTATGTTGTAAACTTGTATAAATTGTATTCTATAGATTCAGACTTTTGGTTGTCTTAAAAGAAGCTGCTTTTCAAGGTCTTCTTTTCTGTTTTCTTATATTTCAATAGATATACCGTTTGTTCTCAATGATAACATAGTTTAACCTAATCTGCTGTAGGAATAATGTTGTCAGTTAAGTCTTCAGTTGCATAGTGAAATGGAGACACTATCCTTTGTGAGGCTGATTCAGTAAATTTAAATCAAGATTTTACCTATTTACATTTTTTTTTCATTTGTATGGTGCAACGGTTGTTGTGGATCATAATTTGTGTTTCGCTTCTTACCGTATCTTTATTGGGTTTGTAAGGAAAAAGCTATAGTCCATAAATTGTATATGAAATATCTACTAACCTGTTCAAAGTTATCACAGTCATAATTTTGTTGTGGACCATGTATGCTAACAGGAGGTGGTTGTCAGTCCTGACAATAGAACAGTATTATCAAACGATAATTTTCTAAGGGTTAACCTTATTGGTGATTTTCTTGGCTATACAAGTATTCCATCTTTTGAGGACTTCTATCTCGTAATCCCGAGGCAGGTATGCTTGCTGCTCTGATTTGAACATGATGAATGTGAGTCTCCGTTCGTTTGTTAGAAGTAGAATATTGACCAAATGCTTCTCTTTTTGCATATGCTTTAGATTTACCAGACCTATATTTTCCCCCTGAAACTAGGATGCGGGGAATTTAATACTGAAATATATGTAAAGGCTTACTTGGTTTGCTTGGATTACTACCCCTTCTGTTATTTTCTACAATAGGTGTCATGCATTCTATTATAAAACATGTGTGATGGAGGTACGTTGATAAAAAAGTTTTTATTTATACTTTGTTTTTTCCTTTTTTGTGTTATTGGCACGAGTAGAGACATTATTTATGATCCAACATGTTCGTAAAAAAATGTTAAAATTTAGAGTAATAACATTTAAATCTACAAACACCAAAAAGCAAGAGAAGAGAAGTGAAAAGTCTCCTTAAAATTAAGGAAAAAAGCTAGAAACAGAATTCAGAGCCATGTCAGCATGCTTATCTGTTTTGACACATATTGCATGGAGATAAGTAAATAAAACTTGAGAAGATCCCGTGTTATCCCGTGTCTGTTCTATATGAGCAATGCTATGTCCACTTTCCGGTTGTCCACTCTCCGGTGAACCAACACATATAGGACTAATTCATTTAAACACAAAAAATACTAAAATTACCCCAAAGGAATCCAGGAAGGATGAAGCAACATGACTTGAGAAAGGAAGATTGACCCCAAAAGGGCATGGGCACAAAGGTGTCCACATGTCCACCAGAGAGAACAAATCTTTTCAAAATACTTGAAAGTTCACAGAAGGCATAATTTGGCGAGAGGTGTTGAGGACTTAAAGTTGACACAGGTCAATTGGATCTGTTGTTTTTTCGTAAGGGTTGACCCAAGATCTCATAGTTTCAAAATAAAAAGGAAAGTAATTTAGCAAGTTTGGAGCAGTTGATTGACAAAAGACCATGTAAGCGCTAACCAACCATATTTATTTTGCTTTTCTATTAACACGCACACACCGCACGAGTTAGTGTCAGATACTATAAGGCACCCACAATACTTCAAAACTTGGAAGGATCATCAAGAGGTGTGCCATCATGGAGAGATAGTTTAGAACCAGCAGAGGTCGTTTATTTGATGACTTTTTTCTAAACTCTAAAAAGAAGGAATAATGTACTCTTCCCCTATACTCGAAACTGGTAGCAACATGGTTTATGAATGAGGAGATGATTCACGTGCACAAGCTGCATTGTTAGGGATCATCGTACCACGGTTCCCCATGTTTTCGACCGTCAAAAACCCTCTAGAGAGGTCATCCAGACAAAAGTTATCACTTCAGTGGGACCATTAGAAATTTTCACAGGGGCATATAGCTGGATAGAATGAACATAAGTAGATATATTTCGCATGACTTCACTATAAAACTGAATCAAATCCAAAAGGTTGGGATCTTGGGCCATTTGTGAACACTTCTCTTAAAACTATCACAAGACTGATGCAGGGTAGGCCTGGGCAATTTAAACACATGTAGAATTTTCTTTGCAGCGACCTTGTTCGAAAAGCAAAGAAATAAATGGAGGAAACGGGTGGTGCACAGAGGCTAATAATGTAAGAAAGGACAAAAAATCTGATAAATCAGATCTTGGTGGTTTTTATAGTTGGAGAAAGGGTTTGGAGGATTTAGGGTTTAGAGAAGAGAGAAGAGAGAAAAAAGAGAGATTATGGTAAAATTGCTTAGTTAAGTATTAGAGAACCCTACTAGCATAATATATAAAGAGAGAACATTACATATATGCCATTTTACAAGTATACCCCCGATATTACATATATCAACACTCCCCCTCAAGCTGGAGCATAAACATTAAGCATGCCCAGCTTGACAGTAATATCCTAAAGAATAGTAGGGCCAACCGGCTTGTTGAAGATATCAGAAAGTTGTTAAGAAGACGAAACAAGTTGAAGAGATAAAGAACAATCCTGAACTTTCTCATGGAGAAAGTGAATATCAATCTCAATGTGCTTTGTCCACTCATGAAACACAAAATCTGAGGCAATCTTTGCAGTAGCCTCGTTATCACAATATAAGGGCATAGGGCCTTTAACAGGAAACTCTAACTCAGAGAGGAGAGAATGAAGCTATAAGAGTTCACAAGTGCCATGAGCAAGTGCACGATATTTTTCTTTCGGCATTAGACCGTGAAACCACAGGTTGCTTTTTGCTCTTCCATGCAACCAAGTTGCCTCTAAGGAAAGCACAATAGCCTGAGGTGGAACGACGGTCAGTAGCAGATCCGGGCCAATCAGTATCTGTATAGCCGGGGATATCGAGGTGACCATGTGAGCGATATACAAGTCCACAACTGGGTCTAGCCTTGATATATAGGAGAATACGATGAACAGTAGCAAGGTGTGAAGCACGGGGAGCATGCATGAACTGACTAACCATGCTGACATCAAATGTAATATTAGGTCGTGTGAGGGTGAGATATATCAAGCGACCCACAAGATGCTGATAGACATGAGGATTAGAAAGAAGATCACCTTCACTATCATGCAAAGAGAGCTTTGGATCCATGGGTTACACCCACTCATACTAGTATCGCTGAGTAGGTCAAGAGCATACTTCCATTGTGACAAAAAAATTCTCTTCTTAGATCGAGCAATCTCCAGACGAGGAAAGTACTTCAGATGACCAAGATCTTTGACATCAAAGGTACGCCCCAGCTCATGCTTAGCATGAGAGATGAATGAGGAATCATCGCTAGTCAAGATGATATCATCAACATTTACCATGAGAATAGTGCGGCCTGAGGTGCCATAATGGATGAAAACAATATGATCGAGTGACATCGCTGGAAGCCCATGCTAAGGACCACTTCATTGAAGCGATGAAACCAAGTACGGGGTGATTGCTTCAAACCATATATAGTCTTCCAAAGTCTACAAACCTTTCCAGACCCCCTCTGAAAAAGGAAACCAAGAGGGGGATCCATATACACCTCCTCGGTGAGTTGCCAATTAAGAAAAGCATTCTTGATGTCTAACTGATAGAGAGACTAACTCTAATTTGCAACAAGAGAGGAGAACACGAACATAAGTCAGTTAGGCACAAAAGTAGCATCATAGTCAAGCCTATAAGTCTGAGTAAAGCTGTGGGCGACAAGAAGAGCCTTATACCGAGTAACACTGCCATCAGAGTTATGTTTGACGGTGAAGACCTAACGACAGCCCACAGGTTTCTTCCCAGCTGGAAGGGAAACCATATCCCAATTCTGATTAGATTGAAGAGCATTCATTTCATCAACCATAACACTCTTCCACTCAGGATAAGGAAGAGCATCACGAACAGACCGATGAATAGTCACAGAGTCAATTGCCGAAAGGAAGGCATGGTATGAGGGTACAGCCTGATAAAAAACATACTTGACAATGAGGTAAGGAGTAACACAGGAGCGAACACCCTTGCGATGAGCAATAGGTATCTCAAGATCAGAAATAGCAGGAGTAACAATAGCAGGAGAATGAACAAGAATAACAGAGGGTAAAGAAGTACCTTTGGAGTGGCTTGCGGGGAAGTTGTGGGAGAGGCGCATCGGAGGAGGAATCAGGTGGCTGACAACGAGAGTACATGAGAAACTCCTTCTGCTGTGCGAGGTCCCCTGCAATAGGTAAAGGCACAGAGACGTGGCACCGTAGGAGTAGGAGAGAAATAAGAGACTGTCTCGAAAAAAGTGACATCCAGAGAGACAAAGAAATGACAAGACTAAGGGTCATAACACCGTTAGCCTTTAGAGGTGCTAGAGTAACCAACAAAAACACATCGAATGACCTTATCATCCAATTTCTGACGACTGGGGCGAAGATCCTGGACAACGCAAGTACAACCAAACACCCGTGACTCAATAGAAAATATAGGAACCTGAGGGCAAAGAAGCTGATATGGTGAGAGGCTATCAAGAATGCGAGAAGGAGCTCGATTAATGAGAAAACATGTACTGAGAAGAGCCATGGACCAATAAGGCTTAGGTGTCTGCATGCCTCGCAACAAAGAATGAGTGACACCAACTAAATGATGATTCTTGCGCTCAACAACGCCATTTTATTGAAGCGTGTATAGACAAGTAAGCTGATGGGCAATCCCATGAGTTTGAAGAAACTGGACAAAAGGTGCAGAGAGATACTCACCGCTATTATCATAACAAATGACCTTATTAAAACCACCAAACTGGGTAACAATCATAGCATAAAATTCCTGAAATTTAGAGAACACCTCATCCTTAGACTTACGAAGGCACACCCAAATAGCTCACTAGCTCTAGCTCGAGTGTAATCATCAATAAAAGTAACATAATAACGAAAGCCATCACTGGAGGGAACAAAAGATGGTCCCCAAACATCCGAGTGAACTAATTGAAAAATAGAACAACATCTATGCATCCGAGAAGGATAAATAGTACCAACATGTTTAGTAAGCTCATAAGTATCACATTGAAAAGTAGATGAAGAACAAAGTTTACTAAAAGTAGGAATCAATGAGCATAAAGTCTTAGATCCAATATGCCCAAGCTTGGCATGCTATAAACGATAAGTATCAAGAGTAGCATCAACAAAAAAAGGAAAAACAGAAACAATAGCAGTAGTAGAGGAGATTCGATCAGGAGCATAATCAGTGTCAAGGTAGTAAAGTCCGTCTCTTTCCACTCATCTACCATCAATCTTCCTCATAGTTAGGTCCTGAAAGAGACAATGAGAAGGATAAAACATAACACAACAATTAAATTTGGTAATAAGACCAGTCATTGAAAGAAGGTTAGAAGATAAATGAGAAATATTTAACACATGAGATAAAGAGAGAGATGGAGACACAGGAATGTGTACTACTCCTGAGACTGGAGTAAAAGAACCATCAGCAAAGCAAACCTTGGTAGTACGCAATGAAGGTGAATAAAGGGAGTAACCCTGTGACTCACTAGTCATATGATCGGTAGCTCTGGTATTAATAACCTAGTTAGGAGAAGAAGATGATGTAATGGTGGCATAGGTTGAGAGAGCATGGATACCTGTGGCAGATGAAGCAGCAGTATCAAGAGAATCACTCTGCAGACGAAACTCAGCTCGGATCATCTCAGTAACCTAGGCTCTCATGGATTCCAGAGGATCACTGACAACAACTAAGGACTGAGGATCAACAACAGGAGTCGTAGTAAAGTGAGTAGAAGGACGAGACTGGTAATCCTTGGGATAACCATGCAAACAGTAACAATGATCACTATCGTGTCTCATTATACCACAATGACTACAAGGAGTAGTAGGTCTGTCACGACCATGACCGCTCCTATCAGTCCCCCTACCACGGCCAGCAACGGGATGAAAATTAGTAGCAAAGGCGGTACGATCCGGAAAGGGCATAGAAGTGGTACTTGAAGACATAACAGCTTGGCGGGCGTTCCTCACCAAACACAGTGGAATACACAGATCGAAGAGATGACAAAGGAGATGTAACAAGAATCTGAGTGCGCAACTGCTTGAATTCGGCCTGAAGACCTTCCAAGAAATCATAAATGCGGTGACGCTCAATTCGCTTCATCATAATCTTGGTAGAAACAACAAATAATTCAGAAAGAGGCCCATAATGATTTAATTCTTCCCAACGACGCTGAAGAACCCAAAAATAATTTGAAATAAACATATCCCCTTGCTGAAAGTGAGCAATCTCACGAATAAGTTGATAAATCCGAGCATCATTCTCTATTAGGGCATAAGTTTGAATAAGAGCCTCCCAAAATTCATGACAATCTTTATAAAAAATATAATTCTCGACGATCTGAGGTTCCATGGAATTGAACAACCAACCTAAAATAATGCAATTCTCTGCCTTCCACTTATGCACTTAGCAATTTCGGTAATACCTGTCTCCGGCTGTGGGGTCTTACCATCAAGATACCTCCTCTTAGAGCGACCCCCAATATAAAGCTCAATTGAGCACCGTCACGCAAGAAAATTATCACCATTGAATTTAATATTTGTGATAAAATGGACAATGGAGTCAGAAAGAGCCGGTGGAGCAAGAACTTTAGCATCCATAGAAAAAACTCAAGGAGCAAATAACCAATCAATCAAAAATATCAACAACAAAAGATTTAATGGTATTAAGATTACCAAAGAGATTACTTAAGTTGCTGTTATAAGCGAATAGGATGTAAAAAACCCTTTTTTGAAATGGGGCTATAAAATCATCACAACTTCTTCAAATCTCGTTCAATCGAAGAAAAAACATATTCAAGATGTTCCTATGAAAAAAAGGGTCCAACCATGACTAATAAACAACAGAAGCAACAATCCATTCAAGCGGTAAAAAATTTGAACCAAAACAATATTTTTCTTCGAATCATCATAACTTTATCAATATTTAACCAAATCTCATGAAAAATGATTAAAAAATCCTCTAAAAACAAGATCTTTGAAAAATATACCATTGAAGAACCCAAAACCCCAAAAATAAGGCCTAGGCCATAGGGCTAGAGATAGCCGTATGGCTAAAAACGTGGCAGCTGGCTCCTTCTTTCTCAGTATAAAGCAGGTCATCCATAAAACACTTCTAACTTCTAAGTGAAACTCTCATAATAAAACACTAATCTCAATCAAGTTTTGAATTTTACTGCAGCCTTTGTGCTCTTATTTAGACCTAAAATTAACTCACGTCATATTCTAATTAAAATTCATAGTTAACCCATTTAGACCAACTATGCTTTATGGAGCAAAATGTTAGGTGACCAAGAAGCTACACATATTCATTCTTAGAATTGTTGTAGCTTAGCCAATGGTGCTGAGATGGATGAGTAGAAAGAATATGAAAGATAAGATCAGAAATGAGCACATTAAAAAGAATATGAGTTCAATAGGTGATAAGATAAGAGAGAGACTACTGAGATGGTTTTTGGACACATTCAGCAAAAGTTTATGACTGCAACAATGAGGAGTGGGTTGGTGTAGGTTGAAGGATCAAAAAGGCGAGGGGAAGGCCAAAAATAATGTGGATGTAGATAATGTGGAAGGATGTGATAGATAGCCATGCCTTGATAGAATGCATGACTTATAATAGAATAGAATAGTGAAATAGGATTCGTGTTGTCGACCCCAAATATTTGGGATAAGACATTTATGTTGTCAACCTTTGCTAAGTTAGATCTAAGGACTCTCGATTACTTAGTAATTGAAAATTTTGTACTATAAATAGTAATGTGGAATTTTCTACAAATAGTAAGATCAATACTAACTATTAGTGAAAACTTTATTATATGCTAACTAACATCACATTTTTTTCCCGACTATTTAAAAAACAAAAAAAAAACTTAAAATTTTTTGTTATTTGGACTCTCTTTAACGATGCTCATTTCTGTATCGTCTTATAAGCCCGCCACTTCTAAGTAGAGGTCTGATTGGGCATGTTGCTAGTCTACGAAGAAATGGTGTGTCTGCTGGTTTCCGAGGCTGCATCAAAATGATATCTTTTTCAGAATAGCTAAGTGGTGTCATACCATATTCCATCAAGGCATACTCAGCAAGATAGTCTTCTAGAAATCCGGGAAAATGGGTAATGTCAAAATTTTAATATATTGCACACTTCTTTATTCATTTGCAGTATTACAAATCTCGTTATCAGGTTTTTATCGGCTGAAGTTTTTCATGGGATATTCTCAAATTTGGGGTTTTTTTCAAGTATTTCTCACCTAAATCTTGGCAACAATTTAAAAAATAATTATAATTACATAAAACAACAATAAATATCACAAATTTATAAAATTTTCAAATCAGCAATATCGGGTATTTCTTGGGATAATTTCATAATATCGACTAAATCTCTTGCGATATTTATTTGATAAAATAGAAAATCGTATTTCTTGCAAGTTTTTTAAAACATCGCGATAAAAACGGAGTTTTAAATTTTAGACATTTTTCTCAGTATTTCTCGCAATAAATAAGGTATTTCTTCGGAGATTTGTAACATTGTTCATTTGAACTATTCATATTACAAAGGGCTTCCATGCCTCTTCCCATCAATAGCTCTTACTTGACTTGCCTCTCTCGAGCCCTTGACACTGTTCCCCAGCCCCACCCCATGCTACATACAACACCATTCCTCATCCCTTGCAAATTGCCCCGAGCCCTAGCAGGTTGTGTCGCAGGCAGGGCTGTGCGCTCCACTCAAGGCCATAATATGTACAAAGGGCATGACATAATCAAATCAAGTTGATGACACACTTGCATTTCCTCGTTGAAGATCAATAATTCTTACATACCATGGCAATAGCCCAGTGGTAGTGTGTCCCCTCGTTAGGAGGGAGGTTCTGGGCTCGAGTTCCGTGCATGTGTCCCCTCACTTTCGTAGACCAGATACTAACCCACTAACTCGAATTTGCCAAAAAAAAAAAAAAAGATCAAGAATTCTTTACATCCTTCAATAGTCTCATTATAGCTAGGGATGTTTTTTGCTTGTGTTCCTTGGTGCCAATCGTACGTAGGTTCATAGAAGGGGACTTGGTTATGATCTATTTGATGCGCAAACCTCTGCCTACTGACACATAGGGAATACTCAAGAAGAAGAATAGACCATTTGGGCAATAGGAAGGTGAATGAGAATGAATGGGATATCTCACCTATCTTCAAAGTTTCAGATATCTACAATTACCAGGGAGAAGTATCGACAATTGTGCTATCATCAAAAGCACCAGAATTTCTTCCAACCCGAGGATGATGATGCACCAGAACGATCACCACAGTCCTATATGGGCTCTCGGGTGCTCTTACTACCGTATAAGTTTTTATTTATTAGCAACCTAGTGTATTATGGTTTGTAAATTAATTATGGGTAGAATTAGTTCACTTAACTAAGGTAGGGGTCCAGTTACAGTAAGACATTTTACTTCAGTTGAGGTGTAATTAGATTGCTCTTATTGATTGAAAGAAATAGAAGACTCTTCCAGGAGAGAAGTGATTTCTCTCTTTCTATTTGATCTGGGTATCTTTTTCTGTTTACATGCTTCATTATTTCCATCTTATTTGTTGATCTGGGTACTCTATTTGCATTACTTAGCACATCATTTGCGTGCTTGAAGGTATTCTATGGGTAGAATTAGTTCACTTAACTAAGGTAGGGGTCTAGTTACAGTAAGACATTTTACTTCAGTTGAGGTGTAAGTAGATTGCTCTTATTGATTGAAAGAAATAGAAGACTCTCTTCTAGGAGAGAAGTGATTTCTCTCTTTCTATTTGATCTGGGTATCTTTTTCTGTTTACTTGCTTCATTATTTCCATCTTATTTGTTGATCTGGGTACTCTATTTGCATTACTTAGCATGTCATTTGCGTGCTTGAAGATATTCTACTTTTCATTATTGTGGTTTGTTTAGTTACTCTTCAGTTTATTTGAGTGAGGTGTAAATTGTTTTTTCGTAACATTCTTATTATATGCTCAATGGTGGTTTGTTTTACTTTGCTGAGAGTTTCTTCTTCTGTTGAAGGGCGGCCCAGGTCAACCAGAAAATCTGGGTGGGAATTTTTCTCTTTGGATGCTGCTGGAGAGGGTGAGATTTACCTTGGATGGACTTGAGTGTAACAAAATTGGTGTCAGTTATGAGGCTTACAATGGGCAGCCAAACTTTTGCTCTTCACCATTCTGGAGTTGCTTATATAATCAGTTGTGGAACTTTTGGGATGTTAGTATTTCAAACTGAAATTATTTAGATTGATTTGTATTGAAGTTCCTATCCTCAGTCTTTGCCTTTTTCATGTGATTTTTTTTTTCTGAACCATGCAAGTTTATTGATTGAATTAAGGTGAACTTTTTATATTCTATATTTAGATCAATGTTCTTTTCCTCTCTTTTTGGCACATATCAATCCTTGTTAAGTTACAAAAATTGTATAATTTCCACCTCATCTCTTTGATACTTAGAAGTCGAAGAGCATTAATTAACATGGATACAGACATTGATAAACAATGTTTATCTTAGTCCTCTGATTTCAGTTTTTGACAAATTATATTGATTTAGGGTGGTGCTACGCACACCCCAACTTTTACTAGTATACACCAAATTTAAGAAAAAAATAATTAAATAAAAAAGATAAAAAGGCAAAAACTGCTCTCTTCTCCTTCTTCCTTGCCTATCGTCTCTGACCATAAACCCCCCATAACTCCTCTCTCTAGAACACACCAACAGCATAAAAATCTCTCACAATGGAGGATCAAGCACATGAACCGAGTGGAAATGTCGGGGTTCTGTTCATAAGGGACTCAGACTCTTTGTGATTACATGGAGAATTGGTCGCTGGACTAGAACCTGTTCTCCAGTGTCAGCAGCAACAGCAGCAGTAGAGCTAGTTTGCTCAGATGTGACAGGAGGATTAAAATTGAACCAGGGACAGCAAGGGCTCAACCTACCTTCAATACTAATGTGCACCCAATATCGCTGATTTGGGACTGCTGAAGCTGTCTCAAAGAGCTGGCTCCGGTTTGGAGTTCTCTAGGATCCGGGGACCAAAGAGGTACATGGCTCCAGAGTGGGCCCTGAACCTTCCCATTGCCACAAAGGTTGATGTCTATAGCTACAGGCTTGCCCATCTCGAGATTGTGAAGGGCATTTGAATTACTGGGTGGTTGGAAATTTTGAAGAAGAGGCGGATCTGAAGAGATTCGGCAGGGTCAACTATAAGAGGGGTTTTGGTCGGAGACGGTAGGTAAGATTTAAGAAAGAAGAAGGAGAAGAGGGAAGTTTCTGTCTTTGATCTTTTCTTTTCTTTTTTAATTGGATTTTTCTTAACTTTGGTATAATACCAGTAAAAGTTGGGGTGCGCATAGCCCCACCCTTGATATATCGCCCCCCCACCCTCCCCTCCCCTCTTCTTACTCTCTTTCTCAGCTTTATTACTTTTCATAATGTTGTTACTTAAAATCTTATTTCTTTGCAAAATTCGTTTTCAGATGATCGTGAATGTTTATTTTAAACTTAAGAGAATTTCTCTATTATATTCTTATGATTGGCATTTGAACTAATTAAATGAGTATTTTACTTTTTAACAGGCTGATCAGAACCGAATCAGTAGGAACCAATTGCCACTATATGGTGTGGAAGGAAGGTTTGAAAGGATAAACCAGCATCCAGTTATGTTCCTATGGTTATATTTTTCATGTTCACAAGGTTGCCTACTATTTGGACTTTGAAAATTTTTTCACTGAAGTTTTACTTTCTATCATGTGCAGAATGCAGGGACACATTCGTTTTCTATAGGAATCACTGAAGTCCTTAATACAAATCTCTTAATAGAACTAAGTGCTGATGACATAGAATATGTCTACCAAAGGTTATCATTATTTCCCTAAGTTATCTTTAAAAAAATTATTCATTCAGATGTATGTGATGAATTATTGGTAATATTTATGTTCTTCATTCGTAAATTCTCCTCCCACCATGACTCCTCGTATTAAGGTTAGATTATCATTTAACAGTGTAATTTTTGTCACTTAAAATGAGTTGAATATGGAAGGTTGATTGTTCTGTTCTTTCTTCAGTACTTCATCTTATTCTTTGAGTATGGAATCCCCAGGTGCTTAACTTCTTTAAACACAATTATGGTACTTACACTGAGAAATCACGAAATCCAACTACGAGTTTTGAAAGTTAGGCGTGTTTAGTTCATATATGTCTTCTACAACCATTTCTATATAAAATTAACGTTTGAGCAACTAATTCTGGTATACTGGTCGTACAAACATTGCTGGCATTATGTTGAGCGTGTTTCTCTGATATAAATGAGCAGTATTAATCATCTAGTATTGATTATTAGGGTCTGAGAATGCATCCCAATACAATATTGGCTGCAAATATTATTTCATATCAATTTCACAGTATATGCATATGTTTTAGTCATGTGAAGTACAGATATAAGATTTGATTATCTTCCATCTTTATATGTTCGGAATAGAGAAACATGGCATGATCTAAATTTGCGTACCTTACGATAGAAACTTCTTTTCTTAGAAAATAAATTTGCATTTTTTACTTGGAGCAAGAAGACATGTTTATGATTGGTTTTGTCTTGTTGATCTTTATGATTTTGTTTTCACGTTTTGCATTGTTATTTATATATCTTCAATTCGGGAAGCCTGTTTGAACTTCTAGTTGATTTTAAATCATGAGATCAACTAAATTTTTTGAATATTCTCTCTCTATCAAACTGGGACATAGAATAATAGAACAAGTAGATCCCCCCCCCCCCCCCCCCCCCCCCCCCTTTTTTTTTCTATAAATAGAGAACTTCATTAATTTATAGATGTAAATAACTACAAAGACCAGGAGAGAGAATTCCCTATAGGGTAGCCAGTGTAGATTCCTATCATCTAAACTAAGGTTTGGAGACTATCAGATTATAGGGATACTGGAAGTTTCGACTTTGTTAAGACAACAGAAAATATTTTGAAATGGTTTCTGGTTTCTTACTTTTTATCAATATTGTATGAGGTTTGGAAAATATTCAATTATAAAAGAATCTAGAATTCCTACCTTGTTAGGGAAAAAAATTCTTACATTATAAAATGCCTTTTCTAGTTTCATCTTGACTGTAGTTATAATCATGTGGTGCATTATTCTTAAGCTTGCATTGTAAATTTGTAATAGACAACTGTGTCAAACATTTTCATATTCCTACAGGAGCCCTGGGAAAATCTTGAGCGTTACTATCCCAACATTTGAAGCCCTTACTCAATTTGGGACTGCTACAATCACAACTAAGAATGTTGGTAAATTGGAAGCGTCATACAGCTTAACGGTACTGTTGAACTTTCCTCTGCAAA
This sequence comes from Tetracentron sinense, assembly GCA_015143295.1. NCBI lineage: Eukaryota > Viridiplantae > Streptophyta > Magnoliopsida > Trochodendrales > Trochodendraceae > Tetracentron > Tetracentron sinense. The sequence continues at coordinate 26,019,836 of CM026572.1, read as the reverse complement.
TTTTTTTATGGGTACCAAAATATTTTAGCATAACCTATACTGAGCATCAATGTGTTTCTTTTCGTAGACATGAGTTTTTTTTTAAATTTGAATTATGGAACGTATAGATTTTAAGATGTCTAAATTTTTTGCAGTGCTATAGTAAATGGTATATTATAGAATTTTGTAGTGCTTAATATTCAATGTCCCACATATTTAATAAGAACCAAGGATTTGCCTTCATACCATTGTTATGCATTTGAGTCTCATAGATGAAACTGTAAATGGACAAACTTAACTTAATGTTCTGCAACACAATGTATCTGAGGGCAATGAAGCATCTGGTCTAAATGATTACATGTGGCTTTGACCACTATGATGAGAAGATAATTGATGCCCCCCTTATTTAAATTTCCTAAAGCCTCATGAATATCAGTATATGGTATTATTTTTTCTTGTCCAAGAAAAGAAAAAAGATAAGGTTCATGATTTTTTTGCATTTGCATCTTGTGGATATCTTTTTCTGGTAATTTGCCAGAAAATTCCGTAGAATATACTTTTTTTATTGGTAAATCAAGAGTATCAATATATATTAAGAATAAAAGATACAAAGGAGGGGGGTTCACAAGGCAGTGATCCCAAGAGAAGAGGATAAATACAAGGAAAAACAGTGATAAAAAGAGGGAAAGAGAAAAAGAAAATACAAAATCTCACCACGAAAGAAGCTGAAGATTACAGGGCTGTCATAAATACCGAAAAAAACACCCAGGTCCTCAAAATCTCTCCAGATGGAACACCAATCAATAAGATGCCGACTGATATTCACACAGAGGTGTTCACAAGAAGAACAACATCCTAAAAAAACTCTACGATTCCTTTCCATAGAATTTACTGTTTATTGATTTACTAAGCCCAGTGTTGCAATTAAAGAGTGGTTTTTGAATCCAAAGATTAACCAAACAATATGTGGAATTTATATGAGAAATGGTATAATTAATTGAATTGTAGTTTATTGCTGTATGCCAATTTTTTTTATCCATATTAGTTCCAAAATGTCTTTCTAATTTCAGATATTATCAAACTTTAATCTTGCAGTTTGATTGCTCGAGAGGTGTCACCCTTATGGAGGTATCTCTTATTTGAAATTTCCATCTGTTTTGTATGTATGGATGTGTCGTGATTGAACTTCAGAGAGGATATTTTAAAAGAAATGTCAGATGGTTGCAGGAACAATTCTTCATAATGAAGCCAGAAGAAGTAGCAATTCGATCATTTAAACTGTATCCTATGACAGATCAAGCAGCTAAATATGTATGTTCAGGTAAGACTAGTTACTTGAAGGATATTTTATCCACAGTGGGTAAGATAATGGTTAGGTTCCAGGTTATTGGGTTTGGTCTAAACTGTATATGCGGAAGCTGGGGTTTATAGAAAAGAAGGGAAGTGCTTGAATTTGTAATTTTTTTTTGGACAATGTTAGGGTTTATGAAGCAAATGAAAGAAAACAATCCCAAACACTTGAATGAAATAAAGAACTCGCTGAATCCTGAATCCTACCCACCACCATGAAAGTAGAACAAACTACCATGAAAGTGGAACAAGCCACTTTGAGAATCCTCAAAGGGAACTATAATTCTTTCAATTTTCTCTAACTTTTGAATAAAGGGAATACACGTATACTTAGAGTGAGGAAGGGACATAGACTCTAAATAAAAACTTAACCTAAAGAAAGTACAACCTACTCTAATTAGACTTCCTACCTAAGCAATTTTTTGTCTCTAAACAAAATGCTAAATAATAATTTTAAACTTGTAGTAATGGGCCATCTAAATAAGCCCATTACCTCTATACTGTACAGTTAATTTGTTGTTAGTTGTTGTCTATTGTCTTTTATGTATTTAAGGTCACTTATGTCCTTTCATCTTATTAGTTATATAAAAGGAGATCTAAAGAGAATGTAGACATATTTCCATACTCTATTCCTCTTTCCTCTCTCTTCTCTTCTACAAACCCTAGGTATCCCTTATTTTTTTACTAAACTAATTAAGTACCTAAATAAAATCTACGAGGGGGTCATATAGGCAAAATACAGTTGAGGTGGGTGGATTTGTTATGTATCATTCTTCCCAGTTTGAAAAAAAACTCTACCAAGTTAGAAAGTTGGATACACTTTTCTTGGTTCCCTCATTCCTTGTTTCCATTGAAATCCATCGTCTTTAAACTTTTCTTTAAGTTGCTTTGATCCTTCTTTGGTTATTACTTTCCCTTGCGTCATAAGCACACTTTCTACCAAATTCTAATACGTCTTTAGGAGGCAACTGATATTCTCCTTTGTGTATTTCCTCAATAATCTGGAGACCATCTAAGAGAGGTTTAGACTGATTTTCTCCATGATAATTACATTGGTTTAAACTATGGCATGTATTGCCTTGATAATGAAGTTGCTTAGACTAATATTCTCTTTTTTTTTCTCTTTTAGATGTCCTGTCTAAGAGATGTGATTTATTTCCTTCTGTCCTCAGCTTTGACCTTTTGAGTTGGTTGTAACTCTTGTCTAGGCGAATATCAACATTTTTTTCCCTTTTGGGGTCTCGGCTCACTTGAGCAATTTGGTTAAGAGCTATTATTTTAGAAATAGTTACAAGTACTTTTGTGACCCAATTCAAATTAGGAATAGTGATTAATCTATGCTATTACTTAATAGTTAATACTAAGCAAGAGTGTGTCTGATGTGGCACTCTTCTTTGGGCCTTGGATTGTCTCTGGCGAAGCTAGAAAGGCTCCTCTCGGGCAACCACAAAATAGGGGACAAGTGGCTGGAGAAGTCATTTCATGGGCCCCATGATTTTGACTTCTCCACCCATTATTTGACACATGGTGATAAAATGATGAGATAAAGGGAGAGAGATATCAAGTGGGGGGAAGTCAAAATCATGGGGAGAAAATGGAATGACTTCTCCCCTTTTTAACGCCACATGTCCCTTATTTTGTGGTTGCCCGAGACCACCTTTCTGGCTTTGCCAGAGGCAATCCCAGGCCTCTTCTTTGATGCCATGTTGGACTCCTCTTTGATGCCACATTAACAGTTAACACTTTTAAAATCAAAATGGGCCACCCTTCTTCACTGCCGGTCTCCCCAACAATACATCCCAACACACACCTGATTCTTCTCCCCAACACGCCCCTCTCTTTCTTCGAAGCATACGAAGCGCAACCATGACCTTCCAGCTTCCCGAAGAAAACCCTCTCTCCCCACATTCGTCTCACCAAAAGAAACCCTCTCCACAACAAATAGTGGATATCGGTGATTAATATAAAAAGAGGTAGTAGAACGTGTGTAGTAGTACAAAGAATTAATAAGAGTGTTGAGTTGTTTCTTTATTATATTAGTAATGTGTTTGCTTTGTTGCATAATCTCTATCTTTTTCTTATCTCACATTTTGGTGTTGCTTGTTTTGTTGTCATTAGGACCACAATAATATTTCGCGTGAGACTTGGATTATGTTTTTGCCAATTGGTACCAAAGAAATATGTAGAGACTATTGAAAATATCTGATTTCTAAAAAGTAGTGTCCGAGCAATAGTTAAAGCCTGCTGAGAATCTCTGACTTTTCAAAGTTTATGTGGGATGTTATAGGAAAATGGCTAGGATTCTAGGGTCTGGGCTAAAGGGAATATGCGAAAGCTAGGGTGTTTGGACTTTGGAATATAAGGGAGAAAGGGTTTAGCTTCCAAAAAAAAGGGAGAAAGGACTTGAATGTGTAATATTTATTGAAAGTGTTATGGTTTAAGATAGGGGTGTATCCTTAGTTACCAAGTACTCCATTTTTTTCAAAAAATCCCGAATAATACCCGACTTTTTTGTCGAACGATTAATTCATGAAATATTCGCGAGTTTTGGAAAAATAGAGACTTTTTTTTAAAAGTCGTGAATTAAACACGAATTATTCACGTTTTTTTTGAAAAAGTCCTAAATAAATATTGAATATATGAAATATATTTGTTTATACCTTTCATAATTAGTAATCTTATTTTGTATTTTTTCATTTCTTACCCGACATTTTCTTGATTTATTTATGAATTTTCCGAATTTTGGCGATATTTTCCGAACTTTTTCCTAGACGAATTATTACCAAACCCTGACTTGGTAACTATGGGTGTGTATCCAAGCCGAGCTAGCTAGTTGGCTCGGCTCGATCAAGCCGAGTTCAAGCCCAAGTTTTTAGCTTGATCAACCAAGCCGAGCTTTTTAGTTGAGCTTGAAACTATGTTCAAGCCGAGCTCAAGCCAGGCCTTGTTTGATTCGGCTTAGCTTGATTGAGGCCGAGCTTGATCAGCCAAGCCGAGCTTTTTAGTTGAGCTTGAAACTATGTTCAAGCCGAGCTCAAGCTAGGCCTTGTTGATTCGCCTTAGCTCGATTGAGGCTTGGTTCGGCTTGAATATTATAAATATATTAATAAAATAAAAATAAAAATAATAAATTTTACGTATAATACTAATAATATTATTATAAAAATAATTTTAAAATATAAAAAAAAAAATTTAATTAATCAAGCTTGAGCCAAGTTGAGCTCGACTTGAGCTTGAATCAACTCTAGCTCGAGCCGAGCTTGAGCAAGCCATTATTTTCGAGCTGAGCTTCAAGCCTCATTTTTTGAGCTTGAATCAAGCTCGAGCTTGGCTTGAATAAACTCCAAGTTTTAAGAAGCATATGAAAGGAAACCATCACAAAGAATCGAATAAAATAAAGAATTGACTGAATTATATGCAAAGCTTAGTGGGACAACCCTTAGTAACCCAAACTGTGGGTACTCCTATCCGCTCCCGCTCTCAAATCGCGCTCCCATGGTTTGAGAGCGGATTCATCATGAAACCGCGGTTTTAAAAATGATGGAGCGTGGTTTTCATCGGATGGAGCACGATTTCACAGTATGAGTGCACTATCAAAGTTTTTTTTTAATTTAATTTTAAAAGGAAAAGACTTAAAAGTCTTACTTTTTGTCTTTTCATTGTTGTACAACTGTACAGTAAGGTCAGTCAGTGGTCATGTCTTTTCAATATTATTCTTTTATTTTATTTATTTTTAATTTTTTTCTTTATTCATTTACTTTTTATGTGTTTATATGAGAGATAGGTAACACAAGCCATCTGCGATTGAACTCCGGGGGAATTCAATCGCACCCAAAAGTAGACATGTGTTAATTTTAACTTTTATTAATTGTGATTAAAATTCACTAATCTCCAGAATTTAATAATATAACATTAGTTTTTATAAAAAAATATTAAAATATTATTTATATAGCGGCGCTCCGGAGGTGCTCTCGACCTTGTCCTAAATTAAAACTTGACGCTCTCGCGCTCCCGCTCTCATTCCCGCTTTGGTTACTTAGGGACAACCCACCATGAAAGTAGGAAAAACTACAATGAAAATGGAACAAACCACTAAGAGAATTCTCTAAAGAGAGAAACTATAAATTTTCAATTTTGTACTAACTTGTAAATAAAGGATTACATGTACATGGAGTGAGGAATGGACCTTATATATGTAGAACTTCAATTAGAGACTTAACCTAAAAGAAATCACAACGTACTTTATTCAGACTTGCTACTTCAGTAACTCTTGAACACTAAACAAAATACTAAATAGAATTCCTAAATTAAGTACCCAATAAAATCAAGAGGGGCCCATAGAGGCCATATGATCAAGGTGGGTTTTCTTCATGAAAATCAAAGACTTCTAGAGTTCCATGGCACCTTTGACTGGTTCATGGCATTATATGGAAGATAGCAGAAAATAATAGATATTTTTCAAATGCTTGTGCTTGAATGCAGCAATACTAAAGGACGCCGACTTCAGTGAAGTTGATAGAGCAGAGTGCCAATTCACTACTACAGCTACTGTTCTTGACAATGGGACTCAGGTTTGGTGATTGTTTCCCAATTATTTTCAGTTGTCAATCATATTTTCCTTTTGTGGTAGCATTTTATACAAATCAGTTCCGATTCATTAGAACATATTCATATGAGAGTTTGCAAGAAGTACTAGAGTGGTGGAAGCATCAAACAGTGATTCATGCAGGTCTTAAATTCTCACCAATAAGACTCACTCTTCTCTGTCTTAGTCGACATTGATTCTCTTAATGTCCCCTCTGTTTTTCTCCCGTTTTATAGCTGAAGGCTACATTTGCACAATAAGAAAAATCATGAATAAGGTTGCTATTGACAGCCAATCTGGAGAAGGCTAGATTTGTGTTGAATGTTGCGAGATTGTGAAACTACATGTTAATCAACAGATTGTAGTGTTTTCTCCCTCGTTATTTATGGAGATTACACTAAAGAAGTTACATGTAAAAAAAAAAACGAGAATTTGAGTTGTTGTAGGAATTCATTTTGATTAACTACCCTCTAACATTCTGTTAAGAGACTGAGGTGGCATTTGGTAACACTAATCTAATTAGGTAGAGCTTATTTGAAAATTGAGCTTATTTAGACTTTAGATTGTTAAGTTAAAAGGGTAATTGGATGTTTACATCTTTTTGAAGTAGATGTTTTACCTCTAAAGAAAAAAGTAGCTCATGTCTCCTTATTACTTTTGAGGCAAAATTTCTTCTTAAAAAGATCTAGACATCCAATTAACCTTCAACTTAACAATCTAAAGTCCAACTAAGCTCAATCTTTTAATAAGCTCTACCTATTTAGATTAGTGTTACCAAACGCCACCTAAATTTAACATACTATATATGTTTGTTCACTTTAGAATCTATCTAAAAATTATGCCACTCTTCAGTTTGGAAAACTACCCAATTCTTCAAAAACAGTTGATAACATCTGATGCTTATGTATTAACATACCATTTTTGAATTCGAAATGACTAATTGAATCACCTTAAGTCATTAACTTGTTACAGACTACTCCTTTTCAACCACCAAAGACTGGTATAAATGGTTTCTTTGAATCAATTGAAGGCATATGGCGCAAGATATGGAATGGCTTGGCAGATTTTGTTACTGGAAAAACTTGCAGGTATCTTTTTCATAAATGAATTGATAGATCCTGGTCTTTCAGCAGTCATAGCTCATAAATAAAATAATTGTGAATGTTCTGTCAAGTTTCTCCAGCTGGTTATATTGATTTGGGTGGACATGAAACAGATTTGGCATTTTTTTATTGCTTTCATCCATGTAACAATGAAACTCCATTTTCTGAAGTTTGTCCTTTTAGGATCCTTTTCGTAGTTATGTGCCACAGACATGCATACATCTTATTGCTGCAAATCGTAAGTTGTTATATATCCCCTGTTTCAAATATTATTCATATACCTTTTACATATTTCTATACTGCACATTGCACGAACTAAATTAACTTCTCCATTTGTTAAGTGTAACAAATACTCTACTAATAAGAAATTAGGGAAGAGAATCCCAATCTACAAGAGGTGCTATTTAACACGGTTTTTAGCCAAGAAGTTGAGAATATACTGAATAAAGAATGTCTTTACATGTAACTAGTCACACACTTCTTCTTTGTGTGTTGAGTTGTTTTCATTTGAAAGAGATATAATACAGCACAGGTAAATTATGTATCTGCTACCTTTTATGTGACAAAAATAAGAGTTACATTGTCTATAGGGTAAAAAGGTCGCATTGTTTTTTTATCCCATTATATTCCTCCTCAAGTTGGAGATTTATATACAGTAATGACTTCAAAATGTATCTTGTTAAAATTGGTGTGCTCTCAAAATTGAAAAATACCTGGTCAGGCGTGCTCATTTTGGTGTTTAAAATTGATAACCTTTCAAAATCCATATTGCTGCCAAAACTTAAAAATCCTTACAGGTTTTGGGAAGGAGTTTAAATAATGTTGCGAGAGAGAGAGAGAGTGGTTTTGTATTGAAGTGAGAGAATGGTATCAATGATGAGGGAGGTAGGAGTATTTGGTTGCAAGATATGTTTGTCTATGCTATTCAAACTCAGAATAAGTGCCCATATATCTCTTTGCTTGGAGATTTAGAAGGGATTAAACACCTTCGAGCTTGCTATATCCTAAAACAGTTATGTTTTTCAAGGATAAATGCAATTTGCTAAATAGCCATTTTCCTCAAATGGAGAATCTGTAGAACAAAAAGAAAATCCAAAATGTCCTTTAACTATCAAAACCTGTCAGACAGATATAGATCTCATTCCTAAAGGGTGTTAAATTTAGAAGGCATTACAGTATTTTAGTATTTATTTTTCTCAAATATAGAAAGGTTGAGAGAGAAAATGTCCAAAATTATACATGGACTCAGGAGTATCTGTATTAGAGGTATTTTAGTTGTATTCTCATTTTGCTTAGAAACGACAAGATTTTAATATTGTCATAGATGCTTTAGGTATTATAAAATTGATAATCTTTATAAGAAACAAGGCATTATCCAGTCATGACATAAGATAATGTAAATAGGTCCTAATTTTCTAGCTTATCAGAGGCTACAGTAACATTCATTTTTTCCAGTTATCTGGGTTAATTCTGGTGATTTGTGAAATTTTTGGAATCTGGTTAACAGCCTACTGATTTTCCTGTTGTTCTTTTCAACGAGCAGAAGGAAATGCTCAGGATTTTTTGACTTCAGTTGTCACATACAGTACATATGTATGAGTTGGATAGTGATGTTTGGTTTACTTTTGGCGATTTTCCCAACTGGTAATTCTTTTTAACCGGCCAGTTACCGTTAAAGTGGAAGGTGTTTATGACATATAAGAGATGAATAATGTTTATATGTTGGATTTGCAGTGGTTGTGCTCCTTTGGCTTTTGCATCAAAAAGGACTCTTTGATCCTCTTTATGACTTATGGGATGATCGAGTTGAGGCAGGGAAGCAAAGAACTGGAGTTGATCCAAAGCATGGAATGGACATTGGCCACTCCCACATCCGTTCTCATAAGCATGATCGGAAACACTATAAGTCTGATGCACAACATAAACGACGAAGCAGTCACTATGCTCACCATGAACTTCACAAGCATAGCCATCCTGAACGGGGTTCTGATTATTATCTTCACCGGGTTCATAAAGACAAGCACAAACATGGACGAGGAAAGAGTCTGGGTAGCATGCATCAAGTCTATTCAGACAGAAGGAGGGATGAAAATATCGAGTACCAAGGACGCAAAAGGTACAGACATAATGACGAAAAGCAAGATGCCAATAACAAGCACAAGAATGTTCAGTTGGAGGACTATGCCCATTTTGAGTCGCATAATAAGCGGAGAGAATAAGGGGATTTGTAGAATTAGTAACTGCAGGTATCGTACTTTTTTCATGTTACACTGGTTATAGTTTAACTTGTTCATTTCACTGTGAATCTCTTTGATAACCCCTTAACGTATATAGAATTCTCTGAGAAGTAGTTCACAGAAAACAATGAGTTTTACATGCCGATTCTCATATTATTGTGTTAGGTGTCTCCAAGATTATCTGTCAAGACAAAATGAATGTAAAAGCACAGTATGTGATCCTGGGCAGAAAATTTCCGCAGCCTGCTTTCAGTTTGAGAAGAAATTATTATGAATGTCTTTCCTTTTGTCTACACCGTCCAGTGTATTTTAGACAATTTATTTTCCTTTTTTTTCAGTTTGAGAATAGCGATCCTGTTTGGTGTTTGTAAGCTGGAACCTCTTGGTATAGTGCCTCTGCCAATACAAATAACTTGATTTTATCCATGGTTTTTATTAAAAGGAGTTATGTGTCCTTGGAGCCAGCTTTTATTCATTTTCTTGAGATCTGAATGTGAAAGCCATATGGAAATGCTAAACCAGGATTTTTTTTTTTTCTATCTCTGTAAATGCCTTATCCCAAATATTTGGGGTCAACTACACAAATCCTATTCCCATTCCGTTTTATAAGAATCCATGAAGTCATGTGTCATCAAATATTTTGCACTAACTCCATGCACGTCATTTTTTGCCTTCCTCTCTCCATTTTATAGCCTTCAACTTGAATCAATGCACTTATTCATCCTGGAGCTGTCAATGATCTTTTCTAAACATTTCCAAACCATTTCAACCTTATTTGTGTTCTTACTAAAGTTGTATTCCATTTATTCTGTCTTAGTTCGACTTATTTTGAAATCCTTAGATTCCAAAGTATTCCCTCTCAATTCTAGTTTTACATTTACCCTTGCTTTTGTTCCATCCATTAATATCACGTCTTCTGCAAATAACATACACCAAGGGAGCTTCTCTTGATTATTTGTTGTCAATTCATCCATAACCAATTTTAAAATATGAACTTATAGCTGATCCCTGATGTAATTCTCTTGTTACATGAAACTCGTACTATATTCTTAGTTGGACTTTGCAAAGAAGCAGTGGAGAAAGATAGTCATCAACAAGTTGGTGAAGTCTGTTCCAACTCAAAATCTCATGCCACCATCAAAAGAAATGAAATGTGTAGATGCAACATTTAATTCCATGCCCTATATGACACATTTGTTTTGCTACTAATTGAGATACAGAAGAAATGAACAAAAAAATGTAGAAGTAATTCCCAGACTCAATTCCTTATTTGCAGTAAAATACATACCATAATTGCAGGGAAGTTATGTTTAGGGATCTTTTCTTTCATCTCGGGAGAAATACGATCGGGGGGAGCTAGGTGTTTGGGCCACTTGTCGATGCCTTGCGAAACCACGACATTGCACCAACCACCTTGCTCTCGAGATGAACCTTCGTGAGACCACCAAAGACTGCCAAGAGGATCTTTTCAAAGATACCAAGAAGCTGTCGAGCACTTTCCTGCGGTCCTCTGCCAAGACCGCGATCCACATTTCTAACCTCGGGAGAGGAGGACGTTGATCGAGATTTTCCATGCCTAGGAAGCTCATTTCCATCATGTCCCATTGAGTGGTCAAAGGGGACTAAGTATGTTGGAAGTGATGAGATAGGCCCGAGTCTAGAACATAGGGTATAGCCCCTGAGAAAGATTCGTTATATTGAAACCTAAGGCACCTACTTCTCCACAATATCTCATCTAAGATAAAATCCAAGGTATGGATGCCTATCTCTACTATTATAATGAGAGGAGGGGTAGGTGGCGTTGATGGACTTTTTTTTACTATGGCAAAAAAACCAAATATTATCTAATCCTATTACTATTTAGTGAATAGATCATAGTTACCAAGTCGTGAAGCGAAAACGAGAAGCGAAGCGAAAGCGGAAGCGAGAAATAGATATAGGTGCATCATTCTCATTATGTTAGGATGACCAATTATTCCTTAAATTTTATTTTATATGAGATATTTGTGGAGAAGTAGGCGCCTTAAAGTCTTAGGTTTCAATTCAACGATACTTGCCTAGAATATATGTCGCAGGCTTTAGACTCAGGTCTATCCCATTACTTCCTAAATAGGAAATTCATAACCCCCTTAACCAACTAAATGAGAAACAAGTGGAAGCGAGTCTGGGAAACGAGCTTCCTTGGAAACGAGCTTCCCACTTTGTACATAGCTTCCCGACAACTATGGAATAGATATTTAAGGGTATTAAAGTCGTTTCAAATCTATTAACTTCAATCCCCTTAGATAGGGCTAATTCCCTCAACTATCTACTCCTATTTTTTCTCTCCTACTCTCCCACTTTCTATGTGTTTTCAACTGCCACACAACTCACCTTTCTAACACATTGTCTTTCTCCCACGTCTCCCCTCTTAACAAACGTGCATCAGTGGGTCTCACTAGGGTCCTTCTTTCCTCTCTCACGTGCATCTCACGTGTGGACCACTAACTAATATAATGGAAATTAGGCACCTATATCTCATTTCTCACTTTTAGTGTATAAGGATTTTTTGAACTTCACTTCCCGCTTCTCGCTTCACTTTGCTTCTTGTTTTCGTATATTGCTCTGGTAACTATGGTACATATTGTAGAAACAGGACACAACTCCAATCTCCATGATTGAAGGCATGGGTCCTCATACTTTCATAGGATTCAAGTGGACAGCTGGAGGACAGAGTGACAGACCATAACCGCCAAGCCTGTTGGATTATATATCCTGCATCAATCTTAATTCATGTAAATGATATTTCATAAGGGAATAAAACTGTGGTTATTATAATTAGATATTGATTAATAAATTGCAGATATTCCAACTGGATATCTCAATGCTTTTTCTGAAAGTTCCTGGGACAATATTTGTCACTGTGTCATTAATAACTCTGCAACTTGAACTAGTTAGTTTGTAAAGCAGAGCCAATTCCAGGAAAGATTGACTTTTCTAGCTGTGTAAGAGAAAACATTGATTTGTAGTTTTACCATGTAAGTCCAGAATTCACATTTTCCGTGCTTCTTAGAACTGTCTCGTACTCTTCCTGACAGACAATGGCAAACATTTAGAACCATGTCAATTGGGATAACGGGTAAAAAATAAATAGTAAAAATAACAAACCGAAGACTCTAACATGTACTTTCAGGGGCCGTTTATTCCTTCAGCACCGAAGGGTGGTTGGAAAGAAAATGGCTAAAGTTAGAGCTAATTAAGTCGTCTCAAAGACGGCAAACAAAAGCAGAAACATTAAATCCAGAGCAATCACCTTCCTAATGATGGCCCATTCTTTTTTTAGTTCTTTAAATACATAATCAAAGACATTATCTTTGGCATTTCTCAGGCATTGCTTGTCTCTCTTCCATCATATTCTTCAGCATGTTCATTGCCTTCTCCTATCCGTGAAATTCAGGAGAGTAGAAACCAGCAATCGACATAACCATACAAATTAAAAATTAGAGAAGTTGCACATTTGAGATGCTGAATATTAGTGCAACTCGAAGTAACTGTAATCATGTATGGTAAGCTGTACCAAGAATATCCAAATGGAAGGAGGTTAGACCCTGTATGAAAGCTACAAAATTCTCACTCAGATTATTCGAGGATTTGTCTGTACATAACTGATCAATATATTTTCAGTCTGATCAACTATTATCTGTAAAGTTCAAACAATAATTATAGTAGAAGAAAAAACATTTTATAGAAATTTCAACTGTGAGAGGAGTCAGGGTCCCTTGATTTACAGTTGTAGCAACTTCTTTAATCCAATTGTGTCCTCCCCCCAATCAATTGCTGCCCCGCGGGTCGAAGCCCAATCCCCTATAAGTCTGCAAACCCACTTGAGCACGCGCCCCACCGACAGATGGAGGAATGTCTGATAAGGTGTTGGGAGAGAGGAACTAAAGGGTCTCTCCTAGAAGTGGCAAGCCTATTGAACTTGGTATGACTTTTCCATTGAAATTGGGTTTCCTCAGGCTGTAAACCCAACATGAATGAATATGATAACCACTGCTCCAGTGCACAAAGGAAAGACCACATCTTTCTTAATATATGCTATATTTAAGGGCAAGCCAGAAGAAGTTTCTTTTGATGAAACCAGATGGGAATGTTGAAGTCGGTTTTATAGGGAAGAAACTAAACTGATGTGAGACAAGAAGAATTAAGAGTTTGGGTGAAAATAGGGGAAGAAAGACAAGGAGAGTAAGAACTGCTGGCAGGTATTTCAGCAATCATGAAGGGAAGTACTCAAATAGAAAATCCAATACTTAAACTAGTTAAAAGGAGTAATATAAATTGGATATAGTTTTGTCTAGATAATTGCAAAGAGTTTGTGGGACTGAAATTTACAGTTCCATGAATAGATATAGTTTTGTCTAGATACCACTCATCATCTTTTGTCAGCAGGTTCTATTAAATGTGGTGGAGGTGTTACTAAGTCTAAAATGACCAAGGCATATGAAGCTGACATGATGCTTCCTGATTCTTTCAGTTGTTAAGTAGCTTGTTGGGTCTTGACTACACGTACCCCATTTCCAAGGCCTTTCTCCTGGCTTCGCTATCTAATATGCTTCAGCCTCATTGGTTGCCTGTCTTGTTATTGTTTATAGCAAATAATAAGAGGCCTTGGAATTGCATTGCATACCATGTTACATATAGATAATTTTTTAAGTAGATGGCAGAACAGAAGATATCTTCCCAGATCTGAGAATATAGAGGTTCAAAGGATCTATCTGACTAACCTAAATATCTGCGGACATTCTTCAAGGCACATTAAATAGTAAATACTAGACTCCAATGGTTTTCACCATCTTCTTGATATCTTCTCAGTATCTGTGCTATACATTCTGGTATCTATTTGGTGGTTATGTCACAAATTTCTTTAGTTTTTTTTTAGAATGAGATCTCTCCCTAGATCTTTTTAGCTGTACTAATCATCTTGTCTCAAATTCTCAGTCTCATGACCACTTCAATAGTTATTTCAAGTGGGTTTTTGTATTTATGCTTGCAACTACTGTGTTTCTATATGTGCCTTACTGTTCTTTTTTTCCTCATCCAAATTTCTAAATAGGAAACTAGGCTGGAATATCGGGTTAACATAGAGCATCACCACACCACTCTGTTGAGCCAAGGGCAACAAATACTGAAATGTAGGTGGGTTAGTATCCATTATAATCCACCATTCTATATATTAGTACTATTATGATTCTGATATTGAAAGAAGCTACCTAGATTGGCCTAAAAGAATTCATTTTAAAGAGGACTACATCATGTTTCTCTCCTATAATGACACTATAATAGTGAACAAATTTAGAGGATATATTCTTGGAATAATATGGGATTGAGGAAGAAATTCTTCCTGCTTATGCAGTGTGCATTCCAAGTATATTAAATTATGAAAGTAATATGGGAAACATCCGTGATTCCGTGTGGGTCGGTGCTTGCGTCATGCCGATGATGGGGTTGTCATCTCTCCGATGACGGCATGGCGGCCCTGGAGGATTTTTAACCATCCAAAAAACATCGATAATGGGCAAATAACTCGATCGATCATGTTTCGCTTTATAACAGCCATTGTAACTGTCTTTTCCTTAATCTCTTTCATTATTTTAAATACTGTACTTTAAATATAACATGTCTAATTAGAAGAAAAAAAAGTTAAATAAAATGTTTCAGTATGCTTGATTCATGTCGTCTTATATTTCGTATTTTCTCAAGCATTGTACAGTCTTTCCAGTTGCCATAGGTAACAAGAAGTTGGTTAGAAATACCCGCTCAGGGCACAAGATTGTGCCTAATTTTGTTGCTTACAAGGCTTGGGAGTACTAAGCTTTGACCAACAAGGATGGGGTACCCACTTTCAAGTAGGTTACCTCCAATAAATAAATGAGCCAAACTTAGGCCTTCCTTTGTAGAAAACAAAGCTTAGGACCTGAACAAGTATACAGTCCTGGGCAAATCTTGGGCCAAATTGTTCCAGCAAGTACTAAGCCTAAGGAAATTGGTTTGACCTATATCAGGCCCTGCATCTCAACCTTGTTTTTGGTAACAACTACAAGCTGTGGGCAAAGTAGCTTGCTGATTGGCTTTCATGTCTTTTCTAGGAATTAAATTATTATACACTTTTTATCGGTAAAACAGCCATGCATACATGAGGAAATAAAAGAGTCCACAGAATACAGAGAAAGCAAAGAAATAGCACAAGGATATGAACCCATAGGTTAGGGAAAGAAAAAGGAAGGAAAAAAAAAACTACAAATCTAGCAAATAGAAGAAGAAACAAAGCAAAAGGAAAGGAAAGGAGGCTCTGACACACCAGAACCCACATCTCACAAGTAAGTCAGATAAGCACAGCTAATTCTGACACCTCAAGGTCACCCCTCATAGAACACCAATCTAACAACAACCAACAGATAGAAGAACAAATCCTCTGAGAAGGGGAAGCTATATCATGGTTGTAAAACATTGACGAAATGAGCTCAGGGACCGAGTCCATTATTTGTGCATAATTTATATCTATATTGTAGCCTGAGATAACATTCTTATTTCACAATAGATGATAAGTTGGAATCTCTTGATATATTGGTTCTCTGCACAAATAACTTTGTTTTATTGTATTGCAATGCTTCTCCTTGGAGACTTGTTATAGTGGTACCCTGCACTACTAACTTAGTCATTTTTCATTGAATAGATTCTCCTTGAAGACTGACTTCAGTTACTCTTCTTCGAGATATGAACGTGAACACCATTTGGAAAGGCTAAACCAGGACGCCTGGTAATGTCTCCTCCCTTGATTGGTGTCCATCTGACAAATTCAAACTTTAGAATCTAGATGTGAGTCATGCGACTGCTTATATTCGTGCTTTTTGACAGTTTTTTTTCCTTGAAGTGTAAATTGAGCTCAAGCTTGTGAACTCATGGTTGTGGTGCAGTATATGTCAACCAATGAAGCCATGGGTTCAAGCTCGGTGTGTCTTTGAGGTGTGACATGCTGTTGCTCACATGTTACCTGTAATTTGTGACCAGGTAATGGAGAAAGACGGCCATCTGCAGCTTAGAGAAATCAGCTCCAACACAGAGTCTCACACCACCCCCAAAAGCCATGAAAGTTTTAGACCCGGCATTCAAGTCTAGTCCCTGTTGTTTCAGTAACAAACGAGAAAGGAAGAAAATGAGAAACAAACTGAAGAGCCATTTACTTATTAGTAGTAAATTATATAATATCAAGCCATTTTATTGTAAATGCTAAAAATATATAGACTACCTCCCATCGCCATGGATTGAAGGTAAGGGGATTGTCGTATGTGGAGGAGTTCAAATGAACAGCTGGGGGACAGACCATAACAGCCCAGCCTTCTGGAATTGTATATCCTGCACAAAGTTATGATTACGTGAATTGACCTCTTAGAAGTGGAAGAAAAATTAATAATATGGTCAGGATAAATTAGTTCAAATGATTCTAGACGTTCCCTTTATCTTGACATCTTTAATCGTTTTCCTGAATATCCCTGGCACAATATTTGCAAGCCTAACTGTTTCATTGATAACCTGCAACATAAGTGAAGTGGCAGGTTCATTAAAGAAAGCAACAGATCAAAGTTGTGTAATGAAACAGTTTTAGATTTCCTAACTCACCATATACGTAAAAGTCATTGATTTATATTCTATCCATGTGATTTCAGAGTCTACATTTTCTCGACTTCTTAGGATTGCCTCGTGCTCTTTCTGCAGGTGATGACCACAGTTATTGTATACAAGCCAAAGACGGATGTGACAGAGTGAAGAATTTATAATTGATGGCTATAAAATTTCTGTATACGGACCGTTAGTTCCACTAGCACTGAGGGGTGGTCACCGAGAAACTTCATGGCTAATGTTAGAGCTGCAGAAGTCGTCTCAAAACTAGCGAAGAGGAGAACAAAGATCAAATCTATGACAATCCCCTCTGACAGGTAACCCCCATCTTTCTTCATTTCTTCAAGGACAACATCGAGAAAATCATCATGGCGAATCTCAGGTGATGCTTGCCTCTCCTTTATCATGTCCTTTAGCATCTTTACTGCCCTCTTACGTCCCTAATAGAAATTGGGCAGTCGATCAGATAAGCACCAAAACCATTTAAATATATTATTAGATGAAAATCTTCATTTGGAATTATGAAGCTGGTACCTGTAAACATTTATAGTAAGCAGTACTGGGAATATTCAAAGGAATTGAGATCAAACCGTCTATGAAATCAACAAAATTCTCTCTCAGCTTCTCCGAGGTCTTGGACTCATCGTAACTAATTAGCTTCTTAGCAGTCAAATCAAATATCATCTGTACCAAAGCGTTGTGGTAGTCATGAAAAGAATACTTCCATGAATTTATTAGATCACAAAGAGTGTGGGGATGAAATTTACAGTTGCAATGGCGTCTTTCAAGTCCACTCTGCCTTGACTGGCCCACATCTTCAGATGTTTTTGTGTCGTGTGCTCCACTTCAGGAAGCAGCCTTGTCTTCAGGTTATCGGGACCCAAGAGTGTCAACATTAAGTTCTTGAGGTACTTGTAAATGAACCCATGTAAGACAATCACACTTTCTTGTCCTAAGATCTCTGTAAAACTTTCGACGTACCAGGTTTGAAACAACCTCTCTTCTTGTTGGAAGATGAAACGGTTGATTTCACGATCAGTCGATATGACAACAGGTTTACCAAGTAGATTAGTTCGAAACAGTGGCCCATATCTGAAAAATGATAGAGCACACCTTAGTAACCAAGTCGGAGTTTGGCAATTATTCTTCCAAGGAAATTTTTAGAAAAAACCGGTCAAATCGGATTATTTGGAAATAAATTGGAAAAATGTCGGTTAAGATATGAAAAAATATAAAATAAGATTACTAATTATGAAAATTTATAAACAAATATACTTAATATATTGGATATTTATTCAGGACTTTTTCAAAAGTCATGAATAATTCATGTTTAATTCGCAAAATTCGCGACTTTTTCTTCTTCCAAAAGTCTTGAATACTTCATCAAATTAAGCGGTCGACGAAAAAATTACATATTAATCAGGAGTTTTTGAAAAAATCGGAGAACTTTGTTACTATGCAGCACATGCATGTAATTACCTTGTTAAATTTTCATTTGTAAAATAAAGGTTGTGCTATAGATCTCTTACTTATCCATTCTTTTCTGATGAAAGGATGAACGTCGAATGATGTGCTGGTGGAGAAAAACTGAAGTGTTTCTCCAAGAATAGGCAAGCCCATTGAACCTGGTGGGAGTCTTCCATTGCACCTGGGGTTCCTCCAACTGTAAATCCAATGGGTAATGCATATAACAAGTATAGCTATAGTGCATAGAACAATATACCACATCATCACTTACTAATATGTTCATACATATACACAAGGTTCTTGTACTGAAGAAAGATGATGAATGTGGGATTTATAGAGAAGAAAACAATTAGATACAAGATTAGAGCTGAGAGATGGATGGGACAGGTCCATTCAGCAATAAAATATGGAATACAAAAAGTTCATATATAATATCGAAGTATTCCTAACTGCTTACGTCGATATGAATTGTTAAAGGCTCCGTTCTTTTGGTGGAATTTTTAAAAGTACGGAACATTAATATTTTGGAATAAGAGGGAAGAGTATGGGAGGAGAGAGGGAAGAGGGTTTTTTTTTTGTTACTCTTTTACACTTTGGTATCTTGGATTTATCAGGTTCTATTTAATTAGAAGTTCCACATGTATGGAAGTTAAAAAATCCAATTTTTTTTGTTGGAACTTGAAAGTTCAATACTTGTAGAACTTTTGCACTTTATGAAATAATACAGTTTTAGACATTAAGTAAAATTAGGCGTGAAACAATGAAAGTTCTAGACTTTAAAAATTCCACCAAAAGACCGGAAGAAGTTGTATATCTTGTTTCTGTCACATAAGAATTTGTATATCTTGTTTGTACATGTAATTGTATATCTTGTTTGTACATGTAACTAGATGTATATTTCTATTTTTATAGATAATGTCTGTTTTTCATGACGAATCTTTTTCTTGCCCTTTATTGAATCGCCCAAAAGTGAGCAATCCAATAGCCTATTTTTTTGTTGAAAGGTTAAATACACACTCACACAGGAATCCAATAGCGTCCTTGAATGACATGAATTGAGATAACTATCATATTTGTGAATTGAATGAGTACGGGATTATAGGCATCTTCAGGACGGCGACAACAAGGCGAGGGCAATTATGTCTTGTTCTACAACTTGATTAATCTCTACTTGGATCTTTTCACCTGCAGCAACAGATTTGGTATTAGAGGGCCTGTGCTGATTGTTTTATTCAAAAGGCGTTTCATGAATATCAGAATATGCCTGCAAATCAAGTAACATAAGGCACTGTAGTGTCTGATGAAGGGTATGGATCAGGTCAGGCCCAGATCCTGGGAGTAGAAAGTCCCAGCCTGGTTTTGGATCAGGCCGTAACTCCTAAATATACTCCCAAATCGTAACCATTTAAATCAATTATTAAATGATTATGATTAGAAGGTTAGGATTAGGGAGTATATTTGGGCCCCCCAAAATTTTTTGTAAATCCTAACTCTAGTATGAATAGTGGGCCCCTCAATTAAAAAAATGAATTTAGTACACTTAGTCCCCCTAATTTTTTTTGTCCTATATAATATAGTGGCCCCCACAATTTTTTTTGTCATATATATAGTGGCCCCCCAATGGAGTCCCCTTAACGTTACCACATGTCCCTATTGACACCCCTTAACTATGGTTAAAATTCACCCAATCTCAGGTTCACCTACTTATCTTTGGTTTTTAGAAAAAAATATTTAATAATTTTAACCTCAGGAGTTAGTGAATTTTAAACTAGGGTTCAAAAAAAAATTTGATATATTTTTTTTAAATCAAGGATAGGTGGGTGAATCTTAACCACAATTAAGGGGTATTAATAAGGACATGTGGCGACCTCATAGGCATTACCGGGGAAAAAAAATTCTCAAAATAAAAACCACCCAAAATTTTCTTTTCTCGGGTGCTATGCCCCCGAACCCCTAAATTCCATACCCTCAAATCAAAATTTTTTTACACATATTCCCCCCACATATTCCCCCCCCCCAATGAAAAATTCCTGGCTCTGTATTTGGGAGTACCCATAATCCAACTTTAATATATGTATATATCATAAGATGAACAGTATATATAACTTCGGACCCGAATCCAGTTTTGATCTTTTTATTGGTTGTGCCTAGATTCGAGTTGGACCTGAATCCAGTGAAAAGATCGATCCGGATCCGCTAGAACAATGGCTGGTATCACATCTTCTTCTACTGTTGGTTGATGTCGTTATTTGATGATACTGTACTTCATACATGCTAATGCTATGTTTGTAGACAAATAAGAACATAGATTTAACACACAGATTTACGTGTGGTAAGTACATGAGAGAAGTTATTCTGATGGCTCAGAAACATGGCACACATGTAGAAATGTCAACAATCCAATGATTTTTGATTGGTCATCCCTCGTTCGAGACGTACGCATGGGATATGCTTTCCTTTTTCGATCTCGCACGTGCACAGGAAAGCAATGGCATGACACATTATTTGGAACGTCAATGCTAAATTATAGCATTTTGGCTAGGGGCGGCAATTGGGCTGGCCTGGCCAGAAGCCCGATTGTTCGGCCCAAAGTTTGGGTGGGCTGAGCCTTCTTTATTTTGGGCTGGGCTGAGTTTGGATAAGAATATACGCCCAAAGTAAGTATTGGGCCGAGCTTGGGCTGCCCTTAGCTCAGCCCGAATTTAGCCTGGCCGAACTAAAGATATTTTAATATTTTTTTATATAGAATATATAGATAAGAAGGCCTACGACCTAATCTCATTATCATTCAATTGGAATTGATGTATTTTCACATAGAAAAACTATTTTTGTTTTTGCTATCTAAAAATGTTATTAGTAGTATTTTTTTTTAAAATTTAATCCTAGCCTTGTTTATCAAGGGTTTCGAAACCAGTTCAACCAGTTCTTCTATTATTAGACAAATACCTCTAAGAACTTATTACTAGATAAAAGAATTAGGTATCAAGATCACTGATTGCCTTATTTTACTAAACTATAAATCTATTTACTAAACAAGTTCTTGTGCTTTGCAGGTAAGTGTTTAAGGAAAAGTTAACAAGTAACAATGAGAGAATTCAGTCCGAATTTGGCCCTAACTCAGTCCACAAGCTACTTAATTTGGGTTAGCCCGAACTCGGCCTACACTTTGCTTATTTTGGGCTAGCCCAAACTCGGCCCGAAGCCCAATAATATCTGTGAGCCGAGCTTGGGCTAGGGTGCTTGGACTGAGATTGGGTTAAGGTTTTGAACTTTGGATTGAGCTTGGGCTAACCTCGGCTCGACCCAGCCCCGTTCAATTGCCACCCTCAATTTTGGCATTGTCGGTAAAAATTGAACTCTTTTTTAGTTGAGGGTAAGGAATGTCTAAAAATAAAGTCAGCACGGCTCATAAAACAAATGACTTTGTATCAATTTTATCAGAACCGGACCGGTCATCGAACCAGTTGAGTGGCTGGTTCCCGGTTTGACTGTGTCCTTTTATTTTTATAATTTTTTTTACCAATTTATGACCGGTTATGACCACCGGTTCTCGGTTCAATCGGTCGGTTTTTTTCGATTTTTATAAAAATGATCGGTTTTAAAGCAGTCCGATTTTGGGGGTTTTGGGAACCGATGAGGGGACTGATTTCTGATTTTTCTGGTTCTATCAGTCGGTCGGATCCGGTTCGGACAAAAGTGCTTTGTATAGAGTTGACAAAAAATCATAGCACGGACTTGTCCCAATGATTGTGTGTCTCTCCCTTTAGAGTTAGGTTTCGGAATCAAGTCATAAGGGTTTGATGGTTGTAATATCTACACCCAACCAAGCTTTAAATGCTAGGCATTAACCCATTGACCTAGAACAAATACTAACACTCTGGACCGGGTTTGCGGCCTAACTATATGATTTATATAAAAATCAATAAAGACAAAAAAATCATTTATTTTATTGAATAATTATCCGCAGCCTAACTGTGATTTGTATAAAAACGATAAAGACAGAAAATAATTTATTTTATTGTATACTTATCCAACAATGATGATGGTAAGGATAATGGGAGTAAGCTTAGCATTCAGCATTCCTGTAGATTGGAAGACTAATGCGTTGTCGTGTAGAAACTTGGAGAAAGCGATGGGAGCTTCATTGTATGTTATTCCTTCCTTAGAACAAGTCGAGTAGAATATTCCAAAACCATAAACAAAGGACCTTCAATTCAACTCAAATTTCTGCAAATTTCGATTGCAATGGCGAGACCCAATCAAGACGCAGTCGATACTTTCATGAGCATCACCGGCGCCTCTGAGGCACTCGCGTTGCAGAAACTCGAGGTATGGTTTTTGATCGAATTTCTCCCGATTAATTAAGGTTTTTCTCACGAATTCTTAGGGTTTTGGTTTGATGAATGTTATAATGTTTCCGGCTCCCTTGTTTCTCGCTCTCAGATTATAAAATGTTGTAATCAGTCTGTAATTAGGGTTTCTGTTTCATCGGACAATGGATTCATTTTGTCAGGTTCTGATTTATGGCTTTGTTTATCAATGACGGATTGTTTTCCACTATGTATTATTTGGTGAAATCAAGAAATATACTCAGATGGATTACAATGGTGACTCAGTGCAGAGAGTTGTTGTTTGTAGTTCGTTTATACTTAACTGCATTCGTTATGAAACACCTGTATCAAGGTGCAGATACTGTAATTGAGTGTTGTGGATTATGGCATAGAGAGTTTAGCTGTATAAATGGATGGAAAGGTGGCGCCTTTTCTAGCATGGAAGACATCCTCGTCTGGAGTTTGGTCTTGATTGCTGATTGGTGGCGATCGACTTGATGATTGCAGCTAACTTAGAGAAGTATCTGTTATCAAAATTCAGTGAATTATGTATAGTTATTTTGTTATTACATGCATGTATAAATTCCCTTAGATTATAACCAGTGATCTTTTGCATCGAGCTGTGAAGTTTCCTTAGACTGCTACCATCTTGATAGGGTTTATTTTATTCCTTGAGGGGGGAAACAAAGTTTGATTCCTTAGCATACTTGTGATTCTGTCTGCGGCTTCATTGGTTTGGAGGGGATCAGCTCCTTTTTCTTTTCAAGATTACTTTGTCATTGTTTTTTTTTTCTATTATCGATAAACAATCATATTGAATATATAAGAAAGGAGAGTACAACAGAGAGCAAAGACCGAAGTTTAGTGAGAAGTAAACTCCATCAGAAAATAACAACGAAAAGAAAATCATTCTCAATATAATAAAAGTAGGATAGCAAAGTAAAAGAGCCAAAAGAGGGCAGAGATCTCAATCTCAAGCCAAAATTTCCTCCAAGTTAATGGCCTCTCGGGAGGTCGAGCATTAGTGGAGAATTGGATATTTTATGCTAGAACACAACCGAGAAGGGAAATAGAGAGAGTATGAGTCTTTGAATACTCTCATATTCCTCTTCTTCCAAATTGTCCAAGTGATAGACTGATAACTCCTGGGAGAGTTGCCCAAATCACTCCCCTCCGAGCACCAACCAAACTCACCCTAGACCAACAAGATAAAAAGTTTTGCAAGGATGAAGGGAAGTCCCAATCCACCCCTCGACAAATATAAAATGTCCCCAAATACCAAGTGCAACAAGGTAGCGAAGGAGCAGATGGTCCATGGATTCTTCAGCACTAAAGCATAGAAAACAACAATTAGCAATTCTCAAATAGTTTAAAACTGAAGAGTGGGGAATCTCTCTCTTGTTTTACTCGTGTACGCTTTGTTGCACAAACCCAAACACGTGAGTTGGACATTGTGAACCCCCCAAAAAAGATTCAAGGACACGCGAAGATCTCTAAATTTTAAAAATTATTATACTTTAAATGTGGTATGAATAATATTGTATAAGATTAAAGAAATTAATTAAATATAAAAATAAAATTATTGCAAACAACACTAAGTAATGTATCTTTTTTTGATCGATAATCAACAAATTGTATTAATAGATTAATAGATGAAAGGTTCACAAAGAGAGAAGATACAAAGAGAGATTACAGGTATGTAAACTTGGGCAAAAAATGAGAAAGAAAAAGAAACAGTATCTACTATGGATATTCTAAGAAACCCCCAAACCAAAATACATTAGAGCGCTAAACCTCAATACAATTTTCACCCTAGAAAAATCGTCCGGCTCCACTCCTTCCCGCCGAATAGGGCACCACTCTAAGATACAATGTCTAATCCAGAAGCACAGGCGACTAGGAGTAGAAGGCAAATCTTCAAACTTCAGTTCATTAAACAATATAAATAAGGCATGAATTAAAGCAAATGAACTAATGAAATAATGAACATATGTTAATTCTAAATGACAATGCTACTCTCAAAGATGATTTGTTTAGAGAGGTGAAGAAATGAAAAGAGAAACATCCAAAGTAACAATCAACCAAGAGTTCACAAAGAGTGAACCAGAGGGAGACAAACCGAACAAAAAAAAACAAGAATACATGGGCTCCCAAACAAAAAAAAAACGAAACACACGAGAAAAGATCTAAATTGAAAACAAAGAAGCTACTCCCAAATCCACCTAGTCACTCATTGATCCATAGGAAGTTCTATACCCTTAAAAATTCTTCTATTATTCTCCTTCGAAATAGTCCAAGTGATAGCATTCGGAAGGAAAGCCCACACCAGTGGCTGTGGGGGTCCAATAAAGTGAAGACCAACAAGATCAAAAAGTCCCGAAAATAGGGCTGTAAACTGAGAAAATTCGGAGCGGATAGCTCAATATCCAAATTCGATTTATTTACATATATACACACTATCTGAATTCGAATAGTTATCCAACGGATAATGAAATATAACTTTCGAATTCGATTAATTTAAATTATTTGAATTCGGATAATTATCTGAATTCATCCTATAAGAAATCTTTCTCATGAAGGGGGGAGGGCATGGTGAATACTTCAAATAGGTGGTAACTGGTAAGTCACTCTGGAAAATTCATTCTCTTCGACAACGTCTCCGGTGACGAGCTCCAATGAGAAAGAAGAAGAGGGAAGGGAGAAAGACAGCGTCGCTACCATACCTTTTCGAGTTACAAAGAAGAAAAGAGAAATTTAGGGTTTGAGTTTGAAATTGTTTATAATTATTTGTTCCAATGACAACTTTATCCTCATATAATTCAATATTACGTAAAAATCGTGATATAAAATGTATTCTACTAAGGTTATATTAGCCTTGAGAAGATATTATATCGGTCAGATATTTGACGGAGCGAATGTATTGCTATCTGAATCAGCTCCGTTTATAAATGGATATGCTGTTTGGTATCCGGATTCGAACTATTGGATAGTCTCGGATAATTATTCTTTTTATCGGATATAAATTTGGATCAGATTCATATATTATCTGAATCCGTTAACCCCTACCCGAAAAGATCTAGGAAAGACCCCCTAACTGAGAAAAGAAAAGAACTCTAGATGCCAACATTGAAAGGACAATACAAAAATAAATGATCCACCGATCCCTCATAGCTAAACTCTGATATCGGCTTTGAAGATGATTACAATTGGGACTTCTTGGAATATATGCTTGGTCGGATGGGTTTTGGACTCAAATGGCGGGCCTGGATGAGGGCATGTATAAGGAATGTACGGACATCAGTGCTTATTAATGGATCTCCCCATGGATTCTTCAGGAGCTCGTGTGGTATTAGGTAAGGAGACCCACTTTCGCCTCTTCTGTTCATCATCGCCTCGGAAGCATTGAGCAGAATGATACAGAAGGCATCGCCCTCAGTGTGGGAAGGTTTTGCTATTGGGCGCAGTGGGCTCAATATATTCCATCTCCAGTTCGCAGACAATACCCTCATCTTCTGCGAACCGTCATGTTCGAAATTAGCCCTCGTTCGTTGTTTATTCCATTGCTTCGAAGCGGCGTTAGGATTACGTATAAACCTTGGGAAGAGTGTAATGTTTGGGGTGGGGAATGTGCCCAACCTAGAGGAGCTGGCTGCTTGTCTTGGGTGTCGGAGCCTCGGAGGGGGACCCTTCCGACGACATATCTCGGTCTACCTTTGGGCGCCACATTCAAAGCCAAGGCGGTTTGGGACCTGATTATAGAAAGATTTGCTAAGCGTCTTCAGGTTTGGAAGGCTTATTTTCTTTCCAAAGAGGATAAGCTGACTTTACTAAAGAGCACATTGAGCAGCTTACCGACATATTTCCTATCCCTACTAATCATCTCAGCCTCGATTGCCTCTACATTAGAAAGAATCAGGAGAGACTTCCTATGGAATGAAAAGATTGACACCCGCAAGTATCATTTGGTGGACTGGAAAACCATCTCCCTCCCTAAGAGTGGGGGCGGCTTAAATATCCCTCCACTGATCCAGGTAAACAAGGCTTTATTGGGGAAGTGGCTCTGGCGGTTCGAGGAGGAGGAGGGGTGTTTGTGGAGGGAGGTGATCTTAGCTCGTCATGGGATGGTCAATAGGTGGCATCCAAAGGCCGGACTGGCCCCCCTGGGGGTTGGGGTTTGGAAGCCCATAATGCAAGGGTGGGAGGAGTTCTCCTCTCATACACACCTTAAAGTGGGAGCTGGGGATCAGGTGAGCTTCTGGCACGATCATTGGTGTGGAGTTTCATCGCTTAGGTAGTCTTTCGGGAATATGTTCCTTCTTGCGTCTAACAGAAAGGCCTTCGTAGCAGAATATTTAGAATGGCTTAGTGGGGCTTTGGTGTGGGTCCCCAAACTTTGGCGCAATCTCTTCGATTGGGAAATCCCGGATCTCCTAGGTCTGTTAGCTCGGGTGTCGGAGGTCACCCCATCTTCCTCCACTAGGGATAGCTGTATTTGGTCTTTAGACAACAATGGGAGGTTCTCCATTGGTTCCTTTTTGTGAGTCATGCGTCCTAGACCGTTGCTATCGTTCCCTCATCAGGCTGTATGGTTCACCAAATTTCCATTCAAGGTATCTTTTTTCTTATGGTCGACGGTATTTGATAAAATTTTAACGATCGATCATCTCAAGCATAGAGGTTGGCAGCTAGCAAACATATGTTTTATGTGCCTACTTGTAGAGGAATCAATGGATCGCCTGTTGCTTCATTGTCCGGTGGCGAGAGAGGTTTGGTAATATTTCCTTATGCACCTAGACATCCCTTGGATCTTTCTCGGTTCCTTTCGGAGCTTCTTATCTTGCTGGTTGTCAGCGGTGTTCCTGTCGCCAGTGGGGGATGTGTGGCCTCTCCTCCCTGGGACAGTTGTTTGGTCCCTTTGGAAGGAGAGGAATAGGCGAGTATTTGAGGATTCTGCTGCGGAGATTTCTGGCATTCAGGCTAGGGCATGCCATTTAGTCTCAATCTGGGGTTCCGTTGGGGGTGATTCGGAGGATCCGTGGGAGAATGCATTTTCACTTTGATTGCCCGGATCCTATTTTCTGTTGTAGTTTTAGCTGGTTTGTATCTTCCTTCTTTCTTTTCCCTAGGTTCACTATTGGTGATCCTAGGGATGTAGCCCTCTTTTCCCTCTTTTTCTATATATATTATTATCACTACCAATCAAAAAAAGAAAGAAAGATGATTACAAGTTATGACCTTATCCAAACATGCTGATCAAACAAAAAAAGATAACTCAAAAGAAACCATAGGATTTTACATTAACTGATGAAGAATACAAAAATTAGGGGAAGCATGAAGAGCCTGATAGAAAGATGTCACTGAGAAACGACATCTAGGGTCTTCCTCAACTTCCAGTCATTAAGATTTTGCCTTAACCTGGGAATCTAAATAGTTGCACCCTGACTCCAGTCTAAAGAAGCTGAACCAATGGCTATCTCTCGTCAAACTGCAAGGATGGCGGGATGAACACAAGAGACAGAAAATACGCCGGGAGGCTGCTAAGGCCTAAGTGTGTTGTGAATGAGAATAAGTTTCCCCCATTTCGACAAAAAATGAGATTTCCTCTCTCTCTCTCTCTCAAAGATGATTAATTTAAAATAGGTTTTTGTGGCCCGAATTCAATCCGTTGACACCCTATTCCCCTCTCTCTCTCTCTCCCCTATCTTTTCAACACTTAAAATCAGAACTTTAAATAATTCTTTAGTTTAGCTAGAGGGAATCAGGGAACTATGGGGAGGTTACTGAATGTGCTCTTATCTATGACCTTAGTTAGCCTCTAACTCATCTATTAACAGGGGATTCTCGATTGGTTATTAGAAGTATATGGCTAAACTGCTCATTATTTTCACCATGATATCTACTGTTTTCTTGTACAGAGGAGGAAATAGAATACCTCCATCATGTGAGATTCATTTTCCAAATTTATTGTGCGATAAAGAACTTGAATTTGTATCTTAGATAAAACTGAAGGGTTTCATGGCTGATCTATAGTACAGAGCAGCCTTTTTTTTTTGGGTGGGGAGGGGAGTTGTTTTCGTCACTTAGTTTCTTTTTTGTTTTCAATTTTTAGGACTTGTGATTTATACAGGGTAGATCTTTTAGCTTATGAATCAGGTTTTTTGTTTTTTGAATGATGATTTCTTTTCTCCCATCCCTGCTGAAGAATCCAGCATCGATGAGAACTTGAAAATGGAAAAGGGAGACTAGACAATCACACAGATGGAGAATCTCATGGAAGAGAAGTCAGATAGCCCTGCATTGTTCTGCTACCCCACTAGAGGATCAGCACAATTACAGAGAAGGATGTGATTTCATTTCTTGGTTTCACTAATTTTCGGTCATACTAATTTTTTATTAGATAGTAACATTGCATTGATATTTTTGATTCTACCAATTTCTTTCTTTTGTGTATTATATGGATGAATGCATATTAATAGGTAGTTAGAATGTGAGATATCTTTAATGAAATTACCAAGAAACAAGATATATTCCTGCCTAGTCTTGCACACCAGATTTTAGGTGGAGCATAAACATGTGTATTAAAAATTAAATGTAAGCAACCCATTTATCATGTGAAAAGTTTAGCCTCTTTTGGGCATTGAGAAATTCGAATGCTTGCGATAAAAGAGAGTGAACTTCCAAAGTTTGAGATAGTGCATCCTATGGTGCAAAGCTTGCACTATGGTATGGAACTATAAACCAACAGATTAATATTTTCTGTTTACCTCCTTTGGCCAGTGACCGAAGGTACAATGGGGGGGCACTCTTTTGGGGATACTTTTAGCAGGTTCCAGTTCTTACATAGCATAGTTCCTGAAGATTCCAAACATCTAGTACTCAACCTTAGTCATTGGTTTTCATATCCCGATTTCTATTATCAAGTTATATCACTTGAATATTGTCATCCTGATGTAATGTATTTTCTTGCTCTCAATAAATCTTTATATTTACCCTACAAGTTTTTCTGCTGTCTGTGGCATCTGACTGGTAATCAGGAACATGGTGGCAATCTCAATGAAGCTGTGAATGCACATTTTAGTGAAGGAGATGGAAACATGTACTAGCCTTTATTACTCTGTTTTACTTTTCTATTTAATTTAACTAGAAATCTACCGTGCATTCTGTACTGGTGCCTGGTTTCTCCTTAAAACTAATATGTTACAATTCATTCTCCAGTACACATCCAACATCTGCTGCTTCCCCTCAAAATGATTTCATGGATATAGACGAGCCAATTCACATTCAATCCCAGGAACCTTCTTTACCACTTTTCTCATCTGAAAGGGGTTTGGCACCATTCTCACTCCTTGACCCGGATTTCCAAAGACGTTTCTTTGACGGGAGGGGTGTTTCCGAATCTGAAAGGGGTTTGACACCATTCTCACTCTTTGACTCGGATTTTCGGAGACGTTTCTTTCACGAGAGGGCTGTTTCCGAAACTAAAAGAGGGTCGAAACCATTCTCACTCCTTGACCCGGATTTTCAGAGACGTTTGTTTGATGGGAGGGGTGTTTCCGAGTCTACCAGCCGTACACCATTTGTTTCACATCCAAGAGAGGTGAGGGATTTCCCCATAGAGTTCAAGGAGGGGAATGAGCAAGCTGGTCATTCTGAACCCAGGCCTACCATTGAGGATGTCACTGGAACTGCATACGCACATGGCCCAGAAATCCATGGGGAAGTCATAATTGACGATGAAGATGAAGAAGACATTCCGACTGCTCCCTCTGCCCATGCTGCAGGCCACAATAACAGAAAAGATGGATTTTCAAGTGATAGTCTTCGGGAGAGACATCCTAGACCGAGTGCCCCTGAAGTAAGCAGTTTGCCTGATTATGGCGTTGATTTAGAAGAAGAAATGATTCAAGCTGCTATTGAGGCTTCAAAGCGGGAGGTTGAAGAGGGATACTCAAATCAGCAATTTGGTGCTCCCGATGTATGCGGCAGTAATCTTCACTGATGCGGTCAACTCCTTCCTTTTGGTTTTTTCGACAATCTGTGCATGCTGTGTGCATTTATCCCTTTTCATCTCAATGCAGGACTTGTCTGGTTCTGGGCTTCAGCAAAGGCAATCTCACCTAGAGGATGCTGAACTTGCATGTGCTGTTTCATTGTCCTTGAAGGTTTCTAATTTTTGCCTTAGTTTTGTACATTCCTTATTTTCATAGTTCTTGGTCCCTTTTAATATGAATTGAGTTCAGACGGCAGAGCAAGAGAAAGCACTGCATGAGCAGGGAGGACAAGTTGGAGCTGCAGAACTCAGAGTTTTTAAGCCAGCTTATGTGGATGCGCTGAGAAAACTAATAGCAGCAAATGAAAGGTGTATATCTTTTGTAGTTGTTCATGTCTGTGACACACACATGCGTTGTGTTGCTTTCTTGCTAAGAAAATGTACGTGTATGTGTGTGGTGCATGCTTCTGTGGTGCTGGGCAAGTGGGGGCATGTATGGTGTGTTGTATATTTTCCTGATATGTTATTTGTTTTTTCCTGGAGGCAAGGATTTGGCTCTTTTAACGAGGGAACTTCAAGTCAATCTAAGTTCGAGGCATCTCTCCAATATGAAGCTGAAGATGTAGGAGAGTCACCACTTGTGAGGCATAGGACTGGACGTGTATCTTCTGGATCCATGGACTCTGCTGGAGAAATTGGGGAAACGATGATCAGCCCGCCATCAAGTGCTGGACTGCATGATATTGGTAATCATTCCCAGCATAATAGAGACACCTTCCATTCTGATGAGGTATAGTCCTTTTGTTTCACAAAACCTTGACAATAATTTTGAAGAGGAGTGCTAGCCCTACTCTCAGTCAACCTCTACTCTCACTTTCCACCAACCACTTGTCCATTATGCATTGATTAAATAACTTTTTCACAAAAAAATGGACAGGTGGTTGGTACTTGGTAGAGGGTGAGTATGGGTTGACTGAGAGTAGGGCTAGCATTCCTCAATTTTGAATTATATCACACAGTTCATGCTTAGGGAAATGTTATTGTTACGTTAACTATTTGGTTTTAATCTTTACTGTGATGAAGTGGGGAGGCATATCTTCTGAGGAGCATGATGAAGCAGTCATGCTTGAGACTGCACTTTTTGGTGGAATTCCTGAAGGAACTGCATATCATTTTGGACACACATCTCATCAGCTCATGCAAACTGGTTCAGATAGAACTGCAGGTCTCTATCCTTGGCAGATATCGCGTCCTCCTTCACCCACTTTGACGGCGCAACGCTTAATTAGAGAACAACAGGTTTGAACTTCTGGCGAGCAACTACGGTGTTGTTATAATTGTTGTCAGTGACATGATTGATGTCTGATCCAGCGTTTTAAAAGACGAAGACTTGGGGAGAGGTGTTAGGACCTCCAAATGCATTAGGCGTAATCAAGGCATGAGGCTTAATCCTCACGGACACGGTCGCTCATAGAAATCGCAAAAAAGATTAAAAATGAAACTATATATATATATATATATGAACTATAGAATGATTGATCATCAATAGGAGAAAAAATATTAAGAGAGGAGAGTAAAATCTTCAATTAAGATTTACTTTTTTGTTCATATTGTTCTAACTTAAAGCTAAGCACCTTAGAGGACATGTGGCGGCCATGATGTCAAACATCGACTCAATTCTGCCGAAGTTGACCGAATTGGGTCGACTTTTGTGGTGTCCGAAGAGAAATGCACTTGTATTTTGAAAATACTAGACTTTGTGGTAAACTTCGGTGAACTTCAGTAACTTCAATAAACTTCGACTGAAATAGAAAAAAAATGTGTTGAGAAAATACAAAACTTCGGTAGAAGTTAACCGAAGTGTATAGAAAAAGTCTGTAAATTGAAGGGTATTTAAGTTTTAACTTAAAAGGGTAATGCTAGTTCCACTTGCGTTAAACTTACTTCTTCACAAGGAAAGACATGTGTCCCTAACATTAACCTTATTATAAATAATTAAATATAATTAGCTTTAAAAGAGAGTGTTGCTAGCATTAACCTTATTATAAATTATAATTTAATTAATAGAGTGTGGTTAACGTTAACCTTATTATAAATTATAATTTTATTATTCTAATAATTTTGTTATTAATATATTAAGCCCATAAGGGTTTTTAAGTAAAATTAAATAATTTCCTAATAGTGCTTCAGAAATTACAAATTATTTAACTGCACGTCTACTCTTCACATATTGACTTAGTCCTGTAAAAACATCGAGCTCATCAACTTTTGGAATGATGAGTGGGTGAGGTTCCTAACTTGGGCGTAGGTGGGGTTCCTAAACTTGGGCAAGAGTGTATTGTTCGAAGTGGGTGAGGTTCCTAATTGGGGCGAGTTGGCAGAGTGTCTTGGGTGTAGAACCGGAAGTTTTCCAACCACATATTTAGGCCTACCCTTGGGTGCGCCGTTCAAAGCAAAATCCGTGTGGAACCTGATCGTTGAGAGGTTTTCTAAACGTCTACAAGGGTGGAAATCTAGGTTCCTGTCCAAAGGGGGGAAATTGACACTAATCAAGAGTACATTGTGTAGCCTCCCGACTTATTTCCTTTCCCTACTCAGGATTCCTGCCTCTGTTGCATCTAGCCTCGAAGTCTCGAGTGCATTTAGAGGCATTTCTTATGGAATGAGAAGGTTGATACCCGCAAGTACCATTTGGTAGACTGGAAAACTATCTCCTTACCCAAGAGCAATGGTGGGCTCGGTATTTATCCCCTTCGGCGGGTAAATAAGGCACTCCTAGGAAGGTGGCTCTAGAGGGTTTTTTTTTTGGGGGGGGGGGGGGGGAGGAGGATAGTCTGTGGAAGGCAATGATAGAGGCTAAGCATGGTTCGTTGAATAGGTGACAACCTAGGCATCCGATGGAGGTTGGGGTATGGAAGGCCGTCATGCAAGAGTGGGAGGATATTTCTAAGTTTACCCGCCTAAAGGTGGGCAACGGGGAGCATATCAACTTTTGGAATGATGTGTGGTGTAGACACTCACCTCTTAGATAGTCCTATGCCACCCTATTCCTTCTTGCATTAAATAAAGAGGCTTCGGTACCTGATTATCTAGTCTAGTACGATGGGGTGCCGGTATGGACGCCCCAACTAAGGTGTAATTTATTATTGGGAGATCCAAGACCTTCTAAGGCTATTGTCCCAAATTCAGCAGGCTATTCCCAACCCACTCATCAGGGATAGTTGTGTATGGTCCCCGGACAACAAGGGGTGGTTTTCAGTGAGATCCTTTATGCAAGCCTTGCAAACTGGGTTGAGCTTTCATTTTCCTCAACTCGCTGTGTGGTTCTCGTCGGTTCCCTCTATGGTATCTTTTATCCCGTGGACATCGGTTCTAAATAAAATCTTAACAAGCGATCACCTTATACATAGAGGGTGGTGCGTAGCCAATAGGTGTTTCATGTGCCTCTCAACAGCGGAATCAGTTGATCACTTACTGTTGCATTGCCCAGTGGCGGGAGAGGTTTGGTCTTATTTCCTCAACCATGTCGCGCCCCAAAATCCCCCTTAGGAGTTAAGTGAGACTTTAGACGTAACTATCATAACCTGAAAAACCATCCTGTAAAATATACAAGGCATACTATAGTGGAAATGAAATCAATGCGGAAGCGTGAACAAAATTTTCTTTTCTATATATTAACGGTATTCCAAGTTTGATACATCAACATGACTAAATATAAGAGTGGACATGCCCACCCATTAAAATACAAAGTATAAAACTTTTTTTTTTTTTTGATAAATAACGAGAGATTTATATTATGAAAAGGGAATAGGAAATGAACACACGATGCGAGATGCATCGCCAAGAAGACCGAAGAGCATCAAGATAACAAGCTTGACCAACTATATAAAAACATCGACCAATGACTTTGCTTAAACTCCGCGAGCACAGAAGACCACGAATATAAAAGCCACCCTATCTTGAGAATACTCTTGGGTAACGAGTCTTCCTTGTCTTCAAAAATTCTACTGTTTCGTTCCCTCCATAAACCCCAACAAATAGCCGCCGGAAGCATCTTCCAAACCTCGTTCCCCTTCCTATTGAACACACCTTTCGGCCACCCCAAAAGAACTTCCCCCAGATCTCCTTGCAAAACCCAACTCATCCCAAAGAGTCCCAAATAATAATTCCACACTGGATAAGGCCAACTATCTAAGTTCATGGCCTCCACCTGAGGCTCTCCTGTTGACTCTACAAAAGGCTCCTCCTCACCATAGTCCTCCTCGATCCAAGGACCAGGAGCACAGATATCAAACGGTAGACCTGCCGACATCAAACTGTACGGCTGAGTATTGAAACACTCAGCGAGTACAAGCTACTAACTAATAGTATTATAATATAATTCATGACATACAAGAATTTAAACAATGTATTCATGAGCATGCATGAAAACCAAGAGCAAAACCTCATAAAAATCATGTGTGCATAATTCATAGCTTGTACTTGAAATTATCTTTTCGTATTTTCTAAAACTTGCTTGTCGTGCTTAAAATCTTATTCTTGTCTTGTTCTTGTCTCGTGAAAATCATGCTTGTCTTGTCTTGTTTCTTGTTTGAATAATACTTGTCTTCTTGTGCTTGTCTTGTCTTGTTTCTTGTTTGAATCATACTTGTCTTGTCGTGCTTGTCTTGTCATGTTTGTCTTGTGAGCCAGATGTTAGTGCCCTTGTAGTGACTTGTGAGCCGGGTTTGTAAATACCCTTCATTGAAATTCTTGAAAGCAACTTGTGAGTCGGACATGTAAATACCCTTCAACGAAATAGAAAAGGCACATTAACATCCTTGATTTGTTGTCTTGTTTTCTTGAAGCCAGATATGACATATCCATGGATATGCCCTATCCTTGACCGACCCAAAGTTCGGCTTTATCATTCGTTTCGTGAATCACTTATCTTGTCTTGGTTTGTATTCATATAATTATACTTAGAAAACTCGGTTCATGTATACATGTTTGTGCATAGTGATTCGTGAACATCATAATGTCATGGTGACACTTAAAGAAATAACATCTGAACATTTGAATATTCTTATAAGCATAGGAGAAGTTGAATGAAACGTATGTAGGTGTTCTAGCAATTAGACATTCATGGGTAATTCTTAAAAATATCTTACTGTGCGTGAACAAGCTTGAAACATGGAATCGTAACAATATGAATCATATATTTGACATACATGACATATAGCATGGTTACTTAGCTTATTACACTCATATCATACTTTATAGTTCATAAAGTTTAGGAAAATCATGGTAGATTTAGGAAATTAAAAACATATGTACCCAACTAAACATTTCAACCTTTAAAAACCTAGGTTTGAGATCTAGGTTATCACTAAGTTAACTAGAAGGGTGTACTTATAATTCCTTATTCAAAATCACACATACTATCATTCTTTTCAATATTTGTATCATACAAAGCTAGGTAGTAGAAATTTCTTACCCTTTCTATTCCAAATTATACATAAAATCATTCCTTTCAATACTTGTTTTATACCAAAGCTAGATAGTAAGATGTACTTACCTTGCAAAGACCAAATCTTAGCTTGGAAGGATGATTGGACACGAACTTGAGCTTGGAAATCAAGATCCACGCTCGAGGATGAAAATCCAAGCTTGTGGAAGCTTGGGAAGTAAGGATTCAAGCTCCTCTTTGATCTCACAAGAAAAACCCCATTTTGGAAACTTAGGTTTCCTCCTTTCTCTCTCAAAATGTTTTTCTCTAAGTGTTAGAACTATTAGACCCTCGAAAATTGGGCATTTATAATGTTAGGTTCATGAAAATCTTAAAAAAAAAACGAGTCTGTGCGATCTCGCTCGAGCGGGCTTGGGTCTCGCTCGAGCGGGATGCTCACTGGAACTCAAAAACGCTGTTTTGGTCAAGTTATCTCAAGCAGGCTTTCAGCTCGCTCGAGCGAGATTTTCTGCAAAACTGTGCTTCGGTATTTCGACCATAAATTTTGACTCATTTATCGGATTTAGGTGATTCAACTTGCATTGGACTCCAAATTCAAAGACGAACAATTTTGTCTCTAATGAACAACTTCTAATTTTGACTTATAATTTGTCTAAATTGGCTTTAAAGTGGAGGGCTTTTCTTAATCAACGCGATCACACTTTGATCACCCAAGAGGGTCCTTAGGATCCTCAACTCACACACTTAAGACTTTAACACATGCTATAACATGTTTTTAACATATAATTTGCAACCCAAAACCATCTTGGTCATTAAGAACCATTTATGACAATTCATAAGGCTTTGAGGCTTTTAAAAGCACTCTTCACAACACTATTCACATGAATAGTGAACCTAAGTTCCAGGGCTCTACAACCCACCTCCGTATCCCTTGGATCTTTTCCCGATCCTTTTAGAGCTTCTTATCTTGTTGGCTCTCAGGGTCGTGTTCGGGTCCAGCAGGGGTTGTTTGGCCTTTCCTCCCAGGTGCGATTACATGGAGCCTTTGGAAGGAAAGGAACATGAGGGTTTTCAAGGACACCTCCTTACCTATTTACCAAATTCAGGGTCGGTCTCGCCGTCTAGTGTCTGATTGGGCTTCCACAGGGGGTATTAGGGGAGACCCGTGGGAAGACATTTTTGCTACATAGTGTGCAACCGCAGCTGGGGCATTATCTTTTTTATCTATCTCTGCCTTTTGTATTCTTTATCCTTTCACTCTCGCCTTGGTTTACTATTGGTGAACCTTGGAATGTATTCCCTATAATATCTTTATTAATATTATGTGCTTTTACCGATCAAAAAAAAAAAATTCGAGCTCATCAATTGCAGATTGAAATAAGTTTAGAAACTAAATTGAATTTCAATTATTTATTAACTTTAATGTTCATTCATAAGTTTTTTAGGTTTCTAAAACAATTAACACAGATAATTATTGACAAATAAAGACTCATCACTTGACAAAGATGATAAAATATAGTTAAAAAAATTGATAATACAAAAAAATATAAGAAGAAATTATAGCTTAGACAAGTAGACAACGCATGTCACTTAACATAATTCTCACATTTGAGTTCTACATGTTTGCATCAGTAATGTAATGAATTCTAGATGTGTATTTATGCTTAAGCATTGAATTTATAAAGTTTTATCTTAGATTTCTAATGTTTCCTAGACTTCATTAATTTTTACATAATTTCCTCGGACTTTCTTAAACTTCCTCGAAATGTTTCAACTTCTTTAGCGACCGAAGTTTATACCGAAACTGAAGTTTAGTACTTTGGTGGCGGTCTCAGAGGAGATTTGAGGTTGTTATGCCCACGTGTCCTTTTATTATTGGTTATGACAAGAAGAGAAGGGGTGTGGATGCCAATTACAAGGAGTGGGAGTTCCATTTGAAGAGCAGCATCGGTTAAGGGAGAAAGTGATAGAAGGAGGAAGAGTTGTGATTCAAAGAGTAGTTCTTAGAAGTGTGTGCCATTGGATGTGTGACATGTGTCCCTCTATTAGTAGTGTTCATTCCTACTTATTCTTAGGGGTGGAGCTAGGATTTTATTGTAGGGGTGCATGCAATGGTTGATGAAAAATGCTAGTAATTGGTGATGAATTTGTGGAGAATGATTAGGCATGTACGAAATATTTTGAGTTTTGGGGATGGGGGGTTCGGGGGTGTAGGTCCCGGAATTTTTTTCCCGACTAATATCGTGGGCCATTTTGTCCTTATGTTTCGTATATTACAATATTTTTTCTCGTTATTATGGGAGTAGCTACTCCTTGCCCTATGGCTATGCCCGGTTAAATAATTAAATAACATAATAAAAAAAATATATTTTGTTTTATAAGTTCAAAGCCACCTTGCCCATTGACTATGCCCTATTAATCAATATAGTATTTTTTTTCAAAAGTTCAAAGAGTTCCCTCGTCCCATGACTATGCTCTGTTAAATAATTAAATAATATATTATAAACTATAAAAGATATATATTTTTTAAGTTCAAGGGCAGCAGCCCCCATGCCCATGGTTATGCATTTAACACTTTTTTTTTTTTCAAAAGTTCGGTTT
Organism: Tetracentron sinense; assembly: GCA_015143295.1. Taxonomy (NCBI): domain Eukaryota; kingdom Viridiplantae; phylum Streptophyta; class Magnoliopsida; order Trochodendrales; family Trochodendraceae; genus Tetracentron; species Tetracentron sinense. Next base: position 25,981,088 of record CM026572.1, on the reverse strand, counting down.
GTGTGTGTGAGGTGGTCGAGGGGCAGCTGCCCTCATATTCCCATGCATGCCCTAAAACAAATATTTTTCCTTGTTTTTCAAAAGTTTAGGGGAGGGGGAGGGGGAGGGGAGGGGAGGGGAGGGGAAGGGGGTGCGCACATCCCCCTGGCTCTGCCCCTGCTTATTCTCCTAATTATTCTCTCCACCCTCTTAAATTTGGGATACATGAGAAATTATGATTAGGGAGGATAATAGTGCTTAAAAGGTATGTGTCGGTTACAACTTAACCCTCAACTTAAAACTATAACTTTTTTCCTATTTTTTTCTCTGTATCTCTCTTCATGTAACTACCATTATAGACATCTATTACCTATTGGACTCTTTGGGTAGTGGTTAGGAGATTAGGGTAACTTCAACCCTCAACTTAAAACTATTTTTTCTCCTGTTTTTTTTTTCTTATATCTCACTAATTTTCTCATCATGTAACTACCATAGGCATCTGTTACTCATTGGACTCTTTGGGTAGTTGATTATGGATATTTGGGTAGTAAAGATATCTCATTCATTTTAACAAATCTAAGGTGGAGAGTGGTCTAAATCTGAAACCTGTCACTAGTAAATAAGGCTCTTCTGAGAAAATGGATTTAGAGATTTGGAGAGGAAAGAGAGAGTCTTTGGCGCTCCGTGATTGTAGCCAAATATGGGGCTCATTCGTGTTGGGTCCCTAAGGAAGTTCAGAGAGCCCATAGGGTGGGTTTGTGGAAGGGCATCATGTCAGTTGCGCGTTTTGTCGTCCCATTTTTTGAGTTTAGAGTTGGGAGGGGTACTGAGGTCAGGTTTTGGAAGATGTATGGTGTGGTACCACGAAATTAGATGATGATTTTGCTATCATTTTCCGCATAGCTACAGATAGGGATGCGTCCGTCGGAGAGTACATCGATAGGGATGGCGAGGGGCTTGTCTGGTGTCCTAGATTGAGGGGAGGGCTAAATGATTGGGAGGTCATCGAGTTAAGCAGGTTGTTAGAGCGGCTAGGGTCACATCCGCTGGTTTACCAGGGGCGAGACTGTAGAGTTTGGTCCAAAGGCAACAAGGGTCGTTTTTCTGTGAGATCTCTAGTTCAGTCACTTAGGCCTAACTCACCTACTCGTTTTCCTCATAGGACTGTGTGGAATCCAGGAATTCCATCAAAAGTATCTTTTTTTCTATGGAATGCGGCTTTGAATAAAATTCTCACTATTGATCACTTGAAATCTAGAGGGTGGAGAATGGCTAATCACTGTTTTTTGTGCCTCCAAGCGGAAGAGACGGTAGACCATCTACTCTTGCATTATCCTGTAGCACGTGAAGTTTGGGGTTTCTTTCTTTCTCGTATGGGTGTGGCTTGGGTCTTTCCCTCTTCCCTTCAAAACTTCTTATCCTGTTAGGATGTGGTGAGTGAGAGTGGCTCAAGGAGGGCTATATGGTTGGTCTTGCCAGATGTTTTAGCCTGGTCCTTATGGAAGGAGAGGAATAAGAGAGTTTTCAAGAACTCTTCCTCTTCCATCCAATGCATATGTTCTCGGTCCCGATCGATAGTTTTGGCTTGGTGTAATGCTAGACAGGTGGGGGGCAGGGGGGATCTTGACATTTTGTCAGGTTGATGTTTGGTCATGCTCCACATGGCAGAGCTTAGGGGTTTCATGGGGCTCTTGTTTTTCGGTTCAGGTTCAGCGTTTTGGTTCACGATCTCGTGAGCTATGCGTTTTTTTCGTCCTTTGTATCTTTGTTTCGTTTTATATATTATCGTGCATTATCGATAAAAAAAAAAAAAAAAATCTAAGGTGGATAAAGAACCATAAATCTAGAACGGTTCCTTACGATGTCTATTAATCTAGAAATTGATCCAATATCTGTTGGGATTGCCTCAAATATGCTCTATTTTCTCTTTATTTAAAAAAAAAATTAATTTCAATTTGAAAGTTGTTTAGGTAGGGTTAAATTATGCTCCCTTTTCTTTTCTTTTCTTTTCTTATATTTTGGTTCAATTTCTTGGGCTCTCTATTTAATTTTATTGGATTTATAAAATATAAATATGTTTTAGTTATTAATTTCTTTGAAGACATCTATTTATTATTTCTCAGATTTTCCTTGAAAAATTATTACATTTAAGTGATTTTTCAATGTTTGATTTATCTTCTTCTGATTGTTGTCTTTACAGAGAACAACCTCTCTGATCAGATTCTCTTTAAATTAGGAACACTCTTTCGGTTCTTGTTTTTCTCTTTTATTTTTATGTTATGATTTTTATTTTATTATTTTTTGTAGTTTCTAACCTGCTTCGGCTATGTTAGTGGTAGAGGGGCTGTAGTGCATGCCTGGATTCTGCTAGTATGAAACCATGATCATTTTGATGTTGGGCATGTCGGACAATGGATAGTCAATGCTTTGTTGTAGGGTTAAGGGTAGAGTATTTTCTTAATGTGGATTGTGGATTAAGGTACTTCATGAATTTAGCATCAGACTCCTCTGATTGTTTCATTATGAGTCCTCATTTAGAAAACACTTACCTACATAGAAAAAGGTAACACTTAACAAAACCAGATTGTGAATGAGAAAGGATGTTTGGAACCTTTGGACAAATAAAGGTTAATAGACATTTGGTATAATTCTAACATGTAACTAAATATTAAATTTAAATTAATTACACTTAATTATAATTTTATTAAAGTTCCCCATTCATCATGTGATTTATATCTCCAGTATCCACTATGAAAAGTCTTACTTATATATCAAAGTTATTATTAAATTTTCCATACATAAGTCATAAATGATATATATATATATATACACACTAAGTTTTTTAATTATTGACAATGACAACATTCTCAATTATTGTTCAGATTTTTTTGCTTGATTGTCTTTCGTTCATTGCACGAGCTCCATGCTAGTACTTATTGAACGACAAATAATGTTCAAATGTCAACTCAAGTGGCGGTTTCGGATTTACACAGAAAATTGTTAAGTCACAAAAAAGAAAATGAACCAAGAAAAAATATTTTTTTAAGTCTCAGTTATTTGCTTGGAACCTTATTTTGGGTTAATGTATGAGGCGTATGTTTTAGACAATGAGGTGTATGTTTTAGACAAAAAGTGAGGCTCAAGGCTTGAGGCATTTGTCTCATGTGAGTCCACATTTTGAGGCATGCCTCAAGGGATTTAAGCCTCAAGGTTGAGCCTCGAGGTGTTTTCCTTGAGCTTCACCTCAAGGCGAGTCTCAAGGCGTAAGCCTCACACTTCTTGTATGAGACTAGTCTAATTATGCTTACAGGATGATGAGTATCTTGCATCACTGCAAGCCGACAGAGAAAAAGAATTGAGGGCCATGGAGGAAGCTGAAACTCGTCGCATAGGAGAACAAGGTGCAAGAAAGGCCGCTCTTGAAGAAAGAAGACAGAAGGAAGAAGAATCTCGCAAGAAATTGCTGGAGGAAGAGGTAATGCCAGTTTAAATTATTTTGTTGCCGAGGATTTGAGCTTAGATTAGTGCTTAGATAACAATATATACCTCGGCATTTTTATGATATATTATACACACTTCCTACGACAGGATTGCCAAAAATAACGAAAAAAAAAAAACAGATGAAATCTGATGAATATGGAACACTGTCAATAAACAAGGTCCAATGATGTTTCTTTGTTAATTCGTACCTTATACTCTAGTATTTCTTTTCACACTCCCTTTCTTTAATGCACTTATTGCACAATGAAAGGAGGTGAGAATTTATAACTAATTGAGATTTTTTACCCTTCTCATATTTGATTAATTCAGAGATATATGCAATTGCAATCATCTTACGTGGTTGTAGTGATTGAGAAGTAATCCCTAATTGAAATACATTCGATTGCTATGAGCCCTTGTAGATGAATAGTGAATACATGTAATTGGTGGTACCAGCTATGCTACTGCTACTTGTCTATTTCATTTTGACGAGTTGTGATTCTGCCTGTGCGAAGTGAGACAATTTGTCTATTGTCTTCAGCCAACGGTATTTTAACAAAATCCTAGGCTATTAACAAAATCTTAATGTTCTTCACTTCTTCCTATGTACGCTAGGTTGCAGGTGCTTGGATGCATTTTATCCTTTTCCAAGCTGATAGGGAAGTACTGTAATTAAAAAGCATTATAATAAGAGAAAAAGTTGGAAAAATGCTATTACGACAATGGGAAATTTTCTTATTTAGTTTGGCTGTTTTATAATTATTTACTTGCGTGTTACTCTTCTATGCATGCTATTTTCTTTGTATCTCCGTATTTTCATTTTTCTGATATATATATATTTGTGCTTGAATTACCCAAAAAAAAAAAGGTGTTACTCTTCTATATTATACTAATACAGTTAGTATGGACATATACCTCTGTCTAGAAGTCATATGGCTAAACACAGGTTATTTCTCTTTTAAATTTGATATTTGACATGGGATCCGTTGGCCCTACTTCCAGTTACATGAAATAATCAACTCTGTACTGAAGGACTTTTGGAATGCTAAACATAATTCAACTGCTTAATGATTTTGTTTCAACAATGGCTTCAACTTACACCGTCTGTCTGACGTCAACTTTTACTTATCCCCACCTAAGCATCCTAAATATCAGACACCAGCATGACAACTCATAGTAGCCATTAACCCGTATTCCCTTTGAAGAAGATTGAATCTTATCCCCTTGGGATTCTTTTATGCTTGCCAACTCTCACCTTATAATAGCAATTGTCCCGTCTATGCATGAAGACAATCAAAACCTTAGTTACCTAATTTATTTATTTAAGTAATTCTTAATCTGTAGTTTCATACCTGAAAGGAAAAGGTAACTCCTTTTTGGATAAGGAATTTTTTTTTTCGGGGGGAGGGGTGGTTGTAAATACTGGAAGTTGTTTACAGATTGTAATAGTAATTGTGCCTTCATTGCATGAAGACTATCACAATTCACAACCTGAATTACCTAATTCATTGGTGTAACTATGTAAGTACTTAAGCTGTAGTTTCATAATTGAAAGGAAAAGGTAACCCTTTTTGGATGAGGAAGATTGCATTAGTATTTTTTTTTAGGGGGAATCATAATACTGGAAGTTGTTTGCGATTGTATTCTTGATTTTTTGACCAATGTTTTAAAACGCGAAGGCGTGAGGCGTGATGTTGGGACCTCAAGATGCGTAAGCCTCATTCTTCCTCATTTTAACAAATAAATAAGAATATTATAAAAAGATTCAAAAAATTTAATTTAAGGTTATTATGTAGACATATATGTATGTATGTGTACACACACGTATATATAATATTATATAAATTATTTAGCCATAAAAATAATAAATTTAAGAGGCAAGAAAGGCTAAAATTTAGATTTACTTTTTTATTCATATATATATTGAAAGACAGATGTTCAATCAACATGTGCTTGCCAAATAAAAAATAAAAAATCAGCATGTGTTGAATTTTGGATTCCAACAAACAATTGCAAAGTAGTCACTAATGTATGAGGCACTTGCAAAGAAGTCACTAATGCACAAGGCACAAGCCTTAAAAAAATTAATGTTGAAGTTCCCGATATATGGCTAGAACTTTAAAATTAAAGTATGAGGCATACGCCTCAGACATAAAACGTCTCAGGCTTGAGGCATGTGCCTCATGTGATCTCAAAGTTTGATGCGTTAACGTAATGAGGTTTAAGCCTCAAGGTTGAGCCTCAAGACGTTATCATTGAGCCTCGCCTCGAGGCGAGCCTTTAGGTGTAAGCCTCACACGCTTTTTAAAACACTGGTTTTGACTTAATTTCTTACCAATGGTAGGAGTTTGAAAGACAGCTAGCTGCAAAAGAAGCTTCTCTTCCTCATGAACCGGCATCAGATAATGAGGGTGCTGTAACTCTTCTTGTTCGGATGCCAGATGGCAGCCGTCGAGGCCGCCGCTTCCTGAAGTCTGACAAGCTCCAGGTGAATTTTGTGAAGGAAATCCATTTTACAGATGTTCAGAAGTTAATCCATTGGTATTTTCTCTTGGCTCAATTTGATCGCTACTTCGTTTTGCGTTGCAGTTTCTTTTTGACTTCGTAGATGTTGGTAGAGTGGTTAAGCCGCGCACCTATAGACTGGTAATTCTTCTTTTGTGCAGTTTGACCTGCTTTTGCAAGATTTCTGGTATAGATCTCTAAGGGAACAGTCAAATTACCTTTTGGTTGTCATGGCCATATATGTTTCTATTCTATGGTTCTACCCCTTTGATAGTGAAGAAACTGCAGTGGTTGACTTTCAATTTTCTTTCTGTTTCATTGTGGAGAGCTTTTTGACAGTGCACTGTGGACTAGTTCCCGATACTTGTTCAACACGTATACCTGGCAGACATGGGCCACAGTACTAGTGTGGGGCATGTCATGGTGGTGATGCAGAGTCCAAGTCCTAAAATTTAGGAGGTCCCACCTAGATGGTTGGTCCTTATACAATGCATGGGTGCTATATCTTCTGTTATTGTGCATAAGTTTGTCATCTCATCTATATGCTCAAGACTAGAATCTGGATACTACCCTTGTTTAATGGAGAACCACTCTGAATTGTGCAGCATGTGATATTGCACTGCTATTAAGCACTGGGAAATAGCTCTACTGTCGCCCCATATTGTTGGAGCTGTGACTTCCTAGCGAAATAACCATGTTGCATGTAATCCTCTCTTGATGTTGCTGTGTACCTTGATGACGGTGGCCTTAAGTAATCCTGTGTATTACTATGAATTTATAGCAGAACAAGTAGAACATGATGCTAGTATATATTTGTTTTGAATTGTGTTAACACCATATATCTATTTATCATGAATCAGAACTGTAGTCTGGGGGAGTTTATTATACTTTTCATCATGTAAGTGCAATATAAACTACTTACACATACCATAAATTACCCAAATGGATTGAGGTGAAAGTGAGACCTATATATAGTTCCTGCTTATTCTGATGCTGATACTGGATTTCCATGCTGAACAGGTGAGACCGTACCCTCGGCGTGCTTTCAGTGATGGTGAGAGTGCGTTAACTCTGAATGAACTAGGCCTTACCAGCAAACAAGAAGCCTTGTTTCTAGAGTTGATTTAGTGATGTCATTCCTTAAGAGCAAAGTTGTAGCAAAAATTATTTCCCTGACAATTTGGTTTGGAATATATAAAATATACATATATGAAGTGTGGGAATTCATTTCGGCTTGTGGTTTTTGATTAGAATACCTGGAAATAGTAGAAATCATGAGCAGGATTTTTCAACTGAAGCCTGATGGAAAGGGCTCTGAACTTGAAACCACATTTCAGCAGTCCCTTCACACTAGCTTAGCCTTTTCTTTCATGGTTAGAAGGATTTTGTTACGATCCAAGTGATAAATACCTAGATTGCACTCTTCCTATCCGTCTGGGCTTTTGGGATCAGTGGTTCTGTTTGTGTCTGGGTACATATCAATTGGTATCAGAGGCAAACACCATGTCTCAGGTTCGAGTCTTAGAAGGGCCGACTTATGGAGGGGGCAACCTAGGGTAACCCGTGTGGGCCGTTTCCCATGTGGGGGTTAGAGTGGGCCGTGTGCCCCGTGGACGTCGGTTTCGAAGAGTTGTGGTATGTTATGATCTAAGTGATAAATACCTAGATTGTGCCCTTCCCATCATTCCAGGCTTTTGGGATCATTAGTTGTGTCTAGGTAAGAATCAGATTTGTTTTAGTTGGTACTGTTTGATTAGCTCATGGGTGGATTGCAGAAGGAAGAAGCCCCTTGATTGAATCTGTTGACTTCTTGTCAAGTTGTTATTGTTTCTTATTATTAAACTTGGCGTCGGTGTGTTAACGATTACGCAAACACATACAGTACCCTCCAATATTCTAAAAAATTTATCCATGCCGGATTTGGTCGAGTTTTGAACTTTGAAGCTACGTTTGCGATACCTGTAGGAGGAAAGAACTGTAATTTATTTAAACTTGAATTCATTGGTCAAGTAATGCTAGTCAACATTTCCGGGAGAGAGGGAGAGATAAAGAAGATGCGATTAGGAATCCCCTTTCATCAATGATTTGTTCATATCCCGAAAGTATCCTCATTTGTTAATCTTCACTTTTTTCATATTCTACTAAGTAATCCCAGGTAGTAAATTTTTTAAAATTTAGAAATATTTCTTTCATTTAGTGTTTGTTTTTTAAAAATATTCTTTAGTTTATCATTTTAATATTCCTTAGTTTATCATTTTAACCCAAAATATTTATACGAGTAATTTGGTATAGATTTGTAATTTCCAAACTGCCCTTACCGTAAGACATTTTGGATTGCTCTTGTTATCTCTCATATTCATAGTTAATCTCTTTCATTTAACTAATTATATTATTTGCACGTGCAAGTTCATAGATAATCTCTTTTATTTAACTAATTATATTACTGGCACATGCCTTGCACGTGCCCGGGCTGTATGATAAATCCCAGTTGCAGGACAACTGATCCTTCTGTAGATCATTAGCTAGTCATGAAAGAATAGGTTATTTTTTTTATTTCTAATGATATTATATAAAGAGTCAAAAAGGTTCAACCACCATGTGGGAACTGACAACCATGTACAGATCATATGCAGTTCTACTACTTCATCAGCCAAATATATTATCATCCAATTTTTAATTTTTTTTTATTTTAAAATTAGTGTTTTGTTTATCCAAGTAATGGTCTCTGATTGGTGTTTGAATACCGGGTCGCTTAAACAAGTTAATTTAACCGTTTCGAACTAGTGGGGTACCCCATAAATATCCTCGAAGACGCCTCGGCCAACTCATGAATCTCCTCGAACAAGTGGGGTTTGTGTCCGCCGAGCCCGGCAGCACATGTGGTGCACAACTATTAAGGTTGGCTAAGCTCGATCGAGCCATCTGAGTATGGGTGGTAGCTGCCATGACCATGACTTGTCTTTCACTCCTTAATAAGCTTTTCCATGTCCTTTTATAGGGCAAGAGGTGAACCTTGCATGAGCCTCTTACTACACTTACCGAGCCCATCACAACTATATTTGTGAGTTCGAGCCATAGTAAATTCGCGTATTATTTGTGAATTTACGTTATCAATATGATATAAAAATACGAAAAAGTTTGCAAAAGTTTTAAGTAAAGCCAATAGTTTGCAAATTTGAAAATAATACGAATAAGATAAAAATGCCTTGTACCATCTTTCTTTTTTCTAGCATGTCATATTTCATTCTTTCTCGTCGCATGTGCATGTAGCTCTTTTTCTTTCTCAAACCCAACCCTGAACCTAAGTCGTTAACTTACCAACTATAGTGTGAACGAAGCACTTACCGACCACCACTCATTCTTCTCCCCTTCTCTTGATCTCTTTCTCTCCTTAAAGCCCTAACCCTAACTATTTCACTATCGTCACAACATCTTAGTTGTGTTGAGGGTTTCTTTTGTTCTACATATTCTTCCATTGCCGTGAGATGATAATTTATGCCTTTATTCATGAAAACCCAATTACAAATTCAGGTCAATTTTTTTCAATTTAAAATTTAAAAGGGCAATTTTTCCTCTTGATCTCCATAAATAGCTTAGTGCACACCATTTGTTCAAAGAAACGACTCGATAGACATTTTTTGTTTTGATTTTTTTAGTTTAGTATAGTTAATCATTAGATTTTATCTATTTATCTATTTTATATTTTATTTATAAAATTAAAATTATTTATCTTTAGTTATCCGATTACATAGTGTAAGTGAAAGGTAACCTTATATTTACAATTGATATGCTTAGCCAAAAATTTTAACGAATTTTTGAGTGTAGGCCCGAATTATACTCGAATTGTTTTAGTACCTCACTATGTTTTGTGTTTTTTGGCCAAATTTTTAAATGAACTATTGGATATATTGTAAAGGGTACATTAAAAAGTGTATATGTTGGATGGTAGAAGTCATCTGATTTAGATTATCCTTGCCTGGTGATGGTGGGGTGGTGGGTACTGATTGCTTGCATGGGATCAGTATGGTTTATGAGCTATTAACTCAGATCAGCCTCGAATTCCTACCAATTCTAATTCACGGGAAGATTGCATTTTGCGGGAATTAAAATATCTACCTAGGAGGCTGATATAATATAAGTCAGAGGAGCTCAGATCAGCTACTCTCAGTCGAAGCGACATGGTGGCAGTGGATTGCATTAGACTTGGTGATCATATTTGTAATGTTTTATCTGAATAATTCATGAATTTAATCTACTGATCAATCATGCATTTTTGTTAAGGTTTTATTTGAATAACTCATGATGAACTACCTACATTAGCAATCACCTGAGATTGCATTAGACTTGATGATCATAACCTTCTTACTAACTGCATTAGTTTTGATAATAGAATAAAATAAACCCCATTTTATTTAATGACCATTTACAAAGAATATGGTTGATCAGACAATTTAAGATCAACCAATCACTAAAAACATTGGTCTAAGGCCAAGGAGAGCCATTGATTGGGCAGCCTTGATTAGGTGGGGCCACCTACCTTGATTGGTTTACAGATGTGTATTCATCTCTATTAGTTAAACAAGGGGAACAAATCATGTTTGAAAGAATTGGTAAAACAAAAATGGAAAAAACAAGAAAACAGACCAAAACAAGCTTCTAAGAAGCTGTTTTGGATCTTTCTTGATCTCAAGTAGAGGCTGGGGCTGTCCAGTACAACTTCACTGCAAATAAAAGCTTCTCCCTCTGAAGAGGCCCATCTTCATGGTCTACAATTTGGCTATTCCATTGCAGTCCATCTGTGATGCTCTTTATCTTCAATAAAATGTCTACGTCGTCTCTGAAGATTACGCTACCTTCGGGCCTTAGGATTCTATCCATCTCTAATAGAATATCTTCCATTTCACATCTGTAATGCAATTGCAGGTAGAAGGATTATTAGAACTTAATTAGTGTCAATGATCTTTATTTTAATGAGAAATCACAGTAATTCATTACCTATACTTGTAGAGGCTAAACACCGAATCGGCGTGAAGCAGGTCATATGTCCTCGGATAAGTAGACATGGCTTCGCACCTGAGAAGATACAAAATTATAAGTGACGGGCTTCGAATACTAATCAAAGCACTTGATATTATTATATGGACAGTGAACCTTACCAATTAAAAATAAATAAAAAACTTACCAGTTCTGATATGTTCCGATCAATCCGCGTTCATAGATGACTCCTAGTGTGTTGATCTTTGCTTCGGACGGGACAACATTCATGACCCACACTGGATCATGGATAAGCGCGGCTGCAAATCCTCCTAAGTAAGAATTCATGTCAAGCAAATTGCGATACCTTCCTTTTTGTCCTAACTGATTGTTCACAGTTTTGTAATATGCTAATCTCTTCTCCCATAGCTCTGTATTTTCTCTGAAGATTTCTGATGTTATTCCCCCTATGCTTCCACTGCTAATCCTTGGTGGGATTGCAGTCAATCTTTTGGGCCATTTCGCCACCTGCCCGCCAGAAGTTTCTTCCATGTTATACACAACAGGTAATGGAGTCAAACAAGTCTCCATTTTGGTGTACCTGAAAATTGTTTCCAATTGAAGTTGAGTTTGAATTATGAAAACTAGTGAAGCCCAGGTAACATAACCATGAAAGAAGCTCATTCTCAGTGAAATGCACATACCAAGCCTGGTCCGAATCTTGTGCTGGGCAGAATGGAAGAATTTTGGGAACCTTCCGACTGATTTTACAATTGATATGATTAATGGGTTTCTGCCAAATAGCAATATCCCCCTTCTCTATCAATTTCTTCCAGCATAGGCTTCTGGCTACATTCTCAATCACAGACTGTTCAGCATTCAGATCTTCCTTTGTTCTCTCCCAGCCTCTCCAGTATTTCTTCCAGTTGATGGGTGGTCCCGACAGAATCCAATATCCACCAGGACGGAGAATCCGATCAACTTCAATTAAGTATAGCCCATCTGTTCACAAAAATACATAATTATCCTTCAATTCGAATCCAAAATTCGTCGAAATACTGAACTTATAAATGTTAGGACAATTGTTGTAACTAGATTACCAAACTGGCCCCATGGAATGAGGCAACGGGAGCAATGAGCCATGTCGAAAGCCCGTGACGGGTAAGGAAGCCTGTTGGAAGCAAGTACTCCGATCAATGCAGGAACTCCTCGTTCAAGGGCAAATTGCACCTGCGCTTCATGGGAGTCCCTTGGCGCGAACGACACAGTTAAGATGTTTCGCGATAGAAGGTAAGCTCCCCAACTTGCAACCTACAAGATTAATGGTGAATTTCAAAACCAGAGTACCATTTTTCTTCTCAATTTCAACTTACAATTTGTAGCATTTTTGGCACTGTTCAGAATATACTTTAAATCATGCCCAATTTTGGTTAAGGAGAAGTGGAGAACTCCTTGATGGAACCTTCTAAATGCTGGTTCCCATTCATGTATGTGATGTATCCTCTACAGTGACCAGTGGTCCAGTACTAAAGAAGTTTCTATATGTCTGTGAACGAAAATCAGAGCTTCCTCTCAAAAGAAACTGGTTTTTTTTAATTAAAAAAATAAGCTTAAATAAGAAAATATTTTCCCAGATTTTCAAAATATTTTATTTAACTCCTAATTTATTACTAAAATCCGAATTTATTTCTACATTAAAAAGGTTTCCAAAAAAAGAAAAGAAAGTATCCACAGCCGGTTGGTTTACCCAACCCGTCCGGGAAGCTCCGACCGGCCGTCTCCGACCTTGGTATCGATAATTATCACAACCCAGATAAAAAAACTCATCAAAAACAAGATCTAACAAAACAAATCCTCAAAAAAAATCTAAATTTTTTAAGTTCACAACAATCAAAGACGAAACAAGCTTACCCCACAACCAGTATCAATGGCAGTTCGAATAGACCCATCTGTGAGATTAATCAGCTTCCCAATATCATCAATATACGCATCAGCACCATGAGGAAACATAGTCCCACCACCCGGAAACTTAAACTTGTCCCCTTCAAATCGAATCCAGTTCTGAACCGCTTTCTCGACCGTTAATTCCTTATGCGGCACGTTCGCGTACCACGCTAAATCCCGACTCGCCGGCCAAGCAAACGGGTTCTTATAACCGTACGGCGCCGGAATCCGGCACTTCAGTTCTTCACCTTTCTCAGGGCAATGTCTTTCTCTGTAAATCAACCTGTCTCGATCAAACTTCAACGATCGCTTCGCGTCCTCGCAAGGCGTATACTCACTGTATTTCACGTCGCAGGGAGGGTATTTCTTCCGACTAATCGGCGATATCGACGTTGAAGCTTCTGCTGAGTGGTGGGGATTGAAATCTAGCTCTGACGATGAAGAAAAGGTAGTGTTTTTAATAGGTATGCATCGGATTGTTTGGAAAAGTTGGGAGGTGGGGCTACTGTGTTGCCAAACGCCGAGGAGGTAAGAGAGAGAACAAAGGATGGTGATTAAGGCTAGAGAGTAGAGATTGGTTTTCTTCAAGTAAGGATATTTGGGTTTGGAATTGGTGTAGTAAGGTGGGTTAGAACCAGCCATGGCTACCACCACTACTGTTTGATACTTACTCTGCAAATCTCTGTGCTTTTTTTTTTTTTTTTTGTGATTCTCTTTCTGGGGTTTGAGATTTGAGAGATGGGATGAAAAGGGGTTGAAGAAAGATGGGTTTAAATGCTAGTTGATCATGTGGGATATGAGTATGTAAATGGAGATATAATATAGGTGAGAGAGAGAGAGAGAGAGGTTTGAAATACAGACGTGGGGGAGGTGAAGGAGAGGAGACGAGGAGATATTATAGAGCGAATCACATCCAATCGTGATTGAACTCAGGGTGAGCTCAATGGCATCCACAGGTCAACACTAGTCCTTTTTAACCCTTATTAACCATGGTTAAGAACTTAAAATTTATTAACACTTTCGGGTCAACAATATAACCTTGTTTTTAGAAATTCTTTTTTAAAAAAAATTAAGCTTAGGATTAAATTTCTTAACCCCAAGGTTAAAATTTTTAAAATATTTTTTCCAAAAACCAAGGTTTATATTGTTGAACCCTAAGGGTTTAGAAATCTTTAATTTTTTAACTATGGTTAATAGAGGTTAAAAAGGACACATGTTAACCCGTGGTTGTAATTGAACACTCCTTGAGTTCAGTCACGATTGACTGTGATTCGATCTCGATATTATAAGGTTGTAGTCGGGTTTACCTAATTAGGATAATCAGTATAGGTGGGATTTGGGGTTGTACCCTTTCAGGTACGACCTGTACTCATTGACCATTAATTTTTTTAATGTATTATTATTTCAAGATTTTCAATTCTATCTGTAAGTAGTCCATGGTGGTGGTGGTATGTTGTGAAGTTGCTTTCCAGACCCAAACCTTCTCTTTTTTGGTTCATTTTATGAAAAGAGGTTTAAAATTTACTGAATGGAGAGCCAGTTAGAGTGGTAGCTAGGGATGAAGAAATCATAGCTGTGTGATCAAAGAGTGTACAACTTCTTACCAAAAAAAAAAAAAGTGTACCAACCTCACAGGGTCCCAACTTGCATCAGTTTTTTTTTTTTGGTTTTTCGAGAGCTCAATTCATACTCGAAATAAGAATCAAATCGTCTGTGTTCGTGTGGCATTCCCTACGTTCTTGGTACAGTTGTTAAATATCCGTATAAAGTAAGAGATCTTGGGCTTTAAACCTTCAAGAATATAGGAAAGGTCACACGAAATAACACAACCTCGAAAAATCAGGGAAGGCCACACGAAATCTTGGGCTCAAGCTTGATTAATTAAAATATTATATTAAAAAATATTGTGAGAATAATAAAACAAATTATTATTATTATTATAAGTAATATATTATTATTTATATTTAAGCCGAGCTCAAGCTAAATTGAGCCTCAACCAAGCTGAGTTTTAAGTCGAGCCAAATTAAACGGGGCCTGGGTCGAGCTTTATTTAAATATAATTTCAAACAAAAATAAAAGTTCAGCTCGACATTAATCCAAAACTTAAGCTTAAATTCAACTTGATTGAGTTGAGCCAAGCCAATAAACTAACTTGGCTGGAATATACTCCTAATTTTAATATAGGGGCCATATGTTGAAGGGGTTTCGTGGAGGGGACGAAGGGTAGTTGTTAACTTGCTAAATTTGAAAGTTTGATTTAAATGTCTCCAGCAAATGACACCCACCGATTTAGAATTACGCGCATTGGGTTGCATAGGAAATTTTAATGCCACGCTCATTTAATGCACGTGAAATTGCATGTACCAAATACCCATATGGATACATGAATACCTCACTAATCCGAGTTGGGATCATAGATAATTGCGATTGACTCACAAGTCAACATGTGTCCCTTTACAACCCCGCCTCTTACGAGAGTAATAGTGGTGTGGCCTTAAGTGGAGGGAGGTCTGAGGATCCAATCCCCCAGGTATGAGTTGCAAGAGCTTCAATGCCCAAGCTAACATCTGCCCATACTAATATAGGTAAATGATGATTGTGGGGGAAATTCTTTGGTCCTCCATGCGTCAATAGCTCAGGTTGATTGGTAGAAAAATGCATGCATGCTCATAATTCGCCTTTGTTGATGCGGGTGGGGACCCCTCTTGTTAAAGTCCTCTGACGATCAAGTCAGTATACATTGAAGATGAAATACAAGACAAGCTTTGAGAAAGAGAATGTCTTAAAGTATTTGTTTTTTGAGTAGGGCTTTCTCCTTGATGAAGGCCCTCCATGGTAGAGGTTCAGTAGTTGTAGCCTTTTCCTTCGCCCTTCTTTTTCATTTTTTTTTCTCCCTTTGTGGGAGGTCTGGGGTATTTATAGGTTTGAGTTAGGATGCCTCATGGTGCCCATCTATGCCTATGCATGGCCATGCAACGTGCTTTGTGATTATTATCAAATATATCAGATGAATCTTCCTTTATACGTGCTGCAAGTGTAAGCCTACTTTCTTTGATACGTGTCACACGTGTAAACCTACTTTCTTCAGGTCAGTTTTGGATTGTTTATAGGCTGAAATGACAATCATTAACTCCTAATTGTCAGAGCATAGAGATCATTTCCTGATTACTTTGTCCTGAAAGTCGGTTTCGTCTTCTACGTTAGCCTCGTCCTTCACGTTGATATCGTCATTTACGTTGGTATCGTCATTCGACCACGAATACTGATATCATGCCTTGACTACGAGCTACGACATCGTCCTGATGACGACGATTTCAGATACCTTCTTAATAATGACAATTTCAGACACCTTCCTGATGACGAGGAATTTTGATACTAACCTGATGACGATGAATTTTGACATCGTCCTCCGGAGCACGAATCTTATACTCGCCCTTACCACACTTGCTCATTTTACGAATTTTATTTATTATAATTTACCCATTTACGATGCTTTGAACGTCCGTTCGGAGTATCGTAAATTAATTGAAAATTGACGTTGAAGAATACCTACTGACCCGCGGAAGGCAAAAAGTTGCATGCACTTTATGAGCATATGGACTGCCATAACAGCTGTATGCAATTGTTCCATATGCATGACGAACAATCGTGTCTCATTTAATGTTGGCAGGTCCTCATCATTACTGATTGTGGGACTCGATGCACGAAAAAACTTGTGACGGTTAGCCTTGCATAGAGGAAGACGATCATATCCCTGGGCTTTCATACGTGTATGGCGAAGATGAGGACCAATCTCGTCATGCTGCAATTTTCTTATGACATGCCGACTTCAATTTTGCACATGACCATTGTGCCCTTGAGCATATACTCGTGTATGGTGGAGATGGAGGGTATTCTCGTTCTGACATTTGTTGATTCTTATATAAATAAGATGAGATAGTCCTCATCTCTTCACTTCGATTTTAATTCATACTGATACCTTGCCAACTCAAAGAACCTTCCTGTGACCAAACATCAGTGCAACCTTGTCTTCTTCGATTCCTCTCATTTCTTCAGACTTTAGATAAGTTCTTGCTTTGGTAATCTTATTTTGGTTTTTGCTTCATAAGCTGGCTGACTTACTGTCCGTGTCATCCTTGAAGATCTGGAAAATGAGATGACAGAGGACTGTGATGAGCAACTGAAGATTTCCCAAATTTCAAAGCACCGATTGAAGATTTTTGGGATAAAGTCATCCGGGATGGTTGTTCTTTCGATGTCATCATCATCTCAGAGAGGGATGAACTTCAAATCGTGGATAATCCCTCTCACTGTTGAGCGTGCACTACGATGTTTTGAGTTTTTTGCTGAGCCTAGTGCACCTCCCGTCCAGTTTGTGTCTGGGCCTGAAGAGCTTCTTGTGGCACATCCTTTTGTTGGCTTGAAAGAACAACCATCTTGGCAGTGAAGGAGAGGAGATATTATAGCCTGATTGAACTCAAGGAGAGTTCAATGGCATCCACAAGTCAACACTAGTCCTTTTTAACCCCTATTAACGGTTAAGAACTTAAAATTTATCAACCCTTTAGGGTTCAACAATATAACCTTGCTTTTAGAAATTCTTTTTTTAAAAAAATTAACCTTAGGATTAAATTTATTAACCCCAAGGTTAAATTTTTTAAAATATTTTTTCTAAAAACCAAGGTTTATATTGTTGAACCCTAAGGGTTAAGAAATCTTAACTTTTTAACTATGGTTATTAGAAGTTAAAAAGGACACGTGTTGACCTGTGATTGCAATTGAACACTCCCTGAGTTCAATCGCGATTGGCTGTGATTTGATCTTGATATTATAAGGTAGTAGTCGGGTTTACTTAATTATGATCATAATCAGTATAGGTGTACGACCTATACTCATTGACCCAGGGGTGTATCCAAACCGAGCTAGAAGCTCGGGTCGATTAAGCCGAACTTGAGGCCGAATTTTAGGATAGATCGAACCGAGCTGATTTTTTGAGTTTGAAAATGTGTTCAAGTCGAGCTCGAGCCAAGACCTCTTTGATTCAGCTTGACTAGAAGCTGGGCTCAATTGAGGCTCGAGCTTGATTGGGTTTAAATGTCAAATAAAAAATTAAGAAAATATTATATATAGGGGAATGCTATCCTTCAATGTGTGAAATTGTTAACTTTCACTAGACTTTTTTACCCCTATGTATTGAATATCATTCTATTAAATGAAAGGGTATTTTGGTATTTTCACAGGAAATAATTCATTAAATGGGAGAGAGAAGAAGTGCAAGAAAAGTTAAATTGTATTTATTCTCTCTTACATTTAATGACTGTTCTCTTGTGAAAAGACTAAAGTACCCTTACCTTTAATGGATTTTGTTAATTAATGCAATGGTAAAAATGTCTTTATGGTTTTCTAGGAAATGCATAAGTGGTACAAATGCCGAGAAAATAAATTCAAGTCTCTACACAGATACCATAGCTAACTTTGCCATGTTGAAATAATATGACACTCTAAAAGAAACTTTTAGATTTGTTAAATATGATTTCCCGTAACATGGTTGTGTTATATCTAACCAAAACTTAATCTTTAGAGATAAGATCTTTATCTCGTTTCTTGAAACTGAAGAGATAGATAATCGCATCACTCTTCACCTAATCTACTCTAGAGGGGCAATCTGGGAAAAACCTCAAGTTCTTTTCTCTCTGATGATCATACGGTCCTACTTTGTTGATAGATATTTCAAACCAGGGTTACCAAGTTCGCTACATGCTATAACGAACTACGAACCGAGCGAACTTGAACTGGTTCGTGGTTCGGTTCGGTCTGGTTCGTGAAATTGAACGAACCATATTGTGGTTTCAAAACAATCTTAGTTTGTCTAATTTTTTATTCAAATTTATTGATATTTTTTATTAGGTTCGGCAAATTTATACTTTGAGTTCACAAATCTTTCATAAAAAGATATTTTTAATTATTATTTTTCAAATAAGTATTTGTAATATATTGTGTACATGCTTAAAATATATATTTGTATAATATATATTTTGTTTTACATGCTTAAGTAGCGAACCAAACTAAAGAATCTAAGCGACCCGAAAAACGAATTATCTCATCCTACCCTTAGCGAACCGGGTTCACCATAGAGTGGCGAATTGCGAACCGCGAACCCGAATTCGAACCAACGAACCAGGTAACATTGTTTCAAACTAATCTTAATTGACTCCAAATTCTCTTATTTGTGAACCCTGTTTTTTGTAATTCATCACATAGCAATTCAATCACTTTCCATAATATAATATCTACAGTTTAAATACAAAGAGAGCGGAGCTCCCCTTTTTACATTGTGAGGGTGGCAATATGCTAATTATGAGTGTTGTCAAATTGCCCCAGCCTCCCTCAATAATTACAACCTTGCCACTGCCCATGTGTAAATAGAGGAGTTCTCCTCCAACACCGTGAAGCAGAGCTCCGGCTCAAAATTAATCTCTAATATCTAATAGAGCAATAATCCTCTCCTCGGTTAACAAGTTTTAACCCTTGTGGTTAAAATATTTTTTTCCCTCGAAACCAAGGCTAAATGTTTTAATTCTAAGGATTAATGATTTTTAACCACAGTTAAAGGGAATTAAAAGGAGACACATGGCCGAAAGGAGAGGGGGAGGGGGGGGGGGGGGTGATGAGGGGTGAGACACATTTTTCTCCTTATGTTTGATACTATACATAATAAAAACTCCTCTTTTAGTTTCCTAAAATTTCCTTATTAACTTTACTAAATTTTTCACTAAGTTTCACTCTATATCTAAGATACCCTTATTAAATTTCTTAACTCTTTTCACCAACATTTTTTCTATTTCGAAACTGTCCACGTACTTCTTATTTAGGATTGATTTTCTCACTTTTAAGAGTAAAATAAGACCTATTTATACCATTAATTCCAAATTATAATATACGAAGAAGGGAGTACATTTCAAAAGATATCCGGCCTCCCAAAATACCCTTAATTGCAAATGTATTTAAAAAAAAATACATGTATAGAATACAGATATTCATATTTCAGGAGGAAATCTTTGGAGCAAGAAAGCAAGAACTCTTCTTTAACATTGGTTGTCTTCAAGAGAAAATCTTTAACTAGGTTTTTCGATATTGGTAGCCTTCTTCGTTAGGCTAAGTTTTTTTAACTGCTTAATAAAGTTGGGCTTCCAAATATTAGAATGTGGTTTTCTTTATTTTATTTTTTAGGGGTGATTTTGTTCCCTTTATCCTAAAGTAAGCTATTATTGAATTAGATGAGTTTTTAGAATTTTATCAAAAGATCAAACTCTAAAAAGCTATTACTAGTTGTCAAAATTCAGAGGCCTTATTTTGTTGTTTGGCAATTTCTCTTCCTGTTTATACAACCCATTAGCTTCCTACCAAGGGTCGTCGTGCTTAGGTCCACACCACTTTATTGACGGAGTCTTTACTATTCGAGCTGTAGATCCACGATGTGGACCTAAGATCAAAGTTCTCAAGGCCATTATTGCTTAAATCAGGGGGTAAGGGTCATTTTTCAAGAACAAGAATTACATTAAAGGTCACCATCAATAAAGAGTGACTAGGGGGAGAACCTTAGTATCAATTAATGGGTCAAAAAACCTAATCATTTGAAACTGGGTCAAACAATGGACTTATCAATGCCAAACCAAAATTCATGGAAATGAATCCCGACCATCTATTAAGGGAAATACACACTGCCACTAGAGCGCAAATAAGAGTGAGGATCACCCAGCCAAGGCCAATTACATGACGGCACGTAGTCTCTAAATGCGGGGTGTGCTAATTACTGTCCTAAAAATAATGACATAAACCCTAGCCAAAACCATTCTCTTCTTTTTAAAAAAAATATGATTGGTGCTAATCGACCCATGTAGAAAATTTTCAGCAGCACTCCCTCGGGAAAATTTGCGCTCGCCCAGATGTTGGGCTATCGTTTTAGAATTGGCTAGACAGGCAGACTCTGAATTTGGCTTGGACAACCCTATCTTGAATCTGGATAGGATTCTAACATATTTAGTGGCCAATAATACAATATTCCGTCAAGAATGCTAGGAAGGTGTGGAATTTTGGTGCACATTTGAAAAGTTGTAGAGATGGTGTAATGAGCAAGTTACTTTAGAAGAGACAGGATGGAAGAAGGTAGGGACAGAGACCACTTCCAGGGGTTATCCTCAAACATTTTAAACAGAAAAGCTTTTTGATTTCTAATTCCCAAATAATTCAGTAGATACATATATATCACTAGTAAAAACCCGTGTGATGCACGCCATGGAAAATGAAATGAAAATAATGAGGGGAGGTATATAGAAGAAAAGTTTTTAAAAAATCTATTAAAAAAATAAATGTTGTTCATATTTTAAAATACATTATTCGTTACATAATATAACCCTAAAAATACTAACTCAAACTTGCACGTGCATATTAAGTTAAGTGGTTCTAATCAAAACATCTCATGAAATAGTTTTGTTCCCAAATTCACAATAGACATGCTGTCCATACTCATATTTGATCATTGAATAATGTGATCTCATACTGTATATAAGAATTGCAAATGGAATGAAATTGATAATGATGAATTATTTCATGGCAACTAAAGCCACAAAATGGGTGGACCAATAGTTCCTAGGTGTCTCACCAAGCGGGAGGTCCTGGGCTCCATTCCTCACTCCCCCTCTGGGGCTACTTCTGCCTGGTTTTCCGGACTTACCTGGTGTGGTGGGTTGCGGGCCCTCATCACGGCCCTCTAATCCCTGACCCGAAGGGTTGGAACACCCCGGGTTCTCCAAAACAAAAAACAAAAAACTAAAGCCACATAAACAAATATACATATTAGCAATTTTGCTTTGCCAAATTAAATGTATATGAATGGTAAATTGCAGAAATTGAATCAAATAATAAATTCAAATGAGCACATTGTAAAACAGATTCCCGAGAAGTTTGATTGCCGGCTGTAGCAGCCACCCAAACCAAAGAGCGGTAGGATTGTGTTACTACTCAACATCTTATATTCATGTCTTATAAAAGATCACTGCAACCACTTCATTTGAGTTCCTGAAGGCAAACAAAACCAAGGGGACAGAGAGAATCTCATTTGGGTTTTCTCTGAGAACTCAAAGAAACCCAAGAAAAAAATCAAGAATGAAAAAATAAAACTTGGAAGAACACATCTCTTACCTCAAGATCTATGCCTATGGCAAAGAAATCTAATTAAATCCCCTCAAATTACAGTGCAAATCAAAGGATTGGAGATAACCCATTAAAACCTAGAACAAAAAAAAAAGAAAAAAGGTTGTAAAAGAAAAGATAGGAAATAAAATAAAAAAATGAGACAATGATGGTTCTTTCTATTATGTAGTTGTGAAGTGGGGTATTTTTACGGAAATTTCCCTAAGAGATATATATGTTGTCCAATTTTTCAAAATACATATATTCAACCTTTATTTAGTAAACTTTTTGTAACTGTAATTAATTAAAGTAAATTGAACAGTTTCGAAATCTCTGTAACAGTATCTAATAAAATAAATCAGAACAGTATTAACTTACTGGAAATAGTAGATCAAGTCGAGAAGAACTCTTTCCTTAAGACAAATTTCGTCCCTCGCACAGGTGCTTACGAATATTCAGACGTCTATCTCCCAGGATAAAATGATATTTTTACAAGCAGAAGAAGCACTTCTATCCACTTGTCTAGCGAACCAAAAACTAGCTTTGGGCCAGGATGGGACTGAATCAAAGAAGGGCTGTATGGACCTGTTTTGGAATCCAAGGCCCATTGCATATAGTCTAGACTTGGGCTTAGCTTAAAATCAAAATAAGATTTCACCGGAGTGGAATATCTTGCGTTAGGCTGAAAGCCTTAAAATGGCCCGGATTGCACTCTCCTCCTTGTGGCCTTGTGCATTCACCCCAAAAGGGAGAAAGCTAAAAGGAGTTTTGGTGGGCCGGGCTCCAGTTATTGAGGGCATTGTTGAGTTGGATGTTGCTAGCTCCATTCCCCCCCTTGTGCATTTGCCCAATAGGGGGAAATTGATAGTAAAGTTTTCATGGGCCCACAGTGACCTAACACAAAAGCTTAGAAGCCAAATCATCTAGGGTAAATTACACTCACCTTCCCTGAGATTTGGCGAAATTTTAGAAATCTCCCCCCCTCTTGTTTCTAAAATTACACTGACCTCCCTGTCAGTGTTTAAAGTTCACACTATTAACTTGGGAATCCACTTTTACTATTTTACCCTCATTTCACTTGGCTTGTGAAATGTTTGGTACTAGTGGGTCTCATTCCTATCTCTTTGGTGAGCAACCCATGTGAATGCGATGCTTGAAAGATGTTTGTGTACATGTGAATAGTTGATGGAAAAACTTAATTAATGTTTTGTTAATTAGTATTTATTTTTGGATCAAAATTAAGTTTCTGTTCAAAATAAAGAATATTGACGTACTCCTATAATGTCACTAAGGCTCCACTTATTTGCACATAAATTGTTTTACAACATAAACCATTTACGAAGGAAAAGTTTTTATGGTAAAATATGATTTTTTTTAAAATCAACTTTTTGTTGTTTGGTTGCATTCTTTGATAATAAGACAAATTTTTTTTTGAATATTTTTTTTCAAAAGTAAAATTATAAAAATTTAAAACTAACAAATTTAATATATTAAAAAAATTAAGGGAATTTTAAAACATATTTTTAAGAGACAAATTTTACAAGAATATGACTTGTCAGTACTCGAAACATATTTTGTTGTTGATGTTGAAGTGTTTTTGTTAAAGAATAAGTGAGTTAAAAAACATTTATTGTGTTATTGGTATTTGAGGGCAATTCAGATATTTTAAAATATTTAAACCATGACATCATCAAATTTTGTCAATGTTTTTTTTTTTTTTTTGGTTGAAAAATTCTGTGTAACAACGTATTAAAGGAAGAGGAGGAGGAATCTTGTACCACCATTGTTTTCAGAACCGGACAGGCTGTCGAAGCAGTGGGAGGATCGGTTCAACCGGTCGGTCCGACCGGTTTGCCAAGAAACCCTCCAAAAGCATGTTTTGTTGCGGGATGTCTATAAAGAAGCGCAAGCAGAAACCTGCTAACCTTTCTCTCTTTGATCAATCAAGAGATTTGAGGGGATGTTTTGTACCACATGCATCCCTTATCTATCCAACACGAATTTTCCTCTCTGATCTTCTCAACCACACCGAGAAGCACAATAGAAACCGGGTTCAGTCCAGGCGAAAAAAAGTTTAAAAAACCCACATGGGTTTCGATTGCTCTTCTCTAGTTGTAGAGATTTTCCTCTACCATGAGAGTGCAAATGGTGAAGGACACGAGTTTCAATTAGAACCCATGGTCCCTTCACAAGCACAACCATGTATTTGTGAAGTTCGTCGTTTCGATTCTTCTTATGGGTCTTGCTTTTCACCTCTTTT
This sequence comes from Tetracentron sinense, assembly GCA_015143295.1. Lineage (NCBI taxonomy): Eukaryota > Viridiplantae > Streptophyta > Magnoliopsida > Trochodendrales > Trochodendraceae > Tetracentron > Tetracentron sinense. The sequence goes on along the minus strand of CM026572.1, from coordinate 25,956,754 downwards.
TGTCCCATTCCATCGGATTTTGTGGAGAAAACAGGGGCTCCTTAGGCACTGCCTCAGAAAGGTATGAAGTTTGGTTACTCTCTTTTATCTGAGCTGACCCTTTGTGAAAATCTGGGTGTTGCATGTTAAGGTTCGGGACAGGAATCGGCGTCACCACGCGGAATGAGGGAGCTAGGAGCAGAGGGAGGGATGGATAGCTCCATGGGAGATGATGGATGATGCGGAGAATTGAAGCGAAGGAGGCTGTGGAATGACCGCTTAGAATAGGGGTTTTCTTCAACAAGAAAAGCAGCACTTGAAGAATGAGATGGTGGACTGGGGACGAAGACTGATCATCAGCAGTTCGAATCGGGGTTTTCTTCCGGTTATGGTAATCGGTAGCCAGTTCCACCGGTTACCGGTTCAACCGGCCGGTTCTCCCGATTCTTTAAAAATGGCATGTTTCTTAAGTGGTTCCGATTATGGAGGTTTTGATAACCGGTGAGGGGGCTGGTTCCATCGATTCTACCGGTCCGGCGGTCCGATTCCACTGATTTGACCGGCCGGTACACTAGTTACCACTACTTGAAACACAAGGCCTCAGGCAGTATAATTTCAAAAACAAGAGGGGAGGTTTAAGAAATTTTGCCAAACCTTACGGGAGGTCGAGATCAGTGTAATTTACCCACTCAATCAGCTACGATAATAGGATTTGGCAAATCCGGTTATCACCCCTTAGGTCTCCACGTGTCCCTTATGACACCCCTTAATTAATGTGGTTAAGATTCACCCACCCCTAGGACCCATGGTTGGTCTTTACAAAAAAAAATATTAGTTCTTATTTTAAAATATTTTAATATTAAAAAAGTCCTAAAAACAGTTTTTTAATTTTTAAAAAATAATATAAAAAAACCAAGGATGGGTGAGTGAACCTTGGGGGTAGGTGAATCTTAACTACAGTTAAGGGGTGTCAAAAGGGACACGTGGAGACCTCAAGGGGTGATAACGGGATTTTCCACGGAGATACTTATCGTGAGGTCATTGTGCATTCGGCAAGTTGGTGCGAATGTGTTTGAGGACAAGCTCTGGCATTGTACTCTGGAGGACGAGCGATGGAGACGTAGAGGGTGTAGCTTGGGAGATATAACTCAGAAGATGTAGCTTAAGAGTTATAACTCAGAGGAAGTAGCTCGGGTACAGAGGACGAAGCTCGGAGGACGTAGCTCAGAGGTCGTAGCTCGGGTACAGTTGAGCTCGGAGGATGGAGGACGTAGCTCAGGTACAGTCGACAATGTAGCTGAGAGGACGTAGCTCGGGTACAGTCAATAACGTAGCTCAGAGGACGTAGCTCGGGTACAGTCGATAGTGTAGCTCGGAGAACGGAGGACATAGTTCAAGTACAGTCAACAACGTAGCTCGGAGGACGAAGGACATAGCTAAGGTATAGTAGACAGCGTAGCTTGGAGGATGGAGGATGTAGCTTGGGTACAGTAGACAACATAGCTCGGAGGACGTAACTCGAGTACAGTCGACAGCGTAGCTCGAAGGACAGAGGACGTAGCTCGGGTATAGTCGACAACGTAGCTCAGAGGACGGAGGATGTAGCTCGGGTACAGTCGGCAGCGTAGCTCGGAGGACGTAGTTCGGGTACAGTCGACAACGTCAGGCACGAGTTCAGGTATGAGTGTACCCAACAGATGATCAAACAAGTGGTAGTCTGACATTAACATATCACTAAGTAGATAAACATGAAACATTTAGTATTGACAGAGTGTAGGAGTACTGATCATGGAGCCGAGGATTTGGCTTCAAAAGGTTCTCTTTTTGTCTATCTTACACGTGCACACTCCTACATGTGGACGTTGCTAAATGTTCATCATCTTGTGCAAGTAAGCAAAATGCTATATCATTTTCATCCTGTTGGTGCCCGTATGACATTTTTATAGGGAAAATAATCACCTCCTCGGTCGGTGAAGCGAGAAGGGGCATCTCGACTCCCATTTTCTTGTCACATGTCTATATTTTAATTTCTTTTAATTGTGGTTAAGAATCACTCATCCCTAGGGCTCATCTATCTACCGTTGGTTTTTAGAAAAATATAATAAAAAAATTTAACCACAGGATTAAAAAAGTTTACTCCGAATTCATGACAATTGAAGGGGCAGGTTTATGAGAGCGAGGAGCAAAGTTCGATCCTTGCATGTGGAGCGAACTATTGCTCTTTCTATATTAGCATGACCTCATTTTAATATTTTGAGCAATTCATTTATGCTAGCGTTGTCAATCCTGGGACACTAAGGGCTGATACCGACATTATCATCCTCCATGACATAGGCATTTTACGCTTATGACACACCATTAGTTTGCGTGGACGCTCCGAGAAAAGAGAATTCAAAGAGTTGTGCATTGGTGGGTGTACAGTGAATTAGGCAGCCCCCATTGTTAAGGACTAGCTCTCCTCATCCTCGAGCTCCCCATCCTTGAGCTCCTTTCAAGTTTCGCCTTGAAACAAAGAAAAAATTTATTTTGTTCCCAAAAAAAAAAAGGGACAAAATGATTATTTTTTTTGAATTGTACGTGTAACTAAGTGATTTTCGAGATATGTCTAATTGGATGATTAAACCTCTTCTTGATCAGAGGTCATGAGCCTGTCTAAGAAAAGATCGTTGACTTGCGGTGAAAGGGAGAATAAAACGGCAAAGAAAGGTGAGCAATAAAACACGCAAAAAAAGGTGAGCAATAGAACACAAAGATATCGAGAGTTCCGATGTGACTACTGTTGGCCTTGTATTCGAGTTGTCATGTCCCTTTGGACTCATAGTTCATCCTCAATATAGGATTATTTATTTATTTTTTGTTGGGCTATATATAGGATTTTAGATGTGAGACATTTAAAACGAAGACATTTGTAACAGTTGTAACAGACACTTTATGACATTAATTATAATAATGCCTTTTAGTTAATGCTCTTATTAATTAGCAGATATCTTATTCCTCGGGTCTCTTACAATGACGAATTACTCTAAAAAAAAATGCTCTAAGTGGATTGGTAAAGACGATTTTGCACTTCCTTCTTTGAAATATGTGGTGGTACGTACCCCAACCAACAAACCTCTCACCCTCTAAACCTTAAGTCTCTTTTACCACCTTTTAGGTTTTGCAAACGTTATATTGAAGGCGCATAAGTTTATAGTCAAAGGCGTTTTGCCTAACACCGAAGACGCATTAATTATTTATCAAAGGCAAAAGTCAAAAGCGTATTAGCTAAAACCGAATGCGCAATGACTATTTATCAAAGATGCATAGAACTTCTTGGAATAATTCTCTCTTTTCTTTTTAGAATGTTTGTCAAAGGCGAAAAGTGAGTAAGTTCTATGCGCCTTTGATAATTGCGTCTTTAGTCTTAGGCAAAACGCCTTTGACTATAAACTTATGTACTTTTAACATAACGTTATGAAAATTCTAAAATAAGTTAAAAGAGTTTAAGGATTGAAGTGTAAGAGATTCGTTGGTTGAGGTACGTACCACCACACATTCCAAAGAAAGAGGTGTGATGCCCTTTTTACCAACTCACTCAGAGCATTTTGAAGAGTAATTTATCATTGTAAGGCACTCAAAGAAACAAGATATTTAATAATTAATGGGTGCATTAACTACAAGACGTTAATATAATTAGTGTCATAAAATGTCAGTTACAATCGTTGCAAATATCTTTGTTTTAATGTCTCTCATCTTAAACCCTATATAGAATGGATGGTAAGTCCAAAAGGGACATGACAACTCAAGTGCAATAAGGCTAAACGGTAGTCACCTCGGTATTCTCAAATCTTTTTGTGTGCTCTCAATCCCCTTCGTTTTGCCATTTTGTTTCCTTTCTACAGCAAGTCAGAATAGTCTTTTCTTAGACTTAGATTGATCGATGATCACGAAAGATGTTTAATCATCCGATTCGATCAGGGTCCCAAGTTCATTGTATGCTATAGTGAACTACGAGCCCGAAATAGTTCTTAGTTGAAACTGAGCAAACCACACAGTGGCTTCAAAACCGACTTGGTTTGTCAATTTTTTTATTCAATTCTATTGATAATTTTTTTGGGTTTGGTAAATTTATACTTTGAATTCACGAACTGTTCATAAAATGACATTTTTTTTAATTGTTTTTGAAATAAGTAATTATAATATATCATTTACATGCTTAAAAAATATTTATTTTTATAACATAATATAAAATATATATTTGTTTCACATGCTTCAGTAGCGAACCAAGCTAACAAACCAAACTAAAGAACCAAAGCGAACTGAAAAACAAATTATCTCATCCTCTAGCGAACTAGATTTAATCTAGAATGGCGAATTACAAACCGCTAACCTAAATTCGAACCGAGTGAACCGGAAAACCAAATAACATTGGATTAGACACATCTTGAAATTATCCAATTACAAACTTTAGATTAGTTAAGCTTAACCACAATTAAAAGAGACAAAAGGGATAGGTGTGGTGGCCTGTAGTAGGGACTGGGGTCTGCGTTCTTATAGGAAGAACGCATGCACAAAAAGAATTACACTCTTCATTTTATGAATTAGTCTACGGTACTCTTAAGGTACTCTTAAAGTGTACTCCTAAATCTTAATTATTTAACTCAATTATTAAATGATTAGGATTAGAGTTGATCAGGATTAGAGTTTACGTGAAATTAGAAAAGACAATAAGCTAAGCTAAATCCTGACCTTTAGTAGTTAATTAGTTATAGATGGTTAGAATTAGAGAGTATATTTGGGAGTGGATTGATCAAACTCATACTCATACCCTTAGAATTAGAGAGTATATTTAGGAGTACCCATAGACCGAAGTCACACCCATAAACCAACTCTTATTTTAGGATAAAGTTTCTAAGACCCATTAGGTCCGAAACTATGCTCTAAGAGCATGAGATTTCAGATGGGGCTAAGAGCATGAGATTTCATGTAGGGCCTACCATGTGAAATGGGCCTCATCTGAAATCCAATGCTCTTAGAGCATGGTCTTGGTGGTCTCAGCCCTAATGGGGTCTCAGTAGAAAAGTCCCTTATTTTATTATCAAAAGTTGGGAGTTTAGGAAAATCTTTTAAATTGTGAGAGTATGATTAGCATTCCTCCACAGTGTATAATGATGCGTAACCCAACGGTCACAAACGCATTATCGGAAGGCAAGCACGTGCGTTCCCGGGCAAAAAGACCCCAAACCCAAAAGGCAATGAAATGCACCGATTCCGTACACCAACTCCCTCAACGGTCATTTTGACCGACATAGTTCAACGGTCATATTGACCACCATCTCCTCCGTCAGATCTCCATCCAACGACCACAAAACAAAATTTCGGAGATCTTCTCGAACACCCTTTTCCTCATTGTGAAAGGGAAAGCAATCACAAAACCGAAAAGCATGAGCAGGACGGCCATGGAAGTAGAGAAGAGAAAGAGAAACAAAACCCCTTTATAGGAAACCAGTCAGTTAGGGTTTATGTTCTTTTGGGTAGTGAAAAATCTCTCTGGGTGATCAGTTTTCTGCATGCTGGATGGATTTCCGAAGCTGAGGTTTCTGGGTTTTGCTTCAGATTTATAATCAGCTATCATGGAGACGTTACAGGTTCCAAATGCTGATATGGGTTTGAAATGTCCCCTAAATTTAAGCTACAAATTTAAGCAAGAGTCTCTCTTTATTTTCATGCATGGTGTCAGTCGCATTGGGCAAAAGAATCACGGCTTTCTCCAATGAGTTTTTCCGGCGAATTTTCAATTCTGATGACCATATTCCGGTAGGTTTTAATTTATATTTATTCATTTATTTATTTATTTTTGTGAATTTACAGTTTCTTTCGATCATTGTATTCCCTCTTTGTCCAAGAATAGGCATCCCAATTTAAGTAGATATTATTTCTTTTTTTTTTTCTTTTTCCACTTTCCGATTCTTTTGATTTTTGAAATTTTCGCATACTCTATCTCACTTGATTTTTCAAATTTGCATGTAAAACTTATTATAAATTTAAAGAAATCATACCAGAAAACCAGAGTCTAAGAAATACAGACACAGAGAGAGGGAGAAGGGGAAATTTGAACAGGAAAATTTTAAAACTGGAAGAACATAGAGGATGTTGGCTGGGTATTCTACATTGTTGTCGCCGAGGCATAGATTGAGCAGTGAAGCATCTGCACAGTGTCAAGCTTGCCATTTCCAATTACCTGCAATGAGTACACAGAGATTGGATTTGCCATGTAGTTTCTCCCAGAAAGATGCCTCGCGGTCCCAGCCGATAAGACCGGTTGGCCTTTCGGTGGAGAAACCGATTGAAGCGAAGGGTGGTTGTTCGCTTAAGCAGAAAATTCATCTTCCTCCTTCCATTACTGCAGCTAAAACAGCATTTTGGGAAGGAAGGAGAGAGATTGGAGATGAATTTTGGGATAAAAGGAAGAGCTTGAAGAGATTTGCCGAGCAGAGTTCATCAGACGAATCCTGTATTAACAGAGCCAAGAGAAAAAAGAGTAGCAGTACTACTACGACTGATGATTCTTCAAAAGGAGAGACACTGAGTTTAAGCCAATTGGGTAGTGAGAATTTCTGGTTTCAGGGATCTGTTGAGGTGCCCCAATCGATTCTGGGAATCACAGGCCTTGAGCATCCTCCAGTTCCTCTTCTTGTGTCATCTTCTGGGGAGGAAGACAGGGTCTGTTTTGTGCCTAGCAATGTTATCCTACCATCTCTGCCATTGTCAAACAATCCTTGGGTGGAGTCTGTTGTTAGTGAGATTACAGACAAAGGTGACAAAGATGTTGAGACAAACCAGTGGCCTGAAAATGAAAGGTCAGGATCAAGTACCTCGTCAGAAAGCCATAGTTTGAGTCTAAGACCCAGTGAGTCCTCTGAACATGGAACAGGTAATGGGTCTAGGCTCCCTTACCCGCCTGAAGGAGCAAGATTGGCTGCAGGAAATGGGGATGTTCACCGGGAGAATCAGGGATTCGAGCTTGTGAGCTTATTGATGGCCTGTGTGGAATCAATCAGCTCGAAGAACATTGTAGCTATTGATCATTTTCTAGCTAAACTTGGGGAGCTTGCTTCTCCACAAGGGACCCCAATTCAACGCATCACCGCTTACTTTACGGAAGCTTTAGCTCTACGAGCAGCAAGGCTGTGGCCTAATATTTTCCATATTACAACCCCTCGGGAGCTTGATCGGGCTGATGATGACATGGGTACTACATTGCGGCTCCTAAATCACGTGAGCCCAATTCCAAAGTTCCTTCATTTCACATCAAATGAGATGCTGTTGAGAGCATTTGAAGGAAAAGACAGGGTTCACATAATAGATTTCGACATCAAACAAGGGCTTCAATGGCCTGGTCTGTTTCAGAGTTTGGCATCTAGGCCTAATCCTCCAAGCCATGTGAGAATTACAGGTATAGGCGAGTCCAAACAGGAGCTTCAGGATACAGGAGATAGACTGGCTGGATTTGCTGAGGCCTTGAATCTGCCGTTCGAATTCCATGCAGTCGTGGACAGGTTGGAGGATGTGAGGTTGTGGATGCTTCATGTGAAGGAGAAGGAAAGTGTGGCTGTGAATTGTATTCTCCAACTACACAAGATGCTTTATGAAGACAATGGTGGAGCCCTAAGAGATTTGTTGGGTCTGATAAGGAGCACTAACCCGACAGTTGTTCTTATGGCAGAGCAAGAAGCCATGCACAATGACCCCAGCTTAGAAACAAGGGTTTCCAATTCACTGAAGTACTACTCCGCCATATTTGACTCAATTGATTCTAGCCTACCATTAGATAGCCTGGTCAGGATCAAAATTGAGGAAATGTTTGCCAGGGAGATTAGAAATATAGTTGCCTGTGAAGGAAGTGACAGGTTTGAAAGGCATGAGAGTTTCAGAAAGTGGAGGAGATTGATGGTTCACGGAGGGTTTAAATCTGTGGACATTGGAGAAAGGGAGACGCTTCAGAGCCGAATGCTGTTAAAGATGTACTCTTGTGAGAAGTTCAGTGTGGAGAAGCAAATGGAAGACGGAGCTGGGCTTACTCTAAGTTGGCTAGAGCAGCCTTTATACACAGTTTCGTTATGGGCACCTGTTGATGTTGCGGGAAGCTCCTCTCTATCTCAGCCAAGTTGATCGATATGGTTTTGGTTTTCTTCTTCCAACACATTTACAAATTCTGTCCACACCATACAAAAAGGGAAACTAAATTCTTTCTAGATAGGGGAAGCTTTGTTCTTATTCTTTCATTCTTTCATTGCAGTTAAGGATCATCATCAGATAGCTCAGAAAACATTGACAAGAATAGTAATAGCTTGATACCCATTTCAGTTCTCAGTTCAGATTATCTACAGTTCCATTCAGCAGTAGTCTATGGAGTCTATTTGGTTGTAATTCTTTGATTCTTTTGTTATAGAAGAGGGTTAAGGGGTTAGTCACGTGTCCTTATTCTTTATGTATTTTGGAATTCTTTAGTAGCAGTGTCATGTTCTTTTTTGTTGGGGGGTTTACTACTGTTCCATACCACATAATGAGAACCTGAATTCATTATATATGAAATGATTCCATTGATTAGTGTTTAATTAAATACTTTCCTTCTCATGAAGTACTTCCTTCCTAATATTCTTGATTAATGCTGCATAAGTTTGCTCTATTGTTTCTGGTTTAGATTTATATTTTGAAATGGTCTGAGCAACATTAGTAGCCAGGGGAAACCCACACTTATTCAGTGAAGTCTACAAGTTTTGTAACCTGGGATGATCTACAGTCCGAGAGATGGGAATGATGCTCTGTAGGACAATATTAGGCTGGTGAACATGGAAGGTGGGTTACAGAGAGCCACTCAGTTGTCCCACTAGAGAGATCTCCTAGCTCAAGAGACAAACTGATTATGATCACAACCTACAGGATTGTTCATTATAGTTTTTGGACTGCCCTAATAGTAGATAAGATGATTGTAATCACTGACAAGCTGCATGTCGTGAAATCCCTGATGTTGTGCTTAGATTTGCTCAGATTATCTCTGCAACCGGAGCTCCTGTTCATAGTTAATCTCTATATTAAAACAACAGTTTTTTTTTTTTTTGTGGAAATTATTTTTAGAAGCATTTCGGGTTTGACTCGAAATAGGACCTTATGTTTTAATCAGTTTGTAATATACACAAGTCCCTTTTTTTTTTTTCAGGTATATACACAAGTCATTGGTTGCAAGCTTTTTGGGGTACTTTTTTTTTTCACATAGTGAAAGCTCTCGGATCGTTTAGCCACTAGAGAAACACTCGAATCTAATGTTTTATGTGACTTGTTCCTTCTCTACTTACTTTCTCTTTCACATTGCCATCAACCCTAAAATCGAGCTTGCCACAACCATAAGTACATTGCTTATATGCTAAATTTATTGTCCATCCCACCCAGGTCTATAACTTTCTTGGTCGAAAGGATAAAACAATCAAATCAGCTTATCTTTTGAAATCAATCAACAGCTGAGCAGATTGACAATAAGTTGAGAACTATATAGTTTTTCTAATCATTTTACATGTTATATTCAAACATTTATAATACCAACCCATGAAGGAATGGTAAGGATAAACATTGGGGATACAACACACGAACAGCCTAAAAGATGAGGATAAGCAACTGAGCTTTTGAATTAGTTCTTTTGTTTAGGGATGAGGAGTAGAGGTTGTTCCTTCTGCAGGGTTATACCAAATTTTTCATTCATGTCTAGCTGCGCAGGGTCCGCATTATGCGGAAGGGACCAATTAAAGCAGTGAATTAAAGAAGCTAGAATTAAGTGAACTTGCTTAGTAGCCATGGGTAATCCGGCGCAGATTCTCCTTCCTCCACCAAAAGGTACAAATTCAAAATTATTCCCTTTGAAATCCACATCCGAGTTGAGGAATCGCTCCGGTCTGAAGGTTAATGGGTCATCCCATGTTGTGGGATCTCGACCGATTGCCCACACATTCAAAAGCACTTGAGAATCCTTAGGAATAGTGTAATTCATCACCTTGCAGGTGTTGGGTGCACGGCGAGGAAGGAGAAATGGTGCAGGAGGGTGTAATCTCAATGTCTCCTTCACACAAGCATGTAAGTATGGGAGTTGAGGTAGATCAGACTCTCTGACAATGTTTTCTTTGACTTCCCTTCTGAGTTCTTCATGAACTTTGTTCATGGTTTCTTGGTTCTTGAGTAGCTCCGCTATTGCCCACTCAACTGTGGAGCTACTAGTGTCTGTTCCAGCAGTGAATAATTCCTGTCAACAATAGAGAATTAGCTCAAAAATTATCCTAACTATAATCTTAACCATCACGAAGATTGGAGGAACACCAATTTGATTGGTAGAAAACTTCTCTTATGATTTCAATCATAATTTGATAAATAATCCAATCTTGGTGGGTGGAAATGGCAGTTTGGAAGAAGAAAAAAAAAAGGGTATTTACACACTTCATCAGGGGAGAGAGAAATTTTTCACATACCAGAATCAATTGATTGATCTGATCATCCATGAATCCATTGGAGAGCAAAACATCCAAGAAATCCAGTTGCCTAGAAACATCATGGCAGTTGCTTTCTCTTCTTTCCTTGATGAGAACTTCCCATAGACCACACACTTTCCCCATACATACCAAAGATATCTTGGTTAGACCCTGAAGATCCAACCCTCCCAATATTGGATAAAAGTCGGCTAAATTTGGAGTAGACCCCAACTCCATCATCCTTCTGAAAGTCCCCTTCATTCCTCCAGCCAGTCCTTCATCCTCAAAATCAATGAAATCCTCAGAGAAAAAAAGGTTACTCAATATATTAAAGATAGTTGTAAATACTAATTCTCCAATCTTCACCACCTTCCCTTCCTTGGTACCTACAAAGCCCACCATTTCATTCACCTTCCTCTCTCTCAAGTTCAATTGTGATTCAATTGCTTTGGCCGAGAACAGCTCGGTCCGGCAAATTGTACGTAAAAACTTCCATTTATCCGTGCATTCAAAGGACCAGAAGAGCGATAAGTGGTTAAGATCTGGGCTCTTAATATGAGCTACATGTGGTACATACCGAGCAGAGAATAGACGGTCGTGGGTCTTGAGAATTTCGGTAGCAGCCACCGGAGATGATCCGACAACAAGGAGTTGAGTACCGAGTCTTAGGGAGATGAGTGGGCCATGAATTTGAGCAAAGTAGGCTAGTGAAAGATGGGGTTTTTTCCCCATTTGTAGTATGTTGCCTATGATAGGCCATGAAAATGGACCTGGTGGAAGAGATGGATCTTTCAAAGATGGAAGTCTGATGTGCTTGAGGATGAGCAAGAGGAGGGGTAGTAGAAGGAGGAGAAGAAAGAAGAGATTGATCTCTCCTGTAACAGCAGTTTGATCCATAATTTTCATAGACAAAAGGTGCTTGGGATGAAAATTAGTTGTGATATTTAAGGGAGGAGAGAATGGTACTAGGACCATTTGGTGGAAGCAGTATCATATGTAAATAAGTAATAATCTTCCAATCACTAGTATTTAGTTATATACTAATGAGGAAGATGTAGACAAGGCCTTGCACCAGGTCAAACCTCCGAGAATGGCCTGATTGTAGGTTATTAGGTTGATGGATCTTCCCATACATTGTGCTGAGTATTGATGGTGATTTTTTTTATAAAAAAAATTATAGTTTTTATGAGACGTAACGCATAAACCGCAACATGTCTGTGCGGTACTAGACTGCTCTTACAGTGTGCCATTGCGATATATGAGATATATGAAATATGGTTTACTGCTGTATGGTTAGGATTTTCTGTGTTGCAATAAAAATACAAAGAAATGGACAAAGAGACAAGTTAGGGTCTTAGAGAAATTATAATGGGTTGCTAAATACAAAGAAATGGACGAAGTCACATATGTCATTTTAAAGCCTTCAGTTGGCATCAATCTACCATTTTTCATTGGTGTTGTTGTTGGTATTTGTTGAACGTGTAGATGTCATTTCAATTGTTTCACATTTATTTTATCATATGTTGAAATTACTCCGATTTTTTTTAAAAAATGTGCTCATTTATTTATCTTATTTCTTTACTCGTCCATCTCAATATCTTTATTTTAATTGCAAACATCCTTTGAATGAGATTCGGCTTGGTCGTCCAACATTTTGTCGCATAGACATGCCAATTTTATTGATGCTATATTTTCGGCGTAATTGAAATCATCAATAACTAATAATCTTCCACCGCTAGTGTCAATGAACTAGTGATAATAGAATATTCCCACTTGCCCACATGAATATATATATATATATTCTCAACCACCCAAAACAAACAAACAAACAAAAGTAAATAAAACAAAAATATATAAATAAATTTGTTGGTTAACCTAAACATCATGGTTACGATCACGAAAAAAAAAACAGCATAGTTAATATCATTTTCCAAGATATTTTATTATTATGCAGAGTGCTCGCCCTCTGCTTCATTGCACAATTCTCATCCCTTGCGTTGAATATCTCATTCAATAATTTTTTTATTCAATTTGCAGGAATCAGTATAAAAAGCAAATTCCTAATGATATACGAGATTCGGCTAGGTTATAGATAGAGTTAATAGATGTGGCATTTCTTCAAATCTCTCCTAATTCAAAATCTTACTATAACATGTATCCCTGATCATGAAATAGATGAAATAAATTTTTAAAAAATTATTTTTTGTTCAAAACTGAAATCTTAGGCAGGAAGACAGAGTTTATAGAAATAAATGTGAGTTCCATTATAAAATTCTTGTATTCTTGACCAATTCTCCCCCAAAAAAGAGAGAATATGGCTAGCAAAATCCTTATTATACTATGTAGTAAACTGGGTGTGTGGGGGAAGCAAAGTTTGCCCTGGTGGTGTGAGTATTCCACCACACATTTGATTTGGGATCAAGTCCAAGGGTGTGATGATTGAGAAATTCACCCGCTAACTAGACCATATACTAATCATATTAATCGGAGTTGCAGCCTAACAGTTATAGGACAGAGCCAGCGACGCGTGCCTTCCTAAACTTTTGAAAAATAAACAAAGGACATAGTACGAGGCATGAGGCATGGGGCAGGTTTCCTTAACTTTGGAAAATAAATTATAGTTTAGTAAAACATAATCATGGGGTGGTAAGAGAGTCCCAAACTTTTGAAAACAAAATATACATTTTTTACATTATATTATTTAATTATTTACAGGGCATAGCCATAAGGTTGCTACCCTGTAAACAAGGAGAAATAATACCCGTATTGATATTGTGGTGGAAAATTTCCAGGAAGGACACGCATCAGCAACTACTATTCAAGCTCTGGTTTACTGGTAGAAGGTAGGAGTCGAAGGGTATGATACCCTGTCCTGTACTCCGATGCCAAAGTAAGTAAATGTAGAAGATAATGAACAATAGGAAGCACAAAGCAAATGATCGAAAGAGAGTCTGCTCCAGAGATCCTTGGTACTGAATTTCTCGGGGGTATTTAAAGGTTTAACTCAGAATGCCCATGGATGGCCATCGATGCCCATACCATGTGTCCAGCACTCATTACCACATATGTCAGACAAATCTGTCACCTAACGTCTCTCACGTGGGCGCTTACTATTAGTTCAGTCGGTTTGTTTCTGACAGCACGCGGAAGTGACCAGCATTAAATGCCAAGACAGTGCTTTTCGCCTACTCGTCAGAATAAACGATCGCCTCCTGATCACTTCCTCTTGCGAGTCGGTCTCGTTGTTGACTTGAGCTCGAGTCCGTTGTGTATGCCTTAAAATGAGGTTTGGTCTCGTTATCTGAAGATAACAGATTCGTTGTGGAAGACAACGGGTACGTTGTCTATAAGACAACGGAAACGTTGTGCAGCAGACAACGGAACAAGTCTCTCTTTTAAGCACGCGATCCCCGTGTGACACTTTGGTGAACACAACAACACAAGCTAGCTTGTTCTCCAACACTTAATCAATTTTACGAATTTTATCCATTACAGATATGTACAAAACACATGGATGAAATGGCCTAAGAACTTAGTCGGCAAATTTTGTTTTCCCCAAGATCCAAATATTAGGTACTATCTAATCATCCTTGACGAATTCATTGACAATTACTAACATTTTTAATCCCTACCATAACTGTAGCCCTACTTCGTGTTCCCCGCTAATTGTGAGCGAGGTTCATTCATCATTCACTAACCCATAAAATGATGCCATAAAAATATTTGGAAAAGGGATACTGATCGGTTGTACTCAATAGTACCTGCTTTCGAGCGCACACTGTCACTATCCTTCAAAAAAACAAAAAACAAAAAGAAGGTACTATTTTGTTTTTAGAGTTTTTTCCACTTGAGTTACTATGCACACAAATCAAGGTCTTGATGAGCACAAATAAGATATGTGGCATCTCCCAAGTGGTTGCTGGCGATCTCCTCGCCTGCACTAACAAGAGAGGATCTCGTGTTTTCTTTTTAAATGTTTAATGGACCACACATTTTGCTACATAGGGGCAAGGTTTGAAATTTCGGTTTTTAAAGCAATTTCGATCCTTTAATCCGAATTGAAATTTTGAAAATTTTCGAAATTTTGGAATTTGTATTTTTTTTAATCTTGTATTAAAATTATACACTTTCAATATTTATTGATATTTCACAAAATTTTGGTCCAAAATCTTAGAAAATAATATTTTATAAATATTATAATTTTTTAGAAATAAATATATAAATTTATGAAAATTCATGAAAATTTGGTAAAAATATAAAAAAAATTCAGAATATTTTAGAATTTTAATAAAATAATTATTTACAATTTTCTTTCCGAAATTTCAATAAAATTTTGAAAATTTGGAATTCCGAAATCACCTGAAATATTCGAAATCTCGACCAAAATTGCATTTTTCAAAATCCTTCTCATATCAATATCGGGGTTGGACGAAATCGGGATTTTGCGCAAGCCTTGCATAAGGGAATGCTAGTCCTCATTGGTCTACGTCCCCCTTTTTAACACCTATTAATTGTGGTTAAGATTCATTCACCCCTAGGTTCATTCATCTAACATTAATTTATAAAAGGGAGAAAATAGTAATCTTAATTCAATTAAGTTTAATCGTAGTTAAAAATGAGACACATGGACATGGAGGTCCGCTGTCTAGTGGACCGCGCGGCTCACTAATCACTATTTTTTTGTTCTTAAACTTTCTCACTAATTCTTTTTTGAGTAGTGATATGCATACCCGGGATATTTATTTGTGAGCCTAAGGTTTGACCTCATTGGTCCAAGCCCCCTCTTAAATACTCACAAACTATTGTGAGTATTTAAGAGGGGGCTTGGACCAATGAGGTCCATCCTTAAAGCATGATTTCAAGTGGGGCCCACCCACTCTTAAATACTCACCAACTATCATAGTTGGTGAGCATTTAAGAGGGGACTTAGACTAATACAGGATTTTAGGTGGGCCCACCATTTGAAGATGGGTTCACTTGAAATCTCCAGCATATGGCCCTTTTGTGTAGCAAAGTCCTTTTTGTAATCATAATTTGTACTTTTATTAACAAATAATATTAACAAACAAAATTGGAACTAGAGAGGCGTAGCCCTTTAATTCGTGAAGTTTAAACTGAGTTAGGGTTTTGCAGACGAGCGAAAGTGGGAAAAGCTTCTTCAGTAACAATGGCGGATGATGACTACAACGACGTAGATATGGGGTTTTGCTTTGATCTCCCGCTGTTACTATTTTCTCCGTTTTTCTCTTTTCTAGCATCTTCGACCTCTAGTGGCTGCTAAACACTCGAATTCAGAAAACAAATTAAGTTAATTCACGACTTAGGGTTTTGTTCGCGTTCGTTGTTTGGAATTTGGATTCATATCTTCTTCAAAGTTGTTAGGAACTTAACACTCCAAAATGCACTAAGTTGATTAAGGAGCGCAAAGCTAGCTAATATACATACTATCAAAACTCGGTGCCACCCAGGACTCGAACTCGAAACATGGTGCCAGCTCTACCAAGGATTAAGGCCTTGGACCCCATTAGGGATTTTCATTGAATCCCCCTTTTTAAAAAAAAATAATAATAATTGGGATTGCTGCTAATGACTTGCTTTTATTAGAAGTAATCCCATAAAGCAAGTCACTAGCAGCAATCCCAAAAAAAAAAGAGGATCCAAGACCATAATCCTTGGACCTTGGTCCATAAAATCACATCCCTACTCCAGAAAACCTTAGGAGTGATTAAGGAGAGGAAGGCTAGGGTCATAAACCATCTATGATCATGACATAATGTTTTGATTTGTCCAATCTCTTTTATTATTACTGAGCTTAATTTATTAGAATTCCATTGTCTGAATGAGAATTACTACCTTCTTGTAATGTATTGATATTGGAACCAAACGAATACAACTAATATATGCAAACATGGGAATATTCCTTACTTTGGTTGGCTTTCATGTCTTGAGGGCTCAGTTGCAAGCAAAAATACAAATTAAAAGGATCCTTTTTGTTATTGATTTTCCATCTACTGAAAGCATTGTGGCATCATAATTCATAAAATGGATAGTCTGTGAAATTGTCCTAGAATTTCATTCAATAGAGTGACTATTGATGATTAAGTCAAAAATACACGTCAATAAGGGTATTATGGTTTTATGAACTTATAATGTATTATACATATGTTTTTGTATATGTATAGCGTCAATCTCCCGAATAGTAAAAGGAATTCAGTGTTAACAGTAAGAAAGAGCCTAATTGAATCTACAAAGTTGTAAATCATATTAATCTAAATTGAGGGAAAAAAGAAATAGGAAACTATTTACCTGAAAATAGTAATCAGGACTCAACATCTAGCTCCTCCTTGGGAATGTGATGGGAAAATATAGAGAGAGGTGGGATGGTATTAGAAAGAGAGAGAAAGAGAGAGAGAGAGGGGTGGGATATTGAGAGGAGGTTAGTTAAAATTTGGAAACTTTTTTGAGGGAGAAAGATATGGATGTAAAGTCTCTCTGCTCAAGTTATGGACTGGAAATTCCTCACTTCACAAGTTCATTTTTTTTAATGATCTGCAGGAACACTTTTGGAATAAAGGTATTATCGTATTGTATATCAGTATTTCAGAGCAGTCGATCTTAGATCAAATCTTTTCTTATGACCAAAATATCTCTATTTTTTCGTCTATGAAGATCAACTACAGCGGCAATGGGGCATTCAACGACTGAACAAAGGGGGTTTTGCTATTAGTACTGTATACACATGTAATTAATTTTTTTTTGGAAACGAGAATTTTATTTAGAGAAGAGTTGCAAAATACAATTAGACACCATCAAGAAAATTACGAGTAACTTAGATGTTGTCAATTTTAGGAACTCTTAATCTTAGTCATTTCCTTAACCTGTTAAGGCTCCTCGTATCATCTGATGTCCAAAATTAAATGTTTCCACATTGATGGAAAAATTGTTGCTGCAGATATGAGGATGAGCCAGCGGAGCCTGAGATTGAGGTAAAAAGCTCAAGCTTTTGTTTGCTTCCTAAAGACTTCTTCTGATGGATCTAATTGTTTTTCATGTCTAGCTTAACTAATAAAAATATTGGCTCTGGATAATTGGTAGGAAGGAGCAGAGGAGGATGTGGATAACAATAATAATGAAGACATCGCCGACCCTCTTTTAGCAGAAGCTGAAGAAAAAGGACAGGAAGTCAAAATTTATGACAAAATATGAGCGTGCAAGAATCTTGGGTACCCGTGCACTGCAGATTAGGTTTCATTCTCAAACTGATCCATCATTTTAAAATTTGTTTTGAATTGAACATGCTGGTAGATGTCATAACTACACTTTACCTTTGTTCAACAGCATGAATGCGCCTGTGATGGTTGAATTGGAGGGTGAGACTGACCCGCTTGAGGTAAGCTTCTTTCAGAGCCTTGTAAGATTACTAGAATTCTTTGATTTTTGCTTGGGGTAATTCTAGGTGAACCTTATCAAATGTTAGTTTCCGGCCTCTTCATCTATGCATTGCATGTGCTGTTACACGTGTAAAATCAACAATTCTCGACAATTTCTCATGACTGACCTAAAGCGTTATATTTCATTAATACATTATGTTTGAGGAAAGCACACATTATTCTGCTACATGAAGAGGCTTTTGATGTATAAGGGGACATATTTAGGTTGTTCAGTAATACCAGTAGCCATGGTTTATCATTCCTCAGGATCTTTCTAATAATTAAATTATCTCAGATTGCTATGAAGGAGCTGCGGGAGCGCAAAATACCCTTCACCATCCGTCGCTACTTACCTGATGGAAGGTATGGTTCTTGGCTCAAAACTACTACTATTTTCTTAGTTCTCTTGACAATAAAATGAAGAATGTCAGCGTGCTTTCTGGTTTTCACTGGCTCTGAAATTTGGCAGTTACGAAGACTGGGGAGTGGATGAGTTGATTGTGGAAGACTCATGGAAGAGGCAAGTGGGAGGTGACTGATCAATCTGTGTCACATCTTTCTGACTTGAGACAGTCCTATCTTGAATGTTTTTTTGCCCCTTTTTTTTTTGTTATTCCTGTAGATTTCATCTAGTTACTAGTGACCTTATAAGCATGTAATCTTATATATGGTTCTGTACAAATATATGTACATGCTATCCATCACGAAATTACTGATCTATTCCGACTTTAGTTTAGTCCCTGTTGGTTGGAAGTGTCTTACACCTTAGAAGGCATAGCAGGTGATCCCTTTTGAGGGGAAATGGGTGCTGCACATAAGAAAATGCTATGAAAAAGTCTACAGGTACTCCCAAATCGTTACCCTTTAAATCAATTATTAAAGGGTTTAGATTAGAGCTGATGTGGCAGTATAAAAGACAAGATCAGCCCAGCCAAATCCAGACCCTTACTGATTAGCCATTGACTGTTAGGATTTGGGAGTGCCCATAGACGGACTCAAATGATATTATTTCACAAAATAGGCCACAGATGTTTCTGCAGGTGCTCTTGTTGGGCTCTGTCGGCTCCGAAAAAGGACTAAAACTAGAGAGAGCGTCCATTGAAGAAGGTTGGCCAAACAAGAGTAAAGCAACAGTTGTAGTCCCCATGTGGCCTCCAATGAACCCAAAAAAAAAAATGAACAGGAGCTCCAGTTGGGAATAGTCCAGTGGTAGGTGTACCCCTTCCTTAGGAAGGAGGTTCCGGGTTCCATTCCCAAGAAGGTGAGAGTGGGTTGCACTCTCCACCTGCCTTTAACTTAGATCAGATACTGACTTGCTAACCGGGGTTGCGGCCTAACCAGGTGTCTCATACAAAAAAAAAAAAGTGATAATTGGAGCAACCCAAAATATGCCTTGACATATGAGTTTTAGAAATTATAGAAAAATATTTTAATTAACAGAAATGTCCTTTTATATTTGTTATTTTCAAATTGTCCATGTTATAAGACATATTTTGGATTGCTCCGATTATATTTTCGAGCTAATCTTCATATTTATTCTAACTCAATATATTATATATTTATTATATATATTTAACTCTGAAAAATAATATATCACATGTTCATAAGTTTTAATCTAATTCATTGATTTAAATGAAAGAATTTGGACCTTTGATCTAAAAAGTAATGAACACAAAACAATAAACAGCTCAGAGTTTGAGCTCGGTTTGTCCAAGTAAACAAGCTAAGTTGAATCAAGCTCAAGTTAATAGTTTTATTCAGGAGCTAGCTCGAATATGAGTAGCGAAACCTGAGCTTGAGCAACCTTGTTCATAGTTAGTAAATTCGCATATTATACATGAATTATATGCAAATAATACTTATAACAAATCATACGTATAATTCATCCGTATTAATCAAAGCTACGTAAACATTTGCGAATTTTTTAAGTAAGATGAATTATTCGCTAATGGTTCACGACTTATTTGCGAATTATATATATATATATATATATATATATATATATATATATATATATATATATATATATAAACCTGTAAGATAAATCTCAAATCCTCTTTCTTGCATGCACACGTAACTCTCTTTCTTTTGATTTCTTTATTTTTCTCAATCTCTAACCTTAGTCCATATCTCATTGGCCATAACGTCACTAATAGTCATCCGCTACTAGTCATGAAGCACTCATTAGTCATTACTTAGTCCCCGCATTTTCTCTTGATCTCTTTCTCTCTCTAAACTCAAACCCTAACTATTTCACAATCATCTCTTGTTACAATGGCACAGTCAATTGCCAACAGTCGAGTATCCGACTTTATAGTATTGTCAACACTAGCAACTACCACTCTCCCTTCCAAGAGCGACTCTCTCTCTCTAATTCTCCAATTGCACTTTTTTTTCATTTTCTATAATATGAATTAAATATTTAATGCATTCTCTTAAAAAATTTTATATATGTAATTGTATATATTTAGACGAAATTTTTAAGAAATTATTGAGTATTGGCCCGAATTATTCGAATTAATTTCGTACCGTACTTTTGGCGTTCTATGTTTTTTTCGCCGAATTTTTAATCGAACTATTGAATGCAAATTTCGAATTATACTCGAATATTTCTTTACCGAATTTTTACCGTATGCCGAATTGCTAACTAAGACCTTGATACGGAACGGGCCGAGCCTGAACACCCAATGAGATTGGATCACACTCAACCATGATTGAACTCTTACAAGTACACATGTCCTTTTTAACCCTTATTAACTATGGTTAGGGTTCACTTAAGGTTCAACAATCTAATCGTTTTTCTAAAAAATAAATTAATCTTTTTAACTCTGGTTATGAACTTTTAACCCTTAAGGTTGATATTTTTTTTCCTGAAAACCAAGGTTAGGTTGTTGAGCCTTAAGGGTAAGTGAATCTTAAACATAGTTAATAGCGGTTAAAAGGGACACATGTTGACATGTGGATGTGCTTGAACTATCTTCAAGTTCAATCGCGATTGACTGTGAACCGATCTCCTATGAAATAGATACTCATACAGTCGAGAAACCTTACACTCCCAATTCTATGTGTTCTTTTCTTGGAACTCTAAAGATCTAGGAACTTCAAAGTTCCTAGAACATCAAAGATCCGGATTTTGAAATTTTCATCAAATTTATAGTTTTGTTCTTTTCGATGTGAGTCTTTATGACTAAATTCTTGGGACTTTACAAGTCTACTGTTCCTTTGACATGGAACTTTGAGGTTGGAAATTTAACATTAAAAACTCATTCATGTTTAATTTATTAATTGTACCTGTAATATCATAAAATTAATTTAATTCTTCTTATTTTCTTAATATACGATTTGAATATAATTTTTTATTTTATTTTTATGACTCGAGGTATTTATATCATCATTCGACAATGTTCTATGAGTCATTTGAAATTATATCAAAACCGAATAAAAGTGAATAATCTACTTAATATCATTAATACTTATGAGATATATAAGAAGTGAGTAATGTATTTGGAGTGAGAGATTCAATTTTTACTAGGCTCCTACTCAATTAAAAGTTCAACTTAGACGGAACTTTAAAGTTCCGGCTCTTTTACATGGAACTATAAAGTTCCGTTTTTTTGCGGATATTCAACTTCCACAGAACTTTAAAGATTCGGGACTTTGAACAAGCTTACACTTTAGAAGTTTTGAGATTTTAAAAGTTTCGCGAAAAGAACACACCCTTAAGAATTTTTGAGTGATTTACAATGACCTCATACAGCGTATATATAGAAATGACATTAACCTCAAGATAAGAAACATAATCTAATCTTAATCAAATCAATCATATCCCTAATTGATGTCAATCTTAGATATACTTAATTATATAGTGTATCTCATTCACCTTATTACTGTACTCCTACTTATTTCTATACTCCTATATTCCTTAATAAATTGCAATTGGCTGTGTTCAGAAGCGTCTCTCTAATGACGAGATCTGATCACAACCTAAGGTTATTAAATCTTAACCACAGTTAAAAGGATAATTTTAAGAAGTATTAATGTTAATCGGATTGGTTTCGGATCTCGAAGAAAATAAAGTAATGAGATTCGAATTGGATCTAAATTCGGATGGGTCAGATTCTTAATTGGATCGGAGATTCAAATTTAGGTATCCGTTTACAGACGTAACGAGGAGGCTGCTTCGGAAAGGAAACAAAAAAAAGGTTATTTTGTACACTAGGAGGGTAAGATCAAAGAGAGATTAGAAAGAAGATAGAAGATGAGATTTCTTTGCCCAGAACAGAAGATTTAGATTCGATCCTCCTCAACAATCAAAATCACCGAATCAGTCAATTGTATTCGACAGTGTTTTAAATAGTAAAATGGACCCCACTTTGCTTTGCGTCACCACCACCTTCCATATACCAAATCTCTCGTTCAGTTTCGGAGAGCCTGGATAGAGGGAGGAACAGAAGGTGAAGACCCCATTTCATCATCTTCATCCAAGGTACTCCTCATCTTCATTATCTCTATTTTTCACACTTCTTTGCTAGTCTTTTTTAAAATTTTATGCTTGAAATTATGTTGTTTATTTTGTTTTTGATCATGAATAAGCTTTGTTATTATCTGTTTCTGCATGATTTGTGAAGATTCCTTCATGGGTATGTTAAATTTGTATTCAAATTAGTGTCTTTTTTTTTTGGGGTGGGGGGAGATGAAAGCTGGGGTTAGGCAGACCCAGCCAGGATATTATATCAAATATTTAATAGGGTGACGCTAGGAGCACACCATTATTTACTGACTGGACATCATTCATATTACTTACTAACTGGATATCATTAAAATATAATGAATTTTATGAAAAATACTTATAAATTTTCTACTTGGACACCATTTTAAGGGAAATACTTTTTTCCGCGCGCGCCTCTATACCCTCCCACATGTCCCTTTTTAATTCTCACTAATAGTAGTTAAGATTCACTCACCTCTAGAGTTCTTTCATATAACCTTGGTTTTTAGAAGAAAACAAATATAGGAAATATATTAACCTTAGGTAGATTGAGTTTAACCATAGTTAAAGGAGCTATATAAGCTACCACGTCTCAATTTTATCACCCATTAACTGTGGTTAAATTCACTCACCCTTAGGGTTCACCCATATAAGTTGCCGCGTATCCAATTTTATTGAAAGATGTGACCACCGTGAAACAACTGTTTATGTAGGATTATCAATAGAAAAAATAAGCACAAAACATAAAGAAGGAGACAATATATAGAAGGAGACGAGAAGGGATATAAAAGGAGAAGACATTGAGAAGATTACTTCTATAAAAGGAGAAGTCTGTTTGTTAGGAGAGTTTTTAGTAACGGTTTAGGGATTTGGGGTGTGGATGCACATAGAAATACAAACAATAAAAAATTATTTTTTTAAATGGTGTCCAGTCAGTAAATAATGGTGTGCTTGTAGCAGCACCTTATTTAATATCAGCTTGAATAATCCTAGGGACTCTATTAGGGAACCATCAGGGTACAAAAGGAGCTCATTTACAGAATTACAAAAAAAGAGCTATCCCTATTGGGCTCTCTATGTGTATGACAGAAGATAATGCTCTCAAAATTGGTTTACAGTGCCTCTTAACTCTCTCAAGATGAAACAGGCTTTCCAAGGCCACGAGATAATTTGATTAACTAGAGAAATCGAACATCAAAATCAGCTTCTTGATTTTGTGCTTTGCAACTTCCGCTATGCCTCTCCTAATTGGCTGTAGCTCATGGGGTAGTATGAATGATGGAGAACATCCTGCTCCGGGGCTGAAATGACCTGTGTGAGTTAAGGATTAATGTCTGCATCAGTGTGTGAGTAAAGGGTGACCACAAATCCATCTCTATCTGTGACCCAGTCAATCTTCAACTGTAAGAAGACAATGAGAAAAAGTAGATATAGAGACCCAAATTCAAAGGAAAGTGATTAAGTTGTGATATGTTTTGTGGGTTAGTTTCCTGGTTGATGACTTTTGAGTTTTTGTAGTTATTTTTTCTTTTTATTTACTAAAGAGCTGTGTATTGACTGGTATGTGATACTCCATAAAGATTAGAGCGAAGGGTTCTTCCAATCAGGATAAGGAGAAGACTGTCGTGGTTTCCAGCCAGAGCAGTCATCATGAAAGCTATATTTGAACCAAGTGGGACGCAGCAGGTGGAAGAGAATTTTGAAGGATCTTACCTTGAACACGGCGGGGTTTCTGTTGAACAGTTTCTCTTAGATCAGGTGTGTAATAATTTAGTTTGACGTCTACACGCATTATGGTACAGTCTAATATGTTCTTTTCTATGTTATAAAAGGATTGAGAAATTGTTTGGTAAATTATGGTGCAGGAAATTGTATATCAGTCACTTCAAACAAACAGTGAAAATAACAGGGCTAAAGCTTCTGCAAGTACTGATTCTAATCTCCATCGTAATCAAAGTGGTGGCGAGAGGCTGGTCCCAAAGAAAGA
Source organism: Tetracentron sinense (assembly GCA_015143295.1). Lineage (NCBI taxonomy): Eukaryota > Viridiplantae > Streptophyta > Magnoliopsida > Trochodendrales > Trochodendraceae > Tetracentron > Tetracentron sinense. The sequence goes on along the minus strand of CM026572.1, from coordinate 25,932,376 downwards.
GGGAGAATCTTCTCAGACTAAAGATATTCAGACCCAATTAGCACTTGATGAAGCTTTAGCTAGATCCTTGCAGGAGTTGGAAAACCAACTTGATGATACTTCCTTATCTGAAACCACTCAAACCACAGCCGGTAAACATAGATGATTCCCAACCATTCTATGAGTTCAGTTTGTATTCATAATTGCAAATTTTCAATTACTGTGTTTGGTAACTAACTTGGATTTCTGACATTCTTCCTGTTTGTATGGGCTTCTGGGATTTAATTTATGTAATGAAATGCAAGTGCTGTCCATCATTGCTCATCAAGGGAAAAAAGGTCTGTATTGTATCAAATTATTGAATATCCAGATGAGAATTATCTTCTCCCATGTTCAGGCTTGCACACACGGATTCGATATATATATATTTGATCCTTCAACCTTCTATTTAGTAATTAGTAGGACCTACTTTTTGGCCAAAATTTCTGGGGATGTATTTTTGGTTGAAGATATTTACCAATCTGAGATAGCTAGTAATCCTTTTATGTCATGAGTTTTCTCCCATGGTCGTGTATAAAAAATGAATTTAAAGTAATTAACTGAAAGATGTGTTGCTTGACTGTTTGATTGAAACTTAAATTGTGTTCGTTTTGGCATGATTCGGTATATTGGTCTGCTCTTTGGGCATGGAGTTCGTTGCTGTACTATTGTTTTTTGAGGTTCCATATTATGCTTTAAAACCTTTCAAGTGTTTTTATTAGCAAAATTGGGTCTTGTTGATTTGGTTTCTATATTTGTAATTGTCTCAAGGGGTCTATATTGGGCTATCTGAGGAGTTTTCCTCTATTGGTTAATTTGTTGAAAATGATCTTCAACTTTACCTTGGATTCTACTCAGCAAACAAGACCATAACATATTGCATTTCTCTCATTTAGTACATCTATAGAGTACCATACTAATTACTTATGCAAGGATGTGATTTGATAGAGAAAGTATCTATCCTAAACAATTAAGAATTCAGTTGTCCTTTGAACAGCATGAATATGCTTGCACGTATTAGCAACTAGAATATGTGTAAAATGTTAAATGTATAATGCAGGAGTACTGCATTTGCATTGGATCATTTGAAGCAAATGATGGTTCATATTGATTATCAATTGTAAATTGTTACTTTTATCATCCTCATCATTGCTTTTCAACATGGATATCAAAGAATAATCCCCTTTTTTATATTCTGCAGTCAATAGAGAAGTCAACACTGTGGAAACTTCAGTGCCGGTAATCTATGCATATAATACTTCTAGACACATCTCTTTGTTCACATTTTCATGTCCTAAGGTTACTTTTAATTACTGAACCTAAGATTTGTCTACCTTGAAATGCAGACTGTGAGACAAGATAATGTCGATCCAGATAATATGACTTATGAGGTGACCCTTGTCAACGAAGGAGACTCCATTTGTTGTTAAAACTGTAGCTTTGAGCATAATTCAATGCAATACTTGATACAATTATCCTTATTTTTGTAGTTTCTTACTAGTTTTCGTTTACATAGACACATCCTGAATCTATTCCTTAACATGGTTGGAAAACTCTTTAGTCATCCATGACAAGCCCACCAAATACAAAGAGTCACATGACTCAGCTAGATTACCCCAACACACTAGTCATACCATTCGAAATTCTTGAATATAGATGCGAATGCAATGACCAAGATTAGCTTTCATATTTATATTGTTTAAATTACATTTATTATTTTACATTTAATAAATTTTTTAGATGACTCATCCAAGTTGGTTTAGAAAGGGTCTTTGTAACTTGTAAGTTATTAATCAACTCAAAGTACATAGTAAAGGGTGTTAAAGGCATACAAATTACTGGAAAAATGGTTCGGGGTCTTTTCAATTTCTTGGTGGACAAAATTTTACGTAAAGATTGTCAAGGAGGAAAGCTTAAAATTTCCATTTACAAAATTGTAGGAGCCTCAACTACTCTACTGAGCTTATAAAAAAAGGTAGACTTTTGATCCACATGACACACAAGGCCAGCTACAGGGAAGACTCTTCAAGTGAGATAATACATAAGTAGGGTAGAAATTACAAATCTCTTAAGTACTACTATCCTCTTCGGTATTATTAGGAAACTATTATTAGATTTAGGCTTCCAGCAACAAAGTGTTAATTTAGGCTTCCAGCAACAATGTGTTATTCATTTCTTTTGCTGTCCACTAAACATCATACTTCTTATCGTCTACAACTATCATCTGTTTTTTTCCAGCATGAAAAGTATACTCCTCTAGAATCAAATCTAGAACTCATTATTGCTGATTTGATAAATGATTTCCTTGGAATTGTTTTCTGCATTTTGTTTGTTGTCAATAAACTAGGACCATTTTATTGTCTTAGGGCTTGCAATCACTGGGAGAATCCATTGGCACTGAGAGTAAAGGACTGTCAGAAAAGCTTATTTCCTACTTGCCCTCTATCAAATACAAATCAAGTCGTTTCTCAAGCAAAGACAAACATGAGAAGTAAGAACCATTTAGCTTAATTTTTTCTATAACATACACTTTTTTATCAGAAGGCTTTCATTTAGTAGATTAATAAGGGAATTCCTTTATTCCTAGTAGTCTTATGTCCAAGAAATATTACAACTTTGACACCCTTTCCAAGGTTAGAATCAAGGACCGAGATTGTTTGCTACATGTCATAAATACAGAGCCAATATCCTTTCTCTAGAGAAGAGGCTCAAATTTGAAATTTGATACCTTTGCCAGTGCAAAGAACTTTAAATCACATATTAAGGTCATAGTTCTTTGTGCTTGGTGCATCAATTCAATGATACTTCAGTGTTTTTGAGCATACATTTCCCTTTAGCCTTTTGCATTGGTCTCTTTACATCTCAATTGCTGTCTGCATCATCAATCAGGCTGAGATAATATAGTAGGACCAGTGTTGTACCAGGATTAGATAAACTATCTCCATATTCTGTTGGGTCTAAATTAGCTTTACAAACTGCATTCAAGTTGGATCCCTTCAGGTCTGCGTTAATTGTATGAATGTTATGCTTCCAAAAAAAAAAAAACTGCATTGAAGATAAGTTTTGATAACTTCAGCTAGGGTGTGAATGGTTGGAAACAATGACCAGTCTTTGATTTTTTTATATAACTTTTAGACTTTTCACATGAGTAATTCTGACAATTATTTGTCCTAGGTGTGTGATCTGTTATATGGCATACAAAAACCGGGAAATGTTGACCACTTTGCCCTGCCAGCACCAATACCATTCAAATTGTATCACAAAGTGGTTGAAGCTCAATAAGGTTTGTCATTTTGCCTATATCAGTATCATTGTTGTTTTTGTGTTCCTATCTTCACCAATTCTTGCTTATCGTTGCTGCTATATGTTACAAGGTTTTTCAAATGTTAAAAGAAATTGTTTGGTGATTTGTAATGCATGAAATTATGTTTCAGTCATAGGGAATTATTCAGTTTTCTTGGGATATTTATTTCAAATTCTTGAATTTAAGCTTTATGTCTCCATTAAACACACAGAGGTTCACTATTAATTGATGCTGAGAAAGGTCCTAAAACTTGGACTGAGCTCAAAACAGACTAAACCCTCACCAAGTAAGATTCATTTGTTGATTACGAGACCTTCTGAAGAAAAAGTGAACCTTTCATAGGCTAGACTTCAGCTTAAGTTTTGAAGCCTCATAACGGGTTTGATGCCGGAAATATGGATGGGCCATGCATGGACTCACCGCAGCCCGGCCCAGCCCAGCCCAGCCAAGGAATTCCATGATTAAATTAAAATAGAAGTTTAAAAACAGTTTACTTTTAGAAGTAAATGACAGTTGTTTACCTTGTTATCGATCTATATTCCTGGTTGAAACGAAAAAGGGAACTATATTCCTGATACTCTATCATTGTAACAACATGAGAAACTCTGACAGTGTTATTATGATCAGAATATAATTAAAAATCAAGGAAAAAACCTTGCAATTATTGTTCATAGTTCATACATACTGTTTGCTTGCTCAACTTTGTACTCTTCAGGATTTTTCCTTGTGAAAACAAGGTAATAAATTATTAAACTCTTCTTTGGATTAGTCACCAAGAAAATATGCTACAGTACTTTCTGCCAAATGCACGAATGAGAAGTCAGTTCGTTCGAGCCCAAATCCGGTTCTATATGTCCAAACAGATGCTCTACCAGTAGCTCTCGTATCTTGATGAATGATTGACAATGTGAGCAAACACTAATCTAATTGTAAGCACCCTATTTTTGCACCCCCTATCTCTCTTCCCGCTTCTTCAAATGCTTCAAGGTTCACCCAAGGCCCAATCCCAAATAGCCAAGCCCAATTACCCAAATTGTCTTAGCCAAAGCTCAATTGTTTTAGCGAAAACCTAATTACCATAACCCAAGCCCAATTGTCATAGCTAAAGTCCAATAACCATGACCCATCTACTAACAACCCATGATCCATAAGATCTAGTCCACATACCCACATCCATTCAACCCATATCCAAAATCCATAAACCCAAGCCCACTTCCTATTTTCCTACAAAAGACCTTTTATTTTTTCTTCAAACCCCAAATAGCCCCATTTTTGTGTTTACACACCTTTTGGACCACCCAATCACCTCTTACCAAGTACACACCTTTTTGACTAACCAATCACCTCCCTTACTCACTTACATCTCTTACAACTCATTCTTATACCTCTTACAAAACAATTAATTCTCTTACACTCTTTTTGACCACTCAATCACCTCTCACCAAGTACACACATTTTTTACTACCCAATCACCAATTACACCCCTTTTGACCAACCAATCACCTCCCTTCTTTTCACTAAACCCTCTATTAATTACTAAATTGTCACAACCCCTTGAAAACTCTATAAATACAATGTTAAGAAATATAGGGTTGTTTATTAAGGGTTTATTAAGGGTAGAATAGTCCTTTTATTTCCCTGCCTTTTCAGCTTCCTTTCTTTAGCCTATATATAGTCTCTTTGTATTTAGGTTAAATACTCTTTTAGTATTTGATTGTATTAGATAGCATCAATGAAACCCTAGCCTCCTCTTTTCTTATTTTTTGTGTTTCTCTTTATTTTATTGGATTGTTTAACATGGTATCAAAGCTAAATTTCATGGGAGGAAGTTTAATTTCAAACACAACTTTCGTAGAATTTCGAGAGGGTGTTCGTACAGTTTCTGCAATCTGGTATCTCGTATCGCAATCTAGTATTTCGTTTTTTCTTTCTTTTGCGTTCTGGTTTTCTTTATTTCTTTATTATGGCGGGTGAAATAGACGATTCGCTTCAGTCTGTGAGTGTGAGATTGGATGGAAAGAATTATTCGTATTGGAGTTATGTGATGAAAAATTTTCTTAAGGGTAAAAAGATGTGGGGATATGTTAGTGGACCTTCTGTGAAACCCAAGAATACTGATGAGGGTTATGAAACTTTGATAGATGCCTGGGAAGCAAACAATGCGAAAATTATTACTTGGATTAACAATTCTGTTGAACATTCCATAGGTACACAGTTGGCGAAGTATGAGACAGCAAAGGAGGTTTGGGATCATCTACAGAGGTTATTCACTCAATCAAATTTTGCAAAGCAATATCAATTAGAGAATGACATACGAGCTCTTCAGCAGAAGAATATGAGTATTCAGGAGTTTTATTCTGCTATGACAGATCTTTGGGATCAATTGGCTCTTACAGAATCGACAGAATTAAAGGCATGTGGTGCCTATATTGATCGTAGAGAGCAGCAACGGTTGGTACAGTTTTTAACGGCACTTCGCAGTGATTTTGAAGGACTTAGAGGTTCAATTTTGCATCGTTCTCCACTTCCTTCTGTTGACTCAGTTGTCAGTGAGTTATTGGCTGAAGAAATACGTCTTAAGTCTCATTCTGAAAAGAGAATTCTTTCTACTTCTAATCCTTCTGTGTTAGTAGTACCTTCTAAGCCACCCTCTAATAATCAGAATAAGCCTTATAGAAGAGTTGCCTTTGACGAGTGCAGTTTCTATAAGCAGAAAGGCCATTGGAAGGCTCAATGTCCTAAGTTGAGACAGCAGAATCAATCACAGCAGCAATCTCAAGCTTGGAAGCCTGACAACCAGTCACAATCTAATGCTTATAGACCACTTCAGGGTTACAAACCACCACAGTCTAATACTGCAGCAGTAGTTTCATCAGGTCCTTTCACCGATCCTAGTACTCTGGCTGAGCAATTTCAGAAGTTTCTCTCCTCACAGCCACAAGCTATGTCTGCTTCTTCTTACGTAGGTCAGTTGCCTCACAGTTCTTCAGGTATGTCATCTTCTATATGGGTCTTGGATTCTGAAGCTTCACATCATATGTCTCCAGATTCTTCGTCTTTTGCTTCTGTATCTCCTTCGTCTTCTATTCCTGTCATGACTGCTGATGGCACTCCTATGCCTTTAGCAGGTGTTGGCTCTGTTGTCACGCCTCACTTGTCTCTCCCTAATGTTTATCATATTCCGAAACTCACATTAAATCTTGCTTCTGTTGGTCAATTATGTGATTCTGGTAATTTAGTCACATTTTCATCTTCTTCTTGTTATGTGTAGGATCTGCAGTCTCAGAAGCTGATTGGGACAGGCCGTAGGAAGGGGGGACTATATATTTTGGATGAGTTAAAAGTGCCAGTTGCTGCTGCTACTAGTGTTGATTTGTCTTCTTTTCACTTGAGTTCTTCTTCTTCTAGTTTTTATTTATGACATTCTCGTCTTGGTCATGTTTCGTCTTCTCGTTTGAGATTTTTGGCATCTACAGGGGTTTTAGGAAATTTGCAAACTCATGATATTTCTGATTGTAGTGGATGTAAACTCGCAAAATTTTCAGCTTTACCTTTTAATCGAAGTATTTCTGTTTCTTCTTCTCCATTTGATTTGATTCATTCTGATGTATGGGGACCTTCTCCTGTTGCCACAAAAGGAGGGTCTCAATATTATGTTTCTTTTATTGATGATCATACTCGTTATTGTTGGGTTTATTTAATGAAACATCGTTCTGAATTCTTTGAGATATATAGTCTTTCGAGCTCTTGTCAAAACTCAACATTCTGCTGTTATAAAATGTTTTAGGTGTGATTTGGGTGGGGAATACACTTCTCATAAATTTTGTGAGCTGCTTGCCTTAGATGAAACTATTCACCAAACTTCGTGTACAGATACTCCTGAACAAAATGGTGTTGCTGAAAGAAAACATAGGCATATTGTTGAAACAGCTCGTTCTCTCTTGTTATCTGCCTCAGTTCCTAGTGTGTTTTGGGGTGAAGCTGTTCTTACTGCTGTAAGTTTGATTAATACAATTCCATCTTCTCATATTTCAGGTCTGTCTCATTTCGAAAAGTTGTATGGGTATGCTCCTGATTATTCTTTCTTTAAAGTTTTTGGTTGTACTTGTTTCGTTCTTCGTCCTCATGTAGAACGCAGCAAGTTGTCCTCTCGATCTGTTATTTGTGTCTTTCTTGGTTATGGTGAAGGTAAAAAGGGGTATCGTTGTTTTGATCCAATTACTCAGAAACTTTATGTGTCTCGTCATGTTGTTTTTCTTGAACATATACCTTTCTTTTCTATTCCATCCACCACTCATGCTTTGACTAGATCTGATCTTGTTCGTATAGATCATTTTTCTGAGGATTCTGATAGTTTGTCATCTCAGGTTCCTAATACTTCAGATACCCCTTCTCATGTTCTTCCCCCGTTACCTTTACATTATACTCGACGGATTCGTACTGATCATTCTGCAGGTACTGACACTTTGCTCTCTGGCACACCTGAAGCTCCCTCTTCTCCTATGGTCCATCAAGCTCCGTCTGAGATTGTGGATCCACCTCTACGTCAATCCATACGCATTCGTAAGTCCACAAAGTTACCAGGTTTTGCTTATTCTTCATCTTTTACTTCCTTTTTAGCTTCTAGTCATTGTCTCTCTGAGCCCTCTTCCTATAAAGAGGCAATTCTTGATCCTCTTTGGCAGCAAGCTATGGATGAGGAACTTTCTGCTTTGCATAAGACAGATACTTGGGATTTGGTTCCTCTACCTCCTGGTAAGAGTGTTGTTGGTTGTCGTTGGGTGTATAAGATCAAGACTAATTCTGATGGATCTATTGAGCGATACAAAGCTAGATTAGTTGCAAAAGGGTACTCTCAACAGTATGGTATGGATTATGAGGAGACATTTGCTGCGAAAATGACTACTATTCGTACTCTTATTGCAGTAGCTTCGGTTCGTCAGTGGCATATCTCTCAACTTGATGTTAAAAATGCCTTCTTGAATGGAGATCTTCAAGAAGAAGTTTATATGGTGCCCCCTCCTGGTGTTTCTCATGATTCTGGGTATGTTTGCAAGCTCAAGAAAGCGTTATATGGTCTTAAACAAGCACCTCGTGCTTGGTTTGAGAAATTTTCTGTTGTGATCTCTTCCCTTGGATTTGCTCCTAGTAGTCATGATTCTGCTCTCTTTGTTAAGTGTACTGATGCAGGTCGTATCATTTTTTCTTTATATGTTGATGACATGATTATTACTGGTGATGATATTGATGGCATTTCAGTTTTGAAGACAGAGTTAGCTAGACAGTTTGAAAGGAAGGATTTGGGTTCCTTACGATATTTCTTGGGTATTGAGGTAGCATACTCACCCAGAGGTTATCTTCTTTCTCAGTCGAAATATGTTGCAGATATTCTTGAGCGGGCTAGACTTACTAATAATAAGACTGTTGATACTCCCATTGAGGTTAACGCAAAGTATTCTTCGTCTGATGGTATATCTTTGTCAGATCCTACTTTATACCGTACTATTGTTGGGAACTTGGTATATCTCACTATAACTCGTCAAGATATTGCATATGCTGTTCATGTTGTTAGTCAGTTTGTTGCTTCTCCTACTACAGTTCATTAGGCAGCTGTTCTTCATATTTTGCGATATCTTCGGGGTACAGTCTTTCAGAGTCTTTTACTTCCATCCACCTCTTCCTTGGAGCTGCGTGCATACTCTGATGCTGATCATGGCAGTGATCCTACAGATCGCAAGTCTGTTACTGGTTTCTGTATCTTTTTGGTTGTTTCTCTTATTTCTTGGAAGAGCAAGAAACAATCTATTGTTTCTCAATCTTCAACCAAAGCAGAATATCGTGCTATGTCATCTACTACCAACGAGATTGTTTAGTTACGTTGGTTACTTGCAGATATGGGGGTTTCTCTTTCTCATCCCACTCCTATGTATTGTGGCAACCAGAGTTCTATTCAGATTGCTCACAACTCGGTTTTTCATGAACGAACCAAGCACATTGAGATCGATTGTCACCTTACTCGTCATCCTCTCAAGCATGGCACCATTACTTTGCCTTTTGTTCATTCTTCTTTGCAGATTGCAGATTGCAGATTTCTTTACCAAGTCGCATTCTATTTCCCGTTTTCGTTTTCTAGTTGGCAAACTCTCGATGCTTGTAGCTGCCGCATCGTGAGTTTGAGGGGGGATGTTAAGAAATATAGGGTTGTTTATTAAGGGTTTATTAAGGGTAGAATAGTCCTTTTATTTCCCTGCCTTTTTAGCTTCCTTTCTTTAGCCTATATATAGTCTCTTTGTATTTAGGTTAAATACTCTTTTAGTATTTGATTGTATTAGATAGCATCAATGAAACCCTAGCCTCCTCTTTTCTTATTTTTTGTGTTTCTCTTTATTTTATTGGATTGTTTAACATACAAAACCCTCATAAGCCATTTCTCTCATCTCCAAGATCCCAAGTGGAAACCCTAGCTCTTCCTCATCTCTATCCAAAAATCTTTAGGCTCCATAACCCCTTAGAGGACTCTCACCCTTAATCTTTCTTTTGAGCTTTAAAGAAAAGTTAGAAGAAGCTAAGGTTTAGAGTGTATAGAGAATTCTAGGACTAAAAGTCTAGAGGTCTTCACTTACTCTCTTCCTTTGTGGAATCTAAAAAAATCTTCACCTCTTGGAGCATTGGAGAAGAAGCCTTTGAGGAGTAGGCACTCCTTATATCATTTTCTTTTCTTCTTTGTTTAATGTTTATATTTTCCTATTCTAGAATCATTTAGAGAGCCTCACTTTTCAAGCATAGTTATGTCTCTCTACACCAATCTAATGGTGTAGAGGGACCTCATCTCAAGAGCAAGGAGAGATCTCCATCATCTCTTTTATGTACATATTTTTTTTCCTGTTTATGTACTCACAAGTGTTGATATGGGTAGGCCCATAGAGAGTGGAAGCTAAAACTATACCTCTCTTTTCATTTTGTTTCTTTATTGGGATTCTAGAATTCTTTATGGAAGCTCATCCTCTCTCTAACCTTCATTAGGGTGACATTACATCATTTATTATGGTGTAAATGAACCATCTTAAAAGGAGAGGATGAGTTTTCAATTTCTCTACTTGTCTCTTCTTTTCTTTTCCTCTAATTCTTCATGTTTTATTTTGAATGGGTAAAAGATGGTTTAAGGACTTAAAAGAGGATGTTGTCCAAAATATCTCATGCTAAGACAATTGTATTTGATTTATCATCAACATCAATCCAACAAAATAGGTGTTGGCAATAGACCATCTACTATTCATATTTCATAATTCAAATATTCCACTTTATGTCCTAAATACGATCTTTTAGCCTAACATCTCCTTAACCTTCTCTTGAGGGTTAAATTTGACTTTAGTTAAGTTTGCCAAAACTCTACTTATATGAAAATCCAAAAAAAAAAAACATGATAAAATCTAAAAATGCCAAAAACATTCAAATATAACCAAAATCCCAAAAACATTCAAATATAACCAAAATACCAAAAACATTAACCAACTTAGCATGCTTGCTTGTAAGAACTACTATGGCTTGATCTCGTCAAGTCGGGTAAGTAGGTAGCCCTAACGAGTCCAGCTCACTTTGGATTAGTTTCCCTTCTCCCCTTAGTCTTGTTTTACTTGCTTAATTAGTATAATTAAATAACATACTTAAGTTCCATTTGAACTTCTTCTTTAATTGGCTTAGATATAGGGAGTAGGTTACCATCTCCAGATGGGGACCCTAGGATGCCTAACACCTTCCCCGGGGCTTAAAAGAATCACTTACCTTGCAATTATTGTTCATAGTTCATACATACTGTTTGCTTGCTCAACTTTGTACTCTTCAGGATTTTTCCTTGTGAAAATAAGGCAAAAAATTACTAAGCTCTTCTTTGGATTAGTCACCAAGAAAATCTGCTGCAGTACTTTTTGCCAATTGTTTTGTTACTAAATGCACGAATGAGAAGTCAGTTCCTTCTGAGTCAAATCCGGTTCTATATTTCCAAACAGATGCTCTACAGTAGCTCTCATATCTTGATGAATGATTGACAATGTGAGCAAACACTAATCTATATCATCAGCTCTTTTGGATTTTCAGATCTATCTCTGCAATTCTAGATTTTTTGAGTCTGGTCCATGGTTGAATCTGGGAAGTGAATCATACATCTGTCTGATTCCTTGGCTGATGTTATGGAAGATCACTTGGCTTCCTTTTCTAAAAACTATCTCCCCTTACGTGCATGCACGGCTATACATACATTGCAAAACATTGACAACCGAAACTGTCGAACCACTATCACCTTATCCTAGTTCACCTTAACTGTAGCTTAGCCATCTTAAACAGAAAGTCCCTGCAAAATATCTGAAAGGAAGTTGTGCAATTTTCAAGTGTGTGTCGCATTTCCATACTTATCTGGAAGTCTTGGCCATTGTGTAGAAATTTATCAGTTTTTTTTCCCTGAATGGACTTAAATTCGATTGAAGAGGTTTTTTTGTGATTCAGGTATGCCCGGTGTGCCATGCGGAAGTATTTGGGTCGTGATCTTGAGAGATTCCTGCATTGCTGGAAATGAGGCCGATGTGTATATGGACTGGATTTGGAATATAAAAAAGGTGGATAATCTTTACACTTCCCAACTGTCTTTGAAGAGTAAATGGACTAAATACCCATTAAAGATTATATATATAGTTTCCATGGATTCAGGAGTTTCATAGCAGCTCCTTGATATACTGATAATGTAATACAGATTAATAAGGTCATAAGGTTCAGGTGGGTTCCATAATAGGAAGGAGTTTTGGATAGCTATGTGAGTTTTAGTATCTGAAAATAATCTACAGAATTAGTACCTTTAGTAAGGAAACATGGTCAGTTCAGTCTCTAGTGAGCCATCTTAGTGCCTCCAACATAGCTAAATCCAGAAGTCCCTTTACAACAAAGACCTCTGGTTCACGTTATTGAGGAGCTACACCACTCATTGGGTGCCCCACGGCCCAAAAATTCCACCGTTCGGGTAATCCTAATCATCCAATGTATGGACTATTACTCCCAATGGTTCACCTAGATTTCTACTATCCTTGTAAGCTACTGCTACATTCATTTCCAGATTGGATGATGCAATTTCAGCTATCGCCCATAAAAGAAGCAATCCTGCACCTGGATGGTTTAGATTCATCAGGATTTGTGCCATTTCTACAGGGCAGGTCCCAGAAGGTGTGTAATAGGTTTCGACTCAAACAAAGCTCTAGCGACTCTTATTTGTAGCAATGTTTTGGCATCCATAGCTGTTGATTTCATGTGAAGAAAGAGCGTAAGTTTTTATTGTAGAGAAATGCTTTGGAACCAGGGAGCTTAAGTGCCTCTGCAGGCCAGGCGGTATGGGCAGCCCGGTCCTATTAAGGCGATTATTGTTCCCTGATTAAGGTGTGGTTCACCTGGGCCTCAATTACAGTGTGGGGCTCCATGGCATTTTTCTCGGCTAGCCCTACTCTCAGGTTCTTCTTACTCTCAACCTGAACCAACCACCTGTCCATTTTCACAGTTAAAGCATTACAATCAGTCAAAAAGTGTGTACTTTAGCAGTGAGAATAGACAAATGGTTGGCTTAGGTTGAGAGTAGGAAAAACCTGAGAGTTGGGCTAGCACTCTCCATCCAAACTAAACCCATCGCTGGTGTTTGTAGACATGGATATTATATCCAAATTTTGTTTTTTTCCCACTAGGTTAAATGTAATCACGTATATCAGAGTATCCAAACACCCTTTTTTATGTGGGCTTCGCTGTTTTGGATAAGGTGGTATTTTTGCAAGTTGGGAAGTGGAGGCTAGAGCCCAATCTACCCCGAGATTCTATGCTAATGTCAATATCAAATTTCATTCATATTTTAAGAGACCCTCGTATTAGTGGTGGGGTATTGTCATGATGTCTCATCTTCTAATTTGGCTTAGATAATGACCTCTTTTAATGATCCTTTCCACTTAACAATATCAGAATAAGCCCATGGACTGAATCCAGCAGCTGATGGGCCCCATTTACGCGACCCATACCATACCAACGGTCTAAGTTTTAGTATGTAATATAAATAAAATAAAATAGCAGTGATTAGGGACCGTCAACTTGGTAGCAATATAACTTTCTACTATACCACGTGCTAAGAAGAAAATTGGATACTCTTGACTATTTTTAAGAACTATTTGCTTTTTAATCTGTTTTATTGTTAGTATTACAAATCGACTGAATAAGTTAAAAAATATCTTATTGTCACGCTCAATATTTTGATAAGATGGTTGGAGACGGCCTTTGTTTTTGTTTTTTATTTTTAAATAAAAATGATGTCATTTTAAGTGTTTAAATAAAGAGAAATGCTAGAGTAATCACAACTTTTCAAATATAATATTTTTTTTCTTGTAGTAATGATAGGTGTCTCACGAACAATGAGAGTTTAAACATTTTAACACTCCTATTAAAATAAATGACCTCCTTTTAATTTTGGAAAGTGATTAGAAACTCTCGATAGTGAGAGAGCTTGATAGCCTGATGGTGAATCCAACGGCTCCAAGCACCAAGTGGGCCCAGCATGTAATCCATGTTGCCTTGACACTGTTGGATTCAAGATCGGATGGCCCAGCTCTCAATAGCAGGTGCTATCAGGCCTATCTAGCTTCTTGTCCTGCCCACTATGATTTGCCGAAGGACTCAACGGGCTGAAAGAGAAAGCCCTAAATAACCATATTTCATATTCTCATTTCCAAGATGTTATTAGAAATCCAATCTTATCAAGAAGGGGTGTGTTTTGGGGCACTCAGGCTTGGAACGCTGAAGCGTATGGTGGGGTTGCAAAGTATGCCTTTCTCCTGGACGAAGTCAAGAAGAAATGGGCTATCTATTGCAAAGTCTGGAGCGATGGTTCTCTGACTTAGTAATTCTTTTGTTTCACAAAATGAGTTATATAGTCGTGAGTTTTTAATCACATTCCTTTAATTTTTTTTTTGACTTTTGTGTAGCGTACTCATTTTATTTTAGGGGAGAACCAAACAGGGCCTTGAATAATGGTTAACAACAATAATTACGATAATACCATGGTAGTGACCTTGATGTGTACATTTCCTAGTTGTCACCACATGAGGTAGGCTCAAAAGTTCAAAGCCATGTCGGGTGCAATAGACAATTTAAAAGTAAAATGGGCGTATTGTGCACTGTGTATACGATAAAATGGACCCCATAATGTTGTTTGAATGTCACAAGACTCACAAGCAGGGGTTGGTCATTGTGAAGAACAAATAGAGAAAGGTTTAATAATATGGTTTTAGAATTTCTTTGACATTGGATTATCCCCATAATCTATTCTTTGATCTTTAAAAGTTTCATGACCGTTTTTTAATCACAACCAATCCATTTAAAATCATTTTTCTGATGTCGTGGAGTCACCGGCCGAGCATGTGCCACACATTCACGTGTTCCATGTGTAAAATTATATGGTACTACGGTCCTACCATATGAAGGATTAATGCATTCAATTGACCAATTGTAATCGTCCGAATCTGTAGATTTTTTCTCTAAACCAAATCGAATCTAGATGTTCCATATATTTAATTTAATCAAATTGAACATGGATGAAATTTGATCCGAATCACAGCCAACCCATTGACAGCCCTAAAATGTGCCCTTAGACATAACAATTTTGACCATTTAATCAACAATTGATCTTCTCAATGGGCAACTTCTCAATTTACGGCCATTTTTTCTCGCCCTGTAACCTTATTTTATTTTCTAGGTATTTGAAATCGATTAATCAACGGTGATTTTTACAGTGTAACCTTCTTTTATTTTCTAGGTATTTGAAATCGAATTTTTACAATACCAATAAAAATGTTCATCATATAATTTATAGGCCTCGGATTGTCTCTGCCGAAGCCAGAAAGGGCTCTCGAGTTCCATACATTGTGCGACATTTGGCGTAAAAATGGAGAGAAGTCATTTCATTTTCTCCCCCATGATTTTGACTTCTCCCCACTTGATATCTCTCACCCTTATTCACACACACTTATTGCCACATGTCTTATTATGGGTGGAGAAGTGAAAATCATGGGCCCTATGATCACCTATTCTATGGAACCCTGAGATAAGCCCTTTTTGGCTTCGCCAGAGACAATCCGATGCCTAATTTATATTGATTCTCATTGCAACTTGCTTAACACATTAACAAGAACACCCTATCGCTTGCTCCAATGGTAGGGTATGACATCTCTTATGAGAGGTCTTGGGATTCATTCCTGTGACCCAAAAAAAACTAATGCCATAAAAGTTCCATCCCAGCTCTCTCTCTCTCTCTCTCGATTAGATGCATCTATTAAGTATGTGACACGTGTTCAAGATGGGTATAAACACGATATGTGATTGGTATGTTTCGCTGACTTGGATCCACGTTGGAACAAATGACATTTTGCTGATTATGATTAGCATCGATTGGTGGATGTTCTCATTAGCTTGAATTCAATAGGGGAAACCAATCCATTCAAGCCATGTGACCGAGAGTTTTGTACTTATTATAATGTCTAGGAATTAAGGTTGGAGAATATTTATGTGTACTACAAGAAGGCAAGACCAAAGTATTATACTTGGGCTTAACCTCTTTGCCTAGCGTGTCTCTTTTAATTCTGGTTAAGATTTGTTAATCCTCAACCTAAATTTTTAGGAAAAAATTTTTTTATAATTAAATTGTAACCTGGTTTTTTCCGTTTTAAAAAATCAATTAGATTTATTAGTCTTAAGAGTTAATGAATTTTAAACACATTTAAAGGGGACACACATTGGACAAAGAGGCTAGGCCCGAGTATACTCAGGAATCCGTTGCCATAAAAGAAACTTCCTAAGAGGTTTAGAAAGGGATTAAAAACTATTGAGAGTTGGACCATTGGATTGAAAATCCGGCCCCAAGGTGCACATGCTTAAGGTGCACATGCTTTAAATTTTGGGCCTACCTAAATGCTTGAGCAGCTTGACACAATTGAATTTGAGTTCTGAGAGGACCACAAGGTCCTCTTCCATGCTAACCACTCGCATCAAATTTCAACACATCGGTGTATCTTAGCAATTGGGTGGTCCGTTTGGAAGAGTCCTGTGGTCTATTTTCCATTGAATTTTCAATCCAGTGGTTCAGCTTTTAATATTATCTATTATCGAGAGTTTTTTTTTTTTTTTAAGGAAGTTTATGTTTAATTAATCTTACTTTTTTGCTTTACATTTATTTAACGTAACAGCTGGTGGCACCGTGGACAACGATGAGAAAAAACAATTCCTAATTGAGAGAAAAAGTAAAGAGAAGGGTTGGACCCTTTTAATTATTATATTCTATGAAGAATCCAATGCGAATCACTGTGGACCTTTTTCTTTTTCTATTTTAATTTACTGGGAGCGAATTAAATTGGTAAAAACTGATTAATTCGCTTTTCCCACCGGAAGAAGGTGTTTGTTTTGGACATGAATAACCACTTTTTTTTTTTTTGGAAGGTCATGAATAACCACCTTTTTTGGAAGTGATTTTATTTTATTTTTATTCAAAATTTCGTTTAAGCCATAATTTATATATTATTATTACTTCAAGAGTAGCCAGAACATTAAATTTCAGTTTAGGATATGGTTGAGAGAGAATACGAAAGGTCGATATGTATGGTTAAATACGGATCCAATTGGGTTTCAGAATAATTAGAAGACATGTATTATGGTCTGATTTTGGTTCCGTAAAACAAAATACAAATCTGATATACAGTTTTGTTTAGAGGAATCCTTCTCTGAACTGAACTTGATCCAAGGCCACCCACATGAGGCACGCCTCGCCACCTGAGCTAAAGTTGGCAAGTACTTTTGTGCATTTCTCACAAATGTACTTTTGTGGATTTCATCTAAATTGTTCAAAGACCGGTGATCAGCTTCATATCTTACCCCGTGTCCTCGTGTCCCTTTTAACAACCCTTTAATCCTGAATAAGCTTAAATAAATATAAGTTAAGATTTTTTATTTTTATTTTTGAAAAAACAAGATTGGAATGCTTAACCTTAGGGGTGGAGTGTATCTTAACCACAATTGGTATGTTTTAAAAATTGGGGCGTGGACCAACGAGGACGCCCCTTCCTTTACAAACTGGAAACCTTGGGTACGTTAAGGATTTTCCATTGCTTAAATGTATACTTGAGTGAATTTTGATAGAGAGTGCAAACTAGGTGTTAGTGCGTAAATAGTTGCTTTACATGTTAATCAAACAAATTAGATTAATCATTTTTTGACATAAGTTTTTCCATAATGAATATTAGGGAATTTTTTTTTTTTGGAACTAGGAGTGTCCCTGTAACCCTTTGGGTCATGACTAATCCCCGAGGGTGCAACGTGAGCCTGCAACCCGCCACACCAGATAAGTCTGGATAAACCCGTCCTCAAATGGGGGTGTGGACCAATGAGATCCAACCTTAGGTTTGTAAATAGATTTCATGGGTACGTTAACAATTTCCCATAAAAAGCAGTATTTAAACCTAAGGTTGGACCTCATGTGGTGAGTATTTAAGGTGGGGGGGGGCTTACATCAATGAGGTCCATTGTTTCATTGATAGAAGATGAAACTTTCTTATTCCAGTTAAAATATTTTCCACCCATTCAAGCTTCTTTTATTAGGGTTTGCACGATCCAAACCCTAAAATCAAGAAGTGGTAAATGATTTTGTTTTTCTGAAATTTGTTGCAGTACATAAACTCCAATATTAATGGTGGGATAAGAGCTTTTATTCTCTTCTTATTTTGCTCCTTACCCCCTTATTTTTTGGTTAAAATATTCTAATCACCATTAATGGCACAATAAAAGCTCTTCTTATTTGCTCATTATTTGGTATTTATCATCCTTTTTTTTTCGAAAAAGCTCAAAACACTATTAATGGTGCAATAAAAGCTCCAAACACCATTAATTGAGTATAGAATCTCAAGCCACCGACGACCAATTGAGAATGGTAGATGCATTGATTTATTATGGATGGTCACAGTAAAACCAATGATTTCAAATCAGTTGTCCAGTGAAGTCCCGATTGATTACAAAAATTTGACATTTTATTTTTTTTTGTTAGCGTATTCTGCTATTTTATTACATTTTGAGTACCTAAAACATGAAATTGGTTCAGGATATCAATTAACTCTACATCTTCTCTTTATATGGATAATTTTCAATATTATTTCTTAATGTCAATGTTGCAGATAATGTCAAAACGAATAACAATAATGTCTTTTTGACAGAAAATGGGTTCATGAAGGCAAGGAATAAAATTATATCTGTGTCAATTAAAATAACATACCCCGGGAACTATTATCGAAACTGTATCGGTTGACTAACTATGAACTGAAAGCTAACGACATTACAATGACATGTTAGTTCCCTACAAAAACCACTCCATGTCCTCACATTGTAGACGACAATGAACTGTCACTATTCCTAATGTGTTGTTGTGAAGACAAACAAATTTACATGCCTCTTTGTTTGACCAAGACAATTGGAAATGTGTAAATGGTGAAGTAGAGCGCCTCATATTCGAGTTGGTAAAAAATTTGGACTCGGCAGAAAAATGCGGTGGAAGTGTAAATGTTGAAATAAAGCTCTCGAAGTCGTAAGTTGCTAGAAAATTTGGGCTTGGCAGACAAAGGCAAACAAAGTGTAAATGCCGGACTATAGTACCCCTAGTTCAAGTTTGTGTTGCTTGAAGAGTTGGATTTTGCATACAAAGACATGTATACAAAACATAAAGTGTCAATCCGTCAAAAAATATATATAAAATACAATGTATTTATCTCACTGCAACTTGCTTAACACGTTAACAAGAACGCCCTATCGCTTGCTCCAATGGAAGGATGTGACATCTCTTATAAGAGGTCTCGTGATCGTGACCCAAAAAAAAATTAATGCCATAAAAGTTCCATCCCAGCTCTCTCTCTTTCCATTAGATGCATCTATTAAGTATGTGACACGTGTTCAAGATGGGTATAAACACGCTATGTGATTGGTATGTTTCGCTGACTTGGATCCACGTCGGAACAAATGACATTTTGCTGATTATGATTAGCATCGATTGGTGGATGTTCTCATTAGCTTGAATTCAACAGGGGAAACGCAATCCATTCAAGCCATGTGACCGAGAGTTTTGTACTTATTATAATGTCTAGGAATTAAGGTTGGAGAATAATTATGTGTACCACAATATACAAAAGAAGGCAAGACGAAAGTATTATACTTGGGCTTAACCTCTTTGCCTAGCGGGTCTCTTTTAATTCTGGTTAAGATTTGTTAATCCTCAATCTAAATTTTTAGGAATTTTTAAAAAAAAATTGAAGTGTAACCTGGATTTTTCCTTTAAAAAAAAAACAATTAGATTTATTAGTCTTAAGAGTTAATGAATTTTAAACACATTTAAAGGGGACACATATTGGACAAAGAGGCTAGGCCGAGTATACTTGGGAATCCGTTGCCACAAAAGAAACTTCGTAAGAGACTTAGAAAGTGATTAAAAACTATCGAGAGTTGGACTGTTGGATTGAAAATCCGGCCCCAAGGTGCACCTGCTTTAAATGGTGGGCCTACCTAAATGCTTGAGCAGCTTGACGCAATTGAATTTGAGTTCTGAGAGGACCACAAGGTCCTCTTCCATAACCACTCCAATCAAATTTCTAACACATTGGCGTATCTTAGCAATTGGGTGGTCCGTTTGGAAGAGTCCTGTGATCCATTTTCCATTGAATTTTCAATCCAGTGGTTCAGCTTTCAATATTACTCTAGAGTTTTTTTTTTTAGGAAGTTTATGTTTAATTAATCTTACTTTTTTACTTAACATTTATTTAACGTAAAAGCTGCTGGCACCGTGGAGAACGATGAGAAAAAACAATTCCTAATTGAGAGAAAAAGTAAAGAGAAGGATTGGAACCTTTTAATTATTCTATTCTATGAAGAATCCAATGCGAATCAGTGTGGACCTTTTCTTTTTCTATTTAACTTTCTGGGAGCGAATTAAATCGGTAAAAACTGATTAATTCGCTTCTCCCACCGGAAGAAGGTGTTTGGTTTGGACATGAATAACCACTTTTTTTTTTTTTGGAAGGTCATGAATAACCACTTTTTTGGAAGTGATTCTATTTTTTTTTATTCAAAATTTGGTTTAAGCCATAATTTATATATTATTATTACTTCAAGAGTAGCCCGAACATTAAATTTCAGTTTAGGATATGGTTGAGAGATAATACGAAAGGTCGATGTGTATGGTTAAATACGGATCCAATTGGGTTTTAGAATAATTCGAAGACATGTATTATGGTCTGATTTTTGTTCCGTAAAACAAAATACAAATTTGATATACAGTTTTGTTTAGAGGAATCCTTCTCTGAACTTCATCCAAGACCACCCACATGAGGCACGCCTCGCCACCTGAGCTAAAGTTGGCCAGTACTTTTGTGCATTTCTCACAAATGTACTTTTGTGGATTTCATCTAAATTGTTTAAAGAGGGTGATCAGCTTCATATCTTACCCGTGTCCCTTTTAACAACCCTTTAATCCTGAATAAGCTTAAATAAATATAAGTTAAGATTTTGTTTTGTTTTTTTTATTTTTGAAAAAACAAGATTGGAATGCTTAACCTTAGGGGTGGAGTGTATCTTAACCACAATTGGTGTGTTTTAAAAATTGGGGCGTGGACCAATGAGAACGGCCATTCTGTTACAAACTCCATTGTTTAAATGTTTACTTTAGTGAATTTTGATAGAGAGTGCAACCTACATGATAGTGCGTAAATAGTTGATTTACATGTTAATCAAACAAGTTAGATTAATCATTTTTTGACATGAGTTTTTCCATAATGAATATTAGGGAAATTTTTTTTTGGGAACTGGGTGTCTGTGTAACCTTTTGGGTCAAGACTAATCCCCGAAGGTACGATGTAAGTATACAACCCGCCACACCAGGTAAGTCGGGTAAACCAGTCCTCAAAGAGGAGTGAGAAATGGAACCCTGGTTGTATTAGGGAATTTAATAAAGTGGTCCTTAAGAACTATTCATTTAGACTAGGTGTTTGATGAATTTAATTTGTGTGGGCAGGGTTCTCCTTGGATTTAATCTAATTGACCATGTTATCCCTTCTATTTGCTTAGTGATGGTGGTTGATATACATAATTACATATTGAGAAAGTGTGGTCCTAATATCTCAACAACCGTGAGATGGAGATTCATTTTGGATGAAGGGCCACTACATTTTTGTTTATATATCCTCCAAAAGCTTTTTCTATCTACAAATATACCTGTATAAATATCTTTGGATAGAATTCATCCATAACCATGAAATTCAACATCAAATCATGTACATCACACATTCATTTCTGGCTCAGCACACTTGGGTTGTGTTTGGATATCTTTTTTTGGATGGACTTCTCGCTATACAAAAATCAGAAGTCGCAAAACACTATGTTTGATTTGTTGTTCAATTTTGACTTCTCACAAAAACTAGAAGTAGATAAAAGCCAAATATTGATTTTAAACGAAAGCTAGCATAGATATTTTTGGAAGAAATCAATATTCTTTTTTACAGAAAGTCGTTACAAGAAACGCAATGACTAACGTTTCACTAATTTAATGATATTAAAAAACATTTTTCCAAGTGTGTAAACCAAACATCTTTTCTCTCTAAATGGCTTTTGCAAAAAAAAAATAAAAAATCAAGTAACCTTTATTTTCTTTAGAGAAGTCATTCTCTTCCTAGCGAAGTTTTATCCAAACAAGAATCTCAAAAAGTTAATACAAGAAATCGAGTTGATTGATTAATCCAACGGTGAGAAACATCCAGCCTAGTCGAATGTTCCCGATCGAACGACTCAGAGAGCTCTAGTAGGTACCGTAAACTGATATATCACATCATTAACTTGACATAAGATTAACTCATGCTAATTAAGAAATGCTAATCCCATTTTAATTAACTACAGCTGAGTTGATAAGAAAAGGGTAGTTTAGTCATTTAATTAAAAATATAACTGCCTATTGGTTATGAGGCTATTATCCATTTGCGCCCTGATAGGCTGATAATCCACTCCAGAGCTTAGCCTATAAGGCCAGGAAGAAGTGAAGAGCTCTCTCTCTCTCTCTCTCTCTCTCTCTCTGAAAGAAGAAGAAAGAAAAAACGAATGGAAACTCGTCCGTATACAAAAAAGAAATGGAGGCACCATCTTCCACCTCTCTTTCCATTGCTATTCTTCAATCTCCTCACATCTCCCACCTGATCATCTTCTCTCTCCTTTTTCTCTTCAAAATCCCATCTGAAAAAATTGGGTTTTGATTAGAATTTGGGACTTTTTAGGGAGTTTTTTTTTAGGGGTTTTCTGTTCATGGGGGCTCGAATCTCTGGTTTTGCAGCAGAGAGTGATGGGGGTTTTCCTCCATTGAAAACTGGACTTGGGGATTTGCCTGAGAGCTGTGTTGCTTCGGTTCTTATGTATTTGGATCCACCGGAGATTTGTAAATTCGCGAGGTTGAATTGCGCTTTCCGTGGTGCTTCTTCTGCGGATTTTGTTTGGGAGTCGAAGTTACCCTCGAATTATCGGTATCTTATTGGGAAATTGCTTGATGGGGTTCCCGTGAATTTGGGTATGAAAGAGATTTATCGTAGATTAAGTCGTCCGAATCCGTTTGATGGAGGCACGAAGGTACTTTCCTCTCTTTGTAAATCTCTGTATCTCAATTGGTTTAATTCATTATTGGGGTTGCTTTGTTTTTTACAATTTGTTGACAGATTGAGGATTTTGATTTTGTGTAGGAAGCTTGGCTGGAGAAGAGTACGGGTGGGATTTGTTTGTCGATTTCTTCTAGGGCTTTGAGAATAACAGGGATTGATGATCGGAGATACTGGAATCACATTCCAACTGAGGAATCTAGGTGAGATATTAATAAAAATGATATCTTCTTCTTAAAATTGGAATTTGATATACCATGGAAATGGGAAATTTTAGGGTTCTTCATGTATGGTCTATGAAGTCCTTACATTTTCCTTCTGAAATGCACCAAAAGTAAGCTTTTTTGTTTTTATAACTTATCAATTTCTTCTCATGTCAGGTTATCCTTGTGCCATCAAGCACAAGAACTTTAGATTTATTCCTAATTGTTTTCTTTAAATTTATTTCTATTAGTTGGAGCTAAATTTTGCTGTGCATGTGGTTCCTCTACAAGCTTATGCGTAGGATTGATATTTGAATTTCATAACTGAGTTCTGAGCAATTACAATAATATTGTGTGATTTATAATCATGTTAAGTCTATCTGTAATCCTTCGAAAAGTCATGACAATATTGATTTTTCTTCTTGCCTTTTCCTATGCGAATCTCGGTTTTGAGAAAATCCTGCAGCATCTAGAAGTGGGGTTCATAGTGTATTATACTTATTCTCTATGAGGGACCATATGTTCTCGGTATAAATTGAATGGCCTATCATGAATCTGATTTTATAAATGAATGAGATAGGAAATTAGCCCATCCCTCTCAATGAATTTTAAGCGCTTGTATTGTCAAATTTGTTATATGTTTTAGCTTTCAAGTGGGAAAGAAGCGGTGTTATACAATTAGGTTTTGTTTGGGTTTGGTTCATTATAAGTAATTCATGAGGTGCTTGGTGAATTTAAATGATGTGATTCAGAACACCTTGGTTTTGTTCCATGCATAGCTCCATTTGACTAGTTTATGAGCTTGTTATATTCTAGATCCAACCAAGTCGTGTTAAACTGTTAATTGGCTTTAGTTTTAGCTATGTAGTACATAATGAAAACACTGTATGATTCTTAGATCCATACATACAACAGTTTGTGTTTCTTTTTATCCCATAAAATAATAACACAAACAGTTGAATTTATGGTGCAAGTCTTCTCTACATACAACAGTTTGTGTTCAAATGATTTAATTAGATGAACAAACAATTTCAGATTTCGCACATACAAGAGGAAACTTTAGACTGATAGCTTATCACCAATTCAGTAATTCCATTTGATCAGAAAGGGCATGGAGTAAAGTGACCACTAGCTCTGTGTAGAATTCACATAACTGATCCCTGTGAAACCGTTGTAATTGGAGAATTCATTCTCCTACCTATGTGAAATCTTGACAGGTTTTATAAGGTATAGACAACTTCCTTGCCTTTTGAGTTTATCAGAAGGTCTGTGTAGATTGAAGAACCTCGAAAATTTTGTGTTTTTTTTTTCAACTTTGTTGGAACTTAGCTTCCTATGGCTCTAAGCTTCTCAAGATTACTCACACTAATATTCTCTATATGCTCCTTTATTTTCACCACATTTAGTGATTGGAATTCCCGTTCATTGCGTGTAGATTCCCCACAGTTGCATATCTTCAGCAAATCTGGTGGTTTGAAGTAGATGGAGAGATTGAGTTCCAGTTTCCAGCTGGGACCTATAGCCTATTCTTCAGGCTTCAGCTAGGCAGGGCCTCCAAGAGACTTGGCCGTCGGGTCTGCAACCCTGAGCACATCCATGGGTGGGACTTAAAGCCCGTCCGTTTTCAGCTATTAACAACAGATGGTCAGCATGCTCTGTCCCAGTGTTATTTAGAAAGACCCGGAAACTGGGTTCACTACCACGTGGGAGATTTTGTCGTAGAGAACCCCGATACATCCACGAAGATCAAGTTCTCAATGACCCAGATCGACTGCACGCACACCAAAGGCGGTCTCTGTGTGGACTCTGTGTTGATATATCCAAGTCAGTATAGAGAGGTTAAAGCGTTTTTGAATTGCAATTAACCTTGTAGATAGTAAGCTGTAAAATTATGGAGATGGGGCACCGTCAAAAGAAAACAGAATTAAATACAGTTTAGTTCTTTTGGGCCCAGAAGCACTTGTAGTCAAAGCAAAGCAATGATATATTTTGTTCTTTCTTTGCTTGATTTGTCTATTGAGTCATGTTCAGTGAGTTTTTCCTCGGCCACTGTCGAAGGCTTCTTTTACAGACAAATTTGAGTACAATGATGGTTGATATTTTAGTGGTAGTACTAAATGGCATTTAGCGAAAAAATCGGTGCAAGGCTGGTAGGTGGAGTTGTAGAATGTTTCGATCGGTAGATTGTGACAGCAGGAGGAGAGCTAGAGTATGTGGTCGAGGCGAGCAGGACCCCTATGTGGGTCCAACTGTGTCACTGGCTAATGCCATTGTATCACTGACTGTTGAGGGAAGCATGAAAATTGGCCGGAGAAATATGAGTTTTCCATGAAGAGATCTGGAAGACATCTTTTTCCTCTCCAAGCCTGATGGCAACCACCATGCTAAGCTTCCCACCCAGGAGATCTTCTATGCCAAAACCAACTTGATTGCTTGACTGTAACCAGTTAACCATCTCTACTTACACTTCTTTTCTGGAGAACGAATGGTAATGGTCTTCCTTGTAAGGGGGCTAGCAATGATTGATTGAAAACGTTAGTAATTATTATTTATGGGTTTGTGATGAATAGTTAGGCAGAACTAGTCTAAGGAGAAGGGGGGGCATTGCTTTCAATTTTTTTTTAAAAGGTCAAGTTTGTGGGCCAACTCATCCGTTTGTTAAAAAAATTTGTTTGTAAAGACTTTTTTATAAGTTTTGGAGACAACACCCTATGCCCTCTTAAATTAAATAATATAATATTTTTTCGTATTTAAATTTTAATCACTTAACTCACTCATTCACACGGTTAATCTAACACACACAGGCCCTATGAGACCACAGCACAGCTCTTCAAAAGGGCCTAAATCTGTAATACTTTATAACATAGTGAAAACTCTCCTCCTTATATCACATAAGCATGCTCTTTATATGTGAAGTCATCTAAGTGTGCTCTTCATTTGTGAAGCCACCTAATCAAAATGGTGGGCTCACTATTATTAGTTATTACCCAAAAAAAAAAAAAAAAATTCCCATTATCTTCCCCTCATTCATAGTTCCAAATTTAAGAGAATAGGTGGCCTTTAGAGTCAAAGCATTAATTTTCCTTTCAAATATGAGGGGTTCTCCAGACTGGGGAGTTATAGAGGAATGGTGTCTTAACCCCCCAACCTCATAAAACTTCTCTCAAACGTTTTCTTCTCTTTTGAGAGAAGGAAATCCCAAGGTTTGAAATTTATTAGGAGAGCTCAAGAGTTATGGAGGTTTTGATTAACGCAATGAATGCAACCGTTTGTGATTTTGAAACCCACTTGAACCATCACATACCTCATCCTTCCTAAACGTCTCTTTAAATTTAAAACTCCATAACTGTCAGGTCTCTCACACTTTAAATACGTCTCTCACAACACCCACCCAATTTCACAACGTCGAATCCATTTCCTCCAACGGTGAGAAGTTGCTGAAATATCTCCAAATCTTTCATGCATGATCATCTTCATCTTTTTAGGAGTTCGGTATGGAGATACATCCCTTCATTTACGTGAATCTTCGTCCCCGTGCGCTTAACCTAGATACCAGCATCCGTATGGGTGAGTTGTGGAGTTGGTTATGAATTGAGTAGTGCTTCTGGGTGGCGTATGGGAGTCCGGTGATAAGAGATTGTAGTTTGATAGTGAGGAGAGGGTAGTTTTGACTTTTGAAGTGGTGAAAGACTTAAAGGAGGAAGGCACGTGAGAAGAGAACTTTTTTTTTTTTTTTTGAAGATGAACATCACATTTCATATCACATTTCATTCACAAAGAGGACAACAATACAGATCCTGGACAAGCATGAATATCAAGGCCACTACGGCGACAAACCTCACGAAAAGAGGGGGGAATCAACCCAAGCCCCAACCTGAAATTGGACAGAGAAGTAGATGCCAACCAATGCGCCAGCCCATTTGTGGCCCGGGGGGAGAAAGAAAAGCTCACAGATGCAAAGGAACGAATAGCCACCCTCAAGTCCTCCAACAATACCGCCACTTCCAACGGAAAAACATCACCCGGGGATTGCAAAACAAGGATAAGAGAGAGGGAATCCGATTCCACCACGATATTAGTCCACCGTGAGAAGAGAACTTTGTTTGGATTGTGGTTTACAACTATTAAGTGCTTCTGCATCACTCCCCTCTCCAACTTCATCTTTTATTATTATTATTGTTATTGATTTGGACTCTACGACTCCTCTCACAAGAACTTACATTCTTATTAGTACTACTTTATATTAAGGATTTTTCCTTAAATACACCCAAGATTCTTTGAGAGACCAGAATACATCTTATTTTAAGTTTTTTACTTTTATACACCCCCCAACACATTTTTAAGACACTTTTACCCTTAACTCTTCTCTCATCACGATGAACTCTTTTTTACTTGTGCATGTTCGTAGACACTCGAAGAACTGTTATAGGATGGTGGTGAATCATCTTCAAGGAAGATGATTACAAAGGTATGGTTTCAGATCTGCAAAAATCGATACTTGTTTTCTTTACCTGTTTTTATTTATTTGAAGAAAAGATTAAATAAGTTTTTTGTTAGAAGATCTTAAATTGAGCTGTTTGAGTTACCTATAGTTCTCAATCTCAATGTCAAATGTCTTAAGAAGTTGAATAAATATATTATTGAAGATAATTGTTCATTCAATATTCATTTTCTTTTGAACTCTGATTTGGTATTTTCATAGTTTAGGGTGAATCTAAAGATCCAGTAGAGAATGTCGAGGCAATATCGCAATATGGAGGGTCTGATCAAGGGAGGCTGCAAGATCCAAAGAAAAGGTTGTACATCGTTATCTTCATCTTCTTCAATAGTGCAAAACTACAGATTCAAAAGGGCAATTTTGGTTGGGAAAAACGGTGGATCAAGCATGCCTTTTCCAACGTGAAAGATTAGCTCGAGATACCCTTCTTACACTGTGCGAATTGCTGAATCTCCAAAATACCAACCATCTTAGAGTGGTGGAATGGGAAAGCAAGCTCCAGTGTTTGCCCCAAGAATTTGTTCTTAAAAAAAAATTTGATCCTGAGGAAAGAAGAGAGTAAAGGGTAAAACTGGACTAAAAATGTGTTTGGGGTGTATAAAAGTAAAGAACTTAAAATAGGGTGTATTTTGGGTCTCTCAAAGAATCCTGGTGTATTTAGGAAAAAATCTCTTTTGTCAAATCCTCTACCGTGATAATCGGATTTGGCAAATCTGGTTATCACCCATAGAGGTTGCCACGTGTCTCCTTTGACACCCCTTAACCGTGGGTAAGGTTCACCCACCCCTAGGCCCTAGGGTTCATCCACCCATTCTTGGTTTTTTTTTTAAAATACTAATTGTTTTTTAAAAATTAAAAAACTATTCATCCACCCATTCGTGTCATTGTGCCTTGCAAGGAAGAAATGATTTCTCCCTGTGACTGTATCATCGTCATGAGCGCTGCCTGGGTAGCCTCAGATGCAGTATGTCGAGCCTCGGATGCATTCAACTGGTGTCGCAACTGCTCAGTATCTGTTGTGGCGCCTGTTACACGCATATCAGTGGGTGTGACCCCATGCCCATATGTACGCACACACCCATGAGTGTCGGGGCCCATGACTTGTGAAAATATCATTCCGGGTAGTGTTGCTAGCATTGCTTTCAGGGCGCTGGGTCATGATGTCATTAACCTGCCCCTCATGAAATCCATAACAATTCAAATCAAAATAGACGGCTACCAAATTTAAGGCAATATGGACATTTTAACACTGATAATACTATAGATTCCTTTAGCGTATACATACCATCACCGTCTTAGACGCTACATCCACAAGGGTCCCATCCTGTTTTGTATGAGTGAGTGTCTATAACGTCAACCTATTGGGCTCCTCTCCCTCAGGATGTGCACGTTGCTATCAACATAAATAATGTACAAAATTAAACAAATGTATACGAACTGAAATTAAAAATTAATAAAGTAATACGAATATGTTAAAATTAAACAACCTTAAGGAAAATGTAATTGCATTATACCTTACTAGTGGAAGCTACGTGCGATGCACGTGAGTGTACAATCCTAATGAATGTTAAATAATAAATGAAATGATAAGATTGAAAATCATGAACTAAATAAATTTTACACAAACACCAAATAACTATTAGCTAAATTTGAAACTACACTACCATAAGAAGATGAACTTGAGATGATTACTCAGGCAGTACTAGTGCATAAACTAAAAAACCCATCTCTTAATCTAGATATATGCTTAACCCATGAGCAAGTCTGTACTAAGCTGCTGCAAGACACTAATATTCCAAATCATGACTTTTAGGACCACAAAGCTGAGTTTGAAGATAAATCATGACATCATGGCAAAGATTATAGAAAATCTATCATTATTAGTTTTAAAAAATAATAAGATTTATCCTCACACACACTATCAGGTGTGATTGCTACAGCTCTATGCAATATATTTTTTTTTGGCTGAATGGTTAAAAACACATACACTCTATGCCATATTGCTATCTGATAAATGAATAGCTTGTGCCTTTCTTGGACCCTCATCCTCAATAGATGTGTCCCTTTAGACCCTTATCATGTATGGACCCCACAAACCCATACCACCTTGGAGAGAGAGAGAGAGGTGTAAAAGGCACGCAAAGGCAGCCAATTGTGCAGCTAGGTGGGCCAGTCCCTTTGTGGTTGATGACATAAGGGGCCACCCTCCACCCAGGATTCCACCCAAGATTTGGGACACATCTCTAGGAGTTTGAAAGAGACTTCCACTTTTGTATGTTTTGCAAAATCAAGCAATGTAATAAGGGGCATGCCTCAGTGCACCTGTCTCTTGAGGGGTTCAACTTTTATACTCCTCTTGGTTAAAAAAAGAGGGCAATAGCCAAAAGCAAAGGTAAAAAGGAAGAAGAGCTTCATGCCACCAAGGAGACAAGCAGACACCAAGTGAGTCTGTGTATCCATTGACTCTCCTTCTGCCCATCATAACCCCTTACTTGCATATATGAGAGAGAGAAATCTAGAGAGAGAGAGAGGCCAAGTTTTTTTTTTAAAAAACTCACGCAAGCTCTCATTCTCGGTTGTGGGGTTGGTTATGAATTAAGTTTGGTTGATTTCATAGAGCATGTATGTATTTATTGCAGTTACTTTTTTAAAGCATCTCAGTTACTTGTTCAAAGATTGCATGATATATTTATTGAAGAAATTACATTCTTGTATCGTGCAGGCCACAAACTACCATGGTTCTTTGCCACCATTTTTTTGTTTGACGATCTCAAGCTGGTCATGATAGATTTGTGAGTTTCCAGCCTTACATTTTAGTGTTCTAAAATTTGCAGGACCTTTCTGGTTTCGTATTGGCGGGTATTGATATGGTTTCCTGTCTAATTAACTGTTACAAGTAAACTATCACGCTCCCGTTTGTTGCTAAAGCCTTTTTTTTGTTCTTTTAAACTCATACGTTGTTGAAATTAGGTGACCATGCTTTTTGGAATGAGATTTAGGAGATACAATAGCCCAAAAAAAGGATCTGGAAGCTTTTCTAAGCAAGAAGTCCAGTTGCAAACGATTTAGCAGCCACCAAAGATGCCATGGTAGGTTTTTTTTTTTTGGAAGCTAAGGTAAGCTGAGTTTGGTAGACCCCTACCAGAGAAACATAGGCGGGATTCAATCCCAGGTCCCTGGTACGATGCCAAGGGACTTTACCAACTAAGTTAGCTGGCACATGCCATGGTACGTTGTTCTGATTGTAGTCATGTTTATAGAATTTGAGGATAAAACTGCCATGCATATGGGTTTCTTGTAAAAATTTAAAATTTTCATGCTGCAATTTTTTGTGTATTATTTTAGCTTGATTTTGTTTACTATATTGGTTGCATGTACAAGAGAAAAGATGGATTTAATTTTTGTCAAGTAAATACAATTTATTTCATAAACGAAACTATCTAGCCCAACCTAACTCTGCACAACTCACCTTAGACGAGTCTCCTAGTTAAAGATAGTACAAGCAATTTTAAGAAGTATTTAAAAATATTTTCTACTTACTTAAATATTATAGATATTTATAAAAATTTATAATTGAAGTAGGTACACGCAATTTTAATTTACTAAAAATTATAGATATTTATTTTAGTAAAAATATATAATTAAGAGCTTAAAAAAAAATAAGCTACTTAAAACTATATATTTAAAATTTCTATTATTATTACATACTATTAATTATGTATTATATATTTACTAAAAAATTAATACTAATTAAATATTTATAAATATATTATTTTTTAATCTAATTTTATATATATATATTCATTCCTTACTCTTTTTAAAGGCTTTTCACCAGACCCTAACTAAAAATTAAACTTATCCTAACCTAACTCCCACTGCAATGGAAGTGTGTGAGGCTAACAATCTTTATCTTGCATTGTCGGTCCCAACCCCATACAAAAGAATGAGGGTTGTATGTCAGGTGAACAATTAGTGTAGAAAAAATTTACTAAAATATGATATGCATTTTTTTGTACTTTCGTCCCTAACCTGACCTTAGCCCAGCCATGGTCGTTAAGGGTAGGGGTTGGGCCTAGCCAATCGAAGCCTCCAAGGGTTAGACCTCGATGAATAAGGATCGGGCTCGATAAGACTTAGGCACTAACCTCGACGGGCCCTTTGACAACCCTACTAGAAGCACGTCTGATTCAAATGATGTTTGTGCTCTTCCAACAAATGTTGTTTGCCTACAAATGTTGCTCGACGCCTCCCATCTATTTTAGAAGCGGTGAAAAAAAATATCTCTTAGTTTTGTAGATTAAATTAGATGTAAAACCTTTATTTTTTAATTTTAAGTTTATCAAAAACCAAAATTGCTTTAAACATTGTTTTGAGAACCGAACCGGATAGGTCGATTCAACTAGGAAAATCCGGAGCTGGTCACTCCTACAGTTCCCAAATGCTCAATAACCGGTTATAATTTAAAACCACATGTAATAAGCTTAACCGGAAGAACAGGATGCGGTTCAATAACCGGCCATTTTGTTTCAAGCCCCCATTAAATGCTGACAATAAATAGGAAAGGGAAATGTTACGATGGAGTTTGACTACTTAATCAAATGTGGTGTCATTGATATATGCTCTCCTTTTACACCTGTCAATCAAGGTTAAGATGCCCTCCTTTTACACCTGTCAATCAAGGTTAAGATTTACGCAGCCCTAAGATTAAGCAATATAAAAATATATATATTAATCTTAATTTTCTTAAACTTAATCATAATGAAAGTGATATTAAAAGTGACACGTGGACACAACATTTGACTACATAATCAAATGTGTGGTGGGCTAATCACTTCGCAATAATAAATAGGAAATGGGGGCAAATGCCAAGGTTACACCTCGGACACCTCTCTTTGCATGATGTGTGGGAACACATTTAATTGAAAAGGTGATAGCATGCATGCACATGTATCATTGGGCAATACACGCACACCTCCAAAGCTCACCACGTGTCCTACCTCCAAAGCTCACCACGTGTCCTATTTGGCATTCATTAACTGTGGTTAAAATTTACTCATTCTTAGAGTTAAATAATCTAACCTTATTTTAAAAAAAAAAATTAATCACATGAGTGAATGAATCATAAGCAAGGTTAATATTATATATATATTATATATATATATATATATACTAGTAAAGGTGCACGTGCTATGCACGTATTAATTTTTTACTAATTTACTAATAAAATTTTTAAAAATTATTTTTTTATGAAATTATTAGTATGTTTGTTAATTATTAATAAAATTTAAAATAATATATAATAATAAATAAATAGCAGTTGATGGATCTGCCGGTTATATTTATTTCAGTATAAAAGAAGTTGGATAACATATGGGTTAAGAGAAGAACACATAATAATAATGGACCTAGTAACAATTTCACTACAATTTAAAAACCGGATATAACATAAACCGAAACCAATTCACAATGAATTAAGTTTAACAAAGAATAAATATCAACTTAATTAAATTCCCGTATTTAAATTTTAAAGTAATCCAACATTGAGAATTGATCGAGAAAGCAAAGCAAGAGATGAAATAATGGACGGCTCATATATTCGTAGACTTTAGTAGTAGTTGTGGAGTTGAAGTTGTGGCTTGCTATGGTCTAATGTCACTACTTTGGCTAGTTAAGAGAAAGCCCCACCCAACACTTTAGTTAAGGAATGACATCAGGCAGCTGCCCAACAGTCTAAAAGCTTCAAGTAAGTTTATAGCCCTCTTCTACTATATCACAATTATGTTGGATATAACATATAAGAACAAATTTACTAAGGACTAATTAAATTTGCTAATATTGAATTAGGATTAATATATTAAAAGATAAAAAATTATATTTAAAATAGTAGGATACAAAATAATTGCAGCACAGATATGGAACAAGAAGCCTGCAAAAAGAAATAAGATATACTTTCAAGTTTTTCTTAGGCCAAGTAATTTTCCTCTAGGTCTTACCTTTGATTGATGTTCAAACTTGGCTCCCCACTTATAGAACGCTGGCTGTGAATTGACAATAGCAAAAAGTTCATTAATATTTCTTCCATGAAAAAACTATCATTCGCAACAAATTAAAATATCAGTATTACAAGCTTTCTTTACCTTGAATTAGGCTTCAAAGAAAACTGAGCTCCTTCTATCTAAGATTTATAGCAAATAGTATTATCTCAATCATGTAAGAGAGTTCTTCCAACGCTCTACTTAATATAGAGTTCTTATCAATAAACATATATGAACTATAATTCTAATCTTATAAAGTAAGTTGAAGGGTAATAACATCCACATAAGATAAGTGAGATCACGAAAAATCCTTGTATGAACATTGAGAAAAAAATGAACTGACAATAACAAAGAATCAAAACGTATAATATTGTTAATTAAAATGAAACTAAACTAAATAAAATATATAAAATGTAATTGTGTTTGTTTTGGCTTCCTTGTAAACATAAACTATTCAAAATTTTAACTTTTTTGACGGTCTACCATTATCAGAATAATTGATGTCTTCAATGATATCTTCTTCCACTTTTTGTGCTACAAAATTATTTGAAATAGTTTCGTTCTTCTTTTTGTCCATCTTGATGAGAAACTTGTACGTCTTGCCTTTACAGCTTGTCACTTTATCATAAAATGTATCTTCGTCCTGTAATAATGTTAAACATTAAAATTTAAACTTATACATAGAAAAGAAAATGTTGAAATGTAATGACATATAGAGAATAAATTACCTCTTTTTTTAGACGTATAAGATCATCTAAAGGACATCCAGTAAATTTTTTTGTATCATCAAAAACTGTCACAAATGCTTGTGTTGCAGCATATTTAACTCTGAACCTCAACATATACCTGCACAAATATTTATTTTAATAAAATAATAAATGGGAAATGTATATGTACATATTATATATATATTATAAGATGTATTTTATTACCGTTGGACATATTCTGCAAAATGTTTATTACAGACTTTGCATTCAGCTCCTTCTACCATGACAAGTACTTTTCTATTGCACCTTTTGCATGCATTATACCATGGTTCAGTTGAGTTGAGAATTTCTGAGATTGTTGCATTGAAATAGTAATATGATTTCTACAAAAAATATAATTAATCAAAAAAAGTATAATATATATTTTTTTTAAAGCAAGAAACTAAAATTTAATGAAATAAAAGAAATATTAATAAAATACCTCAAATGATGAAGGAGATTTCCCAATAATCTCTTCAAGATCAAGCCTTTCAATCTCTTTAAATATGTCAGATTTTGAGTTAGGAATGGTAGAAGGAAGATCTTTAAGGCATATTTGTGTAGCAAACCTGCAATTATAATTGAAATAAAATTATAAATAACGATCAATATATATATATATATATATATATATATATATATATGTTATCAAAGAGTATTAAAAATATACCAAATTTTTAATTCCTTAGCTTCTGTGATATTTGGATCTATTTGAATTGTGGTTCCCGAGAGAGTTTGAAGAGAGACACCTGAAATTTAAATTTTAAATTATAATATAAGAGTAATTGTAATAATGTCATAACAAATATTGTTAAAACTTAAAGAGTGTTTTACCTTCATAAGTGTTAGTTGATAAACAACTTGCAGCAATTATAGGTCTTTCGGTAACCATTTCCATAAGAATTTGACCTACTTTTTCTGCTAAGTCTCCCCATAATGTTAAAGGAATTGTATTTGATCTATCACAAGAAATATATATTAGTTAAATAATATATTTCATCATTAAATATATCGTAATTTCGTAAATAAGAATATACTGACCTCATATCGATGATGTTGAGCTTTCGCATCATTAATACCCCTTTGTTATTCTTTTTTATGATGGGAAAAGAAGATTTTGCATCAATTACTATTCCTAATACATCTGTGCACAATTTAAAAACAAATAAAATGTTTAGATTATTATAATATTAAGTCGTGAGATATACAAAAATATTTAGGTGTTAAATACAAACCTATAGTTTTCTCTTTGAGTGTATTCTGGAGTATTTTTTCAAATGGAATGAAATTGTACTTTAAAATCTCCAAATTGATAACATCAATTGTTTCCTCTTCAATGGTGGTTGCTTTTGTAAATTTTAATTCGTAGTCTTTGTGGACATTTACGAATTGAGAATTTACACGACTTACAATTCCATTTGAAATAATGTAAGTCTTATTCTGCTGCAACAGATCTTTAAATCTTTCAATAATATCATTAAATAATATTGCTTGAATTTTTGTTCCCTGCAAAAAAAATAAAATAATAAATAATAGAAATAAAATATATACAAACTAATAATATATAATTTACTAACCTCGTTGTCCATTATTATGACTTTTAAAATATTTCCGCATCCTTTTTGATTGTTATACTCTTCTACCATTCCTTCTCGAAGTACTATCACTTTGATAGTCCAATTTGTTTGCAGAGTGTCAAGTGAATCAATCATGGTAAAATCATTACGAATAATTGATTGAGACATCGAATCTGCAAAATAAAGGTTAAAAACTAAAAGTAAATTCAAATATATAATTAACAAATATTTGTTAACGGAAAGATAATATTAAAAAATGATAATAAATTACCTGTTTGCAATTAGAATCTCTTTAAAAACTACATTTTTTGTGAAGGTTCCTCTTTTGTCATTGTTATGATCATGTTTTACTAAAACTTTAGTTGTGCTCATTGATACTCCTCTGGACAATGCTACGTACAACTGGCCATGTGAGAATACATGTTGAGGAAGGTAAATACCTACATGTGGAATGGTTTGTCCTTGTGCTTTATTTATTGTCATTGCAAAACTCAAACGTATTGGAAATTGTTTCCTTTTGAAATGGAATGGATATCCTTCATTTTCCGCTGGACAAAGTGGAATCCTTGGGAGAAGGACATGTTTACCGGCATGTTGTCCAATAGCAATTTCTGCTTGAATGACGTTCTTCATAAATCCTCGGCAAACCAATCTTGTACCATTGCACAACCCATGTGAAGGATCTAAATTGCGTAGCAACATTATTGGACAATTGATTTTTAGAATCAACTTATGCGGTGGTAGTCCATTTGGTGCTAATGCATTTAAAAACTCTTCTGGATAAAAAGTTTGTGCCTCATCGGTAGCAACATCAAAGCTGTAGTAAGTCATTGTATCGCCTGGAAATCGTTCGATCAACTTCTCATTTAATTTATCAACAAAATCATTCTTAGTTGATAAGATAGCTCGTTGTGTGATGTATTCAGCTGAATGAGAATTCTCATGTAATGAGGGAAATATTATATCAACAAATTCTTCTTCAGATTTATCATCATCTGCGCACTTAATAACCATCTCATCTGGAAGTCGAATCATATCTTCAAGTATTGTAGGTTCCTCTCCATTACCAACACGCAAAAGGAAATCACTAAAATAAGAATCGGATCTTGCCCTCATGTTTCTTGTTAATTTTAATTTTTGCATTTTTGCCCATAAATGTGACATAACCAAAGTTGCGTCAACTGTTTCTGCCCTTGTACCACGAACAACCACTGGAAGTACTTGTCTGAAATCACCACCGAAAACCATAATTTTTCCCCCAAATGACAAAATGTTATCCATAATATCTTGCAGACTCCTATCAAGTGTCTCAATTGCATGTCGTTTTGCCATGGTTGCTTCATCCCATATGATGAGTCTTGCTCTGCGAAGCAATTCTGCAGTGCCACTTTGTTTTGAAATATTACAAACACTTGAATCTGTAATAATTATTGGGATTTTAAATCTCGAATGTGCCGTTCGGCCACCAGGCATAATTGCAGCTGCTACTCCTGAAGTTGCAGTTGCAATAGCAATTTCTCCTCTTGACCTTATCACAGCGAGCAATGCACGATATAAATATGTCTTTCCTGTACCACCTGGACCATCAATAAAAAAAATTCCTCCTTCATTGGAATTTACTCGATTCAATATGCTATTATATGCAATCTCTTGCTCAGGATTCAATTTAGATGATGCATCATAATCTTCGGGAGGAATTATAATAGCCATCTCATCAGTAATTTCTCTTGAAATATTTTCAGTAATGTGGTTTTCATTTTGCTCTACCTCTGGTAGATCATAGTAGGTTGTACTTTTTCCCATGCTTTCTAAAAAGAAGTTAACACTTCGTAGTGTTTCTGCAACTCGAGATTCATTTGACTCGTCATATTCTTTGATGAGGTCTTCGGACATTGCTTCAAAATAATCATTCCATAGCTTGCGAACATTAGTTGGTTCGCAATAAACCAATATAGTGGCAAAAAGTCTACGAAGTGCTATTGGCATTTTAAACAAAGTAGCATCACCAAGACATTCTGAAATACTGTCATCACTCTCAAGCAGTCCACGCTTTTGTGCAGATTCTTTGAATGATGAACACTCATTATCATCACAATGCAATAGATCTTGAAAAGATTTTGGACCTCGGACATGATTTAGCAGTAACCTTAAATAATACCGTTCTCCTTCTGAAGGGTTTGCTACATTAACACGACCAATTGATTCTCTCGCTTTTCTAGGAGTCCAACATTTTGTTTGTCTGTTCCACACATAATGCTCGGGAAATTCTCTATAAAGATATTGTCTTGCTTGCTCATCAACTATATTCATCTGGAAGAATTCTGTTAACATGGTTCTGGATGTATTATCTGAGTGAATGACGCGTTCCAATTGTTGTTTTTCCCAATAACATACCATGTGCTGATTTGGAAGGTGCAACTGCAAATTGATAACATATGGGTACATCTCATTTAAGTAGAACTCAAAAATTCTCCACATTGCCTCTGGAGGTGATACCCATCTGGCGTTTTGATATTGCTGAATTTCATCAATCATACTCTCTCCATCATTGTATGCTATGTACACTGCCACTCGATCATGACCCTTGTAAACATACTTGTAGAGGTACTTAACTGCTTTTAGACCAGAACATATTTCAACATTAATATGGCAATTATATCTTGTCAAGAGATATGAATTATAAGGAACAACCCATCTATTATCCAACATTGCATTCCGTATTAAAGCTTTTCGTCCATTATCTCTTCTTCTGTAAATTGGGTATGAATCTTTACCTTGCACGGTTTTTGAACAAAATGGACGTGGATAATGATTTTTGCATTTACCTTCTTTCATGCATACATTTTTTCTGTTGAGATCTCCGCATGGTCCATGCATCATATGTTTCAGAACTCTTTCATAAAGAATTGGATATTTTTCACAGTTTGGGATCTCTGTACAAACATATTTATCATAAAGATCAGGATTTGTAATCTTATTTTCTGATTGCATTACGATCAACATGTGGGCATGCGGAAGTCCTCTTTTTTGAAACTCCACCACATAGACATAGGCAGCAACCTTTCCAAAAATACATTTCTTAAACAACTGGTCTTTTAGATCATGTAATTTTGCTCTAAAAATTCGTGCTGCTAGATCGGGCCTATCTTGAGCAAGTTGTCCTGATTTCAATTCATCTTGAATCTCTTTCCATTCTGGATTGCATGTTATTGTAATAAAAAGATCAGGTTTCCCATATCTTTGTACCAAAGCCATGGAATCAAGATATCTACGGCGCATATCCCTTGGTCCTCCAATAAAAGATGAAGGTAGCACAATCCTTTTTCCAATTTTGTCGCCTCTTGTTTCACCAGCTAACACACTGTCCACAATTCCTTGGTATAATTCTGCTCGAATATTTGATTGCTTTTTTCGGTAATAATCCAAACGAGTTGTCTCAAGCTTGATATACATATCCACAACATATTGTTGTAATAATCGTCCGGCGTACAAAATAGTTGAATAATCATCATCTCTGATTTGAAGCTTATAGCAATAATATTGACGACATGATACTTTTTTCATTTTTCTCTCTTCAATACCTGTATAAAAAATAAAAATATTTATAAAATATTAGCATCATAGTACATTAATTTTATTGTGTAATGTTGTAAATAATTTACCTCCTTCGTTATTTTCTTTTTCTTTATCAAAAATGTCTTCCTCGCGTGTTATATCAAGTGTGACATTACGTGTATCATTTCTCTTTCGAATATTTAGATGCCATCCAACCTCTCCATTTGGGAATAACAATGGATATTGCAATGGATCGTAGCAACCAAAGTAATGCTTGATTCTGTGTATCCGCCCTGAATGTGAATGAACTATAATGTCACGTTGTTGCTCTCTATTAGGATTATTTCCTTCAATCCATACAGCTGCCACTTGCTCAACTGAGGGTGTATTATAAACCCTTTGATCAAGTCGAATATCACTTCTAATCATAATTTCATGATTCTCCAATGACGGAAGCTCTTTGATTCTACGTAGGAACTGTGCATAAGGATTTCTTGAGACAATTTCCATCAACTTTAAAACAATAGGTTCTCTTACATTACTGTGTTCCAATACCTTCATTCTATTTTGAAGCTCATTATCGGTATCAAAAAAATATAATTGGAGGTAACATGGTCCATTTTCACCAGGCAAAAACGAAGGTAAATCATGATATATTTGTCCTTGTACTCGAAACGTATAAATCCCTCGTTTCATATTGGCTAGTTCCTTGTCCACATGAACTCCAAATGATGTGAATGAAAACATACTATTGTAAGCACGAATATGTCTTCGAAATTCAATTGCTTGATCTGTTTCAGAGGTGAATAGAGTGTATAACTCATCCCGATTAGCAGTAGGCGCCAAAATGACGTCTCCTTTATAACAACAAAAGGTTGGAGGTTCATATTCGAATTTCTTAGCCCCACAATGAATACAAGAGTTAAGTTTCTTCAGCTCATGTAACTCAGAACATATTGGCTCGTACGATAATTCACCTATATATTTTAACAGGAGATATTAGAATAAACTTATTTTATACTCGTATATACAAATAAATAAGTTCATTATTATAAAATTAATTAATTAATTAAAATTTAGGTATGTACATACCTTCAAACCCAACATTTGATATTGTTAATTGAGCTTTACGTAACCACTTTTCGCCTCCCTTCTTTTGTGGTTGAATATGTTCTCTTGCTTGTTCTAAAGTGTCTTTGTCATCAAACGTTGAATTATTTAACGGCATGCTTCTTATAACATTTGTTGTTTCTGCAATATCAATATTATTATTCGAAGTTTGTATCATCGAACTAAAACCTCTTCGTGCTGCATCCTTAATATTTCGTATCCGTCGATATCCTTGTCCATCTGTATTAGAATGAGTATCATTATTGTTACTCAAATCTATACTTCTTTTGACTTGTTCATCTACACCAGAAGGAATATTGTTGTTGATAGTTGTATCTCCTTCTTTTCTCTTTTTATGAACATTTACAACATTTTGAATATATTGTTGCCTCTTCTCCATATTTAAAGTCGTATATCTCTTTCTTTTATACTCACTGATCTTTTGACGGTAATCTTCTGAAACTGTTTACAAAAAAAAAAAAATTATATGATATGTTAAATTACCTACTATTATTGTTGTTATAATTAACTATATAAGTTAATAGATAATTTTCGTACCTTTTTTGAATGTCATTATAAAGGCTATAACTCAATGTTTGATACTTGGTGATGTTTGATACTTGGTGATCCAAACTGCACTTTTCTTAATATATAAAATAAAAACATTTAACACAATTAAAAATTCAAAGAAGCATGTTAGCATTAACACATAAGCATGAAATTGTTACTTTATCAATTTAAGTTAAAATGAATATGATAAATAATAACAAATTCAATATTACAAATACTTCTCTTTTCTTCATATATAAAAGAAAAACATTTAACACAATTAAAAATTCAAACAAGCATGTTAGCATTAATAAATAAACATGAAATTGTTACTCCATCAATTTAAGTTACAATGAATATGATTAATAATAACAAATTCAATATTACAAATACTTAATTACTAAGAAACATAAATTACCTTAAAATTGTGAATAGCAAATGAGTAAATGAACCTGCAGAACATATGGAGATGTAGAAAATCAGTTATAATGATAAAATAGTAAATTTATCAAATTAATAGCACTGAAATTGATAATCAACTTTCATTTAATTAAGAATGAATTAATTATTGAAATATATTTTCAATTTTTCAATAGGGGTGAGGAAATCTTAACCATAGTTGGCGTGTATTAAAAAGAGACCCAAACTCTTTCTCTCTCCTAAGCCTCTGATATCTCTCCCCTTAAAACCCCTCCTCCCCCAAGTTGAGTGGCCAAATATGTTGCTCAGATTAACATCAAATGCAAGCCACAGAAGCAAACACATATATATATTTTTTATCTGTAACAGAAGCAAACAGATTTTCCAAAGTACAGCCCAAGGAATAGAGAATAATCTACCAGTTTTAGTAGTTCCGGAGAGAAATTACCATCTTAAGCTAAGGAAATTGTTATGGTTTGAAATTAGGGTTTCGAATCCTCTGTCTACAAGTTTCTATGATTCTTTAGAAAGAAGTGTCATTAATAGTGGGGTGTCGTTCGAACCATTAGTGGACGGAGAATCTGGTCATACCATTTAAATCTCCGATTGGTTCAGTTTTCCGGCAATGTTTCCTGAGAATTAATAATTCCATTCCGATTGCAGGAAAAACCCATTTTTCGGTAAACCTGACATTAAATTATATATAAAAATAACCTCTAGATAAAATAAACCAGAAGATAGGACTCACTTGTTTCACGAAGCAAATACTTCAAGAACCCCAAAATCTATTCAATTTTTGATAGCAAATTCTTCACGAAGCAAATAGTACCATTGATGATGAGGAAGTTCTTGTGGAGTGCTACACGTAATCCACATCTACTATAACTTATAATTGTAATCCACTTAAGCATATGAAGTATAAACAAACCACAAGATCGATCGTTGGGCGAGCAATCGGCTCATCATCGAAGGAGGAGAGAGCTTGAACGGGAGGAGAAATGAGGAGGTGAAAATGGAAAGTGTGCAGGTTAAGAAGGAAGGTAGGCTGTGAGATGGTGTGGGATAGCTGTGAGAGTGCGTAGGATACGTATACGAATGGATTGGACCGGGCCGGGCTTTGTCGACAGTTCTGTTGTGCCTCTCGTGGATCTGGTCCGGTTATTTCTATGGGCACGTCTATTTAAGAAGGTCCAGTAAACTTGAAATATCTAATGGATCCCTGACATTCGGATCAAATCCGAACCCGTTACTAATCATCTTCTTTACCCGTAATTTTTTTCGGGAAATCCATGGTAGGGGTCCCCTTCCCGGTCACCGTTCAGTTCAAGAACAGTCCTGATCAACCTATATTGGACGGAGACTTCGGAAATATCATCCAATTTTCTAGTAGGCTATGTTTTCCAACGATATCGCCGGAAAACTCAGATTTCAAATTTTACAAACGTAAATCATTCAGGCCATTATTCCGACCATGAAATTAGCGATTATCTCAGATAGAGTCTCAGATAGACCAAGACTCTCTATAGATGAATCTATTTTCAGTCCGATCGCCGGAAATCCCTATATTTTGGCATACAAACATAAACTACTCAAAAAAGAAAAGAAAAAAGACTCACCTGTTTCAGTTTGAGC
This sequence comes from Tetracentron sinense, assembly GCA_015143295.1. Classification (NCBI taxonomy): domain Eukaryota; kingdom Viridiplantae; phylum Streptophyta; class Magnoliopsida; order Trochodendrales; family Trochodendraceae; genus Tetracentron; species Tetracentron sinense. The sequence goes on along the minus strand of CM026572.1, from coordinate 25,889,002 downwards.
AATTTAGATCTTCAAGAAAGAAGCACCCTTCTATCACTATTTCAATTTGAAGAAATTTAGATCTTCAAGAAAACAGCACCTTTTTTGGCAAGCTTGCATGTAAAATACTGATCTATCTTCAAGATTCTTTCGGTAAGAAGAGTGATTAAGTTCTTGTGGGGAGGGAGAGCTTACGTGAGATTAAGTAACACCATGAATTGTAAACAAACTACAATTCTTCTTTAAGAGAGATACCATGAATTGTAAACAAACTACAATTCTTCTTTAAGAGAGATTGTGGGGAGGGAGATCTTACGTGAGATTAAGTAACACCATGAATGGTAAACAAACTACAATTCTTCTTTAAGAGAGATACCATGAATTGTAAACAAACTACAATTCTTCTTTAAGAGAGATTAAGTTCTTGTGGGGAGGGAGAGTTTACGTAAGATTAAGTAACTTCAACTATCGTAAACAAACTACAATTACTATTTAATGAAATAAAGTTTGGTTTACCCTAAGTTTTTTATCAAATAAATTAAATTAAAGGGTATTATAGTCAACATAACGTGCTTTTGCACGTATTAATTTTTATTAATAAGAAACAAAATTCATTAGCACCCTCGACCCATCATCCTTTTGAATGTCCCGTAGAAATCAAGCAAGACCCACCCCATTTAAGACACTAACATATCCTCCACTGCACCCATTGCTAAAATTGTAAAAGCCTACACGACTTCGTAAATGAAGCAAGCTCCCCTAGATATGATCTGACACTGATCGTTTGTGTAATTCCCGCAATTGGGTACCATTCTGTTAGCTTGATAACCCTTTGCATTATGCAATAATTATCACGTGTTTGATCAATGGTTTGGAGGAGGAAACCAAATATTCTGGATGCTTCTAAGTTAGGCCTTGGAAGTAGTCTATGAGAAGGTGATGGAGATCAGAGTTCTTTATTATTCTACTGCAAATATAAAGAAATCAACGAGACTCTTTTTCAAAGCCATTGGGTTGTTAAGAAAATATGAGAATAAATATTTGTTACCACTGACTGGTTATTGTGTTTTCCACTACGATACCTTGACACGGATTATCTCACCGATCACATAAGACGAATAAGACTTACAAGGAGACTGAAGGCGTTGAGAGATCTAAGTGGTGATGGTGGTGCTAGAAAGCGAGAGTTTGCCGTGAATACACCTCATGTCAAAATTTCCATTCTCTCTATATAGTTCTAGCTCTATGGATTGTGTGTAGGATTAAAATTGGAATGAAGGCAGTTACCCATTCGTGGGTATGCTGATGAATATATATATATAAGAGTTCTGAGTTTCAATTGCAGACTATTTAGAACTCTTTACATTGTAGGACACTTCAAGATAAGGATGAGAAGATAAGAAATTGAGACTCTTATCATTGTGGACACGTTAGAGTTAGACATGACCTAATTAAAGAATAAGTAGGTGCATATAAAGTTTAGTATATCCTAAGTTATTTTTCAATTGCAGACTATTTAGAACTCTTTACATTGTAGGACACTTCAAGATAAGGATGAGAAGATAAGAAATTGAGACTCTTATCATTGTGGACACGTTAGAGTTAGACATGACCTAATTAAAGAATAAGTAGGTGCATATAAAGTTTAGTATATCTTAAGTTATTTATAAAATAAAATAAGTTAAAGGATAATTTAGTCAACATAAAGTTTTGTATACTCCTTGTACTTTTATTAGTAGAATGATATATATATATATATATTTTAAAAAAAAACTAAGGTTAAATTATTTAACCTTAAGAATGAATGAATCTTAACTACAATTAAAGAATACCAAAGAGGACACATGGCGAGCTTGGAGGTGTGCATGTACCGCCCAACAATACATGTGCATGCATGTTATCACCTCTTTGATTAAATGTGTTTTTCTTTTGGAAACGAGGGTAGCACCTGACAATCCCTCGGGCACATGGAACACCCTCCAAGCCATACCCACCAGGTAATACACCCTGAGGGTACAAAGGGAGGTGATTCGAAATCAGGACCTCCGCTCCTGAGGCGTGGTCCTGGCCAACAGCCCAAGGACATCCCCTACCTGAGACAATCCCCTGTCCGTTAATTAAACGTGTTTCGTTGCCGTAGGAAGTGGCTACTATTTCTTCTTTTATTCCAAGAGTAAATATAGGAAAAAGTAAGGCCACTTATTCTTGTTCAAATAAAACTAAATCTTTTTGGTTGAAATCTTAATAACCTTAACCCATCGCCATCAGTCATTAAAACTGAGTCATTTCAGTTTCCAAATATAAAGCCCGGCATTTAATGCCATCCCACTTCATTCTTTTTTAGGACGATAGGATCAATGCTAATCCGGCCCGTTGAACCCTTATCAAGGGATCTTGCGCTAATAGTGGGGTGTGGCCTCTTAAGTCGGGAGGTCTGAGATCTGATCCCCTTGGCAATGAGTTGCAACAGCTCCAATCCCTGCGCTAACTGACTAACTCTATAATAACGTAGGTAAAAGATATCCAAGAGCCAAAAAAAAATAAATCGGGGAGGGTGGTTAAGATTCACTGACATAGCAATATAACCATGGTTTAAAAAAATTTAGTTGTAGTCAATAATTTTTAACCTCGTGAGAAAGAGAGAAGGAATTGCAGAGATTTTTAACTCTTCTTTTTTCTGTTTTGGGGTTTGAGGAAATTTCTGCTTTTAGGATTTTTGGCACACAATGGGGGTGGGATCTATTAAACCAAGAGAGGGTTAGAAGAGAAGGGTTTGCGAATTTTGTTTTGGTGTTTGGATTTTTGGCACATGATGGAGGTGAGATCTATTAAGCCAAGAGAGGGAAGGCAAAAAAAAAAGGTTGAGAATTTATTTATTTTGCACATGATGGATGTGGGACCTATTGGGGATTTTGGAAATTGTTTTGGATTTAAGATTTTTCAAAAAAAAAAAAATCATATTTGTTCAAGGTACAGCCCAAGGCTTGTTCTACTTTCTGCCAGCTGAGATTCTGGTGGTTGTTTTGCAGGCCGGGAGTTGATGAAGCTAACCCCGAGGGATGGCTCAGTGGTTCTGGGGCGACCTGTCAACTCGGATGTCTTGGGTTCCACTTCCCATGCTCCCTCGGGGCAGTCCCGCCTGGTTTTCCAGGCTTCCTTGATAGGACGGGTTGCGGCCCCCCCCCAATTTTTTTTGTAAGTCCTTATTAGTGTAGTATGAATAGTGGGCCCCTCAATTAATTTTTTTTTTTTATACTTGACCCCCCCAATTTTTTTGTCATATATATAGTGAGCCCCCCAATGGAGTCCCCTTATGCCCTTGAGATTGCCACATATCCCCATTGACACCCTTTAACTATGGTTAAAATTCACACAATCTCAAGGTTCACCTACTTATCCTTGGTTTTTAGAAAAAATATTTAAATAATTTTAACCTTAAGAGTTAGTGAATTTTAAACTAGGGTTCGAAAATAAATTTGATATTTTTTTAAAAAAACCAAGGATAGATGTATGAGGGGGTATTAATAGGAACACATGACAGCTTCAAAGGCATTACCGGGAAAAAAAAATTCTCAAAATAAAAAAACAACCAAAAAAAAATTTCTCGGGGGCTTCACCCCCAAATTCCATACCATCAAATCAAAAAAAAATTTATACATGTATTTTGCCACCCCCCCCCCAAATGAAAATTTCCTGGCTCCGCCCTGGTTGCGGGCCCTCGTCACTACCCAGGGATTTGGTCCTGACCCGAAGGGTTGGGGACACCCCGGGTTAAAAGGAGTTGATGAAGATGTGTCTTTTAGATTATGTTTAAACTAGTTACCCACCCTTTACAGTAAGCACTAGTGCTAACAGATGTTCCATTGGGTCCTGTAACCCATTACATGAGTTATAGCACATACATGAGTGCACTCTGGAAGACTTCAATCTCACCCACAGGTTGTCCATTTTAACCCTTATTAACCGACCCTTAGGGTTCAACCATCTAACCTTGGTTGAACCCTAAGTGTGAGTGAATCTTAACCACGGTTAATAAGAGTTAAAAATAGACACGTGTTGACCTGAGGGTGAGATTGAACTCTCCCCGAGTTCAATCGGGATTGGCTGTGATTCCATCTCCCACTACGTGAGTTGTAGCGCATTGGCCGGTTCCATTGCCATGTTGCACGCACAACTGTATCGGTTGGTTGGTCATTGCAAAGGACAAGAAATTATTGATGCAGTCACTACAGCAAGAGCGATTAAATCAAAATCAACAAACCTTTGGTCCAAAGTTAGCAACAGTTTAAATTGATATTAGAAAACAACATTTATAGACATATATGTTTTACCAAACGTGCTTTCAATAAATAAATACATTTTTTTTTTATGAACAAAAATCATATTAAAACTAATCAGAAGCCAAGCTCATATTTTAGGAAGGTACAAACAAGTGGGAGAGATCCAATACAAAGACATTTTTCAATAGAGAAGAGACCTTGCTTTCTGTTTTGAATGCTTTTACGGAGGTCAAATTTGGCTAGCTGATGGGTTCTTCGAACATTTATCCTAGGAAGGAAGATAATTGTAATGTTAGGGTGTCGATGCATAAGGGCACTGATGGCTTGTATGAGATTGTAAATTTCTCATGGATGGCCTGCATGCAGAGTGTTAATCAAATCTACAATAGCTTTTACATTTGTGATCACAACTGCATCTTGAGATCCCAAGAGGCTAGTTAGTTTAACTCCAACTCTAAGCACAAAAGCTTCTGCAATTAAAGAGGAATCACCCAGAAGGGCAAAAGAGAACTCCGCCAGTCTTCTACCTGAATCATTAGCTAATGAGATTCTAGCTGCTGCAGCATTAGCATTGGAGGTAGCGGCACCATCACATTGCACACGCATAACCAAAGGGGTGCAATCACTAGAGTTTAGCAATGGAGACAAATGTCTTGGAATCTCAGGTGAGTAGGATAGTTGACTAACTTGGTTGGAATCTCATGAGTGAGTGTCCTTTTTTGTTTTTATACACGAGGTTTTTACCTATTTGTTTAGCATTGTTTCCTATCTACGATTATTTTTAAAATTTTAGCCAATCTATAATTCTCATCATTTTTATTTATGAAAAACCTACTATACCCCCCATCCAGCACTATCTTGGGAGAGTTTGAAAACAGGAAAAAAGAGGAGAAAGCAATGATCTCCTCCTTTTTTTGTTTCCGATTGTTAACAAATGAACTCCCTGCACCTCTCCTCCCAGTGAGAAGTCCCTCTCTTTCTCCTCTTCTTCTCTAGTCCATTGTTTCATTGATAGAAGATGAAACTTTCTTGTTCCAATTGAAATATTTTCCGCCTATTCAAGCTTCTTTTATTAGGGTGTGTACGATCCAAACCCTAAAATCAAGAAGTGGTAAATGAATTTGTTTTTATGAAATTTGTTGCAATACATAAACTCTAATATTAATGGTGCCATAAGAGCTTTTATTCTCTTCTCATTTTGCTCATTACCCCCTTATTTTTTGGTTAATATATTCTAATCACCATTAATGGCACAATAAAAGCTCTTCTTATTTGCTCATTATTTGGTATTTATCATTATTATTTTTTCCGAAAAAGCTCAAAACACTATTAATGGCGCAATAAAAGCTTCAAGCACCATTAATTGAGTATAGAATCTAAAGCCACCGACGACCAATTGAGATTGGTAGATGCATTGATTTATTATGGAAACCGGCAATCATAAATCGGTGGTCACAATAAAACCAATGATTTCAAATCAGTTGTCCAGGGAAGTCCCGATTGATTACAAAAATTTGACATTTTACTTGTTTTTGTTAGCGTATTCTGCTATTTTATTACATTTTGAGTGCCTAAAACATGAAATTGGTTCAGGATATCAATTCACTCTTCATCTTCTCTTTACATGGCTAATTTTCAATATTATTTCTTAATGTCAAGGTTGCAGATAATGTCAAAACGAATAACAATAATGTCATTTTGACATAAAATGGGTTCATGAAGACAAGGAATAAAATTATATCTATGACAATTAAAATAACATACCCGGAGCTATTATCGAAACTGTATCGGTTGACTAACTATGAACTGAAAGCTAACCACATTACAATGACATGTTTGTTCCCTACAAAAACCACTCCATGTCCTCACATTGTTGACGACGATGAACTGTCACTATTCCTAATGTGTTGTTGTGAAGACAAACAAATTTACATGCCTCTTTGTTTGACCAAGACAATTGGAAATGTGTAAATGGTGAAGTAGAGCGCCTCATATTCGAGTTGGTAAAAAATTTGGACTTGGCAGACAAATGCGGTGGAAGTGTAAATGTTGAAATAAAGCTCTCGAAGTCGTAAGTTGCTAGAAATTTGGGCTTGGCAGACAAGGGCAAACAAAGTGTATGTGCCGGACTAGAGCACCCCCAATTCAAGTTTGTGTTGCTTGAAGAGTCGGATTTTGCAGACAAAGACATGTATACAAAACAAAAAGTGTCAATCCGTCAAAAAATGTATACAAAACACTATATATACAAGCGTTCATCCCTACCGACATGAACAAACACCCAACCACCCAATCATGACCTTGCAGTGTTGGTCATGAGCTCGTAGGAAATCCATTGCCTGAAAGTTTTCATATTGGCCTGTAAGAATTGATCAAAGCACAAGAGTTAAGGTAAACAAAAGTGAAATTAAAAATTGCAATGGAATAGTAATTACCTGTGAATGCATTTGTGTCAAGCTCAATGTCGGAGAAAAGAAAATCTATTTATGCCATTACAAAGACACGGCAATCATAGCTGATAGGTCAAGCAAAACTCTTAAGCGAGTACTTTGCTCTCGTATAATGCATAGTAAAGTATTGGTATCACCTTGAAAGACCAGTATAATAACACTCTCCTCTCATATTAAATATCAACCCAAACCCGGAGCCCGTTGTACACTCCACTTAAGTCAACTTTGCAATGAACCCGAAGAAGAATTTCTATCTATCTTCCCTTAAACATTTCTTAAGCCCTAACTTGCTTAATCCATTTCTATTATCTCTCATTCTCTTGCATAACCAACTCTAGATTTATAAGCACCTATTTATAAGCCTAAATTAGAGTTCTAGACAAAATAGAAAGTCTCCAATTCGTGTAACATGTCAATCCGCACTCAGAATGCAAATCTCGCGCAAGTTGGTCGACTGATATGCAAAATCAGTTCGCCCGACTTAAAACGCACTCTCTGGAATTTTTGGCCATACAAAAAATTTGTAACTTGGTCAACCGAGATTCAAGTCAGTCGACCAACTCCACTGAAGTTTAAGCCACACGCTCAACATGCCTAGCCCTAAATTAAATAATGTAGAATAAACTTAGTTTTTTTTTTCTCTCAAGTTCAAGGGGGCTAGAGCCCTCTTTCGCTGACTGATTGAACCTGGCTCCGCCCCTGGTCATCCAATCAGCAATAGATCTTCGATGTACCAGATGAGTAGAACTTGGCAGCAATACACGTTGCAGCTCGATGGGCTACAGACACCCACTCGGGTGCTGCCACGTTTAAGATTGGTAGGCCTTCATTTCCCACACCACAAGGACTGTAGTTGTCATCTAGCCTGGCTCAAATAGTCAAAGAACCATTTATAGTTATCAATTGGAGGGATAAGGAAATAAAGTGATGGGGAATGGGAGAGTGGTGGATTTAGATATTTAATGGGGATGGCTTACCATGAATATAACAGGCTGGTTGCCTCAAACTCATCTTTTCACAGTCGTCATCCTGTTTTTTTCAGTAGGCTGGCCTAAATATGTGTGTGTGTGTGTGAGAGAGAGAGAGAGAGAGCACTTGGACTGAAGCGATATCTTGATCTGTCTGGTAACAAAGCTAAGATTGCACGAAGTTCTTTCATGAGTTCATTTGCATAGGTTAATGCTAAAAAAGTGCTCAACCCACATATGAGAGATCAATGTTAGAATTTTCAATCCGAGTTTCTAATATTGGTTTGTGTTTGTTAAAAAAAACCTGTTAATCGTACGCATGACCGTATACATCTAATTGATTATTGGTGATCTAAGATACGTATCATCTTATATTATAAGGTAAGATTATACTTGGAATGGTCATACATTATTGCTATGTTTGGTTGCTGAGAAAATTGATGAAAAGTAAATTTTGGATTTTTAATACAAATTTTAGTTGTGTTTTGTCTAATTTTTATTTCTTTTCCATGTTTTTACTTATTTTCTCAACAACCAAACATAGGGTAAATGCATAAGAGGAGAGAAACCTTCCCAATAAGCTGCAAAAATAGGAAACAATAGGATAGTTGAAGTCTAATATCCCTAAACATGTTTAAGACTCAACCACACCAGGAAAGCTCAACATCTCCATTAACTAGAGGAATCTTGATATCCCTACAACAATGACAGATACACATTTACAATTTATGGTAGTGTTTTCTTGTTGTACTCATTAGGTGTAACATCCTATTGGGTGATGTCAAGTACAAATTATCTAAAGTTTGAAGCATAGTTAGCATTAGATGTGACATCCTATTTGGTGATGTCAAGTACAAATTATCTAAAGTTTGGAGCATAGTTACTAAAGCGACGAGAAAATGAGAAGGGAACAAGGCTAAAAAAAAATCTTCAAGAATAGAATGTGAGAAATGAAATATAAGTGTCCCATTCTCATTTTAATAGGATGACCAGTCATATCATAGATTTTATCTTAAATGTGATATTTGTGAAGAAGTAGATGCCTTCGATTTTAATCTAACAATACTTGCATTTGTAATTTATACCTAAGCTTTAGATTTGGGCTTATCTCATTACTTCCTACATACATAGCCTCATTTAATAATTAAATTGGACATGATAGAAGTAATTTTGGGAAAAAAATTTCTTGGAAAGCGAATATCCCACCTTGTATATAACTTCTCTGCAATTATAATTTGAAGTTGGTAAATTTCAACCATAAAATCCCTAAAATCAACTCCAAAAAGATTTTTTTTTAAAAAGTGTTGTATAAGATTAAAATGACACCGTACATACACGCTAGCTTTGTAGTCAAACACCCCCTTAGACTGTTAGGATAGATCGCAAATGGACGATTCGATCAATGGAAATCTGCCATGGAGAGCGACAATTGTTTTTAATGAAAGCGATACCAATACTTATAGAGCTCTTATACGGAAACTACAAAGGGATGGATACGATCCTCAAATGAATAGCGAGCTTTTGGAAGTTCCAGCAGTAGCATTTTCAAATTAAGTTCTTCTTCTATGAACATGACAAGATTTTGCGAATTATTTCATTTTCTTGAAAGAGGGTGGAAACCTATTTTGGATACCGGGAGGGAGCAATCTCTTTCAATCAAAATGGTGGTAATTCTTTCTTTCATCGCCCGTAGCTGCCTAATTCAGGCTGAAACATACTTGGGTAGTCCTTCTAGGTGGCAGGGTAGGATATTAGAATATGATTCCAAAACTTTGGTTGCACCTCGTTTGAGGGTAAGGCTGTCAGCGGATTCATATCTGAATTCGTTTGTTCACATAATTATCCCAACAAGTATCTGGCAGAGTGAATTTGAATAGGACTTTTATTATCTATTTATATACCGATCAGATATTGATATATCGGATTTGATAGATCTAACCGATTATAATACACAATAAATATATATGGGTGTGTGTGGTGTGAGTGTGGGTGTGGGCGTTTCTATGACACATTATATTATTATTATTTTAATATTAAAATAATAATTCAGTCATTTTTATGGAATTTATATTATTTTTGCCTTCTCTTCCTTATGCTTTTTAATTATTAAAGTAGTCAAATAATTTGGATAATATTCGAACTCGAGTATTTAATCGAAGTCGAATACGAATACTCTATTTCACTATCAGTCAAATATTGTATCGGGTCTAGAAAGTCAATAGTGTAATTGGATCAAATTTAATAGTCACTATCTGCTTCGAATCTACTCCGTTTACAATCATATAATTTAGAAAGATCTTAGGATAAGTCCTACGGATGAAAGTCTCACTCAGTGATGTAGCAAGTAGGAGGTTTATTCCCTATTTACTAACCCACTAACTCCTAACAGCTAACAATTGATAAACGATATCCCCACCCCCCACCCACACACACACAAAAATGCATATTTTTGTTGAAATTTCAAAAATGTAGATTATTCCAAAAACTCAAAATACTTTTTTTTAATGTCACAAAAATGCTTGACTCGAATCCTAAACACTAAGGTTGGGAGTCAATGAGCTGGGTTGGCTTACAGCCCAACCTAATCAAATACTAGGGCTAACTTTGGCCCTAAATCCAGGGTTACCAAGTTCCCTACATGCTATAGCGAACCGAGCGAACCCGAACTGGTTCGTGGTTCGGTTCGGTCTGGTTCGTGAAATTGAGCGAACCACATAGTGGTTTCAAAAGAATCTTAGTTTGTCAAATTTTTTATTCAAATTCACTTATGTTTTTCATTAGGTTCAACAAATTTATGCTTTGAGTTCACAAACCGTTCATAAAAATACATTTTTTTTCAAACAAGTATCTGTAATTTTTTGTTTACATGCTTAAATGATATATATTTTTATAATATAATATAAAATATATATATTTTTTTGCATGCTTATAGAGCGAACCAAACTAAAAGAACCTAAGCAAACCGAAAAATGAATTATCTCATCCTACCCCTAGCGAACCGGGTTCATTCTAGAGTAGCGAATTACGAACCGCAAACCCGAATTTGAACCGAGCGAACCTGGTAACATTGCAAAAATCTATGTAGGTGTAGGATGCTCATTATACTACACTTCTATCTAGGCTTGCCCAACCCATTGATAGCCCTATTTACAACCAATGGTGCAATTTGGGTTGGGTTGGGTTGGGTTGACCTAACACAATCAATCAACAGATTTGCAGCTACAGGCTACGTTTTCAATTTTTGTTTGGCTTAGATGTTGAAAAATCTCAAATCGAATAGATTTGCTGTAGAATTAGGTTTGGGTTAAATCCCCAACAGGATCTCGACTATATATAGATATTTTAAATTTAATTACATAGTACGTTCATATACTTTATCTATTTTTGAATCTTTTTTTCACAGTACCTAAAAAAAAACTTTTTTCAGAGTAATTAAAAACATAAGTTCCCTAATTGTTTAGAACTCATTTGGTTGCACTTTTATTTTCTAATTTGTTATTTTTAAACACAATTTTTTTTTTTTTGCGTAAAACATGCTTTGTTAACATGTTTTTGTTTTTAAAATCTAATACCAAAATTTTTTTAAATCAAGGTAAAAAATTCATTTTACCTCTGTTTTTAAAAACAGAGGTAGAAAACACGAAGAGCTCCACCTCTGTCAACAACTCTTGTTCACCACAACCACAACCACAATGACCACCATTATCACGAGTCAGGACTACCACCAATACCAACAAAATGATATTTGTGTTTATGGTTTTTCATTGTAAACCCTTAAGTGGACTAATAGGTGAGACTCTTAACTGTTTAGAAATTAATATTTTTTATAATTATTTTTTTATATTGTTATGTAGTTGTCAAACATGTTTTTTTTCTGTTTTTTCTTTTTTAAAATAAGTAACAGTTAGTAATGTCAAACGTGTTTTCTATTTTAATTGTTTTTTAATGGTGAAAAAAATAGTTGTTTCCATTTTTTTAAAATAGAAAAATGTTGGTACATCCAAACACAAATTCTTTTTATATTTCTTAAAGTTGTCTATGGGGTGATTGTGGAAAGTCTTAAATTCTATCTTTATGATTTAAAGTTTCATACCCATGATGTCAAAGCCTTTTATTTTCACACTAGATAATCTAAAAGATTTATTGTTATATATATATATATATATATATTCAATAAATGATAAAACAATCACCTTCACGACTTTGATATAAAAAAGTCGTCTCTACGATTTGAAGGATAGAACGATAGCTACAAAACTTCGCAAGTGAAAAGTCTCATTCGCGATTCACACGAACCTTCTTCATTCCTATAAAGTTTTTCTCCAGTGGAAGCTAATGGTCCTTCCAATCCAAGCTTTAGGATCTTTTATCCTTTTCTTGAATGCAAGATCCTTTCTTGAACAATAAATAATGAATCTTTATTTTTAAAGATTTGTTCTAATATTATTCAAGATCAAAACAAAAATCAAGAGATGAAGATGAGAGTAATGACCGTACAACCCAAGAGGATGGGAGTGTGGGCGTGAGCTTTAGGGGAGGGAGAGAGAGAGAGAGAAACGTGTGGGGTGAGATTGTTCCAAAGGGGTGGGCGTCCCCTCCTATTTATAGGCCAACAACCTTATCTTAGATTGCTTACTTGCAATCTAAGACTTCAATCTCAATTCTAATCTAATTAGAATTATCTCTCGTTGATTCCTTAATGATAATTCCTAAACTAATTAGAATTTATCAAAATTAGAAATTAACATTATCCATTCCCTATTTAATAGAAAAAATAATTAATAACAAACTAATATTATCCCTATTTATTAGGAAACCATTAATTAGCAACCAAGTAATTTTATCCCTATTTTATAGGAGATAATTACTTGATAACCAATTAATTAGATAAGGTTACCATAAAGTGGGCGTCCCACCCTAGGTGGGCCCCCACATTTTCATGCCCCCTATAGAATTCCAAAAATTTCAAATTCTTGTTGGTCAAGTTTTGATCTTTATCAAAATCTCATATGGATCCTACCTATTTGGTTAATCACATCTCATGTGGTTTCACCTATTAGAGTTTCACTATATCATATAGTGATTTACATGGAGAAATTAATTTATTTAATTATTAATTAAATTTAAAAGTTTTAAGAAGGTCCTAGTGTGAGATCTAAAGGGATCTCTTATTTCTGGTTGTGGGACCAAGTGCTTCACCTTTAGGTTGAAGTCTTGTTGCTATGAAATATTTTCTTATAATACCTTTAGGATCATAGAATTTTATCTATGTCTCTGGACTTCCACTAATCATAATAATGTCCACTAACACAATGTGACTAACCCCCAGAATTTAAAGAATTACTTGCAGGTATTATTTATTACAAGATTTGTTTACAGACACGTCCTTCCACTTCCAATATTGTTATAAGCTTATGGGACAATATTTTATATTGTCTGTAATCCCTAACTTATAATAAGAACTCTTTTTCTTTGATATTTTTAGTCAAACTTGGACTTTCAAATTTGAAATTCTTTAAAAGAAATAATAATAATTATTACTTTTCTTTTACATAGAAAATAACATTTTCAATAAAACCATTTTATCGATAAATATCAGCGCTGGTTTTTCAAGTCCGGTTTGACAATTATCAACTCAATATAAATTACTCTACAAGAAGTGTGTGGATTCTTTGTTGAGCGTACACACACTTCTTCTAGTATAACGTACATAACCCAACAAACCTGTATTTAGTCAGATGTGTTGGACATTGACGATTGGCTACATCAAAATTATATAGGCAAATACTAGAGAAGATATCAACCTCTCAGGTTAAGGACATTTTGTCAAATGGACTACCCTAAATATACAGACCGTATATTTTTAAGGGTATCCATTAAGCGATTCTACTACAATATAAGTACTTCTTACTTATATTCACATCTTAGTCAAGAGACTATTTTCTCAGTGATTGAGATTCATCACTCCATCATATGGAACTAACAATGTGTAAGTTAGTAAGAATACATTGTCCAGATGTATCCTAAATAACTTAGAATAATTCTAGGTGTACAAGGAACCGAAAAATCATATCTCCTTAACAATTGATTCAAAACTAATTAGATGTTTTTCCTACAATGATACCTAAAAGACAAAATAGTCTCATCTTATGATACTTTTAATATGTTACTCATTGTAGAAGACAATGTGTGAATGCAAATATGTTTTTATTAATAAAATAGACTAATACAATTCCGGAATGGCTTTTGTGGGCATATATGTCTAACAATCTCCCACTTGCACTCATAGTCAATCTTTTATGTATCTAATACTCATCGTCTCTAGATGTTTCTTAAACACCTTCTGAGGAAGAGCTTTAATAAACGGGTATGTCACATTATCCGTTGATGCAATCTTGGATAACTCGATGTTTTCTCTCTTGACGATCTTATTATCTCGAATTAGATGAAATCTCTTTTCATTGTGCTTAGTCCTCTGATGTGCTCTTGGCTTGAGCAACATTTCTACTATTATCACCATAACGTATATAGGAGATTTTATCGAGGAAACAACATCAAGTGCTTGGATAAACTCTTTATCCATACTGCTTCATTTGCAGTATCACTTGCGGCAATGTACTCCGCTTCAATTGTTGTTTGTTTGCAACTCCTCCAACTAAATGCTTATTTTCTAAGAGTAAAGACAAACCTTGAAATAGACTTTCTATCATCTATGTCTAAAAATGTGAATATGTGTATCTTACAACAGTCAGATTTTCTCCACTGTAAACCAAACAGTAATGCATAGTACTCTTCAGATACTTGAAAATATATTTAACTGATGTCCAATGTTCAGTATCAGGGTTTAATTGATATCTACTCACGATACTCACTACATGACAAATATCAAGTCTTGTGCACAACATAGCATACATGAGACTTCCCACTGCCGATGCATATGAGTAATGACTCATAAATCCTTAATTGAAAAGAATATGTAAGACTCCAGATCCTAACTCTACGGTTATTTTCTATCCGGTTATTATTATGAATTATAAACATGTATTATCATCTATACAAATTGAATAACTTCTGATTTTTCTAAAAAAACTAACATGGTAGTATCAATCCTTGGGGTTAATGCTCATTAACTATAATTATATAATTAAAGGGACATGTGTCAACCTAGCAAACACCTGGACATACATAACCATATATAGCCGTAACGGCCCCGAGCAAATTTGTAATATGTAAGGACATTATTATCTTTTAAAAAATTAATATCTAATGTTCTCTTAGTATGTAATTATAAAGAAAAGACATACTTTGTATAGAGAAATCATTACCTTTTTCGTATCATACTCTCTTTAATACTGAATCAAATAGAGTTAAATTAATCTGCGAGAGTTTAAAAGATTCTTATATTTTGTAGTAAATCTATAACAAAACTCTAGCTTTGTTATTGTAATGTATTTTTGTTAATCTAATCCCAGTGACCTCTTGCAAGAGTGTCACTCCGTCCCGGGTAATAGATTTCAAACTCTAGCCGTAAGCTTCCAAACTCTCAACATGGTGATGACGTGTCATATTTTTTTCCTAGAATCGGTTGATGATATAATTTTTTCTTGAAATAGAAATATTTTTCTTTACTTGATGGAGTAGTATTGTACCTATCTTAAGAGTTTGAAAAAAAGTCAAAATCTGCGAGTTTAACTGGCACTGCTCTATATATAAATAAATTGAATAAACCAAAGTAATTTTATAAGAGCAATAGTTTTCTCCACGGGTGATGAGTGAACTATTGTTCCTCGTTCTCACAAAGATGTCACTTCAACTGCCTTCCATAAATGTGGGTTAAATCTTTTTTTTAACTTTGAGGTTAATTTTTTTTTTAAAAGCTAATAGTAGATGGGTTAGAGAATGAACTACAACAGAATCTGTGAGACACGAAATATAGACAGAAAAGTAAACAAGAATAAACACACAAGAACATCCCTCAAATTGAGGTACGTTTACGGAGTCGTCGAGATTTCACTATGTTCAGGAGCTAAAGGAATTACAAAGTTGCAATCTAAACTTACAATAGCCGCCCACACCTATTCTTAATGGTATTAGGGTTACATAATATATATGAAAATACCAAAGTACCCCTCAAAAATTCGCCAATGCATATCATATCACAAAGGGTCGAGAAATTCAATGCCACTATTCCATTATTTCTTAACAACTTGGAGTCGGGCCTTCTTTTTACACTATTATGGATATGAAAATAAAAATAAAAAATTTGATTCAATTGTCAACTAAATCTGTCCGAAATAAATTGGATTCAACTAAGGATCGGAGTCATAGCACATTATTTCATAAAATCCGTACACTTTCCCTTATTGGAACAGAGCAGATTTTACATGAAAAAGATTTGGCACAGTGGCGGGCCACCTTAGTTGATCAGGCCATATCCCCATTCGTCCAATTCAATATTCATGCGCTATGGATCATCTCCAGTTGGAGCAGGGTTGGTGCAGATCCCTGCTGGTGAGGAGGCCTCCAGCACCCACTCTCCTGTCACCACATACTCCCTGCATACATGAAGTGTGCATGTTATGGTATGTGGCGCCATGAGAGTGGGTGCTGGCGGATTCCTCTGAACACCAACTGCAGATGATCCTGTGTCCACCCTGTTATCATTCTGAGATATGCTGTCCGTTGCACACCCGCCACGTCCCGACTCCGGTACACCATCACTTTCTGTTGTTTTGTTTTTGGTAACAGACTCACTTTCTTAAGGTCCAGCAAAAAGATAAGTTCAAAAAAAAAAATATAGGTTTTCTGTTATTAAATTATCCGATTTATTATTAGCCGTGCTAACCCTACTCTCAGGACATTCCTATTCCCCGCCAAAAACCAACACCTGTTCTTGCTTTGAACGGATGTTGGTTTTTGACGAGAATAGGTCTAGCATACCTCTTTATTATTATCATCTCCAAGAACCAGAAGTAGTTTACAGCGTAATTCAAATTACATATATATCCTTTTCTGTTTTGGCTTCGTTGCCTTTCTTCACTATTCCGGTACTCCCTCCCTCGGAGGGTCGGTGGCGACAAACCCTACAACTCTCTCTCTCTCTTAGGGTTTCAAAGGTGCTCGAGATCTACTCGTCGCTCCTCGGCGAAGGTACATTCGTTTCTTCCTGAATTAACAATACTTCCTTACTGAATCTCGATTTCTGCATCTCGTATTTCTTATATTATTGATTTTTTTTTTCGTTTTTTGCATCTAAATTTCGTCCTTTTTTTTGCATTATCTGTCTGCTTGCTTGAATTTGATTGAAAATTTTCAGTTTTTTTTTTCTTGAAATTGTTCCATTGTATACTATCTGCATTCGATTGTGTGAAGAAATTATGGTTTTTTTTTACTCATATAAAAAATTGGGTACTTTTAAAAAAAAGTCATCTATTTGTTTAATGAAAATCGGTCTTATTTAGCTTTAAATAAGAGTAAAATCAAACGCTTGAATCGAAAGGGAAAAAAAAGTTTTTTTTTTTTCATTTTAATAGTAGTGTTCCCTTTTTCTTGCTTGTAGTGATTCAGAATATCACATGAGATTTAGATATTAGGATTTTAACCTGGTTAAGATATGTTTCAGTTGCGAAGATTGAAATCGTGCATAAGAAGAATATGATAAAACCAACCAATTTTCTGTAATTTCTCTTTTGTTTGTAATTTTCTTCTTTGATACCATTGGATTTGTTTGACTCCCCAGTTCTGTTTTCCTTGTTTTCTAATATGCTCCTTATTTTGTTTCACAATGTCAATCAGGTTTTGACTGTTGAGAAGGCTGCTGTTATTTGTTGGAAATTTTGATTGCTTACTTAAAATGGAGAATTGTAGTGATTTCTTGCATTGGCTTGGGACTGATGTGTCAATAAAGATTCTCATGTATTTGGAGGATTCATCTGATCTTGTCCGTGTTAGTTCTGTCTCGCGTTCTTGGCATCAATTTGGTGAGCTAAAATGGTCGAAATATTGGTTTTAACTGTTTTCTTAAGGCATTTTATTTAGCTACATTTATGTTTACTTGTATGTCTTAGCTTTCTTAGGTACAAAACCTACTGATAATCGTAGGATATTTCTCACATGGCAGTGAAGGTGTCTTATTGCCACTTTTGGAGTCATATTTGATCATGTCTAACTCTTTTTTTATACTGGTAAAACAGGCAAATATATTAAAAAGAAGAAAGAAAATGCAATGAAAAAGCCTATCGTTCATACTTACAGAGGATGAACTAAGAGGCGTAAACTACAATCTAAGAAATACAAATACCACAGCTAGCTACAAAACAAAAGCCAAAACAAAACAAATTATCCTGACATTCCTTCTTGAGTGGACAAAAACAATGCCACCTCGATGGAGCACCAAGATAATGAGAGATGGCAAACCCGCGCTCGAATCCTTGATTGAGGAAACAAAGTTCTCTATCCTTGAATATGCGCCTATTTCTCTCCTTATAAATGGATCATGTGATGGCGTCCGAAAGAAGAGCCCACACTTTGGAGGAAGGGCCTCCCAGCTAAACTAACAGCAAACGAAATAAGAAATCTTGGAAAGAGGAGGAAAAGACCCAAGAGATGCCAAGAAAGGACGAAAAGTAGTTCCAAAGTCCATATGCAAAAGGACCATGTAGGAATAAATGATCCATGCTTCCTCTGCTGTCATGCATATACTTCAAAGATTCGCTAAACTCGAGCCTCTATATTGGAGGCGATCAAGAGTCAGGATCTTATTAAGATATGTTAATAGAAAAAATGATATTTTTCCTCCACGTACCCTGGTATCCGTAGGGAAAATTTTCGAGTGGGTCGGTGCGGATACCCAAAGGGACTAGTCCTTGGCTCGAAGGCTTTAGGACACCCTCCGTTACGAAAAAAAACTCAGGATTCCACACAACCTGAAGAGGAAATAGGGGACTAGGGTAAAACCCTAAGGAATGTTCTTCTTACTATAAACTTGCCCTTGTTGTTCAATTACTAGACTCGACTATCTCTAGCTGAAGGGGACGAGATAACAGATAACGGGCAGTTCGAAAGCCTCAACACATCATCCACCTCCCAATTATTATGGTTTCGCAGAAATCTAAGAGTCCAATTTACCACAGTTGCAATTGCAAGGAAGCTATGTACAGGGTGGGGTTGCTTCCTCGGACAGACTCGCTTGCATCACGTCACACTTAGTAATCAAAGGGAGCTGTATGTGTGAAGTAATAGGGTAGACCATTGTCTATAGCCTAGGGTGTAGACTCTAAGAAAGTACAGATTTGGAACCTAAGGCACCTACTTTTTTATAAAAATCTCATGTAAGATAAAATCAAAAGTAAAGTTATCCATAATCTATAATAATATAATGGGAATGAGGAGCCTATATCTCATTTCTCGCTTCCCCTTTCTTAAGGTTATTTTGAGCCTCGTTTCCTGCTTCTCGCTTTTGTTTTGCTTCTCATTTTCGCTTCTTGCTCTGGTAACTATGTAATTTACTACTCCCATCCCCACTCAAAAGCTGACACTACAAAGGCCCGCTAATCGACCCCGTCACTAAGGATTGGTTTCCAAAATCTTATTTCAAGGTGGCTTGACCACACCACAAATCCAACCAAAACCTCACCTCCTCCCCGTTCCCCACTTTGAACCTATTATGCTCAAAAAAATCATCTTTAACACTCATGATGGCTTTCCACAACCCTACCCGAATGGCCCTTTGACCTTATTAAATTCCCTACCACACCTCTCCCCATGACGCGCCACTATCATCTCCCTCCTTGGACTCCCTCTTCTCCCTGAACTGCCATAACTATATACCCAATAATGCCTTAATGGCCCCATAGGGGCATTAATTGGGGCCTAACCCAGACTTTGGTGAAGAGGAAGAAAGGATAGAAATTAGTCAAATACGTTGGTAGACTATTAAGGATGCTTTTTAAGAGGGGCATCTCCCCCTTTTTAATAAATACAAGAATTTCTAGCCCTCTAGATGCTTATAAAATCTTTCCACCACTGGATTCCACTCGGACTTAGCCTTTTATTGAGCTCCTAATAGGAGACCAAGATATGATTATGGAAGGGATGTGGTCCTACAACCCAAACAATAAGCCAACCCATCTAAATTCGGGGCTTCTCCAATTGTAAAGATTTGACTCTTCCAAAATTTAATTTTTACAAAATTGCTTAAAAACACCTAAAGAGACGTCTGAAGAGGATCACTTGCATGGATGAATCCCCACAAAATAGTAATCTTATGCGAATTAGAGGTGAGAGATGGAGATGTGTATCCTTCCAATGTGAAAACCTTTCCAAACTGACTCTTACACTACTAATCATCCTACGGAGCCCATCCGTGACCATAATGAATAGGAAAGGGAATGATGAGTCACCTTGACGCAAATCCTACAGGGAACCCGTTGATGAGTATAGAGAAATAGACCGATAAACATTGTTACAAATCTCCCGAGAAATACTTAATTTCTCACGAGAAAAACAACTAAAGTTTAAAACTCCGTTTTTATCGCGGGATTTTTAAAATATTACGAAAAATATAATTTTCTCTTTTTTACCCCATAAATATCGCGAGATTTAACCGAAATTTTAAAAATATCATGAGAAATACACAATGTTGTTGGTTTTATAAATTTATAACTTGATAATATTTATTATTATTTTCTATAATTTTAATATTTTTTTAATCATGACCGAGATTTAAGCGAGAATACCAAAAAAAAATTACATTTGAAAATCTCCCAAGAAAAACTTCAATTGATAAAAACCCGAGAACGAGATTTGTAACACTGTCGACAGATAACATCTCCCCGTTCAAGATTGTCATTTGACCCCAAAACTCATTCATCTCGTTAAATATTCCAAGAAATTCCAATTAACATGATCGTAGGCTTTCTTAATGTTAATATTGCACTGGGTGCCCATTTCACCTTTCTTTAGCTTGTCATCTATGCACTCATTAGCAATAAGAAGTTAGAACCCTGTCTAGGATTTTCATGTTGCCCAGGAATGGACTCCATAACTACTTAGGATTTCTGAGGAGGCGAGATAATGGACCCTATAACCAACTTATGTTTGGAAATTAAAACCTTTGAGCGAATTTTATATACACTCACGACTAAGATTATATGCTTAAATTCTTTGATATTCTGGCCCCCTAACACTTTAAGAAGGAGGGTATCAAACGTGTTTAACACCGGATCAAAATTGTCCAAGGTAAACAAATTCTTAAAAACCGTAACCAAGTTGTACCCGACTATGTGCCAACATTTTCTATAAAGCTCGATGGAGAAACCATCAGGCCTAGGGGCTCTATCTCCCTCCATATCTCGCACATCCCCCCAATATCTCATCCTCTGAGAAAGGTCTCTCCAACAGCTCTCCTTGCTCATCTGAAAAAATGTCAAAAGATAACCCATCCACCTTTGGTCTAAAAATGTGGGTTTAAGTGTACAAGTGCTTATAGAAGGCCATTGACACCCCCCTAATGTCTTCCTCCCTTTGTAACCAAGCCTCACCCACCTTCAACCTTGAGATGAAATTGATATACCTTCGAAAGTTGGCAGCCTTGTGAAAAGACCTCGTTCTCCTTCCTTAAGCCATTTTACCCTTAATTTTTGTTCCCAGCCAATCTCACAATACTGCTAATTAGATGATTAAGTTTAACACTATAAAACCCATTTGGGTGATCACAAAATGTAGTTGGCAATGGTTAGCACCTCATAATTTGCCCCACTCACAAAACGACTTCAAAACAATGATTGGTGGCTCAAATTCAGCAAAAAACTTATGCCTTTGTTTTTTCCCAAACAAAATTTCCAGATTATCTTAACTTGCATCAAATGAACCTATCATCTAGGAAAACCATAGCATAGTTCAATTAACCTAGAAATAGAGAATAATGATTAACTTACGGAAGGAACAATAAGAAATAGAAGTCCATTTTTACCAATGGGGTTTCTCTCTGCTTCCTTTTCTGCATAGGGCTATGTGGAACCCTGGTGTTCCATCCAAGGTTGCATTCTTTCTTTGGGAAGCTACTTTGGATAAGCTAATCACTTTTAACCATTTGCAACATCGATGGTGGAGGTTGGCTAATCGGTGCTTTTTATCCTTTGAGTCGGAGGAAACAGTGGATCATTTATTGATGTGTCGTCCTTTTGCGCTAGAGGAATGAAGTATTTCCTTGAGCGACTGGGTGTGGCTTGGGTCTTTCCAAATTCCTTAAGGGCTTCTTATCCTATTGGCTTTCGGTGAGTTTGGATGCCCCATTCTCTTTTCTGTTGGGTTTCCTTCCAAATGCGATTGCATGGTCGAATTGGAAGGAGCAGAATCGAGGGATTTTTATTATATGGCTCTTCCTCCCCAGCGGATATGTAAGGATGCCCGGTGCCTTATTTTTGATTGGTGCTCAGTTAGTAAGGATTTTGAGGATATGGACCTATTAGAGTTGTTCTGACGTTGATTTCAATCCTTTGTTATCTATCTCCTTAGCTCTTACCTTGTAGTAGTTTTCCCGCTGGTTTTTCATCAGCTTCTGGGTTCATTTTCTTGTGATCCCCTTTGTTGTTATGTATTTCATTATGTTTTTGTTATAATATATCCTCTAATTTACCGATCAAAAAAATAAGGGAAGTTCAAGAGGGGAAATAATCTAGGGGACTGGATCGAGTTGGAAATACCTCCATATAGAACACCTTCCTAGAACCTCAACTTAGACATGGAACTTGATAAATGTAGAAATTGTGTAAAAATTATAGTGAACAAAAAACATTGCATGGGTTAGTAATCAGAAACTCTTCATATCAAATGCAAAAAGCTTGTTGATTTACAATATCATTCTATAGGAATTTTTGCTTTCTTCTATCTGATCAATTATTGACAAAAAAAATTGAAATGGAGATTTACCCAAAAGAGAATATGGAGAACACAGGATTCTTCAAAAGGAGAACATAAGATAAGTTTCAAGACTTCATGGAGGGATTGATAATAACATTTTTGTGACAGCATGCATTCAAACCTTGGATTGAATTGTCTCAAAGATACATAGGTTCTGATGCAGAGAAGCGGGCCTAAATTTTCAATTGGAAATACTCCTGATAAGATATATATTAGAGGCACAACCAATACCCTGATTAAGAATTTTACCAGCCCATTATCACTTGCTACAATCTTTATTCCCTATCCCGGGTGAGTCTTTTCCTCATAAGGTAGTGTGGAACCCTGGAATTCCCTCAAAGGTATGTTTCTTCTTATGGTCGGCAACTTTGGACAAAATTTTAACAAGTGATCATTTGCAACATAAATGATGAAGTATGTCTAACAGATGTTACATGTGTCTTCATGAGGAAGAGATGGTGGCTCATCTTTTTTTAACAGTGCCCTGTAGGTCAAGAGGTGTGGGGTTTTTTCCTCTCTTGATTGGGTGTTACATGGGTCTTCCCAGCTACCCTTCATGAATCTTTATCTTGTTGGCTTTGGTTTAAGGGGGTGGGTGCATGGGAGTGGATTTGGGCAATGCTCCTTGGGGCTATTTCTTGGTGGGTTTGGAAAGAGAGGAACCTTAGGGTATTTGAGAATGTCTCTTCAGTCGTTCCTCAACTTTGCGAGCATATTCGGTTGAGTATTTTGGAATGGGCAGGGATTAATTGTAATGGAGAGGATATTCAAGGTATTCTAGGGAGTTAGGATCTAGTTTGTGCCTTTTCGGTGTTGAGTTTATATGCTTGTAAACTCTTGTCGTGTTCTGTTTTTGTTTTCCTTTTTCTTTTTATATATATTGAATTGCTTATCGATCGAAAAATATATATATGCTGATTAATGGTAGTCTAAATTCACCTAACAGATTTCAAGTTCTTGCACCAAGTGGGGTCAACAATGTCAACATTGCTCACGAAAAGTGTATTATTTGCAGTTTGGTCGTGAGTAGTTTAGAATCTTGACTAGACTGTGGTGAAGCCTTTGTTAAAACCCAAAAGGTTGGGTTAAAAAGAAAAGGTTGATGGAAAGCAGTTGGCCCCGAGCAGAATCTTAATCAAATTTGATGACAACATTCTTCACCTCTTCGTTATATCTGTCCGTCCAAGTCATAACCCTCGGGAGGTTAAGGTTGGGAACTCCAAACATCTTTCTTCTAAGAGGGAATGTCTTCTCACCTCTTAGCATGTAAGATGTTCTGAATAATGAAATAATTGGTTCGCATACCAAGGGAGAATCTACTAAGACAGAATGAATCCATCTACGAACATGTTCCTAAATATGGTTTCCTATGGAATTATCTATGTTTACCTTTTTGTCATATGCGATATTTCGTATTATTTTTTGTTTACCACATAACTAACTAATGTAATTTTATAACAAAAGTGTTTGGACTTCTCAAACCAAACTATAGAACTAATAGGTTACTATTAAAGCTCTTAACGTTTTAACTATTCCACTTAAAGAATGATTTAGGATGGCATATTAAAAGTTAAATAGTCTAATTTGTTATCAGAAAATTCTTTAGGAAACTACCTCCTTATTGATAGTGCAATAACATTCTCACCAATAATATCCTAGCTAAAACCCTGTTATTAAGTATGAAGGAAACAAAGAAATTAGAAACATGGTTTTTCTTGAAAAAGTTGACTCAAAAAATATTTAAGAGGGAGCAAATGGATAGTTGATATATTTTTTTTTGATCGGTAATGAGGAATATATTAAAATAACAGTGGCACTACAAGCAATTTACAAGGAAATAAACTGAAAGTACAAAGTAAAGAAACAGAAATAAGAACAACATCAGATAGGAACCAAGTCCAGTCTAACTCCTCAAAGTAGTATATCACCCATGCCTACCCCCATATCACGGATAGATACCCATTCCACGATAGAACGACGAACCCGATCTCAAATACGCGGGATGGGAAGAGAGGAATTGTCAAAGACACGACTATTCCTTTCTTACCATATGGCCCATGAAATAACTCCAGACAAAGAAGTCCATATAACTCCCTGAACGCCCACCAGTGTCATCAATGGCCAACTTGATAAGAAGTGCAGATAGGAGGATGGGAAGACCCAGTCCACCCCTAATCGAGAAAAGAAAAAACCCCATATCTCAAAAACAATCGGGCAATACAAGAGCAAATGATCTACCGTCTCTTCCTCCATGAGGCAAAAGAAATAGCGATTTGTCATACTTCACCCTCTACTCTTTAAGTGATCAAGTGTAAGAATTTAATTCAGAGCTGCAGTCCATAGAAAGAAAGATACCTTTGATGGTACACGGGAGTTCCAAACAACCTTTGACGGAAAGGAGTATGAAGGCACCGGGATTAAGGTCTGTAGAAAGGATCTCACTATGAACCAACCATTGTTGCTTCTAGATCAAATCCTGCAATCCCTAGCTTAGGAACATGGGAGGAGCAGGATAAACAAGTCAATAGGTTCTATAAGTCCTCAATCTCCCAATCGTTTAGGACTCTCCTCAATTGCGAGCACCACACGAGGTCACTACCCAACCCCTCAAAACAATCAGCCACTAAGGCGTTTCTATCAAGGGCGAGAAGGAATATGTTTCCAAAGTCATCCTTTAGTCTAAACTGCCCACACTACAAGTCGGTCCAAAATTGGACTTCATGACCATTCCCAACCTTGTATCTTATGTGAGGCTCTAAAAGCTCTACTACCAATATGATACCCTTCCAAAGCCCAACCCTAGCGAACATCGTACCTCCTTTGGTTGCCACCATGAGGTAGATCCACATTTGGCAAGCTCAGTGCCAAATCGCCACACCCACTTGCCCAACATAGCTTTATTAACACTAGGGAGGGGAACCAAATTGAGACCACCCGCCTTGGTGGGTTTAGAAATTTTATTCTAGGCGACTAAGCGGTATTTCAATTGGTCCATATGTCCATGCCAAAGGAAGTTTTGCTGCAAACGGTCCAGGATCAAGGCAATAGATTTAGGAAGAGGTAGGGTGGACAAGAAATAGGTGAGAAGACTCCTGAGAGTGCTTTTGATGAGTGTCAACTTATCTCCTTTGGATAGAAGGTTTGATTTCCACCCTGTGAGGCGGGAAGCAAATCTCTCAATCATTGGATTCCACACAGATTTTGCTTTAAAAGGGCTCCGAATGGTAGGCCAAGATAACTAGGTGGGAGGGTTCCAGATTGACATCCTAAACAATCGGCCAGGACTGGTAGAATGGGTATCTCGCCCACCTGAACAATCTCACTCTTACCCAGATTGACTTTGAGACTGGACATAGCCTCGAAGAATCTTAGAATGCACCGAAGGTTAAGAAGGTCAATACAAGATGCACTGCAAAACACCAAAGTGTCATCTACAAATTGAAGGTGAGATATACTAAGATTTTCTCTGCCTATAAGAAATCCATCAAATAGCACCCCATTTGCTCGAGTTAACATCCAACTCAAAGCCTCAGAAACTATGATGAAGAGGGTTGGGAACAAAGGGCCCCCCTATCAAAGGCCTTTAGAACTCTGGAAGTATCAGTTAGCACTGCCATTTAGAAGAAATGAGAAAAAGGTTGAGGATTCGCAAGCTAGCATCCATCGCCTCCCCTTGAATCCGAACTCCATTCTATGCATCATGTATTGAAGAAATGCCCAGTTGACGTTGTCAGAGGCCTTTCCCATGTCAACTTTTACAAATGAGGCCCGGGGAGTTTGACCTCAGGCGCTTGTCCACGCATTCATTGACAATGGGTATGTCATCTAGGATCTGTCTACCTCTCACAAAGGCGCGTTGTTTAAGAGATATGATTGACCCCAGGACTTGACGAAGCCTGGCAGCTAGGACCTTAGCAATGATCTTACATGCACTACTAACTAAGCTAATGGGAAGAAAGTCCTTGAGGTACTAGGCCCCAGCTTTTTTCGGAATCAATACCACAATAGTTGATATTCAAAGGACTTCATGACAAAGAGAGCTCTTAAAGCCTACATCCAATAATATATGTGAAGAAAATGAAACTAAAAATATGTAAATTAAGTAAAATCTATGAACTATATATATACTAGTGGGCTACTGTGCTGCACGTGCAGTGCACGTGAGAGAGGGAAGGGGGAGAGAGAGTGGAAAGAGGGACTTAGTGGGATAGGCAATTAGGCATGTGGGAGAGAGAAAATGTGTTGGAAGGGTGAGTTGAAAACACATAGAGAGTGAGAGAATGCGAGCGAAAAAAATAGGATTAGATAGTTGATTGAATCAGCCCTATCTAAGAGGATTGAAGTTAATAGATTTGAAATGACTTTAATACCCTTGAATATCTATTCACTAAATAGTAATAGGATAATATAATATTTGGTTTTTTGTCACGGTAAAAAAAGTCAATCAACGCCACCTACCCCTCTTCTCTCTTTATAATAATAGATATATCTGTACACACACACACACACATATATATATATATATATATTTATCAACAATTACAACACAGGACTTTGAAACCTTAGAATGGCCTTAATAACTTTGAAAAATAATAAAACTAAATTTATGGATAATAGAATTACTGTGTTTATGGTGGACTGTTGGGAAAATACTAATACAATTCTGAGTATACTATACAGTATACAGAATCTGACATTCTGACTTCACACATTAACATGATACCATGTTATGTACTGTTATGATACTTCACACATTAACATGATACCATGTTACATGCTAATATGACAGTATACACTTGTATATACACATTCTTTGACTAGTAGTCAGCCTGGATCCAGGGAGATGGCGTCTATCTTATCAGTTGCATTTCCTTGCATGCCATTTTCATTTTCACTCTGGTTTATTGTTAATATTCAAACAGCCCTATAACAGCCGCACCTGCAGCCAGTACTTCTCATTCATGACAAACACAGGCAAGGTGTCCATCCAGGGATTCATTCCTATCCGAAAACCGCTTCACCAAATAACATCGCAAGAGCAGTCTTTGGCAGTAAAATATTAGCTCATGCCTCTCCCTGCCTCTCCCGCCTAGTCTAAAAATCAATCCTTATCTTCGTAGAAGAGTTCATTTCTTCTATCAGTAGTACAGTCCGTTAACAAATCAAATCTTTTGCAAGGATATTTGTGGAATGTGGATCCGTGTCTTAAGATTTGATTCCATTTCAATTTCACATGACACTGTGCTTCCTAGTCTTTTACTTTCCCTGACATGTGGTTTTCATCCCGGTACTTCATAAGATTCCTCTTGCATCATGATTATTCTGATTCTTCTCTTTGACATGTTCAACCGGCTGCATGCACCATCTTGTATGTCCTTTCCAACCAAGGTTTAAACTAAAGGTTTAGGTGTGCGACTGTGCATTACGGTTTCGACCGAAACCCATAACACCATTTTTTCAGATAAAAAATTTTAATTAAAAAATATGAGGAAAATGTTTAAAATTGTTCAACAAACAAAATCGTTGATATTAAATGTGTATTATGCATAAAGATAATAAACTATCATGTTTAATTAAAATATAATGAGATAAAAAATGCAAGTACATAACCCAATTCATCATAAATTCATGGATTGTACTTGAAATTTTAAAATCTACATTTCGAACTTGGTAATATGCATTAACTGACTAACATTAATTGAAAATGAAGTTGAGAAATCTTGCCTAGTCAAAAAGCCTCAAACTGATTTTTTTTTCCAAGAGCGGGTTTTGAATCATAGCCTACATTTAAGTTTTGGGCCCCCCCCCCCCCCCTCCAAAAAAAAAAGATGGAGTGGTCATTTTTTGGTCTAGAGGGGAAGGAAGGTGAAATTTTTTGAAGAAGTTAAGAGTAGATTTCTAAAACCTATGGTCTATAATATTGTGTCAAACGTTATGTGATGGCCAGTACATGATATCACGTGGATCGTATTGGTGGGGGTATTACCGAAACTTTTACTTAACGGCCATTACATGACGATTTTAATGAGATTTAATACAATTTTCCAACATATAGATTCTCAACCGCATGCCTATATCAAGTTTACTCGTCAACTAGAGAATGCACATATGTGCATCATTTGGGTTTTCAGATTCTGAGTATTTCCCAATGTGAACGCTGAACAGGAAACTGTTCCCATATTTAAATAAATAAATAAACAAATAATGTTACCCGGCTCCCAAATTCTTGCTCCAAGTTAATTGGTGGTCAAATATTTGTAAATATGAGCTTCTTCAACATCAACTAAGTACTAACAGAGCTAATAGCTCAATCCCTCTTTAACCAAATTTTAATGATTGAAATACAATGGTAATCTGGTTTTGTTACTTTCTCAAAGGGTTTAGTATATAGTTACCAAGTACAGGTACGGGTACAATACACAATGATCCGTATGGGAAGTACGGGTGTTATTATATGGCAATAACACGGCAAAAGGACCAGAAAATTAAAAATATATATTTTTATAAATAAATAGGAATCATGATACTAACTACTAATATACGGCAAAAGTAATGCAAAATATGTGTATTATATGCATTCAATACGGAATTCGCTTATTAAATGTGTATTATTCAGTGATATGCATATAGTATGTAATGCGGCAAAAGTATGTCGTTTTAAACAGCGACCCCCTAAAAGTATGATACGGGTATTATACACAGATTTGGTAATTATGGTTCCGTATATCAATTCTACAGGATTGTGAAGGGTTTCTGGTCTTGTCACAACCTTGTTTATGATAACAATATAAGACATTAAGCTCTGTTATGCAGTGCTTCGGAAAGATTTTGATACAAGTTTATATGCAGTGATTGGAAATGGTCTTTGTAAGCTGCTGTGCTTAAGAAGGTTTCCTGAAGTATCAAGTGTTGCCCGTGTTATTGAAATAAACAACAAGATAGAGCCTATGGGAGTTGGATCTAACAATTCTATGGAATGGGAGAGTTTGAAGAGGGATCATAGAGTGTATGCCTTTTTTGCTCAAGGTCTTATGTCTTTTATGATAAAGGATTGCAGTTTGAATGCCATTAGTGCATCTAGCACTGATAATTATCCAGAAGAAAGTATTCAGAATACATTGGTACCGGGTGATCGAGATGAAGAGAGGCCTTCATACTGGTCAAGTGAAGGAAAAAGTGATCCTTCGGTGCCTGAGACATTAACTTATAAATTGATCACCAATTTGTGGGTTATTACTGAAATCAGTGTACAACCATTCCAAGGTTATTTCCCTGATAAACACACATGCATGCATGCTCGTAGTTTTCGAATTTTTTTTGACCATGCAATTTTCTTCTTCTGACAGTGGAATTTTGTCTTTTCTATTCAGCATATTTTCAGGTTGGTGTTCCTATATATTCGGCCAAGGCTGTGCGATTTCGCATGGGTCATCTCAGGTCACCAATGGAAATAGGGAGCGATTTCCTGGATGGGTTTGCGGCAGATCGGATATCTGTTGATGACAAGTTCACATGGACTTACACTTCACCAGAATTTCCAATGGCTCAGGTGAGTTGCACTAACTGAGTGTAGCTCCTTTCTCTTTTTCTTGTGACTGGTTGTGGGTTTTTTTTTTTTTGGGGGGGGGGGAGTGTTGCAAGTTACGACTTAACTCTTGAAATTGTGGCTCTACCCTTGCTCATAAAGCAACCATTAAATGACTTGAGATGGAGAATGAAATGCATTCTGTTGCATATCTTTGCCTAACAAAATATGCCCGCCCTTTTTTTGATTGCAACTTGACAAATGTGTTTTTTATAAGAAAAAATCCTGTCATAGTAGCTTGAGAAGGCTTGATTTGCATTCCTGCACTCGTATATATTTATGATTCAAGGAGTAACTGTATACTTCACAATCCCAATAGTTGGTTCAATGTAGTTGAAGATACCGAATTTTTCATGATTAAACTGAAGTCAAAAGAATAAACTTAATTGGCTGTTGCAACTCTAGCCTTCTGTTTGCCAGTCTTTTAGCTTCTAACAGAATGGCATTGCAACTTTCTACTCTTATGCTCATATTCAGTATTTTAACTGCTCAAATGATTTGTCCATTAAACAGGAAAAATCCTTGCAGAAGTTCAAGCTACCAGAGCCTGTTCTGTGCTTTGGTGGATTTCTGCAGATTGAGCTGTTGGGAAGGGTTCAGAGACAAGAAATGGATGGCTTATTCTATATCTGGTGAGTCCCGCACACTCCCATCTTTGTGATTCTACTGTTGTGGACCCATTCAGGTAAGCTTATTAAGGGGCGGACCTCTCCAGTCTGAGCCATGTGTCCATACTCCATGCTAAAAGAATGCCAATATTGTGCTGGCCCTCTTTTAGAGAGCCCTCGGCCAGAATAATGTTGTGTTCAGCATGGCAGGGCTAAACTTGAAACTTTAATGTACTGGTCTAGGTCAGGTGTACTTTCCTTTGTTGTCCTTGTCTTCATATCATACGCAGTTTGCAACTCTGCACTGTTAGAAAGACTTCTATTAGGAATACCAGGTTCTAAAGATCTCAGAATGTTAAAGGAGGGTGAGATTCGCATCAAGCTTGATGATCACCTTTAGGTTTCTTGTATAGATCTTGAAGAAGTCCTCAGTTATGATGATTTTCCCAGAGATGACTACAAAAGTACACTAGTGATCTGTTCTCATATGCAATGCAGTTCCATGTCACAACTGCCCCCAGAATTATAATCTATCAGGAAACCATGGTTTGGAAGTGACAGGTATCTTGGTATTATCATTGTTTATGTCATAAGGATCACTTATAATTGCAACTTACAGGTGTTTTTGAGACTGCTGTTAAGGCGGTCTGACTTGATCTGTAACCATTAAGTTTAACATATGGTATCCCGTCCTGCTTCCCAAATATACTGACCCAAATGCCCTTCATGTTTCAGTGTAGCCCATGTTCAAGTTATGGGGCGGCCACTCGTGCCTTCATTTGATGTGGAAATGATTGATCTCTCAGGAAAGTGCATGTTGAAGTACTACCCTGAGGCTGAGTTCAGCACGTCCGAAGGTGAGCCCAGTGCACCTTCTAGCTTGCGGACATTAACTGCAAGGTTTATGCAGAGAGGTGTGATGAGTTGGGAGCAAATGATTCTGAATTTGTTCCCTGGAAATGCAGCAGGTGATAATGAATCCGATGAAGAGCTGTTTGCCTCATCCTAACATGTACAGTAACAGATATTTTTGCTGTTTAGTAGAACAGAACTTCAGTCTATGATCAGCTTCTCTATCACTGAAAGGGCTCTAGGAGAGAGAGAGACTTGACTGAATTTTCCTTCTTTTGGTCTGGTTCAGCTGAAGATTTAGAGAGACAATTTCTGTTGAATATCCTCTTATTACCACCCATAGGAGCTACCTTCTAGATGTTTAGTATTTATGAATCCTAGTATCAGTTTCATAAGTTTATTGTTATTTTTCCTTGTGAGTTCTTTGCTTTTGGTGGATGCCTTCCAACAAAGGAGAGTTTAAAATTAGTGCCAACGATAGCATTCTTGTTTATCTGTGGTTGAAATTTGGATGATATTGGTAATAGGGGCTTGCCCAACCAACCAGGCCCCCTAGCCTCCTCCCCCTGATTAACCTGGGCCCAGGACACCAACAGCAGGCTTCTTTGGGTGATGATCATGCTAGTGGGCCGGTTGGGGAGAGCCCGTTGTCTTCTGACCCCTTTGGGCTATACCCCATTATTGAGGGGTGAGGCTATGTCTCTAAGGGCCATTTTACCAGCATCAAGAATTCATCTTCTCTCAGGAGTGGGTCTAGGAGGGGGAGCTCAGTTGCGATCAAGCCTTCGGCGGGTTCGTTTGTGATCAAGCGTATCGAGGACTCTCGGTGGTTCCAGTACAAATCTGGATCGAGCAGGTCTATGGGGTTCCAGTCTTCAGGGTCGTTGCTGGATTCGATTGCTCTTTGTCTAGATCTAGCTATGCCTCCAATGGTTCTCGGGGTGGGCTTAGGGTCTCGCGTAATTTGTTCAACTTTGATCCCTTGATCGTGAAAGGGAGGCGTCATTCGGGAGCAGTGAGGGTGGAAGGGGGAAGTTTGCGGGCTCTCTCATTCTATGCGAAGGATTCTCCTGGCGTGGTGGAGGACATGTCTGTCCCGGAGCTGAGACCTAGGGTCGTCAAGTCGGTCAGTTCGCCTGGGTAGGTTTCGTCAGGTGAGGAAGGCTTAGCCATTGCTAACTTGCGCCTATCTCAAGTTTATTTAGGTATGCCTGTGGTGTCTTTTCCTCCGTTCCCTTCCAATTCTTCTTCGGGCCGAGTGGGGGTGAATGGCATAACCCAGTATGATTCTTCAGTGGGGTTGGCTGTTGGTCCTTCTCGGGTTCTGGATGTTGAAGGAGTCCCCTCCTTCAATGGGGAAGTTGCCTTTAGGTCTCTTCCTGATTATTCAGGGCAGGTGGGGGTGGATCCAGGTGCTGTTGGAGTCCCTGGAGGTGGGGATATTGCTCTGTTTCGGGGTGATTCAGCGGAAGGTGGGGTAGGGTTGGGTTGGGCCCTGCTTCGTTGCATTCTGTTGAGAATAAAGACCCGGAGTGGGTGGTGTCCAAGATGGAAGAGTTTGGGAAATTTCTGGGTTTATCCTATGAGTCAGTCTATAGGTATTCCCAAATATACTCCCTAATCCTAACCGTTTATAACCAACCACTAAGGGCCAGGATTTGAGTTGGCTTATTTTATCTTTTCTAATACCACATCAGCTCTAATCCTAACCGTTTATAATTGAGATAAACGGATAAGATTTGGGAGTATATTTGGGAGTACACTTTGGGAGTATCCCTAGACTAATTCTTATCCTATATGGGTAAGGAAAAGGAAGTTCAGGACATTTTTTATTCGATAGTAAGGGCATCGAGTATGCATTCGGTGCAAGAGGTTCATCCGGGGGGAGTAAAGAAGACACTAAAGAAGAAAGTGCCGAGGGAAATTAAAATGTTGGCTAGTGGGATCAATTACGACAAGCATGGGGTGGTAGGTAGTAGGTCTCTGCTGAGTCGAGGACATGGACAAGCAGTTGGTTATTAATGTAGTTACGCTTGGTGTCCTGGCATATTCGTGGGTTAGGATCCTTGGACAAGCGTCGTGCAGTGAAGAATCTGGGTTCTTATTATAGGTCAGTTATAGTGTGTTTGCAGGAAACAAAAATAATGGATATGTCTTATCGTGTTGTTCAGGAGTGTTGGGGAGGTGATCCGGGCTGGAGTGCAGTTTTTGCTTTAGGGCATGCAGGGGGTATCTTAATCCTTTGGGACAAAGGCGTGGTGGAGGTGTTAGAAGAGGATTTTAGGGCGTATTCCCTTTCTCTGCTTTGTCGTTTCATCCAATCTGATTTTCTGTGGGTCTTTTTGGGGGTTTATGGTCCTGTGTGTTCGAACTAGGGTTGTATTCGGGTCGGGCTTCTTCGGGCTTGGCCAAGCCCGGCTCGGCTTGAAAGGGTTTGATCTAGGCCCGAAGCCCGGCTTGGCCCGAAATGAAGCTTGAAAGCGCGGCTCGAAGCTCGTCTCGAATTCAAAATTCTGGCTCGAAGCTCGACTCGACCCGAATTGATTCAAGCTCGAGCCAGACGAGCTCAACTTGAATACTTTTTTTCTTTTTTAAAAAATAATATTTTATATTATTTATATATATAATAATGATATATAAAAAATAATTTTTTATTTTTTTTAATAATATTCGAGCCGAGCTGAGTTCGGGCCAAACCGAGCCTCAATCGAGCTGGGCTTCCAGTCGGGCCGAGCCGCACAGGGGTTGGCCCGAGCTCAGCTTGATTGAGTTTTTGGGCTTTTTTTAGGCTTGGCTTGGCTCGTTCGAGCCTAAAATGCGAGCCAAGCCGCAGAGCCAAGCTGCAACAACAGGCTGATCGGGCTTTGTGCAGTCCTAGTTCGAAGGAGCAGAATGATTTCTGGGGAGAGCTGGATAACATCAGTGTTAGATAGGTAGTCCCTTGGTGCCTTGGGGGGGACTTTAACTGTGTGCGTTTTGGCCATGAGAAGTCCAATTGGGGGGGGGCAATTAATTTAAATATGAGGAGATTTGGTAAATTTTTATTCAGATAGAAGTTGATTGAATTTCTTTGAAGGGGGCGAAATTCACTTGGTCTAATTTTCAGGACCCTCCTTCCTTCAGCAGGATTGATAGATTCTTTGCTAGTCCGGATTGGGAGGTTTGTTTCCTTAAAGCCTCGCTCCTAGCCCTTCCTAGGTCGGTCTCAGATCATGTCCCCCTGTTGTTGGAGTTAGAGGGGGCATATGGAGGCCCGAAACCATTTAAATTTTAAAATATGTAGTTGCATCATCCTAACTTTCTATCTGTGGTGGAAGAGGCTTGGACGAATTGAGTAGGCTCGGGCAAAAGTAGAACCTTGTTTAGGATTAAATTGAAGGCAGTGAAACAAAAGCATCAGATTTGGAACAGGCAAGTGTTCGGGATTATCCCTGAAAAGAAAAATTATTTGTTAGGGGCCATTGAAGATTTGGATCGTAAGGAGGAGCTTTCCCCTTTGTTGGGAGGTGAAGTTAAGATGAGAGATGATCTCAAGCAGGAGTTGTTTGAAGTGTTTAAGTGAGGAAATTAGTTGGAAACAAAAATCGAGAGTAAGATGGTTGAAAGAGGGAGATAAAAACACGAGATTCTTTTATCGTATGGCTTTTGTGCGTCGTCGTGTGAATAGAATTGTGGGTCTCCAGATCGGGGATAAAAAATGGGAGAATTCTAAGGAGACGGGAGGTGTAGTGGCTGAATACTATCGATCTTTATACAAAGAAAAGTTTTCTTTTAAGCCTTTCCTTGATGGGTTGCCGTTTGAGAGCATTTCCGAGGAGATGAATCGGCTTTTGGAACGTCCGTTTTCAGAGTCGAAGGTTTTGTCGGTGTTAGCTGGGATGGAGGGGGACAAAGTTCCGGGCCCTGATGGTTTTACTATTGAATTTTATAAGTGTTGACACATCATTGGGAAAGATTTGATGAAGATGTTTCACAAATTTTTCCAACTTAATTCATTCGATCAGGTACTTAATTGCTCTTTTATCACTCTCATTCTGAAGGTTCCTAGGGTCGTGGACATCAAAGATTTCAAAACAATAAGCCTCCTAAGTAGCGCTTACAAAAGACTATCAAAAGTGTTAACAGTTAGGCTTAAGTGGGTGATTGGCTCCGTCATTTCACCATAGCAGAGTGCATTCCTGGGTGGTAGGCAATGGGATTTAGATTGTGAATGAAGTGGTGGATGAACGTATCAAAAAGGGAGAGTCAGGTATTATTTGCAAATTTGATATGGAAAAGGCGTATAACCATGTTAATTGGGGATTTTTAGAATACATTATGCGTCAGATGGGTTTTGGGCACAAGTGGTGCTCTTGGATGAGGTGTTATTTTTCTTCACCCTCCTTTTCAGTTCTTATTAATAACTCCCATTTTGGTTTTTTCAAGAGTTCTAGAGGTTTGCGGCAAGGAGACTCGCTGTCTCCCCTCCTTTTTATTATTATTTCCGAATCTCTTAGTCGTATGATTCGGAGGGCCGCGGAGGCGGTTTGGGAAGATTTTGTGGTGGGCCGCCCCCAGGTCAAGAAATCACATCTTTAGTTTTCATATGACATTTTGCTTTTTTGTGTTGCTTCAGCTTGTAATCTGACTCATATCCGATATCTTTTTATTTGTTTCGAAGCAGTGTTAGGGTTGAAAATTAATTTCTAGAAGAGTGTGATTTATGTTGTAGGGGTGGTTCCTGATCTAGAGGAGTTGGCCTTTTGTTTGGGGTGCAAGACTGGCAGGCTTCCAACTAGGTATTTAGGCCTTTCGTTGGGGGCATCTTTCAAAGCGAAGCCGGTCATTGAGAGATTTCACAAGAGGTTGTCAGGTTGGAAATCTTTGCTTCTTTCCAAGGGTGGTAGGTTACTGAAGAATAGCCTTTGCAGTCTTCATACCTATTTTTTGTCTTTATTTAAAATTTATGTGGCCATTGCTTCCTAATTGGAAAGGTTGCAACGGGATTTCCACTTGAAGGAGGAGGTGGTGGTGGTGGTGGTTAAGAAATTGCATCTTACGAGGTGGAAGTGGGTTCATCGTTCAAAAAAAAGTGGGGGGCTTGGTATTTGGCCAATCAGAGCTATCAACCAAGCTTTATATGGGAAACGGTTATGGCCGTTTGGAGTCGATTGTGATAGCCTTTGGCAAGAGGTTATTATGGCACGTCACAGTAGTAGAGATCGCTAGAAGCCTAGTCAACCTAGAGGTCCTCATGGGGTTGGTCTTTGGAGAGGTATTGTGTCGGGTTGGGTTGAGTTCATCAAGTTCACACGGCTTGTGATTGGTGATGGGGCGGATGTCAAGTTCTAGCTTGATTCTTGGTGCAGCCCCATTCCTTTGAAGTAGTTGTTCAGCACTCTCTTTTCCATTGCAGTTGATATATCAGCAACGGTGGCAAAGTCGTATGATAGGGGTGTAGGGTTAGGGGCTTGGTGCCCTAAGTTCACGCGACCGCTGAATGATTGGGAGGTGCAGGATTTTGTCAACTTTATGGCCTTGATCGAATCGGTGCACATTGTTGAGTCCTTGAGAGATAGCCGTGTTTGGACCGGCCACTCTAAAGGGCGGTTTTCGGTGAAATCTTTTCTTTAGGTGGCGAATCCGGATCCCTATTCGGACTTTCCTTACGGTAGCGTTTGGTCTTCTAGAATGCCTCCAAATGTCTCATTCTTCTTGTGGTCTGCTTTTCTCGACAAAATTTTGATGTTGGATAATCTGAGGAAGAGAGTTTGGAGCCTCCCGAATCGATGTTATTTGTGTCTCTTGGAGGAGGAATCTCTTCATCATCTCTTTATGTTTTGTCCTTTTGTTATGAAACTCTGGATATATTTTCTCTCCCAAATTTGGGTGGCTTGGGTCTTCCCCTCCTCTATCCAGGGTCTTCTTTCATGTTGGCTCCCGGTCTCATTTGATAGGCCTTTAAATATCATTTGGGTCATCCTTTCTGGAGTGATTTCGTGGTCAGTGTGGAAGGAGTGGAATAGGAGAGTGTTTGAGAATTCAGCTTTGTCAATTGAGCGGGTGTGTTCTCGGGCGTGTTCCTTGCTTCGCAATTGGATTTTAACTAAGGTTGACGTGGAGGAGATAGGGTTTGATGAGTTGATTTCCTAGTGGTTGTAGGGGGGAGGGTAATTTTTCGGGGCATTGTTTGTTTTGTTGTTTTGTAGTGGGTAGTTTTCCTTCTTCTGGTTGTTTCTCTTCACGTGGGATTCACTATTTGTGAATCTGTTTCTTTGGTTTATTAATGATATTGCATTTACCGATAAAAAAATATTTTTTTATATTCATTTTAAAATGACATTCAAGTACTATTCAAGTGTCGCTATTAAAAAAATTAATAAATAAATTGGTTTCAGTATCATTTACCTACTTTAGTAGGGTTCGGATGTTAGCTTGGGCATTGGAGCTCTTGCAATACTCGGAGAGCATCATTTACCTACTTTAGTAGGGTTCAGATGTTAGCTTGGGCATTGGAGCTCTTACAACTCATACTCGGGGGGATTGGATCCTCAGACCTCCCTCCACTGAAGGTCACAACCCTACCACTCATGCAAAAAAAAAAAAGGTGTCTTTGTAAAAAGAAAAAAAAATGGACCTATATTTTAAAGAATTTGCACAAATAATAATTGGTTGTTATATGCCATTAATTTTTGAAATGACAATACTGCCTTGAATATAATTTTTACAAATAATCATACTTCATTGTTAACATAATAACCTCTATATTTCTTACATCCTGTTTCACTGCCAACAATAACCTTTGTGTTTTTTGGTTGAAATGATATCATGTAACTAACACACACAGCCAGCCAGACCTAAGGTAGCTGCTAAGGTGCCATAAGGGTAAGTTCAAGCAACCACTCCAACAAGAACCTCAGCAACAAGAATTTATATTCTTTGATTTCTTGTCTCATTATCAATGCCAATCTAGGAAGCACAATCTAGGTAGCACGGGTACAGCGATTCTTAGATACGTCGATACAGTATAAATTATGAAAACAGCTAAGTTTTACCTTAGAATGCAATATCCCATACAGCGATATGGGTACATTTCCATTTTCAAAGTATCCCTGCTTCCTAGATGCCAATATACTAAATATAAAATAGGATAAATTACACTGACCTCCTCTGAGGTTTGGTGAAATGGCATAAACATCCCCCTCTTGTTTCTGAAATTACAGTACCCTCCCTGTTCTTCAAGTTGATTAAGTATGCTCTTTTACAATTTTACCCCCAATTACTTAACTAAGTTGACTTACTTCGGGTATTTTAAAATGTTTAAAATGACATCATCAAAATTCAGCTATGTCCATAATAACATAAAATACTAATGGAAGGAGGAAACTGCTGCTGACAACTAAAGTATAAAGCATAGTGCAGGGCAGTGTGTTTTCAGAAACAAAAGAGAAGGTTTCTGCAATTTTGCCAAACCTAAAAGAGGTCAGTGTAATTTCAAAATTAAGAAAGGAGGTTTCTATAACTTTACCAAACCTCAAGGAGGTCTGTTATTACCCAATAAAAATATGTTGAATTGAGTGTGTGGAGAGAGAGAGAGAGAGAGAGAGAGATGATGTTTGTTTAGGTGTTACTTTACCTCACCAAAAAAAAAAGTAATCAATAGAGCCATCCCCAGCCCACAGAAAAAAACATCCTGGTCAGAGGAGCACTACCACCGGGCTGTTCCAACAATTTTTGCAACTCTTGTCCTGTTCTTCTGACCATCCGTGTCTCAGACCCAAGGATCAAGAATCCCTTCAAGCTACAAGGGAAGTAAAACAGACAATAAATAAAACTTACATATCATATCACCACATTGATGCGTATAACTGAAGCTGTTTTGGACACAAGGCAATTACACTAACACTTGCAAGCAAGACTTGGAAATGGCAAATACCGAAAGCCTCTGTAAGCCTCTAAAACATTGCTCCAAAGCTCCTGTACAAACTTTATGCGGGATCATTTCCCAACATTGGTCACAACTACCACCAGTAAAATAGCACAAACTCACGCATTCGAGCCGTAACAAATGTCACTACTATCGCCATTAAAAATCCCAAGTGAACTCGTCAGCTATATCCTGAGCCAGTTCAGGCAAATAGAGATTCTGCAGCAAATCTGGTGCACATTGATTGATGCTGTTGCCGCCAATCCCTGAAGTAGAGGCACCCTTGAAACTGTTACTCCTGTTTGGTGTGGCCCCTGCAACACTACCCGAAACATTTGTGGCGGCAGCCAGAGTCACAGTGCTGTTTCTGAACCCTAACCCATTTCCAGTCATACCTGTACCCCCAGCTCCAACTGGCAAGCTACCACCCGTAGTTCTACTAACCCCAGCGATGACATCCTCTCCCATACTCCCATTCGCATTCTGCCCCCCAAGAGACTGCTGTTGAACCCCTCCTCCCCCACTATTACTCATCATATCCTGCAGCAGTTGCTGGATCATCTGCTGCTGAGAATTCTGGCTGCCTTTAGAGGGCTGTGGATGGGTCTGTTGGAGTAAGCTGTTAGCATTCATTGAGTGCTGCTGTTGTGATTGATGGGGACTTGGCATGCCATTAACTGGTAAGTTCTGTGGAACCAAAGACCTGGAGCCTTGGAAAGATGGATTCTGATTAGAACTGTTGAAGGAACTTGAAGCCTCCTGTTGAAGCAAATTCGGGGTTGAGTTCATAGAGTTTTGTCTCAGCAACTTCTGGTAATTGGTCAGTGCAACTGCCGCCTGTGCTGAGCCATTCAAAACTCCACCACTAACCATGTGGTGGTTATTGTTCACATGGCTGCTTAGACCAGGATGCATTGACATTAGCTTATTCGGGATGTTCCTGTCCGATGGCAGACCCTGATCACCTGCTAGCTGCTGCTCCATTTTCTGCATGTTTTGCATCTGGAGCTTGGCCATAGTGGTCTGCCGAGGATAATTCTTCAAGCCCTCTGCAAATGAGAGTTGCTATTAGATCACAACATGAGGTAACCATGGTCACTAGTCATGAAGGTCAATAGGCATTTTAAAACAACTACATATAACGAAGAGCGCTAGCCCCAGATACAGAATTCAAATTTTTTCCACTCACTGTAGGTGCAGCACCCGACGTTGCAACCCTTTAACTAGGTTAAGAAAAGAAAATTTTCAAACGAAGAATTTATGGTATATACCGTCAGGGGAAAGTAGCGACACTTGTCACTACCAAAGTGAGAGCTTGGAAATCTGCGACTGGGGTTAGCATTTCTCACATAACCAATTTGCTAGAGCTCAATCAAAATGTCATGTCATAATGACCTGAACAAGAGAATGACCTAAGTATCGCCTCGGTTGTCTTTGGAAAGACCTTTAGTTTAAAGAAATGGAAGGATTGAATGAAAACTCAAGGTACTGAGTTAATGTTATCAATCAAAACAAAAAATGCATGTACATAACAAAAAAACAGAGATGGAATTAATTTTTTTTAATCGGTAGAAGCAATTCATTAAAAAGAGAAGCAACTACATATTCACAAATAGTGAATCACCAAGAAAAAACATAAAACAAACAAAAGGAAAACAAGCAGACAAACAGCAACCCAACAAAAACAACACAAACCCAGCACAACAATCCCCTACTGATACTAAGAAATCAGCTCATCGAACCCTATCTCCCCCACATCAACTTTAGTAGAGGTCCAATCCCGCAACAAAGACCTTGATCGGGAGCACACTCTCTTGATAGACACAGAGGAATTATCAAACACCCTCCTATTCTGTTCCCTCCACAAGGACCACGAAACCACTCCCGGGAGGGATGCCCAAAAGAGATCGAACAGATTCTCTAGCGAAACGGAAAGCCAGCAAGATCAAAGATCCTAGAAAGAGGGGGGGAAGACCCAAGCAACCCCAAGTTGGACAAGAAAATGGAGCCAAAGCTTCCTCACGAAAGGGCAATGCAACAAGTGGTCAACCGATTCCTCCTCCGTCATACACAAATAGCACTGCTTAGGGAGACTCCAACCTCTTTTTCTCAAATTGTCCAAGGTCAAAATCTTGTCTAGAAAAACCGACCACAAGAAAAAAGAAACCTTTGAAGGCACTCTAGAGAACCAAACCGCCCAGTGGGGGAACTCTGAGGGGGGGGCCAAATTCGCCACCTGCAAGAAAGATTTGACGGAGAAGAGTCCTTTGGAGTTGCTGGCCCAAACATGACGATCCTTCAAGGACGCATCAATATGCACCGACTCTAACATGCCCAAGAAAATAGCAAATTGTTTGAACCTCCCAGTCATTTAACAGCCGCTTGAAAGTGGAGCACCAAACCCCTAGCCCTGAACCCCTATCAAACATATCCGCAATTGTCGCCAATTTGTCTGTGGCGATAGAGAAGAAAGTGGAGAACACCTGCTTCAAGGGAGAAGAACCGCACCAAGAATCGAGCCAAAACTTGACATCCACCCCATCCCCAACCACGAGGTGCATATGCTTAACAAACTCGGCCCAACCCGACACAATAGCTTTCCAAAGGCCAACCCCATGAGGACCCCTAGGCGGCCTTGGTTCCCAACGATCTCTGCACCCATGCCGAGCCAAAATCACCGCTCTCCACAAATTGTTGCAATCGACCCCAAAGCACCACAGCCATTTTCCCAACAAAGCCTGATTGACTACCCGGATTGGCCAAACGTTAGCCCCCCCTCCCCTTCTCTATGGCCAACAAACCCACTTCCACCTCACAAAGTGTAACTTTTTTACCACAACCTTCTCATTCCACAAAAAATCATGTTGCAACCTTTCCAATTCGGCAGTAATGGAGGCTGGGATTCTAAACAAAGATAGGAAAAACGTCGAAAGGCTACAAAGGGTACTCTTCTGCAAGGTGAGCCTACCGCCTTTAGATCTGAGAGAAGATTTCCAACCTGACAACTTTTTGTGAAACCTCTCGATGATTGGCTTCCAAATCAACTTTGAGTTGAAAGGCACCCTCAAAGGGAGGCCTAACCGGTCTTACACCCTAGACAGTGAGCCAAGGCCTCCAGATTAGGCACCTCTCCAACTGCAAAAATCAAACTCTTCTAGAAGTTGATTTTCAGACCAGAATTTGCTTCAAAGCATCTGAATAGATAGCGGATATGAGTTAGATGGCTCGCTGATGCTCCACAAAAGAGCAAAATGTCATCCGCGAACTAGAGATGCGAAATCTTAACAGAAGGGCTACCCACCACAGTC
Organism: Tetracentron sinense; assembly: GCA_015143295.1. Lineage (NCBI taxonomy): Eukaryota > Viridiplantae > Streptophyta > Magnoliopsida > Trochodendrales > Trochodendraceae > Tetracentron > Tetracentron sinense. The sequence continues at coordinate 25,846,144 of CM026572.1, read as the reverse complement.
ATCCCAAGTCACCGCTGAAGCCCTTCGAATCATCCTACTGAGAGCTTCGGTTACTATAATAAAAGGCAGATGAGATAAAGGGTCTCCTTGTCGCAAACCCCTAGAACTTTTTTAAAAGCCATAAGAGGAGCCATTAATGAGAACTGAGGGAGAAAAGTAACAGCACCTCATCCAAGCGCGCCACTTATGCCCAAAGCCCATACGACAAAGGGAATAATCCAAAAAGGTCCAGTTTACATGATCATACGCCTTCTCTATATCAATCTTACAGATGATGTCTGGATCACCCTTCTTTAATTTTTCATCCACCACTTCATTAGCAATAAGGATCCCATCCAGAATTTGCCGCACCCGCCCCCCCACACACACGAAGGCACTCTGCTCTTGAGAAATGACATTCCCAATCACACGGCTGAGCCTAACAGTTATTGTAAGCAATACTAAAAAGACTGATGGGTCTGAAAGCTCTAATGTCCAGGGCCCCTAGACACCATAGGAATGAGGGTTATGAAAGAACAGTTACGAACTTGATCAAACAAGTTAGACTGAAGCAATTCATGAAACACGCTCATCAAGTCTTGACCAATTATAAACCAGCACTTCTTGTAGAATTCAATAGTAAAGCCATCGGGACCCAGGGCTTTGTCCCCCTCCATTCTTGAAATCACAGTCAAAACCTCCAACTCCGAAAACGGTCTTTCCAACTGGCAACTCATCTCCTCCGAGATGCACTCAAAAGGCAAACCATCTAGCAAAGGCATGTAAGCAAATTCTTCTTTGTACAAGGAACCGTAGTACTCTGCAGTTGCACCTCCCAAATCCTTTGGATTCTCCCATCTCTTATCTCCAATCTGAAGACACACAATCTCATTTGCTTGATGACGCATAGAAGCCATATTGTGAAAACATCTCGTATTTCGGACCCCCTCTTTTAACCATCTAACTCACAACCCTTGCTTCCAACTAATTTCCTCACACTTTAACAAATTCTAGAATTCCCTTTTCAAGGAGTCTCTCTCCTTACAGTCACGATCTGACAAATTGGAATGTACTTCCTTCAAATCCAAAGATAAAATGCCCTCTAATATAGATTTTTTTTTTCTTTCAGGAATGAGCCCAAACACTAGCTTGTTCCAAGACTTGAGTTTCTGCTTAACCGCCTTCAATTTCAACCCAAAGATGGTGCTCCTGGAACCCCGCACCGAAGAGTTAATCGAAGCCTCTTCAACCACAGACAAAAACTTGGGTGATGAATCCACATATTCTCAAATTTGAACGGCTTTGGACCACCATCTAACTCCAACAAAAGGGGGACGTAGTCAGAGACCGATCGAGGAAGAGCCAACAAAGAAGCTTCAGGAAAACGAGTCTCCCATTTCGGGCAAGCAAAAAACCTATCAATCCTACTGAGAGGAGGGTTCTTGAAATTAGACCAAGTGAATGCCACCCCCTTAAGGAGAAATTCTATCAAATTCTGCCTAAACATTAACCACCCCCCCCGAATTAGATTTCTCATGGCTAAATCTCCCACAATTGAAATTTCCCCAATACACCAAGGAGCACCCCATCTAGCGTTGATGCTATCAAGCTCAGACCAAAAATCCCTCCGCTCCTTCAAGCATACTGGGCCATACACCCCCGAAAAGACCAACTTGAAATCTACCTTAATGAACCGGCACAAGAGAGAGGGAATACACCCCTAGCTCCTCCTCTAATACTTCCACAACTTCCTTATCCCAAAGGATGAAAAATACCCCCTGAATGGCCAAGCGCTGAAACTGCACGCCACCCAGGGAGCCCCAACAGTCATGCGCGATTCGATCGGACATACTAGAGAGTTTAGTTTCCTGCAGGCATAAAATTGTTGGTCTATGAAGCAAAACTAAATTCTTAACCGCTCGACGTTTCTCCAAAGTCCCCAAACCTCGAATATTCCAAGACAAGATGTGAAGCGACATTACAAACCAATTGCTAACCCTCTCCCTCGGTTAGACCGAGCCTTACTCCCTTCCCAGCCATGCTTGTCGTAATTGATCCCACTTGCCAACTTTCTAACCTCCCTTGGCAATTTCTTCTTCACACCCCCTGACTCAGCCTCTAAATCTCGATAAACAACCTTCCCTGACTCCCTTTCAAGTGCGCAAAAGAGATCTCGAACTTCCTTTTCCCGCTTAGCAAAAGACAGACCCAGGAAATTTCCAAAGGCCTCCAATCGGGACACTATCCAATCCGAATCTACACTCCCTATTAAAGGCAGCGAGGAAGAGTCTGACTCCACTAATCCCTCCCTAAAACAATCCTGAGACATAGCTGACTTCACAGCCTCAGGAGCACACGCAGATGCAACCACTTTATCCTGCTCGGCACAATCGCAATGCAAGCTAGCCACTATACGACCGGAAGATTGACATCCCCTATCACTGTCTTCTCTAGACTCCATCTTTGGAATGACTGAACCCTCCATCTCTCCTGCGAAGGCAGGAGACACCTCCGCATAACATTCGAGTGCCCTCAAACTGGAAATAGGCCCCTTGGGCTTCAGCAACGCAAATGTAGCATCCAACAGTGGAGAAGCCAACCCTACGAAATGCCCTGCTCCGGAACAAACTCCGCCAAACCCCGAACCTGCGAAATGCCCTACTCCAGAACAAACCCCGACCCCCTCGAAGATGTCAGACTCTGCCGAGGGCTCTCGAATGTAGGAGGGGCAGCCGAGGTGTCCAAGGCCAGAGACACTTTGTAGACCTCTGAACTCACTGCCAAAGTTTGATGCATTGTTACCCCTAACCCCACTCGATGCCCTAGTCACCGAGCCCAGAAACGACCCTGATTGCATACTCCCCACATAACCAAGAGATCCTGATCTAGACTGAAACCACCATGAGTATTCAACACGCTTGACCACAAAGGACCCGACCAAGGAAGACGACGCACACCCGGAATCCGTTTCCACCATGCATCCCTTTCTTGCGCCATCACTGGTCGAAATGGACTTCTAAGAGATAAGACTGACCTTATCCTTAGCAAGAGGGCCCAACCTCTCCAGAATAGGATAAAGCCCAAATGGATCGATGGACTTGGGGCTCGAATGGCTTAGCACTACCAGCCCACTATCGCGACCCAGGCCCAAGTTGCCCTGGGGGGAGAAATAGACAGGCTTAACCTATCCGACCTTAAAGTCTCCGAAGATTGGGCCCTAGCCATAGATGGGCTGACTTTGACCGGTTCCCATAGGCCTGAGGCTACAGCCCCCCTATCAAGTAGCAGGCCCTGGCTCGATGCAAAAACCGGCGCAAAATCAATCTCCTATTAATTACACGCTTTCTTACACGCTAGGTTCCACCCAAAAGAGTTCTGGACTTGACCTTTTTGCTCAAAAGCTTCTCAACAGCAGCCCCTTCTTGAGGGAAATCCTCCAATGACAAGGCGACTCTTGCTGACTTTCCCAGCGGTTGGGCTGCCCCAACTCCCAACATAGATGAATCTGATGACTAAACTAGCAAAGGGGGACTGATCACCTTGGCTGACTCTTCACGGTAAGGATTTTGAATTTTAAGGTTATCCACAGTCCCTGAGGAGGATGGCCGGATAGCAAGGAGCTCAACGGGCGATCAGAGGGGCGATCTCCGACAAGACAAAAATCGCAACTGTAAAAACCCTGTTACCATTAGGGATCTTCAAGGATCGAGTGCAGGCTGGATTCAACGACCTGGATCCGAGCTACTCTAAGATCAAAAAAAGAAGAGGTGTGTTCACGGTTCATCAACTTTCAAGAGTCCACCGCAAGTCTTTCCAATACTCAAAAAAATGTCTAGGGTTCTAGGCGCCAAAGGGGAAGCAGGAGTCCATGAATATGGAGCCAGAAACAAGCTCTCAGGTCAGAGTTATGTGGCATTCACACTTTTTTTTTTTGATAAATAACGAGAGATTTATATTATGAAAAGGGAATAGGAAATGAACACACGATGCGAGATGCATCGCCAAGAAGACCGAAGAGCATCAAGATAACAAGCTTGACCAACTATATAAAAACATCGACCAATGACTTTGCTTAAACTCCGCGAGCACAGAAGACCACGAATATAAAAGCCACCCTATCTTGAGAATACTCTTGGGTAACGAGTCTGCCTTGTCTTCAAAAATTCTACTGTTTCGTTCCCTCCATAAACCCCAACAAATAGCCGCCGGAAGCATCTTCCAAACCTCGTTCCCCTTCCTATTGAACACACCTTTCAGCCACCCCAAAAGAACTTCCCCCAGATCTCCTTGCAAAACCCAACTCATCCCAAAGAGTCCCAAATAATAATTCCACACTGCCTGTGCATACGAACAATGGAGGAAAAGATGCGGGACATTTTCCTCATCCTGTTTGCACATCGGACATCTATTGGGAATGATCATACCCCTATGCGATAGGTGATCGATCGTAAGTACTTTATTCAACGAAGCAGTCCAAAGGAAAGCCTGAACCTTCGAAGGTATCCGCAGATTCCAGATTTTCTTAAACGCAAGGGTATGCCTCCCCTCCTCCCCCCCCCTCCTTCTTCCACAGCTCCAAATAGAAATGGCCTGTAGAGAACTCATCCTCCGCACCCCCAACCCACCTTCTTCTGTCTTCCAAATCTGGATGAATCATACAAGCTGTGAGAAGCCTTTGTAGCTCCAACCATTCACCCAACTCCCTTTCCCCAAAATTGTCCCTCCGAAACTGCGGCTCCCATCTAACCTCTCCATCCTGCACCTCATAGCAATCCTGCACCGCCACCTCTCTCCTCAACACCAATCTGTAAAGATTTGGAAATTTCCGACATAACAGTCCATCCCCCAACCAGTCGTCTTCCCAAAACCGCACCGTGCTCCCCTTGCCAACCTTAAATTTCAGAAACTCCTGCATCAAAACCATAGTCGTCATTACTCCTTTCCAAACTCCCACCCCCCACCGACCTCCTCACCGGCTTCGGATCCCAATCCCCCCGACAAACCCCAAATTTATCTTTAATGATCCTCCTCCACAATGCTGCCTTTTCCGTATTAAAACGCCAAATCCACTTGGTATTCACACTTGGGCATCACCTATTAATGATGAGCGCACCCCCACTTGGTAATGGCCACAGATCACAAGCACTCAGCCCTCGAACTGTGGATAACTTCTTAACGACAATTAAACCTTTGTTAACGCCTAGTGGAATGAGGCGGGAACACTCCTCCCTTGGCAAAATGTTATTAACCAATTTCTCTTACTCCGACCAGATGCTGGAAGGTTTGGTAAAGACGCAAACCAGCGCCAAATTCCACCAACAATCAGACCACGATTGGCTAGCGACTGATTGGAAGGCCGACTCCCCAGAAGACAAGGTTGGCCAGCCCATACCTGAGAGACCCTGGGAGAACACCCTGCTAGTCGGATTAATGGTCTAGACTGCTTGAGAAGGCATCAGCACATGAATGGCCCCAGCCACCCACCTCCAACCATCACGAAAACGCCCCTCGGGAAAAATTAGCCACCGCCTTCTACCCCCAGAAAAAGGGAACACAGATAAAGAAATGAAGGCCCCTCTCCCATTCCGCTTCCTTTCAACCAGAATTTTACTCCGGGAGCACGGGTGGTGGTCTGCTCTATATTTCTCGTCCCGAAAAGCAATACAGTCGGAGATAAATTTCTCCAGTTTCCAGCACGCATGTTTTTCAAGCCATATTTCTCCCAAAAAATCCCTGCCCCATATAACAATCTTCAGTGCCACCCTCTCCTCATCATCCCCCTCAACAAAGTCAAAAGTTTAGCCTCTACTGCTACAATCTTGTGCCACGACACCATCTAGATCAAAATAAATAAAAATCTGCAAGCACTCTAGGAAGATCCCCATAAACAAGAAACACTAAGTTCTTGCCCTTAATCACCCTTCCATAGGAATTTTTTGTCAAAAAGGTAAGGTTTTTCATCGTTGACTACTTTGCACGCTCAAGTCATCGGACTCAAAGCTCATTATTAAGTCCCACAAAAAGAATGGAAATTTCATGGCGTCTTCATTATTTTGGAAACTTTATTATCCGGGTAGATCGCTTTTAGAATGTATTTCAGAAGTCAGCTGCATATAAAAATTCTTTGTCTGCACGCTTAAAGAGGACTTCGGAAAATAAGGAATATAATAAAGAAAATGTGCAGAAAAAGACTATCTTTGCAGACTTAGTGAAGTCCAAAGATTAAGCCAAGGAGTTGCTTTATTTTTGGATAACAAATTCCCTCTGCTGATGAGGTTCTAAAAATATATTATCACAACTCGATTATGCTATGAATCCACATGCTCTGCCTAGTAGTTAAAATCACTTCTCAATTGGAATTCCTACATACAACAGACTCACATTCTCATAGTGACAAACTTCAACCCTTAGAGACAGGAATTCAAGATATTGCTGGTCTAAAAATGAAATCAAGAAGATCAAAGTAATGAAGAACTGCCAACCCAAAGTTTTACTGGATATATCCAAAGAATCACGTAATAATAACAGCAGTGACTGAGTTACCAATTGGTCCAACTTTGTGCTCCTTGCAGAAATCTATCAAGTCTTTCATACTATTGACAACCTCAGATACCTGTTAAAAGTTACAGTAGAAAAATATGAGGGCGCAAGAACAAAAATGAAGATAAAATCACACTGGAATTTCAATAAGGGTCAGGCTCAAAACAAATAACATGAAGCGTTAGCTGGTTACAGATGTACCTGCAAGAACCGTACATATGTTTTGGAAAATCCCAGGTCATTCAGTGACTGCAATTCCAAATTCCTCACGAGCTGACGCCCTGCTGTCAGGAACCTAAAAGGTAAAATAAAACAATCAAAAACCAAGTAAAAATACCAATATCCTCAACCGTTTTGTGCTCACAGTCTCATCTTGTCCCACCAAATATGAGGACTCGTGTTTAGTATAGCCTTATCTTCTAAAAAGAACCAGATGATATTCACAGTCAAGATTAACCCAAAGAAGAGGGAAGGGAGATGCAGAATTAGCTTATAGGAAACGAATACTTATTCAAAGAATCAACTAATTGCACCACCAACTACTGCACAAGTAAGATTTGAATGGACAAAGGCAGAACTGGAACTCTCCTAAGTCATTCAAGGATAATTGGATTATAGTACATTATAAAAACGAAAATAGTTTTCTGGGTAGCCTGTCAAGCATTCTCTGCTGGACAGCCGCCACTTATTTAGCCACCAGACTGTCCATCTAATAAACAACCCTCTGGATCAGCGACATGTGCAGTCCCTCTGTCCACGTCAGTTTCTTAATTTATTTCCAATAAAAATTTGGGAAAGAAATAATTCTGCTTTTGCCTCTCAATAAGATATCTATTAGGCTGGGACTTGCCACAGCTGCCATGACTAAGAACCAGGCTCGTCCAAACTCAGCTGCTGAATAGGCATACAGAAAACTTGTATCCTTATAAAAATAAAGCAATATGCATACATCTTATACGTTTGAATCAGTGTCTTAAAACGCGAAGGTGCAAAGGCGTGGGGCATGGCGTTGGGACTCAAGATGCATGAGGCTTAAAGCCTTACGCTACCTCATTTTAATAAATAAATAAGAATACTACCAAAAAAAAATTATTAAAGGAAATATATGTGTGTGTATGTATGCCCATGCATATGGAATATTATATAAATTATTCAACAATAAAATATATATTTAAGAGCGGCAAGAAAAGATAAAATTTAGATTTATTTTTTTGTTCATTTTTGTGGTTGATTTTGGATTCTAACAAACAATTACAAAGTAATCACCAACTACATATGTTAAGCAATGGCTCCAAATCTTACCAATGTCTACTGTCTAGTATGAAAATTATAGTGAAACATACTCAACAAGGTTTTAAAAAGCCTAAATACATTAAGACATAATAAATTAAGTGTTAATTTAAACTAATAACAAATAACAAAATAAAAAGATTGAAAATTAATAATTTTTAATTAATGAAATTAATAATGAGGCACACACCTAATAATTTAATGTTTTGTCTTAATTATGTGGCTAGACCTTTATTTTTTATTAATGTACGAGGCACACACCTTAAAAAAAATGTTCAAGTGTCAGTTATGTACCTAGATCCCTATTTTTTTTTAATTAATGTATGAGGCACATGCCTCAGACATAAAGCGAACCTCAAGACATGAGGCATGTGCCTCATGTAAGCCTCACATTTTGAGGCATTAGCTTTATGAGATTTAAGCCTCAAGGTTTCTTTGAGCCTCGCCTCGATGCAAGCCTTGAGGAATGAGGCATAAGCCTCACACGCCTTTTAAAAACCGGTTTGGATCTAACTACTTTTTTAGCATGGTCTCAAACTCTCAGTCCGTTAAGATGCATGTTGGGAGAAGACTGAAACTTGAAAATCTTACCACGAAGAACAAGTTGAATGAAGGGATATTTTTATTTTGATAAATGGGTGGCTTACAACTGGGTCATGTTTGGCTGGAAACTGAACTCTATGCAACCCCATATTGTTGATAGCTATTTCTTCTACAAGACGGCTGAGCAATTATGTGATGTCCTTCACCAAACATAAACCTTGGAAGTGAATGGTGTGCGCATATTTCATCTGAAACGAGATATTGCTCATTTTCAGCAAGGACCTAACGCTCTTAGTGAATACTTTGAAGGCTTGCAGAATCGCTTTAAGGAACTGAGTCAATACAAGCTTCTTACTAACTTTTGCACCAAGGATGCTGAGATTATCAGTCATCAGATGGAATGTAATTAGATCTATGACTTCCTAAGAGTCTTGAAGCCTGAGTATTGAGCCGTTGCACATTCGGAGTCATGCTATCAAGCCTCCCCAATCTCTTCGTACAGTCTATGCTACTGTAGTTCGTGCTCTTTTTTTATTATCCAATATGATGTGTGGGGCCTTCCCTTGCTACTACTATTGATGATTATCGCTATTTAATGACATTCATAATTGATTATTCTCACTCAACATGGGTTGACTTAAAGAAATCTAAAGATGAAGTTCCTCATATTTTCGATGCTTTTAATTTTTAATATATAGTTCAAACAGTTAGAATGTAACATTCGCATTCTTCTATTTGATAATGGAAATGAATATATTTCTCATTCTTTCATTTAATACCTCCAAAAGAATGCCATTGAACATCAAATATCTTTGCTTGTAACCCCCCCCAAAAAAAAAAAAAATTTGTTGAAGAGTATAAGAATCGTCATCTCTTTGAAGTAAGTCAACCATTGCTTTGGGGCAGTGAACAAAATCTCGGTGAGTTGACTCGAAACTCAAAGCCGAGTCAACTCAACTTGATTGAGTTTTGGGTAGACTCGCCTAAAAACTCGATCTCTCTTTTACCCAAGTAACTAGAGTGACTCGAAAGACTCGGCCGAGTCACTTGAGAACATAGGTTTCTTTTTTTTAAAACCCTGTTGGACCCATATTGAGGTCTCATTCGGGCCCTAAACCAAGAAAAAAGAAGAGGGGGAATTTTTTTTGGCTTTTAGCATTTCAATTACTTTAAGATTGTTTTTAGTTTGTAAGTTTGAAGTCAGGGTATTAAACTTCGGCTTCGGTATAAACTTCGGTCGCTAAAGAAGTTGACTCAATTCGAGGAAGTTTAAGGAAGTTACGTAAAAATCAAAGAAGTTTAGGAAACTATAAGGAAACATTGGAATTTTAAGATGAAACTTTAGATATTCAATATTTAAGCATAAATACATATCTAAAATTCATTATATTACTCGATGCAAGCATGTAGAGTATCAAATATGGGAATTATATTAAGTGACATGCACTGTCTGCTTGTCTGTGTACTTTCAATTTAATATTTCTCTATATTGTCAAAAAAAAAATTAACACATAATTTCAACAACCGGGACCTCTAGGTCTATTGAGTGTTGTTTACTTGATTACAAGTTAATGTAATCAAGTAAGACCTATATGTCAAAATACAAATTACAAAAGTTTTTCTTTTCTATCTATATTGTTTTAACAGGTTATAAAATTACAATGATTATTAACATAATCATATTATATGAATATTAAGTGAAAGGAAAAAGACATGTAAAAATATTATTACAATTGTTATTAGCTTAAGAAATGCAACACAACATGTCTCTTAAAAAAGGAGATCGAATCACAACCATTTGCATTTCACAATATAACTTTAGAGAGAGTTCAATCGTACTATAGGCTAACACACGTCCATTTTAACCCATATTAACCGTGGTTAAAATTCATTAGTCCTTGGGGTTCAATAATATATCTTTGGTTTTTGTAAAAAAATACTATAAAAATATTTAACTCTGGTTAAGATTTATAAACCCTTGTGGTTAATATTTTTATAATTTTTTTTACAAATACTAACGTTAATATATTGAACCCTAAGAGTTAGTAAATTTTAACCATGGTTAATAGGTACATGTGTTGGCCTATGGGTGTGATTGAACTCTCCCCGAGTTCAATCACAATTGGTTGTGATCCAATCAATAAAGGTTTACAGTTTACGGTCATTGGTGCTCAAGAAACAAATGAAGGTGGAAGTGGTAATAGCATTACCCATAGTCTTCTAAGACTTATAAGTTAAAAGATTAAAATACCCAAATGCTCACTTCTCATTCACGAAATAGAAATGTGAGAGGAAGAACGAAAGAGGTAGAAGTGTAAACCTAGGGTTTTGCTCTCTGCGATCAGCGGTGGCAACGGCGACAGCAAGGGCAATGGTTGGTGCAGGAAAACTCGACTTTTACTCTTCTAGGTAAGTACCCTATGACCTAAACCTATTCGGCTCCTCAAATTTCTCTGGCGATCGTTTTTTTCTCTTTTTTCACTTCTCACTGGGATTTTCTTGAAATTTCTGTTGGGAACTGAAGTCTATGCAAATCAAACCCCTTATTTTTTGGTTAGTGGGACTAATTTTAGTTTGAAATTCTATCAAAACTCACAATCTGTAAATTTTCATTTTTTTTTCGTCTTTGTCGACTTCGGTGAACTTCCACTGAAGTTTAGTAATTTTACTAAGAAAATTTTCGGTTACGACCGAAGTTAACCAAATTCTACCGAGTTAACCGAATTGCATCACGAATTCCAGTATTTTTAAAATACAACTTGATTTACTTCGGTGACCAAAGAAATCGACTCAATTCGGCCGAGTTGACCGAATTGAGTCGATTTTTAATACCTTGTTTGAAGTAGAATTGTAGAAAGAAGAAATTATTTAGTAGTATAAATTTATATATATATATATATATATTTCCAAGTAATTCGAGTTGAGTTTTTTTTTAGTTTTCCGAGTTACTCGACCCAGCTAACTTTCGAGTCGAGTCGAGTCGTGTTTTCGAACTATACTTTGGGGTATGAAAATACCCCAAGCCCTATTGTTCTAGGCTGTTCTAATTGCACGCTTTCTCATCAGCCCTTTAAGTTTTGGATAGCAAGTCTCACTTTCAAATCCTGAACCAAATCGCCCACTTTCAATATTGTTCCCACAGTATTTGGTTGCACTTGTTTTGTTTAGAATTTGAGCCCAACATGACGTGAATTAATTGACAAATCCATGTATCGTGTCTTTGTTAGGTATTCTAATCTTCACAAGGGATACCGTATACTGTTCTGATGACTGTTATCCTATTTCTTGAAAGTCATATTTTTATGGATGTTAGATTTTTTGAGGATACTTCGCTTTTCTTCTGTATCATCTTCTCTCTCTATTGTCATGTGCTTTACGTTCCTACTACTATTATTGATGCCCCTTCAAAGGAGGCGATTCCTTACGTTCAACAAAAGAAACAACAGCATGAATGATCACTCCCCCGGTACCACAACCTCCTAGGTACCACTTCTCATCCCTTTGCTCCTATCGTGCTTTTTCTTCTTCATTCCATGCCTAATTTACTACTATTTCATCAATCACTATTCTTCGATCCATACTTGATGTTCTTCAACATCTTAAGTAGAAGGAAGCTCTGTGATAGGAAATGACTTCACTTGGGAAAAATGGTACGTGGGATCTCACGACCTTAACTCCAAGGAAGCGCACAGTGGGAATTAAATGAATTTATAGTCTCTACCTAAGTAACCAAAGCGGTAAGCGAGAGCGCGAGTGTCAAATTTCAATTTAGGACAGGGTCGAGAGCGCCTCCGGAGCGTCAATATATATATATATATATATATATAAACTTAAACCACTAAATAATTACTTATTTCCTTACATATTTTTTTCTTTCACTAAAATTGGTAAAAAAATAATAATAATAATAATAATAAAATGTAAAAGTAAATAGAAAACAAAAGAAAGTTGAACAAAAGTTGACTGACACAATGTACACTAACATTGATTGCAATTGATTGAAAAAACTAAAAAATAAATAAAGAGAAAGGTGAAGTACAGAGGTCTTTTCGCTTACTTAGTTGCCAGCTTTTTAAAAGATGAAAAGGGTTTTTTACTGGAAACAAACCACAAAACTGCTAAGTAGGAATCCAAAACCGCTCTACCTAATCAAAAACCGGCGATCTATCAAGTTAGAAATCGCGCTCCCGGGGCGAATCCGCTCCCAAACCATGAGAGCGAGGTTTGCGAGCGGGAGCGGAGGGATGTTCAGACGGTTTGGGTTACTAAGGTCTCTACTATCAAGAATCACACTGATAGTAGTGTAGGGCGATGCAAAGGTCTAATTTCGGCTAAAGGCTTCACACGGACTAACTAGCATATGACATCGACTATAGTGACACGTTTGCACCATTTTCCAAGCTAAACTGTGTTCGGTTTATTCTTTACACAGCGAAACAACAATTAACTACTTTTTCAACTTGACGCAAAGAACGCATTTCTTCACAGAGATCTCACGGAGGAGGTGACTACCGACTTTCAACTTCAGGGAGAGTCCGGGAAAGTATACAGGTTGAAAAATGCTATCTTTGGGCTCAAGAAATCTACGCGTGCATGGATTGAGCGCTTCAAAAGCATGGTTCTCATGATAGAGTTCCACTAAAGCCACTCTAATCATATTGTATTCATGCACTCTCATAAGGAATGACTCACATCCTCATTGTATATGATGATGGTAATGACAAGTTATATGTTACTCAAGTGAAGCATGTTCTTGGTCAGGAATTGCACATTAAAGATATCAGCACTCTCAAACACATTTAGGGATTGTCATTGTCTACCCCACCAAAAGTAACTTCATCTCCCAAAGAAAGTATGTTCTTGGTCTTTCTAGTGAGTCTAGGAAGTTGGGTTCTCCTCCCACCGCTTCTCTGATGGCGCAGAATCACTCTCTTCATGCTCAAGAAGGAAACTTACTATCCAATCCCCGGGATGTATCAACAACTAGGTGGGAGAGTGATGCAGCTGATGTATTGAGTAACTGGGGTTAACTAAGGCAGCTGAAAATTCTGCATAGCAATCAACCAGCTTTAAATTTGATATGAAAAAAGCCTATGACCATGTTAATTGGGGAGTTTTGGACTATGTGATGAGCAGAATGGGTTTTGGGGGTAAAATGGCATCTTTGGATAAAAAAGTGTATATCATTTGTGTCATGTTCTATCATTGTCAATGGCAACTCAGCAGGTTTTTTCTAGAGCTCTAGGGGTTTGAGACAAGGGGACCCTCTTTCTCCATTTCTTTTTATCAATCTTTGAAGCTTTGAGTTGAATGCTTGCTAGAGCTGATGGGCTTTTGTTTGATTGTTTTCTATTAGCAAGGAGAATTTGCGCATCTCACACCTCCAGTTTGCAAATGATACTTTGATATTTTGGGATGCGTCATGTCGGAATCGGGATAATCTTAGATGCTTATTCAGATGTTTTGAAGCCATTTCGGGTTTGAGAATCAATTTGACTAAATCAGAAATTATGATGGTGAGCAAGGCCCCAAATATTGGGCAATTAATGACCCGTCTAGGGTGCAAAGTGAGATCTCTTCCTTCCATCTATCTAGGCATGCCTCTTGGAGCCGGTTTCAAGTCCAAGTTGGCTTGGATCCCGTTATTGGAGAGGTTCACAAATATACTCTGTTTGGAAATCTTCTCTCCTTTCGAAATGGGGGAAATTGACTCTTATCAAAAGTACCCTTAGTAGTCTTCCAACATACTATATGTCCCTCATTAGTATCCCCCAGTCAATTGTCGCGTCTCTCGACGTGTCAAAGGAATTTCTTTGGAATGGCAAAGGAGATAGTGTTAAACATCGTTTGGTGGCATGAGATAAGATTTTTTGGCCCAGGAAAGGCGGGGGTGTGAATCTTAAATCACCAGTTCAGGTGAATAGGCTTTGCTAGGAAAGTGGGTCTGGAGATTTGAGGAAGAACGGGAGAGTTTATGGCGTGTTGTCATTGTGGCTAGGTATGGTGAGCTCTCGTGTCTGTGGGAAGTAAAGAGTCTGCATGGGGTATGGTTGTGAAAAGGGATTATGGCATTTGGTTTGGCTGTGCCAAACTTCAGTTTCAAGGTAGGTTGCGGGTCAAAGATTAGATTTTGAAAAGATGTGGTGCGACTCAATGAAACTTAAGGATGATTTTGACAACATTTTCATGCTTGCTAAAGATAGGGAAGTCTTAGTTGGAAATTACTTTCAAATAAGTGAGGTCGGGATGGTGTGGTGTCCTAAATTAAGACGTGATCTAAACGATTGGGAAGTGGAGATTTTGGGCAGGCTTTTAGGGCACCTTTCTTCTTCTCAGGTGAGCTCTCAGGGTAGAGATATCAGAATTTAGTCTAGAGGCAACAATGAGTGATTCTCAGTTAGAACATTGTTACAATCGTTAGAGTTAGTTCCGCCTGATTCTTTTCCTCATAGGGTGATTTGAAATCCTGGTATTCCTTCTAAGGTATTCTTCCTTTGGAATGTGGCTTTGAATAAGATTCTAACTTGTAATCATTTGAAAAGTAGAGGGTGGAGGAAAAATCGTTGTTACATGTGTCTCCTAGAGGAAGAATCAATGGACCATCTTCTTTTACATTGCCCTATCACGAATGAGGTGTGGGGGTTCTTCCTCTCTCGAGTAAGCGTGTAGTGGGTCTTTCCTTCCTCCTTTCTAAACTTCTTATCGTGCTGGTTTGGGGTAAGTGTGGATGGGGCACAAAGCGCTATTTCGTCGGTCCTTCCTAGTGCCATAGTTTGATCATTGTGAAAAGAAAGGAACAAAGGATTTTTGACGACTCCCCTTCTTTTTCTCCGCATTTGCTCTCATATTTGCCTTCTCTTTTTGGAATGGGTTTCCATTGGGCGTTATGGGGAGGGGGTGGGTGAGATATTGGGCTAAAGCCTATATTTTCACCCATCTTGTCTTGAAGGATCCTTCTTTGCTTGCTTTGTTGTCTTTTTTGTTAGCATTTCTTTTGAGTTTACTCCCTTATAAACTCATTTTGTGTTCATGATTTTCTTTTTCCATTCTATATATTTATACTGATTACCGATAAAAAGAACTTATATCTCGATGAAGAGGAGCTTGTTAGGCCCAAAATTACAGTCATAATATGCCTGTATATGGAGGAACAAAACCCGAAAAGGGCATCAGGAAAAAAAAAAACGGAAGACAATAGATTAGATAAAATATGCTTTATTTTTTGTCTTTAAAGCCTAGAAAACAAAGTCTTAAAACAGTCCTTAATAGGCTTTCTAAGAATTGAGGTTTTTTTTGTCAATATTCAGCGATTACGTTGGTTGATTGCTAAGCTGAATTATTGTTAGCATTATAGGTTAATTTGGAAATTCTTAGTTGACCGTGCGAGTGACGAACCACTTAATAAAATTGATGTTTTAGTGTGAGTTGGATTTATACACATAGTTGCGGGTTTTTTTTTGGCAGTATAGGGCTCAGATTTATTAGTGGAGGTTCATTTTAGGTGTTGAGAATCTTCAGATTGATTTTTGTTTAAGAGGACATGTAAAATAGGGTGGTTTGTACAACTCAAAACCTTTGATGATGTTTTTTTTTATTGAATTGGATAGTTCTCTTATTTTTTTCTTCTAGAGGAGCTCTCTTAGAGCCCAAGACAGATTTATATCAGTTAGTAGTAAAGTCCTCACTTCGATTTCTTCTTCCTTTTTTCTTTTTCTTTTTTCAAAATTCAAAGATTATGGTGGTCTCTTGCCAAGCTGAATTAATGTTCGCGTCATAGGTTAGTTTGGAGTTTTTTAGTGGACTTTGGGTGGGCCCGTGCAAGCGAGGAACCACTTAATAAATAGAAGTTATGGTTTGAATTGGACTCCTAAATAGAGTAGTATGATTGATGTTTGCAATAGAGGGCTAGGATTTGTTAGTAGAGTTTTATTAAGTGTTTAGATTGATTTTAGTTCAAGAAAAGAATTATAGAAAGGGCAACTTTTCCAGCTCAAATCCGTCAATTAATGGTTTTTATTGAATTGAAGAGTTCCCTTATTTTCTCTTCTATAGAAGCTCTCCTAGAGACCTAGATTAGTTTGTGCCGGTTAGTTGTAGTTAACTCCTCACCTTGACTCTGTTCTAGTTTTTCACACCATAAAAATTGCTTCAGTTTCGTCACTAAAGCCTTGCCTTCTAGGGTATTATTTCACCACTGTGTGCAATCTACCGTTTTATATGCAGTGTAGTCAAAGCGTCCACAAGAGGAAGTTCCCTAGGCAAAGGCATTGCCTAGACAATAAAAATATCTGTTAAAATTATATATATATATATTATTAAAATAAAGATTAAAAATTACATGGAAAACATACATAAGACAAAATGTCATTATAAAAATAAATAGCATAGTTTGGAGAAAGGGGAAGAGCTAGAGGCAATAATCCTACCAAAAATATATATTAAGTTAAATAAATAGTTTTATTTTGTACACACACACATATATATATAGAAAGAGGGAGAGAGAGAATATGTGTGACGCATAGGCAAAATTGCCTATAAGTGGTGAGTTTCAATGACACATGGCATGCTTTGGGGCCTAAAAAATTGAGGGGATGCATGTCATGTGCCCAATTTTCAGCTCGATCAAAGATATCTGGGACGCCCAATGGTTGTTGGGCCATGTGAGGTTGCCCAGGGCCAACTTCTACCCTGATCAGACGGCCCACAGTCATCTGATCGGGCTGAACATTGGCCACGTGGCGCGCATCCCCCTCCCTCTCATGAGTTTGTGTGGGCTCAAAAGCATGCCAGGTGGCATCAAAACACATGACATATAGGTAGTACTGCTTCTACATCACGCATATATTAAACATCTTACATACATACATGTACATATACATATTTCTTTTTATGTTTTTGCAAATAACATCTAGCTGTATGCAGGGATCAGACACTTTTGTAACTAGAGCTTTAATGCCCAAGAGACGAGGCCTAGGCACTACTTGGTGACCTCGTCTTAACAAAGTGTCTGCCTAGACCCTGATTAGGCAATAGGATTCCAGGCGAGGCAATTCAGGGCCTAGGCATTTCATAAGAGAAATTTTGATCACAATGGTTATATATCTCCTAAGAGTTGGAATGCAATTTGTATGAATAGTAGCCAAACAAGACAATATAATTGAGCACCTAAGGAAACAATGTTCGCTCAAAAAGAAAAGGAGACCATTTGTTGCTTGATTGACTCACATATTGCAGTTTGTTTGTAAATCCTGAGGTGAAACCCCATCAGATCCACTTTCAGTGACAGTGCTTTGATATTTTTGAGCAACTTGTACCAACTGATTCACCTGAAGAATGAAATACATGTTCAAGGATTCAAGTTACAAAATGGTTGTCCCTAGCATCTTCCTTAACCATTCAAAATAACAAGGATATAAATGAGTCCATTCAAAGAAAAAAAATCACTATGAGTCAATAAAATCAAACCAAGGTCAAAAAACATATCAAACAGGATAACCAAATAAGAAATAAACACCAACTTATCAAAGGAAGAATTTCTTTTGTGATTGAGATATTGTGTGTGTTGTGTGAACTTCACGCAAAAAAGAGAACTACCTAAGGTTTTCTTGTCTTTACCAACAAAGAGAAATGGTAGCACATTGCTTGAAACCACAAAATAAATATTAACTGAGAATAAAACACAGTTTCGCCAACCACAAACACAGTCAAGTCTTGACCATTCTTGATAAATATTAAAAATAAAAACATTATGAAAACAAATTTACAAATTCTAGATTCCCTAAAATTATTGAAAAAATGGAAAGTGGAAGAAAGGACAAAATAGGAGAAATTCATTTTTAACTCCATAGGCCATGTACAAATATCAATGGAAAATGCCTTCGCAATTGTCGCTTAACCTAGTTTCTTTCACTTCAAATGAGACAAAAAAGAAATTCAATACGAGTCAACAAAGTATTTGAGTTTGCTTCTTGAGTCCATATTCACCAAGTTAGAGTTCAGGAACTACTTGACTAGGGAAACTTTTGGGAAAATATGGCACAAATTGAAAATTTTGGGGAATTTTTAAAAAAAATATTAGTAAGACAAAAATTGTGAAAACTATAAACAAACATATTTCAAATATTAGATATTTATGCTCAACTTTTCAAAAAGTCATGAATAATTCACAAAATTCATGACTTTTTCAAAAAGTTGCGATTTTTTTTCAAAAGGTCACTAGTAATTCGTGAATTAATCATTAAAAGAAAAGGTCACTATTAGATATTTATTAGCTGCTTCTTAGAAAAGTGCAAACTTTTGTAACTATGCTTGAGTTGAAATCAAGTCTAGAGCTACTGAGATTGGGTCAAATCAAAGCAGACTAAAATGAATTTGCCTCTGCCTTCTGCCAAAAGGCCGAATGGAGTGCATGTTTGTATTGAGAAGGGAGAGGATTTCCCCAGTAAGAAACAACAACAAAAAAAAACTCGGGAGGTGAAAATACAATTTGACTCCGAGAGAGAGAGAGAGAGAGAGAGAGCTATGGACATCTGAGAAGTTCATTAACACTACTTTCCAGCTACATAAAATACATCCTATATTCCTATGGTGGAGAAGAGCTTGGCCAGAGGAGTCTCGATTCCTTTAAATATTATGTTGTTCCTTTCACTCCCAACAGATAGCATATGGAAGCCAGCCACTGTATTCTCCCCAAAGACAAGAATCGGGATAAATGTATATCTGGAGTTTAAGCCAGAGCTGCAGACCTAAGCAATCACCCTGAGAATTCCTTTTACAACTTTTACAAAAGTTTTGGGCAGCTAACAATACCTATTCTGTCATATTTGGGTTGCCAACATATGAACAAGAAGCGATCCGAGTGGCAGATGGTTAATGTAGTTCCATAGGGCCATCAGTGTGAAAGGGGCAGTGCTAAAGTGATGGAGAAGGAAGATTAAAAGAAAAAAATTACTGGTACACTTTTTTACAAATTCTAGTCACACATCTGTCTGGAATTTGCAGGGATTCCACCACCTATGGCTTATTCCCAATTTTGTTCATTCTATCAGGCAGCTAATTAAAAAGGATATTTTCATAAGAAGCGATTATATGCATTTGTATGATGAAATCTATTTAGTGATTGTGTTCTGAAATGAATTTGTTAACTTGTACGCACCCAATTTTTACACCCCTCCTTAACCATGGTTAAGAAACTTAACCATGGTTAACCCCAACCTGACCCTAGATTAACCTCAGTCTAACCCTAGGTCAACCTCAGTCTAACCCTAGGTCAACCTGAGTCAACCCTCGACCCAACCTAGTCAAACCCTAGGTCAACCCTAGTCAAGCCCTAGGTCAAACCCTAGGTAGACCCTAGGACCAACCCTAGTTCAACCCTAGGTGAACCCTGACTAGCCCCAGTCCAACCCTAAACCCTACAAACCTAGGGCATGGGCCCAAGGCTCATGCAACACCTACCCAAGCCCCTAGGGCCTAAACCCATAGACAAATAGCCCCTAGACCATACAGGGCCCACAGACCCTAGCCAAGCCCTAGGAGGGGGGGTCAACCCTAAAAATTCAAAAATCTCAGAATGTCAGTAATCCAATTACCGACATTCCTTTTGTGGTAAAATCCATACCGCGTGCATGAGCATTAAACACGAGCCAGACCCTGTTTTTGGAAAAGTCCAGGAATTGCGGTAGAGTTTCTACCGTCATTTATCATTTTGCCTTCCAGGGAAATTGCGGTAATGGAATTACCGTCATTCCTGGAGTTTACGTTTTACGCAAACTCTGCCCTCTCCAGTGTTCAGGCACGCCCCTGGCAAGCCTCCCATGCTTCTGAGACCCTCGACCAACCCCTGTCCTAATTCCCCCTATATCCCTAGACCCCTTGCCTATAAATCCAAGGTTTCCCCAACCCTTCTTCCCCATGCCAAACTCTGGGTAAGAAATCTCTCTAAAAAACTCGAGAGCTCTCCGGAATCCCCTCATCTCCCATCCAGGGCATTAGCCAGGGCTGCCCTTAGTGTGAAGGGTCTCCACCACCTCTGCCCTCTGTGCAACCACCACCGCTACTGCCAAAGGCACATCGGCAGGGTAGGTTCCTCCCCCTACCCCTTTTTCCTTTTTTTTGAGCCACCTGTAAACCCCTGGTCATCTCCAAGAGGGTTTTAGCTCACAGTAAACCCGAGAGTAGGGGTCCCCTGCCTCTCCCATAGGCCAAGGGGACCTCATGATCCCTACACCACCACACACGGTGCACAGGCTTTTCCCCACCTCCCAGACCCTCCAGGGAACCTCCAAGCTCATGAGGAATCCCCTGGAGATGTCGTGGTGCAACACCACGAGGAGCAAACTAGGTTCCGGAAAAATTCGAGAATGGCAGTAAACACAGTACCGCCGTTCGGCCCTTTTATTTGCAGTGGCTCCAGGCCTCTTTTGGTGTCGCCCTGATCAACTCCAAGGCTTGATTTAGGTCCAATAGACCTCCCTTCATTGACCCTGGTCCTTCCAAGCTCACCAGACCAGCTTACCCATGGTTAAAATGAACCAAAATAGAAACTGTCAAGAATGTCGGTAAACAGTCTACCGACATTCTGGGTATTATGCTTCTCACTGAAGATGGCCACTGTGGGGCCATCCCAGGACTTGCCCTGAAGTCCCCTGAACACCCTCATGGGTCCAGGATCCCCTTGGGTTCACCTTTGACTTCCCCTTTTGGCTGCAAAGTCACTGTTACGAAAACAACTCTAGTGGCGGTAGTTATTCTACCGCCAATCTCATTTTGCAAAGAAATGGGATTGGCGGTGACTATTCTACCGTCAATCCCACTATTTACATAACAGTGGCCTTGCACAAGTCCCAGACTAGTAGGAGGCCAGTCTAGGCCCTACTGCACCCCCTAGGCCCATCTCAGACTTGTTTAGACCTTTAACTGAGGTTAAGCTTAACCCCGGTTAATTTTTAATCATGGTTAACCCAATTTAAACTTGAAAAAATCTCAAAAACATCTAAAAATGCAAAAAGAAAAATATGATCTTGACTCTTTTAACCATGGTTAGCTGTCCTAATCATGGTTAACTCACTTCTAATCGTGGTTAAACTAAACCATTGGCCTCTGGGCTCAAACCCTTGGCCTCCGGGCCCAAACTCTTGGCCTACCGGGCCCAACCTTAGTCCACTGGACTAAACCCCTAGCCTACCGAGCTAAACCTTAGCCTATTGGGCCCTACCTTAGCCTACCGAGCTAACCCTTGGCCTAACGGGCCCAACCTTAGCCTACCGGGCTAACCTTTGGCCTATCGGGCCCAACCTTAGTCCACCGGACTAAACCCCTAGCCTACCGGGCTAAACCTTGGCCTACCGGGCCCAACCTTAGCTTACCGGACTAATGCTTTAGCCTCTGGGATTAACCTTGACCTCCGGGCCTATCTCTTGGCCTCCGGGCCCATGTCATAGCCTCCGGGCCCAAACCTTGGCCTTCGGGCCAACCCTTTGGCCTCCGGGCCAACCCTTTGGCCTCCGGGCCCAAATCCTTAGGGGCTCCATCCTTGACCTTCGGGCCTAACTTTTAGCCTTCGGGCCCAATCCTTGGCCTCTGGGCCCAATCCTTGGCCTCCGAGCCCAAACACATCTAAACAATGCACTTGACCAACCCGGTCAACCAAACCTTAGCCCCGGACTAAGCTTTAGCCACCCCAGTGCATACACACACTCCCCTAGCCTTGGCATGGGTTCATGTGTCAAAACTACGCTCGGTCTGATCTCACCCCATGTGAGTACGTAGGCAACTCAACCCGGGTTCGACCCTAGTTAGGATTTTCTCCTTTCTTGGATTAGTATAATCTAAATCTTAGGCATTTAAATAAAACTTTGACATTAATTTGCCTTATACCTAGGGAGGAGGTAACCATTGCAAAATGGGGGTCCCAGGATGCCTAACACCTTCCCTAGGACTTAATCGAATCTCTTACCTAGACTCTCATGTAGACCATAAGACTTTATCCATACTCGGGACTTATCCCTCAGAATTAATAAATGGCGACTCATAATCTCAAACCAAGTGAGTAACAAAATCCGTGCTCACATAACTCATAATTATACTACAAACAGCACAATTGTACAACAAATTGAATGACTTTATAAATCAGGTCTAAGCAGTTGGTGGTAGGAATAAGAGGAGATCCAAGAAAGGGAACAGGATCAAAAGACGGATTAAAGAGAGGGATCACACCTACAGTAAAAGCAGCTTTTTATTCAACTTCAAATGCTTATGAGACCACCCAAAAAAATGTCTATGAGACTACACAACCCACCAAAAAGTTCCAAAGTAAGACTAATTTAAGGCATGATATGCTATGTTATATGGAAACCAGAATAGGATCTATTCACAAAGTCCACAAGGTGCAAAATAAGAAATTAAAAGGCAGAGAAGAAAAAAAAGTACCTGCGGTGCTAACACTCTACAAGGCAAAAGTTCTTCATGACGACATGCACAAAATTCCCAAGACAATATCTGAAACAAGAAAGGGCATGTAAAGTGTTAGCTGGTTATAAAATATACTAATTTAAATAAAATCTGCAATACCAACATTATATGACATGGCACTTTACTCACCTTCAAATCATGGGTGAATATGATTCGAAGTTGACCCTCACGAACAACACGGAGTTTCTCATAAACACTCTCTTGAACCGCTTTTCCATACTCCAACATCATTACTCCAGAAGGGAATCTACACTCACGTGGCAAGTCGACAAACAAAAGCTCGTCGATAACACCACTGTCGAATTTGATTTTACTAAGCCTAGGGAGTACTTCGTAAGTTGCCTCTGCCCCACCCCCCAAAAAATTATGATAAACAAAATAAAAGAGAAAAAAAATCAGGTCAGAGAGAGAGAGAGGAGATCAGATCTTATCATTGATATTAGACCAATAACGAATACCATCAATGGTTTGCAAGCAATTCTAGCATCAGAGTAATAGAAGGTGAAGCTAGATCAAGAGCTGGGCATTGCTTATGTGTGTGTGTGTGTGTGTGTGTGTGCACGCGCGCGTGTGCAGAGAGGAATGTTATTGTTCACTAAGACTAGTGAACTTGATAACGTTCATTAGTCTTTTGTACCCCTATGTATTGAATACCATTTTATTAAATATAGGGGTATTTTGATATTTGATATTTTTTTTCATACGGGACAATTCATTAAATAGGGGAGACAAGAAATCTAAGAAAAGTCAAATTGTACTTCTCTATTGCATTTAATGACCAGTCCCCCTGTAAAAAGACTAAACTACCCGTAACTTTAGTGAGTTTGATAATTAATATAAGGCTAACAAAGTCTTGGTGATGGATACCAAGTTCACTAACCTGGTGAAAATTAGCAACACCTATATATGTATATACATATATATATGCTAATTCTTTGGGACAGGAAGGATATGTCAAGTCACATATGATACAATAAGGTACTCAACACACGTTCTTTAAGATACAAAATTTCAGCTAGAACACAACTGAAGAAGCTTCTCTAGACGATCCTCTTTCATAGCAGAAACGATCAAATTAATCATCTTATGTATCTCTCGTAGTAAAGTTCTATCATATGCTTCAAAGGCACATCTTTGTCTCAGCTCAGTGCCATAGGAAGTGTAATCCAATATGGCTTCTGTCATGAATGGATGGTTAAATCTAAGCTTCGACAATAGTTAAGGAAGTTAACATTTCTCTATACCAAATATTGCCATACGACCATACAGAAAAGCATTCGATAAATGGGTCCCTGAGCTATAGAATTCACCAATAAATGAAATCTTAATCCACTTACCAAATCCCCTTCCTGATTTAGAACCACAAATGTCACACTGCCATGCATCCTGAAAAAAAAGGAAAGAAAATGCGACCATGGATTCAGCCGAGCACCAACTTACGAGGAAAAGAAGTAATTATATAACAAATGTAGATATTATATATATATATATGTAGAGAGAGAGAGAGAGAGAGACGCTGTACATGTTTGTATAGGAGCATCTACTTGAGGCCATAGATTACAAGAGAATTAAATCATTCGATAAATTAGAAGAGATACATGCAAGTTTTTGTATTCGTAAATGCTCAAAGATTATCTTATACTAGTAGAAAGAATACATTGGCAGCACAAAAAACGGACCATAGCTGCCTGGGGGAAAACACCAAGGGCTTGATGTCCAACATTATCATATAGCGATAAACACCACCTTTGCTTAGCACGAGGAGCATAATATTCTGCCACGAATTTCCTCCAATAACCAATACTATTGTCCTATAAAAGAATTTTAAAAAATGCAACAGTTAGACAGACCTTGAAGCTGTAAAAATAACTGAATTAAGAAGCAAAGTGGAATACATGAATATGGAAATAGGGCATGGTGTCAGAATATCCAATCAGATAAATTGGCTAGCATAGGATACAGCTATATGGAAGGGAGCATCTTCATTATTTGTGCCTTATCTCAACTATATCAGGTCTTAGGAGGAAGCATAAAAGTAAAACAAAAATAAATAACATTGATAGTAATAGTAGTAATGATAATAATAATAATAATAGTAATAATGATAATAATAATAATAGTAATAACAATAATAACAATAATAATAATAATGAGGAAAAACTTGTAACCAGATCCAGTCAATAAACACCAACTCACAGATGGCCGATGCCTCTGATGATACATGTACTGCATTAGCCGACGAGCACATACACCACTATCACAATGGCGCTTCACAGCAGATACTTGCTGCAAGCCCTGTTGTTGCAGGTGCTGTCTCAGCTGCTGCTGCTGCAAGTGGTCTTGCTGCATCTGCGGCATATACTGCAAAATCTGTTGCTGTTGCTGATGTTGTAGTCTCTGCTGTTGAATCAAAGCTTGTAACTGTGGATTGTGACCTTGTAACTGCATGGAGCCCTGTCTTTGCAGTAGCTGCTGAATAACCTGCTGTGGCAGAATATCTTCCTGCTTGATACCTAGTCTGGGTTTCTTCTGCACCTGGGATAATTTATTGGGGTCCTGAGCTAATGATCTAGCGGCCTGTTGGCCAGTAGGTATTGATACTTGGCGGCCCGTTTGTGAAGTGGGCTGGGATGTAGCGGTGGAAGCTCCTTGATTCCACTGCTGCTGCCTCTGCTGAACTTGTTGGGAGCTCTGATCTTGATGGGAGTTCTGCAGCACTACAGAGGAACCATCTATAATTGAAGATCCTGAGATGCTAATATTATTGGACGAGAACGACATGGGAGATGCAGGTAGGCGCATGTAAGACTCCGTATTGATGCTGGCACTTCTCTGCAGATAAGGACCTCCTGACAATGTGGAATTCGCGTCTGTAACCAATGAACTTGCCCCAACACTCGGTCCTGAGTTTGCCGTGCTGTTCAAGACTGCCTGATTCATGTCCCCAGAAATTGGACCCAAATTCGAACGCCCCGTTTCAGGAATAGAAAATGACGACTTCCCAAAAGACGAATTCAAGTAAGAGTTCACTGTGGTCTGGGACTGTCCATCTCCTTGGAAAAAGATACCAGAGCTTGAGGAGGAATGTGCTGGGCCTCCAGCCACCCAAGACGGCACCACAGGGTGCACCGCCGACTGGTGGCTGGAATCTGAGTAGCTCTCCAGAGCCAGCCCTAATTACCCTTGTGATGAGAGAAAATAGGTTTAGCGAAACTCAAAGATGAACCCCCATATAGTAAACCCTAAAAACAGCTCAAAAATCCAACAGAACCCACACAAAATGTTATCCCCACTACTAAACAAAGCGAGAAAAAGCCCGACTTTTCTCTCTCATTTGTTAGGAGGATGACAAGAAGAAAAGTATAATCTAAGAGTTCGAGTGGGACCAAATCATTTCAGAACTTGAGAAATCTGCGTAAGTTTCCAAAAATTTCTAGTAAGGATCTATACTAATACTATCATCATTAATTAAAAGAGCAAAACAACAACAACATTAGCATTAACACACTGAAGAGAATAGACAAATAAAACCCACCTCCAATGGAACACAAATCAAGATTATCATTGATCAAGAGAAACTAAAACCATCACCATTCTAATCCTGCGCAATGCAAAGATATAAATAAACAAATAAATAAACTAATCACTCCCAAAAAAAAAAAAAAATTGTGTCTGTACCGTAAAAGTGAAGAAGTGATCATCAAACCAAAGGTTTGATCAAGAAAATCCAAACAATTCATCATCTAGTTACTTAGGCATCGACTTCATAACGTACACTCAAAATTGCTTTAGATATCAAACCTAAAAACCACGAATCGAACAAAAAATTGCAGAAACCTCCAACTGAAGAAAAACATCAAATTAACCTCAATTCAAGAGCAGAAAACAACAAAAACTGCAAAATCGAATTGATGACTAAACAACAACAACAATTGTTTATATTTATTACTGTTCGAGAAACCGACTCAAATTTTAACAACATTCAGAGCAGTTTCAAAGAAAGAAAGGAAAAAATATATTTATTTATAAATAATTTAAAAAAAAAAAAAAAAACAGAAATACTAACCTGGAAGAAGCGCGTTCCTTGTCGATTTATTCGGAACCGAAATCACAAGGGGAGTTCCGAGTTGAGGAGTAATATAGTTTGTTCGCGGGAATTGGAGGGAGAGAGGGACCGGCTGCACCGGTACTCGAACTGACTTGTGTCCGGTCAAGGAAACGTGTCACATTGCGACTCGAACAACGTAATCCCTAGTGAGATCGCCTGGTGGTGGCTGTTTCTGATGGCGATCTGTCACTGGCTAAAGCTTCTTCATCAAGACACGTGTTTAGTTGAGCTAAAAAGATAGACGATCCTATATCTTGTGCTGGTGGTTTTTACTATATCGAGCACAGATATATAATAAGACAGGCGTGATTGTTATTGTTCCAGGCTAGAAAGACTCGGTTCTTGTCATCATATGTATGATTTTATAGTAGGAGGCACACAATTTTTGATCAATTTATATAGCAGGTACGAAAATATTTTGGATTGAGGGAATGGAGGATGAGGGCGGGGGGGGAGGTTGGGAAAAGAAAAATTGACAAGTAAATTTATGGGTTATTTCGTTTATACATATTCTACATGTATTATTTCTCCATGTATATATAGTAGAGCCGGGGCTTTTTTTCTTTTTTTTTTAATGAAAGCAAACCAAAGACTAACCAGCCGCACTATATAAGGGAAGTGGCTGGTCACACCTGGAAAGAATCCTCCAACACACATGAGGACTTAATTTCAAACCCTGAAATGAATCAGTCTTCCTAAAGGAAAGTGTAGATTTGAAACTTTGAAACCCACCCGACTCGGGATTCAGGCATCCTTCCAAGGATCTATAGATTCACCATTACCAACTATTAGGAAAGTGTAGATTTGATTTTTTGAATTCTGTATTCAAATTCTGTACAGCTATATCAAAAGCCAAATAGGAAACTATTGATTGGCAAGGATCAAGGGACCAATGGGCAAGGATCAAGGGATCCTATTGTAATTGTATTCTATATATTCGTTATTCTCTACAGAATGGAATAACCAACTATTCTCACCAAATTTCTTATGGTATCAGAGCAATAGACACATTCCTGTCTTGCTGCTAATTGCTTCCGCATCAAGCATCCCATTTCGGATCAGCTACAATGTCTGAAACTCCCGACGCCAGAGCTCCTCATGCACCCACCAGGGAATCCAACCACATTGAATCCAGCATGGAACCTGGCCAACCTTTATACCTACACCACTCGGACAATCCGAGAACTAGCCTTGTTTCCCAGCCGCTTAATGGTGATAATTATGCAACATGGAGTCGTGCCATGAACATAGCGCTTAGTGCTAAGAACAAGACCGGGTTCATCGACGGATCTATGCCGAAACCAAATGCTTCTTCACCGAACTACTCATTGTGGGTTTGTTGCAACAATATGGTTTCATCATGGCTTCTCAACGCCATCAACCTTGATTTAGCACATAGTGTCCTCTACACTGATTCTGCATATGAGATATGGATGGACCTCAAAGAGCGATTCTCTCAAAGTAATGCTCCACGTATTTTTCAGATCAAAAGATCAATTTCATCTCATATTTAAGGTCAGAATTCTATTGCTTCATATTTCAATAAATTAAAAGGTTATTGGGATGAGCTTGCATCCTATATCTCACTACCAACGTGTAGTTGTGGGGCGCTCAAAAGCCTTTCGGAACTTGAACAACGAGAAAAAATTCTGCAATTTTTAATGGGTTTAAATGATACATATTCGGCAATCCGAGGGCAAATTCTTCTCATGGACCCGTTGCCCTCCTTGAACAAAACATACTCCCTTGTTCTTCAAGAGGAAAGACAGCGGGAAATCACCATGGGCATCAACAATGTTGATGCCTCCGCTCTTCTCGCTAATGCTACCAGCACTGGAGGAAAACGACGAGAACGTCCTACTTGTGAACATTGTGGATGGGTTGGTCATTCCAAGACCAAGTGTTACAAATTGTATGGTTATCCACCAGGCCATCGACTTCACAAGACTGGACGTCCTACTTCCAAGCAGAGTTCAAGTAATGATGGTTCTACTCGAGTGCCTCCAATTGAGTCTGCTGGACCATCTTTTACCCCTGAGCAATATCGTCAGATCCTCTCTCTTCTCAATGACGGTAATCCCGTAGCAAATTTTGCAGGTATACCCACATGTTGTTCATCTTTATTTGAACCTAATTGTTGGATTATTGACACTGGTGCTAGTGATCACATGATCTCATCACCCAACATGTTGCATGAATTTTCAAAGCCCAATAATTCTCCATCAATCAAACTTCCAAATGGCACCACGGTTCCAATCACTTACATTGGGTCGACACATATTAGTTCCACTATACATGTTGACAATGTTTTATGTGTGCCATCTTTTCAATTTAATCTTCTCTCAGTAAGTAAATTGACTCGCTCCCTTAATTGTTCAGTGACCTTCTTTCCTGACTTTTGCATTTTTCAGGACATGGCAACGAAGATGACGATTGGATTGGGTAAAGAAAGTGGAAGCCTTTATAAACTCTCCACCAACATGCCACATGCCCTGGCGGTCCCTCCTCCCATCCACTCAGATCTTTGGCATCAACGGCTCGGACACCTTTCATCTGCCTCCCTTCGTCACCTATCTAAGTCAGTCACCGATGTTTCTTTTGATAATAAAAGTAGTTCTATTTGTCAAATATGTCCTTTGGCAAAGCAAACTCGTTTTCCGTTCATACGGAGTACTATTTCTTCGACTGAACCGTTTAATTTAATTCATTGTGACATTTGGGGTGGTTATGCTACATCTTCTAATACTAATGCTCATTATTTTTTAACTATCGTTGATGATTATTCACGTTGTACTTGGGTTTATCTCATGAAGTTCAAATCTGAAACTCAATCTTTATTGAAATCGTTTCTTGCTTTAGTTAAAACTCAATTTAATCGGCAAGTTAAATCCATGAGAAGCGATAATGGTACCGAGTTTCTCTCTATGAGTTCCTTTTTTGGAGAACATGGGATTCATCACCAACGTAGTTGCATTTACACGCCTCAACAAAACGGTGTTGTCGAAAGAAAGCATCGCCACATTCTTGAGGTGGCCCGAGCTTTGCGTTTTCAAGCACACTTACCTGTCCGTTTTTGGGGTGAGTGTGTTCTCACATCTACTTACCTCATAAACCGCATGCCTACACCCCTCCTCTCTGGTCGCACACCATATGAGGTTCTTTTTAGTAAAAAACCATCATACTCTCGTCTTCGAGTTTTTGGTTGTCTTTGCTTCGCCACCAACACTAGCCCGAGCCGTACTAAATTTGATCCCCGAGCACGAAAATGCATTTTTGTGGGATACCCACATGAGCAAAAGGCATATCGTTTGTATGACCTTACTACCAATCAGATTTTTTCTAGTCGTGATGTAGTGTTTCATGAAACCATCTTTCCATTTTCTAATGAATCTTCCACTACATCATCCACACCCCTACCATTGCCCATACATCTTCCTGAAATCGAGCCCAACAATATGGATTCACCTCAACCCGACATTGTGGTGACCAACCCACCCTCACCACCGGTCTCACTACCAGCCCCTCGACATTCTGAAAGGGATCGCCAACCCTCCCGGTGGCTACGCGACTACCATTGTTCGATCGCCAAAGCTGCTTACCCCTCCTCTTCGTCATCCACCTTGCATCCTTTATCTAATTTTCTTTCTTATAATCGCATTTCCTCTCATCATCATGCTTTCATTACTAAGATTTCAGCTACTTCCGAACCCACCACCTTTGCTCAAGCCATGCGGGATCCTCTTTGGCGAAATGCCATGGACGCAGAAACTGAGGCACTTGAGCGCAATCATACTTGGACAGTCACCACACTGCCAATACACACCAAACCCATTGGTTGCAAATGGGTTTATAAAATCAAGCATCGCTCTGATGGTAGTATTGAGCGCTACAAGGCTCGACTTGTTGCTAAAGGATATACTCAGACTGCTGTGCTCGACTACCATGAGACATTTGCACCTGTTGCCAAACTTGTCACCGTTCGATGCCTTCTTGCTATTGCTTCAGTTCGACAATGGCCTCTTCATCAGTTGGACGTCCACAATGCATTTCTTCATGGTGATCTAAATGAGGAGGTCTACATGACCTTACCTCCTGGCTACCCTCGACAGGAGGAGAAGCTTGTTTGTCACTTGCAAAAATCTATATATGGTCTTAAACAAGCCTCCCGCAATTGGTTCTCTAAGTTCTCATCTGCTGGTCAAGTTGCTGGTTACACACAATCTAAAGCCGACTATTCGTTGTTCACTCGCTCCCATGGTACTTCCTTCACAGATGTTCTTGTATATGTCGATGACATTATTGTGACAGGTAATCACCCTCCTGCCATTGTTGCTCTCAAGGAATTTCTACATCAGCATTTTCACATCAAAGATCTTGGCCCCCTCAAGTTCTTCTTGGGTATAGAGGTTGCTCGCTCTTCGCAAGGTAGTTGCATCTCCCAACGCAAGTACACTCTTGAAATCCTCGATGAAATGGGTCTTCTTGGTGCTCGACCCACTACTTTCCCTATGGAACAGAACCTTAAATTGACTATGGACGATGGAGAGCTACTTAATGACCCAACTGTGTATCGGCGCCTCATTGGTCGTTTAATTTATCTCACGATTACACGACCTGACATTGTTTACTCCGTCCATATTCTCAGTCAATTTATGCATCAACCGCGCCAACCTCATCTTGTTGCCGCCATGCCCGTCCTTAGATATCTCAAGGGTTCCCCGAGTCAAGGACTCCTCTTATCCTCCAACAGCGATTTACAATTGAAAGCCTTTTGTGACTCTGATTGGGCAATTTGTCCTCAAACTCGACGCTCCACAACTGGCTACTTTACTATGTTGGGCAACTCTCCTATCTCATGGAAAACAAAGAAACAACACACGGTCTCTCGTTCCTCCGCAGAAGCGGAATACCGTGCCATGGCTGCTGCAAGTTGTGAACTCACTTGGCTCCTTTATCTTTTACATGACTTGGGGATCCCACCTTCACATCCAGCTCTTCTATTATGTGACAATCAAGCAGCTCTACATATTGCGGCCAACCCAGTTTTCCATGAACGAACCAAACACATTGAACTCGACTGTCATTTGGTTCGTGATAAAATTCAATCCGGTCTACTCCGCACTTGTTATCTACCAACCACTCAGCAAATCGCCGATCTCTTTACTAAGCCTCTT
This sequence comes from Tetracentron sinense, assembly GCA_015143295.1. Lineage (NCBI taxonomy): Eukaryota > Viridiplantae > Streptophyta > Magnoliopsida > Trochodendrales > Trochodendraceae > Tetracentron > Tetracentron sinense. The sequence continues at coordinate 25,814,038 of CM026572.1, read as the reverse complement.
GGCAAAGCACAATTTCAGCACCTTGTTGGCAAGTTGGGTGTTCACAGCATTCACACTCCAACTTGAGGGGGAGTATTAGGAAAGTGTAGATTTGATTTTTTGAATTCTATATTCAAATTCTGTACAGCTATATCAACAAGCCAAATAGGAAACTATTGATTGGCAAGGATCAAGGGACCAATGGGCAAGGATCAAGGGATCCTATTGTAATTGTATTCTATATATTCGTTCTTCTCTACATAATGGAATAACCAACTATTCTCACCAAATTTCTTACCAACTTGCCAACGAAGGCCCCCTTTAAGAGTCACCAGACCCGCTATAATACTCCTCCACGCCCAAGATGGCCGCTGCCCTATTTTAGCATCCATAAAATCACCACAGGGAAAATAAATGCTCTTCACCAATCTGAGAATCAGGATTTTGTATCATAAGTCACCCTTGTTTTGCTAAAAGAGCTAAATTGAATGTTAACAAATCCCTAAACCCGCCACCACCAACCTCCTTGCTTGTGCACAAAGTGTCCCAGCTCACCCAATGAATTTTTCGTTTGTTTTCTTCCTGTCCCCACCAAAAGTTGGCCATGAGAGAAGATATCTGCTTGCACACATAGCCGGGTAATTTAAAGCAACCCATCACATAAGAGGGGATCGCTTGGACCACTGCTTTTAACAAAACTTCATGCCATGCTTTATTGAGACATTTCCCTCTCCAAGATTGAAATTTGGTCTTCACCCGATCCTATACTGGAGCTCTTATCCTATGGTGATGTCCTATTAAATAATTAAATAATGTAATATAAAAAAATAATTTTTTTTAATTTAGAGGTTTCGTTGCCTAAGGCTACGCCCTATTAAATAATATAATATAATTTTTTCCAAAAATTCATGGAAGAATTGTCTTTTTATACAATGACTATGCCATGTTCATAATGAAACAAAATAAAGATTAAAAAAAATTTGTTCTCGAAAGTTCAATAGGGCAACTGTTCATGACTTTGCCTTAGCAAACTATTTATAAAAATATATTTTTTTTTAAACTAACGAGGCCACTTACCCCCATGCCTCATGTTATGCCTTATAAATAATAAATAAAATTTAAAAAGTTTAGGGGGCACGTACCCCTGGGCCTCCTTGGACCCGCCCCTGCCACCAACCTACCCCTGCCACCAACCTACTAACCTATCCTCATTCTAACAAATCACCTAGAGTAAGTGATTAGGTTAAAATAAAAGCCAGAAATGCTAGCCCCAGTGGCAATATTCCAAAGATGCAATGTGGTGGCAAGAAGTGTTAAACGTGTAATAGGGTAGCAACACCACGTATTGCATCTGCTCTGTATTTAGAAAAAAAAATTGACTTAGTGCATCAGGCCTAGTACTTCTCAAAGAAACTAAAGATAAAGAAACCAAATCCTCTATGGTCTATATCTCTATTTTCTCAAATAGAATTGTTTATTTCTCCCGTTTCTACAGGTGTTTTTTCCTCTCCCATCTATGGAGATTTCTCTTTGTTTTTGATTCAAATGGAGTTATCGCATGAGATTATGAATCTTTCCTTGGAGGAAAATCAAAAAATAGTTTTTTCTGAAGGAGGAATTTCTCGAAGAAGCACATAAGAAGTGTCAGCTATGTCTTCTTGGACGATTTCTAACAGATCGTTCGAACATGGCAATGTAGCCAAAGCTACTGTGAGGGAAAAAATACCGGACGGACACGCGTCAGCAGCAGCTTCTTCCACGTTTTGGTTTACTGGCAGAAGGTAGGAGCGGAGGGTGTGGCACCCTGACCTGTACTCCGATGGTAAAGTCAGTAAGGGTAGAAGATGATGAATAGTAAACGCAAGAACAATCACTGAAAAATACGCAAGACACTAAAGGCCCTGAACGCGTCTTCTCGGATCTGGGTTTCTGAACAACTGTCCTGTGCACTAAAAATCACGGGGTTTATATAGGGCAAGGTTGGTATGGCCATCGATGACCATGGATGGCCATAGGTGTCCATACCACGTGTCTTTGCACTCATTGCCAAATATCTTGCATATATCTGCCGCCGGTTGCATTACACGTGAGAGCCTCCTATAAGTCCAATCGGACGGGATCGGTCGGTACGCAGAAGTGACCAGCATTAAATGCCAAGACAGTGCTTTCGGCACGAAACGACACGTTCGGCACGCTTGTCGGAATTATGGATCGCCTCCTGATCACTTCCTCCTACGAGCCGGTCTCGTTGTCGACTTAAGCTCGGTTACGACGTAGATGCCTTAAAACACAGCACGACATCGTTGTCAGTGAGACAACGGACTCGTTGTTCGCGTAACGACAATTGACGTTGTCAAGAGCACAACGCTCACGTTGTGCTTCAGACAACGAGCTCGTTGTCGAGACCACAACGGAAACGTTGTTCTTCGTGAGAACAAAGATGTCGCAATGCGCACAACGGGATCGTTGTACGTCAGACAACGTGTGACCCTTATATTTTAAGCACGTGGCCCCAACTCGTGAACACGTGTCACTTTCGTGAACAAAACGACAAAAACGAGCTCGTCCCACAACGCTGAGCTGGTACACGAATTTTATCCGTTACAATTTGCCCCTTTATGATGCTTGGAACGTAGTTCGAAGCGTCATAAACGAACAAAAAGATCATACCTGGCACCACTCCGGAAGGCGAAACGTTGCGTGCTTTAAACGCTTATTGAGAAGGTCGACCGTTCACGCCAGCTGGCCACGCGTGCGAACCGTCGCGTCTCTTCAATGCGGACAGGCTGTCATCATCACCGATTTAAATTTCGAGAATGCTTTAATGACCCTGACGGTTATCATACTCGGTGAAAAGACGATCTTGCCACTGCTCTTAATTCTGTAGATACAGGTGTACGCCTCAGATGAAGGGTAATGGTGTACTTTCGCAAACCAGAGACGTCTATAAAATCCCATCGAATCCTCTCTCTCTCCCACCCTGTTTCATCAAGCACTGTTACTCTGTCGAATCTTCTTCTTGCCCGAAAGTTCATCCTCCTCAAGCTCTTCAACGATCTTTCTGAGTTTTTCAGTTCGGTACGCCCTTCACCCCTATCTCTTATTCTCTCTTACTGTTTTTCCATTTCTCTCTTCTCTGGTTCCCAGTGTGGTTTTGTTCTGCGCATACTCTTCTGTTCCTGTCCATCTTTCCGATTTCTCCTTACCACCATGGCTGCCAATGTCCCCGTAGAACCTGCTAGGATAGAGGGAGTTAGAGGCCCTTCTGATGACGAGGCCAGTTGCACAGGTAGCGCACCTCATGGTGCCTACATTGAAAAATCTTCAGTTCTGCGCCAATTCCAGTTGGCGCATCTGAATCGTTACAGGGAACGTTTCGACTTCCCTGCCGATGTCAATCTCCATTTCATGCGAGATGATGCCATCATAGACAGGCGCTCTGCCTGTACCGTTGTCTACCTCTCCCAGCTTGAGGCTGGCCTTCGCTTCCCTCTTCATCCTGTCTTGGATGAAGTTCTGTCCACCTTGCAACTTGCACCGGGGCAAATGCACCCGGGCTTCCACAAATACATGTCCATGATGATCAAATTCATCAAGGACGGGTACCCCATAGAGGCTAGGCATCTATTCCACTTCTGTCATGCCGTCAGATGCCGAGGCAATGACGACGGTCTGTATTCCTATTTCTCGTGGAACAAGAAACCCTACTGTCCAGAGCTCGTCTCGGGCATCCTTGACAGAGAAAGGAAATGGAAAGCCACTCCATTCGTCGTCTCTGGCGGCTGGAAGGCAGAGAATTCCTCGGTCCCCAACGTCTTCCGAGTGGAAGCAGGTATACTACTAGTCATCCGTTGTCCGTTGTGCGCCATTGTCCTGACTACGTTCTCGTTGTACACTGTATCTTCTCGTCCTGCTAACTTCCTCGTTGTACTCACTTTGTTTTCTCTTGTGTGCAGTGGACCCAAAGAAATTTCCATACAAGAAGTTGACCTCAGAGGAACAAGAACTTCTTACTGGTATCCGCCGTGCTCGAGGCGGGGAATACATTAGGTGGAAACCACTCGAGCTCGTCAGGCGGGGCTCCTCCAGTAACCCAGCAACTACTCAACAACAACCACAACAACAGCAACAGGGCGCCTCCCCCTCTGTACCTTCACCGTTCCCTCACCTACCCGAAGAAGAGGAAGAAGCAATGGCCGACTCAAACCTACCGCCGCTGAGCAGGAAGCCGAGGTCCGCTCGCCCTGCAGTCCAGCCGCCTCCACCTCCATCATTGCCGAAGAAGAAGAAGAATCATTCTTCCAAGGGTACAGCGCCTGCTGACCCGAAGAGAAAGATTGCCGCCCCGGCCGAGCACGAGGCCAGGAAGAAGGCCAAGGCGGACAAACGCCCGGAAAAAGAGGTCGTGGTCATTGCTGCTCCTCCTCCAACAAACCCAGGAGCCGAGGCGACATCGGCAGTGCCCGAGGATAGCTCAGCGCCTGCCCCTTCTCGAGCTGCTGCTGCCCCAGCCGGTACGAGCTCCGCTGTCGTTGCCTTGGCGGCAACGGAAACTGGCACGACAAGTCTCCCGGCCAGTATGCTGCCGACCTCCGCTCCGGACTGGTCACCCGACTTCACTCGGTTCGGAGTGCCGACCGTGATTGAATCGGCGAAGAGCTCGAGGACGGCTGCCCGAGCTCTAACTTATGCGATGAGGCTCCCCAGGGACATCGCTGAGGTTGGCCAACTCCACTTAGCCGACCTGTCCTACGCCGCCTGTCAGTCCGTGGCAACAGTAAGCTTCTCCCTCCCTCGTCTTCTACCTCAATTGTTTTGAAGTACTACTTCTTGTTGTGCTAACGCCCAGACAACTCTTTGCAGATGAACGCGCTCGTGCAAGAGCTCTGCGATCGCAGCCAAGACAAATACACTCAACTACGAGACGGGATCAACTACTGGAAAGACAGGACGGAGACGCTGGAGAAGACTCTTGTCGAGGAGAGACTCAAGGCAGACTTCGATCTGTCTCAAGCCAAGGCCGAAACGACTCGTGCTGAAGTAAGGCTAGGCACTGCCACCAAGGTTAGGGAAAAGGCCGAAGCTGAGGCACGAGCAGCAAAGGAGGCCGAAAGGAAGGCCAAGCAAGAGACTGAGAATGCTATTGTGCGCATCAGTGAGCTTGAGCATGTCTCCCAAGCTTTGGGTAGACAACTGGAGGAAATTGAGGCAGCCAGGTCGGCGCTGGCGGAGGAGCTCGAGGAGGCCAAGAAAATTCAGGAGGACACCGAGAGGTCCGTGACCCTGAGACTGCAGCAGTATTATCAGTCTCAGCTGGACACGCTCTTGGATGAAGACCGTGCCGAGACCGAGAAGGAGGTCCTCGACTCGCTTCGCCAGCAAGGCCGCCTGAAGGAAGACAATGAAGAGGACGTCACCACGTTCTCCGAGCTTCAGAGCAAAGAACTGATCGAGCTCGACAACGAGCCCGAGGTGCAAGGTGTCGAGCTGCCTCACTTCCTTGAAGGTCCTGCACCCCTCCCTGCCGAGCCGTACTCTGAGTCTGCTGCTCCAGAGCTTCCTCCTGCTGCCGATGAAGTTACTCCGGTGGAAGCTAACACTGCTGAAGTTTCTACCCCTGCCCCTGCTACAACGGCGACGGAGGCTGACCTTGAGCTTGCCTGACCTGCTGTCCCTCCGATTCCCTGCTCTGCTGTCCCCTTGTCCCTTCTTCTGTTTCCGCTTCTGTCTTTTGTCGATGTAACTTCTCCCTTCTCCCTTTATGGGAGTTCACTGACTGTAACTGCCCAGAAATGGGCTTCTGATATGAATGAATCGCTCTTCCCTTATTTATTCGTGTTTGCACTTCTTTCACCTCGTAGCGTAGTTCGATGCATGCACACAGAACAAGAAAGAAAATACAACGTGAGTAGCTGAACGATTTTTCACAGTCCACTGTACCGATGTTAAGGCGGTACTTCGCTATGTGAACGTTCGGATACTTGCGAGATTATAACTATTGTCTGCCAAATAAGCTATTTCGACCAAAACATTACGAGCAAAACACTATGAGTAAAATGTCATGGTCAAAGCACAACGAACAAAACACTACGTACAAGCACTACGATCAAAACACTACGATCAAAGCACTTTTTGAGCAAAGCACTACAAGTAGAGTACTACGGGAAGAGCACTACGAGCAAGCAACATGAGCAAACACTACAAGCAATCACTTATGACCAAGCACTACGAGCGTTCACTATGATCATTCACCATGAGCAAAGCACTAAGACCAACCACTTATGAACAAGCACTACGATCGTTCACCATGATCGTTCACCATGAGCAAAGCACTAAGATCAACCACTTATGAACAAGCACTACGATCGTTCACCATGATCATTCACCATGAGCAAAGCACTAAGATCAACCACTTATGAACAAGCACTACGATCGTTCACCATGATCATTCACCATGAGCAAAGCACTAAGATCAACCACTTATGAACAAGCACTACGATCGTTCACCATGATCATTCACCATGAGCAAAGCACTAAGATCAACCACTTATGAACAAGCACTACAGGTAATCACAGATCCAGACACATCATCCGCGTAATTCGTTGTGAATGCAATCTGACAAATAAAGTTCATGAGACGAACGCAACGAGACTCAGTTTCGAAGCACATGCTCAGAGGATGTCATTAGGATAAGCCACTAGATTTGCTCAGGTGACATCCTTATATAAGCCACTCGTGTTCGTTGTGAGTACGCTGTTCAGTCAATGACTTTATTTGAATTACTTGCAAGACATTCACACTGTTACACTGATGCGTTAGATAGAGAACAGTATGAACAATGAGCAGGCACAAAATCACATGTTGAAATACAATCACTACGACTATCTAGAATCACTGAAAACTGGCGAGTACAACGATGTATATGAATAGCATTCCACAGATCCTATTGAAAGAATTGCCTCAGATTCATGATGTTCCAAGATTTCGAGACGAGGTTACCTTGCAAGTCTTTCAAGTAACAGACTCCAGGACTTCCCAGTCGTTCTACGATATAAGGCCCTTCCCAGTTTGGTCCCAACTTGCCACTGTTAAGCTCTCTTGTGTTCTGGAACGCTCTTCGGAGGACGAGATCACCGACCTGCAGCACTCTTCGTTGTACTTTCTTGTTGTAGGCCTTCCTTAATCGTTGCTGATATCTCCTCATTTGAATACTGGCATCTTCCCGCTTCTCTTCTAGCAGATCAAGATGAACAGCCATGAGCTCTGAGTTCTGGTCTTTCTCTCCGCCCTTCTTCTTGCCGTGCCAAGAGCGCACTGTAGGCAAACTGATCTCTGTAGGAATGACAGCCTCCATGCCGTACGCTAGAGAGAAGGGAGTTTCACCGGTGGGGCTCCTTGGAGTCGTTCTGTACCCCCACAAAACGTTGTGCAGTTCGGTGGCCCACTTCCCCTTCGAATCTTCCAATCTTCTCTTCAAGGCATTGAGAATGCTCTTGTTGGCTGCTTCGGCCAATCCATTCCCTTGAGGATAATAAGGGGAAGAGAAGACGTGCTTGATCTTCAGCTCGCTGCAAAAGTCGGCAATCAGCCGACCTGAGAACTGCTTCCCGTTGTCAGTAACGATAGACTGCGGTATGCCAAATCTACAGACGATGTGTTCCCACAAGAATTTCTTCACCTCTTGCTCTCTGATACGTGCAAGGGGAACGGCTTCAATCCACCGCGAGAAGTAGTCAGTTGCCACCAAAAGGAAGATCAGATTCCCTGGAGCCCTCGGGAAAGGTCCCACGATGTCAAGTCCCCACCGCGCAAATGGCCAAGGTTGGGATATAGTGCTGAGTTCTTGAGCTGGAGCATGAATCAAGCGAGCAAACCGCTGGCATTGGCTGCACCTCTTCACGTACTTCTGAGCGTCGGCCTGCATGTAAGGCCAAAAGTAGCCTTGCCCCAGGGCTCGATGGGCAATGGTTCTCCCGCCCGAATGAATGCCACATATACCTTCATGTAGCTCAGCAAGTATCCTCTCCACGTCTGCAGGATGAACACACTTCAGCAAGGGACCACCAAAAGATTTCCTGAACAATTCTCCTTGCACCAAGGTATAACGAGATGCCTTAAACTGAATGCGTCTTGACTCCCTCACACTGATAGGGAGAACTCCGTCCTTCAGGTAAGCCACCAACCCTGTCATCCAGCTCGGGACTGGATTGACAAAGAACACTTCTCGCTGTGCCTGAAGAGCTATTGAAGGATATTCTTGAAACTCCATCAGAATAGCCTTGGGCTCGCCAGCCTGCACCATGGAAGCTAGATATGCCAAAGCATCAGCATGCCTGTTCTCATCCCTCCGGGTGTGCCTAATCTCCACAACGGCGAATGCTTCACACAACGAACGAACGAGAGTAGCATACTGCTTCATCCGATCGTCCTTGCATTCATAAACACCATTCACCTGATTCACCACGAGCTGTGAATCACAAAACACTCTCAACGTGGAGATCTGCAGCTCCCGTGCGCTCTCCAACCCAAGGAGTAAGGCTTCGTACTCGGCTTCGTTGTTGGAGGCAGTGAACCCAAGACGCGACATTTTCTGCACCTTGATGTTATCCGGGCTTACAAGCACAACGCCCAATCCTGAGCCACTGAAATTGGAAGATCCATCTACGTATAACAGCCAACCGCTCCACTCCGACGACTCGGCTCCTTCCACAACGGCATCTTCGTTGTCAACTTCAATTGGGAGCTCCCGTAGATCAACAACCGTGTCCTCTGCCTCCTCTTCCACAGGGAAATCAGAAAGAAAACCCGCCATCGCTTGCCCCTTCTCTGAACTCCTGGCTCGATACTGGATATCGAACTCACTCAGAGCTACCGCCCACTTTGACATCCTTCCTGCCAGCTCGGGTCGTCCCAGCACGACTTTCAAAGGATACGTTGTGATGACAACGACAGAATGAGCATGGAAGTACGGACGAATCTTCTCTGCAGAAAAGACAAGAGCCAGACACACCTTCTCGAGCTTGCTATAGTTGCTCTCTGCTTTGAGAAAGGTCTTGCTGATGAAGTAGACAGGCTTCTCCACGCCATCACAGCTCCTCACCAGGACGGAACCAAGGGCTTGCTCTGAAACAGACAAATAAAGATATAAGATTTCACCTGGCTCTGGCACTGAGAGGATAGGAGCTGACCCTAAATACTCTTTCAAGGCAAGGAAAGCTCGGGAACACTCTGGGGTCCACGCAAAAATGGAGTCCTTCCTCAACAGCTCGAACAGAGGCTTGCAACGATCGGATGACTTGGAGATAAATCGGTTGAGCGCAGCAATCCGGCCTGTCAGCTTCTGGATCTCCTTCTTCGACTTAGGCTCTGGCATGTCCAGTAAAGCACGGATTTGAGCTGGATTAGCCTCAATCCCCCGCTGACTCACAAGATAACCCAAAAATTTCCCCGAGGTGACTCCAAAGGTGCATTTCTCTGGGTTGATCTTCAGATTGAAAGATCGCAGCACAGAGAAAGGTTCAGCAAGGTCTGCCACGAGAGCACCTCGTACTCGACTCTTCACAACGATATCGTCGATGTACACTTCAACCGTCTTGCCAAGGAGTGACCCGAACATGAGATTCATCAGACGTTGATAGGTGGCACCTGCATTCTTCAAGCCAAAAGGCATCACCCGATAACAGAACAAACCTCGCTCTGTTATGAAGGTGGTCTTCTCTCGATCTGCTTCCGCCAGTAGGATCTGGTTATAGCCCGAATAACCATCCATGAAGGATAACATCTCGTGGCCGGCAGTGGCATTGATGAGCCTGTCTATCCTTGGCATGGGAAAAAAGTCCTTGGGGCACGCCTTGTTGACCCCAGTAAAGTCAATGCAGACTCTCACCTTCCCATTCTTCTTAGGTACCGCCACAACATTGGCTATCCAATCAGGATACTGCACCTCCTGAATGAACCCGAACTGGATCAGCTTGTCAATCTCCTCATTCACTGCATCATGATAAGCTGGAGCAAGCCTCCGAGGTTTCTGCTTCACTGGAGGGATGGCAGGATCAGCATTGAGGTGGTGGCAGATAACTCCCGGATCGATGCCAGTCATGTCTTTGTGAGACCAAGCAAAGACATCAAGATTCTGCCTAAGAAAACACAGCAACTCGAGCTCCTCCTCCGTTGTCAAGCTCGTCCCGACCTGCAACACCTTTGGCTCTTCTTCCGTTCCCAAATTGACGGCTTTCGTGGGCTCAACGGAAGGGTTGCACAACGATGCCTCCGAGCTCTCTTCCACAACGGGAACGACCTGTAACTGCTACGAAGGCACAACGGAAGCTGGAAAATCGCACTTCTGCGAAGCCAACTGATCACCTCGGATCTCCCGAGGCCCGTCCTGCGTTGGATACTTCAACACCTGGTAGTACGAGGACGGGACAGCCTTCATCTCATGGGTCCACCAGCGACCCAAGATGGCATTGTATGGTGATGGCGCATCCAGAACAGAAAACCTGGTCAGGAGGACAACGGGTCCAGCCACAACGGGCAAGACAACGTCGCCTACAGGCTTCATCGAGCTGCCATCAAATCCATACAAGGGAGTCTGAGCAGGGATGAGGACGGAAGGATCCAGCTTCATCTGAGTGAAAGCATGAAGGTACAAAATGTCCGCTCCACTCCCCGAATCCACGAGCACTCTCTTGATGTCAAAGTCTCCTATTCTCATGGTGAGAACAAGAGCATCATAGTGAGGTTGGATCACTCCTGCCAGATCACGATCAGCGAAGGTGAGTGCCTGCTCAATGCTCCTGCTAGGCACTTGCACCTGGCACACTGCGGCCTCGTGAGACAGCTTTCTGGCCTTTGCCCTGAAGTTCCTCTCCACATCAGCTTCAGGCGTTTGCACGCGGCAAATGACATTGATCGTGCCCAAAGAAGCTCCTCCACTGGTACTGGGATTGTTGGCGGGTTCTCTTCCACGAGATTGGGACATCGGCTCCCTGGTACGCTCCGCCCCGCCGTTGTTAGGAGCGAGATACTCTCCCAAGTACCCCTCCTGAACAAGCCTCTCTAAATATTCCCTCAGAATACGGCACCGGTTGGTGAGGTGACCACGGCACTTGTGATAATGACAGTACTCATGCACCCGTGGTCCCGATGTGATATCCGGCACCGCCCTCGCCGGCCACTCAAAGTATGGCTGATCCTCCATTGACTTCATGATGGTCGCCGGACTGACTGTGAAATTGATGCGTGGGGCTCGATCTGTAAAAGATCGCCTCTCACTAGGCTGCACGCCTCTCTCGTGCTGTACTTGAGGCTGCACCTGGCGTGGCTGATACGGTTGCCTCGCCTGCTGGTCATTAGGACGTCTCTCCGTCCTGTTCTGATACTGGTTAAAATTTCTCTCCAGCGGGCGCCGATCCGGCTGATCCTGCTGGGTCACATACACAACTTTCTCTTTCCGCTTCCTTGGTGGCGAGTCCTCAGATGATGAAGACTCGTGCTGCTGCTTCTTCTCCTTCCTCTTCGATGATCGGTGTGCCCTCTCCACGACATCCACCGCTCTCACCCTGGGCTTTGGCGCTGACACAACGGATACGTCCTCCTCGTACCTCCCGTACTTGGTGGCACGTACCAACAACTCGTCCATCTTGACAGGATAGTCAAGAGCTAAGGACTTGTAGAGCTCAGAATGCTTGGGGATAGCATTCTTGAAAGCGGCGATGCAGCTTGCTTCGTCAACCTTGTCAATATCGTGGACTTCATCGGTGAAACGCGAAATGAAGTCCTTCAAGGATTCGGCCGGCTTCATCCTCAAAGAGAAGAGAGTATCTGCACCTGCCTTCTTCTTCTTATTGATGATGAAGCGATCAATAAAGGCCGACCTGAGCTCTGAGAAGTTGCTGATGGAGCCAGGAGGTAGGTTCCGAAACCACTTCGATGCTGCTCCCGACAGGCTGCTAGGGAAAGCCTTACAATAAAGATCATCATCTGGGTTGCGAACAGCCATCGCATGCTTGAAGTCAAACAAATGCTCCTCCGGATCTGTCTTTCCAGTATACATGGAGAAGGTCGGAGTTATGAACTTGGAAGAAGTATAAGACTGGTTGATAGCATCCGTAAAAGGAGAGTTCTCAACGTTCTCCTTTGCTGACTGAGCAAAGTGGTCAGGGACCCCTCCCTTCATGCTTTTAACGCGAGCACCGATTAAAGCCTCCACCTCCTTGGCTGTTACCCAAGTCTTCTGGGTGTCCGCACCTCCGGTACCCACTCTCAGGTCCTCTCTACCTGCTCCTTCTCTGAAATCCACACGATCCGAAGGGATGCTCTGCTCTGCCCGAACCGGGGGCTGCCTTACATCCCCCTCAGTAGGAAGAAGCACAAACCTGGTCTCACGGTTCTCCGGGGCAGAAGGAGAAGAAGAGAAGTCAAACTGACGTCTCAAGGAAGGCCTCTGCAGTGGCACCTCCTCCACCTCGAGCCTGCTATGCTCGAACGCCTCCAGCCTCGCTTGCATCAACTGTTGCTGCCTGGTGATTTGATCCAGAACAGACTGCTGCAGTTGCAGCATCGCCAAGACGCGATCTGAAACAGAGAGTTCAGCAGGGGAAGGTACGGTCCCTTCTGGTTGTCCAGACGGAGGACTGGCTCCAGGAATGTGCACGACAGAAGGTATGAAAGAAGTGGAATGAGGGGCTTGATCCTCATGCCCGAATACTTCTGACTGATCAGTCATGATCGCAGAGAGCGGAAAAAAAAAAGGGGGGGGGGGTCCGTTTATTATTTCCCACAGACGGCGCCAATTTTGTGAGGGAAAAAATACCGGACGGACACGCGTCAGCAGCAGCTTCTTCCACGTTTTGGTTTACTGGCAGAAGGTAGGAGCGGAGGGTGTGGCACCCTGACCTGTACTCCGATGGTAAAGTCAGTAAGGGTAGAAGATGATGAATAGTAAACGCAAGAACAATCACTGAAAAATACGCAAGACACTAAAGGCCCTGAACGCGTCTTCTCGGATCTGGGTTTCTGAACAACTGTCCTGTGCACTAAAAATCACGGGGTTTATATAGGGCAAGGTTGGTATGGCCATCGATGACCATGGATGGCCATAGGTGTCCATACCACGTGTCTTTGCACTCATTGCCAAATATCTTGCATATATCTGCCGCCGGTTGCATTACACGTGAGAGCCTCCTATAAGTCCAATCGGACGGGATCGGTCGGTACGCAGAAGTGACCAGCATTAAATGCCAAGACAGTGCTTTCGGCACGAAACGACACGTTCGGCACGCTTGTCGGAATTATGGATCGCCTCCTGATCACTTCCTCCTACGAGCCGGTCTCGTTGTCGACTTAAGCTCGGTTACGACGTAGATGCCTTAAAACACAGCACGACATCGTTGTCAGTGAGACAACGGACTCGTTGTTCGCGTAACGACAATTGACGTTGTCAAGAGCACAACGCTCACGTTGTGCTTCAGACAACGAGCTCGTTGTCGAGACCACAACGGAAACGTTGTTCTTCGTGAGAACAAAGATGTCGCAATGCGCACAACGGGATCGTTGTACGTCAGACAACGTGTGACCCTTATATTTTAAGCACGTGGCCCCAACTCGTGAACACGTGTCACTTTCGTGAACAAAACGACAAAAACGAGCTCGTCCCACAACGCTGAGCTGGTACACGAATTTTATCCGTTACAGCTACCACCGTCAAAGCTTAGAGGTTAAAGGAAGGGGTGCAGGTTATAGATCTCCCAGAGGAGATGATGATGTTCTGGTTCCAGGTAGAAAAAGACATCTAGAAGGTTCTACAAAATGAGCCCTGGTCCTTCAATAAGCATCTGCTCTAGCTTCAAAAGTGGCAACGAAACTATACCCCCCATGAAATCCAATTCTCTCATACCCCGTTTTGGGTCCAGTTACACAGTCTCCAGCCCGAGCTCATCATTAGGGGAACAAGACTCAGTCTCGAAGCAGAGCTCGGGGAGGTTTTGGAGGAAGATATTCCGACGGGAGAGTAGAATAGGGGGAAGTTTGTAAGGGTTTTCGAATACTCTTGGACACACGCAAGCCATTGAGATACCAAATCTGCCTTTTTAGGCGAGACAAGGAACCAACCAAGATCGAGATGAGGTATGAGCATCTCTCTACCTTCTGTTTTAGGTGTGGAACAATGGGCCATGATGATAAATAATGTAGTTCTGAGATGGAAGTTCAGGAAGTGAGAGAGTTGGCAGAAGGAGTTTCCGGCCCTTAGCTTAGGGACGATTATGTTCAGTCGCATAGGATGGGTTATCTTGCTATGGGACGTCATGAGAGAAACAAGCCCGTTTCGCCTACCTGGTTTGGTGATGGTCAAGCTCCACCCGTGGTGGCATGCGGGAGTGGCTCAGCAAACAATACGGGTACAGTGGAGCAGGTGCACAGCTTGGCATTGGCACGTACTGGGAATGAGGAAGGTTCTTCCAGCATGCGGAGTCGATCAGGGCGAGCTGTGATATCAGAGGAGAAGGAACTTCTTTGTGACGCGTGTATGGAACCTGAGCTAGAGGATAAAGCTCCAGCCTGGCAATGTGAGAAGAGTTGTAAGGAGCTGAGGGGCAGTTTGGGTGTCATTAATTTTGGAATCAAGACTCAAGATATGGATCCAGTTTATCCTTCAAGCCCAATTAAGAGCCAAGTTGGAATATACCCAGTTAATAAAGGCTTTGGCCCAAACTTTGTTAGCCCTATTTCTAAGCGGACCTCATGGATTAAAAGGGCCCAAGTCATTCTTAAGTTAGCCCGCAACAAAAAAGCAAAGAAACGCAGGTTGAATCACGCCTATCCCTACTATTTGAGTGAATTGGTGGTTGCAGATTTAGCTCCACCTCCGGGATTCCATCGTCCTTTACACGGTGTGGCACACCCACCTATTAGTTTGTCCTAACACTTGTTCGTAACTCCGAATTATGATGAATGGAGGGATTTTGCTGGATCAGAGCAGGTATTTGAGAAGGAGGCAGCTGACAGGGATCAACCCCTCCAGGAGCCATGAGTCTAATTAGCTGGAATTGTCGAGGGATTGGGCAACCCTCGACAGTTCAAGCTCTGAAGGAGCTTAATCGTAGATGGCAAACTGAGCTTTTGTTTTTCATTGAGACAAAAGCTAAGATGGATAAGTTGGAAAAATTGAATAGGTGTTTGTGTCTTGATCATATGCTAGTGGTAAACTCTCAAGGCATTTCAAGGGGTCTTTGTGTTTTTTGGCATAATTTGTGGGATGTCTAGGCTCAGTCTATGGACAGTAATTTGTTACATTTGTCAGTGCAATCAACAGTTGGTGAGGTCCCATGAGATTTGTTTCTTACATATGGATTGTCAAACGAGAGCCAAATGAGAGCCTTTTGGGAGAAGATTTCAACGACACAGCCTTCCAATAGGTCCTGCCTATGGATTGGGGATTTCAACGACATAATGTTTTGTCACGAGAAAAAAGGTCTCAAAAAGACTGCTTCCCAACTTGCGGCTTTTAATTCATTTGTTCAATGCCAGGGGCTAATGGATATGGGATTCCAAGGGAATCCTTTCACTTGGTCTAATATGCGAACAACCAATGCTAACGTGAAGGAGCGACTGTGGCCTTTGTTCCACACAGAGGTGGCCATCTTTTCCAGAGGCCACAATCTTTCACTTACCAATTTTTTCTTCTGATCAATGCCCTATTCGATTGGATCTTTGGAACCGAAGAAGGAAGAAGGGGAGTTTTAAATTTGAGGCAATGTGGACTAAGGAGGAAGTCAGTACTAGTGTAGTCGCCAAGGCATGGCAAGAACATGTAGTTGGGTTCGGTATGTTTAAAATTTGCAGGCTTCTAAATCCTTATCGAATGAGATTATCTCAGTGGATTCAGGAAGCTTTTGGCAATATTCACTTTAGGAAGGAAGCTTTAATTCAGGAGCTAAATTAGAAGCAGAGTCTTCCTCCATATGTGGAGAACAATGAAGCTGAGGACGAGACCATATACCAACTCAGCTGATGTCTTAAGCAATAGGAAATGTTTTGGGCTCAAAAATCATGGGTTCGATGGCTAAAGGATGGCCACCGAAATACAAATTTTTCCATCTGTCCACTTTACAGCGGCATCAAGCTAATTGAATAGATGTGATTAGATCTGAAGACGGTGTTGAATTCCACACCCCGGACCAAGTTGAGGCATGCATTCTACAACATTTCTCCAACATTTTCAAGTCTTCTAATCCTACAAATGCGGATGATATTCTCGACGGAGTGCCTAGGAAGATTTCAGATGAGATGAATTATGGCCTCGGCCTCCCCCTTTTGGATTCTGAAGTGAAGATGAAAACCATCCAGCTAGGACCTACCAAGGCGCTTGGGCAGGATGGCATGCCCCGTACTCTTTTATCAGCAATATTGGGAGGTAGTGGGTCCTCAAGTTACACAGGTTGTCAGGAGCTTTTTCGAATGAGGGTTTTTGCTCCAACAAGTGAATCTAACGAACATTGTCTTAATTCCAAAAGTCCCTAACCCCCAACACTTGGGGAAAATGCGGCCCATCAGTCTTTGCAATGTTATTTATAAAATCTATGCTCGGGGTTTGGCTAATAGGTTGAAGAGTATCTTGGGGGATCTAGTGCATCCTTCCCAGACAGCGTTCATCCAGAACGCAACATTCTGGATAACGTTTTTATCACTAATGAGGTTTTGCATCATATGAAGAGCCAAAAGAAATGAGCTAAATACTTGATGGTGGTTAAACTTGACATGAACAAAGCTTATGACAGGTTGGAATGGGGTTTTTTAGAAAAATATTATATGGAAATTTGGGGTTTTATGATCGTTGGATTGGCTTGCTAATGCAGTGTATAGCCACAATGAAATATTCTATTGTGATTAATGGTACAGTTTGAGGGTTAATTAAACCCGAGAGGGGGCTCAGGGAAGGTGACCATCTCTTCCCTTATCTGTTTATTTTAGATTCTAACGGTTTATCTCACCATCTGGATAGGGTGGTGGAATTGGGTCTATCACTGTCACACCCCAAAACCCCACCTCGGACGATGTAAGATCTTGGCACGTGACTCACTTAATAATCATCCTATTAGAAGCATTTAAGGCACATTAAAAATATGAATTTAAAAATTTTCTCCAATTAATAAGATCAACCAAATCCATAATCCATAATTCATACCGAAATATAATAAAATCTTGATCATTCATTATGATCATAATCATGAAAACTAAACTAGACATAAATCACTATAATGTCAATTAAAGTCTCCCTGGAATTTTAACTACTAATAAATGAACTTCAGTAGTAAGGCCAACGATCAAGATCCTGTTCTTCCTCCGGATAATCACCTTCCGGTTCCTCTAAGTATTCATCTTCTTCCCACGGTCCGGGAGCGCAAATATCAAAGCCTGAACCTGAACCTGCCGACAACAAAAGTCATCGGCTGAGTAACAAGTTACTCCGCGTATATAACAGACCATAAAGGACAATATAATGAATATTATGCAGTATACAAATTCATACATTAGTTCACGTACATAACCAGAATGCAAAAAAAAAACAACAAAATACATTGTATCAATTTCTTTCTTTTCTTATTTTCTTTTCTTACAGTTCTTACTTTTCTTACTACATACTTTATTATTTCAGGAACAACTCATTCACATGCATTATTAATAACTTAAAATACCACTTTACCGTATAAGGAAAGGGGTTACTATACTTTACTTTACCAAGATACCACCCTTCGTACTTTACCCGGCACGGACGGCTTAGTACATTTTCCGGTACGACGGCTTACTTACTTTGACATACTTTTCGCCCTTTAATGGTATCTGGTGGTGCACAACACATACATACATTATCGCTTTTGTGTGTTCTTCTTCTTACTTTTATATTCGGTCTTACTTATACTTTTCCTAGTGCCTTAGATTCTCTTTAAATCATTATGCATCTTTTTCATTTATGAGTGCTCGATGATACACTTTTTGTTTAAATTAAACCTAAGAGTAACCGTCAAGGGCCATAGGACATCTCACCATAGCGCCCCATCCCACTATGTTAACCAGGCCTATGCAAGCTTAACTTTCCTCAAAGGTTCCTTTATACAAATGTATATCACGTATAAGGGACATAAACAAAGTACACAAAACATCATATTTTCAATTAATTCGCAATATAAAATTTCATTTTATATCAAGGCACACATAAATCACGATTTTAATGTAAATATCAATATTCCTTTATTGTTATTTTTATTTTTATTTAAATCCAGATTAACATCCTAATTATAATACCATTCACCAAATCAGAATTTTCATGAAATATGAATTTAAAATCAACTTACTTACGATTAAAATCCCATAACAATTTTACCCATTCAATTGATCCATTCTCCTTAATCATCCATACACTTCAATAAAATTTCTCAATCCCTCGTTCAACCATAAATAATTTTAACTGTTATTCACATCCTAATTTATCAGATCCATAAATAATAAGGTAGAAATCAAATATGGTTCTTCACATCCTATTTTTTTATAAATCCATAAATAACGAGATAAGAATCAAATCATGGTTCTTCACATCCTATTTTAATCAAATCCATAAATAATAAGATACGAGTAAAATCATGGTTCTTCACATCCTATTTTAATCAAATCTATAAATAATAAGATACAAATAAAATCAAAGTTCTTCACATCTTATTTACTTTCATGTTTTTACTTAGATCTGCTTCCTTCAATCCATCTTTTACATTAGTATTCAAAATATTGAAGACTAGGGTTGTTATTTACCTTACTTGATCGCTTCCCTACGATTTTACGCTTGCGAATGGCCCTGATCTTGATTTTCGAGCCTTTCTTTAAGGTTTCTCTAATCAAATCTTGAATTTAAGAATGGTATCTCATCCAAGTCTTGATCCAAGGAAAGTGTCACACCTCAACAATGATCTAAGAAGCAAGATCTAACATCCAAGATCAAAAAAAAGATGAAGGTTACAGCTACACGAGGAGAAAATAGAGTTCACGGCTAGCAAGATTTATCCCAAAATAATCAAGATCCAATCTTGATCTCACGTGGAAAGTCTCTTGGGTTCATGGCAACAAGCCCCGTACAAGAGATTATCTACAAGCCGTAGGTTATTCTCCTTTATGAAGATCACATTCAAAGCAATGATGATCTTTTGTCACGTAACTAATTTCCTATTTGAAAATTGTTTCTCTTTGCAAGAGCATTCACGGCCAATAGATAAGAAATAGAGAATGGTTATTCTCCACCATTGAGATCTCCTAGGATAAAGGATAAAGATAAAAGATAAGTACAAAGATAAAGATAAAGGTAAAAGCATAGTTGCCTAGGAGAGGGTACTACGTTCAAAAGAGAAATCTTAGGGTTGTGGGGTTTTTTTTTTTTTTTTTTAAATCTCTTCTAATACATAAAAATAGAAACAGTAATATTCCAAAACAAGGAGTTGAGAGATTCTCCACTTGCTTCTTTATGCAAAAAGGTGTTTTTGTCCTATTTTGAAAAGCCTCTCTTTCTCTCTCCTAATGATGGCTCTACTAAAGCATTCCTAAGTAGGATGTTCCCAACACCCTTTTATTTTTATTTTTTATTTTTTATTTATTTTTATTTATTTTTATTTTTATTTTGGAACTAATGCATTAAAATCAGACATATATTTCTAGGAATTCCAAATAAATTACACGAATACCGAGAAATTAAATTCGGGTCTTACAATCACTAACATTAGAGTTCGGCGTATCAGTCTCACCATATCTCATATGATGTTTGCTGACAATTGTATTGTCTTTGCTAGTGTCAGTATTGCTAGTGCCCTTGGAATGAAAAAGGTTCTCAAAGAATTTTGTGACGCTTTAGGTCAGGTTATCAATTAAAAAAAATCTGGTGTAATTTTCAGCCCGAATACTCCTCACAAATTTCGACACATGTTAGCTCACAATCTTCACATGAGTATTCTGGACCAAGCCAGTGTTTACCTAGGGCTCCCCACAACTTTTGGGCGATCCAAGGGGCATTTATTTTCATCCATCATTGATAGGGTCAAGAACAAACTTCAGTTGTGGAGGGGTAGATTTTTGAACAAAACTGGTAGGGAAGTGCTTCTAAAAGCAGTGATCCAAGCGATCCCCTCATATGTCATGGGGTGTTTCAAGCTTCCTAAATTTGTGTGTAAAAAGATTGCTTCTATTATGGTAAATTTTTGGTGGGGCCAATCCGAAAGCGGAAAGAGGATTCATTGGGTAAGTTGAGATACTTTATTCAACAACAAAGAGGTGGATGTTTTAGGGAGCTTTCTAACTTCAATCTAGCTCCCCTGGCAAAGCAAGGATGATTGATTTTGCAAAATCCAGACTCCTTGTGGAGTAAGTTGGTTAAGAGTATTTACTTTCTTAGGGGTGATTTCTTGATGGCCTCCATGGGATATCGTCCTTCCTGGGCTTGGCGTAGTTTAATGGCAGGTCGACTAGTGCTTCAAGCAGGACTTAGGTGGCAAGTGGGCAATGGTAGATCCATAGATCCTTGGTCGGATGCTTAGTTACCCTCCAATGTGGGGTTTCGGGTCCTCCTTCGGAAGCCGTCAAATTGTGAATGGAGTAAAGTGACAGATTTTATTCAAGATAGTCCTAAGGAGTGGAATATTCATAGGCTTGCTCAGGCCTTCCCACTAGAAGTCGTCGATCAAATTACCCGAATTCAAATCAGCCAATCAAATGCGCTAGACTAGAGACTTTGGCATTACCAGAAAAATGGGGTTTACTCGATATGATTGGGCTATCATCGCATGCAGGAGCTTCACCCGATTGGGAGAATGGTCAGACCTTCCTCTTCTCAAGTTCTATCCTTAGCTAGCTGTAAAGCAATTTGGAACCTCAGGCTTCCCCCAAAGATTGTCTGGTTCCTATGGAGATGTTTGCATAGAGGCCTCGAAGTGTATCGCGAACTTCACAGGAGGAGAATTGTGGCAAATAACTCTTGTCCTCTTTGTGGTAAAGGTGAGGAATCGGTCTATCATATGTTGCTGGAATCTGACCGTGCTCAGTGCACTTGGCTGTGTTCTCAATTGGGTATTCGATCAAGCATGAGCTCAGTTGGAGATTTTGGGGAGTGGTGGTCCTCTTGGGTTGGTAGCCCTCTCTCTAAAGAGAGGAAGAATTAGATCTTGAATCTTGTAGCATCAACTGCTTAGAGTATTTGGAAGGCTCAAAACACGAGTCTCTTCCAAGGGACCTCTTTGCTCCATCCATCAAGCAAATAGTCTTGTTTTCGAAGCATTAGGAGGTCTTAACATGGAAGTTCAGAGTGAGGTTTTTTATGGACAGTCAAGGCTGCCCCCCCCCCCCCCCCCCCCCCCCCCCTTTTGGAAACCTCATCCTTTCTCTTGGGTAATGTTTAATGTGGATGGATCCTCGACAAGTGAGGGTAGGAAGGCCAACACTGAAGGTATTGTGCACGATGATCGGGGGCGTATTTTGGGAGGCTTTGTGCAGGCTCTTCGTGGGGGCTCTCCTTTGGTGGCGGGAAGCCCTTGCTGTTTGTAGCGCTTTTAACATCGCTATATCCTTAGGTTGGCTACAAGTGATAGTGGCAACCGATGCCCAAACATTGGTGGACTCCCTTGCAAGATCTACTAGTGTGGTGCACTGGGAGATTGGGGCCGTGGTGGATGATATTCGCAAGGTCTTGGCGTGGGAAGAGGGGTTTCCTATTTTCCATACTCCGAGAACTGCCAATTCGTATGCTCGCCGCCTAGCTGCTTTTAGGTCTGCCTTGCATAACCGGAGGTGTTTTGATTTGGTCTTTCTCCCTCCTTGGGGGTGTAGAAGAATTCTTGTTCAGAGAGGGGAGTCTCCCCCCTAGTTTTTTATGGTTCTAGATTTCTTTTTTTAAAAAAAGAGTATCAATATTATAGGCAAAATTTACAAAAATATTGTTGGAACTGTAAAAGTGGCAAGAAAATCCTCTAAATGACCTCGAAATGGAAATCTGAGTTTGGAGAATTATCTTTGGCAATTCAACCTAGATCAGTCTCGTCAAGCTACCCAAATTTATATATTATAATAATCAATTGGCCTTCTAGATAAAAAGTTATGTCCAAAACAAGTTCTGTTATTGGGTATCGATATGGGTATTGAGCAGGTGTATCGACCACGTGTATCAAACAATATTGACATGTATTGATTTGCACGCATAAAAACTTCATTTTTTTTGTGTTTTTTTAAAGATAATTTATACTAAAGCATCCATTAAAAGAGAAGAGAGGGCCTATTGTTCCCCGAGTCTGTCTTGAAGAAGAGGAAGAGAAGTGAGGAATGGGCTTTGGCCAAGAAACAACCCGAGGAAGCACAAAAGAAGAAGAATGCCGAGAACCGCAAGTTCATCTTCAAGAGGGCTGAACAATATGTGGAAGAATACACAGAACAGGAGAAAGAGTTGATCAGATTGAAGCGAGAGGCCAAGCTGAAAGGAGGTTTCTATGTTAACCCAGAGGCCAAATTGTTGTTTATTATCCGTATCCATGGTATCAATGCGATGCACCCGAAAACGAGAAAGATTTTGCAACTTCTACGTTTGAGACAGATATTCAACGGTGTGTTTCTCAAAGTGAACAAAGCAACCATGAACATGTTGCAGAGGGTTGTGCCTTATGTGACCTTTGGATATCCTAATCTAAAAAGTGTGAAGGAGTTGATTTATAAGAGGGGTTATGGAAAGCTAAACAAGTAGCGGATCGCGTTGACTGATAATTCAGTTGTTGAACAAGCCCTTGGCAAATATGAAATAATCTGCATGGAAGATCTGATTCATGAGATCATGACAGTGGTACCTCATTTTAAGCAAGCAAACAATTTCCTGTGGCCGTTTAAGCTAAGTGCTCCATCAGGAGGCTTGAAGAAGAAGAGAAACCATTACGTTGAAGGCGGAGATGCTGGAAATCATGAAGATAGTATTAATGAGCTAATCAGGAGGATGGACTAGGGATTACATCCTTTTTCACCGGTGCCTCTCTCGTTGAGTTATTTCCAATTTTCAATCAAATTTTTGCAGCAACTATTGACATTAAAATCACGAACTATTAGTTCCATCTATTTACTTCGTTTGTTGGCCAAACTATTGACATGCTTTTGGTTGCCAAAAAAAGAAAAGAAGTGAAAAACTTCATGAGATATAAAGATGAGAAGAGTAGGAAGCTTCTCCAATCTCATACGCACATACGTAAATCTCTTTTTTCAAACTTTTCATAAATAAGGAATTATATGAAAATAATCATAAGGGCATTATGAGAAGGGTTTTTAAAGGGTGAGTATTTTGAGAACAAAGCCAAACTATAGGGGTAATAAGGGAAACCCCTCCCCCCAAAAAAAAAAAAATTAAATAAAAATATAAAAAAAACAAAAAAAAAAACAATTGTTTATATCATCATTGTCGTCAGATTATGATGCGTGGTACCTTAATAACCCAAACCGCCTGTTTCCATATTCGCTCCCGCTCTCAAAACCCGCTCTCACGGTTTGAGAGCGAATTTGTCGTGGGAGTGCGGTTTTTAAATCAGTAGCACACAGTTTTGCATTTCATAAAAGCGGTTTTGCATTTGGTAAAGTCTGATGACACATAAGGGAAAAGATTGGTAGTCTTTTCACATGTTTTTTTTTTAAAAAAAAATTTATAATCATGTGTAAAGCTGTTAGATTCTCACATACTTGTCTTTTCAATTTTTTAAATTTATTCAGTTTTAATTTTCTTTATATACTCTTAACATGAAGGAGTACTGGTCCAACCACAATAACTCCAAAATTTTTCACAGATGGAAGGATAGAATAAACACGTGGAGATGTTTGATATTTTAACAGATTAAAAAAATCAAAATCAGAAGATGTTTGACATTTGTAGCTGCCAGGCGCTGCATCTATGGAAGATTGTGACTGGGGCTAGCAAAATCCTTCTACATAATACCGAAAGAAAGAAACATATGAAAATAAAATAAATAAAGATGAGAGGTGTTTGGTTACTTAGGTAACCTATATTTCTCCAAAGAAACATATGAAAATAAAATAACCTATATTTATCTTTCTTTATTAATAAAACAATAAAAATAAATGAACTCTATCTTCTCTCTTTTAAAATTGATTATGTTTTTTTCCCATATATTATTTTAATATGATTTTTTTAAAAAGTAATTTTATTTTAATATGCCGATGCTTTGGAGGCGCTCTCGACCATATCCTAAATTAAAATTTGATGCTCCCGCTTCGTTTTGGTTACTTAGTGGGGGTACTCTTAAGCTAGGTCCCACATCTTCAAGTGGTGTGGTGGGTCCACCAAGAAATGACCATCCAATCCCACTTTTGTTTGCTCCACAGCCAAAATAGACTTGAACCCCCCCCAAAAAAAAATAAGTCGCCAAATGCACAAGTATGTTTTAGTTTGCAGCCGCACTCTATCCCTAAAGATGAGGAGTCTCTATTTGAATCCTTTCATACAGTTGAGGCTTCCGCTCCAATTTCGCGCCTTCAGAGACTCTTGTTCTTCTTCCCATTCTTACATTTGCAAATGTAACAGAAGAATAAGAAAATTTGGATCGATCTCAGCTCGTTTGAACAATTCTGAAGAAACAAAGCAACAACAACAACAACTCAATCTATCTGTTCTTCGCTTTACACTCGGTCGGTAGAGTCTGTTATTCTCCTCTCAAGCATTCTTATTAAATCTCCTTCTCTATTTGATTTTTATATGTTTGTTGGGGAATTTGGGGTTCAGGGATTCCTGGGTTTGACGAATCAATCTTACCCAGATGGATTGGGTACGGTTTTGGTTCACTTCTCCTCCTGAACCATTTCGTGGGTTCGAATTCCACCATCACCCCAGCACAGCTTGTAAGCAAATCCTTACACTGGGATTACAGTTACTGCAATTCTTGTTGGGTTTCTGTTAATTTTGTAAGTTGGTTTTAATTTTTAATTATTATTTTTCTTCTCATGGTGTAGAGTTCAGAAGCTTTGGGACTTTCTTTGGCAGCCTTCTCTATTGCACTTCCCTACCTTGGAAAATTCCTCAAGGTTATTCATAAATGGTTCTGTTGTTTCTTTCTGTATTCATCGATTGATCTGTGTGTGCATTATTTGTTGGTTAGTGAATTATCAGGCTTTAGAGCCCAAGAATTTTCGATTGGATACAGTATAGAGAACCAAATTAGCTCAGATATACTCCTTGCTCCGTACTCGTGGTTTATATGAACAAAATAGATAGACTCATCCAGTTGTGAGAGGGAGATTCTCTTAGCATTGTTAAGGAAGCATTCATTTGAGGGAGGGGTTGTGTTTATGTTTCTGGCGGGTAGAGAGCAGTCCTAAAGAACTAGAAATTGGAGGAGAAAACTGAAAACCTAGTTGGATTGGAAATGATTGGGTGATAGGAAGGTTTTATCTAATTCCAGACTTTAATGGGTTCTCCTTAGATTGTTCTTTTCTGCCTGGCTTTGGTGACACCTATAGGGATGACTGTGGATGAACCTTCAAGGTGTTTACTGGACCCAATTGTTTGAATGGCTCAAACAAGGTGGAGTGCAGTCCTAAAGAACTAAAAATTGGAGGAGAAAACTGAAAAACCTAGTTGGAGATTGGGTGATAGGAAGGATTTATCTAATTCCAGACTTTAATGGGTTCTCCTTAGATTATTCTTTTCTGCCTAGAATTGGTGGCATCTATAGGGATGACTGTGGATGAACCTTCAAGGTGTTTACTGGAGCTGGACCCATTCAAACACTATTTCTTACGTTTACGCTCTTGTAAACTCTATTTTTTTCTACCTTTGTAGCTCTATTTTGATTAATATCACTTCAAGATTATCGATTTTTTTTTTTTTGGTTTCAATGGCTCAAACAAGGTGGAGGCTCCCATGCATGTAGGAGGACCGAAGTTCCTCTGCTGTATCTTTATGGATCCCTTTTGAGGGGAAAGCCTGAAAGTTTAATATTATCAAATATCAACCACATTATCTATTAAAGAGACCCAGTTTCAGAGTGCATCTTGGCCAACCTCAAAACCAAGACAGAGTTAGTTGGTCCTGACTTGACCAAGCCACTGGTACATTTGCATAAAGTTCACTGTATTTTGGTTTTGTATCAGTACACCTTGAAACCTTATCATCCCTTCCCCAAAGTCATCCAAAATTGGCTGGAATTTGAAACCTTTCCCATATCACGGACATGGGCTGTGGTTCAGACTGCTGAATGGAAAATATTGTTTTAAAGTCAATAGCAACATGATAAATGGAGAAAAATAAACAATGAAAGAACAAGAAACACAAGGTTTATGTGGTTCCTCATGGACTCACTGTATGTCCACAAGCAAAGACAATCTCAAAGTTTCCATATATGTGATGATTACAAAGAGATCAAATAAGTTTCAACACCAATCATAGATGTCTAGAATAAAATATCCTAGTCCCAATCATACCCCAAACAGAGGTTCCACAAAAAAAAAAATAGAAGGTATTGGTGATTTTTTACATGGGAAATCATGCCCACATTATGCTTCGAGGGAGCTGCTCCCAACCCTGCCTGGAGCTACCCCAGTAGCATTTATGGAGACTTTTAGCCCCCTCTAACAATTGCTGGGGATCATAGGGACAAGGGTTTGAATTTGAGACAGAAACATAACATAGACTTTTTTTTTAAAATTGTCATATCTTATTGCAAACCAATCAGTATGGCATTTAGTTGGACAAAGGTGCTATACATAGACAATCTTTGTAAATAAGGAGTTCCATACCTTATTCTATTCTCTTTTATCCTTATAAACTATATTATTTACTTATCACAAGAGATACAACTTACATAGTTGCAATTGCTTTTGTGCTCTCTTTTGCTTATCAAGACTCAAGAGTTAGTTCCAGTTTTGGTCTCTTGTACAGGATATTTTACATTTTTTCTTGTGCTTTCTCTTGGGACGTTTTCTGTTACCTTATTCTCTAAAAATTTAATGGTGTTTCTGTGTTACCATAACAGTTATAGGTGAAGGAAGTATTGTGTGAATTTTGGAAAAGTGAGATGGAATAAGAAACATCAAATCTATCCATTGAGTGATAAACTGGATTAAAGCCCCTGTTTTTCAGATTAAAACTTATCCATGTGGACTGTAGAACCCATAATGCCAACATTTTTGTAAATGTCAACAGCTCTGACCATATAATGCCTACCTAATAGTTCATAAAATTGTGCAGGGTATGACTCCAATGGATCAATCAACTCTCCCTGATGGCAACGTGCAAATCTTTGTTATGTCAGAGAATCTTTCAGATACTCAAAAGGAGGATTTGGCTTGGGGAACATATATTTTATTACGCAATACAAACACCATATCAGTGGTAATATCCTGAAATCAACTCCTATTGAATCCACTTTTATTCTTTCTCTTTCCTCCCACGTAGTGAACTCTCCTTGCTGCATCAGGTTTATAAAATCAAACACATGAAAAATGATGATGCAGACTCAATTTATTTTTCCAAATTACACAAAAATCCAATGTAAATATAAATCTGGTATACCTTTAAGTTTCGAGCACTATACCTGTTTTTGAGTTATCAGTCATTGTTGGTACATAAACGTTTTTCTCATTTACCAGCTTATATCAATTCAAGATGCCCGTCTCGAGCTATCAGTCATTGTTGGTACATTAATTTTTTCTCATTTACCAGCTTATTTCAATTCAAGATGCATTATGTGTACGTGGCTATTGGAATACACCGGAAGATGTATCAAAAGCTAGCATAATTGATTGGTTTAAGAGACAAATTGATCAACTTGGCCTTTCTGATCTGAAGGACACACTCTATTTTCCTCAGAGTCCAGGTAAATGTTAAGTTGGCCCCTTTTCTCTGGTTCTCAGAATGCAGGTGGGGGCCTATGTTCTGTTTCACAGAAGGCAAGAATCCCACCTGTTGGAGTGGGTTTGTCTATCTTTAATATTTTAATTGCCGCACATAACAATTTCCTTTATTTTTTGTATTGTAAATATGAAATATGATTAGTTTCTTAATGGGGTATTAGAGGATTCTTTACTTCCATGTGAGCTGCAAACCCAAATGGATCAGAAAATCAAGATGATTTGTAAAAAGGTGAAACAGGTTTCTTATATTATTTTAAAGAGACTCCTAGGTATTGTAGTTCTAAGTAGAATGCCTGTTGGTTTCTTGCTGAAATGAATGGAGAGAATTTATTTATTTTTCATTTCCATAAGATCAGACAGTTTATTTGTTAGAGACGTGTGGGTAAATGCCATTTATTAAAATTCAGTTTGGCAACTAGGGATACATCAGTCATTTGATTTCCCCTCTCTTGGTTGGTAACTTTGTTCCAAACAAGAATGCTTTTCTCAGGGTTTGAGCAGTGTAGTCAAAATGTCGCCAAGGCAACGCCTAGCCAGGAACCCTATCGCCTAATTAAGGTCTAGGCCAGCTCACATTAAGATGAGGTTTCCTAGTGGTGCCTATGCCTCATCTCTCGGGCACTAAAGTGTTACTTACAAAGCACTGAAGACCCACATAAAGTCAGATGTATATGTGTGTGTTTGTGCGCGCGCACGCACGCGTGTGTGTTTTATTTTTAACTTTTAGTTTTCTTTTTTCCAATAATATATACTATATTAGTTTTTCATAAATTTAACAGAATATGTATGGTACATTTTGGTTGCCTAGGGAACCCGTGTCACCTGGACACTTTGACTACATTGGGGTTGAGCCCATTATTTATTTTTGTCATCGTTTGGTGTAGTTTTCTGATAACAATATGGATGACTAATTATTATTTTCAGATTCTGGACTTTGGGTTATGCTCCCGAAGGGGACTCGCTCTCTTCTGGTACAACCAGTGCTGAGAGCTCCAAACTCAAGTGCCAATGAGACAAAGGAGATTGAGGGGCTTGTCATGTTGGCTTCTAGCATGAGTTATGCATACAGCAATAAAGACAGAGCATGGATAGCAGCTGTTGCAAACAAATTTAGAGGTGAGAACACATGTACATATTTCTAATTGATCAAGTCTTCTTTAATATATTGTTATTGAATGAAGGAGTTTAATGGAAAATCTGCTCCGTTTCTTCTCATTTGTTTGAATGCATGTGAGTGAGTGTGTTTGTGCCAGTGTATGTATGTATGCCCACGCAATTTCAATCCAGCTGGTACACAATCTTCTTATTCATTTTGTAGATCGTTTTGAAAATAGTGTGCGTGCCTTGTGTAAGAAGAATGCCAAGTTGAATAAATTGTTGATGAAAGTTGTCTCATGCATCGACTTCTGTATCGAAGACCACAAGAGAGAGAGAGAGAGAGAGAGCATATTAAACCATTGTATCCATGTTTAAGAAGGACTATGGGCATTTAGATAGAGTGAAATATTAAAAAATGACAAACTTATTTATATTTAAAAGGTAATTGAGAGAAATAAATATCGATGTTTAAGGACTATGGTCATTTAGATAGAGTGAAATATTCAAAAATGACAAATGTTGCAAAAAAAACAAATTGAACTTTTGTATAATTAAAAGATAATTAAGAGAAATAAAGACAATCTTCAAAACTTGTTTTCCTTTTTTTCCCCCAATAATGGTAATAGAAATATGTATATAAATATTGAAAGAAGAAGTGGTACATGTGAAAGGCTAGGGTTCACAAGAGAGTGAATTCGAGCCCTAACCTAACTAGAATGGAAACAAGAAAAAGCAAGACAATAATGTAAGAATAATGTTACAAAGAAAATATAACCAAGCTAAGTTAAAATTCTCGAGGATGGAACACCAGTGCTTCAAGAGAAGGCTGGCCCATTGGCAGGTACGGGCCGCAGATGAAGAGGAGTCCTCGAAGACCCTTGAGTTCCGTTCGTTCCAAAGAGACCAGGCTATTGAAGCGAGTATCAATAGACCTCCTTTGAAACCCTCTTCCCTCAATAACATCAAGAACTTACAGGATAAGAGACCATGCAGTGTTGAATATGTTAAAACATTGAATGCTCTAAAAAAAATTTGGAATTTGTATGGTGTCTCCAGACTTTTAGAAGAACTAACGACTTAGCCAAATCTTTGCCATGGGATGGTGTAAATAGAGTGGTTGTAAAATCGGAATTCCTTTCTTAGAAATTTGTAACTCTTTGCTTATTTTTAATTGAATTTGTTATGTATTTTAAAGGGTTTATGTAATCTAATTATTGTGTTCAATGTGTAATATAGGAGTTTAAAATAAGAATGTATAAACATCTACAATGTTGGAATATATTAGGGATAACTTAAGAAGAATAAACTCTTTCAAAAGATTTTAGTATGTTTACGATAACTCGAGAACGTCGTGGAGATTTGTGGTGGAAATGATTGAAAAATGATTTCTTTTTCTTTTGAAGTAGGAATTTCTTTTTCTTTTGAAGTAGGAAAATGATTAGATTAGACTACATATATCTTCAATTGGAGTTGGGGATGTTAAACAATCCAATAAAATAAAGATAAACACAAAAAATAAGAAAAGAGGAGGCTAGGGTTTCATTGATGCTGTCTAATACAATCAAATACTAAAAGTGTATTTAACCTAAATACAAAGAGACTATATATAGGCTAAAGAAAGGAAGCTGAAAAGGCAGGGAAATAAAAGGACTATTCTACCCTTAATAAACCCTTAATAAACAACCCTATATTTCTTAACATCCCCCCTCAAACTCACGATGCGGCAGCTACAAACATCGAGAGTTTGCCAACTAGAAAACGAAAACGGGAAATAGAATGCGACTTGGTAAAGAAGTCTGCAATCTGCAAAGAAGAAGGAACAAAAGGCAAAGTAATGGTGCCATGCTTGAGATGATGACGAGTAAGGTGACAATCAATCTCAATGTGCTTGGTTCGTTCATGAAAAACCGAGTTGTGAGCAATCTGAATAGAACTCTGGTTGTCACAATACATAGGAGTGGGATGAGAAAGAGAAACCCCCATATCTGCAAGTAACCAACGTAACCAAACAATCTCGTTGGTAGTAGATGCCATAGCACGATATTCTGCTTCGGTTGAAGATTGAGAAACAATAGATTGTTTCTTGCTCTTCCAAGAAATAAGAGAATCACCCAAAAAGATACAGAAACCAGTAACAGACTTGCGATCTGTAGGATCACTGCCATGATCAGCATCAGAGTATGCACGTAGCTCCAAGGAAGAGGTGGATGGAAGTAAAAGACTCTGAAAGACTGTACCCCGAAGATATCGCAAAATACGAAGAACAGCTGCCCAATGAACTGTAGTAGGAGAAGCAACAAACTGACTAACAACATGAACAGCATATGCAATATCTGGACGAGTTATAGTGAGATATACCAAGCTCCCAACAATAGTACGGTATAAAGTAGGTTGTGACAAAGATATACCATCAGACGAAGAATACTTTGCGTTAACCTCAATGGGAGTATCAACAGTCTTATTATCAATAAGTCTAGCCCGCTCAAGAATATCTGCAACATATTTCGACTGAGAAAGAAGATAACCTCTGGGTGAGTATGCTACCTCAATACCCAAGAAATATCGTAGGGAACCCAAATCCTTCATTTCAAACTGTCTAGCTAACTCTGTCTTCAAAACTGAAATGCCATCAATATCATCACCAGTAATAATCATGTCATCAACATATAAAGAAAGAATGATACGACCTGCATCAGTACACTTAACAAAGAGAGCAGAATCATGACTACTAGGAGCAAATCCAAGGGAAGAGATCACAACAGAAAATTTCTCAAACCAAGCACGAGGTGCTTGTTTAAGACCATATAACGCTTTCTTGAGCTTGCAAACATACCCAGAATCATGAGAAACACCAGGAGGGGGCACCATATAAACTTCTTCTTGAAGATCTCCATTCAAGAAGGCATTTTTAACATCAAGTTGACAGATATGCCACTGACGAACCGAAGCTACTGCAATAAGAGTACGAATAGTAGTCATTTTCGCAACAGGAGCAAATGTCTCCTCATAATCCATACCATACTGTTGAGAGTACCCTTTTGCAACTAATCTAGCTTTGTATCGCTCAATAGATCCATCAGAATTAGTCTTGATCTTATACACCCAACGACAACCAACAGCACTCTTACCAGGAGGTAGAGGAACCAAATCCCAAGTACTTGTCTTATGCAAAGCAGAAAGTTCCTCATCCATAGCTTGCTGCCAAAGAGGATCAAGAATTGCCTCTTTATAGGAAGAGGGCTCAGAGAGACAATGAATAGAAGCTAAAAAGGAAGTAAAAGATGAAGAATGACAAGAATAAGCAAAATCTGGTAACTTTGTGGACTTACGAATGCGTATGGATTGACGTAGAGGTGGATCCACAATCTCAGACGGAGCTTGATGGACCATAGGAGAAGAGGGAGCTTCAGGTGTGCCGGAGAGCAAAGTGTCAGTACCTGCAGAATGATCAGTACGAATCCGTCGAGTATAATGTAAAGGTAACGGGGGAAGAACATGAGAAGGGGTATTTGAAGTACTAGGAACCTGAGATGACAAACTATCAGAATCCTCAGAAAAATGATCTATACGAACAAGATCAGATCTAGTCAAAGCATGAGTGGTGGATGGAATAGAAAAGAAAGGTATATGTTCGAGAAAAACAACATGACGAGACACATAAAGTTTCTGAGTAATTGGATCAAAACAACGATACCCCTTTTTACCTTCTCCATAACCAAGAAAGACACAAATAACAGATCGAAAGGACAACTTGTTGCGTTTTACATGAGGACGAAGAACGAAACAAGTACAACCAAAAACTCTAAAGAAAGAATAATCAGGAGCATACCCATACAACTTTTCGAAAGGAGACAGACCTGAAATATGAGAAGATGGAATTGTATTAATCAAACTTACAGCAGTAAGAATAGCTTCACCCCAAAACACACTAGGAACTGAGGCAGATAACAAGAGAGAACGAGCTGTTTCAACAATATGCCTATGTTTTCTTTCAGCAACACCATTTTGTTCAGGAGTATCTGTACACGAAGTTTGGTGAATAGTTCCATCTAAGGCAAGCAGCTCACAAAATTTATGAGAAGTGTATTCCCCACCCAAATCACACCTAAAACATTTTATAACAGCAGAATGTTGAGTTTTGACAAGAGCTCGAAAGGCTGTATATATCTCAAAGAATTCAGAACGATGTTTCATTAAATAAACCCAACAATAACGAGTATGATCATCAATAAAAGAAACATAATATCGAGACCCTCCTTTTGTGGCAACAGGAGAAGGTCCCCATACATCAGAATGAATCAAATCAAATGGAGAAGAAGAAACATAAATACTTCGATTAAAAGGTAAAGCTGAAAATTTTGCCAGTTTACATCCACTACAATCAGAAATATCATGAGTTTTCAAATTTCCTAAAACCCCTGTAGATGCCAAAAATCTCAAACGAGAAGACGAAACATGACCAAGACGAGAATGCCATAAATAAAAACTAGAAGAAGAAGAACTCAAGTGAAAAGAAGACAAATCAACACTAGTAGCAATAGCAACTGGCACTTTTAATTCATCCAAAATATATAGTCCCCCCTTCCTACGGCCTGTCCCAATCAGCTTCTGAGACTGCAGATCCTGCACATAACAAGAAGAAGATGAAAAGGTGACTAAATTACCAGAATCACATAATTGACCAACAGAAGCAAGATTTAATGTGAGTTTCGGAATATGATAAACATTAGGGAGAGACAAGTGAGGCGTGACAACAGAGCCAACACCTGCTAAAGGCATAGGAGTGCCATCAGCAGTCATGACAGGAATAGAAGACGAAGGAGATACAGAAGCAAAAGACGAAGAATCTGGAGACATATGATGTGAAGCTCCAGAATCCAAGACCCATATAGAAGATGACATACCTGAAGAATTGTGAGGCAACTGACCTACGTAAGAAGAAGCAGACATAGCTTGTGGCTGTGAGGAGAGAAACTTCTGAAATTGCTCAGCCAGAGTACTATGATCGGTGAAAGGACCTGATGAAACTACTGCTGCAGTATTAGACTGTGGTGGTTTGTAACCCTGAAGTGGTCTATAAGCATTAGATTGTGACTGGTTGCCAGGCTTCCAAGCTTGAGATTGCTGCTGTGATTGATTCTGTTGTCTCAACTTAGGACATTGAGCCTTCCAATGGCCTTTCTGCTTACAGAAACTGCACTCGTCAAAGGCAACTCTTGTATAAGGCTTATTCTGATTATTAGAGGGTGGCTTAGAAGGTACTACTAACACAGAAGGATTAGAAGTAGAAAGAATTCCCTTTTCAGAATGAGACTTAAAACGTATTTCTTCAGCCATAACTCACTGACAACTGAGTCAACAGAAGGAAGTGGAGAACAATGCAAAATTGAACCTCTAAGTCCTTCAAAATCACTGCGAAGTGCCGTTAAAAACTGTACCAACCGTTGCTGTTCTCTACGATCAATATAGGCACCACATGCCTTTAATTCTGTCGATTCTGTAAGAGCCAATTGATCCCAAAGATTTGTCATAGCAGAATAAAACTCCTGAATACTCATATTCTTCTGCTGAAGAGCTCGTATGTCATTCTCTAATTGATATTGCTTTGCAAAATTTGATTGAGTGAATAACCTCTGTAGATGATCCCAAACCTCCTTTGCTGTCTCATACTTCGCCAACTGTGTACCAATGGAATGTTCAACAGAATTGTTAATCCAAGTAATAATTTTCGCATTGTTTGCTTCCCAGGCATCTATCAAAGTTTCATAACCCTCATCAGTATTCTTGGGTTTCACAGAAGTTCCACTAACATATCCCCACATCTTTTTACCCTTAAGAAAATTTTTCATCACATAACTCCAATACGAATAATTCTTTCCATCCAATCTCACACTCATAGACTGAAATTTAGCTCTGATACCATGTTAAACAATCCAATAAAATAAAGATAAACACAAAAAATAAGAAAAGAGGAGGCTAGGGTCTCATTGATGCTGTCTAATACAATCAAATACTAAAAGTGTATTTAACCTAAATACAAAGAGACTATATATAGGCTAAAGAAAGGAAGCTGAAAAGGCAGGGAAATAAAAGGACTATTCTACCCTTAATAAACCCTTAATAAACAACCCTATATTTCTTAACAGGGGAGAGTGTGAGAATTGGGTACCAATGTTAGAATTAAGATCATGATCATTTGATCAAGCCACAATTCTGGAAACATTGATAAACAAAAGGAAAAAATCATGACTTTCGCAAATTGGTATCGCCAAGTATAGTATGTCTCAGAGCTGCTGGGGATATCTTTATTTTGATTACCTTAATTCCTTTGATTTCTAAGAAACATACCCTTATCATTTTTGGCTTTTCAAGTAAACCCCACAAAGTTGCTTATTCTCTGAACGGTGCACCGAGTTACAGTTGGCCATAAAAAAATTATTGAATACACTTTACCGATAAAAAATGTTTAAGAACATTTTCCCCTTTTTAATCTT
Source organism: Tetracentron sinense (assembly GCA_015143295.1). Lineage (NCBI taxonomy): Eukaryota > Viridiplantae > Streptophyta > Magnoliopsida > Trochodendrales > Trochodendraceae > Tetracentron > Tetracentron sinense. The sequence continues at coordinate 25,778,548 of CM026572.1, read as the reverse complement.
TTTCCGTCAAATATTTTTTAACAATATAACATGATAGTCCATGGATTCGATACGGAGGTTAAAATTTCACTCTATGCAATGTAATATCTCCGAACAAAGACGTCAGTTAACAGACATGAATCTCCTCTTCAGTTGCAGAAATATAAGAACACTAGGGTCTCTACAAAAACTTCTCCAAGCCATAAACCAGATTCTGCAAAGAAAAAAGAAAATTGTAATTCAAGCAGGGCTGAAGCACATAATGCTAGAAAAGAAAAGATCAGAGACAAAAATTGAAATGAGTGATTACCTTGAGGCGCACGACCTTCCTAATGGCCAGCACTAGGCCTGGCATGAGACACTGCACATCCGTGATATCGTGTTTGAGAGAGTAAACCTGGAAGTTCATATGCATCAGATTACTATGTCATTAAAAAAACTATCTCAGTTTTGATTTTTAAATTTGAAAAATATATGATTCCAGAAAACCCACCTCCCCTGGGCCGGAGAAGTGAATCGTTGTACTAGAGGGAAGCCCCGGAAGGACCAAGCTGTGCACGCGGACCCCATCCTCTCCAAGAACTTGACCCCTTGCCTTATTAGACAGAGTGATAATGACCCATGTCATAATGCTCAAAACAAAACAATATCTTGACAGTTTTGTATTATATGAGGTTCCTGTTGAATATGTTGTACTGATTTGATTCCTCATTAATGAAAACGAGGTCTTCATTACCTTTTTTTATCTTAGATTCTAGTTGAGTAACATGGTGAATTTCCTTTGATTTTGTCATCATCTGTGGATAAGCTCATTTAATTTCAAGGAACAAAATGCAATACCATGTCTTTCGGTTTGAGTTTCTTACCAAAATGTTTGTTGAAAGGTCTTCTCTGTTGTAAATCTGACCGAGATTAGAGAGGTTGTTGGCGATTTGGACTGCACCGGGTGATGGAAGATCCTGTCCACAGAAGCCAAACTCAGTACTTTATTTTGTTTTCACACTAAATCTCACTCCAAACCTTGAGTTAAAATATCATGTCTACTATAACAGAAAAGTATATAGAGTCTCTGAATATTAGAAACTTGAACAGTAGTTTTCTAAGAGCAGGGAAGGATTTCAGGGCCAAACTCGAATGCCTTCTTCTCAAGACATCTTGTAATTATGAAGCTCAGAAAGAACCATTTTTACTAGTACATTGTTGTAATTAAAAAAGAGAAACAATTCAAGAAATAACAATTAACTTATACATTGCTGCTTGTTAAACTCGGATCTTCTTTTTGGAAGGTAAGTAGACTTGAAACTTAACCGTTTATTGGACTCGATCCAGTTTTAAGTTGACATGATAAAAGCTCATTTTGGACGAGACTGATCATTACTCAAGTTGAATTATAAACTCAAATAAAAGAATATATGATTGATTTCATTTAACTTGACTTGACTTGGTTGAGCCATAATAGGGCTATTTTCTTGTATCCAATCCCCTTTTCCCCACTATTTGCACTTTCTGTATCTATAGTGACATTATATCTCAAACATTGATATTGGGACTTCATAGAAATTAGCTCAATTGAATAACATATTAGATCCTATATCAACTCTTATTGACTTGATTGAATCTTCAAATTTGCTCAATTGGATTGACTTTTCATTTATACTTTTGGAACTTTTGGTTACTGGTGTAACTTACTGATGCATTTGGCCTTGATTCAACAATCTCCACATTGTTGTAGTGGAAGGAAGCTGAAATGGCAGCTTGCTGCAGGAGTATAGATCCTATGGACAGTGTCGGGGCAATCAGACAACCCTGATTAATACCGAAAAAACAAAATGTAAAAAAGCTGATTCGGAAAAGTTTGAACTGTGTTTTTCTCAAACACAAAATGGAAAGAAAAATGAAAGGGATAGAAGTCAAATAAAATAAAAAAATCTCACCCTGAGCTCACCATGCTGGCTTTCTCACAGAATGCAGATAGCGCTGCTACTGTATCCAAGTTAATCCGAGGCACATAAACTACACTTTTCATGCCAAAGGCTGTTGCCTATTCGATAAGAAGAAAGGGAGTATCAACTCTATAAAAGATATAAAAAAAACAAATAGTGCATACCCAGTTCATCAGCAACTGCTGGAAATTTAGAACAATCTTCAATACAAGTTCCATTATTTGTATGTTTTCAGAAAGTTTTGAAAATTTTGAGCATTTTGTCCAGAGAGTTCAAACCTGTTTCACATTGTCATAAACAGTAGAAGGTTCAGTGAAATCGATGACAACCCCGGTTGCTTTCGACTGCCAAGAACCCCATGAAAAACTTATTTGAGAAACATAACATAATAAACCATTAAATTAAAAACACAAAGGGATAAAAAGAGACTTATACTTTCTCAACATTACCTGAGATATGGAACCCAAAACCATGGTTAGATCCTTTATTATGGGTATCTCCAGAGCCTCCTCCATGTTACACACCTACTCAAGAGAGTGACAACAAATGCTTTATGAAAATAATTACTCAACAATTAAAAAAGAAAAGAAAATGAGAGAGAAAAAAAAGAGAAAAAGAAACCTTTCCAATATCTTCTCCTACAAGATGGGAATCCACAGCACCAGCCACCTCCATCCCTCTAGCTTTGGTCACTGCAACTATTGCAGCCTTTCCTATTTCCTTGGTTGCCCCATTGATGACTACCTCTTTTCCCCAAACACAAGCAAACCCACAAAAAAATATATATATACAAAAAATAAATAAAAAATCCTCAGTTATCCCATAAAAGTGAAATAAATGCAAGAACTAGTGGATAAATTAAATTGTACCTTGATATTGTTTTGAGAAGGTTGCATTGAGCAAGAGATTGGACTCCTGATTTTTATCTTGGGAGTTCTCTTATAGTTTGTGGGATGAAATGGGCAGCTCAAAACTGCCATGGCACTTCAAATCTTTACTACTGTTTCTCAGTTGAAATGAATGAATCCAAGTAGATAAGTTTTGTTTATTTTCTCTGCTTTCTATTCTTCTTGTTTTGAGATAAGGATTTCTGTTTTTTGATAGGCCTAGTTTCGAACTTTTGTCCTCATACTAAAATCATCATGTCTCACTACTACTACTACCACCACAACCACTGATCAGAAGTGGGCCTACACATTGGATGGCTGTGATTAGGGATCAGAAGGGCCTACAGATTGGATGGCTGTGATTAGGGATGGCAACGATCCGGGTTAATCGAGCCCCCCTTTTTGGACGGGTTTGGGAGGTTCGTAAATGGGGTAGGGGCGGGGATGAATAATGATGGATAAACCCGACCCGAGTTCTAGCCTGGGATGGATTTAAGTCGCCGTTCATAAACGGGGTAGGGGTGGGGATGGGTAAACCTGACCCAAGTTCGGGCCCGGGATGGATTTAAGTCGCTGTTCAGAAATGGGGTAGGGGTAGGGGCGGGGATGGGTAATGATGGGTAAATTAGACCTGAGTTTGGGCTCGGGATGAATTTAAGTCACCCTGCTCGCCTCGTTTATAATTTAAATGCCTATTTTACTCTTAAATTAATCTTAAAATTATCTTAATATCTTAAAATTACCTTAAATTAATCATAAAAGTACCTTAACGGGGCGGGACTGGGATGGGCTATGAAGGGTTTTGATAAACAGGGATAGAGTCACCTGCCCCAGCCCGGGTTTGGGGACGTAAATGAGGTAAGAGTCTTCCCATTAGGAGCGAGGTAGGGTTGGAGGCACCCCGGCCCAAACCCACCCCGTTGCCATCACTAGATGTGATTTTGACTCACAGCAAAATTCAGTGTGCTCGACTCATGCAGTCAAAACCCTAGTCAGATCAATTACATGTAAAACACCGTGTTGAAGAAAAATTATATGGTGGACTTGAGATGCATCATTCTCAATGACCCTCACCTCCAATACCATAAACATGGCCCACCAGCTCATCAAACCCACTACCTGATGAATCAACTATCATTCATTTCAGTCTCATTTCTTACTCATGATACTTCACCCAAAAGCAGTCTGTCAATCGAGTCCGATCAATGCAGTCAAAAGCAAAGCCACGTGTACATGGGTTTGAGGGGCCATCGCTGATCATGAATGTTATACCGTTCTATCTTAGGAGACAAAAATCATCATCACCTCTTACTGAAAAGCCTTAAAGTTTCTCCTAAAAGGAACCTAAACCCCACACAAAAAGATCACATTCCTACATTTACTTATTTCTAATCTATCATAACAACATGATTTTCTACACCTTAGTATATATATATACTAGCAGGTGGCACGTGAGCGAGGTAAATGAGTTAATCACAATTAAAAGGGACACGTGTTAACCTGCAGGTGCGATTAAACTCTCCCCGAGTTCAATAGCGGTTGGCACGTGCGATGCACATGAGAGCGAGGGGAAGGAGTTAACCACAGTTAATAGGAGTTAAAAGGGGCACGTGCTCCCCGAGTTCAATCACGATTGACTGTGATTCTATTCTTTAAATAGATAGTGAGCAAGGGGTTATTTGGGAATTAAAGCAAAACATTAAATCATATGTGTAGTTTGGGAAATTGGAAAAATGCTACGCCTGCCTCTCCCATTATAAATTATAATAGTAAAGATAAGATTTAGATGACACATGACAAGTTATTTTCAAATCGGTCCGTTGGATGTAAACATGAATTCCTTGAGAGACACATGATAAAAAAATTCACTACCACCATACTTTAATTTATAAACTATATGATTGGACCTTAATTTGTTAGCATTAAATATGGTTTACTAGGTCTTAACTACGGTATAAAAATACCTAAGTTTTTGACCGTCAATTAGATGGTCTAAAAACGTTGCGCCTAAATTTTTTGTCATAATACTTTCAAAAAGATTTACCTTGACATTTAGGGTATTTTCTTTTTGTAAGACTTATAAGGTCTGGCACTTTGCTACTTCGTTATTTGATAATATGTATTTTCTTTTGAAAATTTGATGTATTATGTTTATTATCATTTTGGTTGCAATTCTGGTAAGACTTCAAATGCAGCAAAATGAATTATTTTAGATCTTATAAAAATGATAAGGCTTGAAATCTCATGATGATAAGAATCAATTTTGTTAAAAACCTTGGCAAAGTGATTCAAATTTCTTAACAACTACCATAACAAAGAGTAAAGTACCAAGCTTTATAAGTCTCATGGTCAAGAACTAGGCTCCCCTCACTATTGGTTGCATGAGTTGGGGGTGACCTGTGCAGCACGTGGAATTTGGTTTGAGCCTAGGCCCACGATTCCCACGTTTATGAAAAAAAAAAGTCTAAATAGAGAACGGACCCTTAATGATCAAATTCTCAAGATAAATGCTAAGAGCATCTCAAACACTAAACTGGAAATTTCTCCATTTTTTTTGTTAGAATGAAGAGATCCCTAAAAATTGTCTTTAGATTTTGAAGCAGCAACTCCAACGCTACTCTCCATTTCTTCCGTACTTCTTCCTTACTTCTTCATACTTAAGTATCACAATTTTTCAAAAGGTTGAGTTATTAAAAGAAAATATTATAAAAAAAGGATGACGAATTCAATACGCTCGCAGATTTGGTGAGCCCTTTCTTCTTCTCTAAATTGTCGATGACATCTCAGGAGCCTATTAGAGCGAAAAGAAAATAATATAAAAAATGGATGACGAGTTCAATACACTCGCCATATTTGGTGAGTCTTTCTTCTTCCCTAAATTGACGATGACATATGAGGAGCTTATTGGAGCTCTAGTTTTTGCTTCACACTCTCTAAACTAATGAAGAGAACCATTTTTGAGAAGTGTTGAAGATGCTCTCACCAGTTGCAAACTTTCAAACTCTTAGTATAATTATAATTGCTACATGTGTTGTTATTTTTTTTCGCTTTACCTTTAGAAGCGATGAAGACTAACTTTCTTCTTTTGATTTTTCTTTTAATCTCTTTAGGTAAAATTTTGAAATGTATGACTTAGGCTAGCACACATGGATAAAACTTCAAGTGAGCACAGTCCATTATGAACCCCAATGAGTATGAGTATGAGTATGGTAACAATATTGTCTCCAACCAAAGGCAATACGACTTACGACCAACTCAATGAAACCCAAAGATTAGTTTATTACATTAATATTATGTTATTAAAAGGCAGTTAGAGACAAACAAAATCCAACAACCGCCCATATACGCGTGAGTTACACCGTCTCTTTCAAACTACGTAAGTATATAGTATATACACACAATGAACAATCCACGGCCCACTAATAATCGTGCGCGATGTACGGCCCGAGTTACGCCACGTAGCGAGATCTGACTCAGTGTTGGTCATGCGTTAGAGTGTCGGTGGCATGGTTAGGTTAAACGTTCAAGACGGAGACAGACACAGAAAGAGAAAGAGAAGGAGAAGGAGAGGGGACCTCGACTAATGGTGTGGATGATCGACGCGTGTCCTTTTTCAAAGAAGGATGACGTAAGCGATTCGATTTGCTTGGTTTCCACGGAGAGATTGACGTGTCTGGGACTTCTTTATTACTTATTTTATTTATTTTTGGGCTGTCTTCATTTAGAATGACAAAAGTTTCGCTATCACATTAAGCTTTTCTCGATCAAAAACAAGACTAAAGGATTAGACAAAAGTTACCAACAGAAAAGCATTGGACACGTTCATTACCAGCTTACCGAATAAATATTTACAAAAATACCAGCGACAGGAGTGCCCCCCCAGAGTTTGATTGGCACTAACCCCACCCCCCACCATCACCCTTAGAAAATGGGATGTGTCATTCACGCGCATTAAGTGGCCGTGATGCAGGAATTCTTTCGCAAAGAAAGGTGTTAGGGAGGTATCGGTAATTAAGAGGAATACTCAAGTGAAAATCAGTCAAAACACACTTCACTTCCGTACTTCAAAAACCCTTAAAGCTTCTTCCTAATTCTAGAATAATGAACCCTTTATTCCTATTTTGACTCACGGTATTTAATAAAAAACAAAGTGTTAGCCTACTCTTACCAGGCCTTTTCTACTTTTACCCTCAACCAAGTGTCTCAATTTTATAAAGTGTGTACTTCAGGGTTAAAAGTATTTTAACATGTTTTTGGAATATTTGGTTGATTGAGATTGAGATTGAGAGAATAAAAAAAACAAATAAGGCTACTCTTTTAATATATACTAACAGGTGACACGTGGTGATACACGTGAAAGCGAAGGGAAGGATTAACCACAATTAATAGGAGTTAAAAGGGACACGTGTTAACCGCTGTGCGATTGAACTCTTCCCGAGTTCAATCGCGATTGATTGTGATTTTATTCTTTAAATAGATAGATAAGGGTAGTTTAGGAATTAAAGTAAAACATTAAATTAAAAATTTGTTTTTATATAGGGGTAGTTTAGAAAATTTTGAAAATTCCCTGCCTCTCCCATTATAATAGTATATATATATATATATATATATATATATATATATATTTAAGACACTTAATTTGTTAAGACTTGAGAAAAAAAAAAAAAACTCTAAAATGGGAAACCAAAGAAAACGTGTGTCTACTGCTGGGGTCGCTGGCTCCCATTTCTATGATGTACACCCCTCCTTTGGTTTAATATAATTTATTTAGTGATCAAAAAAAAGAAAAAAAGAAAAGAAAACGTATGTCTAAGGAGATCGAATCACAATCAATCACGATTGAACTCAAGAGAGTTCAATCGCACCCACATGTCACCACGTGTTCTTGTTAATTCTTAATACTCTTATTAATTATGGTTAAGATTTGCTTAATCATTAGGTTCAACAATCTAATCTTAGTTTTCAAAAAATATTTTTTGATAACCCCAAGTTTTAAAAGATTTATAACATAGAAATATATATATACTAGTGGACGGTACGTGCGATGCACATGCATTTGAGAGAGAGGGGAAGGGGAGAGAGATCGGGAAGAGAGTCTCTAGTGAGAGAATTTTAATATTTTTTTGTTTCTCTTGAAAAATAGTTACAACTTAAGATGGTGTGCCTCTTCCTTGAGAGACAAATAAGGGAGCATGATAGAAGATAAGAATACAAATGTAAAAGAATCGTAAAGATATTGAGGAATTATTGTTTGTTGAATATCCCAACTAACTTTTTTTTATGTAAAATAAGATAACATAATATTTTAATTTTTTTTTATATAGAGTTAAGGGCAAAATAATAAAATTATAAAAAAAATCACCCTTATTATCCATAAGATACCATAAAATTAGGACTTATTAAGGATTTTAAGAAAAAATCTATCAATTTTTTAATCATTTCTCTTATTATAATAATAGTAAAGATATATATATATATATATATATATATATATAAAATCAAGGTTAAATTATTAAATCCTAGGATAGTGAATCTTGCCCCCAGAGGTTAACAGGGGACACGTGGTTGCCTGTGGGGTGCGATTGAGTTCGAGATGAGAGGGAGAAGCAAAGTGGTGTGGTGGATTTGAGTATCCGACTGCAATCCGCCACCCGTTTTGGGTTTTGTTTTGTAAGGTTGAGAGAGAGAGAGAGAGAGAGAGAGTGTGTGTGTGTGTGTGTTTTGTGTGTGTGTGTGTGTGGGTGGTGAGAAGATAAAACAGTAAAAAGAACAGAAAAGCTTTATTTTCCCGATTTACCATTAAACAGAAGAAGCCTTGGAGGCTTCCGCTGTACCCCATATTTTTCTTTGATTTTATTCTTTTTTTATATATAGAGATTCTTTTCTGCTCACACTTCCAATCGCTGGCCATTCGTTTTTATTATTTTCCTCTTCTCTTCTCTTGTCTTCTTCTTCGCCTTTATTCCAGAAGAAAGAAATTCAGATTTTGAAGTTCTTTCTTCTGAATTCCTTTTCCATCCCATCTTTGATTTCTTCATAATCGGAGATTGAAGATTGTTTGGAAGCTTTTGGCTGCATTTGTGTAGAGATCTGAGAGTTCTTCTCTTGGGAAGAACAGAGGGGGTTCTGGTTTTTAAACCGCCGGTGATTTTCAGCAGTTGGGTGCTCAAATTTCGGCGATTTCTATCTGCATTTCGTTTGATTTCTGAGAAATTTGGTTGATTTCTGAATAATATTCCAGAGGGGTGTGTTTGATTTTTCTTCCACCATTGTCGCTTTTGAGAAACCTGCAATTGGAGTAGTCTAATGCTTGGTTCAGAGGTTTTTTTTATCACGTGTTCTTACATGGTGGATCAGAAATGGGTTTCTTTGATTCCATTAGAGATCGTCGGTAAGGGGATTTTGGAGAGATCTGAGATTCTTTCTTCTCTCCTGGGTTACCTCTAATAAGGGAGAACAAGAATTTTTGACATTTCCATAACAGAAGTAGAATCTCAGAGAGCTGAACAAGATCAAGAAGAAGCTGAAATGATGCGAATGAAGGCAAAAACCAAAGGGATGTCTCCTCCAATGAATGGAAGCTCGGCCGGTGGCGGCGGTCCAGAAGAAGTAGAATGGGAGCTAAGACCAGGAGGAATGCTGGTGCAGAAGCGCGACGCCGAATCTGATCGAAGTTCTGTTCCTTCTCCCACCATTAAAGTTAGGGTTAAATATGGCTCATCTTATCACGAAATCCCCATCAGTTCTCAAGCCACATTTGGTAAATTGAATTTCCAAACTCCTGTTTTTCCATGATAGAACACTTAGATTTTGATAAATTTGGAAAGATGAAGAACATGTATTGATGGCAATTGATTTGGGTTGCAGGGGATTTGAAGAAACTGTTAGCGGCTCCGACGGGATTGCATCATCAGGACCAGATGCTGCTATTCAAAGACAAGGAGAGAGATTCAAATTCGTACCTTGACATTGTTGGGGTGAAGGACCGATCGAAAATTGTCCTGGTTGGGGACCCAACTAGCCAGGAAAGACGGTTCCTTGAGATGAGGAAGAATGCTAAAATGGAGAAGGCATCGAAATCCATCTCGGAAATCAGCTTGGAAGTCGATAAGCTCGCTGGCCAGGTATATTTTACATAAATCAAACACACCCCATTAGGTTTATAAAAAGAAGAATTTACTTATCTCTGATAAATTGTTCTTGAACTGTTATTGGATAGGTTTCAGCTCTTGAGACTGTAATAACCAGTGGGGGGAAAGTTGCAGAGACTGATGTGTTGAATCTGATTGAGCTGTTGATGACTCAATTGTTGAAGCTGGATGGAACTTTTGCTGATGGAGATGTGAAATTGCAGAGGAGGATGCAGGTATTTTTGAATAATTATCGCTCCATTGAATTCAGTTTTAGTGTTGCATATGAAGTTCTGATTACATTTAAATCACAACTGATTTCGCAATTCCACACGATAATTCTGAAGACGAGGAGAGTGCAGAAGTATGTTGAGACTCTTGACCAGTTGAAGATCAGAAATGCCATGCCCAGCAGCAATGGAGGTCAAACACCAATGCAGCAGCATTCAAATGGGCACACTCCGATATCAAGGCGGACGGCTCAACCAATACAGCAGAATTCAAATGGGCACACTCCGATATCAAGGCGGACGGCGCAACCAATACAGCAGCATTCAAATGGGCACACTCCGATATCAAGGAGGACGGCGCAACCGATACAGCAACAGCAGCAGCAGACGTCAAGGCATTCGGTATCAGGGGCAGTTGTGGTAACGACACAATGGGAGACATTTGATTCAGCCCCGCCACTGGTGCCGGCCTCTTCCACATCCACCAAATCAACCCCTTCTAAGCTCAACTGGGAATTCTTTGATTAAGTCTTATTTCAAAGTGGATGGATATCGTCAAAATTGCGCAGATCTGTTGTGTGTGAGTGTCTGTTTTCAGTTCATCTTCAGTTGGTTTGGTCTTGGTTCTCCATTCTTTTCTGTATTTAGATTTTGAGTTCATCCCCTTACTCTGTCATTCAGCCCAGGAATAAACCGGGGATTACTACCATGGTTTTTTTTTTTTTTTTTAATTTCTTCATTTTTCCTGTCTGGGTTCATTTCCCATCGGCCAATTGCCAATTGTCAATTGTGAGGTGGTGGAGGAGATGTGGATAAAGATATATGTATATGTAGATTTTTTATACTGGAAATTAGGGTTTTGGATAAAAGGAGTGGAGTAGCTGAGAATATATGGATTTGGTAATCTGGTGTTCCCCATCTCTCTCTCTCTCTCCCCCCTTTTCTGAGTTGGGGCCTTTAGTCTAATCCAATCCAAAAAAAAATTTCCTGTTTCTTATATCAATTATTGAACAGGAATGGTTAATGAAAAAATAAATAAATCTTTTTCCCTTTCTTCATATGGAGGCTGCAAAATGAGAGAGAGTGTTGATTTGGGGGATAGTTTAGAAATAGTAGAATGAGATTGACCGGAGTGGAGATGAGATGATGATATCAGTGGAGTTGTTTAATCATTTTAAAGGAAATGTGTTCTGAGATCTAAGTAATCTATACACACTTTTTTTACTGAACAGAGAAAACGTGCCACTTTTTTTTGCCTTCATCTGAGGTGGAAGCTATTTTAGTTACCACTTACTAAAAATAAGATTAAGAAATTGGTTAAGATCACAATGTGTAGATGGAGTGCAGAAAGAAAGTTTGATTTTGCATACCCTCCAAGGGGAAGCGAAAGGGGAAGGTGTTATGAATATAATTCTTGCAACTCGTAGCTTGGGGAAAAGCTCTGCTGCTTTCTATCTTACTACCTAATTCAGACTTCCTTATCTATTTTCGCAAAAGCTATTCTTGAAAACCATGTCGCTTCGCCTATTGCTAAAACACAGGATGGGGTAAAAAATCATCTTGATAATTTAAAGATCAAAGTTGTGCAACTTGAATGATTTCCTGTAAATTGACCAAATCAAGCTTGGAACAAAAACACAGTAATAATTGCACATGTCATGCATTCAGTCAGCTACTAAAACTATCTTATCAACACACTAAAATGGCTCATGAGTGCATTAACTTTTAGTTAGGATTGGAGGCACAAAGGTGACAATAATGGATGGATTTAAAACATAATTGCTACTAATCCTACAATTAGTCTGCAATGGATCCAAAATTCCACTTTTAATTTCGATATCAAAGTGGAAGAACAAAGGTAATGATAAGCGAAGAATTGAATTTAAACAAAGATTCAACGCCTTTCTATAAGATTACTTGACATCTCGAGTGAAACCATGATAAAAGCGAACAGAATTAATGTTCTTTTTTTTAAAAAAAAGAAGAGAATTAATGTTCATTTACAAGCAACTGATGACACTAAAGTCTAAACTCACAATAACACATTAACAAAAAAAAAAAAATTACAGACAAATATGTAGTTCTCAATGAAATGAACTTCGCATTGTTTCAGGCAAAATGATGTTTGGGTTAGCAAGCTTTCGGAGGTCTACTCATCTTTCTTTGGAAAACAATTGGTTACAGGAAATTGAACATGGATCATGTACCTATGTATCTGAGCATCTGACATTGAGCACCAGTCGCGCATAGGGATTTGGGGGCATAAATAGCTTGGAAAGCACACCATCATATTAATACGATATTATCAGCAATTTGGACATGATGGAAATATTGAGGTTTGCTCATATTTGAAGCATCGAGATCGGTAAAGAACCCCATGATCCCTAGAACAACAAAATGAATGATTGATAAGAAACTTTCTCAGCAATCAAATAGTACATAGAAAATTTTCCCTGATTTTCTTGTGTGAACCACACAACACAGAAATTGATCTTCTTCTCTGTTCTCTGCTTTCCCCAATTTTTTCGGCAACCAAACACATCCCTAATGTTATGTTTAGTTGCCGAGAAAAGAGGCTGTGGAAAAGAAAATAAAGTTTTCTAGTGTTTGTTTACGAAGAAAATTTTTGGGGAAAAGAAAAGGAGGAGAAAATTAGCCCATAATTTTCCTTCAAAATGAGGATTCCTTATAAAAAAAAACTTGGATTTGGGGAGGAAACAAAGAGAAGATCTTCAACTTCATGTCTTCTCTCAAAAAAAAAAAATCATTTTTTTATTTTTAGTTACCAAAATTTTTTAGCAATCAAACAAGGTGCAAAAATAATACTTTTCTTTTCATACTTTGTTTTTACTTTTTCGGCAACCAAACATAGCATAACAGAAAACATAAGTAAATAAAAACAAAATATCTTGATACTCCACAACATCCTTAAAGCTATCTGAAAGAGAAACTGAGCTCCTACATTTCATTGAGTGGAATAATACTCTTCAAGGATTGCTCCCCCTCTTGACAATTAACAATCTGTCTGGCTAAGATTCCGATTTGTAACAAAGAATACTATCTCCTTCCATGTAGAAAGGAATAACAATGTATAACTAATATGAAGCTTCTATAGAATGTAACTACCAACTGATCACAATGTCACTCTTGTTCCTCGTTTCCATTCCTCATCCCCGATATCATCAGCAGGCTCTCTGATCCTATCATTAATATATCAGAGTTTCAAACATCCACAAAGAATAACTTTTACCGGGTGAGACAATCCAAGATTGTATTTACTATTTAACTTAACAGAGGTTAGATGAGACCCAAAAATATTTTGGCTCCCCACTCTGGGATATTAATCCTCAAAGAGGAAGCTTCGAACATCCTAAAGGTACAAACAATGCAAGACAAGTATCGAACTACCCAATGCACCATTATTATGATCAACAGGAATAAAACAAAGTCACAAAACAAACTTAGATTGGGTTCATCTAAAAAAAATGACGTACTATTTGGCTCCTCATTTCAACTTTCATAGGAGTAATGATAATTTGGTTTTTGTCAAGCTTTTTTAGTTCTCTAATGATTACTGAGCAAATGTTTTGATCATTCCGGAGGGTCCGAAGGGGTGGGGATGGAAGAACTTTAGCTATATAGTATGTCATATGTCTCCTCCAACCCCAATCACAAGTCCCAAGTGAACTCCAAATGTAATGAGCCTCTCCCCACCCCCAGGTTCAGCTCTATAGCAAGCATCTTATGGCAGCCAATAAATTGCTTCCACATAGACCGCAGCTAAAATAGTTGCAGGCATCTTATGGTAGCCAATAAAAAGGCCGCCATGTAGCCTGCAATTAAATAGTTGTGGGCACGATTATGCCTGCAGCTAAATAGTTGCACACATCATTTGGCAGCCAACAAAGGCTTGCCACGTCTACACAGCTAAAAAGGGTTGCATACACTCATAGCCCATAGCTAAATGGTTGCCGCATGACAAAGGATCCTAAATAAGGATTCTTATGCAATTTAAGTGCGATCCCATGATACAGATGCCCCTAATGGCACCAATGCTTGGGTACCAATTGGTACCCCATTGGGAGTCAGGAGAAGAGTCATATGTTTTTCTCTTTCTCCCATGCACGATTCTCTCCAAAATAAGAGAGAATGCTGCCAAATGCCCTCAACAGAGAGGGCACTTCTCTCAAAGTTTACCTACTGAGGTAAACAATTGTCCACTGGACATAGGGTTCCCTCTAAAAAGAGGGGGCTCCAATAATGCCTCTCCAACGTGGGGAAGCAGTGGGGAAAGCTCCCAAATTCCTGCTTATATAATAGGGGGAGTTCCCAAAGGAAACCCCCAACAAGTAGAAGGCGGAGAGAGATTAAAGACATAAAAATGAAGAAAAGCATACGAGCACTCCAAGGAAACCCCCAACAGGAATTTGACCAGCTTACTAGGCCTCCAAGAATAAAATGGCTAATGAAAAAATGAGGTCTCAAATAGCATTTTCTCAAGACCTTTCTCCAGCCCTATGATGATAGTGGAAGCTGATTTTCTTGATATAAATAGTTGAGGAAGAGTGGGGCCTATACCCTGGGCCCTCTGAAGATTAGCCAGTGTATGGATAAGAATCATGACATTTGTTGTTTGTTGGAGGTCTCATTCACTCATGTTCCATGTGAGAACAATGCCATGAAAATTTATTCAAGAAGGAATAAGAAGATTCAATTTGTAAAGGGGCTTGTCTTATTCTCATTTGAATTATTGAACCGCTGTAGCTATGAATTGGGTTTTCAAATGATAGGTTAGGTTTGAGTCTCAACTGTACAAAGTATATTCTTTAAAATAAGAGAAGTTCTTGGAATGCATCTGATATAGATCCTTATTCAATCTCAAGTTAAATAAATTACTGACATATTATTGGAAAAAAGCCACACAAAAAAAGAAGGGTAAAAGCATATCCAAAGCTTCAAGTGGATTTTAATTCTCTGTCCAATATACATGGAATGGAAATATGCATATTCTTATTTCTTTCAAGTGGATGGGAAGTTAAGAATGATTGAGAAATCTATGTTGAGATAACTTCCCAATGTTTGATAACTAGAGAAACTGTAGCAAACAAATTATAATGGATTGTTTTTCCCTTCTTCTTTTTTTGTGAGGTATTGTTTAAGACTTTAAGTTGCACAAAGCCACAAACACATCAAGGGTGTGGAATTCAACGAACCCCAAAAGGTAGGATTTGAGGACATGGAGATTTATTTAATTTAAAGAATGCTATGAGCAATTCCAAAGGAAACAAGTTAAATAGGAAATATAAAATATAGTTAACAACACTAAATAAATAAGGAAATCTATAACTGAAGATATTATATTCAAATTTTAAAAGTCCTACAAAACATTTATCAAGTATTCAATGAATAATTAAAATGATTAATTAATTCCATTTCACCACATAAAACCTACATAACTGAGAAAAGGAGCTTACAAAGCAGTATGATTATAGAAAACTAATGATTTGTAGACAGTAGACCATAGTTATCAAAGCAAGAAATAAAGCGAAAGCAAGAAGCTGGAAGCAAGGCTCAAAAAATCCGTACGAAATGAGAAGCGAGAAATGAAATATATGTGCCTCACTTTCATTATATTATGATGACCAACTATACCTTTAATTTTTATCTTACATGAGATATTTGTGGAGAACTAAGTGTCTTAGGTTTCAATCCAACGATACTTGCTTAGGATCTATACCCTAGGCTTTAGACTCTATTCATCACTTCCTACATTCATATCATCATTTATCACTAAGACATGATGGAAGCGAGTTTCCCACCTTGACATTGTACATAACTTCCCTGTAACTATGCAGTAAACACCCAGAAATGATAAAATGAACATGCATCCTTATGCTTCCTACTCCTATTCGGAAAAAGCCTCAAGATATCCACGTACTTAATAACACCTTCTGCATGCCATTTTAGGGCTCATAATTTAACTTCTAAGCCTTGATAGTTGATACTTTCAGAAATCCGTTTGCAGTAACGGGGGAAAGTAATCAATATTTCAAATTGTTGTGATAAGTACTGCGGAAGTACTATAGAAAAACCCCCAATGGGGGCATAGGGGAGGCATGCCCTCCTGCTTGGGGACCCGATCCAAAGACTCAACCCAAGAAATTGAATTAGGTTATGCAAGGAGAAAACTACTATAGCTGTTGTAATTCTTCTTTGAAAATATAGTGAATTCACAAAGCTCATCCATGGACGTAGGCACAAGCTGCACAACCCCGTACCACACAAATCTGCCATGTTTTTGTGTGTGTTTGTTTTCTTTATTGCTTTGATTTTCTACATGAATGATTTGTTTAGTACCTTCTTCAAAAGATCATCGACAAAATTCAGACAAATAAATGCCGCAAATCAATTAGCGAAAGTTAGTCAATGAATTAATAAATCTATTAGATTCATATAAATAAACAATAACAGTGGTGAAATTCTCAGAAACAGTTCATCTATTTCTTCCATCCATAGTATAGATGTAACAAAAGTACAACTGATATAGACCATTTTAAAAAAAAACAAACCCTAATCGAAGTCCACATTAAATACAACCGATTGGGAGTTCAACAGTAGCAGAAATATCAACTAATAAGATGGAAAAACTCACAGTAAACACTAATTTACTGAGTCTAAATCAGTTAAAATAAGAAAAATAAAGGGACATTTAAATCGAAAATAACCTGAATTTCGATCTCTGAAACCCTAATATTGTAGAACCCTCTGTGACTCTCTGTCTCGTATGCGACTGTGGACTGGAGAGAGCTTCCAAGTTCCGATCGTTGAAATTTAAATTAAATATAAACGCTCTTATGTTATTGGAATTTGGACCGGGCCAAATAGGTACCAGGCCCGAATAAACCAAGCTTTAATAGAATATCGAGTTGGGCCTTTCGAAATTAGTAGCCCAATGGCCTCAAAAAATTAAGAATGTACCAGGGGCCCAGAACTTGGGGCACTCCTTGTGTCATTCTAATTTCTAGGTGGGGTACAATGTAGTGGTACCCCGGGCCGGTTCGGAAAAGCCGGAACACAGGAACCAGAATGGCCGCATTTTGGTAATTATGTGCCACGTGGTGCCCACTTTTTGGGCCCTGTTTTTTTTGTTTGTGTGTGTGTGTAGGCATTACAGCAATGAACTGGCCAGCATGTAATGGTTCAAGACATGTCTGGCCCAGGTCTGAAATTCCCCAAACGTTTAGGGTTTTGACATATGGGGTTTGGTTGGGCCTAAGTGGTATTCAAAGTCCGGCAACCTAACAGACATTCACGCATAATTCATATCTACGGAGCGGAAAGCGCAACAACTATGCGACCGGATTCGTCGATATACCTTGAAGTACTCATGTATGTGTCAGGGAATTAATGTTTCCGGCCATATTATGTTTGAGCAATGCCAAATACTAGAAGTAATCATTGGGCCACATCTATGGTCTAACGTTGGTGGCCCACTCCACGGAGGAACTGCTAGGATTGTCCACTTGCTGGCCTTAATTGGATTCGAGAGGTCGGTCCAAGCCCAACTCATGACCTAGCGCCCCCCCCCCCCCCCAGCAAGTGCCAACGGTCAATTATGTGGTTTTGAAGCTTATCCCGCTTAGGATTGGGAATTGACTGCATCTACAAGCCTGTTGGTAGGGCTTGGGCTAATGTTTAAACCCATTAAAGAAAAGGCTCGAGCTTGGACCGCAATCCCTAGCGTCATTATAAGTTTAGATCCAGTCCCAAATCTGCAATGGGCCAAGTTTGTAAAAGGGCAAGGCTCCCTTTTGGAGTGGTTGCATGGACTTACCCATATGACACTTTAGGGGCTACCTTAGGTCTGGCTCTGGCTCGGTGTGTGAGTTTAGAGTGTGTGTTAGTTACATGATAACATTTCCACCAAAAAAGATAAAAAAATCGTGTTTGGGACTTATCTTTGAACCTTCTATATTTATCGGTTTTGTGTTGAGCACTTGAGCTCCTAGTTTCAATGGGACCTGTTAATATAATATAAGGAAGTGTTTAACTTACTGCACATTTGACTATGTAGTCAAATGTGCAGTCTTCATTGGTCCTTGCCCCCTTTTTACCACAAATCAATTGTGATTTAAGTTTCATTTACTCATAGGGTTAAGCAATCTAACCTTAGTTTTTAACAACAAAAATATTAAACTTAATTTTCTTAAGCTTAACCATAGTTAAAAGAGTGTTAAAAAGTACACGTGACCATGGATTTGACAGCGTAGTAAAACACGTGGTGTGCTAATTACTGCCCTAATAATAAATATATAGAATTATTTGTAAATTAAATTTTGTACTCGTGTTAATGATGTTGTAATTTATTTCAAACGGGTTAGGTAGGTGGATTCTGATTGATGAGTCACTTATTGAGTTGGATTCATGTTAGTAGAGCTATAGACAATTCGAAAGCGACAGTGGTGTAACCGAATTCATATCCAACTAATTCAAATTTGGTTAAATATCCGATGGATAATGAAATAAAATATTTGTATTTCAATTTAATTAAATATTTGATTTATCTAATTCTTTAAAAAAATATAGAAAAAATTTCAGAATATATAATTTAATTTGAAAAATAATAAATTAATACTTTATAATTAATAATAACTTAATGTCTTAAAATTATATAGAAAAATACTTATTAATAAGGATATTTAAATATTATAAACTTATATATATCATGTAATCGATGTGATATTTATCAACTCAAATATATTAATGTCCGAATGTATATCCGATTATAAATGAATAGTAATATTATTATTTGAATTCCCTCAATTGGATACCTATTTGATAAGTGTCCAAGTAAATGAATTTAATTACGAAACGAATACAAATAATATATTAATATCCATATCTTCTAGGTGTATGATAATTTGTTTTGGAAAGTGATTTAAAACTAACGATAGTTACCATCATGTCTACACATACTTTAAATGATGATCCCACTTAATGTTTGACACCATTACATCTTAAATCCAATGGTCCAGTTCTCGATAGTAGGTACTATCGAGTTTTAAATCACTTCCCAATCTTTTTAGGGATCGATTCCTCGTGATAACCTGGCCATAAGCAACAAAAATGAGACGATGAAAAATCAGCATGACCGTAACCTCGTCCTAGTCGGGGCAAAGCCCGAATATTATACCAAGCTTCCTCTTTTTGAAAGTTATTTAAGGAAATGATGGCATGCATATACGCGTTTCGTTGGGTGGTACGCACATACTTCCTCGGCTCACCACGTATCCTCATTGACACATAGTAATTGTGGTCAAGATTTATTTATTCTTAGGGTTAAATAATTAATTTAACCTTTGTTCCACTTTAAGTTGGCAGTAAGAGTAAGAAAGAAACGGTGGGGCATTCAGTGCACACCATTGAAGAAAGTAGCGTTCAAAAAGTAAAGTTTCGGAGCGTTATGGTCGAATGATCAGCAGTGTAGGTGCTTGGGTTGGGAGACTGAGACTGAGAGGACTACGTCACTTAAGGAGAGACGAAGACTACCCTTCTCTATTTTGGTATGGTAGTTGAGATGCCCTTCAAAATTCAAATGTTAGGCATCTAAACCCTAACCCACTAATCTACCCTCTTCATTTCGGCTGGCGGGCGGTGCCCACCATTTATAGGGTCTAATTTAAGGATCCCACAGCCAATTGCGATTGAACTCGGGGAGAGTTCAAGCGTGCACACAAATCAACATGTGTCCATTTTAACCCTTATTAACCATAGTTAAAATTTACTAATGCTTGGGGTTAGGGTTTAATAAGCTAACCTTTGTTTTTTAAAAAATATATTTTTAAAATCTAACCCTAGGGTTAAGAAATTTTAACCCTAGAGTTAAACTTTATGAAACATAATTTTTTTAAAACCAAGATTAGATTGTTGAAGTTAGTGAATCTTAACCATGATTAATAGGGATTAAAAGGGACATGTGTTTGTAGGTGCGATTGGACTCTTCCCAGTTCAATCGCAATTGGCTGGATTTGATCTTAAGGATCCTATGCTACTACATCTACTCCTTTGGCCTGTCTATGATGGTCAAGGTGTGCCAGGAGGTCCTATGTTCAACGGGGAGTGTTAGACCGAAACTCCCCTCAAGTCGTAATCAAAAAGATATTCTTTGTACTGGCAGTGCTTCTCTATGCTGTTTTTCCTGTAATTATTATTATTGTTATTATAAAGAAAAAACTTTTTTTAGATAAAAATAATCATTAATTTCATTGCCGTCTTCTATATTACAAAGCTGGTTCCAAGTCAATATATAAATGTTTGTAGGTCACATAAAACTTTTATTAAGGTGGTGGTTTTTTTTTTTTTTTGGTATCATTTAATTACGGTTAATAATTAAAACAATAGTTAGTGATTAACTTAGGAGATTGGAGCTCTTGCCGAGTCGTCATCTGGGATTTGGATCCCAAACCTCTCTCAACAAAGAGGTCACACCCCACCACACCACTGACACAAGAGACACAAGAGAGATGAGGTGTAAAATTGCATTTGTTTGTGGGCAAAATAAGTGAATGAATAAATTTTTGAGACTAAGAGGCAAAGCTTTTATTAAGGCTACGTTTGAATGGAGGCAAAAGGTTTGTAACTCTGCTTTATGGCATTGAAGCAGGTACTTTTGTAATTATAGAGAGTGGTGCAGTTTTGTACTTTTTCTTCTTTTTTGCATAATTACATAATTGGCACTACCATCCATTAAAAAGGGAAGCTCTGTTTCAACAGTATAAACCAGAGTTTCGCTTTGTATTTAAATTGTTATTTTTCTTTAAAAAATTAATTTTTATATTTGACATGCTACAAAATAATTATTTATTGAAAGTAACTATTTAATACTATTTTATGTTGGATGGAAAATATTCTCTCAAAATTGGACAAGTAGGATTACCTAGAAAAATCTTGTGTTTTTTTCGCAATGTAAAATACCAATGCTAGAATCAATTGCTTAATCTTCATAACACCTTGGGCTTGCTCTATAATCGTAGAGTAGCATTAGTTATAGCCTATCAGACAAATGTCCTCATTCCTTGAACAATTGATAATTTGGTGGGTTCATCGATTAACCAATACGTCAATATTATGTATAGATATTTTACTATTATTATTAATTAATTTGGTTACGGGAGTATATTTTGTTGAAGAGAAGAAGGGGGTGGGTACGCCGGCGGAAATGGTAGGCTTTTTTTTTGGTTGGGGAGGGGGGCATAGGACAGGACGAGTGCCGGTGCTGGCAGCAAGGCTAGCTAGAGTCATTCCACCAACCAGTCACCGGCCGCATGAGAGGGCGCCGATGCATCTCCCCTTTTCTCCTTTTGTCTTTATTTATACATAACATTGTTGATTTTTTTAATATTGGTTGTTTATTTGCTAATTTATATATTAGCAGTGACCTCGTGCGACGTATGAGTATAAATAAAATATATAAGAACTAATCACTCATAAGACAAATATTATAGAATTATTAAGATTTAATTTTAAAAATAAATAAAAATTCAAACAATTAGAAAATAAATATAACCAATTCAACTTGGTCTCTACACTCTCTCTCCCTTTTATCACAATCTCTTAAAATCCCGCCTATGAATTACTATGTCTCTACATTCTGTTTCTCTATCCCTTTTATCACAATACTCTAAAATTCTTTCAATTGATCTATACGTCTCAACAATCCCTTTATATCTCTCCTATGACAATACCATAAAACCACTGTCATTTTTAGAGGTGTCACCTCAACACATGTAAGTTTTTGAAAGTTAGAGTTTGGAGATCAAAGAAGAGATCTGGTCTTTATATATATATATATATATTTTGCTCTCTCCGCTTCACAATGCTGCTTTCTTTTTAGGGAAGTATGACTATGTGAGTATGCTTAGGATTTCTCTATGTTTAAATATTATTATGATTCAAAATGAAGAAATTAATTTATTTATTCATTGAAGACCAATTAGAAGGGCCAGTAGGGTTACTTAGATTTGCATATGAGCTATAAATTACCTGCCCTCTAACTAGGGATGTATCGGAGCTTGAAGTTCAGCTCAACCCGAAAAGGCCTGGCTTGAGCTCAAAAATAGGCTTGCTTTAGCTGAGCTGAGCTATTTTTTGAGTTTGAAAATGAATTCAAGCCGAGCTCGAACCAAGGATTGTTTGATTCGGCTCGGCTCGAAGCTCAGCCAGATTGAGGCTCGGTTCGGCTCGAGCTCAACTTGGCTTGAATATTATATAAAAATAATATTATATATATTTATTTATTTAAAAATTATTTTTTAATAATTCAATCTGAACTCAAGCCAAGCCGAGCTTGAATTAATTCAAGCTCGAGATTAACCAAGCAAATTCGAGTCGAGTCGAGCCGAGCTCGGACATAGATGAAAAAATTTCAAATCGAGCCGAGCTCGAGCATAGATAAAAAAAAAGAAAAAAAATTCAAATCAAGCTGAGTTGGGCAAGCCCTGCTCGAATACACCCCTACCTCTAACTAGGAAGGGTGGGTGTGCCATATGTCATGGAGCACTTGCCAACCGAAGTGACTAGCCAATTCAGATGCTGCCTACTCCCACACCAATGGCCCGGAACGCCCAGTACATGGCTAGTGTGGGGATAAACATACGCACGTGACAGACTCTCTCGCCTAAATCCCTGAAGCCCTCATCAGGGGGATCACCCTTGAATCCCAACATGCTATGAATCAGTCCAACACCCCCAATGTCTCTGGGTCGGCTCTGATACCACTTGTCACGGAGCGTTTGCCAACCGAAGTGACTAGCCAATTCAGATGCTGCCTACTCCCACACCAATGGCCCAAAACGTCCACTACATGGCTGATGTGAGACTAAACATACACACATAGCAAGAATAGAGTGTAAGTATTTTTCCAAAGAGTATTCCTACTTCTCTCCTACTAGCTTGAGGGTAAAGCTGACTCATCCAGGATGGACTCTAGCACGAATAACGCACGATCAAAGATTGGGAAAATAACTAAGACCGTGACACATAGGAGGAAGTCTTGGGTTGACTTCACATCAAAAGAGTAACTGCCAATGGCATGCTATCATTGGCCGAAGATGAGGGCTCACTTCCTGCGATCTACTTGCACTCCTCACTATAGATTGGTGTAACCATCGATCATTTAGCTAGGTTACTAATGATGGGTGGACTCCGCTTGCAACATAATTGAGAAAAATGTATCATTCCAAGCTACCCTCATGAGAAGGCACACCTCGCCATATGAGCTTAAGACGGCAGGTGTTGCCACCCCTAGGTCCTAGTTAGCCCATGCCTAGTGCACTTTGTTTAATATTTTATTCTAAATAATATTAGTAGGCAACGACTGTGGAGACCGTACACTATTTATGTACCGCAAGGAATAATAATATTTTACTATTATTATTTATTAATTAATTAATTTGGTTACGGAGTATATTTAGTTGAAGAGAAGAAGGGGGTGGGTACGCGCCGGCGAAATGGTTGGCATTTTTTTGGTTGGGGAGGGGGGCATAGGACAGGACGAATGCCGGTGCCGGCAGCAAGGCTTGCTAGAGTCGTTCCACCAACCAGTCACCGGCCGCATGAGACGGCGCCGATGCATCTCCCCTTTTCTCCTTTTGTCTTTATTTATACATACCTTTGTTGATTTTTTTTTTAAATATTAGTTGTTTACTTGCTTATTTATATACTACAATGACCTCGTGCGATACATGAGTATTAATAAAATATATAAAAACTAATCACACGTAAGACAAATATCATAGAAATGTTAAGATTTAATTTTAAAAAGAAAAGAAAATTCAAACAATTAGGAGATAGATATAGATAATTCAGCTTAGCCACTCTACACACTCTCCCCCTTATCACAATCTTTTAAAATCCTACTTATGAATTAATACGTCTCTACATTTTGTCTCTCTATCCCTTTTATTACAATCCTCTAAAATTCTTTTGATGCATCAATACGTCTCAACAATCCCTTTATATCTCTCATATCACAATACCATATAACCATTGGCATTTTTAGAAGTATCACGTCAACACATGTAAAATTCCTAGAGTAGAGTTTAGAGATCAAAAAGAGATCTATTCTTTATTTATATATATTAATTATAGTATAGATATATTTTGTTCTCTCCGCTTCACAAAGCTGCTTTCTCTTTAGGGAAGTATGACAATGCGAGTATGCTTAGTGTTTCTCTATGTTTAAATATTATTATGATTCAAAATGAAGAAATTAAACTATTTATTCATTGAAGACCAATTAGAAGGGCCCGTAGGGTTACTTAGATGTGCATATGAGCTATAAATTACCTGCCCTCTAGCTAGGGGTGTATCTGAACCAAGCTAACTTGAAGTTTGGCTCGGCCCTGGCACTTGAGCTCAAAAAATAGGCTCAATCGATTGAGCC
Source organism: Tetracentron sinense (assembly GCA_015143295.1). Taxonomy (NCBI): domain Eukaryota; kingdom Viridiplantae; phylum Streptophyta; class Magnoliopsida; order Trochodendrales; family Trochodendraceae; genus Tetracentron; species Tetracentron sinense. The sequence continues at coordinate 25,753,936 of CM026572.1, read as the reverse complement.
GAAAAGAGCTATTTTTTGAGTTTGAAAATGTATTCAAGCCAAGCTCGAACCAAGGCCTATTTGATTCTGCTCGACTCGAAGCTCAGCTCGATTGAGGCTCGGTTCGGCTCGAGCTCAGCTCTGCTTGAATATTATATATAATTATTATATATATAAGTAATATAATTACTATACATATAAATAATATAATAATAATTATTATATATATATATATAATAAATATATAATATATATATTATCCTTCCAAAAAAAAATATTATTATTTAAAATTTATTTTTTAATAATTCAATCCGAGCTCAAGCCAAGTCGAGGTCGACTCGAGCTCGAATCAATTGAAGCTCAAGCTTAATCGAGCAGATTCGAGCCGAGTTTTGACATAGATGAAAAAATTTCAAATCGAGCCACGCTCGAGCATTGATAAAAAAAACCAAATCAAATCAAGCTGAGTTGGGACAAGCCCGGCTCGAATACACCCCTACCTCTAACTAGGAAGGGTGGGTGTGCCATAGGAGGAAGTCTTGGGTTGACTTCACATCAAAATGGTAACTCCCAATGGTATGCTATCATTGGCCGAAGATGAGAGCTCACTTCCTCGATCTACTTACACTCCTCACTGAGTAACTATATATTGGTGTAACCATCGATCATTTAGTTTAGTTAGGTTATTGACGGTTGGGGGACTCAATCATACCAACAAAGCAATGAACGAAGGCAAATACAAGGAAATAATGGTGGGTGGACTCCGCTTGCAACATAATTGATAAAAATGTATCATTCCAAGCTACCCTCATGAGAACTGAGAAGGCACACCTTGCCACCCCTAGGTCCTAGTTAGTCCATGCCTCGTGCACTTTGTTTAATAAGAATAGGCACCTACTCCTCTCCAGTTGTAACCGGTTTTGCCAAAACCGGTTACACCCTTGAGGTGGCCACAAGTCTCTTTTGATACCTCTTAACTATGGTGAAGATTCACTCACCCTAAGGTTCATCCACCTATCCTTGGTTTTTTGAAAAAATAATTAAAAAATTTGTTAACCGTGGTTAAAATTTACTAACTCCTAAGGTTAATTTATTTTAAATATTTTTTCTAAAAACAAAATATATGTGGGTGAACCCTAGGAGTAAGTGAATCTTAACCATAGTTAAGAGGTATAAAAAGGGACATGTGGTGACCACAGGGGAGTAACCGGTTTTATCAAAAACCGTACACCATTTATGTACCGCAATATTGTTTGGTTGTGCCCTGATTCAGGCTCAATGTACGCCCTCAATTACGGCGGTCCACTTTGCGTGCGGTCTCCATAGCTCAAGCAGTAGCGTTTTTCTCTTCTAAGACCTTCACGCCTCCCTTATGATTTATAAAATTTCTTTCAACAGAAAAGAAAATGATAGCATCAGCCGGGTCATAATTTATAAAATAAAGTCGACCTGCGTATTCAAGGGCTCCGGTGACCTCTTCCACAAACTGACAAAAGGTCCCATTTTGCCTTGACCAACAAGAAGATCAAATCACAGCCAATTGCGATTGAATTGAGGGAGAGTTCAATCGCATTCTCAAGTCTAAGTTGTGTCCTTGTTAACCGTGGTTAAGATTTATCAATTTTTAGGGTTCAATAATCTAATTTTGGTTTTTACAAAAAAAAAAAAAAACATTAATTTTTTAAACTTCAATTAAGAATTTTTAACCATTAAGATTAATATTTTTTTAATCTTTTATTCTGAAAACTAAAGTTTGATTATTGAATCTAAGGGTTCTTTTTTTTTTTTTGTAATTTTACATTACGTAACTTTTATTTACTTATTTTTTTTTTACAAAATCACAAGAATACAAATACACAAAACTTAACTAAAAACAGTTCTTACATTATCAAAAAGTAAAATTACTCCTTAAATTGAATTGGTTTTCTAATCTCTCTTTGGTCTTTCTTGAAAAGAATCAATCGTTAATGTTTTCTTCCTCTTCTTCTTATTTATGTTTGATGTCATTAGTTGAAAATTATCTTTTTCTTCAAATTCTTAATCACGATTAAAAGAGACATGTTTTGACTTGTGGGTGTAATTGAACTCTCCCTCACTTCAATCACAATTGGCTATGATTCGATGTCGACCAACACGCCCTATTAATTAAGATTTAAAGTCCGTCAAGAGATACGGCACTATGAAAATTGGATTTGTTATGTTTATACGGTCTCTTGGAGCCCTGCGCTCCCTTCGCTTACTTAGAATATTCATTCTCAATTCCCCCTCTTATTAAAATCATTTATATATCTAAAAAAAGAAAGCGACTAACCAGACTTACAAACAATGATTGACTTCTACCTCAGGTTTGACTAATAACATTCAACAAAGGAGTTCTGTCTGCAACTTTTCGGTATGACTCGAAATCTTCTCCATTTGAAACCGATTTTTCCTAGTCACGTGTACCTTTTGACACCTATTATTAATTGTGGTTAAGATTTATTCATCCATTTTTTCTAAAAATCAAGAATAGGTGGGTGAACTCTACGGATAGGTGAATCTTAACCACGGTTAAGGAGTGTAAAAGGGACACATGGCTACCTTAGGGGCGTAACCGGTTACTACTAGAGAAGATTACGAGTCTTTGGGCATCTCACAAGATACCTTATTAGATTGCGTGGCCCCGGCGTGGATCTCATCACCTTCAAAAACAGGAAAAATGAGAATTGAAAGTTGGGGTGTTGATTAAAAGCAGGAGAAATTAGAATTGAAAGTTGGGGTGTTGATTGGTTAAGCTTTGCACGTTGAGATGCAACTTGAAATGCACCTGCATTTCAATCAAAAAAAAAAAAAATGCACCTGCATGTTAGATCGATAATCTTCATAAACGTCAAATTCAGGTAGCACCTGTGTCGTAGTCTAATTTTAAGATCGCTTCGTTATATATATATATATATATATGACTGATCTCCCCGGCATGCAGACCCCAATCAAACGCACCAGGTAAGTAGGGATAAATCGCTAAAGATGGCTAACAAGGGGGGAAGGGGATCGAACTCAAGACCTCCACTTCATGAGGGGTAGTCTTGCCAGCATACCAACCTGTGGTTAAATTATTTTAAAATGTTCTTCATGACTAAGATGATTTAGGCAGCCGGCCGGCTGTTGCAAGCAGTGACTTCGTGTACGTTAGAGTCAAGCCAACCGCTATACCTCATATTTTAAATCAAGCCAACAACAAATCTTTCTTTCTGTCTATTTTCCATCTAGAAGGTAAATCAAAACACCAACCCAACGAAAAAAAAAACACATATTTCTATCTTTCTCTATGTCTCTCTCTGTAACGATTACAACTACCACACTCCTTTAAAGATTCAAGAAAATAATGGGCTTAAACCGTGGATTAATATTGATGGGTTAATAAAGGAAAATACTTAACTTCATGGTTTCTCCTTCTCCTCCTCCTCCTCCTCCTCTTGGCTGTCTTCACCAAGAACAGCTCCGGTCAGTTCTTTGGCTCTCTGGGCTTGATAGTCCCAATTGGTTCGACCCAAAACAAGCAACATGGTCACCACACACGAGCCCTGTGCGGCTAAGAGACCAAGCCATAGCCCTTGGAAGTCAAACCCACATAAGAACCCCAAGCTTACTGCAACTGGCATTCCAACAAGATAAAAGCAACCCAAGTTGATATTTGCTCCTACTCTCGGTCGAGCTGTTCCTCTCAATACACCACAACCTGTTGTCTGTGGGCAGTTTCCGAGCTCGCATAGCCCAATTATCGGCAAAGCAAGCGAAGTTAAGGCTATTATCTCAGCGTCTTGGGTGAACATACTAGCCCATACTCTCCTCACCATAACAGCAAATATTAACGCCAAAAGTCCCACTATGAAGCTACATGAGAGGCCGATGATAGCTGCGAGTCTCGCTTTCTCCGGCCGGTTAGCACCCAGTTCGTTACCGACCCTTGTCGATACGCCAAAGCTTAGAGAAGATGGGAAAATGTATATTAAAGCAGTGGTTTGAATCAAAATACCCATTGAAGCAACAGTTGATCTGGGGTTTAATAGTAACCCACATAGCAAAATCATGATTTCATACCACCACCATTCAAGACATACTGAAATGCAGCTTGGAATGGCTAATTTCAGTAGAGATTTCCAGCCTTTTAAACACTCTGAGGAAATTGCTCCCCAGGTTTTCTTGTAAACGCCTGAGATAACAACATAAATGATCAAAGTTCCTACCAGATTAAAATTAGACCAAACGCTGCTTAAAGCGACACCTTTGATTCCAAGATTGAGAACTGAAACAAGAAGGTAATTGATGGGGATGTGTAGAAATATTGCTAGAGTAGCACAGTATGTTTGAGGCAGTGTTATGGATTGAGTTCGAAGATAGATTCGTAACGGGTGGAGTAGCGACTGAGCGAGGAGGTCTGGAAGAGAATACAGAATGTAGGATTGAGCTTCTGTTGCTATATCATCAGCTTGGCCACAAAAGAGTAGAATTCTCTTCATGTTCAACCAAAGAAGAGCAATGGGAATTGAAGTAAAAAGAAGCAAAAGCACTGTTCTTTGCAAGGAGAGACCAAGAAGAGTGTATCTTTTGGCGCCAAAGGCCTGGCCACAAATGGGTTCCATGCCCATAGCAAGGCCTGAAAGAATTGAGTAGCCAGTGATGTTGGCGAAGCCGATGGCAAGTGCACCGCCAGCCAAGGAAAGCTCGCCGAGGCGGCCAAGGAAGAGCATGGAGATCATGGAACGAGAATAGAGTAAGAGACCTGTTAGTACCATTGGAAGAGCTATGTTGGCTATGGCCTTAGCTTCTGTAATAGCATGAAAGAGATGGGTTTTGGTGGGGTTTTGGCTTTGTTGCTGCTGCTGAAATGTAGGGCTTTTGGGGATCAATGGAGTGAACACGTGGGGTTGGCTTGGATTGCAGTTACAGGAAGGATGAGAGGAAGTTAGCCAACACATACTTGAGGAATTATGGAGTTTATGGCGTTTGTAGGGAGGGAGAGAGAGAGAGAGAGAGAGAGAGTTTTAAGTGGTTCAAGGGGAGTTTTGAAAGAGGGTGTGGGTGGGTGGGTTTTATAGACCTTGCAATGGTTTACAGCTTTGAACTTCTAAGTGACATTATCTTGTTGGGAGATTCCTTTACAGACCGGCCTGAATTTGTATTCCCTTGGAAGAGTGGCTAATGGTTTTCACCTTGTGGGTGTTGTGCATATATATATATATATATATATATATATATACTCACACACACGTGGGGAATGTAGCCCGCCCCAGTTTCTCTCTTCCCACTTTTTCTAGACAACCAACACGTATCCATTTTTCTACGGACTATAAAAGCAGCCTATTAAAGCCACAACATACATACATTCAAACTGAGTCCGGATACTCACACGTGTGAGAATGTAGCCCGCCTCAGTTTCTCTCTTTCTCACTTTTTCTACACAACCAACACGTATCCATTTTTCTTCGGGCTATAAAAGCAGCTGATCAAAGCTTCAACGTACATTCAAACTGAGTTCGGATGGGCAACAGCTAGCGCTGTTGCCCCGATGTGACTAAAATCCAAGTGGGGCTTTCTGGGTTGATGCAGGGCCGGCCCAAGCGATTTCGAGGCTTAAAGCAAAAATTCTAAATGAGATTTTTTTTAATTTTTTAATATTATTAAAAAAAAATTTAACTATAAATAGGGCCTTTTATTTTTTTTTAATATTTTAAATGGGGCTTTTTTAATATTTTTTTTTAATGGGGCCTAAAGCAAAGGCTTTGATGGCCTAATGGACCGGCCGGCCATGGGTTGATGTGAGCCTTTGATTTTCAGACACAACTGGGCAACAGCACAACAACTAGGGATGTTGCCCATATTCCAAACTCATTCAAACCGTCTCCTTTCTTAATTTTAACCGGCTGGAAAGGTAGGAGAAAAGTGAGAACACTTGACAACAGCCTCGGAGGGAATTTAGAAGAGAGAAACTATGGCTAGCACTCTCTCTCAAAAAAAAAATATATATATATATATATACACATTTTGTTATTTTCGGCCTATGGTTTAAGAGAGGTTGTTGAGTTAGTGAGAACATAGAGAAAAGAATTCTTGTAACCTTTGCTTGTGATTAATGAAGAAGACAATTGTCACCGTGGATGTAGTCCACATTGGTTGAATTAGGTAAAATCATGTGTTTTCTTAGTTTATTTGATTTGCGTCTTTATTGTCACCTGTGGGATGTGGGATGTATCTGGGTCGGTTACGCGCCACTTAGTGTTCCAAACTAGGATAAAATTAAGTGTTAGACCGTTGTAATGAATCCAAAAACCCCAAAAGAGGCTGTCTATGATGACTGATGATTGATCAAATAATTAATAAGGCATGTCCATATCACTTCTTGGCAAATAGACTCTTCTTGTCGACATCTTCGTCTTCCTTATTGTCTTTGTCCTTGATAAAACGGGAAAAAAAAACCAAAATAAAATTTCAAACAAAATAGTAGTGAGACATCAAATTTAATGTAAACATGATTAAATGTAGGACTTTGCTACTGAGACTGCAAAGGGCCGAGACCACATCGAAACCGCTCATGTGATGAGTGGATCTCAAAATTTTCATAAATCTGATTTTATTTTTTTGAGATCCGCTCATCACATGGTCTCGGTCATTTGCGGTCTCAATAGCATTTCCCTTAAATGTAATGTAAACATGATAAAATTTTCAATACCTAATTGGAAAATTATGAGTTAGTGACAATCAATCAACCAAACTGTTTCATAATTATTTGGTTGTCTCTCTCTCTCTCTCTTTTCTCTTTCTTCGATTCATTAAAAACTGTATGATTCAAACCTACGAGATAGTTTGATTGGGTCCTTGGCATGGAAAATAAAAGTAGCTTTTTGAGAGCATTTCTTTAGGTCCTACTTTCACACCCTCTGGTTAGCGATGAGGCAATCTCTGACTAGATCCGCAACCCGGTCGGACTTTCACGGGTTGAGGGGTTTTGGAACCATAGTCGTGTCCAAGTTTTGTTTTCTCAACCATCTAATTTGGGTTTGGCTCCCAGACCCGGCTGATCATTATTACTTTAAGTTCAAAGTTACAATAGTGTTAAATCTAATGAATTAATTGACTAATTTAAAATGGGTTAGTGGGTGGGGGATTGGGTTAAGGGGTCCCATATTGGGTTTGATTCGTCTTTGCCTTTACAACTCGTTTTAAAACGGATTACGATTGGAATGGAAGGTATTCATACCAATCCAAACCGAGATGGAATCGCAGCTAATCGCGATTGAATTCGTGGAGAGTTCAATCGCACCCACAAGTCAACATGTGTCCCTATTCACCCATATTAACTGTGGTTAAGTTTCACTAACCTTTAGAGTTTAATAATCTAATTTTATTTTTTAGAAAAATTAATCAATTTTTTTTAACTCTACTTAAAAACTTTTAACCTTAAGTTTAATATTTTTAAAAAAATATTTTTCTCTGAAAACAAATGTTAGATTGTTGACCCTACGGATTAAGAATGGGTGAATGGCGACACGTGTTGATCTGTGGGTGCAATTGATCTCATCCATATCTTATCCAACTGGACTCGACCCGATCCCGACCAGCTGCTACCCTACACACAACACAAGTCAGTGGTGCTACAGTAGGCACTAGGCAAGTGGACAGCAATAAATTAGTGGATTGATTGTTGTCTAAGGCCCATAAGGGCATCAGGAATGGCAAAGGTGAAAGGAGGGACCCTTTTGATCCCCCGTACAGATAGTGCTTTAGTCATCTAAACGTGTGGAGAAAATCTAAGAAAGTTTCCATGCTTTGACAAATCACGCCATGTTACTTGACTCCTTATTGGATTCCCATTAGCATTTAAGTAGAACCTTCAACTCCCATTTAGTACTCATTTGATCATGTTCATATTAACTGTTAATTGATTATTGAAGAAAAACTTAAGGTATAATTTTTGGAAGCTCCGGCTATCTCTTCAACCATACCTTTTGTTTGTAGTTAATCTATTAAACAAAAACTATGTCGGGAAAGCTTCTCTGATCATGCTAGTCTATGCAGCCCTCCACATTTTTTAATTTTTAAAATATATTTGGCCTCACTAATTTTTTTTTGTTTTATATATATATATATATATAGGGGCCCCCTAATTTTTTTTGTCATATATATAGTGGGCCCCTCGGTGGAGTCTAGTTATGTCCTTTAGGTCACCTGACATGGCCTTATTGACATCTCTTACACCCTTTAATTATGGTTAAAATTCACTCACTCTTAGGATTCACCTACTTATCATTGGGTTTTAGAAAAAATATTTTAAAAAATTTAACCTTAGGAGTTAGTGAATTCTAATTAGGGTATGAAATTTTTTTAAAAAAAACCAAGGATATATAGGTGGGGGTGAATCTTTACCACAGTTAAGAGATATATATAGGGACACGTGGCCACCTCAATGACATTACCGGGGGAAAAAAATCTCGAAAAAAAAACCCCAAAAAAAAATTTCTCGGGGGCATCCCCCAATTTTCATACCCTCAAATCCATTCCCCCTCCCCCCAATGAAAAATTCCTGGCTCCGCCCTGAGTCCATGTATCAAAATCCCAACGAATTTTGCAATTTCGTTCCCACCCAACACAATCGAAATCCTTTAAATTTGACATATTTTTTCAAAATTTCATACATTTTTTTTTTCAATCATTTTTTTACATTATTTTTAATTAAAATTTGAAATATTCCGAAAATTTTTTATTGAAATTTTGAAATATTATTATTTTAAATAAAATAATAATATTATATAAATATATTAATTTTTTAGTAAAATCAAAATTTGAAATTGCGACTGAAATTTTTCAAGATTTTGGCCTAATTTTTGTGAAATATTGTAACATATTTAATTTTAATAATATATTAAAAATTCTAAAATTTCGCTGAAAAAATTAAAATTTTAAAAAAATTGATTTCAATTGGAGAACCGAAATTTCTGAAATGAACCCAATTTCAAACCTTGTGCTCGTCAATCGAAGGATCTCGTTTAAGCATCCTAGATTCCAACATTAACAGCTGACTGCTGACTATTTTGAGATAGGCTCTCGGAGTCAATAGATGGGTTGTTTGCTACTAATTCACTTTGCTTTGAAGAACAAGAAAGAAATCATGCTCGTTTAAGTAAAATCCTAACCCTATTCAAAAACTTTCAAACTCTCCCATGGTATCGACAAATATCATTTTGTTTTTGGGCAGTGATTAGCACACCTCGCATTAGAATAGGTAATCTAATGTCATCGTCATGTGTCTCTTTTAACACTCTTTTAATTATGGTTAAGCATTATAAAATTAAAGTAAATATTTTAGTTTTTACACTTTTTAAAATTGAAGCTTAGATTGCTTAACTATAGGAGTGAGTGAGTCTTTAACTACAGTTGATGTGTGGTAAAGTGGGAGCAATCACCGAAGAGAACTGTACATTAAAATAGGTAATCTACTGCGGCAGTAAGTTAAGTATTTTCCCTTTTTTTTCCTTATTATCTTAAGAACTAGCACAAAACATAAATTTTTTCCCTTTTTTTTTTTTTTGTGAATTATGTGGTTTTGGGATAGTTGAGCATAATGACTTATGTGAGAGGTCATGCGATGGAGATGGATCACAGTCTATAACCCTTATCCTATATTTGGTATTTGGTTGTGGAGAAAATAAATTAAAACATGGGAAAAAAATTAGACAAAACACAGTTAAAAATTTATCAGAAATCCAAAATTTTCTTTTATTTTCATGTTTTCATCTATTTTCTTGACAACTAAACATAGCATTAGGGCCCGAGCAGAGTAAGGAATTTTTGCTTTGATTTTTCTTGAGGCGAGAGTTATTATTCAAATAAAATTAATTCTATTTTTAATATTTTATAAATTATAAAAATTATTCTTTTTAACAAAATGCATGGGCCATTACAGTCTTCGTGTGTCCCTTTTAACACCCACGAACTTTGGCTAAGATTCACTCACGGCCATTGCTTAGGGTTCAACAATTTAATCTTAGTTTGTAGAAAAATATAGTTTAAAAAATTTAAACCTACGATTAATGAATTTTAATTTCGACTATTTTTTTCATAAAATCAAAGGTTAGATTGTTGAATCTTAAGAGTTAGTAAACCTAATCACAGTTAATAAGAGTCAAAATAGACATGTGTTAACCAGTGAGTGCAATTGAACGAGGCGGGGTTGAATCAGAATCGGCTGTGATTCGTCTCCATGTGATCTAATCCAGGTGACGTAGGCTTGCACAATTTATTCTCCTTTCCCGCGTCATTTTGGTGGGAAATAGAAAAGGGTAGGTGGCTAGAGATACGTGTAGGATTATTCCCTTAATGCCGGTGGGCTCCCCGCCAGCAAACAAAGAGATTCCAAGTCAATTCCTTTAGGCAGGTAGGTGCCAACGACAATTAGAGCATGTGCACAGCTTGACACGGGTGAACATTTCATATTTGAAGCTTTGCGAATAAGAGTAAAGGATTTTTGTAATCATATTTTTTTCACAGATTTGTAAATTTTAATTGAACATAACACCACCCCAAGGTGTTACGGTAAATACCCTTCACTTTTATTTTTAGCATTTTGTTTCCCTTATGCTCCGTTTGTTTTGATGTAAAATAGAGGAAAACAAAAGAATTCCACGGAAAATATTATTTTTCGTATGTATTTTCTATAGGACAATTGACATTTTCCATGAATTTCATTTGTTTTCCCCTATTTTACATCAAAACAAACGGAGCATTAGTTTCAAATCCTTTTGCAAATATCTCTTATAGGAAAATATCCTTCATTAGCTTATTATGGTTAAGTATATATTTTTAAAAAAAAATTGGTTAAAAGATGAACCTTTTTTCTTTTGTAATGAGGGTGTCAGGGCTCTTAGAGCACCCATCTAAATCCCTGATCATGTGCAAAACTCCCCTAACTTAGGACATCTGTTTCTTGAGGCGTGGGTAACAACCCCCACCCCCCCTAAAAAAAAATTGGGTAACTTAATATTTTTCATATTATCAGTTCATATAAATAACACAATTTTGTTGTTACATATACAAATTTGCATAAAAGTTAATATTGATGAGATAATAATATAAATATTAAATTTATTTTTAAAATTGGTCTTAATATTTATTTAACCACGATAAATTAACGAGAGTTGTATTTTCCTTTAAAAAATAACGAAATATTTCCCCAAAAAAAACAACGAAAGTAGTGTGGGATCATGCAGAATATGAAAGGGGGGCATTAACGAAAATCCGTAGGAGGAATGGCAGCCTACTCTCCAACGACTTATAGCAACGTGTCTTTAGGTGATGCACGTGGAATGATGATTGCTTACATAGCCGTTGGAATAAGTGATGACGTCATTTTAACTAAGCAAAATCCACTAGATACGGCGCTTGGAGCGAAGTATAGCGAGTTTAGGTGAGTAAGAAGTCGAAGTACCCTTTCAGGGGAGACAGACAAGGATGTGAGGTAAGGGAATGGATTATCTCTGGCAGAATCCCCAAATTTCTTTGACCAAAAAAAAAAAAGAATCCCGAAATTTCATCTAGAAACCACTCTTTTCGCTTTTCACTTTTCACTATAGGTTGTAAGGCATTTAACATGGGGGTGATAGCATGCATATTGCACATTCTTGTGGGGGGTGGTACACGCACACCTCTTCAGCTTGTCACATGTCCTCCTTGCCTTGACATATATTAATTGTGGTTAAGATCCATTTATTTTTAAAATTAAATATCTAACCTTAGTTTTTAGATTCACTTATTCATGTGGTTAAATTTTTTAAAATATTTTTTCTGACAACTAAAGTTATATTATTTAACCCTAAAGGTGCTTAATCTTAACCATGATTAATAAATGTCAAAATAGTAGGTGAACCTTAAGGGTGGAATCTTAATCACAGTTAAGAAGTGTTAAAGGGACACATGAAGGTCTCGGTAGCGTAATCAAACTCCTTGCTCTCTTGGCAAAATGATCCAAAAGAAGAACGTCTCGTCAAGGCCCCGTCCTTAGCCGCATTTACTTGCTATACCCAAAATGTTCCTAAATTTTTTTGGTTCTTAAAATGTCTCTACATCATATTTTTATAAGCAACAATTTCTTTTATCCAAAATGTTCCTTAAGGTTTTTTACCCAAATATAAAGAGCTTATAGTTTAAACGTATATATAATGTAAACTTAGCAAGAATACCCTACCACTCGATATCACCCCCAAGTCATTAATTATTGAAACTAGGGCTGTCAATGGACCGGATCATGATCTAGATCCGATCCGATTAGCCGGACTTTCGACCCTATATGTGATCCGTCGGATCGGATTCGGATCGGATCGATGGAATCCGATTATAATCGGATCGGATCTGGATATAGGGTGATCCGATCCGATTAAAATCCGATCCGATAATAATAATAATTTTTAATTATTTTAAATATATTATTTAGATTTTCTATGTATAAAATATTAATTTTTAAAAAAATTAACATTAATTAGTATTAATTAAGGTATTATTAGATTTTTTATTATTAAAATAGATTATTTTTTTTTAAAATAACCTTACTCGGATCGGATCGGATTCGGATTGGACGATATATAATCGGATCGGATTCGGATCGGTTACTTCATGATCCGACGGATCTCGGATCGGATTCGGATCAGTCGGATTCTTAATCGGATTCGGATCTAGGCAGATCCGGTCCGAATCCGATCCGTTAACAGCCCTAATTGAAACAAACTCTTCAAAAGTAGGACGTCTTCAAAACGGAACGTTTACCAAGTTCACCCATCGAGTGAACGTTAGCAACACCCATTAAAATATTCTTTTACTTTTATGCTGTCATGTCATTGGTACAATTTCCATATTAAAAATAATTATTTTTTCCTTACCTCTATTATTATAATCACTGTTGACAAACCTTTATTTTTATAAACGTGACTCAGACTAGTAGACAAAATTGTCCTTACATTTATCATGTTCCCTCTTCCCATATAAATATTAAGTGTTTTATTGGAATGGAAGCCAATTAGTTACACAATGAACTAATTAATGATTTGAATAAACTAAACTAACTAAAATAACTAGGTCTTATTTTATTGGGTCAAGTTATTAACGTTGGTAGGTCCTATGATCCATTCCATTCCAGAATCCATTTTTGAGTTTTTCATATTGAATAAGTAAATAAGTATGAAAAATGAGAGGTGTTAAGTTTTTTTACATCATATGGCATCGAGCTATATTTTTGTAAGACCTCCCCTACAGTATCGTCACCGCAGTAGAGTTTAACCACCAAGTTCGGGATTTATTGGTGTGGTTCCTCAACGCTTAGGACACTAAAATATCGAACCATGAACTGATGGTTCGGGTCCCCCGGAAGGAGGCCTTCTTCGCCCTCCACCTAAGTTGCGTACGAAAGGGCAAAAGCTAATCCCAGGGAGCAATCGAAGCCATTTATAAAGCACAGGCTGAGACAAGTGAAATCAAATGACATTACTTGAATATTACTGCAGGTACATGCGAAAAAATGATCAAAAGTGTTGTATTTGCCAGAAATTTGGGAATTTCTATCATAATGCATGGGAGTGGGTGCAAGGTGGACGATTTCAAAACGGACTCCCCATTCATTAGATAGAGAAGATCACCAAGATTTCATAATCCACTACCAAACTTATTCCAATTCCAACAGCTCGGACGATTGGGTAGTATAGAGATATTTATGCCCTAGGACAAAAAATATTGAATAATGAAACATTAGTAAGAGTATCTCGGCAATAATAAGACAACATAGTATTTGTAGTGAATACTCCTATTAAGTTGTCATGCATTAAATTATCAATGAGACAAAGCTAACTAATCGACTCGATCTTTATCGTAATCGTAGAAAGAAGAACATGTCTCGTGTCAGATATTGGTTGTACTGATTGGCGGCTTGCCTATGAGATCTAATCTCTCGTTGTTCCTCAATAGCTCTATGATAGAGCAGTCAGTTGCTTAACTAACTAACCGTAGGTTCGAATCCTACTTGGGGAGATTCATTACATGAACAGCTATTTGATCCCCATCAAAATCTGCATTGAATCTCTTTCGAACTAATGGATGTAAACAAATAGCGTCCTTACACTAAAATAGGTTGGAAAATAGGTTAGAATGCCTGTATGCCTAATCTTTCTCTTATGTGCATTGCATGTGCAGCCCTCTAGTGCACATATATGTACTGTGTGCGGCCCACGAGTGAACGTTTAGGCCTTCGATTTTACCTAGTCCGACAATTAATTCTCATATATGTCTCGTCTTTTTATTTTTTTCATTTTTATAAACGTGGACTCAGACTAGTCCGACAAGTTGCATAAGGAATACCCCCACCCCATACAATCAATATTGAGGGGAGCCCAAGAATTGACCTCGAGACCTTCGATTTTACGTTACGTCCTTCAACCATTGGGCTACACCCCCGGAGTTTTGTGTCTTCTTTTCAATGTTTGTCTTTCCAATGTGTCTCTGTATATTCATACATATAATTATTTTTAGTGTTGTCTTTTCAGTGTCATCTCCATATTTCCCATACATAAATATTTCTATTCAATGTTTCTTTTCATACCCTGCCTCTTGCACCAGTGGTGGGTGTGGCCTCTATGTTGAGGGATGTCTGGTGATCCAATCCCTAGAGTGATGAGCCCTCAAGAGCTCCGAACTCCCAAGCTAACTATTAACCATTGTTCTAATCACTAATCGTAGTTAAATGATACCCTCAGCCAAAAAAAAAATGTCTCTCGGTACATTTGTCACATTGACTGGCCAAACTTGAAAAAAAAATTTGAAGCTCGAGCGGAGTTTAAACACATATAGAGCCGAGCCTAAACACCCTATAACATCTACCAAGTGCAACAAACTCTTAGAATGTAGTACAACAGCATCTTCAGAAGGGAAAGCTCTAAGTAAATCTTTCCGCTATATATGTATAGGTCTTTGAGGACATGGCTTGTATTTGGTCTGTCTGGCAAGTGGCACTCAAGTGAATTTTGGCTGTAAAAGGCCGTAAAGTCTTTGAGCCATGCCACACGATCTTTTGCCTTTTGGTTTGATTAGAATTAGGGTTAATCCTAGACCTAAAGCTCACTCTATGACAGCTCACTCTATTTACATGAGCGCAAAGGCATAAGATGAAGAGAACACAACCATTGCCTTAAAGCATGGGTTTCAAAGTGAAGCAAATATAGTGACCAAAAAAAAAAAAGTGAAGCAAATATAATATAAATCTTAAAAAGGCTTTTTGGAGCAAAATGATACTTGCCAACGAATACGAAGAAGACATACCCGTAGGGTGAATCGGGACGAATTTAGGCTTTAGCGGGCTTCAAAAACTATCATTGCAAATAACCAAAATTGAAGCCCAAGCCCGGCCCATTGACACCCTTACATTAAAGCGGCACTTGTTTTAAGGAATTGAGAATTATAAATACAAAATATCCTGAGTGAAATTGGTGATGAATGAAAATTATGATCTACAAAAGCAATCAAATGATTACGGGCACTCGAAATAATATTTAATAAAAATTTGGATCAACATTACCACTCCTAGACCTTCCACCAAAAAGAAAAGAAAAGAAGAAATATTGCTCCTAGATGTTCTTCACCTGCACAAGAGGATTCAGTAGCCAACTACAAACAGTTGGGATAAGGCCTGTAACAGTATGCACTGCGTCCAATGGCCCTAATATGTTCTCTATTGATCTGATTCAGTCTTATTTTTTACTCTAAAGTACTTCAGCCTCCACATTTGGTGCACTTCCCCTCCCATTGGTCTACTTTTCCCCTTATGAACCTGTGCATGACACGCCAGGGCTTTGCCCCAATGGTAGTGTATCCCCTGCTTTAGGGGAGAGGTCCGGGGTTCAATTCCCACGAGGGTGGAAGTCGTTTATACTCTCCACCCGCCCACTAATTCGAACAGATACTAACACTTAACCCGGCGTTGCGGCCTAAACGTATACCTCCATACCAAAAAAAAAGAACCTGTGCATGGGTGTACAGATGCATGTATATATATATGGTCACGTGGACATCCAACAGACGTGTGCTTGGGCGTATGCATTTAGTCATGGAGCCATAGAATGGGCCAGTGACCAACTAAAAATCCTAAAATATGACTATCCAGTCTAAAAGAAAGGCAGCAACATATATTATTACTACAAGAGATCAGAATGAGTCATTAATAGTGTCGCCTAGGTGAAATTTTGATATGGCTCTACTATCCAGCAACTTGCTCAGAAGTGTACACCAGCATAGATAGATCCCTACCAATCTGGAGGTTATTTTGATGGAATTGAAGCTTGTTGAGCCAAGCAGCGATCCTTTTTCAGGGCCTCTTGTTCTTTGGCGGGGAAGGAAGCAACTGTATAACAGTTGGAAACAAAATAAGTAATCTTATCAGCCACACACACACACACACACAAAAGAAAAACAACAAGAAGTGGTACAGAATCGAAGAGCACCTGATAGCAAGAAATGAGCGAGCTAACAAATCCAAAGCCTCCTGTTATGCGGGGAGTGACTTTCTTAGGTGCCAGCTGAAGCAGCCCAACTGCAATCACCATATCCATAACTGCTTTTACCAAAGCTAATGAACAATCATTTGATTTTTTGAGCTTACTACAGTACTGATCGTTCTGCATTCACCACCAGCAGAAAATAATACCATATTTAGAATGAGAAGCCAGAAAGGGAAAGAATGACATGGTCCCTACTTATTGTAAGAAGTTCACAGTGTCAAGCTAAACATACTTGATATTTATCAGTGTTCTTTAGATCCTTCCCTAATTTCTTCATTGAGGCAGACAACCTTTCCAAGCTTGAAAAGAGAAGAAAAACAACATTATACAAGTCAACTTTTGTTCCGTACCTACCTTCCAAAAAAAAAACTTTTGTTCCATATCATGACTGTAGCTAAAGGAATGAGAATGGGAATTTTTTTTTAAACAAGTCACAATCCTAAGATTAATAACTCTTATAAGATATAAGAATTGCAAAGCTGAAAGCATGAACCTCAACCAAGGTGGTACAAAGTAAAAACCGAGGAACCCATCTAACAGAAAAGAGATATCCTGCCAATTAGCTCTGCACGTTCTTTGTTCTAGATATAACGGATAAACTATATAAGTTTCTCCTTGCTAAAAATTCTAGCAGAAAGCAATTCAAAACAAGTCAAAAAACTATTAAAAAAAAACATCCCGTACCTTATAGATCCCTGTTCTCTCAAGCCAGTCTATTTGATCCAGAAACAAAGTAGACAATAATGCATTTTTGCACTGGAACAACAGCCCGGTTAAGAGGAAATAAATGGAAAAGGAGAAGAATCTCAACCAAAAATTTAATCAGCAGGGCTTGTACCTTCCTTTCCCAGTAAAACGAGTGGAAGAGGAGTTCCTTAAGGAGTTGGACTTAATAAGAGCATGCCAATCATTGACAAACTGACACTGCAATAGGACATAAAGCATACGAAATTAATAAGGGTGTACAATTTTGAGCTCATTCTTAGATTATTTAAAATGCAAATCAACATTTTCAGATGGCTCTCCATTGCTCAAGAATTTTGAACCATATTCTATTGCCATGCATATCTTGTCACTGGCTTCAGCTTTGTTCAAATACAAGACCATGAGATTCTGCTCTGGTTGCATCTAGTGTAATCTTTGATTCTGAATGCACCTGCTAAGTCATGGTGCCAGCTGATTTCAATACAATTAGCCAGCAAGGGAAACCAATCACATGAGAAGGGAAACTACAGGGTATAATACTCAACCACCAGGATATTTGCAGAAGCATTAAGGTTCTAAAAAGAACATATTGATTGCGAACTTTTTCTTATTGACCAGAAAAATCTGTTAAAAATCCAAATGTGCAATTGAAAATAATGAACTCTTAATATTACTGAACCATATTTGCCTGCATGCCCTATTTTGAGAAACCCTCTCCTTTGAAAAAATCAGATATGAAATAATGAATGAAGTGCTTAGTGAAATCATCGCAGCAGGTGTCTATTGGTCTGTTAAAAATCCGAATGTGCAATTGAAAATAATGAACTCTTAATATTACTGAACCATATTTTGCCTGTATGCCCTATTTTGAGAAACCCTCTCCTTTGAAAAAATCAGATATGAAATAATGAATGAAGTGCTTAGTGAAATCATCGTGGCAGGTGTCTATTGGTCTTTATTATATAGTAAAAAATAATCGCCTTTTTATTTTTGTGATTAATGTAAAAGCTGTATTTTGGATCAAATCCCTTGGGCACAATCCACGTTTTATCTTCTGAACAATAATTAAGTAAAATTGTCATTTCAGCAAATTTTGAGAGAACATACCAAACCTCCAAAACAAATAATATAAATTTTGAGAGCACATACCAAAACTTCAAAACAAATAATTTTGAGTGAACATACCTAAAGCCAAGGCATTAAATCCGGACAGCTGCCAAGCCAGACGAAGCTCATTTCTTCAGAATCTGCTAACAGCTTAAAAAACTGTGGGCACACCCTGTAGTTTTTTCAGCTTGAGTCCGAATTCACTCTAGCAAGCACAAAAATCGCAACATGTGACCAGAATTTTCAATTTTTTTCTAAAATCCATGGGAGATAACCCTAGGATTAATGCTGACTTAACTGGGTTAATGGGACATGTATCGCGTTTTTGTGCTTGCAAGAGAGGATCCTGTGTGTTTTCAGCTTGTTACAAATAATATATCAATGTGTGTAAAGATAGAAAGAGATGGATATGGTTGCCAGCTCTACCTAAATGCCAGTTCCAACTTCGGTCAAATGCAAACATAATCTTAGAGGTGAGTTGTAAATACATGAAATTGGCAAATTCCATCAAATGGATTTGGGTAAGACATCAAACAATCTAAAGTATGAAAACACCCATCGATTAGAAGCAAAGACAAGTTAGAAGAAGTACAAAGGAAGCTTTTAGAGATGACGAATTTTAGTTTTCCAGTAGTTTTCAGAAGTAAATGGAAGAAATGAAAAAAAAAATTACAGTTTACAGCAATACTTTTATCAGGTGCTGCCCCCACTTCCTAATCACTGTATGATTAATACCCGAAACTGACAATCAAAAATCAGAATCGAATTCAGGTCTAAATAACAATCACTAGATCAATCGAATGCAAATGAAACTTGCTATCCTCTTTTCAACCTATTATAGTAATCGATCTTAAACAGAGAAGAAACCAGAATCTGAATATCTACAAGAGAATGGGAAAACAAAGATAGCGATGATTTATCTCTTATACCTGTTGGAGAGATTGAAGAATTAGGATTTGTGAACTCTCTGTGTTTCAAAGAAGAGAGGGCAATTAGAGAGAGAAAGAGAGATTGAATTTACCAGAATATGTGCCTGGAAGTCACCTGGGATCGGATAGGGGCTACCTCCACGCCTGGCCTCTCCTAGAATCACAGTGCCACACCTCTCTCCTGTCTCTAACTAAGCCCGCCTGTCTATGTGTGAGCGTGTGACGATAGCAGACTTCTGGGACTGACAGATGAGGGCTTTGTTTTTTGGTAGAGTGAGGAGGCGATGAGGGCTTGTTTGTTCCTCACCTCAGTTACTCCAGATTGAGGAGCCTCCGTGACCATATATTAAAACTGCTCGCTGATTCTGGTTTCACAATTGCCTAAAGTTATGTACCTGCAAACATGAAAAATCTGAAGAACGTTATTATATGATCAAGAGCTACCAGCAGACATGATCCACAAGAATATAATTTAGCATTTCTTTTTTAAATATAATTGAACTCCCAAGACTCCAAGAGTATTCAATGGTCTGATAAAACTTAATGAGACCATGAAAGGATTTTATCAGTGATTCCACTCTAAAATAAATAGATCATGTGATTACAATCCACTGTTAGACACCTTCAGATGCAATCCCCATGACAAGCTAGTGTTGGAAGGGGTCAAAACTGCTATTTTCCCTACTTAAAAGCTCGGAACTTGGCACTATCCTACTTCTCAGATTTGAACATCGCTTAGGTGATGAGGGTGTGTTCCTACCCTTCGCTACAATGATCATTGGTCTTCTCATCTGCCTGTGCTTCTTAGCTAAAAGTGGAGCATGTACCATCTTCCCACATTGACAAGCCTTCCCAATCACAAAGCATGGACATCCACAAATCATCAAAATGGAGAATGTCACATTTCCTGAGATATAGACTTGAATCCTACCATTCTACCATTTCAGATAATGCTGATTTTAAAGGAGAATCAGTAAGAACCTTTGGCTCTGATAGACTAATTTACTAGGCATGTGTAAGAGTTGGAAATTGCGATTACTGGAATAATGAATTTACCATCTGGAAAAATGAAGAGTAAATCTGGAAAACAGCATTTCATGACATCAAACTATCCAGAGCACACCAAACAAACTTCTGCTAAGCTTAGAACTTCAAGAAAATGCTTATGATGAATAACGAAGAAGAGAAGAAAAACAACAACAAAAGGTTACAAATTCTTTGTGCTTTGATTCTTTCGTTGCAGGTTGCTGTGAAGATAACACATAAAGATCCCACATCCTGAATGTAGAGACTAGAAGTAGGGAAATTTGTGGTGTTTGTCATAAGTTCCTAACCGCAAATGGAAACGAAAAAACTGATGATGTCATGTGTTACCACTTTGTTTGGAGCTAAACAAGTGAATTAAATTGGATTGAACTCTATACTGAAAGCTTCAGATCTTCAGTTCATGGCTTCACGCCGACATGGGTTTATGATTTTATTCCCCAGCTGATCTAACAAGAAAAAGAAAAGAAGCATTGCCAATAACATAAAATTATGAGAATCAGCCATGAGAATTAATGAGATATTACTACCTTGAATAGAAAATCCTTCCATGTAGTCCCTGCAAACCATTTACTAGCTCACTTCTCTCGGGATGCTTCAGCAGTGTCTTCGTTACTGTGGCTGCCCTATCAAATAAGGTTTTCCCCTTTTTCTTCTGCTAAAGTATATTAAATAGCTTCTCAGAATAGTGAACTGTATTTGAAATTTCTTTTGCCCTAAATAACACAACGAAAAGCATAATCTAAAAACTTAACTAGCAGAGTAAGGCCATCACATTGGTTTTGTTCCTGTTTGCCTTAGATGAAGAGAAAATACTTCTTATTTTTTGCCGTTCACATCAGCAAAAGAAATCAGAAGTTCGGCCCTCAAGAAACACCCAAGAACCCCAATGATCATTGAAACATAGAAAAGCAAGAAACCCACAAGCTAAGATTAAATCAGGAAGATGGCCTCAACTATAATCTTTTGTCTCTATCGACAAAAATATATTTGTCTACAGAAGGCCCTGTTTGTTGAAAGATGTCCAAAATTATATAATTAACTACCATATACATAATTATAGACAGAACATTAAACAGAAGAGAGAGCTTTTGCATTCCAGTTCCTAACTTCAACTACTTTGTTTCATACAGACAATGAAACAACAGTTATACCAGAACAATTATTTGTGTGTTTCCCACTATTTCCTGCTAAACCAACTTTTCAACTTCCCTCTTTCCAACCGCTCGAGTAGCTTCTTAGCACCTGGGATGTCCATCTCAGAGAGCTTCTTTAGATACCCAATAGCTCCATATGAGATCATCAACTTCTTGCATTTCTTGCTCGCAGACAGAGAAGCAAGACAGGAAACAGCATATTTCTTCGCTGTATTCTGAGGACTTGGGTCGAGCAATTGGACCAGATTTGGCACACTCTTCTCGTCCCTTTTAACTTCTCTGCAATTCTGCGAAAGCGTGACCAAGCTCGATATTGCTTGCGCAGCAACTTCTATTGCACTACTTGATTTAGCCTCGAGCATCTTGACTAGCAGAGGAATACACCCGGCTTCTCCTACCAATTTCTTCATCTCCGTCGAGCTGCAAACCCTACAAATTGATGATGCAGCAGCTTGCTGTGCACCCAAGGATCCGGCTTTAAGCACATGGACCAAGCGTGGAAGAAGACCGAGCGAAACCAGAACTTCCATTGGAACTGAGCCCACTAGATTCCTCAATGCGGAAACAGCAGATTCGTGAGGCAACGGACTGCTGAGATAAACCAATAGACTTCTAACTCCACCTTCTGATATAACAGACCTTCTAAGATTATCATTACTGGCAGTGATATTCTGCAAGCATTCAGCGGCATACTCTTTGGAGCCCAACAAGATTCCGCAATTGAGGAGAGTGGTCATGACTTTGATGATCCCTTCTTCGGCTAGAGTTTGCCTCACCTCAGGCACGGCCGACAAATTCTTTAAAGTACCCGCAGCCGCAGCTTGCGAAACAGAATCCCCCGTCCGACAGGTCTCAATCAGGGGATAGACACCACCATGCCCAACAATTGAACGGGCAGTTTCTGCCAATATTGACAACTTCTGGAGGGAAATTACAGCCTTCTCTTTAGCCACTGTGCTTCCAGCCTCAACAAGCCTTATCAGAGGTGGAAGCACACCTTCAGATACAAGCCAGTTCTCGCAACTCCCTGACTCTGCAAGCAAGCAGATCACTGCAACTGTCTTCTCCCGAATCCGAGGAGAAGTTGCAGTGAGCAATTGAACTAAAGCAGAGATATTGCTCCGTCCCAACACCGCTAAAACATTCTTCTCATCTTCTTTCATGACTTCAACAAGACTGTCTAACGCTCGGTGCTTTGCCTCCAAGTGCCCAATCTGAAGCCGGGCAAGCAATACCCGTATGTTCCAACAAGGACCATTCTCTTGTTCTAACAAAGATGGGGCCACAGCCAAAGGCAAGGTTGCCTCACCAAGCAACCCAGTCTTAACCAAGAGCCCGCAATCACGCAAATTCAAATCCAATTTCGTAGACAAGGCATCAAGATCACTCTGCATCTGAAGCTTTCCGCCATACTTCTCTTCCACACATACCTCCGCCAAATCAATTGCCTCCCCCAGAGTCTCCAACACTGCCTGCAATTGCTCCTTACATAAAGTATTCTTTGAAAAGCAAGGATGGCTTGACAGATCAGATAAACGAGAGGGAATTTGCTCCAATCTTGAAATTATCATCTTCCATCTACCTGGGAATCCCTTAGCTTCCCTCGCCTTCTCAAGCGCCAATGGAAAAAGCTGTTGGGCACGCAATAACCAGCCTTCGGCCGGTTGGGTATCGATCATAACCCCCTCTCCTCCATCCTCCACCATGATTTCTATCTGGGTATTGATGTACAAATTATCAGAGCTGAAAAAACTGGAATTTAGAGAAACCAGGCCTTCAAGAAGATGACCCACATGAGAAAAAATGATTTTTATAGAAAAGTAAAGGCAGAGGAAGTTGTGGTTATATTCTATTGCATTAACAAGGAGGAGCAATTGCAATCATCACATTAAAAAAGAAAAAGGAGCAGAGGGACCAAGATTTGAAGTTTTGAGAATCATGTAAATGACAGCTCGTTTGCTGAGAACGATACCCGAACAAAATCATAGTACCTAGCATAGCCCATGAATCCTTTCGAAATCTTGTCAAAGGGTCATTAAATGCAAAACGAAAATATAAATAAAACTTACAGAGAAGAAGAACAAGAGAAGTTACTGCAATGGTTCTCAATTACCCACAAAAAATCCCTTCAAAATACTATGAAAACCCTTTTACCTCAAGTATGTGACTTAAGACGACCAACAAAAAATTCTGAACTACAAGATCAAGACAGGAAATTATCCAACAAAATAAAGGGCAATATGGCCATTGTGGGGGGGGGGGGGGGGGGGGGGGGGTTTTCTTTTTGCATTTTCCCTGTACAGCAACATTCTGAAAAGATCTGCATTAACCCTACGGATTACACCAATTAGGGCTAATGGGGACACGTGTCGGGTTTGTGAAACTACCGGACAGAACAGGCGGATGCGCCCGAGGGGATCTTCTATTTACAGGGTTACAGAGAGAGACTTTGCTTTAAAGAGAAGAGAGTAGTCTTTTTCTACAGGCTACAGCTGTATGAAGTGTATTGAAAATCTTCCAACCCCACTAAGAAAGGGTTAAGATTATAAAAAAAATATACGAATATACAATAAAATTGCTTTTATTTCTCTAATATCCAGAGAGCTTGCAGCCACCAATCGATACCTCTACCATTCCTCTGCGAAGAACTCAACGGAATAGCTCAAAATTGGACGACCCATTTAAGAAAAACAAGTTCTTTTGCAAAAGAAAATGAACAGGATGGAGAAAAATCGTTTTTTTTTTCCCTGAAATGGGAATCAAAGAAAGGAAGAAAAGTAGCTTCAAAGACCAACCTTTTAGGACCCAGATACGACGCAGTAGCTTGATCTTCAACTATCTATGCTTTGATCGTGAAACAGAGAGGTCACTTTCTGTTAATACAGGAAAGCAGAAAGAAAGAGTAAGTAAGCACCAGAAACCCACACGACAGAAAATATCAAACGGTCGAATACATTTAAAAATCGTAAGGAGCGAAGAAGCTGAGTTTGAAAATGAAGAAGATAGAGAGATAATAAGATAAAATAAGAAGGGAAGAATCGCATTCAAAACTCAAACCTTCTTCAAATCTCCTCTCTCTATTATTTACTGAGAAAGAGATGCTGCTTTTGTTTCAGAAAAACCTTAAACGTCGAGCATGATTTTAGATCCGACGGTTGTATTTGCGGCTGCAACAGTAGATCCGACCGTTCGGACAAGGTTGAAATCTGGCAAGTTATTTTTTTGAATCGAGGCATGCTATCCACAACACTCCCTTACGCTTGAGGCATGCTATCCTCACTCAGTTAAAAAACAAATCCTTATAGCTCGATGTTCGGCTCGGCTCGACCAAGCCGAGCTGATTTTTTGAGTTTGAAAATATATTCAAGCCAAGCTCGAGCTCAGTTGAAGCTCACTTCGACTTGGCTTGAATGTTAAATAATTTTTTTTAAAAAAAATATTATATATATAAATGATATAATTATATATATGATATAAAAATTATTTTTTTATTTTAAAAATAATTTTTTAATAAATTAGGCCGAGCTCGATCCAAAAGCGAACCAGATTTGAGTTGAGCTTTTCGAACAACATATAAGTCGAGCCGAACTCAAGCCTAGATTTTACATTTCAATATGAGTTAAGCAGGCCAAGACTCAACTTGGCTCACATACACTCCTTGAAAAAATTAAAAACAACAAACATGTTGGTTTTCTCGCGACTATTTTAGCAGCATGTTAAAATAACTTTTTGGAACAAAAAAGAGTTACACTTTTGCAAAGGAGAATGGCTGCTAGGCTGCTATTGCTTATACCGGTTTATGGAATTTTGATAGCTAAACCCAAACCCCCTGCCCATGGCAATAGTCGTGTATGAGCCTTTGAGAGCGTCTCCATCCGTGCTCCATATCTCCATCAATGGAGAGCAATCTCCAAAAACTCACTCCAACCGTGCTCTATCTTCAAATTGCTACAATAAGACTCCATATATGGAGATGGAGATGGAGATGGAGATGGAGATGGAGAGAGACATCTCTATTAAGACTATTCATTCATTCTTATTAAGAGAATCAATCCCACATCGACTAAATAGAGAAATAATTGTGGCCTCATATACATGTAAGGTCTCTCTATTTATTGCCAATTGGTTTTGAGTTGGACGCTTTCACATAGTATCAAAGCCCAAAAGACCCAACGGCCAAATTATACTCACTCAAGATGATAGACCCAAACAGAAAGACTGCATGATTGACGACCCAAAAAGAGACGCACGTGACAGACCTAAAATTAGGACTGCACGTGAGGGGACGTGTAAAAGAACCAATCTCACATTGACTAAATAGAGAAATAATTGTGGCCTTATATAAATGTAAGGCATCTCCACTCATTGCCAATTTGTTTTGAGTTGGACGCTTTCACAATATTAGAGAATATATGAAGAGTATTGTAATAATTTGAATGAGATACACTAAATCATTAAAGTATCTCATCACAATATTGGATTAGCTTCAATCAAGGATTTGCTTAGATTAAATTTCTATCTTGAGGTCAATGTATTTTCTATATCCACCGATGGAAGTTAATGTCATCACTCAAGAATTCTCAAAAGAATCCAATTCTTTTCAATATTGAATAGTGATTTGAAGATTGGATAGTATTTTGGAGATAGGATGAGTTAGAGTAAAAAACTTTTTAGTGGGGTCAGTATCTCCATGTATGGAGAAGATGCTGTTTTGGAGATAAATTATGGAGACTTGCGTTTGGAGATGCTATGAGGTTTTAAAAGAATATATTTTTAAAAATTGTCATAATATTTAATAATTTTTTAAACAACCACGACATCTCCTTCTATGTTTAGGGTTGGTAATTCAACTCAAAGAGCAACAATAGAGTTAATTTATTTTTTAAAATTATAAGTAATTTAATAATTTTCTAGTTCTAATATTTGCTTATATTTTGATTTATCAATTTTATTTTATTATGAAATTTAGGGACAATTGATATATGTGCCATAGTTTAGGACCTTGAGATTAGTCTATTAAGAGGACTAGTAGGCTTTGTTAATAGGATTTTTTTTTTTTTGGATCGATAATAACACAAGGAAATTTATTGATGAAGAGAAAAGAATGGAACAAGGACAAGATAAAGAGGAGGGTTTACGTAGGGGTGTCAACGAGTCGAGCCAGCTCACGAGCCAACTTGGCTCGACTCGAAATAAACTGAGCTTGAGCTTTTACTTTGGGCTCGTTGAGCCAAGCCGAGCCTTAAAAGTGAGCTCGAAAAATAAACGAACTGAGCCTAAACAATAGGTGGCTCAGCTCGGCTCGACTCGATTAATTTTATAATAATACCCTTTAAAAGTTAAACTTATATTATATATTTAGTATATCTTTTTTTTGGTCAAATATATTTAGTATACATTAACATAATTATTTTCGTTCAAGTTTTAACTCAAGCTTTCACATGAGTCACATGACATCCCAAAAAAAAAAATGCCCTTCTAAATTTTTTTTATTGAATTTAGTATTTATCAATGTATTTTTAAAAAAAAATTATTGAGCCGAGCCGAGCTCGAGCTCAATGATTTGTGGACGAGTCGAGCTGAGCCTGAGCATCTGTAAAATTCCAACGAGCCGAGCTTGAGCAGTGCCTACCTCAGATCAACTTGGCTCGTTTACACCCCTAGGTTTACGAGCTCATAAACACCGCATCGGAAAATACAACTAACAAAACTCCACACTCAAAGGATGAGCCTAAGACCTGGATGAGAATATGCAAATCAATACAACCACTCCCTCAATTCCTGCATATCACAACAAAGACTGGCCCACTCCATAACTACCAAATGAATGCACTCGCAAATCCTATGTACGGTTGAGGGAGTATTCTCAAACACACGAAGATTGTGCTATTTCCATATGGACTAAAAAATAACACCGGAAAGCACTCAACTCGGCGCATTTACACTCCTAGGTTTACGAGCTCATAAACACTGCACTGGAAAATATAACCAACAAAACTCCACACCCAAAGGATGAGCCTAAAACCTGGATGAGAATAGGTAAATCAATACAGCCACTCCCTCAATTCATGCATATCACAACAAAGATTGGCCCACTCCATAACTACCAAATGAATGCGCTCGCAAATCCTATGTACGATTGAGGGAGTGTTCTCGAACACACGAAGATTGCGCTCTTTCCATATGGACCAAAAAATAGCACCGGGAAGCACCACCCAAATCTTCTCTCTAACACCTTCCTCACTTGCTACATCTCAGCAAGATAAGAAGTTGTGAAAGGAAGAGGGAGAGACTCAGGCCACCCCCAATTTGGTGAGGAAGAACCCCTATATATCCAACACCAAAGGACAATGCAAAACTAGATGGTCCACTGACTCAACCTCTTGGAAGCATATAAAACAGCTGTTCAACCTCTTATTTGTAGATCACATATTATAATTTTATTCAAAGTTACAATACATAAGAAAAAAAAAAAACTTTGGAAGGGATACCCGGATTCCACACAATCCTATGAGGAAATGATCCATCAGTACCAGGATACAATGACTGTAATAATAATCTTACTGAGAACCGACCATGGTTGCTTCTAGACCAATAGTAGATGATCACATGTTAATAGGAAGATACTGGCAGGATGAAAGTCTAAAGTATGGCATGACCATTCCAATGTGCCTAAGGAGCAAGACTTATTATCCAATGCCAAGAGTTTGAAAGTCTAAGTCTGGGCAGCATTTTTTTTTTTTATGTCTTCAAAAAGGAACCACATATTGAAATGGCAAAATAAAAATTAGTTGCTTATAGGGGGATCATGTTGACCAAATCAAGTTTGGTAATGGTGATCAACACCCTTGGATCATTTGAGGAGATCATTGCCCTTGTATCTGGATCATTTAGTGAGAGCTCATGCCCATGTGTGAACGCAGTCATGTAGAGAATTGACTCAATTTTTGAACTATATATGGACACACACATCTGGTGATAGTCTACTAAGAAAGCAAGTAATCTATGGGCCCGTTTGGCATCACTCCTAATGAACAATATCTCTATTCCGGATAGAAACGCTCTATTCCTTGGGATTAGAAACGCTTGAGTTTCTAATCCCAAGGAATAGAGAAATTGTTCATTAGGAGTGATGCCAAACAGGCCCATACTCGTAGCCATTATGTTGTGCCCTAAGACCATCCCTCGACAAATTTGTATGCAAGAATCCAAAGAGAAATGGGAGAAATGACCAAACATTCTTCAAAAAGTAACCCCCAAAATGCAAATAAAAAAAACTAATACATTTCAGCTCTCTTCATCTAAATTACCAGCACGACTGTAGTGACCCCACAATCCAGCATTCCCCCTCATGGCAAAACACTGCTTTGAGTACGTAAAGAATCAGTATTCCATCATTTCTATCTTTACCCAAAAAAGAGATTGCAGACAAATTTTGCAGTAGCTATAAACAATAGTGCCAGTAGTTTGATCTCTTCTATAACCCATCTTTTATTTTCAGCAATTTTTAAGAGTGCATAGCAATGTATTACTTCTTGCAAGTTCTGTTTAAGGTTGAATAAGTTCAAGACCAATAGTAAAATCCATAAAATGTGAGAAGGATTTATACATGGCAGCTCTATAAACTACATGCTGATACTTCCATTCATCAGTTCAGATGCGTATCTCATAATTCAATACCAAAACTAGTTGTTCCCAGAAAAATGCAAATAGCAAGTCAATTAACTGCAACTGGACTCTGCAATACTAAAGAGAAAACTCCAATTCAATATACTGGGTTCTGCAATCACATGGAATACTTAATCTTAAAATCCCATTAAGTTCTATTCTGCTTCTTCTTGAGATCAAGATCTTTCTTGCACTGGGGGTGAGCGGCTGCATCATCAGTAATAAAGAAGATGAGTAAAGAACACAAAAAGAATGAAGTGGACTAACATAACCTTAGAATAATACGAACCTGTGGTATCTCTCATAGGCTGGGCTTTCAGTTCTACCACGCTTGGGACTGCCCTTTGGATCAGGCCTGGAATATGGGCTGGAGTCACGGCCATAATCAGGGCTTGCCCTCTCTTTTCCATAAGGACTGCCCTTTGGATCAGGCCTGGAATATGGGCTGGAACCACGGCCGTAATCAGGGCTAGCTCTCTCTTTTCCATAAGGACTACCCTTTGCATCAGCTCTGGAATATGGACTGGAGCCATGGCCGTAATCAGGGCTAGCTCTCTCTTTCCCGTAAGGACTTGGGGATCGCCCCCGATCATTGCTTCTCCTCCGAGGAGACCTATCACGACCTCTCCGATCAGGGCTGTACCCATTTCTTCTTTCGTCATCATCTCGGGCTGCATATTCTACTGAAATAACCCGATCCATCAACTTGCTGCACATACGAATTAAATAAACAGATACATAAAGTTATAAATGTTGGAAGCAGATGTAACACTTAAATAGCAAGCTTAACAGGTAAATACATTTTTCTCAGCAATCATTAATCACATCTTTTGAAAGGGAAATATTTATTGTTGTCCATGACAGATTATGTAGTACAAAAATCAATCAAAGAAGAATGGACGGACCTCATGTTTGTTGCATCCAATGCCTTGGTGGCATCCTCCTGTGATTCATACTGAATGAATGCAAAATTCCTTCTAATCCTTATGTTCAATACTTTCCCATACGGATCGAAGTGCCTCTCCAAATCCTTCGTCCTAGTATGAACAGGGTCAAAGTTAATAACAAACAAGGTCTTTGTGGGCTTCGAATTAGCTGAAGATCTTCTAGAACCTCCAGGCCTTCTAATGCCACGTTCTTGCTGCAATACAGATTTTGGAGGGCTTAAGTGAGATGCATTGTTAAAACAGTAAGACTCGGGTGAAATTACTAAATCATTACCAACAATGAACAATATATGATACTATGAGCACCACCTTTGTCCACTCAACACGAAGCCGGCGCCCTTGTCTACCAAATTCTGACCTGTCAAGTCCTCGAATTGCATCCTCAGCATCTCGCTCATCATCCATATAGACAAAGGCAAATCCTAGAAACCAGAATAGTAAAAGAATTTTGAAAAAAAGACTCTATTTTCAAACATGAAAAATATAAACGGGAAAAGAAGAAGAAAAAAACTAAGCTAAAAATCCTCCTGTGAATGAAATGCCATTGTCTGCTCCAACAAAACACACAGAACATCTGCTAGGAAATAAAACATCTGGCCATCTCTGTGAAAGCTAGAAACTAAGTGACCAGGAAAGTCAGTAACAGACCTTGTGCGATGAACTAAATGATGTCAAGGAACAACAATCCAAAAGTGGGTGTCTCATGGTAGGTCACCAAAAAGAGAGTGCTTTCTCCATCTATTCTGTTGCCTCTGGCTGCAAGAACGGCAAGGTTTCTACCTTGAAAAGTGTCTGAAATTGATGACTGGGCGAAAGTCATGAGGAATGAAAGGCAATGGTGTCTCGGGGAAATGTAGGATGGTAGTGCCATGCGGGTCAGATCGATTCTTCTGAAAAACACAAGAAGATGATGCTCGGGCACGGGCAGTAAAGTAAATGCAGAAGAGCCCATCCATCATCCAGGAAGAGCATGGATGTTCCAAGATAATCCTGCGCCAAAGAAATTGTTGAGTATGGGGTTTACACTTTAAAAAACAGAGTTGCTTTTCTTAAACATATCCCGAACCCCCACTACTACTCAACAAGAGAGGACTGCCATCGCCGTGCCGTGTAGACTGGATAACGTTGCAGCAATACAACTGAAGAATCAGTACAGTTAGAAGCTGCCACCTTTATGGGAGTGAAATTCATCCCCTTCTGAATTGCCTTGATGCTCTAGGATCCACCGCCGCATTGTAATTTCAAAATGTAGACTATTATTGTAGATGACTAATCATCTAGCACTGTCTATTTTACAGATAAAAAGCATATACAACAACCATTTCTAGTCTCAGCCTGCACATTCTGACAAGCACGACCCCGAACAGGCAAACGAACCAATTTTTTTTATATATCGGAGTAATTACATACGATTCCCGGATGATATAATATTTCAAATTCATGTAAAAGCGCACTCGTGCCATATCGATGCTGAAACCATATGGAATCCAGGTATGGTATTGTAATTTCAAAATGTAGATTATTATTGTAGATGACTAATCATCTAGGGCTGTCTATTTTACAGATAAAATGCATATACAACAACCATTTCTAGTCTCAGCCTGCACGTTCTGACAAGCTCAACCCCGAACAGGCAAATGAACCAATTTTTTATATATCAGAGTAATTTACATACGATTCCCGGATGATTTAATATTTTAAAATTCACGTAAAAGCGCACTCGTGCCATATCGATGCTGAAACCATATGGAATCCAAGTATAACCGTATAATAGCTCAGAACTCTACTTTTAATTTAATTAATAAGAAAACTAGCTCAACCTAGAGTTCAATGATATTTCCAATAGCTTGGCCTCTAAGTAGCCTGGTTCCAATGCCCAAGACACAAAAGCAACCAAAATAAAGACAAGAACCGAGTAACAAAACAAAGTAAACAGATAATACATACAGTATCAGGGTAAGGCACAAATGTAGTTCCAAAAAAATTGGTACTCATAACAGAAAGCACAAAAATGAAGACTTAGGATTGTCCCTGGCTATAGCTAGAGACGTTCTCTCTTGCCGGTATGCTACGATGACATGTGTCCAATAACTGCCTTAGCCTTAACTGGTTTCTTATTTTCCAGACTCCGTTGCTCCAAAATTCAAGTGTGCGGGCGGTTATTGGACACATCTTATGTCATACTAGCACGAGAGATTGTCTCTGGCTATAGCCAAAAACGACCCCAAGTCAAAAGCGAATGGGAAAAGGTACTTACCGGACTTCATATCCACCCTTTCAACCTTCCCAAATTTTCTGAAAATTCGCTCAAGATCAGACTGGCGTGCATCATACTCAAAGTTTCCGCAGAAGATGGGCTTCATTTTTCCCTATCACTTTTAATGCAGAAGGGTGACAAACCAAAGATGACTTTGTCCAACCAAGGTTCACAAGGATGCTGGAGATTGGTAAAGACATACAATTAGTAAATTTGAAGTCACAACATCACAATTAATATATATATATATATATATATATATATATATATATATATATATAGAGAGAGAGAGAGAGAGAGAGAGAGAGAGAGAATCTGCCCTGGGGTTTCTCTTAAATATTCAAGAGAGCTAGATATTAAAATTTTGTGAGTTGTAAATGAAATAATGCAAAATAATAATTATAATAATAAATGAATAAATAAATTATCAAGTGAAAAATAACATTAAGCATTTGATATGAGCATAATTGTTTTAAAATTTACTGGATCAAAACCATCTTTGAACTCCAAGTTTCACATTAGAGTTTGACAGGACCAGTGCTTTAAAAAGCGATGGCGTGAGACGAGGCTTTAGGACTGAGGCTTAAGCCTCACGCTCCTACATTTTAACAATAAATAAAATAAGAAAAATGATCAAAAAATCAAAAAGTGTTTTATGTGCCTCAAAGCGGAAGAGTCGGTGGACCATTTGCTCATGCATTGTCCTATAGTGTTTGGTATTTGGGGCCATTTCCTTTCCCGCTTGGGAGTGGATCGGGTCTTTCCCTCTTCCTTTCTTATCTTCTTATCTTGTTCGTCTTCGCTTAGTATGGCAGGGGCTCGCGAGGCGTTTTGGTTGGTTCTTCCAGGAGCCATATCATGGATGATATGGAAAGAATGTAATCATAGAGTCTTTGAGGATACGTCTTTTCCCTCCTCTCGCATTTGTGCCCGTATTCGCATGATGGCTTTGGAGTGTGCAGGGCGCCGATTGGGTGGAGAGGATTTCAGGGAGCTATTGGCTTGATATTGCTTGGTTGGGATAGTTGGGTTGGGGGGCTTGGAGGATGTTTCTTGTTTGTGCCTTTTGAGTTTATACTTGTAAACTCTTGGTCACAACTTTCATGCCCTTCTATCGCTTGTTCTCTTTTATAATATATTTCTTGATTATCGATCAAAAAACAAATCAAAAAGTTAATGAAATATTATAATATATATACATATATGTATTCGTGTGCACTGTATGTGCGCACGCATCACACATAGAAAATACTATATAAATCATTTAATCATTAAAATTGGTATATATATATATAACTTTGAACAATGTTAAATTTTTTTGGGGTACCAACCAATACTATTGATGTATTGGACCAATACGAGTCTTAAAACTTTACCTTTTTCATTTTGAGCCTTTGAGGTATTTCAAAACACCTCCAAACCCTATTCTCTCTCTCAAAGTTCTTTCATAATTAAATTCTAAGTCTAAAATAATTTCATTGTTGAAAAACAAAGATCTCGGCATTTGATTTTGGATTTGAAAGGTCTTCCCCAAAATTTTGAAGGTATGTAAAAACTCTTAATGTTTTTCATTTTACCTCTTTAAATTCATGAAAATTGGTTGTAATCAACCCAAAATGAATAGATGAGTTAGTCATAGTGGCGTCATCATGTCTAGAGTACCTATAATGTATCACTCTACTCAATTCCTAATCTCAAAGTGATAAAGTGCGTCGGCATGAAGCTCAATGTGGTATTGAGCTTCTATAATGTATGTAATTTGATATATAAATACAAGTCAATACTTTCTTGTGTGTTTTATTAAATTAAGGTTTTAATATCTAGGTTGTATTTCCTATACTTGGTTAAGTGACTATGACTTGTGTTTTTATACATATTTATCGGCGCGCATGCCTTTTTTTAACTTAAATAGTTTTTAATTCTCATTTTTATGGTTGTAAATGTAATTAGAGGCATTCATTTAATTTGTTTTTAGCTTATATTTGCATTAAAAGATTTTTTATGCAAAGTATCCAAGTTTTTCCTTGCATATCCAAACTTTTTTTAGCGTATCATTTTTTTTCACCGTATCCAACCGATACGCCAATACATATCATATTTTGGACTTACCAATACGGTAACCGATACCGATATTTTGAACCTATTTCACCTTATGTCTCCATATTGATTTTGATGATAACACAATAATAGAATGTGATTTATGTTACTAATGTCTCTCTTGAGTTTATATTGAAGAAAAACAGTCTTCTAAGAGCATTAGCAAGTCATTCAGTGAAAAAACATGAGAGACTTCATCTATGAAGAAGATTCATCACAAAGTCAAGCTAAGTCATTAGATCACGTTAGATTACATTGAAGATAATCAAAGATTATATCAAATCCCAAAGTCCAAGTTGGATCTTGAAGCTAAAAAAGAAATCTACTCAAGATCAAGACTAGAAGAATAAAGACTCGAAGAAGGTTTAATTGTTTTATTTTAAGAGTCTAGGACTTATGTAAGAAGTCCATAAAGTTTGGTTAGTTGAATTACTCAATTACTTAGATTAACCATAGGTGCCTTAAGACCCATTGAATATCAATCTAAGGACCTAAAACATGATAAATATCTTTATTAAGATAAATGAATAGACCATGGAAATCATGTCCATCGTATTGGTTAAGTAAAGATGAGTTTTTTGAGAAAAATCAGAGGACTCGTCGACGAGTGGATTTGAGTAACTCATACCCGTCGACGAGTGAAGTAGCAGAAGCTATTGTTCTGTTTTTTCCATCTAACTCGGCAACGATTAGGAAGTGCACTTTGCACTTGTCGACAAGTGTTTGCGGGAAACAAAAAAAAATGCATGTAACAACTATATTTTAAACGGCTAGTTTTGAATCCAATGTTCTTCCAACAGCCATATCTTCTCAAGGGTTATAAATAGGAATGAATTATAAATGATATTAAGAGCTCCTATCATTCCAATCACTCCAAAGCTTAGAATTCAAAATCTATGACCCTAGAAATCTCAATACCAAGTTCTTGAGCTATTCAACTCCTATCTTTGAGGGATTCATATATGATCTTAATTGTAATCTATCAGCTCATTTAAAGAGCATTTCAAGATTGTAAAACACTTATCCAAAGTGTGTTGAAATCAAGACGTCCGTGGGAGTCTTATCCGTGAATGCGACAACTTTGTAAGGCAATCTCTATCTGGAAAGAGATTGTAATTGTTTGGACTTCACCCGTGAAGAAGTCTGTACGATTTGGTACAAATCGTGGTGTATCCTCTAGCAAGTATAGCTTGAGACGGGGACGTAGACAGGTTACTGAACCTCATGAACAACATCGTGTGTCAAGTGTTTGCATTCTCTCTAACTCTTCTCTTTATATTCTTGTCTGAATTAATTAAGTATAATTGCATAAATTTCTATTCCCTTTAACTTGTCTAAGTTGAGATTCCGCTTAGAGAAGTATAAATAATTTTAAATTGTCATAGACCCTATTCACCCCCCTATAGGGTCCAATCCTTGGGCAACAGTATGCCCCTGAACCCCCATTCCCCTACACCGATAATATTTTGTCCTTGCCTAATCTTTTTGCACAAAATTTATCAACAATTACTACTATTTTCAATCAACCATAAGTGCCCCCACTACTAGAAAATCCTAGCTCCTCCCCTGCATGCCACAAACATGCACAAACATAAAGCATGTCTCTCATATGAGCTTCACAATTTTAAGGTGTGGGCCTCATGGAATTTGAACCTCGGAGTTAAGTCCCAGGACATTTTCCTTGAGACTAGCCTCAAGGCATAAGTCTCACATGCCTTTCAAAACACTGGATAGGACCCAAGAACTAGAGTGTCACGTACACAAAAGAACCACAACAGCATTCAGAACTTGTTGCAATGACCACTTGTTGAGTTAAACTAACAAACAGACGAAAATTGAGATGGACAACCAAAAAAAGAGAGGTGATACAAAAATAAATCTCAAATTTCTTCCAAGCATCCTTACTCAGTTTCTCTCCTATCCTAAAACTAGTCAGACATTTCTACATAAAACAACCTTATTTCCGGAAATCATGCACACCTAGGAACTTAGGAAAGCTTCTTGGGTGATAATGCCTGAGCATATATTTAATTACCATCTTCTACAAAAAAACAACCAAAACTATAGGAAGTTTTTTGTATCAATTTTTAAGTTTCACATCAATTTTTTAGGTGATAGCCATATTGAAATTCTACTTTGCTAGGAGGGTCTGAGTTTATATGTTTGCGCCATTTTCAAAGATAAACTGCACTACTTGAACTCCCAAAAATATTAGGAGTCAACTTTCACCGTGTATGCCCCAGACATCTTATCATTTTGGCATAATAAAATGCATAACAAACAAATCAATAGCGCAAACATCTATGCTAGTTTGGTTCAGATAATCTTGGCAATTCAATTGGTTTAAGGTTATTAAATTGCTTTTTCCATCTGGAAAAGGCATTGGTTGACAATACAAAACTGCTTTTGCAGCAAGAGGTAATTGAAAAAAATATTTCAAACAAGTCTTTTGATCAAAAAATATTATCAAAATCATAAATCGTTTAAGCAGGTGTTTTTGTAGATTGATGGAAATCCGAAAAAAGCGAACAATCTATGAGGTATTCATTTTTCTCATGCATGTTACCCAAAGAGATTAATTGTACAAATGATTTATAGTTGATGGAAATCCGGAAAAAGCGGACAATCTATGCAGGTATTCATTTTTCTCATGCATGTACCCAAAGAGATTAATTGTAAAAATTATTTATATCTTAAGTACTTCTATCTCAGGCGCTTTCAGCACGAGTGTTTGTAGGATTATCTACACCCAACACTGCCTTAGATCAAACCTAAAAGTATGGCTGCAGACAATAAACATGAATCACAAGTCAATTCCCTCCCAATATGCTCGTTCGGGCCACGACTATTGGGGGAAAAAGGAAAAGAGAGAGAGAGAAATGCTGAAAAGTATCACAAAATGGGGAAATGAAGAAGATCTACCATTATTGGAAGCAGGTCTATATAAACTACTTCTCAGAACAGATGAAATCAAACAAATCTGTCTCAATAGCAGATCAATTATAAACGGAAACAAAACCTAAGATCAGGGTATACAGATCTATAACGAAAGAAATAGATAAATATCAGAAAAAATAACAGATCTACAGTTTCTTGACATACAGATGTCGAATTCAAGATCGAGTTCGCAAAGTTTTGCATCCCTTTACCTTTGAACCCCGCGATGGAAGGTTCAGAAAACCCTAAAAAGAGATGGATGAATGAAAAAGTTCAGAAAAAACAGACTATGGCTTCGAACGAACTGAAAGGCAGAGCTCGTGACTATATAATAATTATTACATGTCTTTGCTGAATGACCTAACTCTTCACAAAAAATATTTAAAAAAATAATAATAATCCAATAACCAATGAAACCATGCCACGTTGGAAGCTGTATTTTTTCACCTGCTTTATTTTCTTACCGTGGGCGAGTCCGCTCGTTCGGACAGTTTGCCTCGACATACCAGGGCTTTGTCCCATGGTACCCTAAGGGAGGTACCGGGAGATGATAGGAGTTTGTATATACTCTCCACGGGCCACTAACTGAATGGATACTAACACCTAACCAACGTTGCGGCCTAAACATATATCTCGAACCAAAAAACAAAAAACAGTTTGCCTCGCATTCCCCTTGCAGAAAAATATCTTTCTACACCTTAGCCGGCAATGATGCAACAGTACATGACTATGCCCATATACTCCGGGAAATGTAACATACCTGATACCACCATCACGGTGGCTTATTTTGCGGCTGCTTTTACTCTTTCCTTTTTTTAATAGCCCTTGGCATTTCGGTAACTCTAGCTCGTGGCGGGTTAACTCTTTTCTAGGTCACTTCTGAGACTCGAACTCGAAACATAGTGCCAACTTCGATATCATTGTTAGAATCTTGATCAACACTATAAAAGATCCTAAAGTGATCAAAGAGTTGTGTTTTTTAGTTACACGATATCATTTCAACAAAAAAAAATATATTAAAGAATGAAAAACTAGGCTCGTATATAATTGGTATTGTAACGTGAAAAATTTATTAACAAACCCTAATCTTTAACTTTTATTATGGATGATGCATGAAGTTTTTGTTATTTCCTAATAAGGCTTCTCGAAGAGGGGGGTGCTAACGTTAAGGTCGGATCATGACCAATCACG
The DNA here is from genome assembly GCA_015143295.1 of Tetracentron sinense. Lineage (NCBI taxonomy): Eukaryota > Viridiplantae > Streptophyta > Magnoliopsida > Trochodendrales > Trochodendraceae > Tetracentron > Tetracentron sinense. The sequence goes on along the minus strand of CM026572.1, from coordinate 25,715,353 downwards.
ATTGAACTCTCCCCGAGTTCAATCACATCCATAGATCGACACATGTCCCTTAACTGTGGTTGAGACTCACCAACCCCTAGAGTTCAACAATCTAACATTGGTTTGTATGGTTTTTAAAATTATATATTAACCTTAAGGTTAAATATTCTTAACCCCAAATTAATTTTTTTTAATAATTTTCTAAAACATATGATTAGATTATTGAACCTTAATCCTATGTTTGGTTGCCGAGAAAAAATGTGAAATACATGGAAATAAAAGAAAATTAGACAAAATACAACTAATAATTGTATTAGAAATCTAAAATTTTATTTTATTTTCTATGTTTTCATCTATTTTTTCGGTAACCAAACATAACACAAGGGTTAGTGAATCTTAACCACGGTTAATAGGAGTAAAAAGGGACACATGTTGACCTATGGGTGTGATTGAACTATCCCCAAATTCGATCACGATTGACTATGATCTGATCTTGCTGGTGCTTAGGGGTGACAACGGAAGACTTCAATTTCAACGCTTTGGTAAATGTGTCGGGCTTCTGCCTATTCATAAATAATCAAAATTCAAACTCAAACTCAAACTCAGCCCATTGCCACCCCTACTAAAGCCATGGTGTCGCCGTTAAACCCTTTTATAAATTGCAAAACTCAAGTCATTTGTTTTATACAAAAGTTATCTGTTTGTCGTTAATAAGATGATTGATGTTAGACAACATTTGTGCTAACATTTTTATTTTGTATTTCTATTTCCATTTTTTGGGAATGATAAATAGAGTTAGGCCAGAAACCCCCCATTAGTTATGGTAGGATACGTTCATAGGTTAAAAGTTAAATGTGTAGTATTCTAGCTTAAGCAAATGGGGTGTGCTTTTCAACCATCATACTAATTTGTGAGAATAAATCCCAAACCACCCAAGCAGATGATACACACTGACCTGATTACGTTAGTATCTTTTAGGAGACTAACTATAAATACTTCCAAATATATTCCCTAATCCTAACAGTGGCTAGCTACTAAGGATCACGCTATGGCTTAGCTTGTTTTGTCTTTTCTAATGTCAGGTATCTCTAATGTTAACCCTCCAATAATTGAATTAAAGGGCCATAATTTGGGAGTACACTTTCAGGTATCGTAGACTTAGACATTTATTAACTTCTCCCTCGAACCCTCGAATCTCTCTATGTTGACATTAGGAAAGTCCTGGGTATTGGGCAAATCCACCCAATATTTTTGTAGGCTGGAGGTCATTTTGATTGTTTTTTTTCTTTGGCAATTTTTATTGGCAGGGGCGTCAATTGGACGACCTAGCCCATCCTCCTCACCCCCTAAAAACACTTTTAGCCCAAAATGTTGGATTGTGGCCTAGGGTATGGCAAAAACAATTTATACTTTTATTGACGTGGCTAGAGACAGGGCATTGCTAGTGGACGTCGCTCACTATAAGTGATAGTGAGTGGCCCCATAAAAAAAAAAAGGACGCCTTATTTTTTGATACGATCATTGGATGTTAAAATATTCCTTAAGATACACATGTGGTAAAAAAAACTCAAGTCGATCAGACATTTCTAATGAACTGAGCCATGACTGAATTTGTGTCAACTCAATCTTAGTCCAAACCCACAACATTTAAGATGGTTGGGTTGGCTCAACTCTATACTGAGACCGGGCCCCTTAAAAAAAGACTAGGCTAAACCTGAAGTAACCTCACCCCGGCCCAACCTCGCCAGATGTGAAACCTTACCCAAATACCGTGAATGTAATACATTCTTTATCCTTTTTCTTATTTTTCATTACAAAACTTCTAATGCCATGTGCACGTGGCACTAAGTCACAGTTTGGCCACATCTTCAATTAGTTTTAGTTATCATACGTTTTAGTTTGTGGGTCGACATATCAATCACCACATTTAAATGGGTAAAAATCTATTGTCTCGAACAATATAAGTGTGCTTCTTAGGTGTTTTAATAGGTAGTTTGTAAAGCATTTTTGTAGGGAGGCAATTTGTTTATAAGGTCATGCTAGTTCTATTTTCTTTAAAAATAATTTTCTTCAATGAAAGAAATGTGATATTGTTTTCCATGAAAAAGAAAATACACGATTTTTAACCGGTACTTGTGTTTCCCCAAAATCGAGGTGTACAATGGTTGTAATATCTACCCTTTCAGTCAATCTTCCAGTATTAACCCATTAGCCAAGAAAGATACTAACGGCTACTAATCTGGGTTGTAGCCTAAGGTGACTTGCAACTAGGAGTGGTCACGAGTTGTCCGAACTTGAGCTTGGTTCGGCCCGATAAGGTGGCTTATCAAACAAGTTTGAACACGATTTTTAAGTTCATTCAGTAAACGAACCAAGTTCAAACATCTTGCTACTAGGCTCATTAAAAGCATGTCTCATTACATATATATATATATATATATATATATATATATAAATAATATGCATCTTTCTTTACTATTATAATGCGAGAGCCCTGCGTAGATGAATTTTCTGAAATTTCCAAACTATCCTTATATCTTTATCTTTTTTATCTTTCTTTATCTTTACTATTATAATGCAAGAGCCTTGCGTAGATTAATTTTCCGAAATTCCCAAACTATCCTTATATAGAAACAAAACATTGATGTAATGTTTTACTTTAATTCCCAAACTACCCCTTGCATTTGATTTAATATTTTATTTTAATTCCCAAACTACCCCTTGCTCATCTATCTATTTAGAATCACCGCCAATCGCGATTGAACTCAAGGAGAGTTCAATCGCACCTACGGGTTAACATGTGTCCCTTTTAACTCCTATTTACTGTGGTTAACTCCTTCCCCTCGCCCTCACGTGCATCGCACGTGCCACTAACGAGTTCGATCGCACCCGCGGGTTAACACGTGTCCCTTTTAACTCCTATTAACCGTGGTTAACTCATTCCCCTCGCTCTCACGTGCATCACACGTGCCACCCGCTAGTATGTATATATAAGATATAGAAAAATAATACATGTATATACATTTATACACTAAAAATATAAAAATAAAAAGTAATAACATATGTAAATATACAATTAAAATACTTCAATCAAAGGATTATATATTAAAATTAATCATATATTATAAATTTTTTTAAAATTAAATACAATTAGTTGTACACGCTAAAAGCTCGTGTTCAGCTCAAGCTCGATTTATCTCGTTTATAAATGAGCCAAGCCAAGCTTGTACTCCTTGAAAATTGTAGATGCTCCATAAAAGCTCCGACTCGATTACCAGCTTTGGCTCGATACCCCATTCCTATAACACCCCCTTCCCACTAAGAAATTTATTTTTTATTAAAGCAGCTCCTATTAGACGCTAGTGAAATCCAAATCCAAACACCCCCGCCTCCTATGTGAATGGTAGGGACGTGGCCTTCCGTGGGGGAGGTCTGGCGATCTAATCCCCTTGCGGTAAGGGTTGCAAGAACTTCAATGTCCCAGCTAACTACTGACCGTACTGACTATTGATGTATGTGACACCCAAAAACATAAAATAAAAAATAAAGTCCATCCAAATTCCAAACATACCCTCAGTAGAGCAATTTAATGAAAATGCCCTTAACTCTTACGGGTATTACTTATAGGTCGTCAGACGTCAGGGAGCCTTCAGTTTTCCGTTTGCTCACATGTAGTAGGGTTTCGCTATCAGATCGACCAGAAAAAGGCGAAGTTCACGAACCCTATTGTAATCACTATCATTCATGGGGAAATCGAGTTACAGATATATTTGATTCTTACTCGAGTTTTTTCCCCTTCCCCTTCTCCTTCTTATTCTCATCAACAGTGGCGATGTCAACCCTAGAAATTGAAGCTCGAGAGTACGTTTTCTGCCTAAAATCTAACTGTTTCAATCCAACTATTATCTTTCCCTGAAATGCTTGATTAAGAACTTCAATCTGTTTGGATTCTTGCTTTTATTTTTAGTTGACCTTTTTCTATACAGATTTCAGTTCGTGTAGTGTTAAACTAGCTTTCGATTGGCCAAATTGTACAGAAACAACCAAAAGATGGAGGATTAATATTTACATTTTCTTAGTTTGAATCTTTCCAAGCTACTGTCCTAGTTCCCAATGGGAGAAAATCTCAATTTGGTGGCTCTGTTTTTGTTTGCGCTTGTATGTTGTATGGGTGGGGTGGTGGGTTTGCGGGTAGGTGATTTTGGTTGGTTTTCCCTCACGGTCTTACCCAATTGGTTACACACACACATGCTTTTTCCTCAACTTCTCAATCGAATTTCTGAAAATCTTCAACCCATATGTGCATGCTGGGCACACTTGTTTCACTGTTTTTCCATTTTGAGCATGTTATAGTGGGTTGGATGATAAATGCAGTTATAAAATATTATTAGCTCATTAATTTAATTATCGAGATTGGCAACTTCCATAGAGTTAAGGCATTGCACTTTATTTAGGGAAGACGTGCATATAAATCTTCATAAGATGAATACTAACTCATAATTGAACTTCATTCTGAACTCTTACGCGTTATCTTTTCTGGTTATTCATTTGAACCTACCTTGTTAGATTACTCTTGCTATGGTAGAGTTAGAGATTTACTTAATGTTAACTTAAGGCAATTTAAATCGTTGAACCTCCGCCTTATTTTGCTTTACAAGTCTAATGCTTTTTATTTACATCATATAGTTCAATCATAATTTGTCTTGGTAAAATACGGGGTCTGAATTTGAGCCATTGGTGGTTGTAAATAAGGAAATGTCGTGGAAGTGGTTGTGTAGATTTAAGGAGAGTGAAAGTCTACGGAGAAAGCTTTTTGTGGCCAAGTATGGGGAGAAGTCAGGTTGGGAATCTAGGACGGTAAACGGACTTCATTGCTCAGGTCTTATGGAAAGGCATTATGTGTGATTCTTCCGTTGTTCTGGAATCATATATTTAGAGTGGGAAACGGATCAGAGGTTAAGTTTTGAGAAAATCTTTGGAATGGCCTATCATGTTTGAAAAGATTTTGGGAATATCTTCCTTTTAGCTATTAATAGATTAGTTTTAGTTATTGAGTGTTTTGAGAGGGTTTCTGATGAGTTAGTGTGGTGTCCTTGATTGAGACGTAGGCTATAAATGACCGGGAATTGGAGAATTTGTCTAGAATATTTATGCAACCTCTCATTTCTCCTCCCATTGTCTTCAACTAAGGGATTCTAGAATTTGGACAAGGGTCAACATTGATTGATTTACAGTGAGATAATTTGCATTGTCACTCTAGTCAGTGTCGTGCTACATTTCCTCAGCGGTCTATATGGAACACTGGATATTTTCCAAAGATATCCTTTATCCTCTGGACTATAGTTATGAACAAGATCTTCACTTGCGGTCACTTGAAGAGTAGAGGGTGGAAGATTACAAATAGCTGTTTTATGTGCCATGTTGAGAAGGTGTAGGTGGATCAGTTGCTTTTACCTTGTCCTCTTGCTTCTGCTGTTTGAGGAAACTTCCTTCTCAGATAGGGGTGTGTTAGATCTTCCCTTCTTACTTTAGGTACTTCTTATCTTGTTAGTCCATAGTGATGTTGGAAGACTCTCGAGTGGTTATCTGGTCTTGTCTTTCGGGGGCTATCTTTTGGTCCCTACGGTAAGGAAAGGAACTTGAGAATTTTCGAGAATTTTTATTCTTCCTTAGACTGTATATGCCTAAGGGTTAGATAGCTGGTGTTATTTTGTTGTTGTACCCAACGGGAGGCGAATGATTTGGTTGGCCTAGTATGATGATAGTAGTGCATTAGTTGGGCTTTATTTCCTTCCATCATTGTATTGGTTAGGGAGGTTTTTCTCTTTCTTTTAGATTGGTGCATCATGTCATGTTTTATAACTCTTGTTGCATATTGGTTGAATTCACTCTTGTAAACTTCCTCTCTACAGTCTAGCTCCTTTCTTTGTTTGATATAATACGATTATTGGATAATAAAAAAATAAATTGATATCTTGCATTTACTGGTCTATAACTATTCTTAATTTATTTTCATGAACGATACTAGCATATGGTTTTAAGTTCTATAATAGGGTTGGGATGACAAGAAAAGGTGGTCTGATATGTTATCTTATATTGCAGTGTCATTAAGATTGTGCTTCAGTTTTGCAAAGAAAATTCTTTGCAACAAACTTTTCAGACATTACAGAGCGAGTGCCAAGTTTCTTTGAATACAGTGGACAGTCTTGAAACATTTGTTGCTGACATTAACAGTGGAAGATGGGATGCAATACTGCCTCAAGTGGCACAGCTTAAGCTTCCTAGGAAGAAGCTGGAGGACTTGTATGAACAGGTATGTACTTACCAAAATAAGTGTATATAGGTTATCATCCTGTATTAATCATTTAATTATGTCATCAAAATTGAGTACCTGAGTATACTTGCTAATATTTTGAACCATCTTGAGTTCTAAATAACCTCCTGATGCAGGACCATGCAACTAACCTAGGATGAGGTGTTTGTGAGATCAGATTACAAATTTCAGCAATAATAATAAATTTAAAATTATTTAAATTCCACAATCACCATAAAGAACTCCAAAAAGGAGATTAGCAGTGTCCTAGGTTAACTCACAATCCCGTAGTGACAAACCTCCAAATTTAATTGGGTGATCGTAATAAAAGTGGGAACTTCTATTAGCTTAGGATATCATTCGATGCCCAATTGGATCTCCTCAATCCTTAGAGGATTTCAAGAACAAATCTAGGCTCAATATCAAACAAGTATGCAGGTTTTGGTTTCACATAATATTGATTTCAATAACACAAAAGCCAGCAGCTTTATCATACTAAAACAAACACAAATAAAGGCTAGGGTTAGGGGTAGTAAGGTTAGCCGAGTGGTAGATGGTTAGGGATTGGTACGGCTGCAATTGGAAGGGGCTGCAGGAATTAGGGAAGGTGTAATAGCCAAACAATGGCTGTTCTAGGGTTGAGAGAGTACAACAAAAGATTAAGGTGTAAACCTACCGTTTTAGCCTTAGAGAAGACTAGAAGGTTCCAATCCAAGACAGTGGGTTATCTAGGATTTGGACAGGTGCAGCCACAATGGACAAGGGTTATGAGGTTATACGGATGCACTATAGGGTGTTGGTGTGGATGCAGCAGGACTATGGGAACAGTGTCCGGGGCGGCAGCAATCTGGTTGGGGATCTAGGGCTTGTGATTCAATGTCTTGCACAGAAAAGGAATAGAGAATAAAGTATATAGCAAGGAGAAGAAGGGAGGAGAGGGAAAGAATACCTTGGCTTTAAACCGGCTTCACACCACTCCTTTCACAGGAGAAATCAAAAGCACTAAGCTCCAATGTCAATTTTCATTCCTTTACAATCTGTCTCTTCAAGAGTATTTATAGTTCAAAAGAAGAACCCTACTTAAAGACAATTATGAAACTACCCCATTATTAAATAAATCAGTACTAATCTATTCCAAGGAATAATTAAATCAAATAACCTACTAATCATAATAAAATAAACTAAACTAAATTAATAATGGAGAGGCCGACCATCTCTAGGGAGGCGTGCCACTCGATGGTCCACCAATCGTAGCCCTCGGATGTCCAATCTCGCAATCGGACGGTCGATCTCCATTCGACTCGCAATCCAACAGTGGATCTCCATCAAAAGCTCGAATCAACCCCATGTACATGTCGTCCATTCACAAGGAAACATGTTTAGGGGCTCTCCTTCGCTCGTGCACTCGCACACTAGATGCTCCGATGTCCGCTTCGCCTCTAGATGCCGTGTAAGTGATGAAATAACCTTAGATGAGGAAGTTTATGAGAGTAGACTTGAACCAAAGGGAAGTGTATGCTTTGGGAGCATAAAAAGGAACATATCCTGAATTTTGAATTGTGTTAAGTTTGCCGACTCCAAATATTTGGGATAAGACAATGATGATGATGTTAAGTCATTTTAGTATTTTTTTAGCAAGCAAAAATACTTTTGACATGTTGTCAGAATGGACTATTTCCCCATGAATTAGCTGGATCTCCGGAATCACAAGAATCCTTAGATAGATGGGATCCCACTCAACACCTTTTGAGGTTTTGTGAATTCCTTTTCTTTGATACCCTTTACTTATAATTTTTTTTAGGTTGCTTTGTTTGGACATGGCTACATATCATATGATTGCTATAGCATGGGAGTTTTCTCTTATCCCCAGTTTGATTGTTTTGCTATGTGCATAAGTGTATTCCATATTACTCTTCAGTCTTTATTTCATTGAAACCATATATGTACATGTATATGTATATGTATATGTATATGTATATGTATATGTGTGTGTGTGTGTGTGTGGATAGACAAAGGATGTCTTTTTAGTTGATGAAACCGTGTGCGTGCGGTGTGTTCTTGTCATAGTTGCCGGGAAGCTATGTACAAGGTGGGAAGCTCGTTTCCCAGCCTCGCTTCTATCAGGTTCTATTTTGTGGTCTAAGGGGGCTATGTATTTAGGATGTGATGTGATAGACCTGAGTCAAAAGCCTACCACATAGATCCTAATCAAGTATAGTTGGATTGAAACTTAAGGATGTAAGAGACTTACTTCTCTACAAATATATCATGTAAGATAAAATTTAAAGTCTGATTGGTCATCCTAATATAATGAGAATGAGGCACCTATATAATTTCTCGTTTTCCGCTTCCTAAGGATTTTTTGAGCCTTGCTTCCTGCTTCTCGCTTTTGCTTTGCTTCTTGTTTTCGCTTCTCGTATTGGTAACTATGGTTCTTGTGTGTAAAATATGAAACTATGAATATAAATGGGTTCCTTATAATACAAGGTTCTAAAATTAGTCAACAACTTGCCACGACAATCACTTTTGTTTCTCGGTTCTATTATCCATAAGGAGGAACTAACTGAGAAAGATGTTATCCATATAATTATAACTTGGTGGTTAAGTGGAGATGTGCTTTCAAAGTGTTATGTACTTAATGTGATTGAATCATGCTACTAAGATAAAATTAATTTTTTAATAATATCGGGTATGCTTTATGGAGCAGAATGTTGGGTACTACGAAACAACGTATACAACATGCATTTCAATGATGAGGGGATGTTGAGATGGATGAGCAGCAATACTGAAAAGACAAAATAGAAATGAACAATCATTTGAGATGGTTTGTTCATGTGCCATGAGGGCAATTGCTGGCAGCATAAGGAATGCACTGGTGTAGGTTGAAAGCTCTTGAAAGATGAAAGTCAAAGAGGATGTGCATCAAGTTAGTGAGAGGATCTGAGGGCATTCGAGGTAGAAACAAAGTATATGGCCCTAGATACGATGAAGTATTTAAAAAGAAGACTGGCTATACATCGAATAGTTGGGACAAGGCTTGTATCACATTTAGGCACCATAGGACCTCTAGTATTGTTTTTGGCCTAATCACATGTGATCCAATGAGTTTACCAACATGTTGGCCAAAGGTGGACGAGGCCATAGTTCTAGACCATAGTTGTAGGGAAGCTATGTACAAGGTGGGCTGCTGCTTCCCAAGAAGCTTGTTTCCCGACTCGCTTCCTAGGAAGCTCGTTTCCATCACATCCCATTGAGTGGTCAAGGGGAGATATGTATGTGGGAAGTGATGGGATAGACCTGTGTCTATAGCCTAGGCCCTAGGGTATAGACCCTGGGCAAGTTTTATTGGGTTGGAACGTAAGGTACCTACTTCTCTACAGATGCATCAATGTAAGATAAATTTTAAGGTATGGCTGACCATACTAATATAATGAGGATGAGACACCTATATCTTATTTACTGCTTCTCACTTCCTTGGGATTTTTTGAGCCCTGCTTCCTGCTTTTTACTTTCGACTTGCTTTTCATTTTCACTTCTCACTTTGGTAACTATGTTTTAGACCCCTCGTCGTCATCTTCTCTCTTCCACTCTCTCCCTTTGCATAGTAACAAAAAGAACTTTATGAGAGAAAGAAAGAGATTATAAAGAGAGATAAATAATATTAGCAAGTTCTCTCCACTCGACATAGTGCTTTTATTGACCCTGCTCTTGGCACGATCATTAACCGTGTCATTGGCCTACCTTGGCTATGGAGAAAAAAGATTAATGAAAGCTCTAAGTTTCATATTTCTTTAAGCACATTAGACAATCTTCTCAAACCTGCCTTTTTTCGTACCTCCCAATACATAGCTGTACTAGAGTATCTCTCAACCATAACAATCGGTCCCTACTCCCTAGTGTTACTAGTATCAAATGGCCCGATAAAAGCATAATAGACTCACTCTGAAATCATGAAAAACACCACTAACGCATGAAGGATACATGGTTCTCGAGTGAGCAAGTGACAAAGTTAAAGCTTAATCACATTTTCATGGTGAGGATGTCATATTGAATGTGGCTTGAGAAGAAGAGGAGGATTGATCCACTGCACTCCAATCCCTTAAGATACCGTTTGCAATAATTCATATAAACCTTTGGAAGCAAGAAACTAATGAAAAATCAACAATTTGATTTTGTCTTGATAAACAAAAACTTGATTTTGTCAATAATGATGGAGAGACTATGGATATTATTATAAAAGAAGCATTGGTGGCTTGATGGTTTGTATTCTTGGGTTTCCTATGAAGATATAGGAGGGAGAGTGATGGAACAAAGCTTAAGACAAGCAACTAGAGTTTCAAAAACCAATTTGGATTCATGCCAGGAAGGTTTATTATTGAGGCTATCTTCCTCTTTGGGCAGTTGATTGAGAAGTGTTGGGCAAAGAAGAAAGATCTTGAGACTAAATTTGGTGTGTGTTGGGAAAGAAAGGACTTCCGAGAAAATATATAAATATCAATATCATTAAGGATATTTATGAGGGAGAAACAACTACCTAGAGAACAATTGGTGGTGAAACAAATGATTTCCTTGTGACACTAGGGTATGAGGGTCAGCTATGATTCTGTATCTTTTGACATTAGTTATATATGAATCGATGGCTCATATTCAAGAGGAGTTAGTGTATATTATTTGTATATGACACAATATTAATTGATGAAATTTAAGAAGGTTATGCAAAATTAGAATTATGGAGGGATACCTTAGAAGATAATGATATTAAAATTAGTTAGACCATGGCAGAATATATGGAATGCAAATATGCAACTTTAGTAAAAAAAAAACCCACAGATAGGGTGGTGGTGGTAGTTAAGATAGATGAGTTTTGGAGAGACCTAGAGTGACCAATTTGGTATTTCAGCTCAATTATTTTTAATGATGGAGAGGTTGAGGAGTTGCTTATGGAACTGAAGTTGGGTAGCTAAAGTGAAGTTGTGCTTCCAGAGTGCTACGTGAATGATGCATTTCGATAAAATAAAAATAAAAATTTAATAAGAAAACACCAGTTATGCTTTGTAGAACAGAATATTGAGTTGCTAAGAAGCAACATATTAATGAAATTAGTGTACTCGAGATGAGGATGTTGAAATAGTTGAGTGAAAGGACAATGAAAGATAAGATCAAAAGTGAGCGCATACAAAAGAATTTGAGAGTAACTACAATAGGTGATAAATAAGGGATATACGATTGGGATGGTTTTGACACATTTGGCAAAGACAACTAATGACTCGTATGAGGAGTGAATTGGCATAATTTGAAGGCTAAAAGGGCGAGCAAAAGGCAAAAAATAAGGAGGATGGAGATGGGTGAGGAAATATTTGGTAACACGCTATTTAACCGATGTTATGACTTTTAATAGAACGGAATGACAAAACATGATTCATGTTGCTGATCCCAAGTATTCGGGATAAGACATGATGATGATAATGATTAATGAATATAGAGAAGAATGACATGACTTGAAAGCTTTAACATAAAGGGAAAACCTATACAATTCCTCTAGGCTGAAGCAATGATACTATATTACACTCTTGATAAAGAGGTGGTTAAACGAATTACTATTCTTTTGGCACGTCATGCAAGTGTGTGGAGAAAGCGCCTTGTTCTTTCTTCTCTTTTGAAGGACATATCATAGGTGTTAACCTTAGAAGAGCCATGTCCATCCAAATGCTTTGATTTTTTTTTTTTTTGGGGGGAGGGAGGGGGTGGGGAACCAAAGGCTTCCAATAATTTTGAAAGGGGAAAAGACGATGGGGTATGGGTGATACCGAGTCGAGTAATGGGTGTCTGGTTCGACTATCAAAATTATAGGTGTGTTCAATTTTGGCTCGAGATTGAGGATTCTTGTTCAAGCTCAGCTTGACTCGGTTTATGACGTGACTATCATGATAATGTCAAAGAAAAGTAACTATTATACTCTTTTGTACTTCATTTGCTTTTATTTGTTGAAACACACCTCTAAAAAGTATCATTTTCTTTTATTAAAAGCAATTATTCTACTCTTTTGTACTTCATTTGCTTTTATTTGTTGAAAACACTTTTAAAAACTATTCTTTTCTTTTGTGTTTATTCTCTTTCCTATAAACATAACGTACATTGAGACCATTTTGCCTTAAAAAATGAGAAATAAGAATTAAATTATAATTAAATTTAAGTCTCTTAAGAATGATAAAGAATTTTACATAGTTATATTTATATAATAATATAATATTAAACGAGCCAAGCACATGCGTGTTCGAGCTTGGCTCATTAAGCAATCTAAGCTTGAAAATCAAGTTCAAGTTTGGCTCATTTATTGAGTAAACGTGCTCAAACGAGCTTTTAGCGAGCCAATCTTGAGCTGCTCGCGAGCAACTTTGTTTCATTAATCAGCCCTATGGATGGGGTGGACAAAGGATAGATAATGGCATTGAAAACAATTTCAAAGAAGAATTACCGCTAGATTTGAGTGTCCAGACACGAGTCCATTATAAGAATTAGGAAGGGGATTATAAATATATTTTAATATTTCTAACCTGGATGCCAACTCAACTAGGTCTGGCCCTCTAGGCTCACGTGAAAGCTCAATTTACGAGATGGACCAATAGGGGAGTGGAAGGGGATCTCAGAATCTCCTGCATCCTTGCTAAGGGTAAAGTTAAAAAGGTGGGGAAACTCCACGTAAAGGGGGACCTGTGACCAAAGGTCATTCTAAAACTTAATTCTGAGTCACATTGCTAATGTCATATCGACGTGAGGAATAAAAGTAGGGAAAATCTTAAAAATGTTATTTTGGGGCTACGATATGGATTCTTGCTGAAGAATTACTATCCCATCCATTCCAATTAATACCATATTTACCTTGAATGACAGAATTACAAAGGTTATTAGTATTCATTATTCAAGGAGAATCTATGAAATCAATTCTCGGTCAAAGCAATTTTCCTTTCACTCGCACTCTCAATGTTAAGGCCTCACTCCTCCTTAAAGCCACACCTCCTTCCAGTTCACTGGACAATACTATTTTGGTTCTCCTCCCTCTCAAGGTGAATGTATTATTCTTCTCTCTTTGAGAGGGGCATCAACAGTGTTACCTAGGCACTTCAACTTTCCCAAATTTTGTCGTGCCGACACTTGGACAAGACACAACACTCCATGAAACGACACTCCTTGGTACGTGCCTATCCCATATCATGATGACATCATTACATGGCGCTTCAAATATGTCATGTCATGTCATTTTAAAAATACAATTACAAGAAACTTTTTATCAAATTGTGTTGCGTTTTTGGAAACAAAGACGGAAGTTTACTAGGAGAGCATACGTCTCTCTCTTCTCTTCTCTCTCTTATTGCTCATTTCTACTCCCTATATGAGTATTTTTTATAACTTAGGTATAATTTTTTTTTAAAATAGGGACGGGTAACCCTCCTTTTTTTTTTTTTATTATTATTGTATTTCAAAAGTTTTGAGATAATATATATATATATATAATCATATTTAAAAATTTGTACGTCTGTGCCGCCGTATTGAGATTTTCAGAGTTTGACGTGCCGAACACCCGTAAACACCTAGACACTTGGCACCCGTACCACGTGCTTAGGTAACACTGGGCATCAACGACAATGGTCTCTCCCTCTCTTTTTGAACTGACCTCAGCCCTGCCCAATCTGGTGGAGTTGCACTCATATCTCGTACATGTAGACCATATATGAACAGAGGGAACTATATTTTCAGTTCTCTTCAATTTCTCCTTTCTCTTACTAAGTTTTGTCAGTGATCCAAAACAATGTTACGTGGTTATGGCTTTTGGTTGACGCTATTCTTTTGAAGGTGCTCTGAACCTAATTGTTTGTGGTGGTTTGTGTTGTGATAAACACAATTTTATATTCGTTCTTTCTGTTCTGCAGATTGTCTTAGAAATGATCGAGCTTCGGGAGTTGGACACAGCACGTGCTATTTTAAGACAAACTCAGGCAATGGGTGTCATGAAACAGGAGCAGCCTGAAAGATACTTGCGACTTGAGCATCTCCTCGTTCGAACTTACTTTGATCCGCTCGAGGTCAGGATTTTTATTTCGAGTATAAATTATATATCCTTTTCAAATTAAAATTATTTATTGTTTCACTCTTTCATGTCCATTTTCTATGAATTTTTGAATATTTTATTTCACATTTTCTGTGCTTATCATGATGAATATTGGCTTTAGACGATATGCATATACGGCAGAGCTAATTGTTACTTTTTGAGTTGATTTGTGTTTTTCTTTGGATCAATAAAGTGGATCAGAAATGGCATTAAAAGAATGGGAGATACTTCAAAAATAGGTTCACCAAATAGAGAACTGGAGAGGAAAACAAAACGACAACGGAAATTAAAATTCACAAGCAAATACTGACATAATGGAAAAAGGAAAGCACCCAAAAATTTTCAAAATCCTTCCTAATTAAAACCACCTAATGGTATTCCTATCTGCTCACTTAATAGCATATTAACTAGTTGGGTGTGCACGTGCATATATCCTTAATTTAATTATAATAAAATAATATATTTATTATAATAATATAGAAACTTAATGAATATTTAAAAAAAATGTGAAGGACAGTTTGGTAATGAAACTTGAGAGCATTTTGGATATAAAAATTTGATTTGAGGGATATTTAAAAAAAGACTTATTGAGTATAGAAATTTGAGGGATATGTTAGAAACAAAAATAATAGAGGGGGCCTTTTGGGTATATAACTTGAATTAAGGGATATTTTAGGAACTAAAACAATTAAGAGCATTTTAGGTATACAAAAAGTTTATAGGCATTTTGGGTATAGAAAATCTTGAAGGGCATTTTGGATATAGAAAAGTTTGAGGGGGTATTTTAAGAAATTAAACTTAGAAATAAGTTGGGAATTAAAAAAGATGTAAGGGTATATATTTTGGAACTAAAAATTTCTAGGGGCATTTTGGAGAATAGCACTTAAGGGATGTGTTATGAACAAATAAAGATATAAGGGTATTTTGGGTATAAGAACTAATGAATGTGTTGGGAATCAAAAAAAAGGTGAGGGGTAATTTTGGTATAAATCTTGGGTGACAAATTTTGTCCTTTTGTGCACTCTCCTCTTGTATAAGTAGTATAGATATCTATGCCCGATCAGTGACTGTACATCAATAATGTTGGGCAAATCTACTATGTAGCTTTTCTGCAGTCCACTCTTCAGTCCGAAGGCTGTGATATGCATAACATTGAGTGATTTGCTTCTCATTTTCATGGTGGTTCTCTAACTTTACGGAAGATGTTAACTTCTTTCATTCTGTTGAACAGTTGATGTATTGGGCCTATTGGCATTTTCAACTTTAGATAGTGAATGGGGATTTAATTTTTATTTGTTCATTCTGCCTCTAGAGACATAGATCCCATTTATACTGTTGTTAGGCAGTACATGAGACAAATTTGGCAGCATTTGTTGGAGAGAAAAAGTTCGAAGGTTTAGCTGTTATAGTTGTTTTATTCTATTATAGTGTGTTCGATTCATCTAAGACTTTTTTTTCCATCTAACTTATACATTTGATGGACTGACTCACTTGCCCTTTTTATGAAAAGGATGTGATAAAATTAATAAAAATGCTGGGATAGCAATGAAGTTACGAACAGCTACGGGTAGCATGTAGAATGGAATTTCCAAGGTGTTTGATGATTTCAAGAGAAGGAATC
Organism: Tetracentron sinense; assembly: GCA_015143295.1. Classification (NCBI taxonomy): domain Eukaryota; kingdom Viridiplantae; phylum Streptophyta; class Magnoliopsida; order Trochodendrales; family Trochodendraceae; genus Tetracentron; species Tetracentron sinense. Next base: position 25,699,333 of record CM026572.1, on the reverse strand, counting down.
ATGTACAAGGTCAGCTTAGGCGAGATGGCGAAATATTGGAAGGCTTGTAGTGTGATACTCATCTTTGCTTGGTTATTCTGGACCTTTACAGTGTGGCAGACAGTATAGGAGCCTTGGGGGAGACTACTTGGAAGTTGGAAAGAGTAGTGGAAGGGTTCATTGATCCCGAAATTCAGGATGAACGATTCTCTTGCAGGCCTCTAAGGGCAATTGGAATCTGAGTAGAGTCGAGTCCTCATATAGAGTTGGGGTTTGGAAGAGTTACGAAGGTGCAGGATGCCAGGATCTCTATTTTGAGCAAACAGGTATTGCGGTTGGCAAAGGTAGTAGGATGCATTTTTGGGAAGACATCTGGAAGAAAGGTTGGTGGGTTCTGTGATATATGCCCTAGGAGATTTACATACTTTCGCCATAAAGCGATGTCATGGTGGATAAGTTTAGAGTCCTATCTTCTGGAAGAACCTTAGGGATAGATAGTTTGAAGAATGTGTCCATCTTCTTGATTTGTTTTGCAGGGTTGAAGATAACCCAAGCCTATGTGACATGTGGATTTGGAAGGAGAATGCTGGAGGTGTGTTCACTACTTCTGACTTCTATGGTTTCTTATTTGATAAAGAGGCTGGGGAGTTGATAAAATACCCTCACTTTAAGAAGATTTGCACTTCTATCATTCTATGCCAAACTTCTGCATTTTGTGCAAAGCAAATGGTGATTGGGTTGACAATCTGCTCATACATTGCGATTCATTGGGCAGAATTTGGAATTTGCTGTTGCTGCGTTTGACATTTATCGAGTCACTCCCAGGACCTTTGAGTTAATTCAAGGTCGGATGCATGGCGCCTTCCAGAAGAAGGGACAGACCTTTAGAATATGACCCGATTTGCCATTAGTTGGAGCCATAGTGACAAAGTCGGGGTTCGGGAATAATTCGGCAAAGGTCAAGTTCGGAAAATTTTGGGAAATTCGGTAAAATTCGTGAAATATTCGGAACAAATAAAAAATAAATATAAAAATTTACCGAATAATTTGATTAAAAAATATATAAAATAAGTAGTTTTTTGCCAAGTTTGAGAAAATAATTTGGGAATAATACGGAAAATTCACAAATAATTTGGGAATCTAATAATTCGGCAAAGCAAAAATGCGCGAATAATTCGTGAATTTTTGAAAAAAACGGAGTTTTTTGTTACAGAGGTTGGAGCATTTGGAAGTATAGAAATAGCCGAACCTCAAGGAAGGGTCTGTTGTGGTTGACAATATTATGACATATGAGGCTGTTCTTCGCTAGGTCTTTCTTTTTCAAAATAATTACGAGACACCAAATTTGTAGTTTTATCACAGGTTAGGTTGCCATGATTTATGGCACTTCATAGCATTACGTATAGCCTATTGGCTAGTGCAAGCTTTCTTACCTAGCTTTATTTTGTACAGTGCTTGTGTACTTTGGGTTCCCTCCTTTTGCAACTAGTAATATACCATCATACTTATTACCTCTTAAAAATAAAATTAAAATTAACATTCATGTAATAATAATAAAAACTATAGCAGTAATAGGAAAATAATGTTGTAGCATTTATTTTCTGTACTAATTTGTTGTAATGCTTATTCCTTATATATTGTTTGTGCTTAATCTTGTTCAATTCTTTTATTTATTTATCTTGTTCATTTCTTATTTTTAGTCTTTTATGTTTTCCTTCATGCCATCAAAATATGGTGACCTATATGGTGCGTCGGATGCACACCATGCACCTTAGGTCAAGGGAATCCATTCTGAGATCTGTTCTATGCTCGTGGATTTCCTTGTTCCAAGAAGCTTGGTAACCCTCAGGCCTGCACTATTAGTCTATTACTACTTAAAATAGACTTTGAACCATAAATCAACGACATTTAGATAGATATATAAAGCAAAATTTCCTTCATATTTCCCAACTAGCTTAGATCTCCCTCCATAGTTCTATTTATTTTCTTTGACTTGTTACCTTGTGGAATTTTATTTGCAAATGCATCAAACTAAAGTGATTTCCGCCTTGATGAATGTATGAGATGTTAGGTGAACTGCAAAAATTTCTTATTACATATGTAGAGTTTTTATTGTCAATACTCAATAAATAATTGTTCAACATCCAAAGCAGAAATGTTGTGAATGGTGAAGAAAAAAGCAATCATTTTTTTGACAACCTGTCAAAATGGTTCACATGACAAGGAACTCTCACTTGCTTCAGATAAATTTATGACCGGTAAATGTTTCTATGCAATTTTTTTCGGAAGCTCCGATTTTGTTCACATCATCGGAGCATTCTCATATGGGGCTGTAGGCACTAGGCACAATTACATTAATCGAGTTTCAATTTAAATTCTTGTCTTGGTGCTTTCTTTTGGGAAAAAGACCTTCGTTTCTTTGCATGTCTAAGCCCCATATGAGTGTATTGTAGCACCACATTGCTTTTATGGTTTCTTTCAGATTTTAGAAATCTCTGGGCACTATTCTTATTGTGGTTCCTTGTCCAAGTTGGTTGCATTGGCTTCTATATTTTCTGTCCAGAGGACTCCCGTAGCCCAGTAAGAACGATATTAGCCTTAAAACTGGAAATTCATTGTTACTGAACTGATTATTTTTAAGTCACCCTTGACTATAGAATATGATGTAGTTATTGTTTCAATCAGCTTTTACTTTTTGTCAAAACTTCAATTATTACGTGACAGGCTTATCAAGATGCAACCAAAGAAAAGCGTCGTGCACAAATTGCCCAAGGTTTTGCTTCTCCTGCTTGCTATAATGCTTATGTTTTTTTTTCACTGTACATGTTCATTGTTAATGAGTATGGAAAAATGAAGAAGTTTGATCTGTTAATTGAGTGAACACAATTTTTATTTGTCATAATATTTCTTAGTGTAGAATACAACCAAAGGGGTTTTTTTTTTCCAGAATCCTTTATTGCGATATTTTATTGACTTTTGGGTTTTTCTAAGTGTGAAATCAATGCTAATGATCATACATTAATGAATTATAAGATTTGTTTGTTATTTTTGTACATGCTGGTACATAGCTATTTTTGCGCATGGAGAAATGTTTCCTTTGTATGAATATCAGCAAAGGATCTGTTCAACTGCAAAATGGCTTGTGGTAAAGGCGTAAAGCCTATTCTCAAGAGTTATTTCAAACTATTCTGGCTGTACCTTGGATACACCCAGTCACCCACACACACATAAAGGTCCACGTGCAATACACATGATAATTTTGCATGAAGAAGAATTGATGCATGACAATGCAGTAAACCTAGGATGAGATGATTGTAATATCAAAATTGAATTGTGGTAATAAGGAAAATCATAAAATTACTTAGGATTCCACAATTACAATAAAGAAAGTCAAAAGGAGAATTAGTAATGTTCTAGGTTAAGTCACAATCCCGCAATAATGAATATTTAAATCTGATTTGGGGTGATCATAATGAAAGTGGGAACTTCCACTAGCTTAGGGATTTAGGTCAACAATCAATGTAATGTCCTTATTCACTCCAGGATTTCAAAAATAGGTCTAGGCTCAACAAGGGTTGGTGGGTGTAAGTGTGTAACATGCACTTAAGGTATTTCAACAATAGGTAATTGAATATAAAGAAAACCAGCAGCAAGAACTAAAAGGGATTATAAAAACTAGGGTTGGGTTTAAAAATGTTGCTGTTTTAGGGTTTTGGGAAGGTAGAAGAGGAGTGGTTGCAATGGGAATGGTTAGGAGGTCTGCAACATTCAAATATGGGGCTGTATTGGGTTGCAACAGTAGCATAGGGGCTGTATAGAGCTTGGACAGCAAGGTTGGGCTTGCGGATGTGCAGGGAGTAGGGTAGGGACTGGCGACAGGTGCTGTGAGAGGGTAATGGGACTGGCGGCCGCTCTAGAAGGGATATGGAATGGGGTGGCAGCACTAGAGCGTAGGGATGCTGTGGGAAGGTGCGGCAGTGAGGGGACAGGGTTGGTACAGGTTTAAGGCATGGAAAAGGGCTCTTCTGGACTTGTAGTATGGCTGGGACAGCAATAGGGGAAGGTTGGAGAATGCTACAGCAACCACAAGGACCAGGGAACAGGTGTGGCAGCAATAGGGGGGACTGTAGGAATTAGGGAAAGGTGCAACAGTGCGAGGGAGAGGGCTGGTATGGTGGCTGGAGCTTGTGGCAACAAGGGAAGCTGTAGGGAAGGCTGGGGAATTGCTGTAACAGTCAAGAGGAATGAGGATCTAGGGTTTTGGGAATTAGGGTTTTGCAAGAAAACTGAAAAATAAGGAAGAATAATGGAGAAGAGTTGTTGTGAATAGTAATTCATGAATAGTAACTCATGAATAGTGATTTGAGAGAGATAGAGAAGAAGAAAATAGAAAGATTACATTGGAATCACTCTAAGATTGACATCACACCATGACATTACACCATTCCCATTACAGGAGATTCTAAAAGCCAAAAAACTTTCATATTTCATTTATAAAAGTTTTGAGTCTCATAAAAGAGTCTTTACAACTATTTATAAAGGCTCTTAAAACTTCATATGAAATCTGGGTCATTAAACTGATCGATGACCAAGATTAAAACATAATAAAAACCTAATAACATATAATAAGATTAAAGTGCCCTCAATTACTTAAACTAACATTATAACTCATTAGTACCAGACATAGGGCCCAATTTGGGCCTTATAAAAGCCCAAATTAAACTCCAAACATAAAGGGACATGCTGAATTCTTCCCATGTGCATATCTTCCTAATGTGGGGTCTTCATGATGAATCTTATGTGCACATGGGGCATTCAACGCTCCAAATCATTCATCAAAAGCTCGAATCAACCCCATGTACATGTCGTCCATCCACAAGGAAACATGTGTAGGGGCTCTCTTCCTCCTCCGCTCATACACTCGCACACTAGATGCTCTGATGTCCGCATCAAGAATGTAATAGCATTTAAAGAATTAGCAACAATAATTATTCATATTTTAAAAATTTTATTGTCTTAATGGATCATGGAAAAAATAAAATTTGTTTTTTTTTGGGTATCGTAAAATAATTTCATTAAAACTCTACCCTTGCAAATGAAGTTACAAAATGATTTAAAAAAAAAAACAGAAACTCTAATTGTTAATATTTGCTAATGGATTATTAGTTCAATTTCTACACAATTATTATTAATAGGGAGCCTATTGCATATTGTTTGGGAATTTTTTCTATCTATATAAGAAATTATCTACATGATAAAATATCTATCACAAGCACAAGGGCTATAGCTCAGTTAGGTAGAGCACCTTGTCTACACACGCGCCAATGTTTTTCAGGGGAGTCCATCATGCAATCAGTGGAATTGATCTTATTGAACTTTCTTACCTTTCTTTTCTTGGAGGAAAAGTCTGGAAAAGAAAAGGAAAGGTTTAGGTTAGATTAGGCATACAAAAGGGATTTTAGCTTGCTAGTTGTTGAGTTTAGCATAATTTGTAAATACACTGTTTTGGTAAACCAGTTTCCAGAAAAACTCATGGTTTATGCACAGTTATGCATACAGCCTCACTGGGTGCTTCCTTTAACATTTGAATCAAAACTATTAGTAAAATGACCAAACTAACCGCAATGCCTTAGCCTCACTGGGTGCTTCCTTTAACATTTGAATCAAAACTATTAGTAAAATGACCAAACTAACCGCAATGCCTTAAATGGCTTTAGTTCTCAAATAAATAACACTGATCTCTTTCTCTCTCTCTCTCTATATATATATAGGATGTTAGTTTATGGTTCATATATTTCAGGTTAGTTCAGTCATCTTACTAACAATTTTGATTCAAATACTAATGGAAGCACCCAATGAGGTTGTCTGCATAACTGCGTGTAAACTAGAGATGTAAATGAAGCGAATTCAAAGCGGTATATCCGAATTTGTTACATATTTGACTCCGAATTTGATTAAATATATGACGGATAGTGAAATAGAGTATTCATATTCATATTCGACTTCGAATAAAATATTAAAATTTGAATATTTATCGAATGGGGTATATCGATATCCGAATTGTTATCCGATAATAAACGGATAGTAAATGTACTATGCAAATTCGCTCCACCGGATACCTATTTGAATAATTATCCAAGCATATGAATTCGGATAATATCCGTATCCGTTGGCACCCCTAGCGTAAATCATGAGTTTTTTTTTGCAAACTGGCTTATCATGTATATATATAGTAATACATTATATAATCGGTCGGATATTTATCGAATCAGGTATAGTGTATATCAATATCCGAATTTGTATCCAATTATAAACGGATGATAAAAGTACTATTCAAATTTGCTCTTATTCATATACTTATTTGAATAATTATCAGAGCACATGAATTCGGTTACAAATTGAGTAATGTTTGTATCCGTTGGCACCCGTAGCATAAACCATGAGTTTGTTCCCCCCCCCCACACACACACACAAAAAAGAACTTTTGGTTAGGATAGATAAGTTTGTGGAGGAGTTGATAGAGGAAAGGTCTACTTAGGATGATGGAGCTAAGGTGCTCCATTATTATTATTATTCTAGGTACCATAATATCATTTATATATTGTTAATATTTAGGGTTAGTAACCGGTGAGTGGACCTCCTGTTTGCCACACTACTGTAGGAAAGCTTCCCTTTCTGAAACTTGATCACTGGACCACTTTCATGAGAGGAGCACACCTCGCCATCTAAGCTAGAGGGGCTGGATCCCCTTATTCCTATAATATTAAAATGGAGTTTTAAGCAAAAGATGGTGAGAGGCTTAAGTTAGTATGATTAGTAGCCTCATTATTGTAAACCTAGCACACTTGGGCTGATCTTTTTTAATGAGTTCTCAGATTTGATTAAAGGTTTGGTGCCTGGGATCATTAGGGTTGGCTTTGATAAAGTTCATAGGGTTTCTATATTTCAAAAAAAGATAGAAGTAAGCTAAAGAGAAAGGGATAAGACTTTTTTTAAAAAAAAATTTCAATAAAAATTATTTCTAGCAAAGTTAAAAAGAGCAACATAATTGATTGTATAGGTTATTTTTACATGTCGAAGATTTGACATGGAAAGTCTTTTTTTCCCTCTGCCCGTGGTTTTCTGTTGTGGTCAAATTCTGAATTTTCAAAAGATTACTGCAGGATTACCATATTAGTTGGCCTTCCTACCTGTGCCTGAGTAGTGCACATGCAGAAACCCAATCAGGACTTGCCATTTGGTTGTTCCACAAGTCCATGTAACCACCTGTACTAAAGTCAACTCTACTCTCCTATGCCAAAAATTGACCCGCTTGGATTATGGTCACCTGTTCCATGTAATTCTCTGGACGGTTAAAAAAAAAACTGACAAATGGTCCAGGAAAAGTCGTCATAGGTTAGAGGATAATCTGACTAGGTTTATTTTTGGCTATGGTTATCCTTATGTGGAACTCAGTTAATGGTTGGTTCCAACTTCCAACCTCTTCAGCCCCAACATGTGTATGTCACCCGGATAGGGAGGACAGTGAAAAAAATGTAAATAATCCTCCTAATTATGTAGTCACATTGTCACTCTCATGACCATACCGCTGTTGAACCTCAAGATTGATGTACATGTACCATAGATAGTAACAGGCATTTCTTTGTTTTGATATCTGATGTTGCTGTCTATATTATCTTCTTGAGTTTTTCTCTTGCGCTTTCCAGCTCTTGCTGCTGAAGTTACTGTGGTGCCACCATCACGATTAATGGCTCTGATTGGACAGGCTCTAAAGTGGCAACAGCACCAAGGTTACTATTCCTTGAATTTTTTTCGATTAGGATATTTCTGATGGTCATGTGGGGATATATATATCCATTGATTCATTGTGACGAAGCATCTTCTTATGGCTCTTTCAGGTCTACTGCCCCCTGGAACACAGTTTGACTTATTTCGAGGAACAGCTGCAATGAAACAAGATGAAGATGATATGTATCCAACAGCTCTTGGGCACACTATCAAGGTAAAGTGTAAATAGATCTCCATTTTAACACCATTGTTGCATCTATTTTTATTGCTGCCGAACTGTCACAACCAGTGTTTTAAAAAGCTTATGAGGCTTATGCCCCGAGGTTCGCCTCGGGTTGAGCAGTGTTACCTAGGCACATAGTACGGGTGTCAAGTGTGCAAGTGTCTAGAGGTGTTCAGCACGACAAGATTTGGAAATCCCAATATGGTGGCACAAACGTATAGATTTCTGAAAATGATTATATATATATTATAACTAAAAAATTTAGAGAAATTAATAAGAATAGAGGGGGGATAACTTGTCCCCAAAATTTTAAATAAAATTATATACCAAAAAGTTCTAAGAAAATACTCGTATAAAGAATAGAGAGGAGAAAACAAGAGAGAGAGAGACATATATATATGATTGTCAGGCCGCTACTCTCCTAGTAAGTTTTCCTCTATGTTGCCGAAAAAGGCTACACAACTTCACAAAAAGTTCCTAGCATCTAATATATATATATATATATATATATATTGTATTTTTAAATGACATGGCATTCTTGAAGCGCAATGTGCCTGACCATAATGGTGACGTTGCCATGGCACGGTATAAGCACGAACCAAGGAGGGCCGTGTTGTGCCATGTCGTGTCGTGTCGTGTCTGCACGACAAAATTTGGGAAAACTGAAGTTCCTAGGTGACACTAGGGGCGATTCTTAAGGAAAACGCATTGAGGCTCAACCATGAGGATTAAACCCCATGAGGCTCACATGATGCACATGCCTCATGCCTTGAAGCTCACTTTATGTCTATGACGTACATCTCATATATTGACCAAAATTAGGTTTCTAGCCACAACTGAGACTTAAATGTCATTTTTTAAAATTTGTTATTTGTTTCAACTAATTTATAGTGTTTCCTATGTGTACGTGTGCACCCACGCAAACACTATATATATATATATATATATATATATAAATATATAAATAAATGTATCTCTCTCTCTATTTATATATACTATAATCTTTCATTAAAATTTTGAATCTTTTTGCAATTTTTCTTGTATTTTATTTATTTGTTAAAATAGAGTGTATGAAGCTTTCTGGTGAGGCTTACGCCTCACGCCCGGAGGCTTATGTCTCATGCATCTTTTGAGGTCCTAACGCCTCGCCTCACACCTTTACGTTTTATAACATTGGTCACAACTGCTTGCTCTCTTGTTGGTATGCATATGATAGACAGAAGTAGCATTCTATATATGAGTAAGTGGTGCTTGTTGGCTCTCATCTTTGCAAGAAATTTTTCGGGTATGAACTTCAGATTTTTTGTATAGATGGAGCCCCATTATTCACATTATTTTGGAACTCCTGATTCTTTTAGCATTTACTCTTTTTGGTGGGATCCCCTCTATCCATTTCCTCCTCTATTGTAATTTTTTCCCCATGCCAATACATTTCTCGTCTTTTATCAAAAAAAGGTAAGTGGTGTTTGTTACTGTGTTGCACTGTCGCTGCGACTGCAATATGTTGCCCGAAGCAAAGGATTTACAGATTCACCTGCTGGCCAGCAATTTATGTATGTGACATGCAGTACTCAGTCAAAGGATGGAGTTTCTCTCGTGAATTTTCAGTAAAGATTATTGGAACCTAGGTTCATTTCATGTGTGGATTAGACTTTTTTGTCTTTTAGTATACTGGTTCCATTCTTTTACCCTTCATGAAGGGCATTCTTGTGAACCTATTTCCCCAAAATTTCTTCATCTTCCTCTTATGCTCTTCAGATACTTATTGGACTGTGTGTAGCCTAGATTCTCATCAAGAGTTGTCTGTGATGATAAAACTTAATTTACCTTATGAAGCAAGATTTATTTCTGCCGGGAAATGAATCCTTGTGCATTTCTCCCAGCTTGATTTTATGTATAATAATATGTTCCATATGTGGTGCAGCATGCTGTCTTAACAGAACTTGACCTAATGTTAACCTCCTTGTGAAGCTCTTGTTATGCATCTTTTTGGGAGCATCGCCGAATCTTCATGTCAGTTTTGTATATCAGGAAAAAAGACACTTCCTGTCTCATCTAGCAAAAGGGAAAACAAAATAAGAACAAATGAAAGGGAAATTATATCACTTCTCTGCATGGAAGTTTTATTTCTTTTGCCATACACTTTGTTTTATATTGTGAGCTTATCAAATGATTGTAGCCCCTGCAGTATTGCATTCCATACACTTAATAGTTGTGGTCTTCAGTCTAAATTTTTCCTATATTATATATGTGTCTTGGTGGTGCCTCTGTGTAGTTCGGAAAGAAAAGTAATCCAGAATGTGCTCGCTTCTCACCAGACGGGCAGTTCATTGTATCTTGCTCTGTTGATGGATTTATTGAGGTATAGTTGCCTGGGGAATATTCATAATGTGAATTGAGTTTTTTGTTGTGGATCATCAGATGTTCACTGACTTTTGGAGCCATTCCAGGTTTGGGACCACATCAGTGGGAAGCTCAAGAAGGATCTTCAATACCAGGCTGATGTGAGTTTTTCTTCCTTAGCTTGTTATGCCTTCAATGGAGATGCCTTTCTACTTATTGTACTTGGGACTTGGTCACACTGACGCAAGTTAACTGATTTTCATGTCTAGATGGAAATGCCTCTCTATTATACTTGGACTTGATTGCAATAAAAGTTAACAACAAAAAGTATTATTTGTATTTTTACCATAAAAAATCAACGCTCTTAAGCCCCAGCCATTTACTGGCTGGGTGCGGTCTGAACGATTCGATTGTCTTGTTGATCAATAACGTCAGCATGACATCATAAAAATATTTATTCAAAATGAATTGAAATATGGTGGATAGACCGATTGAAGAATAAATTTCATACAAATGATCAATTATGATCAAATAGCGCTTCAGTCAAAAAAAAAAAAAACTACGTAAATTGTGGCATGTAATCGAGGTTTACAAAGAAAGACCATAACTCTATGCAAATGTTGTCATTTAAATACAAAAGACCACAACCATAGATGACTAGATCCTTATGGATCCATGTCACTCACTCACAGGGGTGCCCCCCTTGCAGGCTTACAGCGGTAACCTTCCTCTCCTCCAGCATATCTCCTCCATCTCCATTTTCACCACGGTGACTCTCGTGGTCTTTTACCCTTTTCCGGCATCTCTCTCTCTCTCTCTCAGGCACACGCACGCACTCACTCTCTCTCTGTCTGTCTCCGTCTTCTGATACTATTCTGGTCAAACTGGTTGGAAATTGGTTAAAGAAATTCTTGGGGAAATACACCAATATAAGTACATGGACCTGGATCGTTCAGTGACTCAGTGAGCGGTTCGAATGAGTTGATGGTTTTACTGGTCTGGTTGAATGGTTATCCTTATTTTGAATGGTTTTAGGCCTTTACTGAGTCTGGCTCACCTGACACTGTTAAGGGGCTCAGTCGATTTCCAAATGCTTGTATTGACCCCTTCGGGTTTCATAATCATTGAAATAAAAATCGCCGAAACCGATACGAAACAATACGAAACGGGCGATACGTATAGGTATCGGTAGTCCCCTATACGATATTTATACTGATACGAAACGGCCGATACGTATCGTTTATTAACTATTCATATTTTCATTCATTGTGTAATTGTAATTTTGTTTGTTACTTTGTTTTTGAGTCACTTCCCATGACTTTATATTTGGTTCTTATAACTCATTTGATATTTTTAAATTTGATTTAATTTTTTTCATAATTTTTTTTTTATATGTATCACCTGAAACCGATACGTATAGGTTTCGGTTGGGACCGATACATCCCCCGAAACCGTATCTTTAATCCTTGTTCATAATACAGCTGCAATGAATACTATCATTCCAGGCACGATTGCCTGATTTTTTTTTTTTTTGTTTTAAAGGAATCTACAGATAACTTTGTGTTCTTCATTCTATGTGGGATAACTTCACCATGCATTATGCCTAGACTTTTGATCATGACAGTTGGATAGGGAAGGAGTTTAATCCTTATTGGAGGTTCTGTATATCAAGAAATAGAAAACCTTCTGACTATTCTTTACTCTCGGCATTCTCACTAAACTTTATGGGAAAATAAATTCATTTTTTTCCCCTTTGTGTCTGTAATGGGTCATGGTTAGCTGGATAGTCTGGTAGCGCCACTTTGGGCTGCCACGTTGGGTTGGAGGTGAGTGGGCAGCCTGCCACATCAGCAAGGGAAAATTTTCCCAATCCATTGGGAGTTTCCTTCTTTGTGACTTGATCCTAGGACCACCATCAAATTAGGGGAGACCTTCGCCATCGTAGCTTGTGGGGCGGGTGTCAATCTTACAAGCTTCCTATTATAGGTTTCTCTAACAGTACTTTAATTAATTAGGATAGCCTCCCATCTTATAATTTCCTCTAGAAGAAGGGCCCTTTGATTATTTGCCTACTCATTAATAATTTTCACCTTTTGAGAGAAAAAAGTGATAGTACTATTGATCATATTCCGCCATGGTCGAATATTGCAGGAGTTATGCTAGGATTTTATTGCCATTGCTAAGTTGCTGTAACATAGTAGGAAATCATCACCATCAGCATCATTATTGGTACTATCATATCTTAGTTGCTAACTTGCTGCTTATTGTTCTGGACAGAAGTAAAGATAGTTATATATTAAGCTTCTAAGAGCATTTGATGAAAAAATTGGATGTAAATGGGCCAAGCAGAAGTGGACAGATGATTGTGCAATGTGTACTGTTTTATCATGTAATTTTCTATGAAAGCATCATTAAGTCTTCAACTGTGACTTTGCAGTCTTCTTGAGATTAACATCTTGTGGTTTACTGACGTGTTCTAAACTTTTGCAGGATGCTTTTATGATGCATGATGATGCTGTCCTTTGTGTTGATTTTAGTAGAGATTCAGAAATGCTTGCATCTGGATCACAAGATGGAAAGATTAAGGTAAGTCCTGATTATGTAACCTTGGTTTTAAACTGAATCTTATCTTGATCTGTCTGCATGAGGTATCCGTGGTTCCTTTTGTTCTTTTTTGTTTTATATCCTGGATTATTTTTCATCATTGCTTATATATTTAACATCTCTAGAAATAAATGTATGTGCTAAATTTTCTGATTATCTCTGCATATCAAACTTTATATAATTATCTTAATATCTTTAGATTTCAAACCTTTTAATACTATCGGATTTTTTTTAAAACTTCCACTCACATCTCTGATATTTAACCAAATTATCTGATTGTCCCTATCATGATTTTTTTCTTATAATTCTTAATCTGAAAAAATATGGGTTGTGGAAGATGCACTCAATGTGATAATACCTTTAAATGCTTGAAACCAATGAATAGTTTTGTTTGCAAATCGGCCAACTCCTAAACTTAGAGTCAGGTCGTCTTGGCTGATTTTAAAGAAAATTTATATGCAATTTGATATTAATTGGCTGAGTAGATTCTGTAATCGACTTGTGTTAGTGCACCCTAGCAATTAAGACTAGTTGATTGAGTGAAAGTTTATAACCCATCTTGAAACTTTTGAAACTCCATCTGGTTGCAGTGGGAGGCTGGGAGCTCCCAGTGAATAAATCTGGTTTGAGCATCCTATTTATGGAGTTTTTATTTGGCACCTGCTACATTTATCTTTTAGTTTCTGATGCATGTTTTCTCTATGTTCCTTTCATATCCTTCACATTGTACCTAAATCAGTTGTCATTTCGACGGATTCATGCAAAAACTTAGAACCAGGATGGTATTCACTGGAATCCAACAAGTTCGGAAATTCTCTTCTGGTTATGCTAAGGCAGTGGAAGAATTAATCGGGTTGCAGTGAGTTGCCTTCCCAGCCAGGTCAAATGATTTCATACTGGGCCAACAAGTAATTGATTAGCTGTCAAACTTGGGTTGATCGTTTATTAAGGTTTGTGATTGCCATCATCTGCAAAACCTGATTATGAAGGGGACATAGTCATGTGGTATAGGTTATCCCAAAGTAATCATAATCTTGTCTCCATTAGTAAATGCCAGGAATCTGGGTGAATTTTTTTCCATCCAATAGCAAATCTGGTCAAAGTTCCAGTCCATAATCTGAAGCTTATTAGTTATTATATGTTTATGAATTTATTGAAACTTCTACTGATTATATTCAGTATTTTGGATCATTCCAAATCCAAACTCTCCTTTCTTCTATCCATGCAATGATGACCGGTAACTTGGATTGCAAGGATCCTGCCCAAAAGATTTATCTTATTTGGATGGTTGAGATTGTCTGAAGAATGTTAACCTGGGTTTATGGCCACCTGAAAAGGATGATACTTGGAAAGCCCACATTGGTGACCATGATTGCACTCTTTGATAGCATGATTGAATATTTTAGCAACATTATTTCAGGAAGGCTTTGAATCAGATGGCAAAGATTCTCTCAAACAGTATGAACTTTGGTTTGTTGTTTTGTCCAAAAGTTGGCCCAACATTTGGACGGTCCAGATTGATGACCAAAATCTATGGTATGCTTATTCCATCGAGCAAATGGGTGTTGGTTAAGGCGGACAATGGAGGTCAACCAAATTCTACCCTCTGATGAACAATTCACCCTAACCCCGATCGCCCAAAACAAAGGACTTATTGTGGTTAAGAAGATGTCCACTCTCAATGCTCTAATAGCCTCATAACCCTGGCTTTTAGGTTCCGGTGGTTACCTTCTATTCAATCGATGGCGGCTTGAGGTTAATGGTATTCTTGCTTCTACCTCTGGCGATGCCTGGCTGGGAATCTCTGGGCTCCCTTCTCATCTCTGGTCGGTGCCAATGTTAACAGACATCGGTGATATTTGTGGTGGGTTTATTTGAGGCTGATCCTCTTAATCTTAAGGCTTGCGGACTTCAGAGAAGCCCGTATCAGGATCAAAGCCATCGACATCGCCAACATCCCCCGCACTGTTACCATCTCTGAGACAGGGAAAAAAATCACAGTGATCATCAACATCCGAGACACCGGAACGATCACCTACACCGGAGATCTGCTGGATTGTCGGAAAATCTACGTTCAATCAACACATAATTTGAAATTCAAATTTCTTCATCGTGGTAGCCAACCATTGGCTACGGTGGCAGCCACTCATCAATGGAGAGAGAAGGCCAACAATATTGCTCCAAGTCGAGGAGATTGCAGGAAAAGGTAAGTGTGGGAGGAGGTGTCGTCCGTACATGTGAAACCGTTCGAGGAGGCGCCGCGCTGGCCGGATTCGGTCTTCGGCCAAACCAAACCCTTGAGCACCTAAACCCTACAATGGCGTGTGTCAGGGGAAAAAGTGCAAGGCTCGTCGGTTTCCGGGGTCTCAGAGAAGGTAGTCAATGATGATATCCCTTAGGGTAGCAACAACCTTTTAACCCTAACTAAAGAGGGTGGGGATCCTATGGTCAACATCTCTGCAGCTGGCGAATGTGAGGACGACCCAAATGTGGGCTCGTTCTCCCACCCAATAAGACATTAGGCTATTAATTGAGCCCAAAGCTAAAGAACTTCCTTCAGGGCCTATAGCTACGGTGGGCCTTTCTCCAAGGTGGTTCGCTATTGTGGGATTTTTTCAGATTTTGCAGTCCAGGCCGAACCAATTACGGTTAGACCCATTGGGCAAATGGATGAGGATCCGTTCCTACTCGACCTGATTTTTGAAAGGTTAGGGCTCTTCACCTCCATCTCCCGTAGACATAAGAACATCGGAGTAGGGGCTCCGAGGGGTCATCGATTGAATGAGAAGTTTTACAGAGGACCTCACGAGGTTGGAAGCCTAGGCGGTGATGCCAAGGATCATATAGCCGAAGGTCAGGTGCCTTTCACAGTGGAGGCTGAAGTTGCGAAGGATGTCCAACTTGTGTTCGATCCACTGACTGGGGAGAGTTCATGCTCTCGAAGGATTCCGACGCATTAGATCAATGAACTTGCAAGCTATGCCGTCGTCACCTTATCTGATTCCAATTTAGCCACTCTTCAAGCATTAGGTGATTATGATTCTAGCCTTGGACAAACGCCAAATCCAGTTCGCTTTGCTCATCAAGTTTCATGGGATGCTACTCCACCATTTGCCTTAGGGTTGAACCCTAGGGAGGACGGTACAATTCAGGAAAACCTTGAGCCAAATTTGCAAACCGTTCAAAGCAGGTGGGCTTAACCTCGTTCCTATCAGTGTGGTGAATAATGCTCTTCAGGGTAAATGAGTATTGGAGATTTGGCGAAGAGCGGGAGAGTCTGTGGAGAAAGGTGATCGACACTAAATATGGGTTAGTCTCTCCATGGATGTCTGAGGGAGTTCGGGGTCCACACGACGTGTGCCTTTGGAAAGGATCATGGCTATCGTTAGGGTACTAGCCCCCTTTTTTTAGATTCTACCTGGGCAATGGGGTCGAAATCAAGTTTTGGTCTGATGTATGGTGTGGTCAGTTGAGATTCAAGGATGAGTTCGATACTATTTTCCAACTTGCTTTCAATAAAGAGGCTTCAATTGCCGTTGCGTTGAAAGGTTGGGGAGCGAACTAGCTTGGTGCCCTAAACTGCGGCAGATTTAAATGATTGGGAAGTTGAGGATATGCGGCAACTTCTGACTCGGTTGCATTCCTTCGCCCCTCGACCCCAAATTAGTGATTGCAGAACTTGGTCTAGAAGCAACAACAGTCAATTTTTAATGAGATCACTACTACAGTCCCTTGCCCTTGATCATTTGCACTGATTTCCTTATAAGACTGTATGGGCAAGCTATGTTCCATCGAAGGTATCCCTTTTCCTCTGGTCCGCCGCCCTCAATAAAATTCTTACTACTGATTACACTTAAAGAGCAAATGGTGGAGCATAGCAAATCGCTGTTATTTGTGCCTTAATGAGGAAGAGATTGTGAATCATTTGTTCTTGCACTGTTCAGTTGCCTTCGGGCTAAAAATCAGTCTGATGGGTGAATCTACACTTTGGAAATTAGTCTGATTGGTGATCGTATATGGTGGGGAGTGTAATTAATGCTTTTTTTTGAGTGGTTTGTCAGTTTCTTGTGTTGTATTGATTTCCTACGACATAGTTCTTATAGTTCTTTCTAGGTTTCGTAAGAAACTTTTATTTCCTTCCTTTTGTTGACCTGCATCATAGGATTTGTTACTTAAAGCTTCAACAAAATCTCTCCTGGACATAAGTATGGTATCTTAAGAGTTTTCTACACTTTCTCCAGTTAATTGGATACGAACATCCAAAATGGGAATGGGAGAACTTTTCTGTAGTTACTTTTTTAGTGGTCCTTTGGTTGTAAAAGAAACTCATCAAATGTAATTTCTCAGGAGCTTGGAGGAAGGAAATTGGGAGGTTGCCAATCTCATGGGTTGTATCAATGGAGGAAGGACATTGGGAGGTTGCCAATCTCATGGGTTGTATCAACCAGTGTTGATGAAATATGGTACTTTATAGGCTCATGCTATTGGTAAAATTGATGTTTCTATCATCCTACCAACTCACTAGTGTAATAGAAATATATGTGCCTAAGAAACCCTCGTCTATAAAGCTCTTTTAATTTGCTATGTAGTTTCTTTGATGTATTCTTGTCAGGGAACATAAAGAAAAAAATTAAAGAAAACTAAAACCGAGATTCCAAACATTTGCTATAGATGGTTCATCAATAGATGAACCTGGACACTACCAATGGCCAAGGTTCGAAATTTGGATTTCGCATGTCATTTCGAGCCATAGAAAAAAGATATATCGAGGGAACAATATCGCACGTGGAGGAAAAAAAAAGAAGTGAAAAACATGGAAATTTTCAATGAAACTTAAGGAAATGTTTAAATAGATGTTAATACACATCTGAGAATCAAAAAAACAAAAAAAACAACAATGTATATAAGAGATGTAATGAGAAGGAAGCCAAAGACGTGCGTTGATGTTGACGACATTGTATGATACACTAATACTGATATAACTTACATTAAGAGTTGCATTCATTTCTCAATCAAGCATAACAATTAATTTAAATACAATCAAAATTAATACTAAGAATAGTTAACTCAATACTAAGAATAGTTAAAATTAAAAACATTGTATTAAGATTTTATTGAATTTTTTATTATGTGTGTAATAAAAATCAATATTAAGAATAGTTAAATAATATTTAATTTATAAAATATAATTAGGTTAATACTTGCAACACATGGGTAATATGGTCATTTATGCAATTTAAAAAAAATATTTATTGTAATTAGTGTAATCTAAGGGAGGGTTTTGAAATATAGGTAAGAAGGAAATTAATTTATAAAGAGTCATTTAAAATTATTATTTTATAACATAAGTTTTATTTTGTAAATGATCATTACAACTTAAGTATAAATAAGTAAACAACTGAAAATATATATATATAAACAGTAGAAAATAATTCGACTGAAATATAAGAAATATACGAAATTTCAATCGAAATTTGTGAAATTTTGTAAAAACTGTGTGAGAAAATGTAAAAAAAATAGATAAAAAAAATCAGTAGTAAATATTTCGACCGAAATATACGAAATTTCGATTGAAATTTGCGAAATTTTGTAAAAAAATGGTTCAGACGTTTCGGAAGCTGTCGAGATCGAAAAATATTGTCGAAATATACGAAATTTCGTCGAAATTTCAAACCTTGCTAATGGCATGCAATAAGTAGGCTAATCTTTTCTTTCTTTCGCTCTTGATTAGATTGGAATGGAATTTACCTTGCACTAACAAACATTCTTTATGCCAATTCATTTAAGTTATTTGGATATCAATGAGACATTTGTTTGAAACATGTAGATGTTTAAAATCATGTATCTTGCAAATTCATGTCAATGTAACATCCTATGCTACTGTTGATGCAACTTTTTTTTTTTGGTTGAGAGTGCTGCTTGCTACTGGTTTTTTTTTTACCCATGCCTTGTGGTTAAGGTTTTGAATCCAGGTCTGTTGGTATTCCCACAAGCATACCTTACCAACTGAGCAAGAATTTGAGAAGTAGCTTCATGCTGAACTTTAATGCTTGAACAATGTTTTCAGGTTTGGCGGTTAAGGACAGGTCAATGCTTGCGCCGTCTTGAACGTGCCCATTCTCAGGGTGTCACAAGTCTTGTCTTCTCTCGAGATGGAAGCCAGCTACTAAGTACATCCTTTGACAGTACTGCAAGGTCTATCTTAGAATTCATGGGCATTTCCTGACCTATAATTGTACATTATGTGGCACATATACATTAAGGCCCCATTTGGTTGCACTTCCGTTTTCTGTTTTTAAAAACAAAAATTTAGAAATTTTTACACAAAACATGTTTGGTAAACATATATCTATTTTTGGTTTTTAAAAATTAGTAGTAAAATTTTTGAAAATCAAGGTAACAGAAAATTTCTGTTACCTCTGTTTTTGGAAACAAAAAACAAAAACAGAACCACTATGCCCCACCACTCTAATACCATCACTACTCCATCACCAACACCACTCCACCACCAACACCACCACCCACCACTCAACCACCACTCACCACCACCACCACAACCACTCTACCACCACCAATGCCATCAACACCACTCAACCACCACCACCACCACCACAATCACCATCACCACCACTCCACCACCCACCACCCACCACCACTCACCACCACCACTACCACCCCACCACCACTCACCACCCATCACCACCACTCCACCACTCACCACTCACCACCACTCACTACCACTCACCACCACCATCACCACCACTTACCACTCCACCACCACTCACCACCACCACCACTCACCACCACCACCACCACCACCACCACCACAACCACTCCACCAACGCCACCAACACCACTCAACCACCACTATCACCCGTCACCACCACTCCACCACCCACCACCACCACCCCACCACCACTCACTACCACTCACCACAACCACTCCGCCACCAACACCACTCAACCACCACCACCACTCCACCACCCACCACCCACCACCACTCACTACCACCACCACCACTCACCACTCCACCACCCACCACCACCACCCCCACCACCACTCACTACCACTCACCACCACCACCTCCACCACAACCACTCCACCACCAATGCCACCAACACCACCCAACCACCACCAACATCATCACCATCACCACCACAATCACCACCACCACCACTTACCACTACTCACCACCACTATGGATTGGAATTACTTACTCATTATTATATTCATCATATTTCCCAAATGCCTTTTTTTGTTTTTTATTTTTTAAAACTAGTAACAGTTAGTAATGCCAAACATATTTTCTATTTAAAAATTTGAAAACAGAAACTTATTTTCAGTTTTAAAAAACAGAAAACAAAAATTGAAAAACGGAAGTGTATCCAAACGGCCCCTAACATCTTAAATCTACTGGTTCAACCAAGGAACAGTATCTGATTATTTGCTGCTTTTTACTTGTCTAAATTTTGTACATGTGGTTATCACTAATTTACCACGTCCATAAGTAGTTGCTTCAGGAACAATTCGTTTTCCACTCGATGTTGATGCTATTGGAAACAAGAGCTGACAATATCCTACTGATATCTGAAACTAAGAATAGTTTTGTGGTATTTGATGCAGAATTCATGGTCTGAAGTCTGGGAAGTTGTTAAAAGAATTTCGTGGCCATACCTCTTATGTGAATGATGCGATATTTACAAATGATGGAGGTCGTGTAATTACTGCCTCCAGTGATTGCACAGTCAAGGTATATGGATCCATCATAACCTTCGGTCCTGTCTTTAAGTAACGGTCTTTCATTATTTCATGCGCAATGAATGATGGTTCTGCTTATTGCAGGTTTGGGACATGAAGACTACAGACTGTTTACAGACATTCAAACCACCACCTCCTTTAAGGGTATTTTCCTGATATAAAAAATGCATCTCCCGAGTTAGAACCTTAAAAAAAAAAAAATTTACTATTTTGTTGCATCTTCATTTTGCTTGGATTGATTTTCTTCACCTAATTGTTTTTGAAATTTTAGGGAGGTGATGCATCTGTGAATTCTGTCCATCTTTTCCCAAAAAATACGGACCACATTATAGTGTGTAACAAGACGTCATCGATATATCTCATGACACTTCAAGGACAGGTACACATTTTCTGTGCAAACTGGGGCAAGAGAACTTACTAGAGAGACACTTTACTCCTTATCTTTTTCAGATAGCAAGTAGTGCATTAACTTTCCTAAAGTTTTGTTTATTTTCTTAACATCTGTGGACCAGCATAGAAGACTTCATAATAGCCATGGATCCTTATTCTATAAATATAAGTTGTTGCATAGCTTCTATGACAGATTTCAAATGTTGATATTCTTACAGCTTGCTCATAGTAGCAAATCTGATTTCCTTCAGAGTTAGTTATAACACACACACACACACACACACACACACACACACACACATGCATATTGCAGCTGTTTTGTGTTCTGGAATGTTCATGACGGTCGAATTCATATTATTGATATGCATATTTTTGCCTCTGATTATAATTGTTTTTTCCCTGTATACTACATTTTATTGCTTTGGATTTTTCTTACAAGAGTATAGTGTACGAATGTTTCTTGAAAACTGCCCTACATGGATAGATTCTCTTCATGATTGTTGCACAGTTCAAAACCAGACTTATTTTATTTCCTTTTAAATTTTTTTAATCAGAAGGTGAATGCATAATATATGTATTTACTGACATTCCTTTTTACAGTTATGTGGTCCGTAGCCGTAGGTCCTTACTTGATTAATGTTTATAATGAACATTTGATGACATGATGTAATATTATTGCTTCCTATCTAGGTTGTGAAGAGTTTCTCATCTGGTAAAAGAGAAGGCGGAGATTTTGTTGCAGCCTGTGTATCCCCAAAAGGGGAATGGATTTACTGTGTTGGTGAAGACAGGTATGATCTTTACTTGTTACTCTCTTTAATTTCACATATGGATTGTTTGTCCTGTTTTTGATCTTTCTCATAGAATGCAGCTTCTTATTTTTCTCTTATAGAATGTGACATGGTGAGGATTTTATTCACTTCATTATGTTCCATATATCTTTTATTGATTTATGTAACAACAGTTTCTTGATTGTTTTGAAGAGACCTAAGGACATGAACCATGTTGTGTACTTTTTTATTTTTGGTTGTGGCACAATAATAATGTTGAAAAATGATTTCTCAAGAAGTTAAGAGTAAGATAGGAAGCATCATCTCATGGTTTTAGAAGTTAGTGACGCTTGAACCTCAAACTGTACCTGACTAGCATACTTGCAGTACTGATGTGTCTGTAACACAAACTTTGTTAAAATTTGCAATGAGGTGAGTATTCCGGTCCCTGGTCTCTGAACAATTAGCTTGTCATGTCATGTCATGTCATCAACACGTGCAAGTTTATCCACTGGGTAGAAATATCATGCAATATTTCATTCTAGGATTAACCCATTGGTTGTAGGATACTTTATTATTTGATGGGAGTGATGATGTCAAAATGGCATCAATGCTTATAAACTATTATAAACAAAAAGATGTTAGAGGAGCTTGCATGATAACTACTTCCGCCAATTATATTCCTCCACTTTTCTATGATGTCTTTCCACAATGCATGTTTTTTTATTTTTTAGGGTTAGTCTTGACTGTCTTAATTTGGATTATATCAACTGTTTGGATGACTTTGGTTAATGTACGTCTTTTTAATTCTCTCAATTTTTCACTTGCAATTTGGGGCACTGCCTAACATAAAGGCGTATTTACCTTTTGAGATTTTATCTAACTAGCTTGATCAATCACTTCAAGCAACACTTCAAAGCGGATGGGAACCCGATGAGGGCCTAAACTGAAAGTTGACAAACTCAATGGGGATAGATGCTTAAACACTTGAGAGTCAACTTGGATTTTACTCAGTTCGTATCCAACTAGACCTGAATAACTTGTTTGGATAATCAATTGGCACTTTCCAGTTTTCCTGATTTCCTGAGTCGAGACATTGTGGTGATAATACAAAGCCTATGGAACAAATATACTCTATGCAGAATATTATCTTAGAAACAAATTTTCCTTGTCACGTTACTGACCTATAGCTGTAGTTATCATATAATCATCTTGCTTGTTGTCTATGATGTTCATTAGTACCTATTTGTTCTTGTCTATTATAGCGTAAGCACGGGTATTTCACTTTTATTAACTGGACCATTTATTAATATTTTGCAGGAACATGTATTGCTTCAGCTACCAATCTGGTAAACTAGAGCATCTAATGAAGGTAAGCGTCTTTTGCTAGTTGTAACTTGTAGCATGTGTAGTGGGATTATACCTATGACCTAACATTGCAATAGTTGAGTTCTTACCAATTACAAGGATCAATCCTTCTGTTTACAAATTTATCTCAGTATGAAATAATGTTTCTCTTCTTTAACCTTTGTTGTTCTATCTTATCATTTACCAAATAAGAGCTTTTGTGATCTTGAGCAGTGTTTCTGACCTCTTTCATGCTGTGTTTTGTGGGCTTTTAGTTTGGCTTGATACATTTTAAGCTATGCTGGAAGACGAACTTCCTTTCTGATTCAAAGTTGCTTATTTTAAATCGTACTTAAGAGGCAATGTTGAAGTGGTTGTGGCATGAGATTTTTTTCTCATGTATTGCATCTGCATACATACTTTTTGCATGTACATGCGTTATTCAATAACTGCTTGCATGTGTCCATGCACGGATGCATGTGGGCTTGGCTGTTGTGTGTGCGTGTATGAAAGTGTATGAAAGTGCGATGTTGATTCCTTCATTCATAAATGTTAGATTTTCTTTTAGTTTTGAGCTTATATTATTGCATTTTTTAAAGCGTGGTGTCTTATTACTGACAGGTACACGAAAAGGATGTGATTGGTGTTTCTCACCATCCTCACAGGAATATGGTTGTTACATATAGTGAAGATTGCACGATGAAAATATGGAAACCTTGAATTTTCCCCGCATCTGTGCTTTTTTGTTAAACAATCTAAGCTAATAGACACTTTAATTATTAAAGTTTTTAGGTAATTCTCTGTGAATCAGGGAGCATCTGTAGTTCGCCATACTGAATGGAGTTTGAATTTCAGTTGGATCTATTATGAATGCATTGTTGATGTTAAATTGTTTATTGAAAACAAAGGAACCACCACAAGTTAAGATTCTCCAATATGCAAAGCTAATTAGAAGTGTATAATCAAATAACTGGTGAAGCTCATCATTGATGGCATCGACGTGAACAAATAAAAATTATATTGCTTGCATGGATGCATTGTAAGACCCATGATGTTGAATTCTATGAAACTTTCATGAAATAAGCAAAGGTAACAATCATACTACATCCTCTAAATCCCAATCCCCAAAAAAAAATAAAAAAAATAGGGGTTTATTAAAATTAGGGGTGGTAATGGGCCGGGGATGGGCTTAAATTAGAGTGATTCATTACATAGGCTTGGAACACTGAACTCGGCCCGATTGCCACTCCTAATTAAAATGGGAATTTTCGTGCTCTGTCTCAAGAATTAAAATCTGGGCCTCACCCCATTTATTGGAAGCAGAAAACAGAACAAATTTGGTACAAGTTGAGAGAGTTGGGCCCAAGTTGTCAATTTTGAATAAGATATCTCAGACCAAATTGATTAAATATACGTGTGATAAGTGAAAACCATTTGTTAAACAATCCCAATTTGCCCATAAATGTTCCTTTCAGCAAACATGTAGTTATAAATTACAGTTACTTCTGAGTTCTACTCGTGATAAATCTAGCCTAAACTGTTCTCATTTCACAAAGGTTTTAGTAATAACCTAATCGACAGCTCATATAACTTATTTTGTTTTTGTTTTCTGTTTCTTTTGTAACATTGGCGTTGAGCGTTGCGTAATGACCTTTGTTACAAAACATTATTTATCTAAAGTTAATAGTTAGGCTAGTAATTTGGTGAACATATCAACCACTGAAGGGATTTGAAATTGAGCCGACCTTATAGGTGATACACACTCCCATGTACGCTTGGTAAGCGTTGTGCACATAAACTAATACCTTGATTAACATGCAGAGGGGAGAGGGGTGTGAGACCCATTCGGATTGGACACCATTCGGATTGGATGCTAGTGGTCTCCTCGCCAGCACCAACGAGATAAGATCCCGAGTGGAATATTAGAGTAGGAGCCTTTTTAACCAAAAAGAAAAAGAAGAGTAAGACAAGGATATATAATAGAACAGAACATGTACTTTGTCTGAGTGCCCAAGTATTCTCCTTTGGCTGTTGAAGCAAAATATAAAATAATCCAAGTCTTATCTAAAGAGTGGTAGGTCGAGATTCTTTCTTTGTGATCCTGTTACAAATATCACCAACAGACAGAATCTTATTAAAAAAAAGGGAAATTCTACCCACTTATTTACGACTTAGGATCTTCTTTGGTTATGGCAAGAGACTATCTCTATGGTTGTAATGCTAGCATGTCATTTGTCTAATTTAACTGTTTCTCATATTTTCTTATGTCAATTGAAAATAATTGACACAATAAAATAAGAGAACCAGTTAAATTGGATACATGACATGATAGCATTATAGTAATAGAGATCGTCTCTTGCTACAGTCAAAGGAAAAAAAAACAAAGCCTCACTCTCCTGGTTTGCACTCTTCCCTTTTTTGTGAGTTTGATTAGCAACGGTCAAAAAGCCATTTTTTAGGCGTAGTGATTAGCACACCACGCATTACACTATGTAGTCTAATGACATGGCCACATGTCCCTTTTTTAACACTCCTTTAACTATGGTTAAGCTTAAGAAAATTAAAGTTAATATTTTTGTTTTTTTCCTTTTTAAAAACCAAGATTAGATTGCTTAACCTTAGGAGTGAGTGAATCTTAACTATAGTTAATATGTGGTAAAAAAGGGGGCATTGATAGGGGTGTATCCAAACCGAGCTAGCTCGAAGTTTAGCTCGCTGAGCTTGAGCTCGGAAATTAGGCTCGATCGAGCCGAGCCGAGCTGATTTTTTGAGTTTGAAAATATGTTCAAGCCGAGCTCGAGTCAAGGCTTGTTTGATTCGGCTCAACTCAGCTTGAATGTTAAATAAAAAATTAAAAAAATAATATTATATATCATTATTATAATATAAATAATATAATTATTATATATATAGTTAAAATTATTATTATTTTAATTAAAAATATATTTTTTAATAAATCAAGCCAACTTGATCCAAACTGAGCTCGGCTTGAACTTGAATCAATCCAAGCTCGAGCTGAGCTCAAGCCTAGATATTTACATTTCAAGCCGAGCCGAGCAGGGCCAAAGCTCAGCTCAAATACACTCCTAGGTATGGACCAATAAGGATTGCACATTAGACTACATAGTCTAATGCCACAGTAAGTTAAGCATTTTCCTTTTTTATTTTATTTTTATGGACCAATAGTGTGTGTGTGAGTTGTGTGTTTGTTTGTGTGCTCTATATATATATGCCAAAAACAAAAAAAATAGTGTTTGTGATAGCCCTTTGCATTATAACTGGAAGAAAAATGCTTAACGTGTCCGTTATGTAACAAAATGGCCGGTCCTCATTGGTCCACGCCCCACATTTTAACACATACCAACTGTGGTTGAGATTCACTCACGTCCAAGGTTAAGCAATCCAACCTTGGTTTAAAAAAACCAAAATCTTAACTTTAATTTGGTTAAGCTTAACCAGGGGTCCACTAATCACTACTCTGGAGTGTTGTTAAATTCACTTTTTTTTAATGCAAAAATACCAGAATTTTGGGTTTTGTGGCCCAAAACAAAATATTTATTGTTTTACTTTTCTTTTTTTCCCCAACAGATGAATCTTATAAAAAAAAGAAAAAAAAAAGAAAAATAAAAGAGAATGCTAGCCCCACTTATTTACCCATACAAAGCCTCACTCTTGGATCGGATTTGGCAAAACCGTTGGCCCACTCACAAAGCCCCTTTCATTGTCCTTTTAACCCAGGTTATGAAATTTTACCTCAGGTGATTTAGTTTTAGTTTTTTAGAATAGATATATTCTTAAAACTAAGGTTACATCGTTGATGTGGAGTCCCAGATCCTTATTCATGTAAAATCTTATGTTCGTCAAGTGTATTTTTGGTCAAAATAAATTGTAGGGCATGATCATCGTTAATGTTTTGATGGGTTCTAACATGAAAAATATGTAATTAAATGTTTAAAATGTATTTAAGCTAAAGTGGTCGTGGGAAGAAATGCTAAAAATCAGAAATTTGGGACTTTTGGTTTGAACGAAAAACCCACTTGTTCGAACAAAGCCAGAGATCAATTGATTATATTAATCTCGTGGCCATTTCCGTTTGAAAGGGGCCAATATTTGTTCGAACGAAAGTTTCATTTGAACGAACATAAATTTCGTTCGAACGAAAGTGTTGCAGACAATTTTTAAAATTGTGTCTAAGTGTGGATTTTTGGGGATTTACACCGTAGGACTATAAATATGACATTATTTCCGAGGTTTAGGGTATGCTAAGAACTTTTTACCCAATTTGGATAAGGAAGGGAGAAAATCCTAGGTTTCTATAGAGAATGCTTGGAGAAGAGAAGAGAAGAGAAGAGAAGAGAAGGAAAGAAAAGCTTGGAGCTCACTCCAAAGCCCTCTTTGAGCATTTTGGATCGAAGGGAACGATTCCTAAGGTCGATATCCTATCTAATCTAGCTTCATTACAATTTTGCATGATTGGGTAAGAATGCCTATGAATTTTCCAAGAAATCTACATGATTATGCACAAATTAATGAACTTAAGCATGAAATGAAGTAGATATCCTCTCTAATCTATTTCTAATGATGATTTTGTATGATTGAACACTAATTGTATGAGATTGTTAGATGTCATTGCTATATGTTGCATCCATTGATTAACATTTGGGAAATGAGTAATTTTATGCTTGAAAATGAGATTTTATTGTGATTTTTTAAGTAGGGTAAGACTTGATACTTTCTTACATTGATTAAACAAGTGTTAAATAGATTGTATGTATGAAATGGAGCATGAGAATTCATTATGGAGAGATTGTGATGAATTACGGGGATTGCAAAGTGCTGTGAAATGAAAAATGGGGTTAGTTTTGAAGGAAGAGAATTTTGTGAATACATGTGATGATGATAATGGAAATGTGATATGGTTATTCTTGTTCATATTAATAAAATACGAATTTATGATAATATGTTAACTGTGAATGCCATGATAAATTATGCTCTATCTATATTATATGGTAATTAGTATCGCCAACTTAGAGGAGATCCTCCATGTCGGAAATTCTCTAACCAGGGAAACATAACCTGACAGAGTTTCTTGACATAAGATCGAAATCTAAGAAGTTGACCAAGCTCGAATGTCAATTACGACACTTAAGCACAAGTTCACATGTGTGGTAGTTACAAGTATCACGGGTACACGAGCATGTCATGAACACTACATGGACATTGAAATATAAGAATATTACAAGTACAAGTACACTAAGCCAAGAAATACAAGGGCAAGTTTAAGAATGCAAGTGCATGAATCTCAAGTCCAAGCATACAAGTACATAAATCTCAAGTTCAAGAATACCAGCACTCTAAATCAAGAACCATAAATTACAAGAAGCACTGGGAGACTCTGTGTGCTCTCCATGGATATGATTTCAAGTCCTAAAAAATGTATCATGGACATTGGGTCATCAAGAGCATCTAGAGGCTTATGCTACCATCGATGCACCTCTATGAGTATGACCAAAGACCTAAAATACTATCTCATGAGAAATAGACACGCATGATATTCATTGCACAAGTCCATGTGTCACACACGTATACGAGTCAAGGTGATGACATGTTATACTCGTATGCTTTTCGCACACTCTGATTATATTACTGTAATATGATATTGTTATTGATTTTATTATTGTTGCATGATACTGTCATTGATTATACAACTGTTGCATGAACCGATATTGAACATGTGCATGTGATATTGTCATTGATAGTTAGATTGAATATTCGCTGAGTGTTTTCAATATTCAATCAACCTGTTATTGTCGTTAGGTTTAGTGCAGGAGCAGGTCGCCGCTCCTTGGATTGAAGAAGATTACAAAGAAGAAGAAGCAGGTGATCTTCTTGAAGAGAGTGCCATGGGCTTAGACAGTTACCCTTACTATTAATTTTTAATTCAGATTTAGGAGAGAAAAATTGTAATAGACTATTATGCTTTTGTGGATGTTGCTTTAGACTGAGTTTGGTGAGGATCATCGTGGTTGATCCGGATTTTAGATTATGTTCATATTAGTCTCATGATATGCAGAATAATTGTTTATATTAAAAAAAAATAATTTATAGTTGCTATTTTGGGAGAAATATTATTTTGTTATTGTTTTTTGCTATCGAAGTTAAGCATGGATAAGTAATGCAGTGGACCCAAAGTTTCATTATGACCAAGGTGAGGTTTTGGGGTCATTACAGTTGAACCTAAAGGATTAGTGAATCTTAACCACAGTTAAGAGTTATAAAGAGGAACACGTGATCACCTGTGGGATGGAGGCTAGACCGATTTTGTTTGGTGAGGACCAGACAAAATCCATTCCCCACTCTCTTAGATTACACTCTCCCCTTTACATGAGTAGGATTAGCAATGGCCTAAAAGCCATTCTTTGTGTTAGATGGACCAATAGCATGCCAGCATAGCCCTTTATGCTATAAGTTTATTTTTTGGTTCATTGGAGGCCACATGGACCTATGGGCTATGTAATGAGGGGGTTAGCCCTTCCCCTATACAATGAGAGGTAGCCCTCCCCTCCCCTCCCCTCCCCTAAACCCCCAACACTAATGTAGGTGGAATTCGATCTCAGGTTTCTGGTACGACGCCAAGAGACTTTACCAAATACCAACTAAACTAGCGGGCTCCTACGCCCTTTGTTCTATAATTGGAATGTTGCTAAATGCACTCTTTTTTTCATGCAAAAATACAAGAATTTTAGGTTTTATAGCCCAAAACAAGATTCTTATTCTATATTTCACCTTTTCATTAAAAAAACAGAAAAGAAAAGGGAGAGTGCAATTGAGGAGATTAGGGCTAGCAAAATCCTAAATAAATTCCCTCTTTTACCATTGAAGATGAAGACCAGAAGTCTTTGTTTTTTCCCGGTTAAATTTAATGAATAAAGACTAGAAGTCTTTGCCGCCAAGCTCACGACACAAGTCTCCTCTCCATAGCTTATAGCCCTCCGATCCAAAATCTCGAATTAGCAGGTCCCTCTTGAGATTGACCCCTCGAATGCGATTCCAAACGCTACAAAACGATCTATCTCCTTCTCTCAAATTTCTCTTCTCATCCACACCTTCCATTACTGGCCTCTCTAAGAACCAACCTTGAGTCGATTCAAAGCCATTTGGATTCCTGATGGGTAGTTATTTTATGATTGGTTTTGTCAATCTTGACTTGGAAATTTTCGATTTCAAGAAGAATTCTCATCTGGGGTGTTGTTACTATTGCTGTTCTTGATGCTTTTTGAAACCTCTGTGTAATATTTCTCTGGGAGTTCGCGATGATGGGTCCAGGTATGAATTTGGTCACTACTGTGATTGGGTTTGGGATGAGCGCGACTTTTATTGTGTTTGTGTGTACAAGACTAATCTGTGGGAGGATCCGGCCAGTCGAGTCTAGGCCGGAGTTCGAGATGGACTCCACCACTGATCTGGAACAGGTATGTTTTTTTACAGTGCATTTGGTTTGTGGTAAGAGTATCTGATCTGGGTAGTTGATTTTAATTTTCAGATCTATATTAGAGAGTGTATTGAATTTTGTCTGAGCGGGTTCTGTTCGATGTTAGTTCTTATAGATCGAATAATATCCTTCACATATTATGCATTTCTTATCAGGAATTCATAGAAACTTCATACCCTCTTATTCTCATTTTCAAATTTGGGCAAAAGATTTTAGTTGGTTGAGGCCTAGTCTCTCATTTCTATGTTCTGATGGTTTACCGGATTACCATTTGATTTTGGCTAGAGCTTTGATGTCTATGCGACAATGATATTGATTTAGGGATCTTGATGGGGTTGAGAAATGTGTACAAATTTTTATGGAATTTAGGTAGAAACAATAAATGATGCAAATCTGAGATAGGGAAGAAACTACAAAATCTTGGAAAAATATACAATTCTGTTATTCCAATAAAGCATCACATAATCTACTTTATGCTTCTCAGTGAATTTCGTTTCCATACTTTCTTTGTCCTAGATTTCTTCTATTATTGATATATTTTGATTCTATTACTTCGATGTACTAGTATAGTGGTATTGCCGCATCCAGTTCATCAAAGTTTCCATGTACTCTGGCATCCGTGGTGATGTCCAAGTTATGTAACCCTTTGTGTGTTTGACATGGGTAGAGTATAAAAATATAGATATGAAGCTCGTCCGCAACATAGACTACTTTGTTCTGAATGACCTTAAGGCGCAGATACTAATAAAGCTGAAAAATAAATTTGGGTATGCTTCAAAAGCAATGAGGGTGTTCAGTGACCAAGGTTTTATGTTGCTCACCAAAAAGACCTACTCTGTATTACTTGGTGCAACTGAAGAGCTAGTTTTTAGAGTTCACTAATGCTGTGTTTTATTCAAACAATGCACCTGTAGGGAATTAGGGATGACACATTATAATTTTTTATCCTCGCTTCCTGAGATCAAGTGGACCCAATAATGCTCTGCCTTTTAATGGGTACCCCGCAACTAAACCTTGTAATTAAACACCTCCACTATGTAGTAAGAATGAACATAGTCTAGTACCTACTTACAAAGATCGGTTCCTTATTAATTGCAACTTGGGGATTGGATTTGGTCTGGCCCTTGCCAGACCAAAACCATCTGGCCCACTCATAGAGCCCCTTTAACTGCCCTTTTAACACTAGTTAAGAATTTTTAACTCCTAAGGTTAATTTTTTCTTTAATATTTTTTTTTTCTAAAAACCAAGGTGGATGTATGAAATATGAACCCTAGGGGTGAGTAAATCTTAACCACAGTTAATGGGTGTTAAAAGAGACATGTGGCGGCCTGTAGAGCATGGGCCAGACAGTTTTGGTATCCCATTTTGCCAACTTGCGACACTGCATTATTCAGAAGAGAAACCATTTACCATGTTATGGACAAATTATATTCGTTCGTAGAGGTTTCATTAACAATACTGTGTCAATTATTTTGATTCTCGCTTTCTCATTTTGAAATTATGTTTATCGGGAATTGTATTTGGGTCTTAAGATTTTAATTTTTTGGAATTTGTTGGCAGTCAGAGCCCAGGGTTAGGGGCCTTGAGCCAGTTGTGGTTGCTGCAATCCCCACGATGAAGTTCAACCGTGAGGCTTTCGATTCTGTAGAAGATGCTCAGTAAGTGGAGCTAACTGCTTTCTGAATTACACTATTAGAAAAAGATTTGCTGTCTTTAGTCTGAACTTTCTACTTCCGTTTTTTGTTACTTTGGTCATGACACTGCTTGGAAAATGCTCGGGTTTCATGGGGTATTATGTAGCAAGATCTAGATCATTTCTAGGTCATATCGAGTGTGTAGGTGCGGGCACCTGAGGGACTAGTCCTTGCCTCGAAGGGTTTGGGAAACCCTCCGTTACCGAAAAAAAAAAATCTAGATAATTTCTCTAGGTAACATAATAGAGGAGATATAACATACGATTCGATCATTTTACTGAATCTTTCTATTTATAAAGTATAAGTAGAGAAAATAAACAGCCTGATTTTATCATGTATTGCTCCTTCCCTGAGCAGGGGAAGCTCGTGAATTTGTAGTGACAAATGACAATTAGCATATTTATGTTGGTGATTACTATACAATGTCTTCTGTAGGAAAAACTTTTTATCAACTTCTGGATACAATGGGTCTTTAGCTTTTTCTCTTTAATTTTTCTTAACACATTTAGCATACATAATGTTTTAGTGCCTTTGTGCTTCTGCAGGTGTACAATATGTTTGGGGGAGTACCAAGATAAAGAGGTACTACGAATTATTCCCAAATGCGGCCACAACTTTCATCTTGCTTGCATCGACTTGTGGCTACAAAAACAGTCTACCTGTCCAGTCTGCCGTCTTCCGTTGCAAGAGTTATTTGAAACTAAACATGCCAGTCTGCCAATGCATAGTATGATCCTTCAATCCATGGGTGGTTCTGACGTTGTGAGTAACCATTCTCATCAGTGGCTACTACCTGGCCGTGAGCGTTCACTGGGGGATGTAAGTAACCAAGGCCGTCATGAATCATCTGGTAACCTAGAACCTACTATCACTGGAGAAGCGGAAACAGGGAGATGACTGAAGCAAGGAGATTGGTGACTTGTTCAGGAGGCAGTATATGCCTTTGCTTCTTGTAAGCAATGTTTCATATGCAGAAGTAGGACACTCTAGCAGAGATTTTCTGGATCATAAATCGATGATCAATGGTAAACATGAAATGGGATCTGGGTTTTGATGGTGTTGAAAATTACCATGGGGAATATGTGTCAATTGAGATTCCTTGCGCCTTGGTACTGAAATATTCCAATCCCTTGTAAAGTAAGACTGTTTGAGGTGAATTTGGGATTCTGGATTTAGTAGTTCTACGCTAGAGGGACTAGTATCAGTAACTGGGCATTCTTTTACAATTCAACAGTAATTTGTATTATTATTAAATAGAAAAACAACAGTATCTTACATTTACAACTAAAGCAGTTTACATAAGAACTTTTTCACAGCCTGTTGTGTTTTCCATTAGTTACCAGAAGTCCATGCATGAACACGAACCTTCTCTGAAATGGTGAAAGCGACTCCGATCCCTTGCAATTATTTCTCGATTAAAGACCTTGGAAATAACCTTCACAAAAGAATGGCAATCATTACAGACACGTAAATTCTTCACAATTCGAATTGGTGAACAAAGAGCAGTGCTCATTAAGCCAAAAGCAATGGCTAACTTTTCGCTATGTAAGAACAGAGAATTTTCTTTCTCTTCCTCCTCTATATCAAACAAGACATCAGTAGTGCCTGATACATGACCACCAGCCAAATTGACCCGTTGGCACATCTCTTCCACCATAGCATAGATCTCCTCTGTTTGAAGGTGTGATCTATCACCTGCAACAAATTCGTGAACCATGCCGTTCAACTCTATCCAAGTACAACCCGGGGTTTTCTCAATTCCTTTTGATTTCATTTGGTTCCTTATCTTTAGAGCATTGTCCCACTGGCATGCCCCAGCGTAGAGATTTGATAACTGCACATAACGCCCACAAGAATCAGGTTCCAACTCTATTACCCGTTTACCCACCTTTTCCGCTAGCTCAAAATGGCCGCCTATCCTGCAAGCTCCAAGAAGAGTAGCCCATAACACCGAATTAGCTTTGATGGGCATATTCTCTATGAAGGTCAATGCATCATCCACTAGTCTTGCTCTACACAGCAAATCGACCATACATCCATAATGTTCCATCCTCGGTTCAATTTGAAATCTCTCTTTCATTGCTCTAAACATCTTGAGACCTTCATTGACCAACCCTACGTGGCTGCAAGCACAAAACAACCCAATAAAAGTCACATCATCGGGCATTACTGCATCAACCTTCATCTGCTCGAACAACAATATTGCTTGTAGGCCATGACCATGCATGGCTAGTCCTCCAATAATTGCATTCCATGTGAACACATTCCTCACTCTCATCTTGTTAAAGACTTGAAGAGCAAAATCTATATTCCCACATTTAGCATACATATCAACAAGAGCCGTTTTGAGCACTATATCACAGTTTACTTTGTATTTGTCAATAAAGAGATGAATATACTTGCCTTGCTCCAAGGCCCCTGTTTGAGCACAAGCCGAGAGCACGCTCACGAGTGTGACCTCATCTGGACGGATCTTCTCACACTGCATCTGCCTGAACAAACCCAATGATTCTTGGAAATAACCCGAGTTGGCCAATCCTGATAACATGCTAGTCCATGTCAGGACGTCTCGCTCAGGCAACCTGTAAAAAATCTCCTCGGCGGACTCCAAATCCCCGCATTTGCAATACATATTGAGGAATGCATTAGCCACTCGAAGATTTTTATCTAAATTGAGCTCTTTCGAGTAAGAATGAAGTAACCTTCCCCGTTCCAAGTTACCCAATTGGGTGCAAGCTGAAACCAAACTAAGCATGGTCACGGCATCCGGTCGAATGTTATAAAACTGAATCATCTCTTCAAACCAAGTAAATGCTTGCTCATATAATCCTCTGTTAATGTATGCACCAATCATTACGTTCCATGTCACAACATCTCGGAGAGGATTTTCATCAAACAGTCTCCGAGCAGCATCAAATGACCCACAATTAGCATACATTTGAATCAAGGAATTCAACACAAACACATCAGATTCAAGCCCAATCCTCACAATCTCACCATGGAATCTCCTACCCAATTCGAGTTTCGGAAAACGGGCACAGGCCATCAACACAAAAGGGTAGGTAAAATTATCAGGTGCGACACCGGACTGAATCATGAAATAGTAAAAAGATATCGCTTCAAAGGGACTGTGGCTTTTCGCGTGGCCTCTGATCATGGTATTCCAGATGAACATATCGGGGTTTTCAATCTGAATAAAGATTTTCCTGGCGTAATTGAGATCACCCAATTCGGACAATGCAAGGAAGGAAATAAGCTTGCTTACAGCAACATTTTCGTCGAAGAGGTGGTTTCGAAGAAGGACTGCATGGGCTTGCTTGGTTTTCTTCATGGTGGTGCAGTGATTCTTCAGCAAATCCATGGAGAGATTTCTAATCCATTTCAACGATTGACTGATCATCAAACCATTAATTCCGATTCTTATACTAAGCAGTTCTCAGATTTTTTCTCAAGATCAGTTCCTTTCATCCTCAGCATTCAAATCTGTTCTTTATATCTCTAACGGCTAAAATTACCGGTTCAGCTTCAACGGATTAAAATTTAAAACTTAAAATCCAGGAGCAAGGTCCGTACACAATTTTGTTTCTATTCGTACCCCTGCATTTGTTATTAAATGCCCGTACTACCCCTCAAAAAAACAAATAAGGAGGAGAAACCACTGGAAACTCGATAGCACACGTGCCACGAGATATTCTCTGTCTGAGGAAGAGAGAGATAATGGTGGCGCACGTGGGAGTTCTCTTCCACTCCTCTTGTTTCCCTTGGCCTCGTCTTCGTGGTCTTTCTCTCACCAAGCAGAACCCCCATTACCCTTTTGCGAGTAAGAACAAAGCTAATTCCCCAGTTATTTTATTTATTTATTTTCATTTTTAATTGAACTCATTTCCAGTTTCTGAATCTGTTTTTAGTTAACTTGAGATTTCAAGACACTGATTTGAATTGTAAAGGAACCAGTTCATGGGGTTTGGGCGATTAGGAGTGGTTGGTTTGTGAATATGATGAGCTTCTTAGCTTTGTAATTGTACTAAAAATATCATGTTACAGTAACTTTTGTTTGAATTGTCTTAAATGTTTCTGTTAATTGACAGTGGCTGCATTGAGCGATGACCCGATTCGCGAATGGATTCTCACAGAAGGAAAAGCAACCCAGATTACAAGAATTAGTCCCGTCGGGGGTGGTTGCATCAATCTCGCAAGTCGTTACCACACTGATTTAGGTTCCTTTTTTGTTAAGACAAACAGGTATATCCAATGTTCAAATTATCAAATTGCATATTTGGATATCCAAGGGGCCGCTTGGCATCAATTCTTGTAATTCTTTCATTCTGGGAAATAATTAATTCTCACAAGTTTTGATTCTTATAATCAATTTGTGCATTGAACGCGTTTGGCAACTGTCAGTCAGAATCAATTATGAAGAGAAACAACAGAATTACTTTTGGATATAAGAAGGAAAAAACAAGATTATTGTAGGTATTAAATATTGTTATATTTATCAACATATTTATAAATGTCATAAAATGCCCAAAATTTTTTTATGTTTTGTCTATCTCATCTGTTCTCACGCTTAGCTCTTTCGTTTTAAGAGCTTTTTCAAATTTAATTCTAAGAAGCATCTTTT
This sequence comes from Tetracentron sinense, assembly GCA_015143295.1. Lineage (NCBI taxonomy): Eukaryota > Viridiplantae > Streptophyta > Magnoliopsida > Trochodendrales > Trochodendraceae > Tetracentron > Tetracentron sinense. The sequence continues at coordinate 25,662,323 of CM026572.1, read as the reverse complement.
TTCTGTTTCGCTAAAATTGTCCTGAAAACGGAACGATTCTTAAAACCATTTCATAATAATGAGTTGCCAAACGTGTTTACGTCGTTTCTGTTCCCAGGATAAGGAAAATCGTTCACAAGGAATGATGCTAAACGGTCCAAAACTAGCACAAAATCCTTTCCGAAATGCCCGATAATTGTAGTTCTTCTTTTCCTTGTCTTATGACTGGTGAACAATTTTTGGTGGCTGTTGTAACTATGGATCAGGAGTATTGGGCCCTCAATGTTTGAGGGAGAGGCTCTTGGTTTAAGTGCTATGTATGAAGCCAAATCCATCCGTGTGCCTCAGCCGTTTAAGGTGGGGGAAATCCCAAACTTTTTAAATGTCGTAGCAGCTGGGTTCTTCTTGATATTAGTGTATGCCATCTATATGACAATAAAAGTAAGTGAATTTTTTATTGAGTTATGTAGGTTGGACCATTACCACTGGGTGGCTCCTATATCATAATGGAATTCATTGAATTCGGTTCATCCCGAGGGGGTCAGGTGAGGCTATGAGTTGTCCTGACGCCAATGTAGGTAGCAAAAAGGCGCCATTGAATATATTTAATCATTTGTCTGCCCTCAGTCAGCTCTAGGAAGGAAACTCGCTGAAATGCATAAAGCTGGGAAATCTGACAAGGGCTTTGGTTTCGATGTTAACAATACAATTGGCAGGTGCTCTATCTTCCATATCATTCTCTTTGTATTAAGTTCATTGTGAGGAAACCAGGATAGTTTGTTTTAACTTTGAATGCTTGATGCTCTCATAGAGCTTATGATTGTTGGGCTTAACTGGATGAGTTCTTATGAATTTATATATGTTTCCATATAGTACTCCACAGATAAACACTTGGTCATCAGATTGGATTGAGTTTTTTGCGGAGCATAGATTGGGTTATCAGCTAAAGTTGGCATTGGACCAGTATGGTGATTCCACCATTTACGAAAAAGGTAATATAGTCTTTCAAAAATGTTCACATTTTTTTTTTGAATAATTTGGTCCCATCCTTAAAAAAAAAAAAATGATCTGTTATATTCACATTGGCAGAAATGACCTAACCAAATAAAACAATTTGAACAAATGCTAGCATAACATGGGATGGCCATGCTTTTCTTTCTTGAGTTTTTTTTTTGGCTTTTGGACATAATGAAGTTGTCACTTTCATTTCGTGCCTGTGGATGACCATGAGCAAAGCATTCATGATTCTTTGCGCAATGGTGAAATTTTTTGAACTAATTTGTCTCGTCTTTGTCTCCTATTGGTTTGCGGATGCATTAAGGACAATGTAACTTAGGCATGGGCAAGTGTGTCAGCATTAGACTGGCCATAGTTGTCGATACCGGATATACTAATTTTCAATCATGGAAAGTCTAGAAAACCTGGCAAACTGACTTGTCCATGCAATTATATTTTTTATTATTTAAAGTTTATACAATAGTCCATCTTTATTTTATCACTTATTCATACGTGAACAGCATATAGAGATGTTAGCAAAATATATAGCCGTACCCTTCTTCATCAGTGTCTTATCCCAACTATTTGGGTTTGGCAAAAAGGATACTAGTACCCTAATAGTATTAAACTGTCATGTGAATATTTAATTATAAGAAGAATAAATAAATCAGGGCTTCGGCATTATGGCCATGCCGATTTTTGTGTGATAGGTCCATCTCAGGACAGGTGGACCATCCCTTATTATGTATATTAGGACCTGCTCTATTTCATTTTGGAAATTTCACACATTTGACAATGCAATTCTTTAAGATTGGAAATACCTCTTCTTACATAGATTAGCACCTTCAATCTTGGTATATCTTTTGGGAAGATTTATTTTTTACTTAAATTATTGTCCAAAATGATTTATGGTGATTGATCCCGATTCTTCTCATTTAACAGGCCAAAGACTGATGAAGAATATGGGACCTCTCTTTGAAAATGTTGTAATTGAACCATGCTTGCTACATGGAGACCTATGGAGTGGGAATATTAGCTCTGATAAGAATGGAGAGCCTGTTATACTAGACCCAGCATGTTACTGTAAGTCCAAAATAGTTTTGATTGCTGTGTCATTCGGTATCAGGATGGATAATCTTAGACCATATATATTTTTACCTTTGATTAGCACTGGAAGAGCCTTTTGGTTCTATTTGGATAAAACTACAATAGAAGTAGGGATTGGCCTTTACAGATGTGCCATCATCTTCTAGTCACAATTCCTCATGGTCCGGAATCTGGATGATGGCAACATACAGCCAGGGAATACAGGATGAGCAAAGTGGGGATGAAAATTTTGTAGGGATGGTGGAATTACTGCTACTAGCATTCATGGTTGAATAATTCACATTCACTGGGAGGCACAGTATCTACATGCTAGTTCATCTAGGATTCAAAATTTATATGTTTCAAAAGAATTCCTCCAGAGAAAAGTACCATGCTGTTTAATAAGTCTTCCTCCTGGTCTTCTTGAAGCTTTTCTTTTTACGATTGTATGGGGATTAGACCTGTGATGAGGTTGTGGGGCATAATATCAACCAAGTGAACTACTGGCTTAAGCTCAATTCTGGGTAAAGCTTCTCAAATGTTGCTAGATATATGTGCTTATGTGAGTACTTTGAAGCACGTGCATCTGGTGTGGTCAAGCTGGAGGCATGACTTTCTTAGTTGCATGAAAGGAGAGAGAAGGAAACTGAAGCATCTGGGTAGGATATTGTTAATAGTTCGAACATGCAATTCGTCATAAAACTCATAAAAATTTCATATTTGCTCATTTTATATTAACTGTAAGATATCTTAGTATTGAAAATGACAGTCAGAAATTTAAGGTGGTGGCGGGTACTGGGTTAAAAGTGGGAACATGCAATAGCTTCACTACTCCTCTTGGTCCAGAATCTGGGTTGTAGCAACATGAAAATCTTGCATCGAGGATGAAATCACTACTGATCGTTTCTGTAGGATATTAGTTCATTGAGGATTCAAGGATTGTACATTTCCATGGAATTCCCCCAGAAAAAGTCCCATGTTTTAAATGTGTTCCACCCGGTCTGGTTGAAGCTTTTCTTTTTATAGGTATGGCGGGGACTAAATCTGTGTCCTCATGGTTGTGGTTTAGAACATCAATCAATTTAGCTTCAGGCTTAACCTCAGTTCTTGCTACATCTTCTTAAGTATTGCTAGGTATATCAGTATATGTGTTTATGTGATTTCTTTGAAGCATGTGTATCTGGTGTAGACAAGATGGAGGCATGAATTTCTAGTTTAACGGGAGAAAGAGGCCAATCAAAGCATCTGGGTGGAATAATAAAATAAAGTTCGAACATAATATAATCATCAACACAATTTATTTTTGTTAACAACAATTTATGCTCGTTCAATTTTGAGAATTTTATATCGAAGTGCGGAAGAAGAGGAGTAAGACATTAAATGTGGTGGCAGTTCTTGGTTAAATTTCATACCAGGTGCCTTTATTGTAGTCAGAGTGGAAGACAACTTGCTGAATGAATTTACATGGTTTTTGCAATGAGATGAATGTTTTTTCATACTTTTTAGGTTTTTGGGGTTGGGATCCCTCCTTCCTTGGCTTCCACTGGTCAATTTTTTTAAAAAAGAAATTGGAAACATGGAAAAGCCAGCTCCTGTTTGTTGATTGGTGACTCTTATTAAGTTTGATCTCTCTAGTCTCCTACTGTTTGTATTTTGAAAGTTCCATATGCAATTGCTGGTAATTTGAAACTTGGATAGGATCCAAGTTATTCAAATTTCAACAATATTGTCAACGGAAGAAGGTAGGAATTGGGTATAAGTATTAATTGGTTGAAATGTTCATAAGCCAAAGTACAGGGTGATTGGTGTTGGGAGAAAAAAGAGAGAACTCTAGAAAATGGTTATGATAAGCTGATGAAGCCTAAATGGGAAAGTGATAATGGTGGGAAATATTGGGGGAGAGATGGAAAATGGGAGAGGGGCATCCCAAAAAGGAGGGAGGGAGAGAGGGTAGGAGACAAGGGACATCCTAAGAGTAGAGGTATTGGGGTTTGGAGAATTATTAACAAATTAGTAAAGTTCAGAAGGTAGTTGTATAGTTAATGTTTTTGGAAGACCTGTAGTTGAGTAATGAAACCTTTCTTCCCTAATTTATCTAGATTGTGCTCCCAAAACCATCATCTCAAACTGTTCCTTGGAGATGCTTAACTGTGAATATTATGTACATGTATGCTAATGATGTTTCACGATGAATGCCAATAAGGATGTAGATGGAGTTAGTGAGAAAATATTTCAAATGCATGCTCTAACCAAAGATATGGCTAGAGTTAATGGAATGGAGGAATATGATTTTGGTTGCCAACCACAAATAGTTGGGCTAATTTATAGGATATTTCAATGTGTCTTACTACCAAAAGCATGATCTTATATGAAAAGGACCAGTTCTGAAGCAAGAAAGCATACTGATTTTGTTAATCCTGTTTTCTTTTGTAGATGGACATAATGAGGCAGAATTTGGAATGTCTTGGTGTGCTGGATTTGGAGGATCCTTCTACAATTCCTATTTTGAGGTATCCTCATTCCCACTGTTCTCTACAAGTAGAAGTTAAACAAAGAAATCAATAGATTACATGATAGGGTAAAGAAAGGTATTCTATTCATATTTTCATCTTTTGGTCATATTTCATGAATCCTTTACCCTATGTTTGGTTGCCAAGAAAATAAGTAAAAACATGGAAAAGAAAACAAAATGAGACAAAACTTAACTAAAATTTGTATTAAAAATTCAAAATTTTCTTTTCTTTTCCATATTTTCACTTATTTTCTCGACAACCAAACAAAGCATTAAGCATAAACACTTTGGAAAGAAACTAGAGCCACAGAAGTTCAATTTTTCAATTTGTAGAAAAGCAAAACACTGTGTTACCTTTATCTAAGTTTGCAAGTTCTTTGTTTGAATATTCCAGATGGTACATGTTCTAGCCTATGTTTTTTGCAAAGTGATAGAAGTCTCTTGTAGAGATTAGTTTCTACATTAGTAACAATTGCAGAGTCCTGGGTTTGCTCCCTGTGGTTATGTGTTCAACTCCCACTCCCCGACTTACCTTGGTGTCCGTAAGGAAAATTTCGAGTGGGTCGGTGCAGACACCCGAAGGGACTAGTCCTTGCCTTGAAGGGGTTGGGACACCCTCCTTTACCCAAAAAAAAAAATGCAGAAAAAGGGGTTACAGTTTGGAGAGAGGAAAATTAGCTACATTGACCCTTCACTTTAGTAGGATACTTTTGCTTCTGAATTTCCACATTTTTATTTTGTTAAACAATTTATCGCAGGTGATGCCCAAACAACCAGGCTTCGAGAAAAGGAGAGATCTTTATATGTTGTATCATTACTTGAACCACTACAATCTATTTGGTTCTGGTTATCGGTCATCTTCCATGTCTATAATAGATGACTATTTACGAATGTTAAATGCCTAGCCATTATTCTAAGATCTCTAGCTGTTTTCGTTTATGTTTCATTTGGACAAGCTTAAGCTTATCAGTATATGTTACTGATTGCCAAATCTCTGTAACAGCTAGAGATCATTATTCTAAGATCTCCAGCTTCTATTTCCAAACTCATATTTCCTTGAAAATTTTGTCTTTTTATCTTGTAACTGCTAACTTGAGAAAAGTTTAACATAGCTCTGCAGTCAATTAAATATTCTGAGAGTAGTACTTAAACACAATAATAACAAAGTTTTCTGATTTTTTTTTTATAAAAAATCTCGAATAGTATGGACTTTTCTGTCAAATGACTAATTCACAAAGTATTCGAGAGTTTTGAAAAAAATACATTTTTTCAACAGTGAATTAAACACATTATTTACAACTCTTGGGAAAAATCATCCAACAAATATCTAATATATGTTATATATATATTTTTATAATTTGTCATATTTCCTAATTTTATTTTATACATTTTTATATCTTAACCTACATTTTTTTTTCAATTTATTTGAATTTGACTGATTTTTTTTTCCTGAAATTTTCCCTAAAAAATAATTGCCGGACTTGGTTTAAACAAATTTACACCATAATTCCTGTAAGCATAGTGGATTCTTTATACAGCAGTTCTAGTAGGAATCCATTCGGGAGGCCTCAGATGCAGAGGCACCAATGGAGGCCGGCAGATCAAGGCATGGTGGCAATCAATTTGGATGGGTCGTTGCGGGATCTGATTGGTGGATGTGGTATCATCACCCGCAATGACTTGGGAACTCCTCTGTTCGCTATGGCTGTTTGGTCTCCCCCTTCGTCCGTGCTCCAGCATGAGCTTGAAGCTATTTCTCTGGCCAGCCCATGGTTTTTTGAAAGTTTCGGTCCGGTCTGATTCTAAATGGGCCATCGACTGCATTAACAAAAGGTGTTAGGCCCCATGGAGATCCTTGTTGACCCTCGCTGAGATTCACTCTCTTCGTACCCATTTTGTTTTCTTAGAATTCACGTTTGTGTACAGGGAAGTTAACGAGTGCGCTGACCACTTGTCGAAACTTTGTAATTCTGTTGAGAGGATTTTATTCCCTCCTCTTGATTTCCCTAGTGCTCTTTCGAGGATGCTAGTGGTCGCACTTGTGTGTGTGTATAGTTCGGGTCTGCCTAACCCCAGCTTCCCCCCCCCCCCCCCCCCCCCCCCACACACACACACAAAAAACGTAGGAAGCCATTGTATAATAATCGATTATTACTTTAGGTACCAAACACGATTATTTGCCAAAATCGATTTTAAAGATTAAATTGGTCTGAGTAATCGGAAACAAATGGGCCGAACACGAAACCCTCCGTATAGAAGAGAGAGAAACTGAGAAACAAAACACATCAAGAAGAGAGAGAGAGAGAGAGAGATGGAATTAGGATCAGAAGTTCCGCCATTAACGGACCTGGTTATAGCTCTGGAGCACGCAACCCTAATGGCGAAACAGCTTCCATCGAATACCGATCCTTGTCAAATCCTCGAAATCTGCTCCTCACTCCAAAACGCTCATCATCAGCTTGGTACCTTCCTTGCTCAGTTCCAGTCATCGGAGCCTCAGGCCGGCGAGAATTCAGTCTCCTCCATTCTCAGAGAAGACGAACCGATGCAAATTGAAGAAAGCGAAGCAGAAGAGAATTCGAAGATCGTCATTGACAAGGTCGAGCAACGGATGAGGAACTGTGTTCTTCAGAACAAGCGCCGCAAGCGCCCACTCTCGCCCTCCTCCGTGGCGGCGATGGAGCAACGGCCTTCATTTGATAACGAGTTGTTTCGGGGATTTCCTGTGTTTGATCCAAATGGGACCCGTTTGCGATCCTTGGATCTTGTTTTTCAGTTCCATGGCTAACAATCACAGACCAGTTGATCAGCAGTAAGGAAAGCAACATGGCCAATTCGATTCCTCACACTGAAAGATTGGAAATTTGGAATCCCCGAAACAGAAATTAGTCTATTGAGTTTGGGGGAAATTGGTTGAACCTGAATTTTGCTTTTTCATTTTCTTTGAGTGATCTTTCTTCTGGTTTGTAACTGTAAGAAACAGGAGAATGATGTTTCTACCTTCAGTGAAACTTTTGGTTCTGGTGTCTGTTTTCTGTTATTGATAGTGAAACACTGGAACATGTCAAATGAAAAAGTAAATAAATTTTATTTTTTTGTTGAATTGCTATTTCCTGATGAACCCCAGTTCGGATTTGACTGACAAATAGCTCCCCAGGAAATCTCAGGAAGGAAGAACACCTTTGGCACCTGCTTCAATTTCTTCAAGTGGCAACTTGCTTGAATTTTACTCCATCCTGATTCGCTTCCGAATGGATTGTGGCAGTCTTAACTGTTCTTCGCGCTTCTTTCACTTGGTCTAACATGAGGAAAGGGAAGGAAATGGAAATCCGATGCAGACTGGTTAAAGAGGACGTAACAGAAACTGAATGAAGACTGCACAGCTCTGTTTTCCCATTGTTGAGTTCCTTGTCTCGGTCGACAATGATGCAGAAGGTGGGGTGTATTCCCATCTCAGGGGTGCTGCATGAACACTAGACTCTTAACAATTAGATTATGCAATCTCACAAAATCGTCTAGTGTAAGCTACTCTGGTTTCGGCTGGCATGGACAGGCAATCATGAAAAAGAGTAAATTAATACAATCCTAGAATATGAACAAAAATACAAGTATGTTTATTTTACCAATACTGATTGTAACTGGAAGAACCACACTTCCCAGAGCTTTTTCAATCTCAACAGATGTGCACATGTTCTGTAGTGATCTCCAAAGCATCCAACGCTTCCCTTTGAATGCAGAATTGGCATAAAGCCAGTAATTTCAAGGACTAGTTACAATAAAAATTTGTGGAGCTTGAAGGTGTAATTGTAGTTCAAACTCAACCCAAAACCTTGTAAAAGCTATTTCTACTGTGTACCATTGACAAGTTGTGTAAAATTTGGAGCAAGAAAAAATTTCATTTAACACATTCCAATAGATTGATTTTTATGCAAAAATTATAGGAAACTTGGGAGATCTTGTTTTAAAAACTGCGGTCATTGCTAGTTGTTAGAGAAGTTATAACGGTATTTTTGTCCAAAGCTACCACTGTTTTTAGTACAGATTGTATGAGCCAAAGTGGAACAGCAAAGATTTGATCAAATGACAAAAGAGAACATGCCAGTATATATCATCTTTTATGATAAAGAGTATCTACACTAAAAATAAAAGAAGGGGACGACCATTGTAAAAAAGCTTTTAGTAGAGGCAACTGGTGGATAGTCTGCGACCTGCTTCAGCTTAAATGTAATAGCTGCATCAACCTGCAGATGGACAAGCAAAGATCAAGGTAGATCTCCATATCCCCAAGAAACTCAGACATTTTCTTGTGTCAGACACTGTATATATAATTTATTCTTGAGCCTTTGGCTATTAGGAGTTAGGACATGTATGAAACCCATTGGGCTTAATAATTAATACAACCACTTCATAAGCATTATCACGTTCCTTGCTATTGATGTCCACCTCGTCTATTCCGGACTCACTATATCCTTGTTTTAGAAGCTATGGGTTAATCAGAATAGTAATTAACTTTGAAAATATACTAGGTCTTTTTATTCAAAACACTATTGCACAGGGAAGATTCAAAACATTATTGTGCAGGGAAGAATAAATATTAAGTATGGAATAATGCAGCCATAAGAGCAACAGATGTACTGCATCATTGATACATGAGCACTAATCATCGGCTCATGGTACACCCTATACATAGTCGGACCTTATGTTTATATGCACATGAAAACTGAGAAGTTCTGAATGGAGGAAAAAAGATACAGCATTTCTATCACAGTTGTTTTAGTTTTAGAAGCTATATCTTAATTAGAATGTTCATTAACTTCAAAAAAATACAAGGTCTTTTTATTCAAACATCATTGTGTAAGGAAGAACAAAAATATAAAGTATGGAATAATGCAGCCATAGGAGCAACAGATGTACACTGCATTAATGAGAAACCCAAGCCACTAATCATCAGTGTAGTCAAAATGTTGCCTAGGCCACTGCCTCGCTTAGCAAGGACCCCTATTGCCTAGATCACGTTCTAGGCAGGCGCTCACTAAATCTTAGATGATGTAAAATAAAAAAGTAAATTTTGGCATAGGCTTCACCTAAGTAACTCCTAGGCATCAACTAGATGCTTTGACTACACTGCTAATCATTAGCTCATGGTACACCCTAGACACAGTCGGACCTTATATTTATATGCTCATGAAAACTGGGAAGTTCTGAATGGAGGAAAAAGATACAGCATTACTATCACAATTGTTCCCTTCAGTCCAAGCATAAACTTGTAAGTAGAAAGTGAGGACTCCAATTAGACATGGAAAATGGAGCAGAAAAGCACTGCACCCAACTCAATCTTTGGGTCACATGGACTAACTAACGAAACGAAGACTACTTTGTAAGCTGACAGTGCTACAAAGCCTGCATTTTTCTGAGATAGAAAATTATATTACTTACATTGAGTTGAGAGAAAACATTTGACCTTGGGACCTGAAATTTGTATCCAAGGTCAGAAAAAGAAAATCATATACAGAAAACTCAAATCACAAAGGACTCCTACTTTACTACAAATAGAACAAAATCAGAACCATCTATTTTGTAGCTAATGGTTTTTTTTTTGTGTGTGTTAATACATCTAAAAAATGTGAAAACTTGAATCACAACTATTGTAATTCGTTGTTGGCTGTTTAATACTTTAATCTTTCTGCAATTAACCAATTAGCTCAACATCCTTACTATTTAATCCAAAGTCGGCAAAAACAAACCAAGGCTTAAAGTGCTTGGTTGGACAAACCAACTTATTATTTTTTTTACTGGCAATCAAAGAGCAAATATTATAAATGCAAAAGGGAGAGAAGCTACAAGAAACTAAGTTCACAAAAAGTGAACTCTGAACAGATAAAAAAAATAACATTAAGGCAAAAAAAAATGATGTAAGGAGCAACATAGGAAATCATGGCACACTGGCCAAACAAGACAAAAAGACCCGGTCAAAGTCTTCCGAGCATATCTGATCGCTCCTCATCTTCCTGATCCGAAAGGTGAGGTATGGGTGTTTTTCTCTCGCTGCAAACAAACCTCTCCAATAATGCGGAATTGTCTCAGACTCTCAATTGATAGCCACTGAAACAGAAGAACCATACCTAGTGTGAACAAACCAACTTATCTAGTGTGCAGTCGAACAGAAACAAATACATCACAATCTCGATGTTCTATATCTATCTGTAATTACTTGTTCATTTTGGTAAGGGAACTGATTTGCTGACCTTCATCATCTCAGAACGCGTGCTATCACCAGTGTCAACCTTTATTTGTAGTGAGCATTCAACTTCGCAATTCCAACCCCCGCCAACCTCATACGGATCCAAGAAGCTCTAAGTAAAGAAACAGAATTTTTTTTTTTGGTATAAGAACACCCAAAAAAACAAATGGGTCCTCAGCTTGCTTTCTGCAAAAAAACACTCACTCATTGATGGATAATCCTCCTCTTGGCCAACCTATCTTGGGTGAGCAGGGCTCCCCTCACAGCCAACCACACAAAAACTGAAAACCTGGGAAAATGAACTTATTCCATGACACTGGAAGGAATGCTGGGAATGCAAATCGCTTCCCAAGCAGATTTCATGGTGTATTTCTCTTTGATTTCAGCAGTCCACATCACCATATCTTCTCATTCCTCCTGAGTGTGCGATTCTGACTTGTGTCACTACAGACCCAAGGAGAGCAACAGATCTAGGATCCACCAATCAGACTAACCTTAATTCTTATAGAGGTGCTCATGCCCTAGGAGATTTGGTCCCCAAGTTTGTTGGAGAAGGACCCCCACTGGATTCCAAGGATCCAGCCACAAAAGAATTTCCGAACCCAAGCCGATAATATGCTTGACAATAGCCTCCAATAGCTCCCGAACTTTCAAGATCCCCTTCCAACACCAAGACAATAGGGAATTCTAACTGTCCAAATTGTGTCTTTAGATAAGTATCTCCGATTCACTCCTTAATTCATGCTATCCAAAGGGAGGACTGGTGAGATGCAATGTGGCAATGATTTACTTTATAAAACGGATAACTCATTACTAGCTGGTTGCTAGGCCCACCTAAAACTCTTCTAAAGGAAGAATAAAACCAGAGAGAAATCTCAAATAGTAGACGTCAACATGATGGTTTTGGAAATCAAGAATATTTTTAGACCTTAAGAGATCTTATTGTTGCCTTCAAATTGAAGGAGTCCACATACAATTCCCTGATTGATACCTTCAAATTGTTCTCTAACATGTGCTTCCTTGTGTGGATCCTACAACTCATAAAATGCAAAACATATGTACTAAACAAAAGAGCAGAAGAGAAAAACAATATTTGCTGGACTTGGAAATTTTGTAATAGTTTGAGAAAATAATTTACATGAGAGATTTTTCCTGTCTATCGGGGCAAGGTTTTAAATTTGTTTAAAAAATCAAAATTTCAATTCTACTTTGAGCAATTTTAGAATTTGGACCCAATTATGATAAGTCTTCTGCAAGATCTTTGGACAAAATTCTGAAATTTGGGATTCAGTTTCGATCTATGCCGGGCCAGAACTGACCCCGGAAATGAGATATTAAACCTTGGTCCTTTGATAATAGAAATACATATCATGTAGAATCATAAACCAGATTTGAAATATGAAACAACTGATACTAATTTGCTTAAAAAAATTATCCCCATTGTATCTTCAATAGATAAAATTGTCAGTTCATCAGAAATCAATGTACATGGAGGTGAAACCATGTCATACACAAAAACTTCTCATCATGCATTACATTCTAGCAAACATTTTTAATACCATTTCTAACTTGAGCTACATATAGTGAAATCCACGAACCTTTTCGATCACAAGAACAGTGGCACCAGCATTTACAAGAACGTTAGTCAAAGAACCAGTCCCAGGCCCTATTTCTAGCACTACACCTTCATCGGCATCAGCGACACTGGCAAGCTGCTCATTAAACTGAAAAATCCAACATGTAATGATGCAGAGACACACTTCGTAAGAAAAAATCAGAAGCTACCGGAATGAAGCAATAACGAGAAACCCAAATGCCTATTAGTTGTTTGCTATAAAACCCAAGTGAAACTAATGAGGAAATTTTGAAACCTGGTAAAGAGACTTTCTCGGCCTTTGGATTTGAGAGTGGCTGTTGGAGCTTTAACCCAGAAAAAAACAGAAAATAAGAACAAAGTGAGTGGGACTGTGGGAGTAACATTATGTCTTTAATAAACATTTTATTTGTTCCCACAGAGGTCAACAAACGGGTTTAATGAACAAGATTCTATGATACAAGAGAACCCACAAACCGTAAACTCGGAGGTCGATTCCTGAGCTCCCTTCCCCTCAAAATCTGGAATTAGTCTAGGGATACTCCCAAAGTGTACTCTCATATATACTCCAAAATCCTAACCGTTTATCTCAATTATTAAACAGTTAGGATTCTTGGTGATGTGGCAATAGAAAAGACGACATAAGCCAACTGAAATCCTGATCCTTAATGATTGATTATAAACAGTTAAGATTAGGGAGTACATTTGGGAGTATAAATGGGAGTACCCATAGATTGACTCCAAAATCTGTTGTATGGGGTGGGGTATTCCTTATGAAGAATGTGAGACTAGGCTGAGTCATGGTATCCACGTTTATCCCAAAAACTGTCTAACGACTTCAATTCGATGTTGAGCCACGTGTCTCAGCCATGTGGATCAGGGTTAATCTAGGAAGCACAAATACGGATACGAGGATACGGGTACGATATGAATACGGCAAAACCTAAAAAAACATGATACGGGTATGGTCAGGATATGTCTATAATTTTTTTTAAAAAAATAATAATACTATATTTTGTATTATAATTACAAAATAACAATTGGTTCAGTTCTGTTTATATATAAAAAATATTATGTCCATGCAAAAGCAAAAGAAATTGGGTCATCTCATCACCCACTAAGCCAAAAAGGAAGTCATCCTATCTTCCACTAAGCAAAATATAAAGAAGACCATATCCATGCAAAAACAAAAGAGATAAGGTCAGACCCTCGGGTCTCCAAAAAAAAAATAAAAAAAATTCATGGCTGTATCCCGACCGTATCCCTACATATCCATGCCGTATCAGAGCTGTATCCGAAATAAAAAAATTGTTTTTAATTAACAGGATACTTCTAAGCCGTATCCCGTACATATCCCACCGTATCGGAGGCGTATTCATATCCGATACGAGTACGAAGACCTATTTGAAGTATCCGTGCTTTCTAGGGGTTAATCCGTTTAAATCCAATTGCTCAAGCCTCGGATTCTCTTTGGCAGATGCCAGAAAAGTGATCTTAGGCTACCACAATATGTGCGCCATGTGGTGGAGAAGTCATTTCATTGTCTCCCATTATTTTGATTTCTTCACACATTATTCGACATGTGGTGATAAAGTGGTGAGAAAAAAGGCGAGAGATATCAAGTGGGGAGAAGTCAAAATCATTGGAGAAAATAAAATGACTTCTCCCCTTTTTTATCGCCACGTCGCATGATGTGTGGTAGCCCAAAACCACTTTTCTAGCGGAGAGAATCCGAGGCCATTTGCTCATATTAGATTCAGATTCCAGTCCTATGCTCAGGTTGAAATAACAAAGAGAAGAGCACGACGTTTCTGGGAAGAGATCCTTTATAAAAGTGCAGTTTAAGAAAACACAATGTTTGAGTCACAGATAAAATTAAAAGAGACTAAAGAAGGGTTATAAAAACAGTTGGGATTGTTTTGAAAATGTAAAAGAAAAACAGTTAAAAAAGAATGAGTGCTAGTCCTAGATGCAGATTTCCAAACTCTAACCACAATCGTGACACTGTCATTGCGACACATGTTGGCACTACAGTGAGAGTATGGAAGTATGGATCCATGGCTAGCTAGTATTTCTTAACAGGAATATTAACATTTTGGAGAATGTTAGCCTGAGTTTCTCTTTTCCTTACTTTCTCCATGAGACCAACAAGTGTCCTCACACTTTTCCCGATTTCCTATGTAGCCGGCAGTTATGACTAAGAGAGAAAGGTTTGAATGTTGAAGCTTTAACCGCCTGGCAGGCAGGGAAAAGTGAAGGGCTAGCATTCTCCTAAAATTTTACTTATAACCTAACCCCATCCAATCTGATCTAACTCGACCGCAGCACATATGATCTGTCACAAATTAGGCACAAGGGCATTTGAATTTGTTATCCGATTGGAACATTGGCATTACTTGAAACACACACTACAACACTATTACAAAACCATCCACATTTGCTTGGAAATTTTAAAATATCCAACAATGGCATGGTAGTCGTCTTGGCTTCTGGCGCTCGCAACAGTAAAAGCTCTTCTGCTGTTTCAGCTGTTGTGCATCGCGAGTGAGTAAGCAAAGGGCGGGAGCAAGTGACGAGATAGAGCATCTTATTTCAGTTTCGAATGGTAGGCAGAAATGTATTATGAGCAGGACTTGACCCAGATGACCTCTTCACTGGGGGAATGGAGCGTGAGTGCACCTAATAAGCAGGTTTGAGGTGAGAAGTATAAAAAGTTCTTATTTTTTTAGAACTTTGCTAAGACCCCATTAGGGCCGAGACCATGCTCTAAGAGCATTGGATTTTAGGTGGGGCCCATTTCACATGATAGGCCCCACATGAAATCCCATGCTCTTAGAGCATTCTCTGTGGCCTTGACCCTAATGAGGTCTCAGAAGCTTTATCCCATTTCTTAATGACGATATTATCCCTAAAACCCTTCCCACATGCAGTTCACATAGGGCAAAAGGTTTACTCTATGCTCACCAGAGTATCCCTCTAGTAAGCAACGGATCAGTAAACATGTGTTAAAAAAAAAGGGAAAAAAAAATTTAAATGGAAAGAAGTCAAAAAATTGGAGGAAAAAAAAATGACTTATGGTGAGGTGGCCATTTTTTGTCCACTGATTCCGTTGCTCACCAGAGGGATCCCCTGGTGAGCAACGAGTAAACCTTTTGCCTTTACGTAGAGGATATGCATCGGATTGTCTCTGACATATGCCAGAAAAATGGTCTCAGGCTCCACACATCATCCAACATTTAAAAGGGGGGGTATCAAGTGGGGAGAAATAAAAAACATGGGCAGAAAATGAAATGACTTCTCCCCCTTTTATTCTTCTTAATTACAAGTTTTAAAAACAAAATCCCAAAGTTATTGTAGGAAATCACTCTCTTCTTTCTAATTTTGGAGAAAAATCTAAGGGTAGTAAAAACCTTAGATATGGTCTTTAAATGGGGAGGCTAGACATGCCCCACATGGTTAGGAGGATGAGAACCAAACCATTGATGGAATGATGGGCCTCTTATCACAAGAATCAACGTTTGTAGCGATAAATTTCAACATTTCGCCTGCGGAAAAGAGATCAATCTTTCTGATTGATTGTTGGATCTGGAAAAAAAAAGGAAAAAAACTCATTTGTTTGGGTGGTTAAGATCATCCATAATGATCATTTGTCCAATTGAGTTTAATCACAAGCAGAGATCAAACATCTAAGAGACCTTGAGGTGACACTCCCAAAAGCATTTTTTCAATACCTTATAACAGGTGCCAATGACCTGCTATGTTTGGTTGCCGAGAAAATAGGTGAAAACATGGAAAAGAAAAGAAAAGAAAAGAAAATTTTGAATTTTTCATACAATATGTAGTTGAGTTTTATCCAATTTTCTTTTCTTTTCCATGTTTTTACTTATTTTCTAGGCAACGAACATAGTAATCTATAGAGATATCCAGCCATCAATTTACTTACCTAAACTACTACCACTGTAAAATCCAAATGCATAGTCCTTTATCAAAACAATAACAATCCAAGTCTTATGTGAACTACAAAAACTGTAAAATTGAAATCCAATTGCCTGGTTACTGAAGCTTTCTCATGGCCGATTAGATAGTTCCAGGGTTGTCTTCCATCTGATAAGCGCTGATACTGAACTCGGGGTCTACGACTTCTTCGTCACCTTGGTGCTGCACACATAAAATTAAAACCAATGATTTGTGGGATGATATTTAAAAAAATACTAGATGAAAGATTCATCCATTTCTAAGAGAATCAAGCTTGAAATGGAGTAGACATATGACATAAAAAAAAAAGGTAAGACATGAATTACATGCCTGATTGAAGGACTGGTCGACAGGCTTGAATGCTATATCGCCGAGATCATCTTGCTCATATGGTTGGGGAAGAGAGTTGTTTTCAAAGGCAGTGTTGCTTTTCAGCAGATCAAAAAACACATCTTCTCCTTCTTCAGTCCCAATACTGTTATGTTGTTCTTGTGATTGTGGGGTTGCTGGCGGTGGTTGTTGTTGAATGAGATTGGGGAACATTGTTAGGAATTGGTTTCCACTCCCTAACCCACCAGAAATAGACGTTCCCCGAGCAGCATAATCGGAATTCCCCGCTGCTGCGACAGTCATCTTGCCCTTGAGAATCTCATCTATCAGGTTGTTGCTAAAATTGTTACCATTGTTGGATGATTCACCACCGACAGGTTCCATTTGACCCATTCCAAACAGCTCCCCATTACTATTCATCTGAATTCCTGAATAGTTACTACTACTATTATTATTATTATACATTGTAAAATTGAAATTTGGAGGCTGGTTAAGATTGCCGAATGATCCCATGTTTCCTAAGCTTGGAATATTGTTGTGGCCATGAACACTCAATGTGCTGAAGTTATGATCAAGTGGGCTACTCTCGAAAATTCCCGGTCTGGCGTCAGGTTGTTGCTGGATCATGGGCACTGCATCTGCACCTCTTGCAAGGCCGCTTGAAACATCGGTACTTAACAGTGAACCCATTTGGAAATTATGTGGTTGCCCTCCCAAACCCAAGTAATTAGCATCATTTCTTTGATTAAGAGATGATCCAGTGCCAAGCAATGGTTGCTGCAAGTTTGCATGCTTGCTCACTGGAAATGATTGTCCATATCCCAACTGAGGCATAGCCTTCCTACTTGACATTTCCCGATTAAGAAAAAGTGCAGGACCAAGGGATGGCATGGGAATGGGAGCATTAAGACCCTGACTGTTGCTTCCGAATCCTGGTTTGAATGCCGTCCACAAGTTCTGCTTCTCCGGCAACCGGGCAAATCCATGTTGTAAGTTGAAGATTAATGACGGATGGCGTGATGCAAAACTTGATTTAAGAGTCCCACTGGTAAGGGTCTTTACCAGACTAGGTTCAAGAGACTGGCTTGCATCCTGAACTCGTTTCAAGAAGATACGATATTTCTGCAAATTTACATGTATGATATCATCATCGAGAAATGAAAATAATAGAAAAAATCACCATGGCGCAAATTATAGAGGAAGCTTTTCATCAACATGCAATAAGAGAGTTTCTTTCAAGAACTGAAACTCAAAATAAGGTACAATGTTTGCTTAATTTAATTTAGAGAGAGCTTGACTTCTATATAGGCTTCCTACATAAAGGATGATAATCATAATATTGCAGTCTTACCATTACAATCATGGATTTACAAGCTTTCTAGTATGAAAATAAATTGGCATATATAATTCCCATAAGAAATTTACATTATTAGTTGGACTAAGCTCTTCTAACTTTTGTAATTTAGAGGATATATAATCTCTAAACAAATTACAATTTTATTGTTTTTTTATTTGCAGTAGGATGTGTTAGGTAAACCTTCATAACTTTATGTTCTTAGTGCCTGCTTAACAGTCTACTTGAACTTGGGACTGTAGCAATATTTATAAAAAATATTTTTCATCGTGATAGCGTTAAATGCTTATATATTCAATAGTCTGTATTTAGTAAATTGGGATTCAGGTCTAGCTCACTCTAAAGGGTGTAGATTTTCTATAATTTCCCAAAATCCAAAGTTCTCCCCAAATTCTATTTTTCATCAGCTTGATTAAAAAGAGTAGTGTATTAGTAATTAGTAAGCATGTGAGAGTCAATAAACAAAGGGTAATTGCTTAAATCCCTAACTAAAAACAGACCTGCAAATGACTTGCAACATTTTCTCTACTTAATCCCGGGACGTTCATCCGCTCGAGTATTTTCTTTGGAACAGCATCTGGATGGAAAAACAGAAAGGCGCCCACCAAAATTATTGTTAATATAAACAACCGGAAGCACAAGAGAAAGAGATAATTAGAAAGAAGAATGTGATTAATCTTTGAACTTCTATAAAGATATATAGTTCTTATTACCAAGGCCTAAATGTTCAATGGCTTCCAAGAACTGGTTGTGTAGCCCACTAGTCCAAACCACCCTTGTCTTCTTTTGGGTGGTGGAATCATCTTCATCTTCCTCCTGGTTTTCGTCCATTTCTTTGGATATCTTTCTCTTGTAGTCTTGCTGCTTCCAATTTCCTTCATTCACCGAGGACTCGCACTCCATATCCTCCTCTGATATCTTCCCAGACAGTTCCCCTCGAACACTCCCCGTCTGCTCGACTTCCATCCTTTTAACTTTCTTCGCCGCAATGGCGTACTGCCAAAGGTTCTTAAGATCATTCAAGGAAACAGGTTTCAAGAGATAGAGTATAGCTCCACATTCTAGACCTCTTAGCATAACATTTTCTTTGTCATTAGCAGACATCACTGCAGTACAACATCAAAACAAGACAGAAACAAATTCCATCAGTGAACAAAAGAAAAAGAAACCCAACAATAATAGAAAAAGAACATGAGAGTGAAAATTCAATCGAGAATGATACTCACTAACAACAGGCACCTTGAAATCCTCCTCAATGTGCTTGAGGAGCTCAAATCCATCCATATCAGGCATGTGAACGTCAGTTAGAACCAATTCAAATCCGCGTTCTCTTTCCCGAAGAATGGATAAAGCAGCCATAGCATTTTTAACAGCCATAACTGAGAGAGGGAGCAAGATAGACAATCTTTAAGGAAGAAGTCCATGATCAAAGCAAATCACTAGAAAGCTAAGGATTCGTTTGGTTGGATTATCAGAACCGATTTAATTGCTTATGCTGAGATTATGACGGAATAATAGCCTTTGGTTCTACTTGCCATAAGCGATTCTGTAATAATCAATTATGGAAATAACCGGTTATTCCATAATCAAGGGTGATTATGGGGGAGCATAACCACTTATGCACCTTTAGGATTAATTGGAAATTATTGTAAGCACACAAATTGCAGCCAGTAAAGCCTACAAGACTTCGTAAACTTGAGATTTTTTTAACACTATATATAATGACAAAAATACCCTTTTAAAAATGACCAAATAATCAATAGTCAATGTGCTAAGCATACAACACCCTGTCTCTTGCGCCAATGGTGGGGTGTGGCTAGCTTCTCTCATTAATTAGAGAGGTCTTGGGATCGATTCCCCTGGGGTGATGAGTAGCAAGAACTCCAATCCCCAATGCTAACCACTAACCCTGTATTAACGTAGGTAATTGATATCCTCAAGGAAAAAAAAGACTCATACATGATTATTCACAAAAACACTTATTCATGAGAGCACTTATTCATAACAATGCTTATTGTGTAATCCAATGTAACTGCAATAATCCAAACCAAAGGACGCTTAATAGTCTAAGGGGATTCTAGCTGTATTGTTTCTCATTGCTGAGAATTTAAACTGATTTGAAGAGAAAACACAGTCGCTCTGCAAGGAAGCTCATCATATATTAAATAAGGAAAAAAGAACCATTCTAAGGCATAGTTGGTCAATATGATACACAAAAAATTTGTCCATGAAACATATATCCTCTTCAATTTCAACACCTTGTCTTCTTGATGGCATTTAATGACAGAAAATTATCCACAGTTAACCATGGAAAGTATATCAGCCAGTATCTTCATGGTTATAAGCACAATATAAGACATAAAGATGAATGGTTATCATGGTAAAATTGGAGGAGAATATATATATATATAGAGAGAGAGAGAGAGAGAGACTCAGTTTGTAAGGGACAAACCATGGAGATGAGGGATCCGGCCTTCTGAGTTGTACAAAAGACTTCTAATATAATTCTAAACCAGCACTACAATGACTCGGCTCCAAACGTTCCTAATCTAGAGGTTGTTATATCAAAGGAAACTAACCATAGAGGTTGTTCCTTTGATTATGCTAAGAAGCTTCACAATCTCAGTAAGAATAAGGAGTAAAGGATAGAAGAAATCCATTATTTTAGATTACAAAATGAAAAAAAAAAAAAAATAGATATGTCTACCCACCAAAAGCAAAAGAAAAAAAAAAAAAAAAAAAAAAAAAAAAATATATATATATATATATATATACATATATATATCCTTTTTTTTTTTTTTCTTTCCAGAATAGAGTTAGGAATGACTTCTCCAACTCCTCTAGCTTAGCATGACCTCTCACTTTTACTTTTACTTCCCTCAGTAAAGAAAAGAAAATCTCAAAATAAATTATAAGTAGGTGCAAAGCCTTCAAGCAAATGTCTAATTCGTAAAGATCTAAAGAACAAGATTGTATAAGAACATTCCTAGCAGCCTCACCAAATTTCACTCACCAAAATAGCCAAAACCCACAAAAAGTGGTTTTGGTGAGCCACTTTTTTAAAACACTCCCAACAGCCTCACCATTTTAACCAAAACAAAAGGAGAGAGAAGCAATATTTTATCATTTGTGTGGGAAAACGAAAAAGGAAGAAAGAGAAAAATATTATTTTATTGTTTGTGTGGGACCACAAAAAAAAAAAGGGAGAGAGAGAAACCTTATTTTATTATTTGTGTGGGCCCAAGGGTGAGAAGATTTAACTTTGGTGAGTCTACAGTACTCACCAAGTTTGGTGAGTACTGTAGACTCACCAAAGGGATTTCTTCATTCTGTTGAGGCTGTTGGAGTCATTTTAGCACCTTTTTAGTCTTTTGGCTCACCAAAATAACCAAAAAGTTATTTTGGTGAGGCTGCTAGGAATGCTCTAACAGACACAAGCATGAAACTCACCTTCATATTTGCATGTTCGAAGCATCGCTCCTACGACTGTAAGGCATGTAGTATCATCATCCACGACTAAAATACGAACACCTGAAGGAAAGGCTTTAGCCTTGCTGTATTGGAATGAGGTAACTACCTCACCTACCATGTTCGACGAACTATGAGAAGGTGACGAAGAAGATATCCTAGGATGAAGCTCGGATAATGGACAGAAAGTGAAGAGAGCTATATATAAAAGGTTCACCTGAAAACTTTTTTTCCCTCTGAATTCCTTACATTTTTCAAAAAAAAAAAAAAGATCTTACAGTCTGTGAGAAAATAATAACAGATAAGGATATTGCTAGCTAGCTCCACTCTCCCCTCTTGTACTCTCTCCTTTTCGGGCAAGAAGACTGTTGTAGTGAGGCCTACAACTGCCTAGCTAACACAAAATCCTTGTCTTGTTGCCTCTAAAAGGGAGGAGTGCAATAGGGGGAGAGTGAATGAAAAATTTCAGAACTTATAGAGTACTGCCATGAAAGTGTGAAATTGCACCCTAAATTTTTGGAGGTAATAACTTGGGATGAAATTGTGAAAAAACCAAATTAAATTTGGCATTTAAAGCAGAAGGCCAAAAATAAGAGGCTCATGAACAAGTCTCCTTTTTGAGAAGATTGTATAATCTTTCATATCATTCATTTCAATGCCTTTCTTGGCCTTGTTTTCCTTTTAAGGGATGGGTTTTTGTGAACTTTGTAATTAACTAATCAGATGTTATTAATTGTGATTAGAGGATACTTAGATAATTTAAGAGTGTGATTTGACTTGGGTACTTGGTTAGGAAAGTTAACTAAGCCTTTTGTTACCTTGTTAATACCTTTACATAGATGCCATACTCTATGGCTTTCAAACCTACCATATGAAGTGGTTTTGCAGGTTCTAACATCATAGATACTGCAATCTCTAGTGTTTAAGCTTATGTGATGTATGCGCATATATATATATATATGTATACACACACACAGGTCGTTCGATCGACAATATTAATACCTCTAAGCATGTTTAGAGTGTTAGCTCTCTAATCATCGAATTGACTCTATATATATGTGTACTAATTGAAAATAAAAATAATGTAAAATAACTTTATGTTGATTGGGAAATCCTATAGAAAAGAATCATTTACCACCCTGGTTAAAAATATCCAGATAGACTGAAATATTGTTTATGATGCTATGGGGGATTTACTTCCGACAAGTATGATTTATTAAGAATAAAGGAAAAGTAATTACAGGAACCTTAATCCTGGGACCAGATAAATTACAAGTACATGTCAGGCCATGGCTCATGAGGCTTCAAGGGCATATGTCATTATTCATACCTGTGTAAGAAGAAAAGATAAATATGCCCTTGTATTAGCAATGGTTTTCTTTAATTATGTTCTAATTACTTCTAATCTCCTCTAAGGATTGAACAACATATTTTGCTTTAGGTGGAGTTTGGATCAGATTCTTTAGGCCACTTGATAGGGGGAAAATTGATAATGAGATTTTCAGATGCCCATAATTGTGTTTTTTTGGCAAAACATAATTGATTATCGCACAATCGACTGCACAAACAAGGGTTTATAAAACATCCGAATAGGGGAGAGATCAAATAGATGTACTAACCATTTGCTCAACAAATGTTAGCTCATGATCGAAAGGATCAGTTTCATTTTTGAGCAATGCCCTATCCAAGAGCGACCAATAAATTTAGAGGTTTGGATTGGTGAGTTTGGTGGGCCATGTATTGTATCTGTTTAAGTATAATGGACCTCAGTCCCATGCATAAAATTCCAGATTTATCCAGGCTCATGGCCTTCTCTGTTCAAGATCTTCTTTCGGGCCATACAACCCCCCCCCCCCTCCAGAGTTCTGTAATTGATCAATCTTGAATAGAATCGTCTCTTTATATATATAAAACTACCCATTTGCTCAACAAATTTTACTAGGCACAAATATTATTGGGATATTGTAATAAAGGTGATTCTATCATATACTTGAATATTGTATAAGTGAGAAATGCTAGCCCCAGTCGCAACTTTCCAAACTCTCACGTTGGTCATGATAGGTGTTGCTAATTTCCCTGTTACCTTGTTACCTTTAAAACCAGTTGAGGCAATAACTTCTACTTGAAAAAAATAATATTTTTCTAACCTGTTGAAAGGGTAGCAACGACATGTGTCTTACTCTCAACCGCACTCCACATTGTAAGTTCATGACATGAAGGAGAGGCCTAACCTTAAGTAGGAGAGACCTTAGCCTCATACACCATGACTTTGGGCCTTGGGGAGCGCATGCTTTTTTACGTACAAAGGTGACACAACTTTGTGTTGGCACACATACACGAAAGAGCACTCCTTTTGTAGGAAAGTGTAGGTTACATGGATGTGCTATCTGGATTCTGGATTACTAGGGCACGACAAACACCTGACAAAGTTTATCATTGGTGTAGTCTATCCAGGATAGATCTATTCCTAACCCAAACACCCCAGATAGTCCAATCATTACAGTAAGTAGGCTTCTCTTTGGGACCAATCCTTCAATAGTCATCTGTTAGTCTATACTCTGTAATGCTGAGATCTATTACAAAATTTCCCTTGTTCTTTCCCAAAACTCTGGATGAAAAGAAAGAGAATTTAGAAAGAAAAATAAATAAATAAAGTCAGCTTTATATTGCGAATGAACTGTTCCCTTAATTGTACTGTAAGATGGGAACAGGAGAGATTACATTTACTATACAATTGCCATGGTTTCACCTAATCCCATTTTTCACTTGAATTGTATGCAAGCTAACAGCAATGTGAGACCAGATTCTGATATATATACTCTATAGTCCAGTCTTCATCTGCTCAAATAGTGCCCACAACAAGATCCCAATTGCAGTGTCTCTAACCAAGTTCTTCAGAAGGGTATCAATCCAGCCATTAGAACTGTCACCAAATGGCCTCTTCCCAACAAGGTCACGGAACCGCAAGTCTCCAAGGTCTGATACTAGTGCATATATTACTCCGTTCATGTGGCCCTTTCCGATAACTCCTACTACTCTCTTACTGTTCTTCACAGCTTTGCTCCTCTTCAAGGACCATGCAAGATACTGAAAGAACAGTGGCACATCATTTGGCCTGAGGTGATGATTAATGGACAAAGTAAAGAAAGTTCTCCAAGCACTCTAAGATGTACTAAAACCTGAAAATTGATAATTTAGAGGAAAGGAACACCAAATTGTGACAAGTTGCTATAATGCCTTGAGTCTTCCCAATTGAATTTCATACTCTAATTATATTCAAATTCACGAAGACCTGGACTATTCTGTGAAGAATAAATGTTCTGATAATTGAGGGTGTATTATGTAGTCCTAAAATCAAGAAGATTTCATGTTCCGAGTAGCTATTCTAGTGGGATGAGACAATTACCGTGTCGCGCTCATGTATAAGAGGCTGCAAGAGTGACGGATACGAAAAACTTAGCTGCTCATACAGCTGAAAGGGGTTATCATTTGTCTTGGAGTCCTACAACAAAATAAGGAAGGGGAAAGAAATTTTAGAATGTAATAGAAGATTCATACAAATGGAAGAGTCAGTTTTTAAAATCAAAATTTCGGATAGAAGTCCAACAGTGCAGAAAACTCAGGATATTAGTTAAATTATCAACTTCATTTCCATGTGTTAAGATCTCACAAAAGCAGAAATGAGCACTTGTGCTTTTTTGTAGTGCCATTCTGTTTTTTCTGCTACTACACTTTGCACCTGGAGTTTGAACTATCTTTGATTCTACTGCAACTTGCAGCTTAAGCATATCTACAGAAAATATTTGACTTACACTTTCCATCATCACGCGTCTAGCAATTAAGTTCCAAAACTTGCAACAGAAGTTTGATATGAAGGGCCTCGGAAGTAGTTTAAGAATTTCTTCCATAATAAACCATCCTAAGGTCCAGAAACAGATTCTTGTTCTGTAAGGCAAGTTTCTCTTCATTCACTGGTCTAACTAGTTTACAAATTTCTGACGTAACAAACCAACCTAAGGCCCAGAAACAAATTCCTTGCAATTTAAGGAAAGTTCCACTTCCTTCTTCTCATTGGGATAAGCACACGAACTTATAGTTTTGATGAAGAATATCTACTAATTGAGCAACAGGATTTTGCTGCTTTAGAATTGGAATGACAACTGAATCAGCCAAGAGCTAATGTGGAATCGGGAGATTACATGTTAACTTGGTGTGGGTATCTACTAAATAATTTTCAAGTTCAAAAGGTCATAATAAATTCGTAGTGAAACAGTTCCTTTATTTTTCTAATTTTAATTTTCCTAACAGAGTTAATTGCATCTTGTGAAAAAAATAATACAGGTGCAGATGATAAGAAACATAGGCCGAAGAATGACCTTCAAATTATCCGTAGACATATCAGATGATGAAGAAGTTATTCCACGAAGAACTAAGATTACTATGCTTAGTTTCTCATTCCATTTCAGAGACTTCCAAGCCCTTTCAAGCTGCAACAATAGATTAGATACATATCAATAAACTAATCTTATTTATTTAACATGTTAGATACAAATGAAGTTCTAGTCTTCAGAATAAATATCAAGAGAAAAAAAAGCTTTTTATCTCTCATGGCTCAAGATAGCAAATTAGTGTGCCCAATATTAGGATCTATGTGCTAATTTCAACCTCAATGCATCAAAAAGCCTCATGTCATACATGAGTAATAATGTACATACAGTTATTTCAATTGGCCGATCCCCCAGAACTATTTGAGCACCAACTTCCTCAGATGTTTTCCGAGCAGCACGAAACTGCATAATAGGAAGAAATTTCCATTAATTGATATAGTGAATAGCAATGCACTTCCTGTTAAATTTGATCATTACATCTTACTTGGGAATATTTTGTTTGTAGTCTACTACCTCATCCCCAAAAGGGCGATTGGCCTCCGAAGAGATTTTCGAAGAAAAAACTGCCAAAAGCAGGCGTAATGCAAGAGCAGTTTGACCCCCTGTCATTCAAAGAGAACTGCTAGTAACCTAGAAGCTTTTCCATGTACGATATACAAGAGCGTAAAGATTAAAAAAAAAAATCTATCAGTTCTACAACCATACATTTATATGTACAAAATCTTAGAACTTACCCAAGTTTATGCTACGGCCAATGGCACCAAAAAATCCAGTCCCACTCAAAGAGAACATACTCGACTTTAATTGTGGGATGGGCTCGTCCTCACGGGAAGTATACATAATACCAGCTCTGAAAATGAATTCTGTAACAATTGAAGTTAGGCCATGGGATTGAAGACAAATAGAAAGTGTGCCAGACTCTTACCACAATCTACTGAGAAAATCCCCACAATTCAAACCATCCAGAAAATACATATCTTTGTTGGATAGAGTTTTCAGATAACTGCAAGCTTTCCATTTCCAAATTATAACAAGACTAAATTTTACCAAAACGAAGTTCATATCAAATAACTGCAAGCTTTCCATTCTAAAACTAGAACAGGACCAAATTTTAATTTTCTTATTGAAATGAACTTCTTTTCAGTAGGGATTATGTGATGGAAACCTAATTTTTCATAAAAAGAATTGAGAATTCCATGTCATTTCTCAAGAACAGTCATTTTCAAATTGCACTAATGTATCTGCATTCTCAATTAAAGAAATTCAACAAATGCACTTAAAACCAAATTACTCTTGCCTGCTTCTACATAGCTCCACCACGACATTGTCCGGCATAACGGCCCGTACAACACGTTCAACATCAGTGGCTGATTCTAGAGATATATGAGAAGTCCCAATCAACCAAATCACCTCTGGCTCCACGAATTCAGTTCTCCAGATCGGTACAGGACCGAAACACCTCTTCTCAATCAGGACTAAACTCCCATTCTCGACTAGATCCAGCAATTCTGGATGCATTTCCGCAACAGTGACTCGAGAATCCTCCAGGATTTCTGATCTGAAATCGAACTCTGGTGGCGGAGGTTTAATCGAAACCCTAGGGATTTTGGGATCTTTGATTCTGAGGAGATTACAAGGATGAGATCTGAAGGAGAAGCGTTGGTGATTAGGGATTCTACTGAAACGAGGAAAAGGAGAGGTTAGGGTTTCCATGTTTGAGAGCTCTGTATTGGCTGCGGTTTTTCTACTTCTCTGAGAAATATTAGTTTTTCTTTCAGATAACGAAACTAACTTCTACGGCTATGGTCAGCTGAGGGAGATAGAGAGATCTACACTAAAGTGCGCTGGTGAGTGAAATGGGTTTTAAGTTCTAACTTCTAAGCCACAATAACGGTTTTAACTTTTAACAGCTCCCACGACAGTTATAATATAACAGTTAGTCAGAAGAAATGCTATTACAGTAGCAGATTTCCAATCTTTTCATCTTCGCCTTGTGGTGGTGGTGTGTTTTTCTGAGTTCTTGAGAAGAGGACTGACCACAGTGTTCCCGTGTCCCTTTCAACACCTCTTTAATCATGGTTAAACTTAATTAAATTAAAATAAGTATTTTTGTTTTTAGTTTTTTCTAAAAACTATGGTTAAATTACTTAACCCTAAGAGATTAACCACAGTTGATGGGTGGTAATAAAGGGGCTTGAACCAATGAGGTCACTGAGGAAGTTGACCCTGTATGTTAGTAACGGTCAGAAGTTAATTGGGGGCATTGGAGTTCTTGCAACTCATACTCTAAGGAGATTAAATCACCAGACCTCTCCCATGGAACGGCCACACCCCTACCACTAAGGCCTTGTGGGTGGTGTTGAAAAAAAAAACACCTTTTACTGTCCTTTCATGATCTCTTTGCATCTAATTAAAACATAAAAATTATGTTAGCAACACTCTCTTTTAAGACTAATATTTCTTTCTATTCTTTTTTTTACATAAATGTTGCAACAGTTGTAGCCTTCATATATGCAAGTTGATGGCAACAAATGTCAACCCATCTCCTTGTTATAGGGTAATAACACCACGTGTTGCATCTACACTGCGTCTGTGAAAAAAAAATACTTAGTGCGTCTAGGACTAGCACTCCTTCTTTTAAAAAAATAAATAAATTATTGGACAAAGTATTGGTTTAAAACACATCTCTCCTTTTTTTTTTTTTTTGGTCAAGGTAACAATATCATAAGGCAAAGCTACAGGTTTTCCTTTACCCTATGTTTGGTTGTCGAGAAAATAAGTAAAAAACATGAAAAATGAAAGAAAATTGGACAAAATATAACTAAAAATTGTATTATAAATCTAAAATTTTCTTTTCTTTTCCATGTTCTCACATATTTTCTCAGCAGCCAAACATAGCATTAGGGTGTCTTTGTTTGGCTAGAAAGTGAGGGAAAATAAAATAAGTGTTACTTTTCTTGTGTTTGGTTTGTAAGAAACACACTTTCATTTTCTTGCACTTTCTCCATAGTGACACTTTCTCTCAAAAGCTTCATTCATCTTTTGATGGTTATTTTGCGAGAAAATTTAAGTTCTTTTTTCATTTTTCATTTCCTTACTTTTATTTTCTTTCACTCACTTTCTTGCCAAATGAACGCGCTATTAAAGAAAGTGAGCTTAAAGAAAGAGGAGCTAGTATCACCCGAAACATAAACTTCTTAAGATTTTTGTTACGAGTTTAAAGGGTAGCAAAAACAGTGAGTTTGGAAGGTTGATAGGATGCTAACACTCCTCTCACTACTATGGTAAGGACAAGTGTTGTGGTAACCAGTTAGAAATCATAACCTCTCCTTCTAATTGAATTTTTTTTTTGGTAAGGTATATATATATAACACACAACATACACAACTCTCACACACACCCTTGTTAAAAAAAGAAACTTTTGAACAAATAGCAATTATAAAAAATATATATATTTTCTTAACTTTTTGAACAAGTAGCAAGTATAACTACCATAGCGAGAGTTTTAGAAGTTTGCATATGATTGCTAGCACTTCTACTTCCTTCTAAAAAAAAAAAAAAAAAAAACCTAGAGGTTGGATACAAGGATAGTTATGGTCTATCCTCGGATATTGTTAAAATAACTTTAAAAAGCCCCTTCTTGAATTTTTGAGGGCAAGATGTGCATGCTACGGTTCCATTTGTTTGCACATAAATGACTTCCATTAAAGCTTTTAGCACTTACCTTGTTGTAATTAATTAACCGATGCCCTATGATTTACTTCTTGGTATTTGAAATGAAGGAAATTTGAGTAGGAAAATAGTTGAATATGTTTGAATTTCATATTGTTCATCTTCTTTGAAAACTGATATTTTTAATAAAACATATATTTTGGGGATACATGTCCCATGGGTATTATTTCTCATTGTTTATGGGTAGCCATCCTATACCTTATGGTTATCCTCTGTAAAATATTAAATAAAATAGTATAAATAATATTTTTTGTTTTCAAAAGTTTAGGCTACTTATCGAATGGTTATGCCCTATTTAATAATTAAATAATATAATATTATTTTCAAAAGTTGTAGGGGAACAACTGCCTTCTTATTGGATGACTATGTCACCTTCAATAATTAAATAACATTATATAAAAGATATAGAAGTAGATTGGATCACAGTCAACTCTTCCCGAGTCAATCACACTCATAGTCTCATAGGTCAACACGGCCTCGGATTGTCTTTGGCAAAGCCAGAAAAGGCTCTCGGGGTTCCATACATTGTGCGACAGATGGTGTAAAAATAGGGAGAAGTCATTTTATTTTCTCCCCATGATTTTGACTTCTCCCCATTTGATATCTCTCCCCCTTATTCTCACACACTTATCGCCACATGTCTTATTATGTGTGGGGAAGTCAAAATCATGGCCCCCATGATTTTGACTTCTCCACCACTTGTCCCCTATTCTATGGAACCCTGAGACAAGCCCTTTCTGGCTTCGCTAGAGACAATCCAAAACCGGTCAACACATGTCATTTTTAACTCCAATTAATTATGGTGAAGATTCACTAACCCTTGGAGTTCAACAATAAACATTAATTAAAAAAAAAACCTTTAACTCTAGTTAAGAATTTTTAATCACATTATTATTTTTAAATATTAAGTTAATATTGTTGAACTCCAAAGGTTAGTGAATCTTAACCATAATTAATAGGAGTTAAAGATACACGTGTTGACTCGTGGCAGTTGTCCCGTGCTTTAAAAAATATTTAATTCTAGTTAAGAATTTTTACTCTTAGTGTTAATTTTTAATATATATATATATATTTAAAAACTAAGGTTATATTGTTGAACTTCAAAGGTTAATGAATCTTAACACACTTAATCGGAGTTAAAAGAGAAATGTGTTGACTTGTGGCAATTGTCCCCATTACTTAACTATAATTTTTTTTTGGTAAAAGGAATTCATGGGTCCACCTATTACTACTCTTTTTTTTTTTAAATAATAATTAAGGAGGGCGCATGTAGAACTCCGAATTTATTATTCTTTACTAAATGCTATGAAAATGTGTGTTTAACTTTAATATATTTAAGCCTATTTAATACGAAAAATAGTGATTTTGAAACCCAAATAAAACAGTAAATTCAAGTCATTTTGAGTTTAATTGTATGAAAAGAAAGATAGACAAAAAATAACAAAATAGTTTTTAAAAAAAAATTTCGGCGTCACCGCAGATCGATCGCCTACCGGCGGCGACGATTGATTGCGAAAAACGCCGATTTGGGCTTCTTTCTGCGCAATTTTCCGACTTGTAGAGTCCCTAAGGCTCTCAACACTATAAATACCCCTTATACTCGTGGGTTGAGGGTTTCTAAAACTTTTTAGACCTAAATGAGAGTGAGAGAAGAGATTTTTGAGAGATCCAAGAGGAAAGATCAAATGTTTTGCACGGAAGAAGGGTGAAAAAGCGTAGATCAACTCCATTCGCAAGCGTGTGATCTTAGGGAAACGATCGGGAGAGGTAAATATAACTTCCTTCCTATCAATATAGGGATTTTTGATATAAATATGATGAACGTAATAGATCTAAAGGAAGAACAATAAGAGTAAACATGTTTGTGATGTTTCAATCTATTATGAAAAATAAATATGATGATTTTATAATGTTTATATCAGGATTTTCTTATGGAAAATATATGTAATGACTTTGTGATGTTAGAAAATTTTAAATCATGATTTTCTTGAGGAAAGTATGTATGATGTATAGAAAGTGATCTAAGTGGTGATTTTCTTGTGAAAACTAGTATGTGAGAGATGTTCTTCATGATTTAATTTTATATCAACAAGAGGAAAGAGAATGGTTTTGTAGTGTATGGATGATGAAAATGGAGGAAGGGGATGATGTTTGTAATTGATGAAACTATTATAAGATTGCTTGAGATTATGATGTGTTATAAAAATTAGGATTCTGTGAGATTTATTTGATTATAATTGTATGTTGAAAATTTAGACACGATAAATAAAATTGTCCCTTATTTTATTTGATAAATCTATGTTTTATATTGATCATTTATGAGAACTCCTACATGTTTAAATATATGCATGATTTGCAATTATTATTATTTCACTCACACTGGTTCATAAAATTTAGATATGAACAAGCATAATAATAAACAAGATGACAAGTATTATGCAAGTACATAAGGACACAAGCATTATGCATGATTGAGTTTTGTATTGACCGAGTACCTACAGGCCTATGATTAAGGCAAGACTAGCAGTATACATCGGCAAATGTGTAGATAAGCCGTATACACCGAATAATGTGTAGACAAGCCGTCTATACCAGATAATGTGTAGACAAGTGGTATGCACCGGATAATGTGTATATTGTGTGGTACCTCGGAAAGTAGGGTATATGTTAGTCTCTATTCAATATATGAGGTAGAGTTATATTAAGTTATTGCATTTGTATGTTGTTGGATAAATTCACGAAAAGAAAATAAGTAAGATGAACAAGAGAAATAAGCACAAGTGATCATGTGTAAGAATCGAAATTGAATTATACTTCCGCACTCTGAATTGTTATATGTTTATATGTTATGTTGAATCTTAAATCATGTTTATATTAGATATCATTATATTATTAGATAGGATTTTATATATACGTTAGGTAACTTGTTACTCAGTCGATGACTGTTGTTGTCTGCAGGTTCTAGTTTTAGTATCTGTGCTCCAGGACCTTGGGAAGAGGAAGAGTATGAGTATGAAGAGGAGCAGGAAGAGCCAGCAGGTGATTATCCTGATGGGGAATGAAATTTGGATTGCTGGCCATATACTAGACATTAGATCACTAGTATTTTGGATTTTGAAGTTTAGACATTGTAATAGACTTAATTATAGATTTATGGTTAGTTTGAATTTATGATTGGAGATCCATAGAGGATGATTTTAATTAATTACGATGTCTTAACATTTATTTCAGATATTAGACTTGATTAGTATTTACTTGAAGAGAAAATTTTTAGGTTCATGTTTTAGAATTGTTTTAAATGCTTTATGACTGGAAGTTAATGATTAAGTCCCGTGCCAGAGTCTCATATTAAGTTAGGTGTAATTTTGGGGCGCGACAGTACATGAGCCCCACACCCCATTTTTTTGGCCTAGGATTGTCTCCGCAAAGCCAGAAAGGGCTTGTCTGGAGCAACTATAAATAGGGGACAAGTAGTGGAGAAGTCAAAATCATGGGCCCCATGATTTTGACTTCTCCACACACTATATGACACATGGCGATAAGGTGTTGTGATAAAGGAGAAGAGATATCAAGTGGGGGAGAAGTCAAAATCATGGGGAGGAAATAAAACTTCTTCTCTTTTAAACGCCACATGTCCCTTATTCTATGGTTGCCAGAGAACCCTTTTGGCTTCGTTTTTTTGGGTGGTTGGTCCTAATCATTTATCTACCTAGTTTAGGAGGGTCAGTACTTGTTGGGTGTCAACAGTCACACCAAAGACCTGAACACGTACGAATCACACCTCCTTAAAAGGGAGATAATACACTACCACTGGGACAGGGCCTGGGACAGGCCCATGGTGTCCCATGCCCCCAATAAAAAAAGACACCCCCCACCCCCCCCTCATGTCCAAAAGGTTGTCACTTGTCAGACTCGATTTCTTGCTAGCAAATTTCGCGTACAAGTTCTCAATCATGGTGAAAGCTACTGTCCACAGAGATCTAAGAGGAGCCAAGTCAGGACTCATGCGCACCAACACCATGTCCAAAGATAACTAGTAACGTATTCCGAGCCATATACATTTATGTCGTACCTAGTTAGTCAAATCCAGCCCAATGAACGTTGGGCCTACAAGAAAAAATTATTTAGACTTTAGAGTCCTGAGAAGGACCACAGTGTACCCGTGTCTCTTTTAATTCTTGTTTAACTATGGTCAAGCTTAATTAAATTATATATACATATATATTAAAAAAACTATGGTTAGATGTCTTAGCCCTAAGGGGTTAACCACAGTTGATGAATGGTAAAAACAAGGAGCTTGGACCAATGATGTCAGTAGGGTCAGCTCCTGGCGTACATTTTCCATTTGCCCAATTGCACATATCTGCCACAGGTAAACTACTCTTTTTACATGCGTTTAGGGTCTGGCTGTGTGTGTGTTAAGGTTGTATGTGTGTGTTACATGATAACTTTCTACCAAAAAAAAAAACCACTCTTTAATTTAATTGATGGGCTTGAATTGGCTTTTACCTACTATTCATGCTCTTTAATTTAATTGATGGGCTTGAATTGGCTTTTACCTACTATTCATGCTCATTGATCGGATCCTCTTAATTTTTTCTGCCAGTTGACCGATCAACGAAAAACCTTATCGCAGCGAGCTACTGCGCAGTTCATTCATCGCTCTCATCTAGGGGTATCATCAGGTTAGTCTTGATCGAGTATACTTAATGTCCGAGAGATAAAGAGCGGGTTTGAAATTAATAGATGGTTCATACTTGATCTGTCAGTCCCTACAGGAATTCAGAAAGACAATAAAATCACTGTAATTTATAGTAGGCCCCACTTAATGTACTAAGATCGATTCTCATGAATTGATGCGATAGTTGAAAAACTCATCATTTGACTAATAATGAATATTACCTTATCACCTACTGACTGGGCATTGATTCGTGGATACAGGCTTGACCAAACTATCCATCGGCCCCAAAAAAAAAAGACCCAGACCCTACTAATCTACTAATCTGGTCATGTATATCAGGTAATAGGGAAGTCTAGTACCCCTTGACACTCCTATGTTTTTTTTTTTTTCTGGGTAATTAGTTACTTATAATGGTTCATTCAATCATGGCAATTGTAAGAGCAAGCATGACCCATCAAAAATGCAACTGGAACAGTTTGAACCAAAGAGCCAACTAATTCGATGGTAGGAATTGGTATTTGCATGATCAAATATCAAACTTAATACTCTTAAGAGTAATGATTCATTTTATTTTTCCAATTCTCACCGTGAGTTAGACATCTGGTGTTGTTACCCTTTCAACAGGTTAAGAATATAATTTTTTTTTCATATGTTACAGTAATGATCTATACTGATTCTCAAGATAACAGGTAAAAGTAGTAACATTTGTTACTATGACATGCTACTATAGTGAGAGTTTGAAAATTTGTATATAGAGCTAGTATTTCTCCACTCCTAATTAACAAACCAAAGAGATCTTCCTTTTTTTTTTCAAATTGAAATAGAGAATCCTTAACATAACCAATTTTTAGTTATTAACGCAGCATGTTGTCGGAAGACGAATTGTAGACCTTGAGGTATCAAGATCGAGTCTGGGAGCACCCGTGTTATCAGTTGCTAGGGGAAGGATATCTTCTATTAACACGTGAAGATTAGTCGTAGTCTTGAGCTCCAGACACCTCATGTTTGTCAAAAAATAAAACATAACATGTGTAATTATGTGAGTATCATGCACTGTGCAGCACGTGTGTTTCTATTCCAACAGGACCAAATGGTTAAACAGGATTCGTGTTTACAAAAGCGGACTAAGAAGGGGCAACGGAGGCATGACTCAAACTAGGAGTCACTCAACACTAACCCAAGATAAAGAGATGTTTTATTAAGATTACACAAAGATGTTGATGGTTTAGGTAGGTAACAGCTAATTGTTAGCTTGCGCTTAATGCGCGTTCTCTCCGCACACCCTTATTACATATGGCCTTAACCAAATAACAACTGTGAGGCACCACTCGGTGGGCTAGGCCCGCGAATTCCCCACGCTTTTGCCTATTCAATTCCTTCCCCTTAAATACCAACTTCACCTCTCATATCATCTCTCACTAAACCCTTTATCCTTAACCAATATATGTATGGCCGATCCTCATGCTAACATGCGCCCTGGGGACCAATCGCCACAATCCTCCACCACCCGTACGTGCGAGGACCCACCACCACCCATACAACTCCAATCACCAAACACAGCCATGTCCTCTTCCTCCTCCGGCACATCAACCAACAAACCAACTGCCGGGAAACACCCAATTTATCGAGGAATCCGTTGCCGGAGCGGTAAATGGGTGTCGGAAATCCGGGAGCCACGTAAGACTACACGAATATGGCTCGGTACGTACCCGACGCCGGAAATGGCAGCCGCCGCCTATGATGTGGCGGCTCTGGCTCTCAAAGGCGCCGATGCTACTCTCAACTTCCTTGACTCAATTCATACATACCCAGTTCCAGCCTCTGCGTCGCCGTCGGATATACGCGCTGCAGCAGCAGCCGCTGCTGCGTCGAGGACGCCGAAACCGGAAACCGGCGATAACCCAGTACTCGTCGGGCCGGGAAATGAAGAACCAGCCGGTACCCAGGTTCCTTCAGGGGAAGAATTCATTGATGAGGAGGCTCTGTTTGACATGCCGAAGCTGCTGGTGAACATGGCGGAGGGAATGCTGGTAAGCCCACCGAGGATAAAGTCGCCGCCGTCTGACGACTCGCCGGAAGATTCGGACGGAGAAAGTCTATGGAGCTATTCCTAAGAAGGCAAAAGGGTCCTTCACCGTCTAGAAGCCAAAAACAATAGAAATTAGAGTGATTTTCCCCTTGGGTTTTAAGTGATTTTCCCCTTGGGTTTTAAACTAGTTGATTTATTTATATTCCAATTAAATAGGGTTTGCTTACATGCATGTATGCCACGTGTCCTATGTTAACGGCTAGTGTGGGAGCTTCTCGTGTTCATGGGTGTCGTTGGTCAGTTTTTCTCCTTACTAGCTAGGATAGAAAGAAAATCTCAGATCATAAATGATGGTTTGTTTTAAGGAATGAAATCAACCTATTGATTATAAAATAAGAATAAAAAATCAACCTATTGTTATACTGACCGGGAAGTAGCCTATTTTTCTAAAAAGTATGGCAAAAGATTAGTTCTAGCGATTGCCCGAGCTGGGCGCTCTGGCATCGACAAAACATTGGGCACCTGAGATAATTAAATAGGGGAGAAGTTGTTTCATTTTCTTCCCATGATTTTGACTTCTCCCCATTTAATATCTTTCCCCTTTAAAACGTCACATGCCCATTGGTTTGTGGATGCCCGAGCGCTTAATTCGGACAACTATCAGAGCTAATCTTTTGCCAAACTGGTGAAGCCAGAAAGACTCCTCTCGAGCAACCACAAAATAGGGGACATGTGGTTGGAGAAGTCATTTCATGGGTCCCATGATTTTGACTTCTTCACACATTATTTGACACATGACAATAAAGTGGTGAAATAAAGGGGGAGAGATATCAAATGGGGAGAAGTCAAAATCATGGGGAGAAAATGGAATGACTTCTTTCCTTTTTATTGCCACATGTCCCCTATTTTGTGGTTGCCCAAGATCACCTTTCTGGCCTCAGAGACGATCGGAGCCCAGCCAAAAAGTATATACTTCTCCATGACTATCTTCTTTTCAACACCCAAAAATCAAACTCTCTCTCTCTTTTGTGGGTGTTGACTACAGTGGAGAATGAAATTGGATTGAAGCTGAGATGGAGTTTTATTTGAGAGTTTGTGGCTATTGACTACTGTGTAGGATAAAAAAAAAATTGGATAGCAGTGTAGATTAATATTGAGAGGAATGCTTGCCATACTCTCAATTAACCTATACTCTCACCCTCTACCAACCACCTACCCATTTATCTGGTGAGAGAGTGTTTTAATCATTCCAGAATGAACAAATGGTTTGTGGATGGTGAGAGTAGGGGTTGACTAAGAGTAGGGTTAGTACTCTTCTAATATTGATTAGAGATGAATTGAGCACAAGTCTTTTCTAAATATTCTAAGGGGGGAAATAAGTTAAGTTTTTGAATGAAACTTGAAAATAATAGGTTTTGGTTTTATCATAATTGATTTGTTTAGTCTATATTCGACTTTAATCAAAGCTCCAGAACCTTTAAGCAAAGTTCATGAAGCCGACCATTTCTCCCCCTAATAATTTGTGCCACAAGTCATACTGACATAACTTTTTGTCTTTCTGGTTTTAGTCTTGGAGTATAATCTAATGGGTCCCAAAACAATAGCTGTATCAGGCCATGAATTATCGAATTATAGAATCAAAATTCTGTCGACGATACATTTCATCTACGCGGCGAATTCCATATCAACGTCCCTGGTCCCTAAATAATTCACTGGTATTAGCAGCTAACGCATTTAAATTTAATACTAGTGAGTATGAACAATTTTCATTGATGGGATGATATGAAATATCCCATTAATGGGTCTAAGGAGTTATCCAAAACTCGACAGGATTCAGGCAAACATAATAGATGTATGACGTGGTTCTTGTATGAAATGAAGCATATTACTACTTTGTCTATCTATATTTCAGTTGGCGCAAGGTATGGGTTAAAGAAAAAAAATATATATTCATATATGTAGATTCAAGATATATATATATATATATATTAAAGTGGGTATGCCAAGATGGAACTAGCTCGAAATCAAATGGTTGGCAGTGCAGTGCATAGATTATATTGAGCGGCAGGTCGAGCCCGGCCAGTTCCTGAAACTATTTTAGATGTTGCCGTGTTGGGTTTCGCAGTGAATGATTAGAGAAAATGGAAGAGTAGGTGGAAGTCGGGCATGAAAGCTGCATCAAAGCTGAAAGGTGTTATTAGGGTTGTTGGCTACTTTTCCCGCATGAAAAGGAAAAAAGGCAACCAAACAAGATTCGAAATAAGAAGCCGAAATCCTCGAAGTTTGAATTGAGAGAAGAACGTTTGACTGCCGAAAGACAGGGATGGCCGACAATGCCCCACCCGGATTTTCATAATGGTAAACGGTTCATATTCTTCTTCGGGTACACTTCTTCGGTTCTTAGTCCGTTTAATATATGAGCTTAACTATCAACGGAGCTCTGTTTGAAAATAGTTTCCCCAGCTCCCAAAACAAAGGAAGTAAATCATCTGTGTTCTTCCCTATGGCCATGAGTGTTGGAAGGCCAATATCATGTTTGCGTATATAGTTTTAACAGCTGTAATCAGTTCTTGGAGAGATCCTGGACTTCAAAAACTCTGGCCATAAGAAAGAACTTAGGGAGATGAACACAGAAGATATGTATTCCAAAACAAGGGTTTTTAAACACAAAATTCATAAAAATCAAATGAAAATGCCTTTATTTTATATTTCTATATATCATGCCGCCATGTGAACAGGCTAGTTTTGCATAAATATCTTAACAACTATACTATATAATATATGTTTCAATGACATTCTTGTAATTATAGAGACAATGCAACACACTTCTTTTTGTATTTTACTAAGAGAAAAACTATCAAGAGGAGCTCCGGTTGAATAGTCAACTGGAGCAACCCCAAAGTTTCCTTCAAAAGGGGTATTTATGGAAATACTCTTCTTTGTGTTCATAATTACCAAACTACCACTTCCCAAAAAATATTTTGGGTTGCTCCGAGTTGATGGAGAGCATGCTTAAATATTTTTGCAAAATTAAAATTTTTTCATAAGTACAAGAATGTCACACTTATTTACAAAACTGTCAATCTAATCAGCCTCCATGAAAATTAAAAATGTTCACGCACGACATGGATGTTATCAATATCATACATATCTTTACTATTATAATGTGAGAGGCAGGCGTAGCCTGATTTTTCCAAAATTCTTAAACTACCCTCATATCAAACAAAACTTTGATTTAATGTTTTACTTTAATTCTCAAATTACCCCAGTACATTTATTTAAATAATAGAATCACAGCCAATCATGATTGAACTCAAGGAGAGTTCAATTCAATCGCACCCACGGGTTAACACGTGTCCCTTTCAACTTCCTATTAACTATGGTTAACTCCTTCCCCTTGCTCTCACGTGCCACCCGCTAGTAGAGAGAGAGAGAGAGAGAGAGAGAGAGCGGGGGTTGGGCTGGGCTGTAAGGGATGTTGCCCAAGCCCGGCCCTCATATTAGGAAGACATTTTTTAGCATGCAGACTATATGGATGAAAAAAATCTCGATTTTGGGAGCCTTTGAGGACCGGGATGGATACCCTCACATAAGGGCCAGATCGACATCATGCCTACTCTTAAGCATGCACACCATTGGTCCATGTGTCTAATTGACCATAATTGGTCAACATTAATTTCTAGGATTAATGTGGAACTACCTAAGCTTTAAATGAAATAAATTTTGATTGCTCAAGAGGTTTTCTAAAACATGTGCTTGGGTGATGAGGAATCAAAAAAGCATACACGAACCGGACACATTGGGTCCTTTTAGAACTGATTTTACTAGGCCCACTCTCCTCGTCATGCATTTTCTCTATCTGGATAAAATATTTCAGGTGAGTGAAACTTGGTAACAAAGAGTTTTAGCCATGACCAATAGCATACTAATGCATTAGAAAAATTATTAGATACATAATTTTAAATAATAAAAAGTATATGTGATGTTTATGAAAAGTGTGCATATCTTACTTTTTTAATATGTTAGCATGCTATTAGTCTTTTGTAGTCCTAGCCCTAGCCCTAGCCCACAAAGACCATTGTTGCCTTGTTTCACTCATTTGAGGTCAGGCCCGTAAGGGATTTGGCATACGCATCACTTCATTGTGTTACATTTGATCACACGCCCAACATTCATCCAACTCATAGGGTTCTTGCATTACCGATGTTTCATCATGCGCATCTTGCATGCCTCTAAAGTTCTTCGATCAAGCCGAAAATCCAACATAGCCCAATACTCTCCAACATGACTCTCAGTTATTCTCACGCATCACTGATAGCTTTGGAGCATCATTGTCCCATCCACTAAGCATCAAAGGGCATAATAGCCCACAACTCAATCTTCGGTTGATCATGACCAAGTATCTCGAGGCAATTTGCATCCCTCCTAGATGACCATGATGCATAACGCATGCTTAAGGCCGAACTAGGTAGGAATCTCTGGCTCTATGCAATGCTAGAAGCTCGGCTCTTTAACACTATCCTTGCATGCACCATTGATCATTTCTAGAATGAAATATTAACTATGTCCATACACTCGTATTAGCCTTTTTCGGAGTAACACATCGATTCACTACGAAATTGTCTGTATCATTCATCTCTTATCGACTTTTTCCTCGAATGAAAGTACCATCGGTCCCACCTTCGACATATCATGTGGGTGCTCCACCAAATTCGCCCACCATGTGTCTAATAAAATACCTAGCTTGAGTTACGCCCCACCAATCATCATGGACACCTTACCCAAATTATGGTACCTCATATCCAATATCAAGACGCCTTCGTGTCCCGTCAAACTCCACATACTAGTCATGTACAAAGCACTAGGGTACCCCAACATTAAGGCACCAACCTTGCACCATGGTCCGTTAACGCTTGCATAGCACCTAGGCCAGCACAGACATTGCTTACCTATGTCACGGGGACAGCCCGGCCCATCATTACGGTCATGGCACTACGACATCACTATGATCGTGACATCTGCCCTGCACTGCCCCATCCCACGGTATGACAAAGCTGCCTTATTTAATAAAAATCACCCAGTGGGTTGGGAGATTTCCCCGGACATCTACCAGCTCAATATTCATCTTCTTTATCATTGCCTTATTCCAATTATTTGTCATTGGCGTCAACGCTGCTACCCGCCGTGAAGATCTGTTCAACTGCATTTTTACCGAATTTAAGATGAATGACTGAAAATAATCATCAGGAATAATATTTTTAAAAAAGCAGCAAATTGGATCTTTA
Organism: Tetracentron sinense; assembly: GCA_015143295.1. Taxonomy (NCBI): domain Eukaryota; kingdom Viridiplantae; phylum Streptophyta; class Magnoliopsida; order Trochodendrales; family Trochodendraceae; genus Tetracentron; species Tetracentron sinense. The sequence continues at coordinate 25,620,673 of CM026572.1, read as the reverse complement.
GGATCATTCAATCCGGCAGGTTTTTTTACCTTACGAGTGTTTGGATGCAGGATTTTTCACTACCTAGCCAAATTAAGGGTCAAAGTCTAACTAGTAAACCCGAGAAAACAGATAAAATTTTACGAAAAAACGAAATCCACCCATTACAGTTAGTCCCTATAGAGGATAATTCACCTGGTTGACCTAAACCCAAATCGGAAACTTTAATTGCTGTGAAATTTCTTCACCTAGACATCATCATTCTTCTTCTGTTTAACTATTGTTAGTTGATATACTATTGTTTTAGAACACCCCTTTAATAAAATAACAAAAGATAAGCATTGCTTTGGTGTTGATCAGACAGTTTTTAAAAGAAAATATTCTCTTTTCATCCCAAAAGAGGATGATTCATGAAGATAATTATAAACAAAAAGAGATGAACATTTTATATTAGTTTATTTGAAATTTTCTATTATGGGGAAGAAAGAGCATCAGCCACCTACTAAAAAAAACTAAGAACACTAAGAATGTTGGAATATATAATGAAAATGGAGTGGTGCAATTCATCTGGGGTCCATTGCTTGGTGTACGTAAAGCTCTAAAAGCAGCCATGAAGAGGGGACAAGCATCCAATGTGGTAGACACAATATCTATCTCTTTTTGTGAAGATCAAAGAGAGAGTGGGTTTTATTATACAGAACTAGAAAGTGGCATGCTCTTTTTAGAAAACTTAAATGATTATTGTCTGAAGAGGATGATAAGCGCCATGACCGACGATTGGCGGAAGACGTCGTTGTTCTTGTCTCTCTCTCCTCCACGTGGTGCGCTTGAGTGGCCGGGACACATAATTCAATGATCCCATCAAAGATTTCTATCCAACAATTCAAATTATTGTGTTCTTTTGGTTGGTTAACTGTGACCAGTCATCTAAGTTGATTCTTAGCTTCAAAGATGTGGTGTGGAGAATAGCTAATTATTTCTGTTAAGCGCGCATTTTACTGCATTTCGATCATGATTGTGCATTAGTTCTATCATACATGAGACTAATTGATATCATCGCTATAAACATTATGTTATATTAAATGGGTTCTTTTTGTTTTTGTTGGTGTTTTTTTTAGTTTTTGCTAAGTTGTTTTTGTTGTTTATACAGACAATAATGGGAAAATCGCAATAGAGTAACTAGTTCAATATTCCATTTTTTAATGGAATTTTTCTTAAATTTGGAGCATATGAACTAGCAGGACTTTCAGAACTTCATGCAATTGATATTATAGTGAATCTAACATGAGATAATTTGTAGGAAGGCATATCATAAAAGGAGATGTGTAATGGGTTCTATGTCAATGATTTTTCTTTTTTTTTTATTGTATTTCCAAAGCTCCCAACTCTTGGTGCCTTGTTTTATTTTATAATTTCCTCTTCTTTTTTTTTTTTTAATTTTCTTTTTAAAATTTCCACTAGGGTAGGGGTGTTGATTTTGTATTTTAAGTGTTTCTTAACATGTTAATCATGGTAATCTCCATTGCCAGTGCTAGATTTTGCAACCTCCTGGTGGAAGTGGAACCAAATCAAGTGGGGGTCCAAAGTCCAAAGTCCAAACCCCTTTCGTCCGCACGCCACTTGTATACTAGAGGCAGGCAGGGCCTCTTCTTCCTGAATCAGCCAATGAGTATTCCTCTCATATCAAAAGATGGTTTTACCTCATTTTTCATTTTCTGTGTTTTAGCTCATGAAATAGAAGGCCTAATGAATTTATGGTGTATGTATATATCCTTAGAAAATTGTGGAAAAACTGGACAACAGGACAAAGGCATATTTTGGTAATTGCCCCTTATATAAACACCCTGTCCGCTCTACCCTCCTCTTATCCTTGTCATTGATAGTTCTATCTTGTATCGAAACATTTCTCTCAACTCCTTCTGCTAATACGATTTTTATCCTCGCCAAGCAAATGGAGGGTCAGCACTTGGATGGGCCATTGCGAATGAAAATTCTGGTTAGAACATTATTTACACCATAAATGGGCAACCCAAGTAAAAGAGTAAATAGGTCCAGCGGGCCAAAAGCCAGGCCCAGTATACCAATCAAGGTCGTATCTTAATTGGTGTTAAGCCCAAAGAAACAAGGCCACTGACAGGGCAATGTTCTTTAAGACAACAGATGCATGGCACAGCCCAAACCATGCGTAAGGTTATGGCAAAGAAGCATCGAACACGTGGCATCTCGTGCTTGAAGGGATTCGAAGGTTGCCAAGTGGCTACACCATCAACCAACTGAGAATGAATGAACAAGGTAGTTGATTGGTGCTAATTGTTACAGATTTATTTACCTTAAATTGTATTTGTTAATCCTGTTGAGTCCCTTTATCCATTACGTTACTTCACTTGAGTGTGTTTAGTGTTTTCAGGTTCACGTGACGAAAAAAAGACTAAATTGAGGAATTACAAGCTTTAAAGGGTCATATGAACTTCAACTGAGCAAAAGAAAAACAAATGTGAAGAAATTGAGCAAAAGAGCAAAATCGTAGAAATCTGCTTTGATGGATCAATCGGTCAAAACCGTCTTTCTATAGAGAGTTATTTTGATCCTTTTATTTCATCCAAAATTTATGAAATTTTTAGGGTAGATTCCGATAAGAATTGTGCTCTCTAGAATTATTCAAAGTTCAATGACAAAATCGGTCATCCCTTGGCCGATCAATCGGAGAGCGCTATTTTGACCAATTTTAAATGCGCAAAAACCTCCATTTTTGGACCTGTTTTAGAGACTTCTGAAGCTGAATTAGCAGGGATTTCACCTCTCTATAAATAAGAAAGTAACATCATCATATAAGAGTGCTGAATTTTGGGAATTGAAATGAGGAAGACTCTAGAGATCTGTGAAGGTTGGAGGACGGGTTTTTCGTGTTTTTCGTCGAAAGCGATGTTCTTCGACCTCGCTATGAACTAATCAATTTTTCTAGGGTTTAGATGAAACCCTAGCCAAATAATTGTATCCCTTGTATTTTATTTATGTTTTCTTCTTTTTTAAAACAATGATTGCATAATGAGGGGATTGTTCGTCAACCAATTTATTAGAGTTAATTATCTATTTCAATATGATCTTATCTTTCTCTTAGGTTTTATTGTGTTGAGATTGAAATCATCCATATCATCTTTCTGTAATTGTTGGTATAGATTTTATGCAATGACATCAAAGTCGAGAAATTAAATTATAAGATATTTTATACCTAGGGAAGACGAGTGATTTCACAATCCTAGTTTAATGTGTATCACTCGTGTTAACCGAAGATAGGATATTCCTAGAGTTTGATCCCTCGAATCATTCTTGTTTTGATGAGTTGAGACTTGTAGTTGACCTCATCCCTATTGTTTACGCTTGAGAAGCCTGAATCAATGCATGTGGATTTAATTATGAGGCTAGTGGTGGATTCAAACACCTAGGTCTTCTTTTACTAATATATCACTAAAAACCCTTAGTTTAATTAGTTAAAATAAAATCTATTAGTTTAATTTCTGATCTTAGGTTAAAATCAATCAATCTTGTTACCAATTGACTTAGAATTATTCTGGAGAAAAAAGCAATGAAATCAACATAATATTTTTGTGGTTCGACACCCCATACTAGTCGTTATTCTACGGAATTGTAACTACTACGATGTTTAATTAATTGACAATCAGTAGTTATTCTAACTACCAAGGTGATCCCCACTGCCAATTTCACGCTAGAAGAAGAGATAATCATGGCTGCAATCAAAGATCTACATTAAATTGGGAGGGAACGGTTACTAAAACCACCAATGATGTATAAAAAGACCAAGACACCAAGGAGAAGAGGCTCTCACGCAATCAACCTAACAAATACCCAACACAGTCTTGCTCCTCAACAACTTGCCCCATGACAACCTAATTTCTCCTCCTGGAGAGTCCATAGTTCAGCTTCCATCTCCGGGAGATTTTCCATTTCAACTAGTCTTAGGTAACCACCTCCTCGAGGAGACTACCTTGACTTAGTTTCCTCGTTCAAGAGAGTCTATTAGTTATTCCGGTCTTCAACCTTCACCTCGGTGGAACTTTGTATTTGTCTCAACGACTCGTTTCGATTGCATGATAGTTTGTAAGTTATCTTCTACAATTACTTTCAATCAAGTACAATTACTTTCAATCAAGTTCAGTTTACTTTTGTCTAATCATCTTCTTCATCTTTCACACACACTCATCACATTATCACACTCTACTTTGCTATGTAAATTTGGAAAGTCTTTCGGTTATCGAAGGCAATAGAATTCCTCATAGAAGGATGAACCCCCTCCTCTCTAAATCGCCTAATCAATTCATTCGACAGTGGCTAACCGGATGGCCGAAGCAAACGCGCTATTGGTCACTCTGTCCGACTCGGTGCCCCAAGTTTAAAGGTTTCTGTCTGATTTCGCCACATGGTGCTGGCACATCCGACACAAACTAGATTTTCAATCAACACATTTCTTTTGGCATGCCCGGTGGGACCACATATTACTTGTATATAAGTAATATAGCCAAAGGCCAAGGTAGAAGAGGCAGCGATGCCTCTAATAGTGTTAACTAGGGGGAAGACTCCATTATATACCTATGATAACTTGGTGCTTCCATTGATTCCTGAGACCCATTCCGAGAAAGTTCCTCAAGGAGAGACATCTTCATCCTCTCCTATAACCTTGGAAAGTATAGCAGGTGCACTCTCCAACATGAAACAAACATCCTAACCTTTTGTGTGTGCAAATTTTCATTTGTTAATGTTGATGTCTAAAATCTGGATCCGACAGCCAAGTTCTTCATACGACATGATTTGGCGCGATTAGATCTCTAAGATGTAATAAACTGTTTGAACAGTTTAGATGGATTCAACTTTAAATGTGGGAGTCTGTGGTTATAGTCATTGAGGAATGATAGCAATAGCATGGTATATGGCCCTAACAACCGCAGTGGTATGCTCCAAATTAATGGCTTTATCAAAGTTGTCTCGGCCACCATGCTGCACCATGGATGGGCTTCGCTTCTCTCCGCACTAGCAGTGGGTAAATCGCACCTGGCCAAAGTAGCGACTCATTAACCAGCTAACCATGACCCATACCATATGAAAAAAAAATTGGAAGTCCTTTGTCCGCATGATCCAGTGAGTGACTAAGTTGGAGTGCGAGTCCTCATTGCCAGGCCGGGCTCTTATTTATTTTTTTGGTAAGGGATGGTGCCCCAAACCCTTAAAGGCAATGACTAGACCCATCGGGTGTCCGACCCACTTGAAATTTTTCCTACGGATACCAGGGTAAGTCGAGGAATAGGAGTTGAACACACAACCACGATGAGCAAGCCCGGGATACCAGGGTAAGCTAGGCTTTGGTGCAGGATAACCCTCTGAGTTCATGTCTTTGGGGTTTGTATGTACTCACAAATTTCAGCCAAATAAGAGATTGGGCTGGACCAAACCTTGGCCCAGGTGAGCCTGACCCCTATTTGCCCAATGCCTACACCTAACACGTACTGTACCTTTAAAAAAAATAAAAATGGGATATCCTGATCCTACTCAGACTAATCCCCGTGCCGCATATGGAATACCTCCACCCATTCAACCGATATTGAGAGGAGCCTAGGAATCGACCTTGAGACCTCTAGGTTTACCGTTCGTCATTTTTGGCCACTGGGATATACCCAGGGATTAACGCGTATTGTACATCAATCAGTCCTTCCCCGTCAATTGACCGATCTACGGTATCTAAATGGCAGTCATCAGAAATGCGATAATAGATACGAAATTTAGCCTTATCTCCGACTGAAACCATGTTGTAACGTACACTTCATAAGCCATGTTGCATGCCATCATCAGGCAACAATGATGGCCACAATAGATCTGAGGATCGTCGATTAGACCCGTTCAGAAGGAAATGCATACTAGATACACTCCAATGTCTCGGAAAGAAGGATTAAAGTCAGATTTGGACCTGACCCGTAAATTGAAAATGAAGAACTCACAGCTTAATGTCACAATTAGTGGCGATGGCAATGTCAATAGTTAAAAATGAAATATTAATTAAAGGTAGGGCTACACGATTATCCGATTTTCTCATGCTCCGTGGTCCAATAGAAAATTGTATTCGACTACCAAGCTGATGGTCCGCTAATCACTGTTCCTCTTACAGTTTAGTTGTTGAGAGATTTTCATATAATAAGATCCATTCTAACGTGGGTCAACACACCAAAATAAGATTTGATTTTAGTCCTAAAAAAACTGATTCCAAGACCTTATTTGTTCTCATATCATGTCAATTCAATGGCAAACTGTCAAATTAACTGATAAATTGACTAAACAATTGCCTCTTAATTAGCGATATTTATTAGATTTAAAACACCCCACCGGTTGAGACTTCCACTGCGGTTGACCAAAATGAGGATCACAGATTGCATGACTCTCCCTTACGAGATCGAATCATAGCCAATTGCAATTAAACTCGGAGTGAGTTCAATTGCATCCACACACGTGTTCCTTTTAACCCATGTTATGAGTTTAATAATCTAACTTTGGTTTTTTTTTTTTTTTAAATATTAAAGAAACATAATCCGAGTTAAGAAATTTTAACCCTAAGGTTAAATTTTTTATAAAAATACAATTTTTAAAAACTAAGATTAGATTGACCCTAAGGTTAGTGAATCTCAACCATGGTTGTGTTGACCTATGTGTGCAATTGAATTATCCCCCAGTTCAATTGCGATTAGCCGTGATTCGATCTCCTGTCTTACATAATAAAGGGTTCTGTAGTCCGTGACTCAAAACTTCGTTATCGAACTAGATGAAACAGATTTTAATTAACCTACAAATATATCATTATTAAATAGCCCAAACAAAAAACAATAATAATATGATAATGACTTTCATGCGGTATAGACTATAGTCACTCAGGTGAGTCGGTGAAAATTTACAGTAGAAAAGAAAATGATGAATGTTAGTCCTACTCTCGTTATCGACCAACCACCTATCATTCTGCATGATAGAGTGTGTTTTAATTCACATCAGATTACCTTTGGTAAAAGCCCGGGCCCACGGACGCACCTTCTGCATCCGACATGTGACGAGGAAAAAGGAGAAAGTTATTTTCATTTTCTCCCCTATTTTGACTTCTCCCCACTTCGGATATCTCTCTTTTTTCTCGTCACATGGTGGATGTAGAAGGTGCACCCGAGATTAGCTGGGCCTCGAGCATCCACCATAGGTAATCATTACAATTAGACGGATTATATTGTTAGAGGGTGAGAGTATAGAGGGTGAGAGTAGAGGTTCACCGAGAGTCCTTATGCTCCGTTTGTTTTGAGGTAAAATAAGGGAAAACAAATGAATTCCATGAAAAATGTTATTTTTCCAAGTGTACTTTCTTTAGGACATCGGACATTTTCCGTGAAATTCATTTGTTTTCCTCTATTTTACTTCAAAACAAACGGAGCATTAAAGAAAAATACAGACCAGCCAAGCACTTCAACAATCAAATTCAAGCTACTCGGATAAGTCACCTCAGTCGGCCATACCCTATCGATGAAACGCTGTTCCAGATGTCCATCAGTAAGAATCGCAACTTGTCCATCTCTAGGCCTCAAACAAAGTTAGGGGTTCCGAAGAACCGTAGACCCACCACACATGTTCTTTTTTTTTTTTTCCTTTTTTTATTTTTGGACACTAGCACCCTCTCCACTACTTCCCTTAACCAACAGCTTCTCGAAAAACAAACGTGGTCCAAGTGTTTCCCTCTGTAAGAGCATTCCTAGCAGCCTCACCAAAATAACTTTTTGGTTATTTTGGTGAGCCAAAAGACTAAAAAGGTGTTAAAATGACTCCCAGCAGCCTCAACAGAATGAAGAAATCCATTTGGTGAGTCTACAGTACTCACCAAGTTTGGTGAGTACTGTAGACTCATCAAAGTTAAATCTTCTCACCCTTAGGCCCACACAAATAATAAAATAAGGTTTCTCTCTCTCCCTTTCTTTTTTTGGTCCCACACAAACAATAAAATAATATTTTTCTCTCTCTTCCTTTTTCATTTTCCCACACAAATGATAAAATATTGTCTCTCTCCTCTTTTTTTTTGGTTAAAATGGTGAGGCTGTTGGGAGTGTTTTAAAAAAGTGGCTCACCAAAACCACTTTTTGTGGGTTTTGGCTATTTTGGTGAGTGAAATTTGGTGAGGCTGCTAGGAATGCTCTAAGCGACAAAGGCCATTAACTGTCAACCGTTTTTTAAAAGCCGGCTCTCATTATTTCGTCTCATTCAGTTTCTAGTCCAACAAATTTCCTTTTCATATGTTTTGTTTTAGGGAAGTAATTTAAAACCCTTGATAGTACCTACTATCGAGAGCTGAACCTTTGGATTAAGAATCTAAGGGTGTCAAGCATTAATTGAGACCATCCTTTAAAGCATGTGCACAAATGACACCCTTTTATTAATCAGTGGTCAAGCTCTCCATAGTAGGTACTGTCGATAGTTTTTCATCACTGTCCTTTGTTTTATTTGAGATAAATGCTAGCTCTAGATATGCTAATAATAAGTGTTAGCTATTTTTTCCTCTTACATTGAGTATCGATATAAAATATAAATCATAAAAATTTTAATTGTTTTTTTTTTTTTAAATTTAACCTATTAAAGGGTTAGTTACGCAAACATAAGTCACATAACACTATAGTGAGAGAAAAAAAAAATTGAATTCTACATCTCTGGTTAACATTCCTCTTTGTTATAATATGCTTTAAAAGGAATTTTGTTTCCCGTAAGGGTGATATCGAACCGACCCGAATAGTGAGGTGTTCGGGCTTGAACATAACTACTAATGTTCGGGCTCGGTTCATGATCAGTTCATGAAAATTAAACGAGCTCGAGCTTAGCTCGGCTCGGCTCGGCTCGGGTTGATGGGCTTCCTATTCAGTCTCAAGTGGTTTAAGTATCTTTCACTTGCTTTTATAGCCAACTCATCCTCAAATGATCCCATATCTATCCAATGTGGGACTATCTTCAAGGCAATGGAAACACAAATGTTAAACAACACACAAACACAAAAAAAAAAAAACAATCAAGGACATTGTAGAGATTCAAAGTTTTTATTCATGTCTTTAATTCGACTAATAAAGATTTAAATGGTCAAAGATGAATTTTAATATATGTGATATCTTGCTCCTTAATGATCTTAAGTAAAAATTTAAAATGATTAAGTGCAGGAATGTCAGAAATTCTAGAAGAGTATGATTTTAGCAAAAACATAAATTGTTGAATTTTGAGATGATTTTTCCCGGAAATGAATGTTTATTGGTTAAATAAAAATATGTGATTTTATGAGATTTTATTATTAAGCATAGAGTGGTTAAATTGACTATCGAAAATCTTATGACGATCGAGATTTTCAGTTTTTAGCCTAAATCAACCTCAAACCTTATGACGATCTTATGACGATCGAAAATCTTCGAAAATCTTCAGTTTTTAGCATAGAGTATTTTTTATTGAATTCAAATGGGGGGTACTTTCTTATTTTAATTTAAAACTTAAAGTAAATGAACATTTACTTAAATGTTTTAAAGTAAAATAAGTATGTTGATGGGCTGATGCTGAAGAAGAAAGGATGTTGGTGCTGTTGCTGATGAGAAAACAGGAGCTGGGTTATCTGCGATCGATCGCAAATAAGGAGCGATCGATCGCACTCAGTCAGCAAATTACAGAATCTCTGTGTATTTTGTGATGGATCACTCTCAAGTGTGATAGATCGCACTAGAATACGATCGATCGCAGTCACGCCCAGAATTTTTGTTAAAGTTTGGAAATCAGGGTTTTAAACCCCTAGACTATAAATAAATGTTTTATTTCGAAGGTTTTAGGGTTCTAGACATTTCTAAACCTAATTTGGAAAATGAGATGAGAGAACCTAGGGTTCTAAGGAAGAAATTGCTTGGAGAAGAAGGAGATTGCTTGGAGATTGTAAGGGAAGTTTGAAAATCAACCTCAAACCTTCTTGGGAGTGTTTTGGATCTAAGAGAATGATCCTAAAGGTCGATATACTATCCAACTCAACCCTATTATGAATTTATATATGTTTAAAATTGTTTAAGATAGAAATAATGGAGTATTATTATGTTTATGGTAAAATTGTAGACTATAGAATATGAATTATGGTTTATTTGTATGGAAATGGATTTGTGAATATGGATTGGAGTTTTATGAACTATTATGTGATGATTAATAGTATAGATGAAATACATGGAGGATGGAATGAATGTATAGATGTGGATTATGTTTGGCTTGTATGGATGGATTATGATATGGTGAAATATTGGAAATGGGAAAGAGCAATGTATTCATAAATTACGTACCCAATGTGTTTGTTGAAATGCTTGAGATGATAAATATTAATATGACACTATGAAATTATTGGAAATCGATTATGAATTATGTTAAGAATCATGATAAAGTAGTTGTATGTGATTGTTTGTTAAATTATGCCTAATTATTTTGCATGGTAATTGATATTCGAGTAAGCCAATACTTAGAGGAAAATCTTTCAAACCGAGAATTCTCTAACTATTTGTTATGAGACAGTATAGCAGAGTTTCCATGGTGGGAGATCGGAATCTAAGCGTTGACTAATTAGAATGTTAATTGCGACACTTATGCACGAACTCATGTGTATGTTAAGATAAGAGTCTCATAAGTCACACATGTGGACCACAAGCATAAGCATTACATATGCCTGACAGATTGAATAAGTCCAATGAGGATCAGAATAAGTATATATTTTGAATAAGCTGCTCAAGAACTCATAAGCATAAGCATTGCATACGCCTAACAGACTGAATAAGCCCAACGAAGGATTTAAATAAGTGTATGATCTGAATAAGTGCATAAGCATAAGCATCTCACAAGCACGTGGTCTCATAAGCATAAACATCTCATAAGTATGTTGTCTCCTAAGTCTAAGGTTCTCATAAGTACACGAGTCAAGGTGATGATATGATGTATATGAGCACATATTCTTTCACACTCTGATTATGTTATTATGTTATTGCTATGGTTCTAACTAAGTGCAGGTATGCTATGTTGTTGGTTGAATTTTATATACATCGAGTGCTTTTGTACTCAGCCAGACTTTTGTCTTGGCAGGTGTGGAGCCCGAGTTTGTAGGTGAGCATTGGGTAGAGAAGGCTTACGGCGTAGAAGAGGAAGACGATCCTCTGGTTGAAGGAGAGCAGCGAGAGTTGGACAGGTGGCCTTATCTGTAGGCTTTTACTTTTGAGTCATTAGAAGATAATTGTAATAGTATTTTAGATGGTGTTGCTTCTCAGACTATTTTTTTCACGGTGGGTTATGTTTTTATTGATCATAGATTTGAGCAGGATGATTTAGTTTTATATATCGAAATTTTATTACTCTCATTTTTGGAGACTCGTGTTGTATGCCTTGTATGTCATGGGATTTAAGCAGGTTTAAGAAACGTGACGACCTAAGGTCCTATTTTGGTCAAGGTAGGATTTGGGGTTGTTACAGAGGTGGTATCAGAGCCCAAGACATTAGAGTCCTCAGGGCTAAGGTATTAGGTTCAGGAATAAGGAAATTGACTTCAGTTAGGGAAGCAACATCAAGTTAGGATTTAGGTTGAGTTATTGGATTTAGTTTATGAATTGATTGTTTTGTGAAATTGTTTCTAAAAGATGACTACTTTTTGATTGACTTCAGGATTTGCAAGTAATGAAGAGAGGTGTAAGGAATAATATGAATAGAGCGGGCAGTGTGACTGATGGGGATACCCCGGAGGGTGCCCACCATCCCAATGAAAGTCGGGCAATGAAGGCTATTGCAGTAGCCATGACTCGACAGGGTGAAATCATGGTGCAGCAGACTGCCTTGCTAGTAGCTAGGCAAGCCAGGCAAGAGAAGCCAGTTGAGGTCCACCCACCCCGACATCACGGAGTAGAAGCATTCAGGAGGATGGGTCCTCCAGCTTTTGTGGGAGTACTGATTCTATTGTAGCAGAGTGGTGGATCATGCAGTTAGAGACGATATTCTCTGTGCTCGAGCCTACTTAGGATCAGAGAGTAAAGTGGGCCTCCTTTGTCATGGAAGGCAAGGCGGAGCATTGGTGGAGGGCCGCAGCCAGGAAGATGAATGAAGAGCGAGCAGGAAAGCCATGGAGATAGGGAGAGTTCCTCAATGTCTTCTATGAGCAGTAATTCCCGACTTTAGTGAGAGAGTTGAAGAAGATTGAGTTCTCCACTCTACAGTAGAGGAACATGTCGGTAGTCGAGTATAGGGCCAAGTTTACTGAGCTGTTTAGGTTCACTCCTCATTTGATCACCATAGAAAGCATGAAGACAAGGAGATTTGAGAGGGGTCTCAGAGACTACATCCGAGATAGGGTTGAGATCCTCCGTCTTGGGACTTGCCGGGAAGTTAGTGAGAGAGTTTTGATTGCCGAGAGGAGGTCGACATAATTTTTGATGAAGAAATGAATGCAGGTAGATAGACAAGGCTTATAGGACAAGAGGCCACGGGCATCAAGTCCTATGCCGATTGCTAGGCCTACCCCATATCAGAGGCCTACTCAGGTAGCCCCTCGAGCATCACAGGTTACCCCGCCTACTGCTGGGACTCAGTTGTATGATGCATGCTGCCAGTGTGGAAAGAGACATCGAGCAAGGGAGTGTAGGGCACTTACTAGAGGTTGTTTCCATTGTGGAGATATTTCACACCGGATCCGAGATTGCCCACTCCGCAATCAGCAAGGGCTTCAGCCGACACAGCCACAGGGAGTCAGGCCACCAATGAGACAGCCGATACAGCAGAGGCCACCCCAAGGCCCGAGACTCCAGCATCCCCGCCAGCCAGCTCAAGGCCGAGTGTTTGCCACATCAGAGAATGATGCACAGGCGTCCGACGACGTTGTGCAGGGTACGTCTATTTGTAATTTTAGTTAATTAAAACGTTGTTCTGATGCTATGTATGTAATGTGAAAGTAAGGTTTTTCCGTCGTTTAGAATCACCCTACTATCATGTCTTTAAGTGTAATCCGAGACCTACAAAATATGATATGTATAAGGCTTATGTCAGATGTCGAATCCTCACTCATGAACTATGAGGTTAGTTTAAAGAAGAAATCAAAAAGAAGAGGAAATTGTAAAACGATGGAGGGAAGAAAATGATAGAATAGATTTTTAAAAACTCATTTATTTGAGAAATTATTAAGATCTACTAATTAAATGACATGAACATAAAATAAACTAAATTAAAAAGACATCAAGACATTAAATAAAAATCACATTCATTACATTAAAATAAAGAGTCACTTACAAAGTTGAAATGGATCTCATTACATTCAAGAAAAATTCAGCAATCCGAAAACTCTCACTAAATGTAGTTGCAAGTATTCTAAGGGATGTTTTTGAGAAAATGTTGAGAAATGAGAGAGAGATGAGAAGAGAATTTAGGAGGAGGGAACCATCTATAAAGGAAAGAGAGGGGTGAGTATTTATAGAGGGTGGGTAGGGTTTTATAAAGATTAGGGTTAGAAAAGTGGGCTGAGATTTTAGAAAGAGATGAGTGGCTAGGATTAGGGTTTGGTGATAGAGAATAGATGGATGGTTAGGATTTTGTAGAGAAGGAGATTAAGGTTTTAACACAATGGAGAATTTAGGAAGAGCTAAAGGGGGAAAGATATTGTGAGATTAGAGTTACCATGTGAGAGATGGAAAGTAGGGATTTGAAATGGATGGTTAAGATAGAATAAGAATGGGCGGCTAGGATTAATTAGAGAGGAAATTGGTTAGGATTTTAAAATTACAAAATAAAAACAAACAAAAAGAAGCAAATGGTCTTGAACCCTGGTTTCTAACTTGATCTCCCCCGACCTTTGCCAATTAAGTTTTCTTCTTTCTTTGTCTTGTACAGGAATCTTTATCAATTTAGTCATTTTTCCCTTGAAAATTTATTCTGTAGATCCTTTGACATTGTTCAGTCACTAGCTCAGCCATTCTTAGTCCATCTCTTTAGCTTTCAATGATAGAATTCGATGGGTCTTGAAATTCATCCAGTCAGGGTTCCTGAGACAATTAAAAATACGTAATGAGAGTTTATCGAAATAACTTTTTATCTAGACTTTCATAAATGTGTTTAATTCATGCTAATATACCGTTTTAACCAGAAAAGTGCGTTCTATACAATGGAGAAAACTCTTATGTAGAAAAGTTGATAAAAATGAAGGTTTTACGTAAAAGAATTAGATAAGGCTTAAAAGAATAATAGTGAAAATAATCACTTTTAAGCGACTATCATAATGTTAAATATTATGCATGAATATGCTTTATGTGTGATGTATGTATGTATTCATGATTTGACACAATTAGCTTGGTGTATTAATTCAAGCTCATTATTGATAAATGATTTTCTCGCTCATGTATTGATCAATACTGGGTCTACTCACTTGTTCGTCACACTTAGTTTTGCACGAAAGTTTCTGATGGAACCAAGTCTGTTAGACCGTGAACTGTCGATCGACACTCCTATTGGTAGTTCAGTCATCACCGATAAGGTTTATCGAGCTTGTGATATTCGAGTGGTCAGAGAGAAATGTCAGCTGATCTAATTGTCCTTTAATTTTAAGACTTTGACGTCATACTAGGCATGAATTTTCTTTCCAAATATCATGGGCATGTCGACAGTTTTGAGAAAATAGTCAACTTTAGGCCAATCAATGAGCTCCCTTTTCGTTTCCAAGGATTGAAGAAGAAAAACTTAGCTCGATTTGTGGCAATGAGTCTCGCTACCTCAGAAGCACCAGATTCTTCAAGTATTCATGTTTTAGAGGAATTCATGGATGTTTCTCAAAGACTTGTCGGGTTTGCCATCGGATAGAGAAGTAGAATTTGCAATTGAGTTAGCTTCGGGCACGACACCCATCTCTAAAGCCCCATATAGGATGGCTCCGGCAAAGTTGAAAGAGCTAAAAAAACAGATTAAAGAATTGCTCAATCTTGGATTCATTCGCCTAAGTGTATCACCTTGGAGAGCTCCGGTGTTGTTTGTAAAGAAGAAGGATGGTTTGATGGGGATTTGCATCGATTATCGGCAACTGAACAAGGTCACTATCAAGAACAAATATCATTTGCCTAAGATCAATGACTTGTTTGATCAGTTGTAAGGGGTTAAGTATTTCTCCAAGATTGATTTAAGGTTGGGCTACTATGAGCTCGGGTTTCGGGGAAACCCTGATTTTAATCTCACGGAGTGAGTTTAGAGTCGCCACCTATTCATTCAGAAGGGATAAGTCCCTACAATTTGGATAAGTTTTGGTCTGCGGTTCAAGATCAGGGTAAGAGGTTCGGTTAAGTCCGGGGAATGGGTTAGGCACCCCGGTACTTCCACTTTTCATTGGTTCCCTACTTGTTAGTGTTAAGCCCAATTAATCTCAATTTTAATCAAATATCTTAGTATTTAATGTAATGTTAATCTAAGAATGAGAAAATCCTAGACTAGGGTCGAACCCGGGTTGGGCTGCCTACGTACTCACATAGGGATGAGATCAGATCGAGCGTAGTTCTGGCACATGAGCCCGTGCCAAAGCTAGTGGTGTGTGTGTGTGCACCAAGGGTGGCTTAGGGTCTAGCCGGGAGGCTAGGGGTGGTTGATCGGGTTGGTCATGTGTTTGGTATTTGGCCCGGTAGGCCAATGGGTAGTCTGGTAGACTAGGATTTGGGCCTGGTAGGCCGAGATTGGGCCCGGTAGGCCAAGGATGAGCCTGGTAGGCTAGGATTTGGCCTGGTAGGTCGAGATTGAGCCTGGTAAGCCAAGATTAGGCCCGGTAGGCCTTAGATGGACCCGAAGGTCAGGGGTAAGCCCAGTAGGATTTGGATTGGGCCTGGTAGGCCATGAGGGAAGCCCGGTAGACTGGTTTGGTCCGGGAGGCATGGGGTAAGTCCGATAGACTAGTGTTGGGCCCAATAGGCCATGAGGGAAGTCCGGTAGGTTGATTTGGCCCGGTAGGCTTGAGTTAGGTCCGATAGGCCAAGGGGTGAGGCCCGGTAGACCCAAGGTGTCCTAACTAAGAGTTAGGAATACTAACCGTGGTTAAAAGGGTGATTAACCATGGTTAAGGGAGCCAATCATAGTTAACAAGTTCAAAGTCAGTATTTTTGGTCTTTTTAGATTTTTTTAAGTTTTTTGAGATTTTTTCAGATTTTTCCCAGTGGTTAAGGATAGTGAACCACGGTTAAGGGGGGGAGGTCACCATGGTTAAGGGTCTTAACCAGGGTTAAATGGTCAAGTGAGACTATTTTTGGGCTTCTCATATTATTTTGGAATTGTTGATCATTTTTCCAGATTTTCTCTGGTTAAGGGTCGTTTAACCATGGTGAAAAATCAACCTAGATGGGGGTTTTGACCGTGGTTAAGGGTCCTAACCGCAGTGAAAAAAATCACAAAAAATATTTTTGGAATCCAGAGAATATTTGTGATTTTTTTAATGATTTTTTCAGAATTTTCTGAGGTAATGGGATGCTTACCGAGTTAATTGTTAACCACAAATGGGTTTACCCGTGGTTAAGGGTCCGACTGAGGCAAAAATGGGCCCAGGGTCCATGGTAGGGCCTATACTGGCCTCCTACCCAGTCTGGGTCCTCACAAAGTCCAACAAATGTATAGAAACCTTATATTTTATCCAAATTCTAACAATGGTTAACACGAGTTAAATGGGGAACCCAGGAATCCGAGAATACCAGGGGGGTTGCCTGAAGAGTACTGAACAATCTGGGCCCTTGTGGGGCCCAATATGATGTCATGGGTGGGCCTCACATGGGTCCAAAGTCAGCCCAAAAATGGCCACATAAAATAATAGATTTTTAATAAGAAGACCTAAATAGTTTTTTGGTGATCCTTGCAGCGATTTTACCACGGTTTGGCTCAGCCCCAGGAGGATCTGAGACTACCATTGCAAAGCTGGCCAAGAGGGGAATAATTTGAGCCTTTGTGGGGCCCAAGAGGAGTTCGGATGTAGGCCCCACAGAGGTGCAAATTTGCTCTGCCGCATCTATTTTTCTGAACTGTCGACCCCACTTTGGGATCGATTTTACCCAGGTTAATGGCGGAGTCAGGGGATGAAAATTTGCTATGAAGTAGCCGAGTATGTGAGGAGTCTAACCATGACCTCGGTTTCGACCAAGGCCGGGTCTAACCTGGGTAAAACCAGGGTTAAAGTCAGTGACCCGAATCTGTTTTTTACCAGATTTTCTTTTTGAAACACTTGTGGGGACTGTTTGGCCTGAGTAAAAGGAGTCTAGGGGGCTTCCTCATGGATTGAGGACCCCCCAGATACTAGGGAAGGCCCCAAACATGGTGGCACATGGTGGTAGGGGTGTGCCTGTGGCCACCTCAAGCAAAAAAACCTACGGTTTTGAACCAAAATTAAAGAAGAAAAGAAGAAATTAAATGGGGAAATGGGACCCCTGGAATGGGACCAGGGGTCCCTTATAATGGGGATAGCAGTAAAAAAAAGAAGGGAGAGGGTCGTATATCCTGTGGCCGGAGCTGCTACAGTGGTGAAAGGTAATGGGGTGTTCGGTGGTGCTTACCAACAGTGATGATCCGGAGGCTATGCGCGATGATGACGGCCTTGGACGAGGAGGCAGTTGTCTACGGAATGGAATGTGAGTTTGGTAAGGGTAAGCTGGCCAGAGGGGGGCAGAGCTCACTGTAAAAAAAATTTTAAAAAAAAACTTCTCTCTGACAGTGGTTGGGGTGGGGCGGAGCTCTCTCTCTCTCTACTATTTTTTTTAAAAAAATGGTTAACACAGTGGCTGTGGAGGTGGTGCCATGAGCTTGTGGTGAACCTAAGTGAGTATGAGAGTACTCTAAGGGATGAGGTAAGGAGTGGGGAAGGGGTTATGGTGGGCTGGCCGAGCTACCACAGTTGCTGTACATGTTTTCTTTTTGAAATCTCCTTGAAACAGTAGACGGTGGATGGTGGAGGTGTTGGTGTGAGGGCTTAAGGGAGGTTATGGGGGGTGCGTGGAGCCTTTCTAAGGCTATGGCCAAGATTGGACAAAAGGGTGGTAGGGAGAAGAAGGGAGTTGGACTGTACATTTTTTTTCTTCTCTCCAAAACCGGGTCTGCCCAAACTGTGATTGCAAGGGGGTTTAAATAGAGCGGTGGGGGAAGGGATAAGGATGAGGAAGAGGCTGTGATTGGTGGTGTAGGCACAGTTGGTGCGCATAGGTGATAGGGGTGATTTTTTAATAAAATGGGACTGCCCCCCCCCCCCCCCCCCCAATTGGTTTGCTGTCCTTTAACCCCAAGGAGCTTGCTTTAGGAATTTGGAGGTAGTAGGGCCGTAGGAGAGCTGTGGGGACTGCGGTGGTAGGTGGCTGTAAGCTTGGACCAATGGGGAAGACGATGAACAGTGTCTTCCCCATTTGGTTAATTTTTTTTTTTTTTTGGGTTTCGTTACTGTTTACCGAATATGGGCATTAGCCATGTGGGAATAGGCCAACCCATGTTGGCTTTGCCACATTGGGTTGCACCCGAATTCAAACCCTTTGTTTTTTTTTTTTATATAAATAAAAAAAATCCTAAAAGGCCATGGGCCTTGACCTTTTTGGTTGAAATTTTTTTTTTTTGATTTTATGGACTTTGAAATGGGCCCTGAGCCCGTGGGGCTTTGCCTAGGGTTTGGACTAAGCCTAGGCTAGGGTCAGACTTAGGGTTAGGTTTAGGGTTTACCTAGGGTTAGTCCTAGGGTTTAGGTAGGGTTAGACTAGGGTATTACCTAGGGTTTGGGGATTTTACTTGAAATGGGTCTTGAACCCATTGAATTCTAAATTTTTTCTAGGGTTTAAATAAGGTTTGGATCAGGTCATGACGTAATTCAGGTAAATGCCATAGATTGGCAAGGGAGGGTGTCCTTGAAAAACTATATGAAAGGAAGGCTGTTAGGCTCAAAGGGACTAACTAGCGGATTTCATTGATCTGTAAAATGGGTTTATATTGAAGGGGATGAAGGAGTGCCAAAGATGGCTTCCTGTCCTTTCTCGAAGGGGCTAAAAGTGCAAGCATTTATTAGACAAAATCTTAACACATTGATTTTGCCCATTTGATTGGTTCGGGATCCGTTGATCAGTTCGATACAGCCCCTAGCTTTTGTCAGGCGACTCATTTGCCCTTGACTAGTAGACTTGCGCAACCTTTCTGAAGTTGTCAGTTACTTGCTCGGGTGTCAGCTTATATGCATGTCTTGAAAAACAAGCTGCCCTCCTGCCCCTAGCGTTGATAATGGCGGGGTATGGAATCCATTGTGTATGCTTTTCAGATCTTGACTGAAATTGAGGATTATGTCAGATGATTGGAGATGGGCTTGCCCCTTGCTTTTGATTGCCCCCTGCCCCTGGCGTAGCGAGGTCTTGACCTTTCTATTCAAGGTTGCTACCCAGCTCTATACAAGACAAGGTTTCTGGATGAGAATTCCTCTTTTCATTGTATTCTGCCCCTGGAGATTATGGGTTTGATTATCTGTTTAGGTGATCTCTTGTTAAGACAGATAAGCTTATAAAACATTCAGCTATGCTACGCAAGTCTGGAGATGAAACTCTTAAAAAAAAGTGATTTCATTGAATTGAAAGAGTTTGACTGAACTCGTACAAGGCCACTGCGGTCGACTCTTACAGGAAAAGAAACCTAACTAAGACTGACTTAGACTCGGCTTGGTTCTGATCAACCTAAACTTAGTATTTTGTTTTCAAATCTCCCTCTTCGGATGGACTGGTGAAGGTACTGCTTTTGGTGGCACAACGGCGGCTTGATGATGAGCGGAACAGGGTTTTTAGGAGCACCAGCTACCAGGCACATAGTCGAGTTTTCCCTCATCGATTATGTCTCTGACTGCATGCTTTAGAGCGATGCCGCAATCAGTGGGATGCCTACGGCCTTGATGAAAAGCTCAGTGTTCATGCTCCCGGTAATTGTGGTTCATTTTGGTTAAGGGTTGCAATGGGGTAGGATCACGGAGTGTGATCAGCTTCCTCTTAACAAGAGTCGACAGGAGTTGGCAGAGCGGAAGAGGGGTAAAATGCTTGGGTGGCGCCCGCTCTTTCTTTGGCTTGGGGAGCTGGTGAGAGGGAAGTTTATGTGGTTGTACCATTGGGTTGGATGTGTTTGTCTGAGATGTAGGGAGGCGGGTCTAGGTTTGCTCTTGTGCCACCCGGAGCTTTTTGAGAGTAGCTGTCAGATCTTGGAGGAGAGACTTGATCTCCTTGATGTTCTGTTCTTGACGGATGAGGGTTGTCAAGATAATTTCTTGATTGTTTGATGTTTCACCGCGTTTCATTGCTTGAGTCCTTGAATTATTGCCTCGGTAAGGTAGGATCTAGAAATGTAGAGCGAGTCAATACCGGGGGTAAGGTATGTGAATCTAAAATACATGAGCATGCACGGGTAAAAACCAAATGAATGAGGTGAGACTCAAAAAGAGAAAAGATTCGACCCTAAGCAGCACTCCTGATGGGATAGAGTGAAGGATAGATATGGTCCATGGATTCTTGTAGTTGGGTCACTTCTAGGAGTGTTGTCGGCTACATGATGTGTGGGTTGTACTCTACAGATGCACGAGTGATGCTTGGGCTAGGATGGACTGGACTCTGGGGATGCTAGTGCAGACTGCATCTTGGATGACGGTGCCTAGAATAGGATAGACCAGGTTCTATGCTTTCTTGGATAGATGCAAGTGCAGTGCCCTAGTAAGACAGATGCGGTAACAGTGCATGTGTAAATGCCTAGTGTAGTGTACCGGTGCTGATAGTGTAGCGTACCGGTGGTGCAAGTGCAAGGTGCAGTATACCTGTAGTGTATGTGCACTAACCCTAGCTGGTGCAAAAGCACTGGCAGATACATGGATGATGCAATAATGCCGAAGGGGCACAGTGCGAGTGTTTATGCCTAATGCTGGGTAGCATTGTGAGGAAAATGATGCTTGAAATGATTTTGCATTTGATGTGCGGGAGGAGAGTACAGGACTATAACTCAAAAATAGAAAAAGACTCGATCCTAGACAGGTCTGTCTGGGATCGCGAAGTCAAGTGGTTGGGGCACACCGTCTAGGCCTATGATTTACTGTTGGGGGTATGTGACCTCAACCTCCATGTTCTCAATGGCTTCAGCAGCATTGAACATCTGGGATCCAAACTGTCGAATCCAAGCGGTCATCTCAGCCTTTGCAATGTCGAGCTCCTCTTGATAGAAGTGCAGCTGAGCCCGGATGATAGTGGTTTCTCTAGTGTCGCCTTTTTGCTTCTTCTGGTAAAACTGGAGTGTTTGCTCGAGATGCTCGATCTGCTCCCGTATGGCCTAAAGTTTGATGTCCCGCTCTGCTTCTTATAGCATGGATGCCTGTTGAGCTTTCCGTAACTGTTCTTTTTCCTCTGGATTTGAAGTTGCCCCTCCAAGAAGATGTCTCTCCAGGGAACTACCTTTTCAGCTAAGGGTATGGTTCCATGTGATGAAGCCGAGACTGGTGTGAGTAGTTCCCTGGGCATGGGCATGCTAGATGGAATGTCAAGTTCTTCCGTCCAAAGCCGGTATGCTGCATCTATAGGTGGTCCTAATGTAACCACGAAATTTGACCATTGATCTCGCCTGAAGCTTTTGTTAATCTGACTGGAATCGGCATTTGAAGCTGTCGGAGTGTATAGTGAAAGTGATCCAATCATTTTCCTACCGGTCTATCATTGAGATACGCTGAGGAAATCTGAACTGTCGAATGACTAGGAGTGGAATGTAGACTGGGGAGCCCGTAAGTCCGGCAAGGATCATACGTTGCCTTCCGGTGATGACAACACACTGCCGTATGATCTCATCCTCTGATAGGGTTTGGAGAAGCTGGTAGATCTTTTTGATGTCTGTAGCTGCTATCGGGCCCTGATTCTAAGAAATCTTCCGATGTAGACTGTAGGCTTCACGGAGGTTAATCGGTACAGCTATGATCGTAGGCAGATGTCTTACTAACCCTACATGCATGAGAGATGTACTGTGATAAGTGCTTAATTTTGCTTAATTATCCTCATTTAAATAAGCATTATCATAGGTCTTTGGTATATATCTTTATTTTTACACGTAAAATGGTGTATTCTCTTCTCACCATTGCGTTGTCCTTTTTCTCTTAATTTTCATTATACATTTGCATGTATTCATACATGTCTTGGAAGGCCGTATGCAAAATATTTTTAAGAGAGACTTATTACGTGTATTTATTTTTTTGTAGGAATCCTAACCCCAGACTACTCTCGGGATTCAAGAAGTCCAAAGTTTCAAATAGCTCATGTTCAACTCAAAGATCTAAAGGAGCTAGAGCTCAAAGAGCAAAGCCCAAGAACAAAGCCCAAGACCAAGTATAGAAAGATTCTACAACATGGCTGGAGAATCTTAGGAAGATATGGATTCATATGATTTTGGCATAAAAATGGTGGAACTCTCTTGAATTAGAAAGAAGAAGTGTGCTATATTGATGTTTCTATTTCAGGAAAAAAAAAAAAGGAGAAAACCTATTTTGGTCACAAGAACTCTTTATTTTGGGTGGATTTTGGAATTCAAGCAAGGAGCTTAATGGAGGTCAACTAAATCTACAAGAAAGGCAAGAAATTTCGTGGATGGCTAGAGGAGTGCTATTATTTAGCAACCAATCTCAAACAAAGAAGGAGGATTTCCCGGATTCCCGCCTAATCTGGACAGTACTTACTAATTTGGACATAACTTTTGACTCAAAATTCGGATTAAGGCAAGGTTTGATTTTTTGGAAAGAAGACTTAAAGGGGAACAAAATTGTATTTCACGAAGATCTCCTAATTCGGACGTTTAAGGGGTCAAAACATGTCATCAAGTGGACGGAAGTGCAATTTTGGTTGGAATTTTGGAATTAGAAGTTTCTCTTTTGCTTTTTTTTCCTTCTCTTCTTCTCTTTAGTCTATATAAACCTAAAGTGAGAGACTTTTGGGGACTCTCTATGATCTTTTCTCATTCTCTTTTCTCTCTTCTTCTTTTAGTTTTTTTTGGAGTTATTTTATTGTAGTGTTTGGAAAACCATTAAGGAGGATGACAACTCCAAACATGGTTGGCTAAACACCCTTCTAAGGTTAAGGATTCGAAACCTTTTTCCAATTTATGTGGACGATGTGGATGATTTGATTATTTATTTTAATTGAATAATTTTCTTAGTTTGGTTAATTGTTCCTCTCTATATGTTCTTTGATTTCATATGATCGAATGATATATGGAATGCTTGGATCCCCTGTGAGTTGGATACAAAGTGATTTTTTTTTCTCTAATTATTCAATTGAATTTAATGGTCAGTGGTTTTATCGTATAATTTTCCATCTAGATTAAATTATTATTTAATTCTAGATGTGTTTTCATCCAAATCTAAGCATAAGGAGAGATACCCCTTCTGCGATTTGTTGCCTAGTTAAGAGCCCTGAGAAGCTCTGCAAGGATGACGTGTACGACCGAACCGAAGTTACACATGTTTTCGAGGATCCCCCACTAGTACTGATTCAACAAGTGTGTGGCAACTCGAGAATACCAGCTGCAACATGGCTATCAGTGTAAGGGCGTTGAGACCAGAAAGTTTCACCGTAATGGAGTAAGGGTTTCACTTGTGTTTGTACTGCTTCTCAAGATACTATACAAGTATCCGATCAAAAAGAGCCTGTTAGGACAGGATTGCAAGTAGGCAGACTTAATATGCAAAAACCTGGATAGGTCTGCCTGATATGTTATCTTGTAGCGCGGTACTATGGCTTCGCCGTCCATGTTTAACCCTAAGATGCGCTGAATCACTTCCAGTATTGGATATAGTTCGTCCTTACCAAAATAAAACACCATGTGAGATGGGTTCTAACACTGGATAGTTGCGTACATGAGGCGCGGGTCCGGTTTAACCATGGATCGGTTTACGATAGTCCCAGTTTTATAATACTGAGCTCAAGCGATACGCTGACTCGGGTGAGGCCTCAATTGCTTTTTAGAGGTTCTGACCACATGCCCCCTATGAAGTCAAATGCACAGGTCGGGCCAGTTGACCAATTGATTGGGTTATCCCCGAATGACCTGCCATCTAGACTCGCTGTGAGTGTATTGTATATGTAGATGAAATATGCAAAAATATAATGCAATATTTTCTGGGTGTGACAAGGCACACATGATCCGATAGGGTAGACGGACGGAGTTCTGACGTACTTTAACCCGGGTTATTGGAAACCAGAGAACCTATCAGGTCAAGGTTAGGGATAAGCCCGATGAAGGCCTATCATTTTGGGATTTGAACCCGACATGCTATGTCAGGAAGCAGGGTAGGATGTGTTTTATTACAAGCACAAGTTTGGCTCATTACATGCTCCTGATGGGTGGTTATCCGGGTAGAGTGTACCCGAGTAATCAAACATAACTGGGGACAGGTATAGGGTGCAAACAAGTTAGGGTTTAGAGTATCCCTCCAGGTGGGCTGCTTGTAGACTATACCCTAGCCTAGGCTATATGGATGCATCTTAGGATGATACAAGCGTGTTCCTAAGGGTGGGGGGATCACTTAACACCGTATATGCGACTCCCTGAAAGGGACGATTGGTGTAAGCGGGAGCGTTCAAAATCGTTTCCTGAGTATAGTCACCCAACAGGCAAAGTCCCGCGGACCTCCAAGACTGTTAAACCTCTGTCACTGTGGATAGTCATCGAGCAGCCGTGAGCGTAATAAACCTGTCTAATGGGTATTGGGTTGATTACACTACTATGCTATATGTGTTATGCACAGTATACAAATCACCAAAGAGATGAAAAATGATTAGTATTAGGTTAAATACTAAAGCATTTGATTAATTTGAGGTTTATTTGGCTTAAACCTAGGTTCCGGGTTGAACCTTAGGTCCCCAGCAGAGTCCCCAGAGTTGTGAGCGCGGGTTTCAGGGAAACCCTGGTTTGATCTAACAAGGAGAGTCTAGAGTCGCCACCTATTCATTTAGAAGGGATAAGTCTCTGAGATTTGGATAAGGTTTTGTTCTGCGGTCCGAAATCAGAGTAAGAGGTTCAGTTAAGTCCGGGGAAGGGGTTAGACACCCCGGCACTTCCACTTTTCAGTGATTCCCTAGGGTCGAATATAAGAAAGTTTAATGTAATCCTAATATAAGAAAGAGAAAAACCTAGACTAGGGTCGAACCCGGGTTAGGCTGCCTACGTACTTACATAGGGGCGAAATCAGATCGAGCATAATTCTGGCAAATGAGCCCGTGCCAAGGCTAGGGATGTGTGTGTGTGCATCAAGGGTGGCTAATGAGCCTAATCCGGTAGACTAGGGTTTGGTTGACCGGGGTAGTCAAAGTGCATGGTTTGGCTCCGGAAATGCCTAAGGTAAGTTCGGTAGACAAGGGTTGGGCCCGATAGGCCAAAAGGGAAGCCTGGTAGGTTGATTTGGCCCGGTAAGCCTGAGTTAGGCCTGGTTGGCCAAGGGGCGCGGCCCGGTAGGCCCAGAGGGAAGCCCGGTAGGCTGGTTTCACCCGGTAGACCTGAGTTAGGCCTGGTATGCCAAGGGGTGAGGCCCGGTAGGCCCAAAGGTATTTTAACCAAGGGTTAGGGTTGCTAACCAGGGTTAAGAAGGTGATTAACCATGGTTAGGGGTGATAACCATAATCAACAAGTCCAAAATCAATATTTTTGGTACTTTTGAATTTTTTTGATTTTTTTTTGGGATTTTTCATAATGGTTAAGGATGCTTAACCGCGGTTCGGAGGTCACCATGGTTAAGGGTCTTAACCAGGGTTAAATGGCCATGTGAGACCATTTTTGGGCTTCTCAAATTATTTTAGAATTTTTGAGCATTTTTCCAGATTTTTTACGGTTAAGGGCTGCTTAACCATGGTTAAAAGTTAACCAAACATAGTGTTTAACCACTGTTAAGGGCTCTAACCAAAACAAAAAGTATCTCAGATGATATTTCTTGATTTCAGAGAATATTTGTGAATTTTTGATGATTTTTCCAGAATTATTTGAGTTCATGGGCTGCTTAACTATGGTTAAGGGTTAACCACAGGTGGGTTTAACCATGGTTAAGGTTCCGGTTGGGTCAAGAGTGGGGCCAGAGTCTATGACAGGGCCTAGACTGGCCTCCTACCAGGTCTGCGCCCCCACAAAGTCCAGCAAATACAAAAAAACCCAAAAAAATTTTTACACTTTCAACTACAATTAACATGAGTTTAACCATGGTTAACAAGGGAACCATGGAAAACCGAGACTACCAATGGGTAGCCTGAAGTCCATTAAACATTTTGATCCATTGTGGGGCCCAAGGGGAGATCGGGTGTGGGCCCCACAGAAGTCCAAAGTTGCCTCGTTGCACTTCACATAAAATGATAGATTTTAAAAAAACAACCAAATAGATTTTTTCCAAACGTTGTGACGATTTTACCGCTGATTGGCTCAACCCCCGGGGGATCTGAGACCATAGTTGCGAAGCCTGCTATGAGAGAAACAATTTGAGCCCTTGTGAGGCCCAATAAGAGGCCATATGTGAGCCCTATAAAGGCCCAAAGTTGGCTACTTGGGCTATTTAGCAAACTGTCGAACCCACCTTGAGGTCGACTTAACCACGGTTAACGGCGGAGTTAAGGGCTGAAAATCTACAAGGGGATAGCCTAGAGTGTGGTGAGTCTAACCATGGCCTGGTTTTGATCAGGGCCCACTCTAACCATGGTTAAACCAAGGTTACAGGTAGTGGCCGAAACTGAGATTTTCTGAAAAAGAAAAAAATTTGAAAAAAAAAAACTTTGTGGCATGTTTTGTTTTAACCAATGAGGTCCAGGGGGTTTCCTCATGAATTGAGGATCCCCCAGGTCTCAGGGAGCGGCTGTGATGTGGTGGGGACGGTGGTGCCCGTGACTGCAACTCTAGGGAAGCTCCCTCCATACCTACTGTTAAGGTAGGGGGCTACTGTCTCAGGCTAAATCAACAATAAAAAAAAAGCAAAGGAGACCCCTGGAATAGGACCAGGGGTCCTTTACAATGGTGGAACCAATCTAAAAAAGGGAGAAGAGGTATACCCTGCTAACTGTGGTGGTGGTGGCGAGTGGCAACTGTAAGTGGTGTTGTGGCGGCTGTACGACGATGGGGGTCACGGGGTTGCCTGAGGATGATCTAGGGTGAGAACTAAAGGTTGGAGAAGTAGTGATATAGGCTGGCTGAGCAGGGATTAAAAAAACTGGTTTTTTTTGTTGTTTTTTTTTTTTTTCAAAAAACTCCTCCCTTGACACAGTGGTTGTGGTGGTGTTAAATGGAAGATGGGGAAGGGAGCTAGGGGCAATTTGGTCATTGCCATAGGCCTGGATCTAGAAGAAGAGGAGGGGGCAGCTGGGTGTACGTTGTCCATCTTGGAGAAGAAGATGAATAGTGGACTTTTTTGTTTTGTTTTTTTTTTTCTTTTTTTATGTGTTTTCTTTCTTTTTTGGGCCCAACGCTCACATGTGTGGGTGAAAGCAAGGTTGACTCTCATATTTGGAATTGGCTCTAAATTCCAATTTGAAAAAGTGAGTGGGTCCCACTTGGGTTGGGCTTTGTGGGCATTTGTTTGGGCCCAAAAATAGGGTTCTAGTCATTGGTTTTTGGGATTTTGGACTTTGAAATGGGCCTTGATCCCGTGGGGCTTTGCCTAGGGTGTGGACTAGGGCTAGGTTAGGGTTAGGTCTAGGGTTTACCTAGGGTTAGTCCTAGGGTTTAGGTAGGGTTAGCCTTGGGTTAGACTAGGGTATTACCTAGGGCTTAGGGATTTTACTTGAAATGGGCCTTGAACCCATTTGAATTCTAAATTTTTTTTAGGGTTTAAATAAGGTTTAGATTAGGGTCTACCTAGGGTTACTAGGGCTTGGATTATGGCCTACCTAGGGCTACTAGGGTTTGGTCGAGAATAACCATGGTTAACGGAGGTTAACCATGGTTAAGCAGGGTGTAAAAATTGGGTGCTTAAAGCTACCATCAGCTGAAGATAAAGGCGGAAGATGTGCCTAAGTGTACTTTCGAACCCGTTTTGAGCATTATGAATTTCTAGTCATGTCATTCGGTTTGACAAATGCCCCAACAGCTTTTATGGATCTCATGAATAGAATCTTCAAACCAACTCTTGACCGCTTTGTAATCGTGTTTGTGGATGACATTCTGGTGTATTCCAAGACTCAGAAACCACATGAGATACATCTCTAGGCCACACTGAAGACACTCCGTGAGCATGAGTTGTATACTAAGCTCAACAAGTACGAGTTTTGGCTAAAAAATGTAGCATTTCTAAGCAATGTGGTGTCAAGAGAGGGAATTTCAGTTGATCCTACTAAGATAAAACTGGTGGAAGAATCGGGAAGGCCGAAGAGCATCACATAGGTTCGAAGCTTCTTGGGCCTAGCTGGATATTATCGAAGATTTTTGGAAGGATTTTCCAGTTTGGCAGCACCGCTTACTCATCCAACTCGAAAGAACGCTAGGTTCAAGTGGAATAAAAAATTCGAGAAGAGTTTCCTTGAGTTGAAGAAGTGCCTCACCACCACTCCTATCTTGACAGTACCATCAGGTAGCGGGGGATTCGTGATGTATAGTGATACCTCACTCAGTAATTTAGGTTGTGTTCTTATGCAACATGAGAAAGTGATTATCTATGTTTCTCGGCAGTTGAAAGACCACGAGAAGAACTATCCTACCCATGATTTGGAGTTTGCAACATTAGTTTTTGCTCTCAAGATCTGGAGACACTACTTGTACGGTGAGCAGTTTAAAGTATTCACCGATCACAAGAGTGTAAAGTATTTGTTCTCGCAGAAAGAGCTGAATTTTGAGGCAACGCCGTTGAGTGGAATTCCTTAAGGATTATGTTGCTCTATCCAGTACCACCTGGGGAAAGCAAATGTGGTGATAGATGCGCTAAGTAAGTGACCCATTGGATTCTTGGCACACTTGATGGTCCAAGAATGGAAGGTACTTGAAGATGTGTCTAGTCTTGATGTGGGTTTCAGTGTTAGAGCGTCTGGAGCTTTGTTGGCTAACATTATGGTCAGGTCAACCTTATTGGACAGGATTAAAGACCTGTCGTGAAACGAGGGAGAACTGCACTCTACCATAAACAAGTCGCTTAGCAGCGGGTTTGAAGATTTCTCTTTGAGAGATGGTGAAATATCTTTCAATGATAGACTTTGTGTTTTGGATAATGAAGATTTAAGAAGGGAGATTCTGGATGATGCACACAAGTCCAAGTACACTGTCCATCCGGGAGGTACCAAGATGTATCAGAACCTCAAGAAATATTTCTGATGGAAAGACATGAAAAAGGATGTGACCACCTATTATCCAAGTGTTTGGTGTGTTAGCAAGTAAAAGCCAAACACAGGAGACCGGTAGGACTCCTTCAGTTACTTCCTATTCCCGAGTGAAAGTGAGAAAATATCTCCATGGACTTTATTGTTGGTTTATCAAGGACAACGAAGAACTTTGATGATATTTAGGTCATATTTGACAGGTTGACCAAGTCAGCTCATTTTCTTCTATATCGGACCACTTTCAACTCCAACCAATTGGCCAACCTTTATATCAAAGAAGTCCATTTGCAGGGAGTGCCAGTTAGTATTGTTTCTGATCAAGACTCGAGATTTACTTCTAGATTCTGGGAGAGTTTTCAGCAGGCTATGGGTTCCCGTTTAGATTTCAGTATGTCATTTCATCCGCAGACAGATGGACAAATTGAGAGGGTGAACCAGATCATAGAGGACATGCTACAAGCTTGCATGTTGGACTTCTAGGGCAGTTGGGATGATCACCTGCTATTGGTTGAGTTTGCCTACAACAATAGCTATCAAGGCAGCATTCAGATGGCACCATTTGAGGCACTCTATGGGAGGAATTTTCATTCACTATTGTGTTGGTACGAAGTTGGCCAGAGGAAGCTTCTAGGTCCCGAGCTCGTTGATCAGACTGTGGATAGAGTTCAGTTGATTAGAGAGAGATTGAAAACAACGCAAAGTATGCAGAAGAGCTATACCGATACTCGCAGGAAAAATCTTGAGTTCCAAGTTGGAGATTTTGTATTTGTTAAGATCTCACCTACGAATGAGGAGATGAGATTTGGCAAGCAGGGCAAGCTCAGTCCGAGATATGTGGGTCTTTTTGAGATCATTACCTAGGTCGGGGAAGTTGCTTATTGGGTCACCTTGCCACCTCACATGTCAAGTGTGCATAATGTCTTTCACATCTCCATGTTGAAGAAGTGAATCTCGGATCCTTCACACGTCATTCATTTGAGTCCCTTGAAAATCCGAGAAGATTTGACTCTTGTTGAGCAACCAGCTCAAATTTTGGACCGGAAGGAGCAAGTCTTGCGTACTAAAATCTTTCCCCTTATGCTCTTACACTGGGAGCATCACTCTAAGGAAGAAGTTACTTGGGAGCGTGAAGCTGAAGTCCGTGAATCTTGAAGAATTACAAGCTTTAAAGGCTCATATGAACTTCGACCGAGCAAAAGAAAAGTAGATGCAAAGAAATTGAGCAAAATCGCATAAATCTGCCTTGATGGATCGATCGGCCAAAACCGTCTTTCTATAGAAGGATATTTTGGTCATTTTATTTCATTCAAAATTATGAAACTTTTAGGGTAGATTCTAGATGACCTAAAGTAACTATGGTTCAAATTTCAGGTTAATCTGATAAAAATTGAGCTCTCTAGAATTATTCAAAGTTCAGTGACGAAATTATAAATACCTGCGATCAATCGGCCAAGGGATGGCCAATCGATCCCAGCTCGATCAGAGAGCGTCGTTTTGACCAATTTTAAATGTGCGAAAACCTTCCTTTTTAAACCCATTTTGGAGACTTCTATAGCCAAATTAGCAAGGTTTTATCCTCTCTATAAATAGGAAAGTAACATCATCATACAAAAGTGCTGAATTTTGGGAATTGAAAGGAGGAGGCTCTGGAGATCTGTGAAGGTTGGAGGATGAGTTATTCATGTTCTTTGTTGAAAGCAGTGTTCTTCGCTCTCACCATTAACTAATCTATTTTCTAGGGTTTAGATGAAATCCTAGCCAAGTAATTGTATCACTTGTATTTTATTTAGGTTTTCTTCTTTTTGTAAACAATGATTGCATAATGAGAGGGTTGTTCTTTAACCAATTTATTAGAATTAATAATCGATTTCAATATGATTTTATCATTGTCTTAGGTTTTATTGTGTTGAGATTGGAATCATTCATATCATCTTTCTGTGATTGTTGGTATAGATTTTATGCAATAACATCACTGTTGAAAAATTAAATTATAGGATATTTTATACCTAGGGAAGACGAGTGATTTCACAATCCTAGTTCAGTGTGTATCACTCTTGTTAACCAGATAAGATATACCTAGAGTTTGATCTCTCAAATCATTCTTGTTTTGATGACTTGAGACTTGTAATTAATCTCATCCCTATTATTTACGCTTGAGAGGCCTGAATGAACGCATATGGATTTAATTATGAGGCTAGTGGTGGATTCAAACACCGAGGTCTTCTCTCACTAATATATCACCGAAAATTCTTAGTTTAATTAGTTAAAATAGAATCTGTTAATTTAATTTTCATCTTAGGTTAAAATCAATGAAATCAATCAATCTTGTTACCAATTGACTTACAATTAATCTGGAGAAAAAGACAACGAAATCAGCGCAATTTTTTGTGGTTCAACACCCTATACTAATCGTTATTCTACGGAATTGTAGCTACTACGATGTTTAATTAATTGATGATCAGTAGTTATTCTAACTACCAAGGTGATCCCCACTGCCAGTTTCACGTTAGAAGAAGAGATAAGCATGGCTGCAATCAAAGATCTACATTAAATTGGGAGGGAACGGTTACTAAAACCACCAATGAAGTGTATAAAAAGACCAAGACACCAAGGAGAAGAGACTCTCGCTCAATCAACCTAACAAATACCCAACACAATCTTGTTCCTCAACAACTTGCCCCACGACAACCTAATTTCTCCTCCAGGAGAGTCCATAGTTCAGCTTCCATCTCCGGGAGATTTTCCATTACAGCTAGACTTAGGTAACCACCTCCTCGGGGAGACTATCTTGACTTAGTTTCCTCCTTCAGGAGAGTTTATTAGTTATTTCAGTCTTCAACCTTCACCTCAGTGGACCTTTGTATTTGTCTCAGCGATTCGTTTCGATCGCATGATAGTTTGTAAGTTACCTTCTACAATTACTTTCAATCAAGTTCAGTTTATTTTTGTCTAATCATCTTCTTCATCTTTCACACACACTCATTACATTACCACACTCTCCTTTGCTCTGTAAATTTGGAAAGTCTTTCGGTCATCGAAGGCCATAGAACTCCTCATAGAAGGATGAACCCCCTCCTCTCTAAATCGCCTGATCGATTCATTCGACACTGGCTAACCGGATGGCCGAAGCAAATGCGCTATCGGTCACTCTGTCCGACTGAGGTCCCCTGGTTTAAAGGTTTCTGTCTGATTGCGCCACGTGACGCTGGCACGCCCAACACAAACTAGATTTTCAGTCAACACATTTCTTTTAGCATGCCCGATGGGACCACATATTACTTGTGGATAATTAATATAGCCAAAGGCCAAGGTAGAAGAGGCAGCGATGCCTCTGATAGTGTTAACTAGGGGGAAGACTCCATTATATACCTATGATAACCCGGTTCTTCCATCGATTCCTAAGACCCATTCCGAGAAAGTTCCTCAAGGAGAGACATCTTCATCCTCTTCTATAACCTTGAAAAGTATAGCAGGTGCACTCTCCGACATGAAACAAACATCCTAACCTTTTGTGTGTGCAAATTTTCATTTGTTAATGTTGAAGTCTAAAATCTGGATCCGACAGCCAAGTTCTTCATACGACATCATTTGGCACGATTAGATCTCTAAAACGTGATAAACTGTTTGAACAGTTTAGATGGATTCAACTTTAAATGTGCGAGTATGTGGTTATAGTCATTGAGGAATGATAGCAATAGCATGGTATATGGCCCTAACAAACGCAGTGGTATGCCCCAAATTAATGGCTTTATCAAAGTTGTCTCGGCCACCATGCTGCAACATGGATGGGCTTTGCTTCCCTCCGCACTAGCGGTGGATAAATCGCACCTGGCCAAAGTAGCGACTCATTAACCAGCTAACCATGACCCATACCATATGAAAAAAAATTGGAAGTCCTTTGTCCACATGATCCAGTGAGTGACTAAGTTGGAGTGCGAGTCCTCATTTGTTCTTCAGTCTCTTCAATTGCAGGGTGAAACTGGCAACACATTGCCAGGTCGGGCTCTTTTTTATTTTTTTGCTAAGGGATGGTGCCCAAAACCCTTAAAAGCAATGACTAGACCCATTAGGTATCCGACCCACTCGAAATTTTCTCTATGGATACCATGGTAAGTCGAGGAATAGGAGTTGAACACACAACCACAAGGAGCAAACCCAGGATACCAGGGTAAGCTAGGCTTTGGTGCAGGATAACCCTCTGAGTTCATGTCTTTGGGGTTTGTATGTACTCACAAATTTCAGCCAAATAAGAGATTGGGCTGGACCAAACCATGGCCCAGGTGAGCCTGACCCCTATTTGCCCAATGCCAACACCTAACACGTACTGTACCTTTTTTAAAAATAAAAATGGGATATCCTGAGCCTTAAAGACTCAGACTAATCCCGCTGCTGCAGATGGAATACCTCCACCCATACAATCGATATTGACAGGAGCCTAGGAATCGACCTCCAGACCTCTAGGTTTACAGTTCGTCCTTTGGCCATTGGGTTATACCCAGGGGTTAACACGTATTGTACATCAATCAGTCCTTCCCAGTCAATAGACCGATCTACAGTATCTAAATGGCAGAGTCAGAAATGCGATTATAGATACGAAATTTAGACTTATCTCCGACTGAAACCATGTTGTAACGTACACTTCATAAGCCATGTTGCATGCCATCATCAGGCAACAAAGATGGCACAATAGATCTTAGGATCGTCGATTAGACCCGTTCAGGAGGAAATGCATACTAGATACACTCCAATGTCTCGGAAAGAAGGATTAAAGTAAGATTTGGACCTGACCCGTAAATTGAAAATGAAGAACTCACAGCTTAATGTCACAATTAGTGGCGATTGCAATGTCAATAGTTAAAAAGGAAATAGTAATTAAAGGTACACGATTATCCGATTTTCTCATGCTCCGTGGTCGAATAGAAAATTTTATTCGACTACCAAGCTGATGGTCCGCTAATCACTGTTCCTCTTACATTTAGTTGTTGAGAGATTTTCATATAATAAGATCCATTCTAACGTGGGTCGACACACCAAAATAAGATTTGATTTTAGTCCTAAAAAAACTGATTCCAAGACCTTATTTGTTCTCATGTCATGTCAATTCAATGGCAAACTATCAAATTAACTGATAATTAATTAGCGATATTTATTAGATTTAAAACACCCCACAGGTTGAGACTTCTAGACGCGGTTGACCAAAATGAGGATCACAGATTGCATGACTCTCCCTTACAAGATCGAATCACAGCCAATTGCAATTAATGCTCTGTTTGTTTTGATGTAAAATGGGGGAAAATAAGAGAATTCCACAGAAAATGTTATTTTTTACCTGTATTTTCTATAGGACCATTGACATTTTTCATGAATTTCATTTGTTTTTCCCTATTTTACCTCGAAACAAACGGAGCATAAACCCGGAGAGAGTTCAATTGCATCCACAAGTCCACACATTATGAGTTTAATAATCTAACGTTGGTTTTTTTTAAGAAAAATATTAAAGAAACATAATCCGAATTAAGAAATTTTTACCCTAAAGTTAAATTTTTATAAAAATACAATTTCTAAAAATTAAGATTAGATTGTTAAACCCTAAGGATAGTGAATCTCAACCATGGTTGTGTTGACCTATGTGTGCAATTGAATTATCCCCCCAGTTCAATTGCGATTAGCTGTGATTCCATCTCCTCTCTTGCATATTAAAGGGTTCTGTGCTCCGTGACTCAACTTCGTTATCGAACTAGATGAAACAGATTTAAATTAACCTCCAAATATATCATTATTAAATAGCCCAAACAAAAAACAATAATAATATGATTAATGACGTTCATGCGGTATAGACTATAGTCACTCAGGTGAGTCGGTGAAAATTTAAAGTTGAAAAGAAGATGAGGAATGCTACTCCTACTCTCTTTATTGACCAACCACCTACCATTCTGCATTATTGAGTGTGTTTTAATCCGCATCAGATTACCTTTGGTAGAAGCCCGAGGCCCACGGACGCACCTGCTGCATACGACATATGGCGAGGAAAAAGGAGATGTCATTTTCATTTTCTCCTCTATTTTGACTTCTCCCCACTTCTAATATCTCTCTCTTTTTTCTCGTCACATGGTGGATGTAGAAGATGCGTCCGGGATTAGCTGAGCCTCGAGCATCCACCATAAGTAATCATTACAAATTAGACGGATTATATTATTAAAGGGTGAGAGTAGAGGTTGACTGAGAGTCCTTAAAGAAAAATACAGGACCATTCAAGCACTTCAACAATCAAATTCAAGCTACTCCGATAAGTCACCTCAGTCGGCCAAACCCTATCGATGAAACGCTGTTCCAGCTTCTCTACCAGTAAGAAGAGCAACGTGTCCATCAGTAAGAAGAGCAACGTGTCCATCTCTAGACCATAAACAAAGTTAGGGGTTCAGAAGAGCCGTAGACCCACCACACGTGTTTTTTTTTTTTTTTTTTGGACACTCGCACCCTATCCACTACTTTCCCTAACCCACTGCTTCTCGAAAAACAAACGTGGTCCACGCGTTTCCCTCTGTAAGCGACAAAGGCCATTAGTAGTTATTAACTGTCAACCGTCTTTTAAAAGCCGGCTCTCATTAGTTTGTCTCCATTCACTCTTAGTCCTTGTAGTTTTGCCGATATGGGTGGATTCTTTCATTTTCTTTCTCCCTCATAAAAGGGAATAAGGTGATTCGCTGATATATTATATGTATGTTTATTAGAAATTCTTCTAACGACCTACGCATTCTGTTATCATTTTCAATTGGACGATCCATTAATTTATCTTCACTCCGGGTCCTTGTAGTTTTGCCGATATCGGTGGATTCTTTCATTTTCTTTCTCCCTCATAAAGGGGAATAAGGTGATTCGCTGATATATTATATGTATGTTTATTAAAAATTCTTCTAATGACCTAAGCATTCTGTTATCATTTTCAATTGGACGATCCATTAATTTATCTGGAGGATTACTCGAAAATTTCCACGAGCACGAACTTCACTTTTTATTGGCCCAAAAGTTCTTTGACAAAATAAACAGATTTCCCTTTCATATGTTTTGTTTTAGGGAAGTGATTTAAAACCCTCGATAATACCTACTATGGAGAGCTGAACCTTTGGATTAAGAATCTAAGGACGTCAAGCATTAATTGGGCCATCTTTTAAAGCATGTGCACAAATGACACCTTGGATTTTTAATCCAAAGGTCAAGATCTCGATAGTAAGTACTATAGATAGTTTTTCTGCTATAATTTGTTCCAAGACAATCAACTTTGGGGCCTATTTAGACCATTTATAATGCAAAATTAGAACTTGTACATTAGAGAAAAAGTTATTCCTCTTTGAATTTTGAGTGCAACACAAGTTGAATCGCCTAAATCCAATAAGCGAGTCAAAATTTATGGCTGAAACATTAAAGAAAGGTTTTGTAGAAAAACCCACTCGAGCAAGCTTCAAGTCCACTCAATCGAACTTGACAATTTCAACACAATTGAGCTCCAGAGAGCTGCCCACTCGAGCGAGACCCAAACCCGCTTGAGCAAGCTTTGCGCAGAACACCCCACTCGAGCGAAATTAGGCCTCGCTTGAGTGAGATTGCGCATATTAGTTTTTTTAAAGGTTTTTTCACAAACCTAACTCTATAAATACCTAATTTTCGAGGGGTTAAGGGTTCTAACACCTTGAGCGTCATTGTTTGAGAGAAAAAGAGAGAGACCTAGGTTCCCAAAAGGAAGTTTTCATTTGAGATCAATGTGGAGCTCGAATCTTGTCACTAAAGCTTGGATCTTCTTCCTCAAAGCTTGGAGCTTTATTCTCAAGCTCGGGTTTTGTTTCTTCAAGTTTTCTCAACACATCTAAAGCTTTAGATCAAAGAGATTTGATCTTCCAAGGTAAATACACTCTCATATCTACCTTTGTTATAATTCAAGTCTTGAAATGTGGGTTTTAAATGAAGGTTTCTCAAGAATAAGAGTAAATATCTTCTACTAGTTAGTTTTGTTATAATTTTATAAGTAAATACATCTACTCTGTAGCTTTGCTATTGATTCAACCTAGAATTGAGGGTTCAAGGCTTGGGTTTTTCATTTGAATGGGGAAAATACTTCTATGCTTGATTTGTTAAGGTTTTTCCTTAAAGAAATTTTGATTTTAAGTAAATAAGCTTAGTAGCCATGATTATTGTGATTTCATTGCTATAAATGATGTTCTATGACCATGCTTGAATGCTTAAGGGTTTCCTATGCTTACTATGATGTTCGTAAATTGCAAATGATTATGGTTAAGGGTTCTAAATATATTCTAATGCTTTTATGATTTTATTTAAGCATGCATTGAATTTTTAAAGATTTCTAAGTATATCATGATGCTCACAATTATCTTATGCACACTATGCTTTACACTATCGATGATTTCTCATAAGTACGGGTATCCGACATTCATGAATTCATAAGTTATAATAAGAATTAATAAGTCATAGCTCATAAGCATTGATAAAGCCAAACGTTGGATTGGACAAGGATAGGGCATATCCAAGGATATGTCATATCTGGCTCAAAGTAAATCTCATAAATTGATAAAGCCTAACGAAGGGTTGGTCAAGGATGATGACACGCCTATTCTATGTACCTTTGCTAAGGGCATTTACATGTCCGACTAACATGTCTCTAAAGGGTGCTACCATTTGGCTCAAAATCTCATAAGCTCATAAGAACCTCGAAAGAACTCATATATAAGTCTCATAAGCAAAGATATCGAAAGAACTCATAAGTGATTCTCATAAGCTCAAAAATCTCATAAGAACTTTGATTCACACAAGAACTCAAAAGACTCATAAGTTACAGTTTCTCATAAGACTCGTAAGTTTGATTTTAATGAAAACTCATAAGTGAAACTCATAAAAAAAACAACAAACATCATCTCATATGCATTAATCATTCTAATAGGGTTGACAAAGGAGGTTGGTAGCCCAGGGTTATGTGGGTGCTAACCTCTTGCTCATAAGGAAACTCTCATAAGTTTGGTGGATCATCCAAGGAGGTTGGTAGCCCAGGGTTACGCGGGTGCTAACCTCTTGCTCATAAGAAATTCTCATAAGTTTTGTGGATCATTCAAAGAGGTTGGTAGCCCAGGGTTATGCAGGTGCTAACCTCTTGCTCATAAGAAAATTCTCATAAGTTTAGTGAATCATCCAAGGAGATTGGTAGCCCAAGGTTATGCAAGTGCTAACCTCTTGCTCACAAGAAATTCTTATAAGTTTTGAGGATCATCCAAGGAGGTTGGTAACCCAAGGTTATGCGGGTGCTAACCTCTTGCTCATAAGTTTTGTGGATCATCCAAGGAGGTTAGTAACCCAGGTTTATGCGGGTGCTAACCTCTTGCTCATAAGAAATTCTCATAAGTTTTATGGATCATCCAAGGAGATTGGTAGTCCAATGTTATGCGGGTGCTAACCTCTTACTCATAAGAAATTCTCATAAGTTTTGTGGATCATCCAAGGAGATTGGTAGCCTAGTGTAGAACCCAAGATCTCGCAGTCACTGTTCCCGTGAATAGGATAGTAAATAGTGTCATGCATAGGGTATGTTAAGGCCTAAGGTCTTCCACGTGTCCTTGGTTTGAGGAAAGTGAAGTGAGGGTTTTAGGTGGGTATTTGGAGTCTCAAAACAAGAGTATGATAATACTCTAAGTGTCTAAGAGCATAGGGTATAGAACACCCTAAGTGTGTATGTTGAACCTGGAAACTTAGGTGAATAGTGTGGTGACAATACTCTAAGTGACTTAGATGTTTCTCATTGGTAATGAGAGTTTAATAATACCCTAAGTTATTAGTGGATGACTGTGGATGCGTGTGGGTATTGGGGATCACAAAACACAAAGAAGGCAAAAAGCGATGTCTTAACGTACCCTCCACTTTAAGAAGCTCTAGTTTTGTCACCGTTGATCGGAATCGAAAGATTCATGAACCATTAGAAATGTATGGAAGCCCTCTTCAAGGTTTATTTTTATCATTTTTCCATATTTTTAGTCAAAAATAGGTTAAACGTCGGATTTTTGAAATCGGATCTGCTGAAAATCTGTGTTACTGAAATCCATTTCTAGACCAATCAGCTTTAGAGCCCATTTAGGTAATTAAAAACTTAAAATTAGGAATTTTTAATTAGACACAAAATTATTCCTCTTTTCATGATAAGTCCAACGCAAGTTGAATCGTCAAAATATGATAAACAAGTCAAAAGTTATGGCCAAAATACCAAATGGTGAAAAATCTGGAAACTTACTGTCGCAAGTATGAACGTTTGTAAACAACCTACGAATGATCATAAAAGTGCTACGAACGTTCATAGAAAGTCTACAAACGATTGTAGATCCCCAAAAACTGTGTAAACTCTCTGGAAAACCTTCAATCAATTGTAGGAAGCCTACGAACGATCGTAGGCACGCAAATTAGACAACCATTTGGGGGTTTTGGGGAACCTAAAACCTAAAGGAGATTTGGAGAAGAGGAGGGAGAGAATTTGGGAGCTTCCAAAGAGAGTTTGGATTGAATTTCAAGTGGAGCTTGAATCAAGCTTGGATCATCCCTCAAGTAAGATCTTCATCCTCAAGGTTGAATCCTCCTCTATCAAGCTTGAGATTTCTACTCAAGGGGTTTTCTTCAAGATTTGGAGTTAATCCTCAAAGTTAGTACACCCTTCTAGTTAACTTAGTAGTAAGCTATTTAAACCAATGATTCCCTAAATTATGCAAGATAAACTAAATGTGAAGAATGGATGGTATGTATGGGTGGTTGAGGCGATTGGATGTCATGTGGTTTCAATAGATGTGTGTGATGAAAAACGATGGAAGGGTAATGTACAAATAATATACATACTCAAGGTGTTTAATGAAATGCATAAATGAGAATGTAATGAATTTAATGACCATATAAACGTTGGATGCCATGTGTTTGGTGAAATGCTTGTAGGAGAAGTAATGGGGTGAATCAAGCCTATAACATGCATGATTTGTGGGGTTTTTCCTAAATGGTACTTGTGACTAAATGCTATGTATATATTCTTAAATTCTCACATGTCTATCGAAATGTTGAAAAACTATATGATGTCTTTTAATTGTTCATGTCAGTATGATGTCCACCAATTGATAAGCACAAGCATGCATACATGCACGAACCGAGTTTTCTAGCACAAGTATATGACAAGTAATCCAAAACCAGACAAGAATAAGAAAAGTTCATACGAAAAGAAATGCAAGCTCACAAGAAAAGAATTAAGAAACGTAAAGCATGAAAGGATGTTAGTGTACTATGACCAAGTATGGGCACTAACATTTGTTTCCAAGAATACGAGAGGACACTAGTATACTATGACCAGGTATGGGTACTAGTGTCTATCTTCAAGGAAAAACGA
The DNA here is from genome assembly GCA_015143295.1 of Tetracentron sinense. Classification (NCBI taxonomy): domain Eukaryota; kingdom Viridiplantae; phylum Streptophyta; class Magnoliopsida; order Trochodendrales; family Trochodendraceae; genus Tetracentron; species Tetracentron sinense. Next base: position 25,579,921 of record CM026572.1, on the reverse strand, counting down.
TGTAAATATGAAAGTATGCTAGTGTACTATGACCAGGTACAGGTACTAGGATATGTTTCCAAGATAAGTAAGAAAGGAAGTTAATGTACTATGACCAGGTACGGACATTAACATTTGTTTTCAAGAATATGAGAGGATATTGGTATATTATGACCGGGTACGAGTACTAGTATCTGTCTCCAAGTAAACAAGAATATCAAAGGATACTAGTGTACTATGACCAGGTATGGGCACTAGTATCTATTTCCAAGATAAGTATGAAAGGATGTTTAGTGTACTATAACCAGGTAAGGGCACTATCATCTGTTTTCATGCAAGCAAGACATGACACGCATGATTCTCACAAGATAAGAATAAGACAAGAATGAGATTTATACACTATAAACACGAAAAGACATTCTTAAGAACAAGTTATGAATTATGAATACGGGTTTTTATACGGCGTTTTCACATGTAGTCTCATGCGTGTCATGGTTATCATGTTTATTTAAATTGAAATTGTGAATGAAATGATGTTATTACTATTGTTAGCTAGTAGTTAGTACTCGCTGAGTATTCTATACTCAACCGTACATATTGATGTCGGTAGGTACACAGTTCGATACATATGCTCTGTGTCCTTGGATCGAGACGGTTCATGGAGAGTAGGAGCTTACTCGGGATTGTCATCCAGATGTTAGGAGTATTGGCATGAGGCCCAATGGTTGGGTTGAGTGAGAGAGGAATGTATTTTGGGATTTACCTTTAGGAGTGTCCATGTGGGCTTGAGTTGGTAACTCAAGTGTTGTGCCTTTTGGACTATTATAGTTTTTATTCAGTTGTTTGTTTATGTTAACACTTGGAGGAACATTTACATAGAAGAAATTTTCAGGCTTACTATTTGGCATACTTTTTATACTTATTGCAGGATGATTTTAAGAATAAGTCACATCGTCAAAGTATCATAACTCCTAGGTGGTATTTTGGGGCGTGACACCTAGGGTTGTGCGGGTGCTAATCTCTTGCTCGTAACAAATCTTGGAAGGAAATCTCATAAGTGCTCATAAGAACTCTAAGATCTCCATGAAACTCATAAGCTAAGATCTTGACGAACCCTGATTCTCATAAGAACTTTGATACTCATAAGACTCATAAGTTTTGATTTTAAAGCATGTTTTGAGACACAAACTCAATATAAGTAATTTCAAAGTATTAGTTCGAAAAGTATAAGCACAGGAAAACGTTTTAACAACATGATTATGATTTCCGTTTTCTCTATGTTTCACTTGTTTTGATGTACATGCACATGCTTTCTGATGTTATAACACTGTTAGCTAATAGTTTGTATACGTTGAGTATTCCATGCTCAACTGTATATTGTTATGTCGGCAGGTGCAGGATTGGATCAATGCTCTGGAACCAAGAGTTGAGGAGGATCTCGGCTTTGGGTTTTTCAAGATGATGAGAGGGTTTTATCAGGTGGCCCTATGTTTGGGTTTCGATTTAAGTGATGTAAGGGATCGATATATATTTTGTTTTGCGAGGATTTCGCTCTTTATGTCGGTTATGTTGTAAAAGCTTGGAATACTGTTGATGTATAAAAGGAATTTTTGGTTCACGTTTCAGCTATGTTAGTTGTCTTGTTTATTCATACAGGATAGTATGATATGATGTACAGTCACGCTCAAAGTCTCTCCTAACTCCTAGGTGAGATTTTGGGTCTCGACACCATTGTTAGAGTTGAGGAATGCTAGCCCAACTCTCGGTCAACCTCTACTCTCACTGTCCACCAACCACCTATCCACTTTCTTGAAATTAAAGCATTTTTTCACAAAAAGGTGGACAAGTTGTTGGTAGAGAGTGAGTATGAGTTGACTGAGAGTAAGGCTAGCTAGCATACCCCATTAGTGTTTGGGTTTTATATCAATAGCTAAGGGGTAAATATGTCAAAAGCATAACCCTTTTTGGTAATAAAAATGCAAAGCATGCCTTTTTTGATAAATATATCAAAAGCATGCCCTTTTAGGTAATAAGAATGCAAAGCATGCCCTTTTAGGTGAAGAGCCCTTATTTAATTAATAATAATTGAGAATCGTTTCGCTAAGAGGCGTTACAAGTGAGTCATTCTTGAAGATAGTCGAAGTCTCTCATGTGCAATGGATGTGACAGCTTAATCTCCGAGATTCAATTCAACTCGAATTCTCTCTGGTCTTCCCTACGAGCTTGCGCTACTCGGTAGAAGATGCGGTACTGATCTTTCTTTAGGATGCCCTTTAAATTTAAGTAAACATATAAATGACTTAGGGTTTTCCACTTTTCTAAATGTCCTAAAGTCCCACCGGATTTATGGAAATAGGTTATCTGATTATTTATTCAATTTTCAAGATTACCATTTTACCCCCTCAGGGTTTAAGGGTCTGTTTGGTTATAGGCTTAGGACCACTTTGGTTTAGTGTAATCCTATTTTAAACTTATTTCAAATTAGGCCTGCTCTTATTCTGTTTGGTTACAAATTTTGGTTTTGTCCAGAATCAATTCTGCAAGAATCTGATTCTGGTTTAGTCAAAATCAATTATGCTTTTAAGCTTGTTTGGTTACAGATTTTAAGTTAATCCAATTAACTTTCTTCAAATTTGTTTGGACACAGGATTATAATTAATCTGGTTTTATCATGTTCCAATTCTGTTTGGTCACTAGTTCAGGCTTATCCAGATTAATTCATTCCACATGATACCCTGTTTGGGTGTATGTATGATCCATCATGTAGATATAGAGGTTAGCACCCGAAATCGGATGGTCACTAAGATAGTTCTATCCATATAGGACAAATCCAATGTTCTACCTGATCTGAAATTCTAGATCGGACAATTGAACAGTTCACATGTGGACTGTTCTACGATGGACGGTTGGGAAACCTGAAGGTATTCTGTAACCTCATCAGGAGCTAGAACTAAGTCAATCAAAGTATCTGTTGATCTGGATCGATCCGGATAGCCTTCTGGATCTAGGTTATGGATCACCATCTACTTCATTGAGCTCCAAGGTCCACCATTAATGGAAATCTCTGGTTCAGGGTCCTCCTAAGAGATCCCAATTAAGTTCAGATTCCCCCTAATGGACTATGGCTTAAAGTTGACTAGATCAGGGTGCACTTACTTGGTCTGGTCTAGTCTCCTCTCTAGGCTCATGGATCTTGCTCTAGTCTAAGTTCCAACAGGAGCTAGAGCCCCTCTAAGGCTTCCTATTTATAAAGGACTAAAGCCCTCTTGCATGTGCATGGTCTAAGCCACCTGGCTAGGCCCTTCTGCCCCAGGCAGGCCATGCTTAGGTCATTTGACACTCAAGGTTAGGCCTTGGTCAGACCACCAAATGATAGGCATGCACCCACAGACCCAAGCCATCATGGTCTAATCCACCTGACACCGATGTCGGTTCTCAAATCATACACCCAAATCCGACAGCTCAGATCTAATCTGAACCTGAGCCTTGATCAGATGGCTCTAATCAACCACGATGATCATCCTATCAAGGTCAACTTAGATCAACGATTCTGATTAGATGGATGGTCCTCATTTAATCAAAATAAATAGCGACCCAAGCAACGATATGCACATGCGCCTCATAGTGCCTGTACCTGTGGGCTCGCGTGAGCTAATCAACGATTCTGATTAGATGGATGGTCCTCATTTAATCAAAATAAATAGTGACCCAAGCAACGATACGCACATGTGCCTCATAGCGCCTGTACCTATGGGCTCGCGCTCACTACTAGTGGAGCTCAAGCACCCAACTTAAGATCTAAAGGATTTTGTGGAATATATTCTACACCACATGCTTGGTTGTTGACAACTAAGCAACCAAATGTGGTAATTGAATTCATAAATTTTTACGTTCCTTTCCGATGTGGGACTAAAGGGAAACCCACTAAAAGTGTGTGTTTTCTCTCTTTGAAGAGATCAAACACCCACCCTAAACAATAATTAAATTAGCAGGGGGTTTTAGTCCATGATTAAAATCAAAAACTCATATCTTAATGATCTAGTTTTATTAATTTAAAACTCATTTTAAATCAACATCAACACCTTTGTAGGCAAGGCTTTGGTTCAGGGCAATCCTCTTGGTTCATGTATTTGGGGTTTGTACTCACAAATATCAGCCAAAGCTTGGGTTGAACCGAACCTTGACTCTATACCCACACGGCCACATGTAATGTTCTTCAATCGATCGTTCTCTGCCCATATAATCGATCTATGATATCTAAATGGTAGAGTCACAAATGTGAAATAGGTATGATGAGTCCTATAAGCGAAATACCTTATAAAAAAACCATGTCTAGCCAAATAAGGGCTTGGGCTGACCGAATCTTGGCCCGAATGAATCTGACCTATATTTGCCAAATGTCTACACTCAACACTTTATTAAACCCGGAGGTCTCGAGGTCAATTCTGGGCTCCCCTCAATATCGGTTGTATGGGTAAGGGTATTCCCTATACATCACGTGAGACTAATCTAAGTCTTTAAGACTCAGGATATCCACGTTTATAAAAAAAAAAAAAACTTTATTTACTTCAATCGGTCCTTCCCCTTCGACATAACCTATCTACAGTATCTAAATGGCAGTCACAAATGCGATATAGAAACGATGAGCCCCCTTTTTATTTTTATTTTTTTGTCGAGGGTATCATTTAACTAGGGTTAGTGGTTAGAACAATGGTTATAGGTTAGCTTGGGCGATTGGAGCTCTTGCGGACTCATCACCCTGAGGGATTGGATCCCCTATTAGGGAAATATTATGTTAGGAAAATAATGATGTAATATCTATGAGATACATTCTATCATGTTATTAGAGCGGGCGATCCACCGTCTATTTTGATTTTTTTTTTATTCCACTTTTCCAGCGGGTAGCGCCACCACCGCTCGTCTGGTGTGAAACCTTTGATTTTTATTTTGATTTTTAATGAAAACCCTACAATCATCTTCTATACCTTTACAACTCCAATTCTCATACTCATGCCTCATGGTCTCTCATTTTGTTTTCATTTATTGAAAAATTTTCCAACAATAATTTTTTCTTTAAATTGTCGGTCATACTTCATGTGCTTTGGGAGAAGATCATGATAGTCTGATCTAGTGGGCCACCGGTTCCGACAAACTCAAGAATAAGCGGGATGCAAGCGACAGAGATGGACTTGACAGACTGGCGGTGACCACCAAACACAGAACTATTCGTCAACAAATTATCAAAGAAGATCAAGGGTGAGGAGCACTACTCGACTTGTGGCTAACACATGAAGATCTTGATCCCCATGTGTTTGAGGGGGAGTATTAGGAAAATATTATGTTAGGAAAATAATGATATAATATCTATGAGATACACAAGATCTTATAAACAATATTAAATTAGCATCAATCAAAGATTTGATTAGATTAGATTTCTATATTGAGGTCATTGTAATCTCTATATAAACTCAATTAGAGGTCATTGTAATCATCCAAGCTATTTAATAGAATCCCTTTTCTATCATCCCCAAACCCCCTCAACAGAGAGGTCACACCCCATCACTGGCACAAGAGGCGGGGTGTACTATGAGCCCTATTAACTATTGTGCAAAGGTGTCTTGCATTCTGTTTGAGTTAAAAGTCCAAAACTGTTATCACCCAAACTCAACTCCGCGGTTCCAGTTGGGAATTTCTTATTGTATTGGGGGTATTTTGGGCACTAGATAGTATATATATTATTCTTATTTTTGGTTAGGGTTTTAAGAGTTGTAACATTTGTTTGTTATTAGAGAAGAAGACGATCGTCTCCATATACGTAGCCACCACATAAAATCCTCTGTGTCCATGTGTGTATTTAATTTGATTTGTTAAATTTCAATATCAATGAGATATCTTATAACAAAATCATGTTGTAACACTTCATGATAAGCCATATTGCATGCTATCGGACAACAAAGATTATCACAATAGATCTTCGAATCAGACCCTCAAATCGGTGATATTTGTCTGGTCATATCCAATTATTCGTTATGGTCGTTCGATCGTCAAGATCCAAAGTAAATGTATACTAGATCCTTTTTTGGTTAAAAATATATACTAGATCCACTGAAATGTCTAGGATAGAATGATTTAGGTCAGATATGGACCTGTTTGAATCTAGTTGCTGAGAGATCCACTCCGAGATTTTAGGTGTAATAATAATACTCTTTACAAATATAAAGAGAATGACCATGTAGTGACCTTCAAATTATTATTTTGATTCTAAGGGTATTTAGGTAATTATCCTATTGAGGGTAGGTTAGTAATTACATCATTAAAGTTAACCATGATAATTTACCTAACTAAAGGTTAAATAGAATAATGAGAATAAAGAAACAAAGAAGAAGAATATATAAACCTGAATTAAATTAATGAGTAACCAAATACATCTTTGTAAGGACCATTTAGTAAAATACTAAATTATGGTGTTAATATAAATAGATAAAACTAAACCTAGTAAACCATTATCTTTAGCAAAACCTAAATTGGAGAAAAGGAGGCATCGTAGAAAAAAAAGGGATCTGAGGAGAAAACTTGCGGGAAAAGCATTAGAACTTGTGGGGTTTGATCTAGAGATTCAAAACCACGAAGATCGCATCTCAGATCTCAATTAGTCTTCTTTGTTGCTCGTGGGGATTCGAATAGAGACAAGTGAATACTCTCCCCTTAGATCTAGGTCTTTGTATCTAAATTCTTGAATTTAAAAGTAAATATATTCTTCTTGAATCATGATTAGTTTTATTCAAAGTTTTTTTTTTTATGAAGTATGAGAAGTTTGATAATAATATTTTAGGTTTAAATTGAATTAATATGAAGTTGTTGGATTTCTGAAATTTTAGGACCAATCGTGGGAAAATATTCATAATATATTCTGTCGTATTCCAAACATTACAAAATTTTGTGGGTAGTTCGCAGATTGGTAAATACACCTCTCTGAAAAATTTCAAACAAAAATGATTTCGTTTGATATTGATTTCATAATTATATTTAGGACATGTTAAACCTGTCAGCAATTTCAGAATCAGAAAAACTCAACTTGTTCTATAATATTTTTAAATATTTTATACATGAGAGTAATGTTTTAAAATTTTTAAACCAACTATAATCTAATATAATTTAAACTCAATTGATCTCATATTATTTTCTTTTATATTGTATATTTGGTGAATTTATTGGTGAAAGGTTTCGAAACTGTTAGAAAAGTTTTCACTGCAGATAGGTTGTGTTTCACTCAATATTTTATATTTAAAATATTATAATTTGATTTTTATGATATTTTTATTATTGTGTTATGAAAATATATTTTCCAGAAAAGTATGCTTCGTAATTTTTAGGTAAGAGATAAACCTTTGAGAAATTATAAAACTCATAAGGTACCTATTTTCTGTTATTTCATGAGACAGTGCAACTATATTGAGTTTAATTATTTATGGAAGAATAAGTACATAGATGAAGAGAAGGAAAATAAAGAAAAATGAAATAAATAAATAAATTGTTTTATTTATTTTAAAGAAGATCATTGAAAATAATATATTGTTTGTTACAATTATGTAAAACTTCATAACTTGATAAATAGATTTGAAAAGCATGAGTTATATAATTAATGTACTGTTATCATAATTTCGCTTCCTATATATACTGTTTGAATGCATGCTTATTCTTGTTCCTCTTTATTATGATGGTATGGGACACCATAATAAATAGAGTATATTTTGTTAATGGTAAAGACCACTACCCAATTGATGACTGTGAAGAGTATGATACTCTCGAAGAAGTCTAAGTCTACGAGTGATCTCCAGGAGATTCCACTGGGTAGTCCAGGACTTCTCAGTGAGACAACCTTAGGAATATTTGTGAACTTAGGAGTCCGGGACTTCTCAGTGTGACAATACGACTTAGGGGTCCATTAACGATGAATTAGATGACCTTAAACCACTGCCAATGGGGTAGACTCTAGGAGAAACCTATGGACAGAGGGCCAGACCAATTGGAATTAACTGCAGTAATTAATCTATATTTAATTTGGATATTAAATGTCAATTGTTTTTGTAAATTGTTGCATGTTTGTTGTATTCACTTGTTGAGTTGTGAGCTCACTCTTGCCATTATTGAAATTTTCAGGAGACACCTGAAGAGGTTAGGGAGTCGGGAGGACATAGTTAGTTGTCGAGACTTTGTTGAGTTTTAGTTGAACATTTATCTAAGGTAGAGTGAACTATAGTAAGGTTTAATTAATTTGATTTAACTCTTTTACTCTTTGTGGTTTGTTTAAACTTTAGTTGCTTGATGATATATCTGAATGGTATTTATTAGGAATAAATTTCATTGTTGTTGGGGTTTGTCCTCGAATCGCGCCTTGGGATCTACACAAATATGAGATTATTGTGTGTAAGATCGTGGGACGTGATAGAGCAGGTTCTAAATGTTGACTAAATTTTAGGTTAATTCCAAAATTATCCTTTCTTTACTAATATAAAGTGAACAGTCGGGCTCAAAGCATTGATTGGATTTTATGTTAATTCCATAATTACTACTTTACTGGTATATAAAGAGAACAGTAAATGAATAAGTTAATTGAATTTTAGTTCAATTTCAAATCTGTCCTTTTATAATATAGAGGACTTAAAAAATTTGATTGAAATTTATCTCAATTTCAAAACTACATTTTACTAATATATATAGAGAATAAGAGACTTATATATGTTGATTGAAATTTATTTTAATTCCAAAACTGCCTTTAACTAATATAAAAAATGAGGACTAAGAAACATTGAATGAAATTTACATTATTTCAAAAATACACATATTTTATTTCTAAATAATGTCTCTCAAGTTTTTATACCCAAAATGCCCTAAATTTTTCTCTAAGTCAAAATATTTATAAAGTTTTTTTATTGTTAAATGCCCCTAAGTCAAATTTCTATACCAAAAATGCCCTCAAATATTTTCAACAGTCAGAATTTTTCCAAGGTTTTATGGTTACCAAAGTGGCCATAAGTCAATTTTCTATACCAAAAATACCCCTCAAGTTTTATCATATTTCATTTTCATTATTATGAAAATGCCATACAAGCATCTATACGTAAAGCATTTTGGTTCTCAAAATGCCCCTAAGTCAAGCTTCTATACCCAACGTGCCCCTCACAATTTTTTACCCAAAACATCCCTCTAGTTTTTTTTTATCCAAAATGTCTCTTAAGTTTTTTTCCCAAAATACCCATCAAATTCGTATGCTGTTTATCAACGCGCTTTACAAGTGCACGCCCACGTGTACAAGAATATTATTTGGATGCACTATTTTGTAGTTGATCTCACATGCGTCGTACTTGCGGCCCACTATTATATATCTTTACTATTACAAAGAGATTGTGTTGGCTAAAAATGTTGGTTGAATTTTGTCGTAATGATAAAATTGCCCTTATTCCAATCTTTTTCCTTTACTATAAAGAGCATGTGCATGTTTAAAACGTTGAGTGAATTTTGTCATAATAACAAAATTACTCTTGTACTTATCTTTTACCTTCTTCTTTACTAATATAAAGAGAATTGACGGTGTTCAAAACATTAACTAAATTTTAGGTTAATTCTAGAAGTACCATTTACTAAATATATAAAGTTAATGTACTTTAAAATATTGACTATATTCTAACTTAATTCCAAAACTACCCCGTGGGTTCAAAACTTTAATTAAATTTTACAATAATTTCAAATTTGTCTATTACTAAACATATAAAAAAGAATAATACTTAGAAAGGTTGACTTAATTTTTGCTTAATTCCAAAACTACCCCTTTACTCTTTTCTATACTAATATAACACAATTATCAGGTTCAAAACGTTAATTGAATTTTAGCTTAATTTCAAAACTACCCTTTATTTAATTTAACTTAATTCTAAAATTAAATTTTAATAATAATAAACCAATGTTTTTGAAATCGGATCGGTCGTCAAATAGGCTAGGTGACAGAATCTCGGTTTGACAGGTCTGGTTGTATTGTGTCTTTTTATTATTAAAAATATAAGATTTTTTTCTTCTTTTTTTTGGTTAGTTCTTCCGATTTTTCGCTATTATATTACCGGTTCTCCGATTGAAAGAATCGGTTCTTCCCGTTCCCAGATTTAAAGACGGTTTTTAAAATAATCCAGTTACGATGGTTTTAGAGACCGGTTGACTTTTGGTTTCCGGTGGCTGGCCCGGTCCGATTGTCAAAACACTGGTATTAAGATAATGGGAGACTTAAAAACGTTGATTGTAATTTATCTTAATTTCAAAACTTCCCTTGACTAATATAACGAGATTGAGACTTAGAAACGTCTATTGAAATTTACCGTATTCTAAAAATGCCCCTATTTTATTGATAAATAATATCCCTCAAAATTTTATTTCCAAAATTCCCCTAAGTCTGGTTTCTTTTCCCAAAATGCCCTCAAATGGAATTCTATAGTTTGAATGTCTCTAAGGTATTTCGGTTACCAAAATGTCCCTAAGTCATGTTTCTATACCCAGAATGTCCTTCATAATATATTTACCTAAAATCCTGTCAATTTTACCCATTTTTCATTTTCTCCATTTCTAAATTGCCCTCAAGTTTTATGCCCAAAATGCCCCTAAGTTAGGTTTCTATACCCATTGTCTCTCACAATTTTTTACCCAAAATATTCCTCGTTTCTATACCCAAATTGTCCTTAGTTTTTTTCTTTTTCAAAACGCCCCTCCAATGCCTATACCTAAGTAACCAGAGCGTAGAGCGGGAGCGGGAGCGGGAGCGAGAGCGAGAGCGCAAGAGCGTCAAATTTCAATTTAGGATAGGGTTGGGAGTGCCTCCGGAGCGCCGATATATATATATAAAATATATATTGATGTTCTTGAAAATTACTTGTATATGTAAATATATATATTTTTAGTTTTTTAAACTCTAAGAGAAAATTGATAAAATCATTTATAATTCAAAATTTTCATCACAACAAACAAGATGACTATTGAATTATTAAATGTATCATTCTAAATTCAATTACAAGATCACAAATAATTAACAAATCTTAAATGAATCTTATACCCTAGAAAGAAAAATGACAAAATACACTTCATTTCACATGAAAAATTAGGATAAAAATAAAATTTTACACAAAAACCGCACCTTTAGGTAAGAGCGAGGTTTATAAAAGTTGAAATCGAGCTCCTGAGGTGAAAGCGAGGTTTGAGAGTGGGAGCGGGTAGCAGGTTAGGAGGTTTGAGTTACTAAGGTCTATACTATTTATGCAAGTTCATTGCATGTGCATGCCCACATGTACCAGAATATTATTTTGATGGTGTTATGTAGTTGATCTCATATGCATCGTATTTGTGACCTACTATTATATATCTTTACTATTATAAAGAGAATTGATCAAATAAAGGTTGGTTGAATTTTGTCATAATAAAGAAATCATCCTTATACTTATCTTCTACCTTATAAAGAGAGTGTTGATGGTTAAAAATGTTTATTGAATTTTAATATTATATTTAACTTTTTGTTTCTTTACTATTATAAAAAGAATAGATCAGTTAAAAACATTAATTGAATTGTCATTATAACAAAATTATACTCTCACTAGGTCCATCTTTCCACTCTCTCTCTCTCTCTCCCTCCCCTCTCTAACGTGCATCTTACATGTAGCCTACTAGTTACTATTATAAAGAGAATGGGTCAATTAGAAACGTTGATTGAATTATCATAATGACAAAACTACCTCATATTTACCTTTTATGCTTTTATAATGAGAATGACAAAATGACCCTTATATCTATAGTATTAACACAAGTACCCATAAATAAAAGGGCCATTAAAAATGTTGATTGAATTTTGTCACCATGGACAAAATTACCCTTATCTTCTCTATTATTATAACGACAATGACAAAATTACTTTTACACATATATCTTCTACAAATGTACCATTTACTATTGACAAAATTACTAGAATTGGGCTATAAAAATGTTATGAATTTTGTTACTAGTAACCAGATTACCCCGACACTTTTCTTACTAATATTATCTTACTAATATTATAGTGTGATGATAAAATTGCTCTTTCATTTATATCTTTACTATTATAATCATTATTAACAAAATTACTTATCTTTTTTTTTTGGTTAGTACACAATTACTTATCTACTATTATAGTAAAATGATAAAATTATCCTTACACTTTTAATTTTTCTATCTCTACTATTATAATGAGAATAGAGCACTTATAAAGATTGATCGAACAAAATTATCCTTACACTTGTATCTATACTAATATAATGGAAATGGCTATTATAACGAGTATTCTAATGTTAAAAACATAGGTTGAATATTTCAAATGATAAAATTACCCTTCAATTTAAAAATATTTTAATAACACATTATGAGTAATTTTGCCTCTTTGAAAAATTCTCTCCACTCTACGTTTCTCTCTCTCATATGCAGAATTTTTCAACTTTCTCTCCCCCTCCCCTCTCTAGTGCATCGCACTTGCAGCCCACTAGAAATAATTATTATTTTTATAAATTTTATTCCCAGTGGTGCGTTTGCTCTCATGTCATGTAGATTCAATTGCAAACAATTGCCTCTAAATTTCGCCGTGGAGTAAGAGATATTTATTGGGTTTAGAACACCCGGTGAAGTAAAGACTTCTAGACTTGATTGAACAAAATGAGAATCCGAGGTTCCATGAACATGTCTTTCATGTAAAGGGTTATTTATTTAATGACTCGAGATTTGGGTGAAACAAATTTCAAATAGTCTAGAAAAATACTATTTTTAATTACCGAAAGCAAGAAACAAAAATATCCTGATAAAGACTAAGAAACCCTAATTAAGTAATAAGTAAGAAAAGAAATATCAGGAGCGAGTGCGAGCACTTCAGCTATCAAATCTTTGCCAGGTCATTTGACTTTTGGATAAGTCCTGAAAGGCAACGGATATCTTGCGTCAGATGCCGAGTATTATATTCTGCTTTTGCAAAGGACGTGATAGCATTGCATTTGCACATTTCGAGCCGTATGTTTAGACCTTCATATCTGTCGCATATCCATTTTTATATTTATTAAATGTGGTAAACATTTACTCGTTGGGTTAAATAATAAAACCTTGGTTTTTTTGAAAAAATTAGCTGCATAAGTAAGTGAATCGTAACCAAGGTTAATGATTTTTTTAAAAAAATAAGGTTAGAATATATTACCCTAAGAATGAGTGATCTTAACCCCAATTAATTGGTGTCAAAGACAACACGTCGAAGGTATAAATTTACCATCTAACGGAACGTGTATATGCATGTTATTACCTCCTTAGTGAAACACCTTTCCACGTGTTAGATAAAAAGACGATAGGACGAGCACATGCCAGAGGAAATCCGTTGCAGTCCACTTACATGTTCTTCCAGGAAGACTGCCAATTGGATCTCTTCTCTTTTAAGAAAGAAGAACAAAGGGGTGGTCCCATCTTCTTGACCTAAAACAAACAAAAGAGTTGAGAACTAGAGGACCCACCACTTGTGTTTGGTTACTAGAAGAAGGTCACCTCCACTCAGCATTTCATTGGTAGGGGGTAGGGAGTCTCTTCTCTTCTGAGGAAAAAGACGTAAGGGGTGAAAAGGGAATAGATTTCGTCTGGCTCGAGACGAAAAACTGTCTGCCCTGATCCCATGACTCAACACGTGTCTCTTTTAATATAATGTCAAATCGTCTCCGCCTCTAAAGTATACACCTCAGCCCGCCCCAATCCGTCCTAATTTCGTTTTTTCTTTTGGGAAAATATTATATTAAATATTTTTAAAAAAACGGCCCTATAGAAGCAGGTGGGTCGGTGCCCCTAAGGGGTAAGCGATATTTATTGGGCTTAGAACTTCCCCTTTGAGTAAAGGCTTCTAGAACCGGTTGACAAAAATGAGGATCCGAGGTTGCATGAACATGTCTTTCATGTAAAGGGTTATGTATTAATGACTCAAATTTGGATGAAACAGATTTCAAATTGTCTATAGAAATACCATTTTTTATTACTAGAAAGCAAGAAACAAAAATATCCTGATAAAGACGTAAGAAACTCGAATTAAGTAAGAAAAGAAATAACAGGAGCGAGTGCAAGCACTTCAACAATCAAATCCTTGCCAGGTCATTTGAAAGGATAAGTCCTAAAAGGCAACGGATTTCTTTGAGTGGAAAGGTGATTCACAGAGGAGGTGATAGCATGCATATTCCTTGAGTGGGCGTTGTTATATGTTCTCTTTATATTAATTAATTGTGGTTAAGATTTACTCACCAATAAGAATAAATAATAGGATCTTGGTTTTCAAAAAATTTACCACATGATTAAGTGGATCACAATCAACGTTAATTATTTTCTAAAAAAAATTAAGAATAGATTATTTTATAATATGGGTGAGTAAATCTTAACAATAATAGGTGTCAAAGACCTTACAGAACGTTCGTATGCATATATACTATTACCTCCTTAGATAAATAACTTTGTACGTGTGTCGGGTAAAGAGATTATGTGTGAGTATAATAATCGGGCATATGCCAGAGGGCTGTTTAATGTCCTTGATATGCTCTTCTTGAAAGCATACCAAGGGGTCTCTTCTCTTTAAGAAAGAAGACCCAAGGTGGGTCCCATCTCCTAAACCTAAAACAAAGAACCAAAAAAGTTAGAGAACCATAGGACCCACCACTAGTGTTTAGTTACTAGAATAAAGTCACCTCACTCAGCATTTCGGTAGGGATTTGGATGTCTCTTCTTTTCCGGGAAGAAGACTAAGGGGTGAAAAGGAAATGGATTTCGTCTGGCCCTTTCGAGACGAAAACTATCTGGCCCTCAATCCACAGGTGAACACGTGTCCCTTTTAACACGCATTAATTATAGTTAAGATTCATTAATCTTTAGGGTTCAACCGTGTAACCATGATTTTTAGGGAAAATAATCATAGGGAGTTTAAAAAAATGTTAATCAGGGTTAAAAATAAAATAAAAAGCAGCTGGAATGCTAAGTGAGTGGGCCAGACGTTTTTGGTCTGCGAGGGCCGGACCAAATCTGATCCTGGTGAAAATCAAACAAAGGGTTCAAAATCATAGACCCCACCACTTGTGTTGTCGTACTAAGATAGTGACAAGCCACCAAACACACGGAGTGGTCCCCAATTACTAATTGCGTACCCCCATGATTTCACTCGCACCCTCTTCACTACTTCCTCGGTTCTCATCCTCATATTTTTGACGGTCGCACTCTCCTCACTACTTCCTTGCAACGAGTGGATATAGTTTTTCATGTTCAATTCCTAAGTGGGCCTACAGCCTTCTCAGAGATCCGATCACAGTCAAATGCGATTGAACTCACTCCCATAAAGCAACAAGTCTCTTCTTTTTTTAACTCTAATTAATTATGGTTAAAATTCATTAAAGTTGAGGTTTTTTTTTTTTTTTTTTGTATGTGGCACACTGTTAGGTCGCAACCCTGGTTAGCAAGTCAGTATCTATTCTAAGTAGGGTTGCACAAAGCTCGATTGGCCTGTTGGTGCGGCTCGGCTCGACCTGATTCGGCCCGAAACTTTTGGCTTGAACAAGCCAAATCAAGCCTAAAAAAAAGCCTGAAAACTAATTCAAGCCAAACTCAAGCCCACCCCTGTGCGGCTCGGCCCGGCTTGAAGCCCGGCTCGATTGAAGTTCGGCCCGCCCTGAACTCAGCTCGGCTCAAATATTATTAAAAAAAAATTATATATATATTATTTATATATATCATTATTATATATATAAATAATATAAAATTTTATTATTTAAAAAAAAAAGATTCAAGCCGAGCTTGAGCCAAGCCAAGCCCGACTTGAGCTTGAATCAATCCAGGCCGAGTCGGGCTTCAAGCCAAGTTTTTTTTTTTCGGGCCGAGCTTCGGGCCGCACAATCGGTCATGATTTCGGGCCGAACCGGGCTTCGGGCCTCGATCAAACTAATTCAAGCCGAGTCGGGCCTGGCCAAGCCCGGCCCGAATACAGCCCTAATTCTAAGTTGAAGGCGGGTGGAGAGTGTAGCCCACTCTCACCCTCTCAGGAATAGAACCCGGACCTCCTTCCTAAGGAAATGATACACTTACCACTGGGCTATTCCCAGGGTGTAAACTTGAGGTTCAATAATATAATTTTGATTTTAGAAAAAAATATATATAATTCTAGTTAAGAATTTTTAACTCTTAGAATTAATAATTTTTTTCTAAAAACATATATTATTTGGTAAGGGTTAGTGCTGGCTAACATCCGGAGTTTATTCCCTATTTACTTATCTTGGTATGGGTAAGAAAATTTTGAATGGATACGGATACCAAAAAGAGACTAGTCCTTGCCTCGAACTCGAACGCTTTGGGATGCCATCCGTTATTGTTGACTTGTGAGTGTAATTTAACTAGGGCGTGAGTTCAATCGCGATTGATGTGATATAATCTTTCTCGGATTACAAAATTACAAACATAATCTCCGCTAAGCGATTCCCTATATAAGCGACAAAGGCTATTAGTAGTTATAACTGTCAACTGTCATTTAAAAATAGAAAGCCCCTCACGTCCATTCCAAAGATTGCTTTGTCTCTATGTTCCACGTCACTTCCCACTTTATAGTTTCTGATAAATATCTTGAAGTACTATTATAAAATGGAAACAAAATATCTGAAACAATCAAATACTCGCCGATTTACATCACATTTATTATAAAATGGAAACAAAATATCTCAAACAATCAAATACTCGCCGCCGATTTACATCTCATTTATTATATAAAATGGAAACAAAATATCTGAAACAATCAAATACTCGCGGATTTACATGTCATTTTTCCTGGTTACTGATCAGCATCTGGCTCTCAACGTCTATCTTGGGTGTTCGGCAGCGCCTCCAAGTTAGCTCGGAGTTAAATTTATATAAAGGAATGCTAGCCCTACTCTCCGTCAACTCATACTCTCACTCTCTATCGGTCACTTATCCATTTTGTTATGAAAAAGTGTGGCTCATGGATAATGAAAGTAGAGGTTGACCAAGAGTAGGATTAGCACTCCTCATTTATATATAAAGTACAAATTAAAATAGCTCCTCCCTTGGTTCCGATGTTTTAATTTTGGATGGAGCTACCCCAATTTTATTTTTCTATGACAACACCCCATATTTATTGTAACACCCAGAATAGAATAGAAGAAAATTATAATAATACCCTATTCTTCTTCTTATCATTTACAAGTAACATCACCTTCTTCTTCTTCTAACAGAATTGATGAAATATTTCAACTTTCAAAAGTTCGTAAAGCCTATAGGATTTTTCCTATATGTAGATCAGGCGATTAAGATTTTAAAGTCTCTAGTGATGATGATATTTTGAAAATCTGCCAAGTGTATAAATGATATCATTCGCCGATATCACGTGATAATGAAACACTGGATGCTCGAAATTTACAGGTGAATTCTAAACGGTAGATTGTGTAACATCATGACATGTATTTGGCGTATTGTTTGCCGCCATGCAATTTGTGCGCTTCCACATATGCTCCCATGAGAAATTATAAATGGAAAGGTCATATCCCCAAATTTAATTTTTTGTTTGAAATGTTATAAAATAAGCTTTTTTCTGCAAATAATTCTTTACTATTGCTTTATATTTGAGGGGAAACTATTTCTACAATGTTTTCCTTTCAAACACACAAAGCCTTGTAGGAATTTACTCTAATAATTGTATATAGTAAATTGTTTAGAATTTTTTTTTAATAAAAGATCAATTAGACCAATGCTTGAAAATCATTAAACATGCTAATTTTTGTTTCACAAAATCATTTATACGGCCATTTGACATTGTCTATGTGGACCCGTCTTCAAACTAGTGCTTAAGACTAGGGTTTTCAAAGGGCGGGGTCTATGTCTTATCAGACCTGGCTAGGGTTGTCAATGGATCGGATCAGGATCTGATCTGATTAGCCGGACTTTGGACCCTATATGTGATCCGTCGGATCGGATCAGTGGAATCCAATTATAGTCAGATCTGATCCTAATTTAGGGTGATCCAATCCAATTATAATAACTTTTTTTAATGATTTTAAATATATTAAATATATTTTTTTATGCATAAAGTGTTAATTTAAAACAAATTAACATTAATTAGAGTTAATTAAGATATTATTAGATTTTTTTAAAATTAAAATAGAGTTATTTAAAAAAATAACTTTAATCAGATCAGATCGGATTCGGATCTTACAAACATATTTGGATTTGGTTTCGGATCGATTAATTCATGATCCGACGGATCTCGGATCGGATTTGGATATGTCGGATTCTTAATCGGATCGGACTCGGATCTAGACAGATCCAATCCGAATCCAACCCGTTGACAATCCTAAACCTGGCCCTCACCTACAAGTGACGTAACCCTCACCCATGGCCATGTTAGGATACTTTGGGAAATACGCAAAAGCAATCCATATGAAAATGACCTTTGTAAGTATTTGTATATTTTCTAAAATACTCTTAGTGTGGGTCACATGCCCGATTGGGAATAGCCTAAATTGGTTTGTTAAGTCAGACCATTTGCGCCCAAGACCAATAAGAAAGAACAAATGAGTCAAATTTGTGGATGCAAGTTGTGGTCAGTTTTCGCTTGCTTTCATCACTACCTACAATAGTAAGTAAAAGTAGAAAATTATGAAGAATTTGTCACGAGCGTTTTTATTGATATTCCCACAATTATTGTAATAGCGCACTATCACAAGATCCGTGTGCGCACTTGCACATACTAAGGAAACCCATCATATATTTTGTCCGCTAAATGGCCACAGCCACCAATATATATTATAATCGCCGAGCATTTCGTTCCTCGCTTAACCTACATATCCATTACGTCACTAACTACCCTTCAAACAAATAGTTTGAACTCTGGTTAAATTCTTTTAACTCCTGTAGTTATATATACATATATATATATATATATATATATATATTTTTTTTTTCTAAAACTAATTGGTGAACACTAGGAGAGTGTGAGTGAAATTTAACTTTAAAGTTTAAAAAAAGGGGGGGTTAATGGGGACACGTGGCAGAAAAGGTGGTGAAGACGGCTTCCTTGGCTCCTCGCTGAAGGAGGTGATTATTTTCCGTAAGAGATAAGGCTTCCCTAGTCATTCCGACAGTCGTACTTGCCACGTCATACGAAACAACACGTGTCGAACGAAAGCCAATCACAAGTAAGCTGAACAGCTGGTGGACAATTCAGCCCAATTTAGATATTTTCCGCAATGAGAAGAGCGGGCTCCCCAGCCTGGCATCTCTTTGCTTCGGTGTTTCCGAGCCAACCCCAAAAAATTAAGCACGCGCATTCTTCCATACCCATTTATAAAACAAACCCTCTCTTTTCTTACCAAATCCAGGCCAGGAAAACCTAAGCCACAAAGCCGCCCTCACTCTCTCTCTCTCTAAAACACACAAATCAATGGACGTTTTCACTGACCACTCTAACACAAACCCATGGTCAGATTTCCGGTCACTCGATTTGCCGGAGACTTCTCCGACATCAGATGCTAGCACCGCTCTAGCCAACTTCTCCGACGAAGAGGTCTTGCTTGCTTCAAGTACTCCCAAAAAGCGAGCCGGCCGGAAAAAGTTCAGGGAGACTCGACACCCAGTCTATAGGGGTATCAGACGGAGGAACTGCAACAAATGGGTGTGTGAAGTTCGGGAGCCGAACAAGAAATCGCGTATATGGCTCGGGACCTTTCCTACGGCTGAAATGGCGGCGAGAGCACACGATGTTGCTGCAATAGCGCTCAGGGGCAGATCCGCGTGTCTTAATTTTGCGGACTCGGCGTGGCGTTTGCCGGTGCCGGTTTCGGCGGATGCTAAAGATATTCAGAAGGCGGCGGCTGAGGCAGCCGAAGCGTTTCGGCCTTCGGAGTGCAGTGGGGTATCTAGTGACGAAGTAAGGCAAGAAAATGAGATCCTACCAGCAGAGGCCGATGGGGTTTCTTCCAGTGCGACGCCGGACCAGGACAATGCGTACTATTCGGACGAGGATGCTGCGTTTGGGATGCCGGGATTGCTTGCAAACATGGCAGAGGGGTTGTTACTCTCTCCTCCTCCTTCTATAGGAGATAGGTGCAATTGGGATGACGTGGAAAATGAGGCTGACGTGTCATTATGGAGTTACTAGATTTTTTGACTTCTGACTATTATTATAGGCTGTATTTGATGTTTGTTTCCATACCCCCTTCCGTTTTTGTTTTTATTTTGTTTTTTTTTTATGGTATGGATATAGAAATGTACATGAGTTTTGAGTTTTGAAATATACAAGAAAATCAGAATATGGTTGTATAGTATATCTGATGTAGCACACCTGTATTCAAACTTCAATATGTTGAGCTTAACAACCGTAGGATATGATGACCATTTAATCTATATCAGGATCCAGTGCAGAACACTTGTACTTGAAATTCTGTATAATCAACTAATGCAGACTAAACTGTTCCATGAAAGAGAGAAGCTAGCTTGGTTGGGTTCTTCCCCCTATGATAAAACATTAAAACCTAATAGAGTGATAATTACAGAAACACCCCTGCAGAGCTGATTATGCTCAAGGGAAACATGATTCTAGGCTAGAAACAAAATGACTTTACATATTAATTCTAAGGCTTCTTCCCTTAAAATTACATGGAGGGAAGAAGGAACAGTGGTAAGCAAAGTGAGAATGGAAAACCACTGCTCCTAGTCAAACAAAAGGCGACGGCGAACAGACTTGGGTAAATTCGGACTCAACTTCTTTTTCCTCCCATTCGAAATGCCTTCTGCGTGATTGTCGGAATTCTTGGCCAAATCTTCTTCCTGCTTTGGCTGAATCAGTACTTTGGTTGAACGGTAGAATTCCGTAATACTGAGCTGGGTGCCTCTTGATTTTGGCGATGCTGACTTGTGGGTTGTGTCAGATCCCAAGCTGGATTTCTTTCTTCTTGATTTTGATTCTTTCATTTCCTACAGAGTTTTCACAGAAAGAACAATCACGACTATGAACACAGAGCCCTAAATGCTGCCAATTTATACGAAATAACAATAATAACAATGAATTGACTACTAATACAACAGATGATCTTTATTGATTCTTCCTCCAATACACTCAACCAGGATGAAGGGAGCACAATTTTCAGAGAAATGATCTCCAAAACACGTGGCTCCTGGAATATGCTCCACATCTTCAGTGACCTTTGGACTGCATACATGGCACATGTACTCACTTGTCTGGACCATTGGAACTTAATTCCCTTAAACTGCTGGGAATTGCGAAAACAATTTAGGGAATTAAGCAGTAAAATAAGCCCACCCCTCTCTTATTAGATGTTGTAAATTGTGAGGTACATAATTTGAACAAAACTGTGAACCAGTTAATTACTTTTCAGACTGCTAGTGCTGGACCCCTCCAAGGACAAGCTACAACTGCAAACTTTTTTTTTTTTTTTTATCACTAGCTACAGCCGAAAACTTACTGGGATGACAACCCATTAGAGCTGTCAACCGATATGGATAATATCCGTATGTGATTCGTATCCGAATCCGTTAATTCAGATAATTATCCGAATAGGTATCCGACATAATGAATTTAAATATGACCTTTACTATCCGTTTATAATCGGATCAAATTCGGATTCTGGTATATCCAATTCAATAAACATCCGACCGAATACAATATATATATATATATATATATATATATGTTCACATATGAGATAAAACATATATGTTCACATATGCTTGTAGACGTAGGATCTGGAGATCCAATGTCTATCATCACACAACTTCCTATATGAGAAGATATTTTAGGAAATGAGATTATTTTTTAAAACCATCTCCTCCTTTAAGGGAGACAGTTTCTCTCTCCCTCTCCTCTCTCTTACGTGATTTGTGCTACCATTCTTAACATTTTTAATGCCAACGAAATCGCCACATGTCCGTCTTCTCCTTTTGGGGAGAGAGTTTCTCTCTTACATGATTTGTGCTACCATTCTTGACATTTTTAATGCCTATGAAATCACCACATGTATGTCTCCCAAAGATTAAAAATACGGTTTCGGAGGATGTATCGGTCTCAACCGAAACCTGTACGATAACTTTTTTTTTTTTTACATATGAAAATCAAATTAAATTTTAAAAAAATCATATGAGTTATAGGAACCAAATTTACTAAATATAAAATCATGGGAAGCGGCTCAAAGATAAAATAACAAACAAAATTACAATTGGAAAATGAATGAAAACATAAATAACTAAAAAAAATATGTATCGGCCGTTTCATATCAGTATAAATATCGTAAGGTGGGGCTACCAAAACTTATACGTATCGTCCTTTTCGGCGATTTTTATTTCCATGCTGTCTCCTCCTTTTGGGGAGATAGTCTTTCTTTCTCTCTCTCTCTCGATTTGTGCTACCATACTTAACATTTAAATGCTATGAAATTGCTATGCGTCCCTTTTGACACCCCTTAACCGTGGTTAACATTCATCCACCCCTAGGTTTCACTCACCTATCCTTGGTTTTTTTTTTAAGTAGTAAAGTTTTTTAACCCTAGTTAAAATTCACTAACTCCTAGGGTTATTTTAATATTTTTTTCTAAAAACCAAGGATAGGTGGGTGAACCCTAGGGCAGGGTGAATCTTAACCACAGTTAAGGGGTGTCAAAAGGGACACGTGACAATCTCATAAGCATTAAAAAAGGGACACGTGACGATCTCATGAGCATTAAAAAAGGGACACTTGACGATCTCATGAGCATTAAAAATGTCAAGAATGGTAAGAGAGAGAGAAACCGTCTCCCCAAAAGGAGGAGACGGTTTTAAAAATAAGCTCATTTCCTAAAATATCCTCACATAGGAAGTTGTGTGATGATAGTCATTGGATTTCCGGATCCATATATGTTTTATCTCATATGTCTCTCAATCCCTTCTATATATATATTATAAGTTCATAAGACTAGAATATCCTCATTCATAAGTAAACATAATTCTACGACATATTAAATTTTTGTTTTTAATACAAATAAGGATAAAATAGTAATTTATCATTTTTTTAATAGAAATTGTATTATTTGCCTCCTCATATTTTATTTTAAAAAAAAATTTACTAGATTAATTGAATAATATCTTAATCTGAATTTTTTTTTTTTGAAGTTGAATACAGATACTCTATTTCACTATCTAATGAATATTAAATCGGATTTGGATAGTTGGATAGAGTAATTGGATCAAATTCGGATAGTCCACTATCCATTTCAAATCTGCTCAGTCTACAGCCCTACAACCCATACAGTCGGATTTAGGGATGGCTTAAGTACCAGGAGCTTTATAGCAACTACAGACTAAAGGTACTGCAAAATGTGTCTCCTATTGCTGAAGAACAACTACAAGTTCAGGGTGAGCCTTTTTCAATCTTGTCCCAAGAATCAAGTGTATTCCAAAATCCACCAAAATGTCAAATCGACACCAAAGGGAAGGGAATAAGAAGACTCATACAGAGTTCTAATTTTTTTTCTTACCTTTAACAAATACAAACCCACATATTATAGAAATATGCCATTCATAATAAATAGTAATTGCTATTTTAGAAAAGGAGGCCACCCAACAATTAATTTTACTAATTAGATATATATATATATATATATATATATATATATTCTTTGTAGGCATCAGCAATGGTGAGAAACAATCTAAAATTACCAGATACAGCCAAGGTTATTGTATTCTATCTTCTTAGTTATATTTATAGGTTCTAGTTAGATGGATAAACAACCCATGCATTGCCAAGTTAAGACCGAAATGCTGGACCAGACATATTATTCCAAAACAAAAGGTTCCCAAACTATGGTTCCAAGTGTATGTTTAGTCAGAATAAGATAGAGTAGGACAAAATTAAAATAGAAATGACCAGTTCTGCATATAGAATTAGAAGTTATTAGGTCCAAAATCCTCAGCCCACAGTCCCTAAAGGCTAAAATCTCATAACCAATACAAATAGTAGATGAATAAGAAGAATTATGTACCTTTTCCTGCAAAAAACTGCTAACTTTTTCAGGGAATGCAGCCTGCACGAGCTCCATATTCTCATCAGTCAACAGAAACCAGCAACCGTCATCAACATGAATCTGGGGAACATCAGGCTCATCCAACAAATCGATAGATTCACTCACTTCCATTAACCCTCCTTGCTGTAAATCAGACTCTTCAGTTGGGATTGTATGGATTACACTGTTCATAGCAGGGGCAGCTTTCTTCCAACTGACCACGTAAAGTTGATGGCCAAATCTGACCTTCACACGCTGAATAGAATTGAATTCATATTGTCCATACAACAAACGTTCTGTTGTACTCGAAGCCATCTCTCTCAAGAAAATGGTGGACAACATTGGAAGCATCCTCTGCCGTACGTAAGACGGTTCCCAGCGCTGATGGAAAGATAAGAAATCAACCAGGGGCTCAATCTTGGGGTTTTCCCATGATAGACAAGGGCCATCATTTTCTGCAGAACAAGCAGAGGTCACTTCAGTGATTGGCTGATAAATGATCTAGAAATGTATATACAGTATTGCTGCTATTGCACAGTGAAAAATAAGGCTCAACAAGAGAGATACATCATGAATGGTCAAATGAAAAAATCAAACTAAGAACTTAACACTACTGTTTTACGTGTACCTCGGAATACTATATGGAAAAAATAACCCAACCTCCTGAGAAAAATCTAAACGAATATATCCATCATCATGGTTTAAAATATCTATACCAGTATGCATATTGGTAAGTCAAAATTAGGAAACATGTCATGAAGACGTATCGATTCCCACAAAACGCTATAAAAAAATTCAACAAATGCTGGGAAACCCATGAAAATTCAAAGTTGAACTAATTTCAATGCAAAGATGATCTAAAAACATGATAGATAAGGTCTCATTTTAACTATTTATATGAGTTACCACTATGCAGTCCTGCAAATTCACTATGTGTAATCATAGTTACCAAGTACGGGTACGAGTATAATATGGCAATGAGCTGTTCAGGAAGTACGGTGTTATCTAGCAAAGTATGGGAATTGTTTTAAATAAAAGTTAATAATTATGAATGAATAGGAATCATGATACTAACTACTAACAATCATTTAATACGGAATATGCATTTAGCACGACAAAAGTATGGCAAAAATAAGCGTATTATACGCGTTTAATACATAATTCTCTTATGAAACAGGTATTATACGATAATACATGTATAATACATAATATGGCAAAAGTACCCATTTTAAACGGCGATCCCCCTAAAAGTATATGCATATTATAGGGTATAATACGTGAATTTGGTAACTATGTGCGTAATATGTATAAAGATACATAGATAACATAAATTAAAACTAATACAAGCGTAGTTCATTTACAAAACAAGCAGTTCTAGGCAAACACAACAATATTTAAGATTACTATAGCATTAACAAAAGTGAACTCAAAAGTAGGCATGTATTAATTTTGGTAAAAAAATTAAAAAAGGTAAGATCAAATCTCCTTGATGAAGGTCATTGATCTAAGGAAATGGCCACAAATCAATAGATCTAATGATCTAGTGGCATTTTTTAACCTATTTCAAGGGATTTAATAACACTTTAAATTTTGAAAATAAAGAGTGCGGAGCATACCTAGATGAATAGTAGAATATTCGCCTTTGATTCAATCTTCGGGAAATTAAATACATATTAAATTATTTGTTGAAGACTCACATGTCGTTTTGGGGCTAGAATGCAAGGTTAACAGGGGAGGGAGCAGAGGAAGTAAAATAGGATTAATAAAACTCAAAATGGGGGTTTTTAATCCCAATTTCTATACCTAGTGATAGGTATTGTAACATATCGGTACCGATACTATGAGTCTATGATACAAACCGATATGTTGTGTTTTTGGTAATACATAATGGTTTCATTTCGAAAACCTCAAACAAGGGTATGCATATTGATACAGTGTAAAACCTCAAACAAGGGTATGCATATTGATACAGTGCCCAGGCCGATTTGGGACTAGAACACAAGATTTGGAGGGGAGGAGCAATGTGGAAGAAAATAAGTTTTATAAAGCTCAAAATGGGGGTTTTTATTCTTGGTTTCGACTTTCGATAAACTCCAATATGTCTCGTAACGTATCGGTACCGATACAACAAAAATAGTATGATAATTAACGATATGTTGTATTTTTTGCAATACATAAGGGTTTCATTTCGAAAACCTCAGAAAATGAATATACGTATTGAACGATACATATTGATACAGTGAAATTTTTTTATGATCAGCATTACACAAGGGTTTCGTTTCAAAAACCTCAAAAAAGGATACATATCAATGGATAAATACAGTGGAAACTTTGAACCAAGATCATGATTCAAGTATGTTTTTGTTTGACTTATGTCGCGGACCATTAGGTTTGAAACTACGTCCACACAAAGCATCTTCATGAAGCCAAGCTGATAATCTGCTAGCAGTTCTTTAAAGATGTGATATATGACACTCCTTAGGAGCATTGAGGATGATGCTCCCCTCCTATTATTTTACTTCACAATTTAACGCTCTCATTTTTATTGAGTCTCAGGGGGGGAAAAAGTCCAACCTCCTGAAAAAAGCTAAAGGAATATATCAATAACACCAATGATCATGATTCAAGGATGTTTCTGTTTGACTTATGTTACATGTCATTAAGCTTGAATTTTGAAACAGTGTCCATACAAAGCATACTCATGGAGCTGATCTGATAATCTGATGGCAGTTCTTTAAAGATGTGATACTGGCAATCCCAAAGAGAATTGCGGATGATGATCCCGTTCACACATCATGTCACCCAATTACAGCTAACAACTTGATAAATGAGAAGGGCATGATAACTGTCAGGCGAAAGTCTAGGCATCCTTAAAAGTATCCAGTTACTCAAAATCTGGACCAATGAGTACATATAACATGCTACCCATATAGAGAGTAGGGTCCAACATCCGTTCCTTTTTTTAGGAGGGGGGGAGGAAACCAGGAAACCGCTAACTAAAATTGTGCAGATTAAAACCATTTCAATTCATGAAGTAGAAAACCCTATCTAGTCTATCTATGTATAGTGAATTTAATCCATTTATTAAAAGATTCAAGTTAATATCCTCTTTAAAACATATGATCAGAAATCTGGTAAGTACTTAAAGCACAAGATTGGTGATTCAAATCAGAGACATACCAATGAAATTCCCATGGTTGTCGCTTAAGTACATTTCAATGATCTCATTGTTTGGGAAATTCTGCTCCATGGCAATCTTTTTGCAAACTTTGATTTGCCAATTCTCATGTTTCTTCTGTTCCTTATTTTTCCGAGCCTGCCATTCAAACCCTATAAGATGCTTTTAGTTAAAGATAAGAGATGAGTAGCTGAAAGACTGCAATGTGCACTGAAATGTTGAAATATACAAGTAATCATACTAACATCTAGTACACAATAAATAAATGGTAATATCAAAGTACAGATGTACCATATCACAGGTGAAGCATTCACATTTGAACCCCACCAGCTTTTGCATGCAACCCCCATTATAACTAACATCGCAATACTGGCAAGCAAGCTTAAGATGAGCTCTCTTGCTGCCTGGATGCCCACAAAACGAACAATGAGGAGATTTTGTCCTTCGCGAGCTTTCATCTGAACTAGGTAAGGGGGAATCACCTAAAGATTTAATACCACCCTGAAACAATGGTATATTCCCTTTGCCTACTTCATGTAACCTGCATAATGTATAGGGTTGTTGACATGGTAACAATTGAAACTATAAAGCTGAGCATCTTGTAAATGAACATAAAACAAATGCTATATCAAATAGATTTAAGAATCAAACCTATTCAAAACCTCATCTTCAGTATACATTCGGACAAAGCGAAGAGCTGTATCGAGCCCAATCCCTGGCACCCCATTTAAATCATGGTCGTTCCCAACCAAAAGAGAGATGGCCACCAAGTGTTTCCTCTTCAACCCAAGTCCAGCTTCGATATCCGATATGTGGTAGCATTCAAATGGTTCCTGCATTAAATGTAATGCTCATGCTTGCCAGGGAGGGAGGTAAAACACAAATTGATAACATATTCAATATGTACATCATCTTCCTAACATAAACGGGAAAGAGTGAAAAAATAAACTTTTGTGAAACAAACCATAGACAATGGAGAGATGGGCTTGAAGGAAACAAAAGACAACAAAGAATCACAAACGCAATGTCACTGGAAATAAGAGGTACGATCTATGTTACAAAGTTCAAACATGCGAGTGAAACAGGAGATAATGATGTGATAAGTTTTTAGTATAAACAACTTTTTTAAAAACTTTGTTTAGCCTTTTGCTGAAGTATCTTCATAATTCTTTTTTATCATTATAGTCTTGTCTATCTACTCCATGGTTAAAAAACTCAGTGAAACCGTTACGTAACGGTTTCAGTGGCCTCCCATACCCGATACCGTACATTTACCTGTTTATTCTGAAACAAATGCGTAACGCCCGAAACCGTTACGTAACGGTATCAGGGCGTAGGACTTGTCCTCGATTTGGGTTTTTTAAAAAAAACCAGAATAGTTAACTCGTAAAGAACAGACTGAATCTCTCCTCCGACACCCAGCTACAAGCCTACAACATATAGAGTACAGATAATACAGAATACTCATCTGGACTGGATTCTGTGTATGTTTCAACTTTCAACCCTCGACCCATCTAATTTCATTATTTCTATATTTTGAGCTTCATATTGGTTTTAGAAGTATCTTCTTACTCATTTATTGCATGTTTTTCATTTTTTTTCTTCATTTATTGGGATTTTTTGGATTTTTTTTAAACAAAAAAAGAAAAGAAAAAATAACGACTGAAACTGTTACGTAACGGCTTTACGTAACAGTTTCGGCCGTGTCTGTTACGGTGTCCAAAACTCTTTTTTTAAGCTTTGATCTACTCAGAAGCAATTATCTGACTTTAACCTTGTACTGGTGTGTACAGTTTATTAGTCGGGGTTGTGTGTCCCTGAGACTCAGAAGCAATTATCTGACTTTAACCTTGTACTGGTGTGTACAGTTTATTAGTCGGGGTTGTGTGTCCCTGAGAATAACACCAATCAAAAAAAGACCTTATTTAAAGTAATCTGGACAAGGACCAAGCGTGCAGCCATCATAAAAACGCGTGACCCAGCAATCAGTATCTCTCGCACATTTTAACAGACCGTAAATCATGTCATCAGTTTTTAACACTCTACTTCCTAGCAAGATTTTTTCCTTTGACACTTTCCCCTTGCAAGTTTGTCGTCATCATCATGAATGCCTTATCCCAGCTATAGTCGGAGTCAGTAGCACAAATCTTGTTATGCAGTTCACATGTTCGGATAAACCGTGTTCTCAAATCTTTTCTCACCATCTCCATCTAGGCATAGTGACAAAGTCGGGATTCGGGAATAATTCAGCAAGTGTCAAGTACAGAAAAATTTAGAAAAATCCGAGAAATATTCGGGAACAATTCAAAAAAATTAATTATTATAAAAAGATATCTAACAATTTAATTAGATAATATACAAAATACGCAGTTTACTTTGTCTAACTAAATGAATTATTGTGAAATTGGCGAATAAATCGAGAATAACTCATGAAATTCAGGAATAATTCACAAAATCCGTGAATAATTCGACAAACCTAAAATTCGTGAATAATTGGAAGAATAATTCGGCACAACTAAAATTCGCGAATTTTTAAAAAATTCGGAGAATTTTGTTATTATGCATTTAGGTCCTCTTCAACCTTCCCCTCGCCCTTTTAAATCCTTCAAGTTGCAACAATTTGCTCCTCACCAATGTTGTCATTGGTCTTTGTGGATCAAGTCCAAATAATCTCAACTAACTCTCATTTATTTTATCACCTATTGGTCTTCGTTTTTCCTCTCATCCATCTCAAAATCCTTATCTTGGTTACACTCATTTTAGTAATCTATGTTTCTAGTTAGTTTCACTTAGTTAAAATCTGTTTTGAGGTTAATTTCAACTTAGTTAAAATCAGTTTTTTTTAACTAGTATTAAATATGTTTTTAAGATATTTGTTAAAAATCTAATTCCATTTAGTATTATCTTGAGACATAGGTTAGTTAGAAATTTTGATTTTCAAAGTTAAAAGTAGGCTAGTTTAAAATCTATTTTTTAGAATTAGTTATGTAAGTTAAACTTTAATCTTAGGATAGTTAATTCAGTCGTAGGTTAGTCCTGGAATTAATCATAGTTTAGACTTTAAGTTAGTCTACTTTAGTTTAGTCTTGGGTAGCCCTTAAGTTAGTCCTAGGTTAGTCCCTAGCTAGTCTAGGGTTGTTCTAAAGTTAGTTGTAGGTTAACCTCTTAGTTAGTCTTAGGTTAGATCTCAACCTGTTTAAAAATCTGATTTTGGAGAATTTTAGATTAGTATGAATGTTTTTTTTTTTTTTTTT
Organism: Tetracentron sinense; assembly: GCA_015143295.1. NCBI lineage: Eukaryota > Viridiplantae > Streptophyta > Magnoliopsida > Trochodendrales > Trochodendraceae > Tetracentron > Tetracentron sinense. The sequence goes on along the minus strand of CM026572.1, from coordinate 25,549,400 downwards.
GTTATTAGTTCTAACTTATTCTAAATCATTTGTGGTTAGTTTTTCTAGGTTATTCTTAACTTAGATAAAAACCAGCGAGTTCTCATAGGTTCACAACATAGTCGTAAGGTGATTCTTAGGTTAGTTAGTTGAACCCAATTCCTCTTTTAGGCTAGCCTTAGTTAATTAAACTCTCTCTAGGACAATCCTTAGGAAAAAAAAATCATAGTTAGTTTAGGCCCGTTGCTCCGCAACGAGCCTAAACTACTATTCAAAAAATCCAAAAAAAAAAGAAAAACAATCAAAATACAAAAACAATACAAAATCAAAAGGACCAAAACATACTTGCTTGCTTTCTTAAATGTGGTTAGGCCCCTTAATCACAGTTAATACCCTTCTAACTGCGGTTAGACCCTACTTTGCACTTGACCAACTCGATCAGTCAAACCCTAGCCTCCGGGCTAGACCCTCGACCACCCTTGCACACACACACCCCTTAGCCTTGGCACGGGCTCACGTGCCAGAACTACGCTCGGTCTGATCTCACCCGGTGAGTACATAGGCAACCCTACTACTCGGGTTCGACCTTAGCTATTTAGCTTTTTCATTTTTTTAGATTAATATTTGATTAAATACTTAGGCATTTTAATTAAATTTTGAGATTAAATTTGGCTTAAATTTAGGGAGTAGGTAACCATTGTAAAATGGGGGTTCTGGGGTGCCTAACACCTTCCCCGGGGCTTAATCAAACCGCTTACCCTAACTCTGATTAGACCATTTGCCTTATCCAACCATCCGGGACCTATCCCTAAGAATGAATAGGTGGCGACTCTCAGTCAAACCATAAAATGTGAAAGTGGGTGAAAATTCTCATGCTCACAAAATGCTAGCCCAAAAGGAACACTTTCCGATTCTCACCGTGGCAGCAATATATTTTGCTACTTTTACCTCTTACATTTTTAACCCGATGAAACCATAACTTTCTATTTTATAGTTGTTTTTTTTTAACTTGTTGAAGGGATAACAACGACAAATGTCGCTAGCACAGTGAAACTTTATAAGCGTGCGTCTTGAGCTAACACTCCTCATATTGAATCCTTGATCCAGCAAGATTGACTATTGATCACATTCTTTTGATATAAACAAAACACTGTTGCTTCTTTTTCATTGTACTATCCAAGTATATTAGTCAACAACAAAATCTTATTCCTAGGCTATGATGCTAAGATGGATGAGCGAAGAAAAAGCTAAAATGAAATAAGATCAGATATGGGCGCATTCCTTATGCAGAACGTGGGACTAATCTGAGTCTTTAAGGTTCAGGATATCCATATTTATCAAAAAAAATATGATTGACTACAACTAATGTTCAATTGCTTTCTTTTGATATACTCAAAACAACGCAATTTTTTTTTCCAATGTATTATCCAAGTGTTTTGGGGTTGCCAACACAATCTTGTTCAGAGACTACAATACTGAGATGGATTAGTGTTCAAGAAAAAGTCAAAACTGACTATTGAGATAAATTGCATTCTTATTTTTATACAACTCAAAATTGTGTAACTTCTTTTTCAATGTATTATCCTAGCATTTTGGGGTTAGCAAAAAAAGTAATGTTCCCAAACTAGAATGCTGAGATGGATGAGTAGAAAAGCTTAAAAATATAAGATCAATTAAGCCATCAAAGCCTTTGCTTTAGGCCCCATTAAAAAAAAAAAAAAAATTTAATATTAAAAAGGCCCCATTTAGAATATTAAAAAGAATAAAGGCCCATTTAGAATATTAAAAAGGCCCCATTTATAGTTAAATTTTTTTAATAATATTTTAAAAAAATTAAAAAAAACCTCATTTAGAATATTCGCTTTAGGCCTCTAAAAGGCTTAGGCCGGCCCTGCACTGGATTGTCTAGTTTCTGCATTCATTCTTACTTGTACATGCTCCAACAAAATCAACATGCAGCTGTGTGATAGTACCATCTCTTCAGCGGCTCCATGGTAACCCTGCAGAGCTATATTGTGCTAAAGAGGGAGGTTGTGACACAGACACCTTCAGCAAGAAAAAGAGTAGAAGAGAAGGGGAAGCTATCCGATGTGGATTTGGAGAGAGAATATGAATGTGGGATTTGCATGGAGCCTTGCACCAAAATGGTTTTGCACAATAGCTTCCACAGGATGTGCATCAACTGCTATCATCATTACAATCCTCATACTTCCTTCTTTTAAGCTCCGTTTGTTATGATGTAAAATAGGGGAAAACAAATGAAATTCATGAAAAATGTCAACTGTCTTATAGAAAATACACGCGAAAAATGACATTGTCCATGAAATTCTTTTGTTGTCCCCTGTTTTACATCAAAACAAATGGAGCAATAGTTACAATTTTTTTCACTATGAATATCTGGTGCTGAAAAACTGTCTTTTTCTTTATACTCATTCCCCTCTCCTTTCAAATTACAGGAACACGAAGTTGAGTCATGCCCATTTTTGCCGGGTAGCCTATAGAGAGTTAATTCAGAAGATTTGGTGATGTGGTTGACTCATAAACTGTGTTCCAAGAGGACTTGTCGCACTTCTACCTCTACCGCTATATCAACAGCCTGCCTAAAGATATCCCAAACGCCCTTTTCTTAGTTTATTATGAATACCTAATTTGATCCAAGGTAGATGAGAAGAATGGTGTACATAAAGATAAAATGTGCCCATCACATGTAAATAGATTCTGTTAAGGAAAAATCTCTTATGAGCGTTTGGATTGGATTTTATTAGCTAAAAATCAATTCTAATAAAATAGATTTTGTAAAATAAATTGTCAAATAATTATTTTTTCAAATAAGTGTTCGGGGAATACGAAGATGAGTCTATCATCTTCGTATTCCCCAAACACTATTATTTGACAATTAATTTTACAAAATCAATTTTATAAGAATTGATTTTTGACTAATAAAATCCAATCCAAATGCCACCTTAGGTTCCTTCATGGATTCTAATCTCATTTCATACTTGTGCAGAAGTGTGAATAACCATTGTAAGGCATGCCAATAAATACTATCAAAATTCTCATTTCTAAAACTTGAGATTCCATTTATGTGAAATTTTCTGAGAAAGCACATAGTGGTAATATGAGGTTGTGATGCATTTTCTTACATTAATTATATTGTGAAGCTCACCCACATTGGAATACTGACTTATTCCACAAGCTGACTTCTTGGTACTCTTTTCTCCGAATTGGCTCCCAGATACTTACTTTCAGATTGTACTTGAAATTTTAGGTTTACTTCCCTTTGACCTTCTGATAAGCTTGTAGCACGTGCCAAGCTAACTAGTGTTTCGGAAAAATAGACTTGAGACTCTCGATGCTGCAATGGTTAAGTTGAAACTTGAAAAACCAAAATGAAAATGATTACTCCATATTTATGGCTATTTATGTGTGTTCATATATGTTGCAGGCGCTCTATTTAGACAAGCTAGCGGCATTAAGAAATTAGCTAGTGTCTTAGTGCTCAACCTTCAAAGACTTTCGCTCTGCAATATAAGAATAAGGAAAATATATTTTAGTCGAGAAAATATAATCAAAAGAAAAATAATCCATATCTTTTAAGAAGGGACTTGACTAGTTTTATTGTGAAAGCAATGGTTGCTTTTGTCACTTTAGTTGGCAAGAACCTCCTGAGAAAAATCTAAACGAATATATCCATCATCATGGTTTAAAATATCTATACCAGTATGCATATTGGTAAGTCAAAATTAGGAAACATGTCATGAAGACGTATCGATTCCCACAAAACGCTATAAAAAATTCAACAAATGCTGGGAACCCATGAAAATTCAAAGTGAACTAATTTCAATGCAAAGATGATCTAAAAACATGATAGATAAGGTCTCATTTTAACTATTTATATGAGTTACCACTATGCAGTCCTGCAAATTCACTATGTGTAATCATAGTTACCAAGTACGGGTACGAGTATAATATGGCAATGAGCTGTTCAGGAAGTACGGTGTTATCCAGCAAAGTATGGGAATTGTTTTAAATAAAAGTTAATAATTATGAATGAATAGGAATCATGATACTAACTACTAACAATCATTTAATACGGAATATGCATTTAGCACGACAAAAGTATGGCAAAAATAAGCGTATTATACGCGTTTAATACATAATTCTCTTATGAAACAGGTATTATACGATAATACGTGTATAATACATAATATGGCAAAAGTACCCATTTTAAATGGCGATCCCCCTAAAAGTATATGCATATTATAGGGTATAATACGTGAATTTGGTAACTATGTGCGTAATATGTATAAATATACATAGATAACATAAATTAAAACTAATACAAGCGTAGTTCATTTACAAAACAAGCAGTTCTAGGCAAACACAACAATATTTAAGATTACTATAGCATTAACAAAAGTGAACTCAAAAGTAGGCATGTATTAATTTTGGTAAAAAAATTAAAAAAGGTAAGATCAAATCTCCTTGATGAAGGTCATTGATCTAAGGAAATGGCCACAAATCAATAGATCTAATGATCTAGTGGCATTTTTTAACCTATTTCAAGGGATTTAATAACACTTTAAATTTTGAAAATAAAGAGTGCGGAGCATACCTAGATGAATAGTAGAATATTCGCCTTTGATTCAATCTTCGGGAAATTAAATACATATTAAATTATTTGTTGAAGACTCACATGTCGTTTTGGGGCTAGAATGCAAGGTTAACAGGGGAGGGAGCAGAGGAAGTAAAATAGGATTAATAAAACTCAAAATGGGGGTTTTTAATCCCAATTTCTATACCTAGTGATAGGTATTGTAACATATCGGTACCGATACTATGAGTCTATGATACAAACCGATATGTTGTGTTTTTGGTAATACATAATGGTTTCATTTCGAAAACCTCAAACAAGGGTATGCATATTGATACAGTGTAAAACCTCAAACAAGGGTATGCATATTGATACAGTGCCCAGGCCGATTTGGGACTAGAACACAAGATTTGGAGGGGAGGAGCAATGTGGAAGAAAATAAGTTTTATAAAGCTCAAAATGGGGGTTTTTATTCTTGGTTTCGACTTTCGATAAACTCCAATATGTCTCGTAACGTATCGGTACCGATACAACAAAAACAGTATGATAATTAACGATATGTTGTATTTTTTGCAATACATAAGGGTTTCATTTCGAAAACCTCAGAAAATGAATATACGTATTGAACGATACATATTGATACCGTGAAATTTTTTTATGATCAGCATTACACAAGGGTTTCGTTTCAAAAACCTCAAAAAAGGATACATATCAATGGATAAATACAGTGGAAACTTTGAACCAAGATCATGATTCAAGTATGTTTTTGTTTGACTTATGTCGCGGACCATTAGGTTTGAAACTGTGTCCACACAAAGCATCTTCATGAAGCCAAGCTGATAATCTGCTAGCAGTTCTTTAAAGATGTGATATATGACACTCCTTAGGAGCATTGAGGATGATGCTCCCCTCCTATTATTTTACTTCACAATTTAACGCTCTCATTTTTATTGAGTCGCAGGGGGGAAAAAGTCCAACCTCCTGAAAAAAGCTAAAGGAATATATCAATAACACCAATGATCATGATTCAAGGATGTTTCTGTTTGACTTATGTTACATGTCATTAAGCTTGAATTTTGAAACAGTGTCCATACAAAGCATACTCATGGAGCTGATCTGATAATCTGATGGCAGTTCTTTAAAGATGTGATACTGGCAATCCCAAAGAGAATTGCGGATGATGATCCCCTTCACACATCATGTCACCCAATTACAGCTAACAACTTGATAAATGAGAAGGGCATGATAACTGTCAGGCGAAAGTCTAGGCATCCTTAAAAGTATCCAGTTAGTCAAAATCTGGACCAATGAGTACATATAACATGCTACCCATATAGAGAGTAGGGTCCAACATCCGTTCCTTTTTTTAGGAGGGGGGGAGGAAACCAGGAAACAGCTAACTAAAATTGTGCAGATTAAAACCATTTCAATTCATGAAGTAGAAAACCCTATCTAGTCTATATATGTATAGTGAATTTAATCCATTTATTAAAAGATTCAAGTTAATATCCCCTTTAAAACATATGATCAGAAATCTGGTAAGTACTTAAAGCACAAGATTGGTGATTCAAATCAGAGACATACCAATGAAATTCCCATGGTTGTCGCTTAAGTACATTTCAATGATCTCATTGTTTGGGAAATTCTGCTCCATGGCAATCTTTTTGCAAACTTTGATTTGCCAATTCTCATGTTTCTTCTGTTCCTTATTTTTCCGAGCCTGCCATTCAAACCCTATAAGATGCTTTTAGTTAAAGATAAGAGATGAGTAGCTGAAAGACTGCAATGTGCACTGAAATGTTGAAATATACAAGTAATCATACTAACATCTAGTACACAATAAATAAATGGTAATATCAAAGTACAGATGTACCATATCACAGGTGAAGCATTCACATTTGAACCCCACCAGCTTTTGCATGCAACCCTCATTATAACTAACATCGCAATACTGGCAAGCAAGCTTAAGATGAGCTCTCTTGCTGCCTGGATGCCCACAAAACGAACAATGAGGAGATTTTGTCCTTCGCGAGCTTTCATCTGAACTAGGTAAGGGGGAATCACCTAAAGATTTAATACCACCCTGAAACAATGGTATATTCCCTTTGCCTACTTCATGTAACCTGCATAATGTATAGGGTTGTTGACATGGTAACAATTGAAACTATAAAGCTGAGCATCTTGTAAATGAACATAAAACAAATGCTATATCAAATAGATTTAAGAATCAAACCTATTCAAAACCTCATCTTCAGTATACATTCGGACAAAGCGAAGAGCTGTATCGAGCCCAATCCCTGGCACCCCATTTAAATCATGGTCGTTCCCAACCAAAAGAGAGATGGCCACCAAGTGTTTCCTCTTCAACCCAAGTCCAGCTTCGATATCCGATATGTGGTAGCATTCAAATGGTTCCTGCATTAAATGTAATGCTCATGCTTGCCAGGGAGGGAGGTAAAAAACAAATTGATAACATATTCAATATGTACATCATCTTCCTAACATAAACGGGAAAGAGTGAAAAAATAAACTTTTGTGATACAAACCATAGACAATGGAGAGATGGGCTTGAAGGAAACAAAAGACAACAAAGAATCACAAACGCAATGTCACTGGAAATAAGAGGTACGATCTATGTTACAAAGTTCAAACATGCGAGTGAAACAGGAGTTAATGATGTGATAAGTTTTTAGTATAAACAACTTTTTTAAAAACTTTGTTTAGCCTTTTGCTGAAGTATCTTCATAATTCTTTTTTATCATTATAGTCTTGTCTATCTACACCATGGTTAAAAAACTCAGTGAAACCGTTACGTAACGGTTTCGGTGGCCTCCCATACCCGATACCGTACATTTACCTGTTTATTCTGAAACAAATGCGTAACGCCCGAAACCGTTACGTAACGGTATCCGGGCGTAGGACTTGTCCTCGATTTGGGTTTTTAAAAAAAAACCAGAATAGTTAACTCATAAAGAACAGACTGAATCTCTCCTCCGACACCCAGCTACAAGCCTACAACATATAGAGTACAGATAATACAGAATACTCATCTGGACTGGATTCTGTGTATGTTTCAACTTTCAACCCTCGACCCATCTAATTTCATTATTTCTATATTTTGAGCTTCATATTGGTTTTAGAAGTATCTTGTTACTCATTTATTGCATGTTTTTCATTTTTTTTCTTCATTTATTGGGATTTTTTGGATTTTTTTTAAACAAAAAAAGAAAAGAAAAAAGAACGACCGAAACTGTTACGTAACGGCTTTACGTAACAGTTTCGGCCGTGTCTGTTACGGTGTCCAAAACTCTTTTTTTAAGCTTTGATCTACTCAGAAGCAATTATCTGACTTTAACCTTGTACTGGTGTGTACAGTTTATTAGTCGGGGTTGTGTGTCCCTGAGACTCAGAAGCAATTATCTGACTTTAACCTTGTACTGGTGTGTACAGTTTATTAGTCGGGGTTGTGTGTCCCTGAGAATAACACCAATCAAAAAAAGACCTTATTTAAAGTAATCTGGGCAAGGACCAAGCGTGCAGCCATCATAAAAACGCGTGACCTAGCAATCAGTATCTCTCGCACATTTTAACAGACCGTAAATCATGTCATCAGTTTTTAACACTCTACTTCCTAGCAAGATTTTTTCCTTTGACACTTTCCCCTTGCAAGTTTGTCGTCATCATCATGAATGCCTTATCCCAGCTATAGTCGGAGTCAGTAGCACAAATCTTGTTATGCAGTTCACATGTTCGGATAAACCGTGTTCTCAAATCTTTTCTCACCATCTCCATCTAGGCATAGTGACAAAGTCGGGATTCGGGAATAATTCAGCAAGTGTCAAGTACAGAAAAATTTAGAAAAATCCGAGAAATATTCGGGAACAATTCAAAAAAAATTAATTATTATAAAAAGATATCTAACAATTTAATTAGATAATATACAAAATACGCAGTTTACTTTGTCTAACTAAATGAATTATTGTGAAATTGGCGAATAAATCGAGAATAACTCATGAAATTCAGGAATAATTCACAAAATCCGTGAATAATTCGACAAACCTAAAATTCGTGAATAATTGGAAGAATAATTCGGCACAACTAAAATTCGCGAATTTTTAAAAAATTCGGAGAATTTTGTTATTATGCATTTAGGTCCTCTTCAACCTTCCCCTCGCCCTTTTAAATCCTTCAAGTTGCAACAATTTGCTCCTCACCAATGTTGTCATTGGTCTTTGTGGATCAAGTCCAAATAATCTCAACTAACTCTCATTTATTTTATCACCTATTGGTCTTCGTTTTTCCTCTCATCCATCTCAAAATCCTTATCTTGGTTACACTCATTTTATAAATATGTTGCTTCTTGGTTGCCCAACATTCTAGTCTTAACGAACAGTTGGTCTTATTGTTGTCATATGAAATTTTCATTTTCATTTGATTAGAATTTGTCAGTCACATATACTCTGAAAGCACGTCTCAATAATTCTATATGCAACATCCTCCTCCAATCTCTCCCTCCTTGACGAAGGTGTTCCTATATAAGTTTGTAATTTCAATTAATTATTAAAACTTCATTTACTTTGCATGTCAATCTATATTGAAAACTTCCACACAAATTAGACATACTTCTCCAATGTATTCAAGACAATTTCTTTCCTCCAATAAACCAATGGTATAGGTCAAAGTTGCAAGGAAGCTATGTACAAGGTGGGAAGCTCGCTTCCTAGGAAGCTCGTTTCCTAGGAAGCTCGTTTCCCATGCTCGATTCTTCGAACAGACTCACTTCCTAGGAAGCTCGCTTTCATCACGTCTCATTTAGTAGTCAAAGGGAGTTGTATGTATGAAGTGATACACCAGAGTCTATAACCTAGGATGTAGACTCTAAGCAAGTATCGTCGGTTTGAGACCAAGGCACTTACGTTTCTACAAAAATCTCATGTAAGATAAAATCAAAGGTATAGTTACTCATAATAACATAATGGGAATGAGGAGCCTATATCTCATTTCTCGCTTTCTCTTTCCTAAGATTTTTTTGAGTCTCGTTTTCCACTTCTCGCTTTCACTTTGCTTCTCGCTTAGGTAACTATAGTATAGATTGATGATATTGTGTTCACTAGCGACGAGGAAGGCTAGATAAATTTAGCAGCTAAATGGTTTAGCACTGAAATGGCTTTTTTTGCTATTAGAAGGCTAGTGGAGAAGCACTCTCTCTTGGTTTCCAGATTTGGTAAGGTTTTTTATAAGGGTTAGCTTGATATAATAAATATTGATTTTAAAGGCTAGGAGGTCAAGTACACTTATTTCCCGATCAAATCAATATTGAATTCAATTACTTTCTAGGCATTGATGTGGCCACCACAAGATATGACATATTCATATCTCATAGAAACGTCTCAATGATCTCTTGGAAGAAAGTGGAAAGGCTGAAGGTCAGGCTATTGAGACATCTTTGAAGCATAGCCATTATCTCAATATTGATATCCTCTATATTGTACCAAAGGATTGTGGGAGTGCTCATCAATGTCAGTATCATGAGACCTGGTAAGCTTATGCCATGTTCATTAGGGAGGTAACATCTAGAGAGACTTCAACCCATTCGTCAACAAAGATCATCTAGCATATATGTTTCAAAGGCAAATTGGTCAAGTTCATTTCCGTGTGCGCGCTCGAGCGAGTGTGTGTATGTGCTCTAGTTTGAAAGCAGTGCTTTATTCCAACTTTGTATTTTATGTTTTATCAATTCTGTGTGCTCTAGTTTGCATTATAAAACAGTTTTATTTCCAATTTTGTATCTTCTTCTTTGTCAGTGCTTTATCCCAACTATTAAGGTCAGCAACACAAATCTTGTTCCCCCATTCTAGTTTATCTTCCTTATTTTAAAACATAATGAGGCTACTCACAAATTCTCTCGTATACACTCATTTATGGTCTTATGTTTCCTTGTTTTTTAACACATCCATCTCAACATCCTCATCTTGGCTACATTCATCTTATGAGTATGTCGGTTATGATGAGTTTAGCCAAGATGAGGAAGTAGATTTGTCCGATATGGGTAATTTAGGCTTTTTACATTTTTATCAATTATTTCTGTTTTGTGCCATGCATTAATGAATAGGTCGATTTTCATCTAAAATCAGCAAAATATAAAAGAGCAGGAGATTTCAACTGGTTCTCTCTCCAACTCTAATTCAAAGTTCTCTTCTTCTCTAATATATTATCAAATATTTGAGGTCCATGTCGCATGTTGCTGATCATTACGTACATCATATTTTAAAGTAGACAGTGTCAATATTCTGAAGCTACAATATCATTCTCCCAAACAAATTTTAGCCTATCACTTGTTATCTAGTTAGGTTAATAAACTACATTTGAAACATCATAATAATAACATCATATTTGCTCAAGAATCCTAAAACGGTGGGAATAAATTCTTCAAATACTTGCAGAGCATCATGGTCGTCAAATATATTTAAATGATTAATTTCACCTGTTAGTTTCATTTCAATACTTAAGAATGACTAAACGAGAAAAGAGACATAAAACTTATTCTTTAACATATATGTGTGTGGAGGACCAAACGATGCACATATTGCAGAAAAATCATCACAGGAAAGTCAACTCGGAGGGTATGCAGTCACAGATCTTTCTCTCTTTTTTTTCGGGGGGGAGGAGGTCTGTAGGACGTGAAAAATGATTTCGGAGCTCAGGTTGTAACTTTGTTTTTATCTAAAGGGTAAATTAAAAAAAAACTATTATAACTTGTTTATTGCGTCATTTCTATTGACAATTTTACATATCCTTCTCCTATTAGGGATGAAAACGATAGTCTTCCAGTAATTTCTATAATGTGCAATCAGTTGTTCCTACTTCTTACTAAAAGTTATACATATACATATAAAAGGTAATGCTCCATTAAAGATTGATAAAATATTAAGGGCACGCTAAAGCAGAAGTAGTTAATAGATCAAGTCGGATATGTAGAAAGAGAGTGGATCAGCCGGAACAATCAAACTTACTCTGGAGTTGGGCTGGATGTATTTTAGCACACATTTGGCCCCAAAAAGGAAAGCGTCACTGTCAGCTGTAATGCAAGCATCTACATGGCCTTCAACATTTAACTGGGCGCAAAGCGCTTCAGCCTCACTTTTTGCTTTTAGTACGGGCAGACCAAGAAGTTCAAGCAGCTCCTACAATGCCAAATATAAGTAAACAGCTAGAATAGATATTCCAAATAAATTACTAATAAAAGATCATGAAACTATATAGAATACTCTCTCTATTTTTCTCAGTAACTAATAACTATATAGGATACTCTCTTTTTTTATCGGTAACTAATAACTATATAGCATACTCTCTCGGACACTGATTAAATAAAATCCTTCCCTGTGAGATAAAAGATGATCTCCTCCGGAGATAATAATACCCTATAAAAGCACTAGAAAAAGGTGTACAAGTTCAAAAATCAACCTTGTAAGAAAACAATGGTTTACAAGACAACTACAATAACAAATGATCTTATCTTTGTTTGACGTAAGGATAAAATGTTGAAGCAATGCTAGCATCACCAGGTAAATTGGAATGTGCATCTCGTTATCAGATATGTACCATGTACAATTGCAGATAAACCACTTCTTAATATTTCAACGTTGTACAATTTGTCATGGTGAGGTAATAATACATGTTGTGTCTGCGTGTGTGACTGTATAGCTTGATAGGTCTGTTCCAGTAAGTTCGACTACATGGTCATAGAAAAATGGACGGGCGGGCATTATCATTTTTCTGTCTCAGTGAACTATATTGATTGATTAGTACTCGTGCTATTAACATTGAAATATAAGCTAAGCACCATGAAAATGGAACCCTAATTACCTGTTTCGCACTTCAATTTGCTCTACATTGTTCATAATTCAAAATTCGCACGAAGATTAACTGAAAATAACCTAATTTTGCCTCTAAATTCACTTAAATGGTTCCCAATCCATGGGGGAAATAGGGATTTATATAACTGACTATAATTGAAACATAACCATGAACAACAATCGAACAAGAACGAATATCTAAACACATACTCACCACGCACTCTCGAACACATTTCGTAAAGGCCCCATTCCTTTCCACAGAAATTCCCTCATCCGCTTTCGGCAGAGCCGATAAATCAATGCCAGATGAGCGGAAGAACCGATCGATCCTCGCCCTCGCTTTCAATGGAGACGGAATTCCGTCCACAACAAATACAGGATACGCTCCAAGCTGCAACATTTCAGATCATATTTACTGATTCAAAGCAATAAATGAAAATCAAAAACCTAGAAAAATGAGCAGAGAGAGAGAGAAATATATAAACCTTGGAGAAGAGATTAATGGTTCTGAAGAAAGTGAGTCTGAGATGGGGATTTCTTGCGTTGTTCTTCAGAGCAGTTTCGTGTTGAACGATCCAGAAAGAGAGATCGACTGCTACTTTCTTGTTTCTGAGAAAATCAAAACCTTCGTTTCGCGCGTAGGGTTTGAGTAAATCCCAGAAGTTCCCTCCAATTCCCATTTTTGTTAACGTACGCCGGGTGAGAAATTTAGGAGAATGGTCTCCTGAACTTATCTCATATCTGCTAATATACGCTGAGGAAGACAAGAAGACGAAGAAGGAAGAATAGCTTTGATGCCGTTACAGAAATTCCTTCCCAACGGCATTGAGTTTTTGAGAGAGTGGCTGGTCTTGTTATTCTGCGCCTATGAGTGAAATGTACCGTGTAAGGTTAATTAACCTAATTGAAGATTAGGAGTGGGTTCCGTACATAATCTCATTAGGAAATCTCTATGGTTATAGGGTAAACCTAATTGAAGACCATGCTCTTAGACCATTGGATTTCAGGTGGGGCCCATTTCACATGCTAGGCCCCACCTGAAATCTCGTCTCGACCCTAATGGGGTCTCAGTAGCAAAGTCCATGGTGATATAACCTAGGGCTATAAATAACCAATACCCTAATTTGCATTGAAATTGATGTGTTCATGCGAAAAAGACTTCGATTCTCTTATCGTACTTCCTTGAGAGTAGTTGTTGCTTCTAGCCTCCTTACATACAACCAAGTCAATTGGAACAACATGGGAAAGATCCGAATCTCCCTACTATTATGTATAGGGGGAGCAATTGTCCCCGGACCCCTTATATGCTTTTCCAAACCCAATGCTCCATGGACACAAAGATGTCAGCAATTTTATATTTCTATAACTGACACATTTTTAGATGTGTCCAAAAAGTATTAATTGTATGTAGCCCTTGCTACAATATCATTGTTGCTAAGTTACACCCCCCATAAACTGAATTGTAGTTTGCAAAGGGGGTCATGTCATTATATAGGTCGCGCAAAAGACAGGTGGGTCAGGGTTGGTTGGGCGTAACTCATCAATGATATTTGAATGAGAAATGTGTCAGCACCCTATTTTTACACTCTCTTTAACCTTGATTAATTAATTTAACCATGGTTAGCTTGGTCTAGCCCTAGGTCTAACCCTAGACCTAGCCCTAGTCCAAACCCTAACCTAAACCCTAGAAAAACCCCAGGCTAGAAGCTTTTGGACTCAAGGCCCATTAGCATCCAATTACAAAAACCCTCCCAAAAAAATGAAACCAAGGCTTGTTGTGGGCCCAAACATGGGCCCATAACCTTCTAGGGTCCATTAGGGTGGGACCCGCCTCAAGTTTGAATTTTAGGGCATCCAAATCCTGCTATGTTTGGTTGCCTTGAAAATAGATGAAAATATGGAAAAGAAAAGAAAATTTGGATTTTTAATACAATTTTTAGCTATGTTTTGTTTAATTTTCTTTTCTTTTCCATGTTTTTACTTATTTTCTCGGCAACCAAAAATAGGGTAAATGAAAAAACCCAACTTTGCTTTCACTCATGTATGTGGGCTAGGCCCAATAGAACAAACAAACAAAACAAAAAAAAATTCAAAAAACACCTGCTGCTATTCATCGTCTTCTCCAGGGAGACAAGCAGCAGGCGTCCTCCCCCTGGCTCCCCTGCTACCCTGCCACTTGTCCACAGTGTTCCCCATGCCTAGCATCCTCATCCTTATCCTTCCTCACTCCTTCATCTTCTATAAATCCCACGACAGCCACCGGTTTGAAGGGGGGTTGATTTTTTTGGTGCCCGTAAGCTCTCTTTTCTCCCTGTTTTTTTTCTTTCTTCTTCCCCTTAGTTTCCGGCAATAAGGGACTTCCCATTCTTCCATTATTTTGGTCCTCACCCACACATCCTTGCGGGTGTGTTTGCTAATGAGAGAGAGAGAGAGATCTTCAAAAACCTAACTCATACGGTTGAGAGCAGCAACTCCACCACCATTCTCTCCACTTCCATCTTCTTCCGTCGACGGCAATAGGGGTCCACTCACCACAGTTCCACCGACGGTCCTATTCAAATCTGCGCCGGAACTCTCCTCTTGTCCTTGATTCAAATAGCATCTCTCAATCTCCCTCCCATCTCTCCAAGTTCAGTAGCAGCAAAGGGGTTTTCCTTCACCTTCAACATCTAGCACCTCCGGCACTTGTACCGCCACATTTCCGGCAAACTGCAACTCCAGCCAGCTTCGATCTCACATGTGCAGCCACGCCTTCATCCTCACTTCTTTCCCTTGCCGGCAGCAACAGCAGCACTCACCTCGAGCTCAGTCGTCCTCGCATGGCATGACAGCCCCCTCAACGACACTACTAGATTAGAGAGAGATCCCCTCTCTCTATCTTTCTTTGGTTCGGGAAGCAAGGAAAGAGGGGTCTACTTCTCTTGTTCGGTCGGCATGGAGTCACCACAACCACAACAGCCCTCATCCCTCTCCTCTTCTCCTTTACGGTAGCCACGGGTAAGCACCTTCTTCCCCTTTCCTTTCTTGACTTAATATATGTTTAGAATAAAATAGATTACCACATTAAATTAGTTTAGGATTAGTCATAGCTTATTTAAGCAATGAAGTTTAGTTCTATAGTTCAGTTTAGATCTTACAATTAGTTAACCCAATCTGTTCTTTGTTAAGCTAATGTTAGACTAAATCTTTTTTTTTTTAGTTTTCACTTATACAACTTTTTCTGTTTTTTTTTTGGTTAGTTTGTTACTTTAATGTTAACCTAGAGTAAATCTATGTTTCTAGTTAGTTTCAACTTAGTTAAAATCTGTTTTGAGGTTAATTTCAACTTAGTTAAAATCAGTTTTTTTTAAGTAGTATTAAATATGTTTTTAAGATATTTGTTAAAAATCTAATTCCATTTAGTATTATCTTGAGACATAGGTTAGTTAGAAATTTTGATTTTCAAAGTTAAAAGTAGGCTAGTTTAAAATCTATTTTTTAGAATTAGTTATGTAAGTTAAACTTTAATCTTAGGATAGTTAATTCAGTCGTAGGTTAGTCCTGGAATTAATCATAGTTTAGACTTTAAGTTAGTCTACTTTAGTTTAGTCTTGGGTAGCCCTTAAGTTAGTCCTAGGTTAGTCCCTAGTTAGTCTAGGGTTGTTCTAAAGTTAGTTGTAGGTTAACCTCTTAGTTAGTCTTAGGTTAGATCTCAACCTGTTTAAAAATCTGATTTTGGAGAATTTTAGATTAGTATGAATGCTTTTTTTTTTTTTTGTTATTAGTTCTAACTTATCCTAAATCATTTGTGGTTAGTTTTTCTAGGTTATTCTTAACTTAGATAAAAACCAGCGAGTTCTCATAGGTTCACAACATAGTCGTAAGGTGATTCTTAGGTTAGTTAGTTGAACCCAATTCCTCTTTTAGGCTAGCCTTAGTTAATTAAACTCTCTCTAAGACAATCCTTAGGAAAAAAAAAAACCACTACTATTCAAAAAATCCAAAAAAAAAAGAAAAACAATCAAAATACAAAAACAATACAAAATCAAAATGACCAAAAAACTGATCAAAACATACTTGCTTGCTTTCTTAACTGTGGTTAGGCCCCTTAATCATAATTAATACCCTTCTAACTACGGTTAGACCTACTTTGCACTTGACCAACTCGGTCAGTCAAACCCTAGCCTCCGGGCTAGACCCTTGACCACCCTTGCACACACACACCCCTCAGCCTTGGCACGGGCTCACGTGCCAAAACTACGTTCGGTCTGATCTCACCCGGTGAGTACGTAGGCAACCCTACTCGGGTTCGACCCTAGCTATTTAGCTTTTTCATTTTTTTGGATTAGTATTTGATTAAATACTTAGGCATTTTAATTAAATTTTGAGATTAAATTTGGCTTAAATTTAGGGAGTAGGTAACCATTGTAAAATGGGGGTTTTGGGGTGCCTAACACCTTCCCCGGGGCTTAATCGAACCGCTTGCCCTAATTCTGATTAGACCATTTACCTTATCCAACCATCTGGGACCTATCCCTAAGAATGAATAGGTGACGACTCTCAGTCATACCATAAAATGTGAAAGTAGGTGAAAATTCTCATGCTCACAAAATGCTAGCCCAAAAGGAACACTTTCCGATTCTCACCGTGGCAGCAATATATTTTGCTACTTTTACCTCTTACATTTTTAACCCGATGAAACCATAACTTTCTATTTTATAGTTGTTTTTTTTAACTTGTTGAAGGGACAACAACGACAAATGTCGCTAGCACAGTGAAATTTTATAAGCGTGCGTCTTGAGCTAACACTCCTCACATTGAATCCTTGATCCAGCAAGATTGACTATTGATCACATTCTTTTGATATAAACAAAACACTGTTGCTTCTTTTTCATTGTACTATCCAAGTATATTAGTCGACAACAAAATCTTATTCCTAGGCTATGATGCTAAGATGGATGAGTGAAGAAAAAGCTAAAATGAAATAAGATCAGATATGGGCGCATTCCTTATGCAGAACGTGGGACTAATCTGAGTCTTTAAGGTTCAGGATATCCATATTTATCAAAAAAAATATGATTGACTACAACTATTGTTCAATTGCTTTCTTTTGATATACTCAAAACAACGCAATTTTTTTTTCCAATGTATCATCCAAGTGTTTTGGGGTTGCCAACACAATCTTGTTCAGAGACTACAATACTGAGATGGATTAGTGATCAAGAAAAAGTCAAAACTGACTATTGAGATAAATTGCATTCTTATTTTTATACAACTCAAAATTGTGTAACTTCTTTTTCAATGTATTATCCTGGCATTTTGGGGTTAGCAAAAAAAGTAATGTTCCCAAACTAGAATGCTGAGATGGATGAGTAGAAAAGCTTAAAAATATAAGATCAATTAAGCCATCAAAGCCTTTGCTTTAGGCCCCATTAAAAAAAAAAAAAAAATTTAATATTAAAAAGGCCCCATTTAGAATATTAAAAAGGCCCCATTTATAGTTAAATTTTTTTAATAATATTTTAAAAAAAGCCTCATTTAGAATATTCGCTTTAGGCCTCCAAAAGGCTTAGTCCGGCCCTGCACTGGATTGTCTAGTTTCTGCATTCATTCTTACTTGTACATGCTCCAACAAAATCAACATGCAGCTGTGTGATAGTGCCATCTCTTCAGCGGCTCCATGGTAACCCTGCAGAGCTATATTGTGCTAAAGAGGGAGGTTGTGACACAGACACCTTCAGCAAGAAAAAGAGTAGAAGAGAAGGGGAAGCTATCCGATGTGGATTTGGAGAGAGAATATGAATGTGGGATTTGCATGGAGCCTTGCACCAAAATGGTTTTGCACAATAGCTTCCACAGGATGTGCATCAATTGCTATCATGATTACAATCCTCATACTTCCTTCTTTTAAGCTTTGTTATGATGTAAAATAGGGGAAAACAAATGAAATTCATGAAAAATGTCAACTGTCTTATAGAAAATACACGCGAAAAATGACATTGTCCATGAAATTCTTTTGTTGTCCCCTGTTTTACATCAAAACAAATGGAGCAATAGTTACAATTTTTTTCACTATGAATATCTGGTGCTGAAAAACTGTCTTTTTCTTTATACTCATTCCCCTCTCCTTTCAAATTACAGGAACACGAAGTTGAGTCATGCCCATTTTTGCCGGGTAGCCTATAGAGAGTTAATTCAGAAGATTTGGTGATGTGGTTGACTCATAAACTGTGTTCCAAGAGGACTTGTCGCACTTCTACCTCTACCACTATATCAACAGCCTGCCTAAAGATATCCCAAACGCCCTTTTCTTAGTTTATTATGAATACCTAATTTGATCCAAGGTAGATGAGAAGAATGGTGTACATAAAGATAAAATGTGCCCATCACATGTAAATAGATTCCGGTAAGGAAAAATCTCTTATGAGCGTTTCGATTGGATTTTATTAGCTAAAAATCAATTCTAATAAAATAGATTTTGTAAAATAAATTGTCAAATAATTATTTTTTCAAATAAGTGTTCGGGGAATACGAAGATGAGTCTATCATCTTCGTATTCCCCATACACTATTATTTGACAATTAATTTTACAAAATCAATTTTATAGGAATTGATTTTTGACTAATAAAATCCAATCCAAATGCCACCTTAGGTTCCTTCATGGATTCTAATCTCATTTTATACTTGTGCAGAAATGTGAATAACCATTGTAAGGCATGCCAATAAATACTATCAAAATTCTCATTTCTAAAACTTGAGATTCCATTTATGTGAAATTTTCTGAGAAAGCACATAGTGGTAATATGAGGTTGTGATGCATTTTCTTACATTAAATATGTTGTGAAGCTCACCCACATTGGAATACTGACTTATTCCACAAGCTGACTTCTTGGTACTCTTTTCTCCCCATATACTTACTTTCAGATTGTACTTGAAATTTTAGGTTTACTTCCCTTTGACCTTCTGATAAGCTTGTAGCACGTGCCAAGCTAACTAGTGTATCGGAAAAATAGACTTGAGACTCTCGATGCTGCAATGGTTAAGTTGAAACTTGAAAGACCAAAATGAAAATGATTACTCCATATTTATGGCTATTTATGTGTGTTCATATATGTTGCAGGCGCTCTATTTAGACAAGCTAGCGGCATTAAGAAATTAGCTAGTGTCTTAGTGCTCAACCTTCAAAGACTTTCGCTCTGCAATATAAGAATAAGGAAAATATATTTTAGTCGAGAAAATATAATCAAAAGAAAAATAATCCATATCTTTTAAGAAGGTACTTGACTAGTTTTATTGTGAAAGCAATGGTTGCTTTTGTCACTTTAGTTGGCAAGGCATATATGGTTTACTCTTGTCGGATGTTTGAGGATTTAGAACCTACAATAAGGGATAGTATCATATGAATTGGATGAATAAAGCATATGTGACCGTACGGGGCGTCTAACTTAACACTCACCGGCCATTTATTAATCCCGTTTATTAATCCCGTTAAACCTGATTCAAGTAATTTTAACTAAATCAATTAAAATAACCTAAATAACGTTATTTTGAATGAACCATACAAATTAACGAATTCAAGTTGTTTTAACTGAATCACGTTGTTTTGCGTGACCATACAAATTGACTAATTCAGTTAAAATAATGTGAGTCATGTTACTTTACTTAAAATCAAGTTACTTGAATGAATCATAAAAATTAAAAAATAGTAAAATAATCAGAATAATGTTATTTTAAGTGGTTTATTTAAAACACATGATTTAGGCTTAAGAAGCTTTGACGGGAGGAACAAGTAGCTGGGAGCCAAAAAATTTGATCGCCCTAAAATACCGTCAAAACATGAGCTGTCTCGATTAGGGTTGAGACCGTACGGTCTTATTAGGCGCCTTGTATATGCATTACTCTTCTGTCTAATGGGGCACAACTCAATTTTTATATTAATAGAAAGAGTAATACACCCTTTGGGCTTTGGCCTCTCCTCCATCAGAAAAGAAGGAATGATGCTTAAGTTTATCATCTTTTATTGACTTTGATACCAGGTATATTCGGATTACAAGCATTGGCCGACTTTAGGCTTGAATTTTAATATTTTTGAATAGGCCCAACCCAAAGACCGGACCAGCACATTTACAAGAGCTTTAAAGCCTGAACTCGGCCCAATTGCCACCACTTATTACATGGGCCTATTGACCCATTTAATCTTCTCCCTCCTTCCGTGGTCGGCTTCGATTTGGCTCGGGTAGCCGGGTAGGGTACCATTAATGGCCTCACTGAATAGTAATTGGACAGAAGTACTATTGAGCCATGAAGAATCACACTGAACTGAATTACATCACTAAACCCAAGACTAGATCATGTAAATCATGAAATGGTCAACAATGGATGCACGATGAGTGGAAAAGCAAAGGACGACAATTCCATCTTGTAAAGGTGCATGAATTGACCGTTCGATGCCAAAGATGATCTTGAAACTACCTGACGGGCCTGAGACGATTTTGAAAAACACGAGATTGAGACTCTTGGGTTCATGTAAGGTTCATCCTCCTAGCAATGGGATATCCCAGTCAGCTTAAGAGAAGATGGAGGTGGACGACAGAATGAGAAGATACAAATCATGACATTACATATGACTTTGCATCACTATTGATCACTCCCATATGTCCAAGTCCTATAAATATAGTAGGAATCTTCGTCTGAACCCATTGACAGTGACACACAAAGTAGAGAAATTTCTAAAAATTCACCTGGAGCCACATATCCTACGCGCATATATATATATATATATATATATATATATAGGGATGGATACTAATGAACCATGTTCATTGAAGCTCGTAATGAGCAGTCCCTCTAAAAAGTTGACATGTGGCATATTTTTTTTGAATCCTACCGTTAGATGTTAAGATGGGTCCATTGGAGACACGAGTCAAAAAAATCAGTTCGATCAGACATGTTTAGATGTCCGATTAGATCCTAGTTTGCAGCATTAACTCCTTAGGGTTCCCTAGATCCTACCTAGGATATAGAAATGGTTGATCTTCCCTTTTTCGATCGGATGGTCTATAAATATCTGATCAAGCTAATATTTTGTCACGTGTCTCTCGAGCCACCTGTCTTGACATCCAATAGTCAGATTCTGAAAAATAAAAAATATTTGTTACATGTCACATTATTAGGGAGTGTTCATTAGAAGCTTCAATGAACATGGCTCATTAGAATGCTATATATATATATATATTTCTCAATCCAAATTTTTTATAATTTGGGAAGTATATATAACTTAAAATAACCCATCAAAAACCTGATTTATGCAGTATGTGAGGAAATATAAGCTGCATGGTCACAGCGACATGTAGGACAACGAATATCCCCAAACAACATCAAATTTTGAATGCAAATTTAATGATATCCTAACACACGTCGCAACTAGTTCTTCAGAAACCTACTTCCCCCTCAAAGGGGAAGTTATGTTCCGAAAATATTTCTGTAGATACCCGAATTACCTTCAAGTTATTTATGTAATTAACATGGGTAAAAACGTCAATTTAGTATGTTTGGAGTATGCTTGATGTTAATAACTATATTATGGGGTGTTTAAAATGCTTTAACAGAAAAATAAATGACGAAATGTGATAAATAAGAGAAAACAGGGGAAAACATTTGAACGATCCCCAAATTGTTCAAACGATGCTAGTAAAAAGTAATTGAACTATTTTCTCGTATCTAAAACCATTTGAAAGAACTCAAATCATTTGAACAATCTATAAACCATTCAAACGATACTAAGATCGTTCAAACAATGCCAATGAAAACACAAAACAAAAATTCTTGAATGCAAAACCGTTCAAACAAAACCCAAATCGTTTGAACGATGCATAAACCATTCGAACATTATTTAGACCGTTCGAACGGTGTCGCGCAAATTATTTCGGGAAAACGTATCCTAAGTTGCGGGATTTTTAGGGTGTTAAAGATTACAAATTAACTTATTATACTCCTGAATATAAAACCAAAGAAACTAATATCTTAGCAGCATTCCTGTAGAGCCCCGGAACTTGGGTTCACTGTGCTATGAATAATGTCAGTGAATAGTGTCCTTGTATGGTGTGTGTAAAGGCTTAGAGCCTTCCATCTTGTTATTGGTTGTATGGTGAGTCAAGTAAGTATTTTAGGTATGTGTGTTGAGACTCAAAAAAGAGAGTATGAGTAGACTCTAAGTGGGTAAAAGTCAAGGGTATAAAATACTCTAAGTGCTTAAAGGGTCATAAGTAAATAGTGCAGTGAATAGTACTATGAATAGTGCTATAAATAGTGCTTGTGAGGCTCAAAGTTCTCTATGTGCTTGTGAATTAGGTGAGGAGTTTATTAAGTCAATTAGTATAGGTTTTATGGTGTGTGAGGGTACTAAAGAATCATCCTTGATGATTATGGGTGTTAAAATAAAAAAGGGGAAAGGTTCTAAGTGTCAAGAGGGTGGATGTCTTACCATAACCTCAACTTGAGGGAGCTCTAGTTGGGTCATAGCTTATCATAATCGAGTGATTCTTGAACCATTAGAAAGATGTTGAACCCCTCTTTAAATTTCATGTTTATCACTTTTTGTGATTTGGATTAGAAGTTAAGTCAAATATGGGATTTCCGGAACTTGATCTGCTGAGAATTTCTGGAACAGTTTGTACCAGTCTACTTGTGGGCTCATTTCGACCCTTTAAAACTCAGAATTAAGATTTTTGCAAAACATAAAAGTTGTTCCCCTTTGAAGCTAAAATCCAATGCAAGTTGAATCGTCAAAATCTGATCACCGAGTCAAAAGTTATGACCGAAACATCAAGGCAGACAAAATCGAGCAGCATGAGTGGGAGATGAGCGGTCAACCCCTCCACTAAGGGTCGACCGGTCAGACCAAGGGTCGACCCCTCTAGCACTTTTTTTGTATGGGCTTCATTTCCAGAACCTCCAAACTCAACCGGTCGACCGGTCACACCTCCGATCAACCCCTCCATGCTTTTTTGTGCTGAAACTGACTCTTTTGAGATCTTTTAAGGGTATGGGGGTCTTTGACCAACCCATTTAGCTATAAATACAAGCCAATTTCGTGGCTTAGGGTTTACAACACCCTTAGAGAAGATTTTGAGAGAAAAGAGAGATAAGTTAAGGTTTATTGCAAAGGGTTTTGCTTGTGATTCGTCAAGGATCGTTAGGTAAAGCTTGTTCTTGCTTCCGAAGCCCGATCTTCACTTCCTCGAGCTTTCTCAAGCTTGGAGTGGATTCAATAAGCTTTCTCAAAGCTTTTATAGCTTCAAAGGAGTTCTTCTAAAAGGTAGATACACTCTACTACTTACCATGTACTCTTCCTCTTAAGAAAACCATGATTAAAGTATGTTCTTGAATTAATTGGATGTTGATTTTATACTTGGATGTAAACAACCACTATTAGGCACTCTATGTGTTTGGTTAAATGCCTCTAAGAGATTTTATGTTTAAGTATGCTCCTAATTTTGCTATAAGATGTAAGCTATCACTAGTATTGAGTTCTATGAATATGATGCTATGTCTACAAGCTTTCTAAGTCCACATGATACTCACTCACAAGTACTATATGCACTCTATGTTCACAAGTCTCGCATGATTAAATGATTTCTCACAAGAAAAGTGTTTTATTAAGTTCATAAGTTAAGATTTTGGTTCAAAGGGTTTTTGTTCTAAGTTAAGGTTTCCAAGTATGGTTTTGCTAAAAGAAGTGTTTCACAAAAGTGGATTTGCTCAAAGAATGATTTCCGGGATTCAAGGGCTTAGGCCTTACTTGTAAAGTATCGCTTGATTTCGACTCAAGAGAGTTTACCTCCTTGCTTGTAAAGTATCGCTTGATTTTGAACTCAAGAGAGTCTACCTCCTTGCTTGTAAAGTATCGCTTTGATTTCGACTCAAGGGAGTTTACCTCCTTGCTTGTAAAGTATCGCTTGATTTTCGAACTCAAGGGAATTTACCTCATTGCTTGTAAAGTATCGCTTGTTTTGAACTCAATGGTGTTCTTAAGGGACCGTCTTGCTTGTAAAGTATCGTTTCGTTTTGAGCTCAAGGGAGTCTATCTCCTAACTTGTAAAGTATCGCTTTGTTATTAGTTTTGTGAATCACCCTAAGTATCGGATTTGTTATGCCTCAAAGTATATGGTTAGTGAAATGCTCAACGATATGTGCCTTGAAAAGAAATGCTCACATGCTATCTGTTTTATGAACTGCTCTACATTACATGCTCATTTTGCCTTGCTTTTGCCTATTTTGTTCTGATAAATGCATATGCTATCTTTGGTGTTTATAGTAATGTTATTTAGTAGTTTGTATACACTGAGTATTCCACGCTCAACCGAATTGTTGACTTCGGTAGGTTCTTTGAATGCACACGCTCCTGAGCCCTGGATAGAGAAGGAATACTACGAGCCGGATCCGGTCATGAATCATTATCAGGATGATGGAGCTCTAGATAGGATGCCCTACCTAGACTATTCTTGAGTGATGTGAGGAAGAGGGTTGTGTATTTTGAAAGTGGGGAATGTCCACTTTAGACTTTACATTTTGTATAAACTGTTGGTTTAGACTTAGAATACAAATTGCAGGATTATGTATGAAGAAATTTTCAGGTTCGCCTCTTAGTATGCCTTATATGCTCTTGCAGGTTGGTATGTTCGCCTTATGTGTCATGACCGGATGGTATGATACGGCGGTCTCGAGTCTAAAGTATCCCTAACTCCTAGGGGGTATTTTGGGTCGTGACAATTCTGAGTAACTCCACTATAGATAGACCCTTATTTCTTGGGTTTATGATTTATTAAATGTTCTAAACCTAATTTTGAAGAAAAGAGAGGAGGTTTCAAAGGGGTTTTACTTAGAGAATGAGAGAAAATCTTAAAGATCGCCCAAAAGTCATTACTCAAGCGTAGGATCATAAGGAAATGATCTCGAAAAGTCGGTATACTGTCTAACATAACTCTATTATGATATTTATATGTTTAAACAAGATTGAATAAGGATTATTGGGTGTTTTACATGATTATGCATTGATTATCAAGTTCTAAACATGAAATAGGGTTTTTAATGCAATTGTGAGTTTCAATAAGTATGATTGTGGTTGTTATGGGTTGTTGCTTGATGTTTAACCCTTTTCATGTATGAAATGGAGGATGGGGAATTATGGTGGGTGAAATTGTTGGATTTCTAGGGTTTAAATGTGAATGATGAATGAGAAATACTTTCGTATGATAGAGGAAGGGTCGTTTATGTATGAATGTGAGGCGAATGGACATAAAGAGAATGATGAGTTGTGACTGATGCTTACGAATTATGTTCTTGAATCATGTAAATGTGATAAAGTACATCGGTATTATTTTCATGATAAATTATACGTATATAACATATATGGTGGTTGAAATTCGGATAGGCAACGATTTAGAGGAAGGTCTTTCTAACTTAGAATTCTCTAACTATTGTGGTTATGGGACGCCGGAGTTTCAACGATGGAAGATTAGAATCTAAGGGATAATCAAGATGAATGCTAATCACAACACTCAAGCACAAGTTTGCATGCATGGTAGTTCATAAATCTCACGAGTACACGTATCTCATGAACACAAGCACGCTACAAGCATTGATACTATCTCATGAATACTTCCATGTTACAAGTATTGATGCATATCAATAGCTATACTCGGGTAGGTGAACCCTAGGGGTGGGTGAATCTTAATCACAATTAAGAGGTGTTAACAGGGACATGTGGCATCATCGAGGAATAACCGGATTCACCATAATCCGGTAATAACCGAAGAGGATTTGGTCCCTTGTTGGAATGAATATGTCAGGCCTTAGCTAACTTTTCAACTAATTGCAGACTTTGGTCCATTCCAAAAGTAGCTTCAGGCCAATGTAAGTGAATTAATTGTGACCTCGTTTACAAAATTAAGAAGTCTAATTGCAATCTGAGATCAATTATCAATCCGAGGAGCTCTAAAACACGCCTATTGATTGGATATTTTGGTAATTAGATAAATAAAATAAGTCTGCACCTCTTCCAGCTTAACTATACTTTGAGCCAGCTGCTCCTGAAGCTCCTCCTGTTGCTGAAGATCCTCCTATTGCTGCTGAAGCTACTGATGCTGTTGGCCCTACTGTCTCCCCTTCCGCTGTCCCTGCTGCTACTGCCGACCTTTGATTTCTTCTCTCCTTGTTTCTCTCTTTTGCTACTTATAATGCATCATCTTCTTCCTCGAGTTATGGGGTTTTCTGTACTTTACCCAGCAATGGGTTTCTATAAATGAATGATCATTCTCTCTTTCTTTTTTTTTTCTTTGTATTGGAGCTTGAATTTGCAGAGCTCACACAACGTATGCATACAAGAAAGAATGTAATATAAGTGTATGAACATGTTTTACGGATCATAGAATTAGACATGATCATAAATAGCTCATAACGTAGGCACTTGAGTATATGTAAATGAATCATCTTCGTAATGATCGATGCACACATCGAACAAAGCACTCTGAACCATATACACAACGGAAGCATACATACAACGGAAAAGAGATATATGCTTAGATACATCGCTATGTAGTTCACTGTGAATATAATCTGACAAATAAAATTCCATAAGATGAACATAAAGTAACTCAGTTTCGAGACACTTGCTCAGAGGATGCCATTAGGATAAGCCACTGGTTTTGCTCAGATGACATCCTTAGGATAAGCCACTAGTGTCTCGTTGTGAGTATGATGTTCAAGCGAAATTTTATTCGAATTTGCAAAACATTCACAATATTACACTGATGTTCCAGACAACGAGTTGATGTAAAAACTTCAAAGCAGTAATTTAAATGCTCATATAATAACACTGGAAAACTTTTTATTGTAACAACTCATTTATTCACCATAGATTCTATTGAAAGAATTGTCTCAGGTTCATAATGTTCCAGGATTTTTGGATGAGATTACCTTACAGATCTTTCAAGTAGCAAACGCCAGGACTCTCCAACCGTTCTACGATATACGGTCCTTCCCAATTAGGTCCCAACATTGCCACTGTTAACCTCCCTGGTATTCTGAAATACTTTTCGGAGAACGAGATCTCCGACCTGAAGGACTCTTCGCTGTACCTTTCGGTTGTACGCCTTCCTTAGCTGTTGATGCTATCTCCTCATCTGAATGCTGGCATCTTCTCGCTTTTCTTCTAACAAGTCGAGGTGAACGGCCATGAGCTCAGCGTTCCTATCTTTCTCTCAACTCTTCTTCTTGTTATGCCAAGAGCATATTGTGGGCAAACTAATCTCAGTAGGAATGACAGCTTCCATGCCATAAGCCAAAGAAAAAGGTGTTTCGTTTGTAGGACTCCTCGGTGTCGTCCTATATCCCCATAATACGTTGTGCAGCTTGGTAGTCCACTTCCCCTTCGAGTCTTCCAATCTTCTCTTCAAGGCGTTCAATATATTTTTATTAGCTGCTTCAGCCAAGCCATTCCCCTGCGGATAATATGGAAATGAAAAAATATGTTTGATCTTTAATTCGCTACAAAACTCTGCAATGATACGACCTGTAAATTGTTTCCCGTTGTCAGTGATAATGGATTGAGGTATGCCAAACCTACAGACGATATGCTCCCACATGAACTTCTTTACTTCTTGTTCTCTGATACGAGCAAGGGGAACGGTTTCAATCCAACGAGAGAAGTAATCGGTTGCCACGAGGAGAAAAATGAGATTTCCTGGTGTCTTAGGGAAAGGACCCACAATATCTAGGCCCCACCGTGCAAATGGCCAAGGTTAAGAGACAGTGTCAAGTTCTTGAGCTGGAGCATGAATTAAACGAGCATATCGTTGACACTGACTGCACTTCTTAACGTACTTCTGAGCATCAGCTTGCATGTAAGGCCAGAAGTATCCTTGGCCCAAGGCTCGATGAGCTACCGTTCTCCCTCCTGAATGTATGCCACAAATTCCTTCATGAAGCTCAGCAAGAATCCTCTCCACATCTACAGGATGAACACACTTCAACAAAGGTCCTCCGAAAGACTTTTTATACAACTCTCCCTGCACCAGGATATAACGAGGTGCCTTGAACTGGATTCATCTTGACTCTTTTGCAGTGAGAGGAAGAACTCCATCTTTCAAGTAGGCCGTCAACCCTGTCATCCAACTTGGTACTGGATTAACAAAACATACCTCACGCTGAGCCTGGAGTGCTATTGAAGGATATTCTTTGTATTCCATGAGAACTGCTTTAGGTTCATCAGACTGCATCATGGAAGCAAGATAAGCCAGAGCATCCGCATGCCTATTCTCATCTCTTCGGGTGTGCTTGATCTCCACAACGGTGAACGCTTCACACTGCGAACGAATGAGTGCAGTATACTGTTTCATTCGATCATCATTGCATTCATAGTCTTCATTCACTTGATTCACTACAAGCTGTGAATCACAAAAGACTCTCAATCTAGAGACCGGCAACTCGTGCGTACTCTGCAAACCAAGCAGCAATGCTTCGTACTCAGCTTCGTTGTTGGAGGCAGTAAACCTAAGACGTGACATATTCTGTACTTTCACGTTCTCCGGACTAATGAGCACAACACCAAGTCCTGAACCACTTGCATTAGAAGAGCCATCGACGTACAACAGCCAATCAACCCATCCGGAAGATGTATCTCCATCTACAACGATATCATTGTTGTCAACCTCATCGGGGAGCTCACGAAGATCAGCAATCACCTCC
Organism: Tetracentron sinense; assembly: GCA_015143295.1. Taxonomy (NCBI): domain Eukaryota; kingdom Viridiplantae; phylum Streptophyta; class Magnoliopsida; order Trochodendrales; family Trochodendraceae; genus Tetracentron; species Tetracentron sinense. The sequence goes on along the minus strand of CM026572.1, from coordinate 25,520,246 downwards.
TCTGCCTCTTCCACAGGGAAGTCTGAAAGGAATCCTGCCATTGCCTGCCCTTTCTCTGAACTTCTCACTCTATACTGAATATCGAACTCACTCAGAGCCACAGCTCACTTCGACATTCTTCCCGCCAACTTGGGTCGTCCCAACACGACTTTCAAATGATACGTTGTGATGACAACGATAGTATGAGCATGAAAGTAAAGACGAAGCTTTTCAGCAGAAAAGACAAGAGCAAGACACACCTTCTCGAGCTTGCTGTAATTACATTCTACCTTAAGAAAATTTTTGCTGATGAAATACACAGGTTTCTCAACGCCGCCACAACACCTGACCAAGATTGAGCCAAGGGCTTGCGCTGAGACAGAAAGATACAGGTACAAGACTTCACCTGGTTCAGGGACAGAGAGAATAGGGGCCGAGCCTAAATATTCTTTCAAAGCAATGAAAGCTCGAGAACACTTTGGCGTCCACGCGAAAATAGAATCCTTCCGTAGGAGCTCAAAAAGGGGTTTACAACGATCAGATGATTTTGAGATAAAACGATTGAGTGCAGCGATACGCCATGTTAACTTCTGGCTCTCCTTCTTCGACTTGGGCTCTGGCATGTTCAGCAGAGCTCGAATCTGAGCTGGATTAGCTTCAATACCCCGCTGGCTTACAAGATACCCCAAGAATTTGCCAGAGGTAACCCCGAAAATACACTTCTCTGAGTTAATCTTCAAATTGAAAGTTCTCAGAATAGAGAAAGGCTCATCAAGATCCGTCACAAGGGTATTCCGAAATCGGCTCTTCACAACGATATCATCAATGTAAACTTCAACCGATTTACCGAAGAGTTGCCCAAACATGAGATTCATAAGACGCTGATATGTGGCACCGGCATTCTTCAGACCAAATGGCATAACACGATAGTAGAACAAGCCACGCTCTGTAATGAAAGTGGTATTCTCTTGATCTTCTTCCGCCAGGAGGATTTGATTATAGCCCGAATAACCATCCATAAATGATAACATTTCATGGCCAGCAGTGGCGTTGATGAGCCTGTCAATTCTTGGCATAGGGAAAAAATCTTTGGGACATGCTTTATTGACACCAGTGAAATCAATGCAAACTCTTACCTTCTCATTCTTCTTAGGTAAATCGACTACATTAGCTATCCAGGCAAGATACTGCATTTCCTGGATGAACCCAAACTGGATCAGCTTGTCTATCTCTTCATTCACTGCATCATGATAGGCAGGAGCAAGTCTCCGAGGTTTCTGCTTCACCGGAGGGACAGCAGGATCAACGTTGAGGTGGTGGCAGATAATGCTCGGACTGATGCCTGTCATATCTTTGTGTGACCATGCAAAGACATCAAGGTTCCTCTTCAAGAATTCCAGTAGCTCGCCCTCTTCGTCCGTTGTCAAGCTCGTCCCGACCTGCAACACCTTTGGCTCTTCTTCCGTTCCCAAATTGACTGCATTCGTGGGCTCAACGGAAGGTCTGCACAATGGGGCCTCCGAGCTCTCTTCCACAACGAAGTCGACTTGTAATTGCTATTTGGGCACAACGGAAGGAGGGAAGTCACACTTCTGCGACGCCAATTGATCCCCTCTAATCTCCTGGGGTTCATCCTGCGTTGGGTATTTCAACACCTGATAGTACGAGGAGGGAACAGCCTTCATCTCGTGGGTCCACCATCGACCCAAAATCGCGTTGTAAGGCGATGGAGCATCCAGAACGGAAAATCTGGTTTGTAGGACAACGGGTCCTGCCACAACGAGTAAGACGACGTCTCCTAACGGTTTCATCGAACTGCCATCAAACCCAAACAGCGGGGTCTGAGCAGAGATGAGAACGGACGGATCCAACTTCATCTGATTGAAAGCATGAAGATACAAAATGTCTGCCCCACTCCCGGAATCTACGAGCACCCTTTTGATGTCGAAATCTCCTATTCTCATGGTGAGAACAAGAGCGTCATAATGAGGCCGAACTACCGTTGTCATATCAAGCTCAGCGAAAGTAAGCGCCTGTCCCATGCTTCTTGCAGGCATCTGCAACTGACAAACCTCAGCTTCGTGAGACATCTTCCTCGTCTTTTCTTTGAAATCTCTCTCCACGTCCTCCTCTGGTGCTCGCATTCGGCAGATGACGTTGATAGTGCCTAAAGGGGCTCCCCCTCGTCCTCCTCCTCCACTGGTACTTAGATTAATGGCAGGCTCTCCTGTACGAGGTTGAGATAACGGTTCTCTGGTGCGCACCGTATTATCGTTATCAAAACTGAGATACTCCCCTTAGTATCCTTCCTGGACCAGTCTCTCCAAGTATTCCCTCAAGATGCGACATCGGTTTGTAAGATGACCACGACACTTATGATATTGACAATACTCATGTGCCCGTAGTCCCGATGTAACATCTTGTACAGCTCTAGCAGGCCATTCGAAGTATGCTTGGCCCTCCATTGATTTCATGATGGTCGCTGGGCTAACAGTAAAATGGATGGGGTCTGTCCGAGCTGCAAAAGGTCGCCTCTCACTAGGCTGAACACCTCTCTCTCGCTGCACTGGTGGCTACTCCTGGCGGGGCTGATGATGCTGCCTCGCTTGCTGCTGAAAGTTCGGGCTAGGACATCTCTCCGTCCTACCCTGCTGCTGGGATTGATTATAGTTACCTTCATACGGGCACCGAACCGGCTGATCCCGCTGAGTCACATACACTACTTTCTCCTTCTGCTTCCTAGGTGGTGAGTCCTCAGACGATGAAAACTCATACCTCTGCCTCTTCTCCTTCCTCCTAGACGACCGGTGTGCTTTCTCTATCACGTCCACCCCTCTCATCCTCGGCTTCGGCACAACGGAGACATCATCTTCATATCTTCCATACTTGGTTGCACGAACCATCATCTCATCCATCTTGACAAGATAGTCAAGAGCCAGAGATTTGTAAAGCTCGGAATGCCTGGAGATAGCATTCTTAAAAGCAGCAATACAACTCCCTTCATCGACTTTATCGATGTTATGGACTTCATTAGTGAAGTGCGAAATGAAGTCCCTCAAGGATTCCGCCGATTTCATCCTTAACGAGAAGAGAGTATCTGCACCTGCTTTCTTCTTTTTATTGACAATGAAGTGATCAATAAAAGCCGACCTGAGCTCGGCGAAGTTGCTGATTGAACCAGGAGGCAGATTACGAAACCATCTCGATGCCGCTCCTGCCAGGCTATTGGGGAAGACCTTGCGATACAGATTATCATCTGGATTGCGAACTGTCATCGCATGCTTGAAGTCAAACAAGTGCTCCTCCGGATCCGTCTTTCCGGTGTACATGGGGAAGATTGGAGTCATAAACTTGGAGGAAGTATATGACTGATTGATGACATCTGTGAAAGGAGAGTTCTCGACGTTGTCCTTTGCCGACTGAGCAAAGTGATCAGGAATCCCTCCTTTCATGCTCTTAACACGAGCACTGATCATAGCCTCCACCTCCTTGGAAGTCATCAAAGTCTTCTGAACAACCGCTCCCTCGGCAGCACCTCTCGAATCTTCTTGTACTGCTTCTTCTCGTAAATCAATACGATCAGAAGGGACCCTCTGCTCCACACGAACTGGAAGTTGTCCTGCCTCTCTCTCAGTAGGAGGAAACACGAACCTGGTGTCGCGGTTCTCTGGTGCTAATGGGGGAGAAAAGAAGTCAAGCTGACGTCTCACTGATGGTCTCTGAGATGGCCCATCATCTACTTCAAGCCTACTATGCTCGAACGCATCAAGTCTTTCTTGCATCATCTGCTGGTGTCTGGTGATCTGATCCAGAGCAGATTGCTGCCTTTGCAACATCATCAAAATACGATCAGAGACAGAAGGTTCGATGGGGGGGGCATGGTCCTCTCTAGCTGGTCAGACGATGGACTGACCCCAGGAATGAAAGTCTGTACAACAGAAGGTGCGAAGGGGTTGGCCTGAGGGGTTTGATTCTCACGCCCGGGCACAGAAGTTTGATCAGTCATGATCACAAAAAGCTAAGGGAGGTTCGTTTATTATTTCCCACAGACGGCGCCAATTTTTTAGAGGGAAAAATACCGGAAAGGACACGCGTCAGCTGCAACTGTTCACCTCTGGTTTACTGGTAGAAGGTAGAAGTTGAAGGGTGTGATACCCTGACCTGTATTCCGATGATAAAGTAAGTAGATGAAGAAGATGGTGAACAGTAAAGCATACAGGAGCACTGAAAAATATGTCTATCTTTCGATCCTTGTAACACTGAAATTCTCGGGGTATTTATAGGTTAACCTTGGTATGGCTATAGATGACCATAGATGCCCATACCACGTGCCCTGCACTCATTACCAAATATGTCAGTAAAATCTACCACCTATTGCATCACACGTGAAAGCCTACCATTAGTTCAGTCGGTTGAGTCTGACAGCACACAGAAGTGACCTGCATTAAATGCCAAGGCAGTGCTTTCGGCCCACTTGTTAGAACAATCGATCGCCTCCTGATTATTCCCTCCTGGGAGTCGGTCTCGTTGTTGACTCGAGCTCGGGTACGTTGTATATGTCTTAAAATATGACCTTGACATCCTTATCTCAATCACGACGGGCTCGTTGTTCAATTAACACCGAAAACGTTGTCGAGAATACAACGTCTACGTTGTGCACAAGACAACGGAAACGTTGTCGAAACCACAACGAGAACGTTGTTTCGCAAGACCACGGATACGTCTTAATTTGTACAACGTGAACGCTATGCATCAGATAATGTGTATCCTCCTATTTTAAGCACGTGACTCAAACACACATCCACGTGTCACTTTCGTGCACAAAACAACAAAAGCCAGCTTGACGTGGGAGGGAAACTCAAAACATTCCCTGAGATGGTTAAGATATGCTAATTGTTGTTGGCGTAGGGCGGAAGATTTCTCAATGTAGGTACCATACGATGCGCTACCAGTGCAACTAGCCTCATCTTCAGTTTGACCTCTAACTTCATCTAGCCTAAGGGATTCTATGGGGGTCTCGGCAGCCATGGGTTGAGGGGAATGGAACAAAGAACAGTGGGGAAGAAAAGGGAAAAAGATGGGCAGACTGACGACAAAGAAAAGAGAAGAAGAGAAAGAAAGAGAAGAAGAATCAAGAAAGAGAGTAAGAAAAAGGAGAAGAGCGTACCACAAAGAGAAACGAGAGAGTCTGAAGAGAGCTTGAACTTTCACTTGAGACGCAAGTGAGGCAGAGTAACAGTACTTCAATGGCGAGATAAGTGAAACGAGGCAACCAAGATGGATTTTTATAGATACCTTAGAGAAATGAAAAGACAAGAATACCCTCCATCAAAGCCGTACACCTGTGTCGAAGCCGGAAGGAGTGGTGGCAGGATCGACGTTTCACGCAAAGAGAGTAACCGTCAGAGATATAAAGCGTTTTGAATTCCGAAACAGTAATGATGACAGCCTGTCTTGCATTAATGAGGCGTGACAGTTCGCACGCGTAAACCAGCTGGCTTTGGCGTTCTATCTTCTCAGCGTAAACAACGCAGCGATTCAGATCCTGGAAGAAGAGTAAGGTATGGACTGTCGCTCTTTTGTCCGTTTATGATACTTCGAACTACGTTCTAAGCCTCATAAATGGATAAATTGTAAGGGATAAAATTCATAAAAACTAATTAACGTTGGGGAACGAGTTGGCTTTTTTTGTTTTGTGCACGAAAGTGACACGTGGACGTGTGTTTGAGTCACGTGCTTAAAATAGGCGGATACACATTATCTGATGCATAGCGTTCACGTTGTACAAATTAAGACATATCCGTGGTCTTGCGAAACAACGTTCTCGTTGTGGTTTCGACAACGTTTCCGTTGTCTTGTGCACAACGTAGACATTGTATTCTCGACAACGTTTTCGATGTTAATTGAACAACGAGCCCGTCGTGATTCAGATACGGATGTCCAGGTCATATTTCAAGACACTAGTAAGGCTGGCACGTGCAAGGCACGTGCTAGCCTTGTTTTATCTTCAATTTAATGAACAAATTTAAAACATAAAAAGGGTTGCAAGAAAATATTCTTTGGTGTATTCATTTGTATTTTTTTTTGCAATAATTTACATTTAATTTGTTTCAAAAGAGAACTTCCAGTAATTTATCATATGAGCAGTAAAATAAGCTTAAAGTAGAAAAGAAGCTTTGAGAGGATTTGAACATGAACTCTGCAACAAACAATCTCTCGTCACCTTCACAGTAACATTAGATTTGCTTACCAATATTGGTTCCTCCTTCAACTAACCCACATTAATTAAAAGATAATAATCAGATAGACTACACGATAACCCACATCCACATACTACAAAGGACAGTTTCATGGAGTTCTTTCAACCATATTATCAATTAGAGAATGTTACAGAGATTAACTAATGTACATGAAATCCCAAGAAAAAGAATTCTGACTTGGAATTCAGCATATGAAACATAGACAATAGGAGGAAATACGAAACTTATTAAAATTGTATTAGTGATTGTAGCTTACCCACTTTATAAATGTGTACTGAAGTTTCATATCAGCTAGTGTTTCAGGAAATATAGAGTAACAACAATTATAAGAATGTTAGTAACTAAAGTAGATTGCAAAAGAGTAAAAGAGTTATACATGTTAGGAATTGAAAGCCCTATTTGTTTAATTTTGTGGCGTATAAGTATTCTATTTGTTTACTATGATTAGGTGGTGACTGATAAAATAGCAAGCAAATCTTGGTCCCCAATAATTTTAACTGACTACAGTATATGAAAACCATTAGTAATATTTTAACTATTGGTAGATGATAATCATCAGCTACAATTTAGCGAAACTTTGAAAATGCAAATGGTAAGATGACAACAAACTTGTTGTTATAAGTAAACTCATCACTTTCTAATAGCAAGTTAGAAGGGCTGGATATAAACTTCGTTGTGAAATGTTTAAATGTTGTCAAACTAACAGTAGGATGAGGAAAATAGCTTTAGCTTTCAATTCTAATGAAGTAAATACAAAATAGTTGCAAGTAGATCAATGATTAACCTACTGAAGACCACTGTCTATTCGTTGGTGGAGTAGTTTCACAAGATTAGATCGACATCCAAAGGCCAAAGAAGCTATTCTAAGCCTTTGCTTTTTTGGGTAATCGAAATACACGAAAACGAAACAGCAGAAAGATACATAACAAGAGAAATGAATCAGATGGAGAGGTACCTCAGTAATAGAGCTGAAAAGAGAGGAACTACAGAGCATCAATGACGGATGATGAAAACCTAGTGCTAGGAGAGACCCTTTATGAGAAGACTTGAGGGGATGTGAAAGAAGAACACATTTCTAAAGGGAATATATTAGATTATAAGGACCAATTCTCTTCCAATAAACTCAATTAGTGGAATCTAGGTAGAGCAGCGAGACTGATTGCAGAAGAATCTACTCCAACTTGCAGTGATAGTTATATACATTAGAGGTTCAATAATGGATAAATCAACAATTCAAAAATAAAGTTAATCTTGCTACTCAGAAAACTGCAATATCAGATGATGAAATTTATGCCCTACTTTAGCATAATGAAGGGGGTGCACTGAAAATAAAAGATCCAAGGTTGTATATCCATCCTCTCATCTTTTTGAACACATGAACCAAGTGCTCAAGAAACATGGAGTTTAACACCCCATCATATCAATAGAAGCAAATGGGACTTAACAGTGTAGAAATGATAGCTAAACAAATAAGCAAATTATTAGTAACCATCACATTGTTCACTGCAAGTAGTTGGACCCAATTTGAAGCCATTTCCTTAATCCGGTCAATACTTCTTGGGTGCTTCATGTAGATACTTCTTGGGTGATTCTTCTAAATATCGTGGACCTTTTCAATCAGTGGGGATCTTGATTTCTGAAAACACCTAATCCTACCTCATCATGAAGTTAGCTCAGTTGTGCCTGGTGGTTATCCTTGGGTATCTCTATATCTCTTTGGAGAATGTTTTAGAATAGGTAGTTTTTGCATTTGTCATATTAATATGGTACCTGTCGATAAAATCACTAACATGATGAACCACATAGATATAATCACTCACGTGATGAACCACATAAATCTTATCTCGTGAATGTGTTTTTTGTTGGCAACTTCTTTTCTTCATGTTACCATCAACCTTAAACTGTAAAAAAGAAAAGAGCAGAGACTTTTTCAATTGGTTACTGTAACCCAACTTACACAACTATTAAACCTAATAAAGCACTACTTTTTGAACTCGATTTCAGGTTCCTCGCAAAGCACCAATTACACAACTAATAAAACACTGTTTTTTGAACTCGACTTCAAGTTCTTCACAACCCACCTCACCCACCAGAAATTCTTGCCTGGGCTGATTCCTAGCCTCTTGGTTCACCAGCTAAAGTGAAGGACATCAACCCTTTGCCCATCAAATCTTTTACTGAGCTGGAACTTTGTCATGAATCAATTCATGCTTTTTTCCTTCATGGGCTTCATACCAATGCCAGAAAGCACACTTTTTCAATTAATTTTTCTCATTGCAAAGAATAATGCATATCACCCAATACCCATGCAGCTCTCAACAAGAAGCGAGTCCAAACCCTGTATAGGCCCATAACAATAGACTATTGGTTGAATCATTAAGAAAATAAAGTGGACTGGTTCCAATTTTGATAATCAGGAGATCCGAATACTCCCCAGTTATGGAAAAAAGCATAAAGCATGACACTATAGTTCACCAGACAGTAATTCTTGTTGGGTAAAGGAGTTTTTGTTATTACTTATTACACTTCATGTACCCGCACACACCAAACCCAAGTATAGCCTCATGTAACAGAAATACTTATTTCCCTTAGTAAAACTGGAGGACATGCATCTCCATATTTCAAAAGAGGAATGATTTCATGAGTTGAATTCACCTAATTTCTTAACAATTATCTACAGGGAAAAACATATATAAACTGTTGGCTAATGAAAAGTGCAGGAAAAGTGTATGAGGCTTACCCGATATGTCTCAATAGCCTCGACATGTCGTAGAACTATCCAAAACCAGAACGGGATCACGTGTCTTAGAACCACAGTAGGTCCAAACAATGGAATGCCAAGGACTGCAAAATACTCCCACCTAGACGACAACGGAAAATTCGTCTGAATCCCAACCAATTGCAACAACAAATTCCCTCATTTTCAGAACCCCAAAAAATATAATTCCATTTCAACAACAAATTTCAAATTTCAGAACCCCAAAAATACAAATCCCTGAAATCTCACCTTTCCAGTCGCAAGAGAACACGACGGTGGCTTTGTCTTTGTGCTACCTGATAATGAATTACGTTGAAAGAAAAAGAAAAAAAATATGGGTTGAAGAGAAGGAGCACAGAACAGGAGCAAGAACGGAAGGAACGGGTCGTGTGGCTTTTAGTATAGTAGATTCATTGAGGGTATTTTGGGAAGAAAGTGTTCGTCAACACTAACTCTTAGCTCTTTTATATTTACGGTTAGATATACAACGTACCCGAGCTCGAGTCAACAACGAGACCGACTCGCAAGAGGGAATAATCAGGAGGCGATCGATTGTTCTGACAAATGGGCCGAAAGCACTGCCTTGGCATTTAATGCAGGTCACTTCTGTGTGCTGTCAGACTCAACCGACTGAACTAATGGTAGGCTTTCACGTGTGATGCAACAGGTGGTAGATTTTACTGACATATTTGGTAATGAGTGCAGGGCACTTGGTATGGGCATCTGTGGTCATCTATGGCCATACCAAGGTTAACCTATAAATACCCCGAGAATTTCAGTGTTACAGGGATCGAAAGATAGACATATTTTTCAGTGCTCCTGTTTGCTTTACTGTTCATCATCTTCTTCATCTACTTACTTTATCATCGGAGTACAGGTCAGGGTAGCACACCCTTCAACTTCTACCTTCTACCAGTAAACCAGAGGTGAACAGTTGCAGCTGACGTGTGTCATTTCCGGTATTTTTTCCCCTCAGATATTTTTGTCCATAAATTTTTATGAATTTTTGTATGTTTACCAAAACACCAAGGCAGGGAATTCTTGTAATTTCTTAATTATTTAAACTAAGATATTTCCTCCAGTTTATTATTCTTCTAAGAGGATCTGGTCATAGGATCTCCAAACTTCGTATAGACTTTATAAACACATGAGAGAAACGTTTAATATAATGTAATACTGAGTCAACGACTCCCTTGTGCATGGACTTTGCTCTTGAGACCCTCTTAGGGCCAAGACCACCGAGACAGTGCTCTAAGGGCATGGGATTTCATGTGGGACCCATTTTACATGGTGAGCTCCACCTGAAATTCCATGCTCTTAGAGCATGGACTCGACCCTAAGAGGGTCTCCGAAGCTTTATCCCTTATGCACTTATGCATTGAAGTGGCAATATGTGATTCCGTACAGCCAGTTGCAACATTTTTAATGAAATATTCTTGGATGGATCAATAGCAATTTGGAATATATCTACAGATATTCTTATCCATTAAGATCATTATAAAATGACATCAAAGCTACTTAGATTAAGGTTTGGAAATGCTTTACACTCATTCATCTTATTCTGAAAAAATACTCCAAGTCAAACACATGGGGAAGAAGCTCTTCTCCATGTGGTGTTCAAAACCCACCATTCAATGGATCTGATGTCCAAAACACTCGACAACACTCGATAGTTGTGTTGCAAGCAGAAGGAGGGCCACTCTACGTCCCTACCGGTCCTTCAACTCAGGGAATAAGTTCGTGTTAAGGAATGTTAACCTTAATCGCAGAGTTCCAAACTTTCACTGATAACGTGTCGTTACTTTTACAAGTTGTTTAAGCAACCGATTGAAGCAACAATTTACAAAAATAAAAATTTGTTTTATAAATAACATGTAATACTTCAACGGTGAGAGTTTGAAAAACTTTTAAATATGCGACTCAGGGCTAGCATTCCTCAAATGGTGTTTAACTTTGGTTGTTGTTTCTCATATTTCTTGCATCTCACAAGTCATTTTACAAAATCGTACTAGAATTAGGCCAACTGAATATTCTTTTCCGCTGATTCGTCATACCCGTTCCCTTTGCTCGAGCTTTGTACAAGAAAGCATCCTTATCAGACCCAGATTATCACTCTTAATTATAATGCTGATCCATTGATTCCTTGGAGCAAAAAATATACTCTCCGGCGTTGCAATCACTTAGGCTTGAAGGGCTGATGAAGTGATGATCTGACCTTCATGGTCTCGAGCCACCGGCCCGATGGCAACAAGACTATCTGATCGTGGTGTTGCCCATGGCAATTAACCTTTTATCCAACCAGAAAGAGGGGGATGCCAGGTTAGAAAAGTGTTTTTTTTTTTTTTTTTTTTTTTTTTTGGTGACGAGGGTATCCGGGCCTCTTAGAGCACCCGACTAGTTCCCCCGGGCACGTGCAGAGCCCTCTCTCCACACGCACCAGGAAAGTCGGGATAAATCCGGAGGGTGGCCAACGAGAGCAGGGAATCGAACTCAGGACCTCCGCTTCGTGAGGCGTGGTTCTGGCCATCAGCCCCATTAGAAAAGTTGATGGTTACTACCTGGTTTTGGGCTGGAAATTTAAAAATCTTTTTGGGCTAAACAAGGGTATGAAATTCAATTATATGGGCCTGGGCCTATGCAATATTAGTTGGGCTGGGCCACTTTGACCAAACACAGTCACACAGAGCACAGGCTTTATGACACAATGACACATGCCCTTGGCATTTCATTAATGCCTTCATTTCATTTATGAGTTTAATTAATTAAAAATTAAAATCTCAGTTTCCAGGCGCCGTGCACTGAAACTGAAAGCTCTTCACTCTCTTTGCCTCTTCAAGAAGGAAAACAGAAATATCAAATGTAGTCACTGGTAAGGCAGAGGGCTCTCGTTATGCAGATCAAAACTTGCCACGTGGCATATCCAAAAAGTGCAACAGTTCGTTCCATTGTTGAGGAGCAAACTATTGCTCCTCGCTCTCACAAAATCAACTCAACTACATGAACTCTAGTTAAATTTTTTTAACTCCTGTGATTAAAATTTTGTTTATTTTAATTTTTCTAAAAACCGAAGGTAGATGGGTGAACCGTAGGGATTGGTTATTGGAGTCAAAAGACGGACATGTGGCGTCACTTCCATAGGAATAGGATTGTATACCAACACTCGAGGGTAGCATTAGTTTCAAATTCAACATCTCCTACTTGTAGGAGATATTTACATTTGACTCGGTAGCGTGAAGAGATCTCGATACTCGATAGGCACCTCCCCATATACATGTACAAAATATAATACCCTATGAGCTGATCTGGTTTAATTAGGTGGTGATGGGTCCATCATTACCATTGATCAAGCTTCCACCATTACCTTTCAATAGGGGTTCTTTTGTGGCCCCCCACGGGCACTAGCAAGGGGTTTAGGTGGCTGTAAACAGGGGCAGAGCAAGAAATTTATTAGCACGATACAGCAGATTGAAAGTATTAAGTAATTGTTGATGAAAATTGTTGATGAAATTGTGTAGAATAATTAGGTGGGTATAAAATATTTTTTTTATCAGGGATGGGACTTGGAGGCCTAGGCCCTGAGTTTTTTTTTCTTTTTGATGACTAAGTTTGAGGTTTCGTCTCATACATTCTACATATCCTACAAATATTGTTTCTCTTTGTTTACAAAAGTAACTTTCCTCTTGTCTTATGACTATGCTCTATTAAATAATTAAATAAAATAATTTTAAAATACATATTTTGATATTTCAAAAGTTAGGGATCAGTTAGCCCATTTTCCAATGACTATGCTCTATTAAATAATTATACAAAATAGTTAAAAGATATTTTTTTATATAAATGAAAATTAGTTTTTTTTTTTAAGTTTAGGGGGAGCATGTGTCTCCATGCCCCCTTGGCTCTGCCTCTGGCTGTAAAAGGCCTAAAATCCTAATCCAATGCTTTTAGGGGTTTACCTATGTATCACGTGAGACTAGTCTGAGTTTGAGCTAAGATACTCATGTTAAATATATCTATTTATACTAATACTATATGCTGGTTGGTTCCACGTGGCATTCCTCATTGGCCTTTATTCTCTATTCTGATTCATGCCACATATCTTATAATTGATCCAATAAGAAGACGTCACGTCATCCTTTTAATTATTGTTCTTCCTTCCTAATTAAGTGAAGGGTTAAATGTTCACCTTCACCCACTCACATTCTATTTTTTAATTACCATTAATTAAATTATGACATTAAATATTTATTCTTTATTCTAATTCTACTCTTTAATTACAAATAATTAAGTTATAACATTTAAATTATTAAAAATATGAAGCCTAAGGGTCTCTTCTTTCTTCCCTCCACATTCTCATTCTTTAATTACAATTTAGTAAAATTGTAACATCTATCGTCCTCAAATTTTATAACTCTTGATCTACCTTCTCCCTAATCCCCTATAAATAGTAGACAAATTCACAAGACATTTTCATTCTCATACATGTAAGGATTTGACATGTTGTGCATTTTAATTAGTACGGTTCATCAGAGAGGTTTTTCCTAAACATTGAAGCATTTAGAGTGAAAATCTTAAAAGGTTTGTTTTTACAGCAGCTATTGGAAAGTTCTTGAGTCAGGGTATATTATGGCATGAGTGCATTTTCAGGTACTATATTTTGGGTGATTCGATGCTAATGGAAGTTGTTAGGTTCTAGTTCTGGCATTACTTACCTTTATACTTATGAGTCTCTACATGGAGCTTTGACTGTGTATTAGTGCATTTTAGGCATTATTTGGGTCTTCAATTTTGCTATTTATTTGAAATAGTATAGATTATTCTCATTGAAATTAATGAGATTCACACTATCATTGATATTAAGAGTAATAAAATGAAATTCAAAATATTCTTGTTATTTATTGGTGTTAAAGTATCAAGTGGTTTCCTCCAAAGTCTTTCATCTCTCAATTAATTGTACAAAATTAATTACAATAATAAAGGAAGGAAAGAGACTTTCCTAAAATAATGGTCCACCCTTAATCTCTCCTTATATATATATAAATAAATTATATTGATTTACTTAAGTTATAATTAATTATATTAATTCTCTAATTAATAAATACTCTCTAAGAAATTGAGTTTTTTGTCATTGTATCTCTATTTGATTTTTATTTTATATTTTGTTATATTATGCAAACTAGTAGTGTTAAAGTGGGTCCCATTAAAAAATTTTAATTAGACATTGTTTCAGGTGAAGAATATGAAGAGAATAACATTTTATCTTATATGTAAACTTTCATTTCTAATAACTAATTATTTAAATGAAATTATTTAAAGAACCTATTTATTTACAAAAAAATATCGTTATCTCTAAGGATAGCCCAAAAATCTCACAAGATTATTATACTATCATTATTTTTCTTCTATTTTATTTTTATTCTTTTCTTACTGTTTATTGTTAATTTTCTCATCATATTTTTCATTTATTCATTTTCTTTCAACTTCCATGCATTTGCACGGGGTTATTTCTAATATATATATATATATATAACAAAAACAGAAAACAAAACATGCTTTTAAGGAGTCACGTCAGCATAACCGTTAACGAGTCCAGCTTGAACAAGAAATATAACTCCTTGAGCCGAGCAAGAAGTAGTTCAGCTCCATTAATTTTGTATATAATATATTAAAAAATATTATTACCCTTAAAACTGATCCTTCGGTCTGAGTCGAGCTCTGAGTTTTTTTGTGAGCTAGATTTGATTCGTTAGCTAGGTCAAGCTCGAGCACAAGCTCGATTAATTACGGACAAGATGAACTCGAGCCAACCTTCCAAGGATAGCCCCAACTCGGCTCAATTTGGCTCGCTGAAACATTAAATTTTTTTTTTGAAAAAACCTGGTGAGCTTTAACCCTAGGGTTAATGCGGACATGTCAAAACGAAAAAGTAATTTTAGAGATAGAGGACAACAAATTAATATTAACCCTTATGTTGATGCTCTCTCCGAATTAAGGTAAGGATTTTGTTAAGCCCAGTCGCAAATCTTCCAAAGACGCAATTGGGTGGTTACAATTGTCAATCATTATCTGATTTTTCTTTTTTTTAACTGCCGCGTATTAGCACTAATCTTACGTCTGTAAGAAAATTTTGGAGTGAATGCGACTAGGGTTAGCACTCCTCTTAAGCGATTTTACTAGCCCCAGTCCTAATTGTCAAAAATTATCTGATTTTTCTTTTTCCCTTTGCAACCGCGTTCTACAAACATCTCTCGCTTTTGGAGTCCATTTGTTTCTTCAAGAGGGTAGCGGTACACATTTTTGAGCTTAGCAAGTGATTCAGTCTAATAACTTATACGAATTTCCCATAGATTGCAATAGAAACAAGCCACCTAATCTTGATCAGAGGTTAATCCTTTGATTATTGTCCCTCAAGTTAAGATGGCCAATGTGTGTCCTATTTTGAGGGTGGTTCTGAGCTCAAAGTAACCGAAACTATCAATAAAATAGAAGAAGTTTCCATTGTTGATGTGACAGGCTACCTCTCACTTGAAAGGGAAACTATTCTTCTAAGGTGTGTTCGTTTGGAGGGTAAATGGATGGGAGAAAGTAAAGTGAAGTGAAGTAAAAGAAAATTTTAGTTTCTTTTATGTGTTTGGTTTGAAAGAAAATTGTTAGGAGAAAGTATCAATTTTTTTCAAAACTAGCCCTTGCTCTTTTAAGGAATATAATTATGCAAAAGAGTAGAATAAGAATAGTGAGGTTTTTACTTCACTTTCTCTCACATTTCCTTCAAAAAGTTGCCAAGTGGAACTTTTTTAAAGGGAAATAGTAAGGTGATGTTTGGATTAGGTTTTTTTTGGCCAAAAATCATTTCTGATAAAATTGATTGTGTAGAAATTCATGATCGAATAATCATTTTTTCAAATAATAGTGTTCAAAGAATACGAAGTTCAAAGACTCACATACGTCTTCTCCGAATACTATTATTTGACCATTAATTTCTACACAATCAATTTTACTTATGAATGATTTTTGGTCAAAAAAATTCAATCCAAACGCCCCCATTACCTATGAATTTTATTTCTAAACCTAAGGCATGTCCTCCCTCTTAAATGCTCACCAACTATGGTGAGCATTTAAGAGGGAAGGCATCCAATTGGTGGATGCCTTAAGTTTAGAAATGGAATTCATGGGTACGCATATAATTAACTTTTTTTTTCAATTATGGTTAAAAAGTCAAGATCAAAATTAAGGAAGTGATTAGCACACCATGCATTTGACTATGTAGTCAAATGCCATATCCACGTGTTTTTTTTTTTTTCCGATTAAAGGTTAATATTTTTTATTTTATTTTTTTAAATCAAGGTTAGATTAGTTAACCTTAAGAGTGAGGGAATCTTACCTAAATATGCTAAAAATATTTAGTTAATAAATCTTAACTACGGTTATAAATACAACACGTGGCAAGGACAAAACGCCCTCTTTGCGGCATCTCGCGAGAAGGCGATATTATTCTCCTTGCTAAATAGCCGGGAAATTGTACTTAAAAAGATCTCGTAGACCCCAATTAAATCGTGAGTCTCCATCCTTATAAACGCTCGCGCAGTCGCCCTCTCTCTCTCTCTCTCTCTTCATCAACCCTCCCCCTGTTTTTCGAACCTGAAACAAGAGAGAGAAAAAAAATAAGAAAAGTCTCTCTCTTTCTATAAATAGCTATTTGCGATACTTTTCTTCTTGATGTAATCAAGACGATCACTTTCTTCTTCTTTTTTCTTCCCTTTTCTTCTCTGTTTCTAAAAAACCATGCAGCCCCAGAAGAAGCAACTTCGCACGCATTTGCAGCAGCTTTTGATGTAATCGATCAAAGTTTTTCTTGATTTTTTTTTTGAATTTTTCAGTTCCATCAGAGGGAGAGAAGAGATGAAGAACGAAGAGCAAGCTCGGTCTCTGCTTGGGATTTCTTTGTCTGATAAACCCAGATGGAAGCAATTTCTCATTTGCTCTTCTGGGTTCTTCTTCGGTTACCTCGTTAATGGTATCTGCGAGGTCTGTCCTTTATCCTCATTCAACTGTTTTTTTTTTTTTTTTGTCAATTAATTTTTGAAAATAAATTGTCCGAAACGCTGTTTTTATGGGGTTTTGTTTTTGGTCCTATGACAAACGTTTGTTTACATATATATAAATGAAATCAATTCTATTCAGAAATCATGTTCTTCATTAATTTACTGTTTTTTTTTTTTTTTTTTTTTGCCATGTTTTAAGATCTTGAATCCTTTTTCTTTTTGCTATTTATTTGGGTTTCTCGTATTTATTGTTTTGGTTTTTTTTTCTCTTAATCTCATTTCATCCTGCTTGTTTTCCATTTCTTCCCTTTCCGGAAATCATTGAATCTCCGCAGATGATTCTGAGAGATAAATCAAAACAGTTGCTTTCTGGGTTTTTCTCCTGTTTGTTCTTCTTTCTGCTCTCGGGTTGCTTGATTTTATGTTTTATATTCTTGTATGACGAAATTTAGAAGCGAATTTTATTTATTTTTCTTCAAAATTATCTTTGCGTTCCTAATGTATTTGGTGTTGTATCACCTGTTTAAGCTCTTTGGAAGGATTTCCTCAAATTAGGATATTGGAGTAAAAGGTCTCCAGAGATTAGAATCTGTATTTTTCAATTAACATCTTCAAATTAAACATTTCTAACTGATTTCGAATTTGCTTGTTGTCTAATTTTAGGAATACGTGTACAATCGGCTTCAATTTAGGTGAGTGGATCTTCACCTCAGTCCAAGCAGTTTGCTTTTGAGTTTCAGTTTAGGAATTATGTTTTCTTAATGAAGTTTTGTGGGTGTTTATCCTTTGTTCGTCCAGTTATGGTTGGTACTTCACTTTTGTACAAGGGTTCGTTTATCTTGTACTCATATACCTCCAAGGCTTCACCACCAAGCAAATGGTGAATCCATGGAAGACGTATGTCAAGCTCTCGTTAGTTCTTGTGGGTTCCAATGGCCTAACCAAAGGATCTTTGGCTTTTCTTAACTACCCTGCGCAGCTCATGTTTAAATCCACAAAGGTAAGCATTTGATTGGAATACTAGTTGAACATATCAGAATAGTCCATGCAATTAAACTTGAAATTTCAAATTAGACTGATTTTCCTACTAGATAGTTGAGTTGAATTGCCTCTATTGTTCTGTTATAATTTCTTAATCTGTAGATAGTTGAATTAATTTGGATGGGATTGATGGTTGAAGACCAGATTTATATATTTGAGTTGTTATCCCGATTTAAAGTTTTCATTTTGATCAGCCCATTAAACTTTTCAATTGGGAATTGAGAGATTTTTTTCTGATTGTGATATTTATGGTTTTGGGAATTCAGGTGCTCCCTGTCATGGTAATGGGTGCCTTCATACCAGGCCTGAGACGAAAATACCCGGCTCACGATTACGTATCTGCTCTACTTTTAGTTGTGGGTCTGATCCTTTTCACCTTAGCCGATGCCCACACTTCTCCCAACTTCAGCGTGGTCGGTGTTGTGATGGTAACTGGTGCTTTAATCATGGATTCCTTTCTGGGTAATTTTCAAGAAGCAATATTTGCCATGAATCCTGAAACCACACAGGTGATATGCATTTCCTGTTATTCTTTCATATGGATGTTTAAATGTGAAAAGGGTTCATGGCAAAATCGTGATCTTTTACTACTCGAATCGTTTTCAGATGGAGATGCTGTTCTGTTCAACAGTAGTTGGGCTGCCTTTCTTGATTCCACCCATGCTTTTAACAGGAGAACTTTTCAAGGCCTGGAATTCATGCTCACAGGTAAAGATAAGACTTTATTTTTCCTTCACAATTATTATTTATTTCTTAATCCTAGATCTGAGTTTGAATGTTTAGGACTCTATCAGGGAATTAGTGAGAACAGTTTTTTAATAAATTCTAGTGTACCGTGAGCACAACTTAGCCAAAAACACTCCTTGGAGAATCCATGGATTTTTAGTTGACCATCCACTCCATTAGTTTATTTCCCAAGCTAAATAAACTTTTCATTTTTAAAGGGGAATGCTAGTGGCACCCGTGTCAAAAGCAGGTGCTTGGACACTTTTGCACTAAATGACACGTTTAAACGGTTTAACTAGCATAAAATATAAGTGGTTTATTTTATGATTTAACCAGTTGCAAAGTGGGCAAAGGAAACCTCAAACCAGTCGCAAATAGACCCCAGTGTCATGCACTGTGCATATGGTGATTTAACCTATTGCAAAGGTAGAAAGGAAAAGTAAATCAAAGTGTCGTTACCCTAAGAGTGTGAAAACTAGCTTTAAAGCGGGTGCAGCCAGCATTTCCTATTTGGAAAAGAGAGACAGTTTGTAATTTTACATGGGAAAGGGCCATGATATGAAGAAAGACCCCAAGCAAGAAGCATAGACCTCAGATCACCATATCTTGCCCTTTTTTTTTCCTTCATAGTCTACTGATTTTTGCTTGAAGGGTGTTGATGGTTTTTGTTTCGTTTTGATTTATATATGTAATTTGTGTTATTGCAGCATCCTTATGTATATGGGGTGCTAGTGTTCGAAGCCATGGCCACATACATTGGCCAAGTCTCCGTTTTGTCTCTCATTGCCCTTTTTGGGGCTGCCACCACAGCTATGGTAGTTATCTCTCCATCTCTCGTTCTTTTGTTAGCCATCGTGATTTTATGGAAAATATGTTGAAAAATGGTATTAAAAATGTCGCTTGGATTTTCTATTAATCAGTTCTTGCTTGAACTTTTAAACCACAGGTGACGACAGCAAGAAAGGCGGTAACACTACTGCTATCCTACTTGATATTCACAAAGCCTTTAACAGAACAACATGGAACAGGACTGCTACTCATAGCCATGGGGATCATATTGAAGATGTTGCCTGATAACAAAACCCCCAACAGGGCCTCTGCCTACTCTGCCAGTACCAAGAAAGCAAAATCATCTTTCAAAGAAGAGAAGACTCAACTACAAAATGAAGAAGATGAAGAACAGAGACCCTTGGTCTGAAAACTAGAAACCCATTTAGCTTTGATTACTTAAAAGTTGTTTTCCTTTTCTCACCTGTAGAACTAAATAACAAGAAAAAATGTCGACAAGTTGAGATGTTTTTGAGGAAAAGAAAGTTGAATGTAGAAAGTTTTCTCATGTTAGGTTTTTTAGTGTGAAATTGCCTCACTTTGAAGTATTCTAAATAGAAAAGAGGACAGTAGACAAGCAAAAAAGTAGACGAGCAAGAAACCTAACAACTTGAATATAGGGAGTTTGAGGGGGTCTCCTACACTCAACCATCAGTTCGTGTGATCGTGATCAGAGGACAAT
The DNA here is from genome assembly GCA_015143295.1 of Tetracentron sinense. Classification (NCBI taxonomy): domain Eukaryota; kingdom Viridiplantae; phylum Streptophyta; class Magnoliopsida; order Trochodendrales; family Trochodendraceae; genus Tetracentron; species Tetracentron sinense. The sequence continues at coordinate 25,499,933 of CM026572.1, read as the reverse complement.
GACATAAACTTTCTTTCTTTAATAATAAAAGATGAATTTTACACTCATTTTTTGGTGTTTTGTTGCATTCTTGAAAAGAAGGCAGAAATTTTCTTTATACTTGTGTTTTGAGTATTTAAAAAAAGTGTTGGAGTATTAAAAAAAAGTGTGAAGAGAGGTACTTATGTAATTTTTAAAATATATTGAAAGAGACAAAAATTTTACAAGAAAATGACTTACAGATTTTTGAATTATAAGTCATTTTTTGTAAAAGTTGTTCTTTTTCCATAAAATATTTTACTCACGGAAGAATTTGTGTGCAAACAAACATGCAGGAAATGAAATTTTGCATGAATTTGATTTGTTTTTCTCAATTTTATATCAAAACAAAGGGATCTGTTCTATTTTTTGTAAGGGAATGCCAGCATTTGAAGCTTGGCTGGATATCATAACCATGGCACCCCCCGGGGGACTTGATCATGTGGAACACTGGGACAAGCCCATTGTGTATTCTTACTTTCAATTACCCTGCACAGTAGTACTCATGAAAGAATGTTTCCTGTATTGAGTGAATTTCATTTGATTTTTTTTGTCCAAGTGTGGCTGCCCCACTTGTAATTATGCCACAAGTCACTCTTTCAAGATGCCACATGGCAAGGTGGTGGGTAGTGGTCCTAGTGGATAGTGGGTAGAAGAGCCTCAAATATAGAACTATCCTATGGTTTGAAATATATTTTTCAGTGTAAATAACTGAACTCACTGATACCATATTATAGAGGATGATACTATTTCATCTCTTTATAGAAATATCCTATGGCTGAAAATATCTTTTTCCAATTTAAAATAACAAAACTCATTAGCACCGTATTATTGTTTACTTCATCTCTACCTTTACAATCAGAATAGAGCCATTGAATTACACTTATCTTCTCTATCATTATATTTGCATTTATCTTCTCTATTATTATAATAAATATGATAAAATTACATTTACACATAACTTTTTTTTCTTTGCTATTATAATCATTATTGACAAAATTTATCTTCTCTATATCTATTATTATAATCATAATATGACACTTGAAATTTGCCTCTATTGACAAAATTGTCTTTACATCTATCCTCTCTCTTGTGTGCGTCACGTGCAGCCCACTAGTTTTTTTATAAGCCTATTATTTGACCGTGTGTTAATCATTTTTATTTATTTATGTGGTTTCATATTTAAATCTTCGTTTATTGTGTACATAAATTATATAATATCGAGAACAACTTTCCCTATATTAACCATTTAAACCATACAATAAACCACCCACCCTCTACCGTAGCTCAGATGCCAAGGTGTGTTCCTCTCATACACGGGTGACCGATATGTTCCTGGTGGTGACGGAGAGGAAAATATATCATAGGGATTTGGCATTTTAGAGAAGGATCTGAACCGCCAAAGAGTGCTTCTTTGTGATGTCTGTAAGCCATCATCCCAAGAGAGTTTCTTATTTCAGTTAACCCCAAAACTCGTGCTTTTTAAGTCTATGTCCCTAAAATGGGGACATTAATCGACCTCAGAGTCATGACTCATATGTCCAGTGTCCTACATTACTGCATCACACTACCCTAGGGTTCCACACTTTTTTTTTTGGTTTTCAAAATAAAACAAAATGGGCCTTATTTAAGAGAGAGAGAGAGAGAGAGAGAAATTGGACTCCAGTCTAGATCCAACGGTTGAGATGTAACTGATTCTGTGCTTCAGCCCTACATGCAACTCGTGAGAGTTGAATTGAGACCTCTTTTATGCCTTAATCACATTTTCTTCTTCCTTGTCTTCCTTCTCTTTTCTTTTTCATAGGATGAACGCTACAGAGACCGGGCGGTCCATGTACCTCCCTAAAGGGCACCTTTGTTTTGGTGCAATTGAGCCCTTCAAAGGCGACCCTAGGGTTTAAGAAGCGTGCTAGCCCTATTCTCAAACACCCCTTACTCTCAATCAAAAACTAACACATGTCCATACTTTCAATCAAAAACCAACACCAGTCTCATTTTAACAAGTGTTGGTTTTTGGCTGAGTTGTTGGGGTTGACTGAGTATGGCTAGCACGCATAGGGGTTTAATTACTTTGGTGGGTCCCCCTAAAAGGGGGCCATTAACAATGAAAGGCCCCCATCAAGCCCACTACTTGGGCCAGCCCGACTCGGTAGCACTTGTCTTTCCCTAATAGGATGGAATCTGTGCTGGCACCATTGATGGCTAGGATCACTTCTTCTAAAAGAATGTAAGTTTCAGTTGTGGGAAGCACCGTGAGCTGATGCATGCCTATGTGGAAATGATTACCTGACTTCATTGGTCCAACTAAGCAATCTCCCTTTGCTTATGTTCGAAGTATTGACTGTATGAGCACTAGGGTTGATCGCTTGAGGTAATCACATTCTTCCCTCACCCCCACCGGCCACCACTTGGACCTCACATCCCCATCACCGGGCATTTCGGATATTGCCGTGCTTAGAGAATGCTATGGAGCCCGGGGCGGAAGTGACGCCACCCTATTAGGGCAAATGCAGTGTCCTACTTAGGGCACTAACTAGGGGCTGTGACACCCTGGCCCCGAATTGCGTCCCCGGCTCGGTATAATTTTTCTGACTTCTGCAATTCCAACTTATAAGCAACAAATGAATATCAAAGATGTGAGAGGAACGAATGGTATCAATGTGAATTAACTTTATAATGCCAAATGCAGAAGAGTACTGGTTCAGGGCATAATGAAATATTGCTTCCTCTATTGAATACTAGTACTCATATTGCAGCTCTTCATGAATAAACCCAAAATTTCTGATTGAATTTGATGGAAAATTTCAACATGAAATTCCATAATAACACCAATGTGACCATATATAATTGTGACAAGACAGTTACATTTAGAACCTTGGAAATAAAATAAAATAAATAAAAATATGTCTGCGATAAAATATTCAAAAAGCGGCAGCATCCTCGATCAAAGGTCTGCCAGCCCATAAATAAATATCTATAATTGAGATAAATTATTTTCTTCCATCAATTCTTATCGGCAATGGCGCATTCTAGTTTCTGGCTTGCATCTTCAACAATCTCGAGTTCTTGCAAGAATTTGGTTAGCTTCGCCACATTCTCGTCTTGAATGTGGGGTGGAACCTTCTCTTTATAGCCCGAAACATTCATCTTTTGAGTTAAGTTATCATGTTGCCTGCAATACAAATTTAAAGAATATAAGTGTCAATAAAGAAGACAAGCAAATAGATACATGTCAGAATGATTTCTGTCCACTTATTTACACTTCAATGCATAAATAACATGCCTCGACAAAATTTAGCATGTTATTTTTTTGGTTCTTCACCACTTGGAACAACATGCCATTTCTAGTTTATGCTGACGGCACATCGATCGAAGAGGAATAGCATTAAGTTTCATCTACATCACTATGCTATTGACACATAGGACTGCAGAAAATGTGAGAATCCAAACCCTAATTATCAACCCAATCAGACGATTCTAAGAGTCCAACAAAAGAAAATTCTTTGTAGACCCTTTATTAAGGAAGTCCTAAAGAATATCTATTAATCAGGTATTTTACTTGGCTTGTTTAGTGTTGGCAGCCATTAGGTGGCCTCCAAATTAATAGTCGAGACTTATGTATAATGCATATCTGGCACCTCGGACAGTATCCGATGTTCGGCTGGGTGCTTCTTTATTTACCACCAAAAAAAAAAACATTTGCACTGCACATACAGCAAATGAATGATTTTTTTTTATTGGTAAATGAGATATATGCACTACTAAGAAGAAACGAAACCAAATACACGGGTCACCATGAAGTGAGCCCAAGACAAAATCTACAACAGTAGTACAAAAAATTAAGCCGCAAAGAAAAATCCCCTAGATGATTATAACATGAAGTAAAGACTCGTCATATCAAAGCCCTCTCAGATGGAGCACCATTGCGTAATAAGATGGCCTATCCTGAAGCATATGCTAGGAATGGAGAATGACACTCCCTCGAACACCTTGGAGTTCCATTCCTTCGATAAAGAGTAGGATAGTGTGATTGGATCCAAAGGCTATCGAGGATAGTGTGATTGGATTCTATATGAATTTGTATTCGGAGAAAGTCTCTTGGCGCCCAAAGGTAGATGGTCTACCTTTTGCCTCCATTTCCCCAGCCCAGAGTGAGGAGTTGGAACGGCCTTTTCAAGAAGCGGAGGTTCTGGCGGCCATTCAATCCTTGGCAAGCAACAAAGCCCCAGGCCCGGATGGATTCTCCATTGAATTTTATAAGGCCTGTTGGGAAATTGTGGGAAGAGATTTTCTTGAAGTCTTACACGAACTTCACATTACTGGGTCATTTGATAAGGCACTCAACAATACATTTGTGACCCTAATTCCCAAGCAGGCAGGGGCCCAGGATTTGAAAGATTTTCACCCCATTAGCCTAGTCTGCAGTGCGTACAAAAGTTTAGCCAAAGTGTTAGCAACTCGTTTTCACAGCGTCTTGGGCTCACTCATTTCCCCTCATCAAGGGGCGTTTGTGCGGGGGCGGCAGATCTTAGACGGGGTTCTTATCGCTAATGAATGTGTGGATGAACGACTTAAGTCTAATATCCCGGGCCTGATTTGTAAGATTGATATGGAAAAGGCCTACGACAATGTCAATTGGGAGTTCCTCCTTTACATGTTGGGCAGAATGGGATTTGGTCCCAAATGGAGGTCGTGGATTAAAGCCTGCATTTCCTCTGCTTCATTCTCAATCCTTCTCAACGGTAGCTCAAAAGGGTATTTCCGTAGCTCCAAGGGGCTGAGGCAGGGGGATCCATTGTCACCTGCGCTATTCATTGTTGTCTCAGAAGCCCTGAGTCAGATGTTGATCCGAGCGAACAGGCAAGCAATTTTAGGTTTTGCTGTGGGAAGGGAGCAACTCAGCATCTCCCACTTACAGTTCGCCGACGATACCTTGATATTTTGTGGTGCTGCATGCTCGCAACTTTTCAATCTCCGGTGTATTCTGCGTTGTTTTGAGGCTGTGTCGGGTCTTCGGGTTAATCTGAGTAAAAGTGAGATCTTACCTGTAGGAGAAATCCCCCATCTTGACCTTTTGGCTAGCTGTCTTGGGTGTAAGAGAGGGTCTCTTCCGTCCACTTATCTTGGGTTACCTTTGGGGGCTCCGTTTAAGTCCAAAGTTGTTTGGGACCCGGTTGTCGAAAGGTTCTCAGGGCGACTAGCAGGGTGGCAGTCGTGCCTTTTGTCCAAAGGGGGCAGGTTGACTCTTATCAAAAGTACTCTTCGGAGCCTCCCCACTTATTACCTTTCCACCTTTACCATTCCTCATTCCATTGCTGAGACTCTTGCTCGCCTTCAGCGCAACTTTTTGTGGCATGAGCGAGGTGGCAAACGAAAATATCACCTGGTCGATTGGTCTCAAGTCTGTAAGCCTTTAGCGGCGGGGGGTCTTAACCTGGCTTCCCTCATCGCGGTAAACAGGGCGCTTCTGGGTAAATGGGTTTGGCGTTTTGGAGAGGAGAGGGAGAGTCTGTGGCGGAAAGTAATCGTGGCCAGGCATGGCCTTGATTCTGTGTGGGTATCGAGGCCCGTTAGGGGGCCCCATGGGGTGGGGCTCTGGAAGGGTATCATGGCAGTGGCCAATGCGTTAGATCCTTTCCTTAGGTTCAAGTTGGGTAATGGGGCCGATATCCAGTTTTGGCTCGATGTATGGTGCGGTCAGTCGCGGCTTAAGGACGATTTTGGCTCCTTATTCTCATTGACCCTACATAAAGGGGTGTCTGTTGCCGAGTGTGTTGAGAGGCTTGGCAGCAACTTAGTGTGGTGTCCTAGGTTGAGGAGGACTTTGAATGATTGGGAAGTTGAAGAGATGCAGAGTCTTTTGACCCGGTTGAGTTCTTCCGTCCCCAGATCCCAGATTCGTGATAGTAGGATGTGGTCCCGTAGCAACAACGGTCGATTTTCAGTTCGATCACTCTTACAGTCCTTTGACCCTGTGCTTTTGCGTTCTTTTCCCCATAAGGCTGTGTGGGCTAACCAGGTCCCCACGAAGGTATCGTTTTTCCTTTGGTCCGCTGCTTTAAATAAGATTCTTACTATGGATAATTTGAAGAGGAGAGGGTGGAGCTTGGCAAATAGATGCTATTTGTGCCTCAATGCGGAAGAGTCGATGAGCCACTTGCTCTTACACTGTCCGGTTGTCTTTGGAGTCTGGGCTTCTTTCTTGGCTCGGATGGGGGTGGAGTAGGTCTTCCCCTCTTCCTTTCTGAGCTTCTTATCTGGTTGGCACTTGACGTCTTTGGTGGGTGCTGAGGTATTTATCTGGTATTCTCTGCCTGGAGCCATCTCCTGGGTCATTTGGAAGGAGAGGAATGGTCGTATCTTTGACAATTCCTCTTCTCCTGTTCAGCGGATCATATCTCAGGTGAGGCGTTCGTTGGTGGACTGGAGTTCGCCTACCATGGTTGGCCAGGCAGTGAGGGTTGCTTTGTTACCTTGAGGACAGTCAGTAGCTAGCTAGCGTGTGATTGTATTTAGTTCCCTTATGTTCCTTTTCTTAGTTTACTACTCTGTAAACTCTTATTATCTATGATATATCTTCTTTACTGATCAAAAAAAAAAAAACGAAGGCCCATCAATATCCCTCCCTCCGAAGCCGCAGTCCAAAGAAGGATAACTTGGAAGGAAAACCCGCCTTCCATACAGGTCTATAAGGGAAAGGGAGACGTGGTCTATCAAGTAAAGCCTAGTAATAAAATCTCACTGAAAACTTACCTTTGTTGTCACAGACTCACAAGCCCACAGTCTAACATCCCGACAGAGGAGGGGGGAGGGAGAGACTGAAAGAAGCCTATTCAACATCTAAAGGAAAACTTCTAACTCTCAATCATTGAGACTCTACCTCAATCTGCGACACCCAATTCTAGTATTTGCAATATATTCAAGACAAGACTTCACCGATGCATTCCTATCCTCCACAATATATTCTAGTATTTGAAGCATAAAGTTTCATTGCACAATGGCAAGCAAGTTCTATTTTAATGAATATCAATAGAAATTCTACAAGATACATTTCCAAATGCATCCCAACTCTCTAGGCTTCTTTATAAGCATAATACTTTAGACAGCACGAGTGTCAGTCCGTATGTGCAAGCACCCAATTCATGTGCATATAACAAACTACTATGTTGTAACATGTTCATAACTCATTTAACATTGATGGCCCCACATAGATAGGTTGAACTGATTGATATTTATGAACTTGGTCTGTCCTATTCCTCCATCTTTGTACTGCATGAAAAAATCATAATGCTTCAATAGACCATAAAGATGGTCTACTAGTGACATGGTTTAAAACATCGACACATTTTCTAATGTTTCCTACAAAAAGCTTCCATTTCCTGGGATACGGATACGAAATCTACCTGCGAGTCTTTGACATCAAAATTACAGTATTTTTTGACACATTTCCTACTGTTTTCTACGTAACTCTTCATTTCAATGGGTACCGACATGAAAGCTACTAGTGTGGTTTACAAAATCAACACATTTTGATAAAATTCAGTGAAAATGTTTTGACTTTATTATTGATAAACGATATCCACTTTAAGTATAAATAATATAGAGTTTTGACAACATGTTTAAGTAGTTTCGATAACACATCAGTGATATCGACAAAAATATTACAAAACCTTTATATAAATTACATGACTTTGATCGCCATGAACCAAAATCGACTGACTTCATCTGTTTGTGCTTAGAAAACTCTTTTCTTCAAAAGCTCATTTTCTCCTGTTTTCTTGAATCACTTCCTACATCACTACATGGGAGGGTTATAAACGTACTTTTAGTTATTCAAATTCAATATTTTGCATAAAAAACACCCATAAATGCATCATATTCATGAATCTTCATATATTTTAAGGATTCAAACTAAATGTGTAGATGACATTCGGAAAATTTTGAGAAAACCCAAACTCCACTAATTTTCACCCCCAAAGTTCAATGTTTCCATTTGAATATTTTATGTGTTAATTAAATACACCAGTTTTACAATGTCGGATTATTCTTCTTTTTTTAGAATTTTTAAAATTTTAATTTTGAAATTAATTAAAGATGTTTTTTATTATACATTACACACTAATATAAGAAATATGAGGTTATATCAATATGTTTGTACATTAGTTAATTAATGCTTATTTTTTAAGGGATTTTGGTTCATTATAATGCTTATTTATCATTATAATGAATGGGACCATGATTATGGCTGTCTTTTTATATGATTGCAGGTATAGCTCATCACCCAGACTACCCATAATTAAGGATGTCTATGGGTATTGATACTCAAAAGTAAGAGTAGTACATTTGGAAGTATACCAATTGCTACCAGAGTTTATGGATATAGCACTACCAATAGCCTAGGTTATAAGCAAGGCTATGAGTCTTTTTATGTGATTGTAGGTATAACTCATCACCCAGATTACCCATAATTAAGGATGTTTGCGGGTATTGATGTTCAAAAGTAAGAGCAGTACATTTGAGAGTATACTAATACCAACTGCTACCAGGGTTATATGTCTTGGGCTCAATACTACCATTACCTAAAGCAGCAGCTTCGTGAACTCACTCGTCAAAACAAAAATGATGACTTCGAGACACATCAAAGCTCTATGTAGTTATGACTTATGAGCATGGTTCTTAAATCCTTCTAATTTGCGATTCAAATCCTACGATTTGAATCGAATCTCAGGCAAAACGATTCAAATTGCAGGTGAAAATTTTAATTGGGTAAATCTCATTTGATTTGGGATTCAGGTTGCGATTTGCAATTCCAAATTGGAAGATTCATACGATTCACGCTATTCCAGTACGAAACCCCTTTTACAGAATGATAATTAAACAAATATTTTTTATTCTTTTAATTTTCTAAAGGTACTTTATGTTTTTAAAGATAAGAAAAGAAACAAGAAAACCCCTATTATGGACATGCCAAAACCCCATTTGGGTTTTCTCTCTGTTATGAAACGGAAAAAGAATAAAAATAAAAGAGAAGAAAGATGATGGAGTTGGAGAGTTCGACTCTGCAAGAACTTGATAGTTTATTTTATTAGTCTTTTTAATTGTACAAGTTTTTTGATATTTAATCTCATACAACATAATTACATGAGTTTATTTTTGTTGATTTATCTTTGATAATATTAGGGTTATTTCGTTTTATTGAGTTCATTCGCATTTTGTATAGTGTATGCAATGAGATGTTCATTACCTTCTTTTATCAATAGATTTGAATGAAATCTTTTGGATAATGGATTATTCTATTTTTCTGATTTGTTAATTATGTTTTAACAATTTTTTAAAAAATGGATTGAATCTTACGATTTACGATTTGAATCGAATCCTAACACGATTTTAAGATTTGATTACGATTTAACAACCTTGGTTATGAGATTCACTCGTGATTTTAGAGTTTCTAAGTGTTATCTTGTGATATACCCCTTTTTATAAATGTATTATCAAATAAAACTCATTTATGTGCACATTTGACTTCAAAGTTTTAGACAGCGTATGCTACTTCACATGATTCTTATACTTAATATTATAGAAGCATATATTTTGTTATGTAACAAGTTATTTATTTTTTTAATCGTTAAATCAGATGATATATATCATAAAAATAAGCATATACACAAAACAGCAAGAAAGGGCACGAGAAAGTGAGCCAAAAAGTTGAAGCTAGTAAAGCAATAAATGAAAGCAACTACATTGAAAGGATAACAACTCCAAAAGTGCACTCCGGAAAGGGATATGTCGGCCCACCATGGCATTACCACAACTGAAGTAGATCCGAACCCTCGAAGTCCTTACTTAGACAAAGGACTTCCCCAAATATGCGTGGAGAGGGAAGAGTCACGCCATCAAAAACCCTGCGATTCCTCTCCTTTTATAATAATTAATAACCAAGTAATCGCACTCAGGAGGAAACCCCAAAGAGTAGAAAAGTGTGTCGTCAAACTAACCGAAAGCCAACAAGATAAGAAGCTTTTAAAGGACTTCGGAAAGACCCAGATCACACCATTCGCTCAAGGAAATAACTCCATACCTTTGACGCACCTATTAGCCAAACTCCAACCTCTACTTTTTAAATGATCACAAGTAATTAACTAATTCAAAGTAGCTTCTCAAAGAAAGAAAGCGACCTTAAGATGGAACCCATGTATTCCACACAGCTCTATGCGGAAAAGGAAGTAGCGCAACACTCCACAAAGCCCCACAAAGCTAGAGCAAAAGACCTTACTGTAATGAGTTATTGATGTGTATTTATATTTAGTTATTCATTTCCTAAAGTTTTATCTTAGATTTCAACGCTTAATATTTCCTGCATTTGCTTAATTTTTACAGTGTTTCCTCGAACTTTCTTAAACTTCCTCAAAACATTTCCACTTCCCTAGTGACCGAAGTTTACACCAACGCCGAAGTTTAAAACTCATGGCTATACACATGAAGCAGATGCAAGGGAGTTTAAGTATACGCTAAATTGGTCCCTATCCAGCAGATTCAAGACACCAAAAAGCAAACAAACCTGTTTAAATACAGAGGCTTAATATATGATGAATTCTGTTTCCTACTTTGGTCATAACCATCTGAACTAGACTGGCCCAGTGGACAGTTTGTGCATTTTTTCCTGACTGTCCAAACAGATGTCATAGATTGAAAAGTTGTGATCATCCAATCAAGTTGAATCTTTACATGAGAGATTTCCTGCAACAAATGTATGCATGTCCCATATGTTTACCTTTGATTGTCTTATTTATTTAATCAATCGGGAAAATAAAAGGAAGCAGCCAGTTAGATGAGTGGTCACTTTCAGTTCATCCATCTTGCAATAAAAGTTTGGATATAGAGTTAAGTTTTCAGATAGTTGAGTTGGAGAACAAGACTCACTTCTGTATTTCCTCCCTCTTCTTCCTGAGCTTTTCACGTTCTGCTTCTGCATCAAGAATTCCATGAAGCTGGAGATGAACAGAAAGGTTTTCGTTTACAATGGAAACCGCACATCCAGCTGGAGCAGCATCATTCTCACTTAGAACCTGCAACAAATTTAATTCACTGATGAGATGAATTTTTATACAATTGAAGACGGAACTAGGATTCCAAACCAGAAATGCATCTTTTAACTTCTATTTTGGATGGAACCAGTTTTCAGTTCAATAAAGCTAATAAGTAATAAATAAACCTCTCATTGTCAAACTTAGAAAGAGAGAATCAAACAAAATATCTCTCCACACCCAAAATTGTTGATTTGATAATAACCATAGTTTTAATAAATTGGCATAGATTATTCAATAAAATCTGTACATATCTGTGTGTATGTATTTCTTTTAATATGTAACCAAGAATTTGATTATGAAAGGAAATTTTCCAGAGTGAGAAGGCAAATTCAGGGAATAGAATCCTTTGCGTAAAGGACGCATACCTCCTAGTTTAGTTAGATCATGGCAATCCTTAACTGGTTGAAAGAATGGCTAAACCACTCATCATTTACTCAAAATGACTGAACATCTGACAAATGTTGACGGAGCTTCAGCTAAAATTGACACCACAAACTAACACCGGATGTGTCTGCTTCCACTATGCAAGCACCTAAGCAGCAGAACTTTGGATAAGTTTCACCCATCCCAAAAGTCACTTCTGCCATTGGGGCTATAAAAGCTAAGAAAAGTCCGCAAAATATCCCTTTAGCTAAGCTCTGAGCTACTTCAAACTTTCTGAACCTGACAGGTAAGATTGTTCTTTCCTTCCATCTACCAGAAGATGCTACCTCGTTTACCAAACATTTTAGTGCTCCAACGTTTGAAAAGTTAGGCACAGCTTCTAAGGAAAATTAATTAATAAGCCAATGCAAGGCTCACAAAGCCTTTCACTTATTCTGCTATGGATAATAGCTGTACACCTTTTAATGGGCTTCTTCACTGAGGTGAAATAAACTACAGATTCACCGTTTTTCCGAGGACACGCTGATATTCAGTGGTCAGAATCTTGTTCACAACAAGCAAAGGGAACTCCTACACCCCTCCTATTGAAAAGGGAAGTAGCATTCACCAAACAAATATGTAGAACAACTTCTCTCGAAGAGTGTCAGCCTCCAACTTCCACAAGTTTGCTTTTACCCCTTCTCATGGTTTGAAATATCCCCGATATTTCCTATATATCCCCGATATGCAGGGTAAAAAATATTTGTTGCATGTATTTTTTTTCTTACAAAATATTCCTGATATATCTCCAATATTTACGATATATCGTCTGATATTTTTGATAAATTGCCTGATATTTCTGATATATGTTCTATAAGTAAGGGGCATTGAAAGAAATGTCGACGATATATGTCAATATCTCACCCCTGCGATGTATTTTTTTTTTTGATTGGTAAACCAAGAAAATATATAACAAAATTAGCACAAGTACAAAGAGGCAAGGAGCGCATGATTCAAGATGTCGTGAACCAAAGCCTCGAGCAGAAAGAAAAAACGAAGTACACCGTGCTCACCCCCGCGATGTATTTAGATGTAGTATTATAAATTTTAGACTATATAGTATGATATCAACGATATATCATCAATATCGTGAGATATTCTAGGGAATATTGGTTTTAAGGATAGAGCCAAATTTTTTTTATAACTTATTTACATTTAATATCATTTAAGTTAATAGTTTTAGGTTACACCCCCCATTTGAATTCAATAAAAATTATCCTCAAGATCTAAATTCATTGAGGGTAAAAAAGTCAACTTTCTAGTTCAAGAACAAAATCGCATTTTAGTGTCTTTTAGGAATTATGTCAAAATTTCAACTTTCAAATGCTAAAGTATTTCTCAAATCTTAAAATTTCATAAATCTTACCATATCAAAACATTACCAAAACTCAAAAGTCCGGTGAAAAAAGTATCATATTTTAGTCTTCAAAAATATTTTCATCTACAAGGTCAAAAAGTCAACTTACAGTTCAGCAAGAAAATACTTTTCATTCAAGCTTTACAAAAAAAAATTAAGCATATTATGGGTACCCTCCATTTAAAATACTCCTAAAGTTAAATTTCAAAAAAATCATATAAGTATATTTTTGGGTATGAGCCGTATGAATATGAGTATGGGGGTACAGCCTTCTCTGGCAGTGTCAGTGACAATTGTGCTCTCAGGAACATAGATATGCATAGCTAGATGACCAATATCCACATGGATATGTTTTTGTGTATTTAGTTACATCCATATGGGTATTATAGAGGTGTACAACCTCATTTGCCAGTGTCAATGACAGTTGTGCCTCAGTACCCACAGTATCCACTAATGGGCGTGTTGCTACATTTTGGACCAGATGACTATCAGCGTTATGTAATTGAATATACATTAATGTACCATAATGTGATAAGTTGGGCACAGTATTATACATATGTAGATAACCAGTATTATCGCAAGCTTAGTCAGGACAGAGATGACTTCGAGCCTTTGCGTAACTCCTTTTGGTTTTGATTGTAGTTCTTGGGATGGGTTGGATTATTATTATGCATGTTGGTATTGTTATGAATCTTATGAATTATAAATTTATTATTGATTAAGAAATGAATGATTTAGGAATATGAATCAATCATACATTGTGCCGTCAACGCACATCTTTGCCTCCTTCCCATTGCATCTATTATGTACATTGTTATTTTTTTAATATTTTATTTTCAAAGGTGTATTAACATTTATTTTAACATTAAAAAATGAATGATTTAGGAATAAGAATCAATCATACATTGTGTCGTCAACCAAGGTTGTTAAATCGTAATCGAATCGTAAAATCGTTTTAGGATAGATTCGATTCAAATCGAGATTCAAATCGTAAATCGTAAGATTCAATCCATCTTTAAAAAATATGTTAAAAAATACTTAATAAATCATAAAAATGGAATAATCCATTATCCAAAAGATTTCATTCATATTTATTGATAAAAGAAAGTAATTAACATTTCATTGCATACACAAAACAAAATGCAAATTGACTCAATAAACGAAACATAACCCTAATATCATCAAAGACAAATTAACAAAAGTAAGCTCGTGTAATCATGTTATATGAGATCAAGTATCAAAGACTTTTATAATTAAAAAGACTAATAAAATAAACTATCAAGTTCTCCTAGAGTCAAACTCTCCAACTTTATCCTCTTTCTTCTTCCTCCCTTTTTTTTTTTTCCTGTTTCACAACAACAAAGAGACAAACCAAATAAAGGTTTTGGCATGTTCATTATCCCATTTTTTTTCATCTTAAAAAACATAAAGTACCTTTAGTAAATTAAAAGAATAAAAAAACATTAAACAAATACTTGTTTAAGTATCGGTCTGTAAAAGGGGTTTCGTGCTTGAATCGTGTGAATCGCATGAATCGTACGATTTGAATCACAAATTGCAATCTGAATCCCAAATCAAATGAGATTAGCCCAATTAAGATTTTCACCTGCGATTTGAATCGTTTTGCTTGAGATTCGATTCAAATCGTAGGATTTGAATCGCAAATCGGAAGGATTAAACAACCATGTCGTCAACGCACATCTTTGCCCCATTCCTATTACATCTATTATGTACATTGTTATTTTTTTAATATTTTTATTTTCAAAAGTGCATTAACATCTATTTTAGAGATCAACTTTGAGTCGGAGCTCTGCTTCACGGCGTTGAAGCGGAGCTCCCTTTTTTACACTATAAGAGTGGCATGTTTGTAATTATTGATGGAGGCTGGGGTAATTTTGAAACACACCATAATTACACATTTGCCACCGGATAGTGTAAAAAGGAGAGCTCCACACAACGTGGTGAAGCAAAGCTCCTCTTTATATTTAAGCTGTCTATTTTAACATTTTCTAAAGTTTCACTGCAAAATTCCATGCTTTGTCCTATTTTTTTGTTCTTTTTCCAAAAATCACCGATAAACGATATATCTTGCGATATATCTTTTTTCCACAGCTCGACATGTCGAGCGATATCGACATTTAGAACCTTGCCCCTTCTCAGGATAGAATTTCCCTCGAGAAGACTAATAGAAAAAATCATTTCTCAAGATCATTAAAGTAATTCGATTTCATACCACCTTTAAATTAGTCTATCTACGCACTTCATTAAAATCTATTTTCCAAGCTACCCTAAAGGGACTTTGGTTAGCAAAAGAGATTACCACACCAAATATATTTCTACATTTTCATATTGATCTACTTATATGTACCATAAACTAGTTCATGAAATAAATATGGTTTTTTCACTAGGAAACCAAAACAATAGAAGAGGTTAAGTTCAGAAGGTAATTGAAAACATGCACTGCTTAACCATGTATCCAAAGATCAACTACTCAGACGAGCAAAATGTGGAAATTTTGGGTCGAGAAATGCTTTATATAAACAATTCTTCAAAAAATAAGCTGCTTTAATGAAAATGAGCTTGTCACAATGTTTGGACCAACCTAATTAGGTTCTCCCTATCCACCCAGAACTTCGTGAGTGACATCTTCCACGCATTTGTGCAAGTGTAACTCTCTCCAAAGTACGGATAAAAGTTAACATAGATTGACTTCTTTTAGCCCCTTCTGGAAAATCTTCCCACACATTTGTGAAAGTTTTCAGTGCATCCACAATACAGGCACAAGTCAACCAAGCTCCTGACCTTCTCACATGTTTCTTCAATGCCACAAGTGGACTTCTTGTCCTTGTCACTTATAAGAGAGAATGGTACACGGTAGCACCCACATGAGATGAATTCTTGCAAAAAGGTTTCTTTTTTCTTTTAACTATTTTTTATCAGTAAAAAAAAAAAGCATTATTATTGCAGGAATCCATCTTATGCAGATGATATCATTGGTTTCTTGGAACATAACATCCAGTGTAGTTAAAGTGTCTAGGCGATGCCTATGCAATAGGGTTTTCCTAAATCCTAGGTGATGCCCACACACACACAAACACATATATGAGACCAAAATGCCAATGCAAAAAATAAAGAGCATAATTTACAATGGAGTGCAAAAAATAAAGAGCAATAATTGACTATGGAGTGTGAAGCAATGAACAACAATAACATGAAAAGTTTGAAAACACAAATAGTTTAGAGTCTTAATGCTAAAAAAGGAAAATAAAGAGAGAGAGAGACGTATAGAGAGCGAGAGTGAGTAGAGGATTTGACATTCTCCTTCGATAAACAAAAGAACCACCAAAGGGTAGAAAATTTTTCTACAAAACCCTCAAGGATTTTTCTTTTCATTTTCTTTCTATTAAGCATGGGTAAAAATATCGATATTGACATGCATATTGGGTAAGTTAGGTTTACAAACATATCATTGGGACCACATATAAGTTTTTAACTTGGTTTATGCTAAGATGTGCTAAAAATATAATTATAGTTTTAATGCTAAGCATCGGTTAACTTTTTTAACTTTGACGTGGATGAGTTAGCCTCCTCGTCTTTCTTTTAGGCTTAGCGTCACTTTGACATCATTTGTTCTTTCCTTTAGTTTTCTTCGCACTCTCTTCCTTCCCCATCTTGTTTTGGATAAATAATTTTTGTTATTTTTCAATTAAAAACAAAAAGTAACTTTTTCAAACATCAAGATAGTATGGGGACATGGTAGATCCTCCATATAGGGACATGGTAGATCCTCCATATACTAATCAAAAATATCTTAAGAGTTGTTAGATTCTTAATATTTATTTGAACAAAACCCAGGGATCTGAACCCTTTGAAGCATCTTATATGATTGATTTCAAGATTATATCATTAAAACAATTGTTTGGACAAAGACATACCTTAAAAAACCAAGACGAAGATGGTTCGGTCCAGGCAAACCAGCCAATAGGTGTTAGGGTCGTTTTGCAATTCAAAACTCACTAGGTGGTCATTTTGGAAAAAAGTGGATCGCAAAGCTTATTTTGGACTGGAAAAAATCAAATAAATGTAAAAAATAAAGTAGAAATAAGTTACAAAGGCTCAATTTTCAACTTTAAAGCCAAGCCTATGCAACTAGTCCATATCACATGTACATGAACGATATCGTGCATATTGCACGATACCGTTGCGATGGAAAAGAAACAGTTTGATACATCACCAATAGGGCTGTTTTTCAATTCAAAACTCACAAGGAGTTGTCGTTTTGGATAAAAATTGGATCGCCAAGTTATTTTGGACTGGAAAAAAAAAATTAAAAATGTAAAAAAATAAAGTAGAAATAAGTTACAGAGGTTCAATTTTCAACTTTAAAACTGATCCTATGCAACTGGTCCATATCACATGTATCATGAACGGTATCGTGCATATTGCACGATACTGTTGCGATACAAAGGAAACAGTTTGATACATCAGCATTCCTGACGTATGGAGTTGTTTCCATAGAGCATTAAGGGTGTGGTTGAATATCGAACTGATATTGTATGACACAATTTATACGATAACTTTACAAGGGAATATTCTATTCCCTTGTATTTTCATACTGGTATCCTGAAATACCGGTGTGTATCACACAATACAGCATGTTATGCACCAACTATTAGAACCATGCTATTATGGAAACCTTTTATAGCCCCTAATATCATGTAGAACCTATTTTATTCTTATTTTTTGTAGTAAGATCTACCTTTATGTGAGCCTCGGGCGACTACCTTTGTTACTAGTGCTTTCAGTGCATGTGCGGCGACTCTAAGCACCACTAAGCGACCATGTCTTAACAAGTGCCTAGGCCCTGATGCAAAAGCTAGGGGTCCCTAGCTAGGCAAAGCACTCGCTAGACATCAACATTTTGTCAAGGCAGTCTGGGTCACAAATCACAATACATCTACATCTGACCAGCTTCAACCAAGTCCTGTACTATATTAAAGGTTTAAAAAGGAAAAATATCCATTTGCATGTATGAAGAGATAACAGTATTCCCCGACACAGTTTCCCATTTAGACAATTGTTGTCTGCTAGACATACTCTATTTCTACATAATTGAGAGATTCAAGGAATATGCCCGTCGATCGCCTTTAATCATTGGGAATATGTTTCTCTTTGCCTTCACAGTTCCCTGGTTTTTGCCGTCTTATCAAAAACACTATTTCTACAAACTAGAAAGTAAGTCTAGGCTTAATTATTATTTTTGATCGGTAATCAGAGAATATATTAGCAAACAGCAAAAGCTAATCTGGGGTTAATTATTAGTCTTATACTTGTAGGCATTCTATTTTATATAAAAACCTATTGCCTATATATTAAAACACAGAACATAAATTTTCAAACAACATATTATACTTATTCAAGAAAGGTGCAGAAAGTGTAATGATGGCAGACAAGACATTTTTAGTAGGCCAAAAAAAAAATTATAGATGCGAAGGAAGACCATATAATTATTAAATAAATAAATAAAACCCAATAACCAACTTAAAAGCATAAATAAGAAAACAAAATGAAAAGGTGGTAGTGACAACAGAAAACACTTCAAGCAAATACTAGCATGAAACGTCAAAGCTAAGAAACAATTTTGGAGCTGATCTACGCATCCTACCTTCAAAGATAATAAAGAAGCAAGAGTTGTTATCTCCAGTTCACGGCTTTTAATGATCTCCGCAACTGCATCAGTCCGGCAAAGCGCAAAAGCTGGTCGTCTGAAAAGAGAAGATATTAAAGCACTTTCCTAAAAATAAAAAGTTACTGGGGAGTGAAAAAAGTAAACAATAAAAGGTAGAAATTAATTAATTTAAGGAACATTTTAAAAAAAAACTTCAAATACTTACCTTTCATGTCTTTCATTTGGAGGCAAATTTGAACGGAGCGATCTAAGTGATTTCACTGCAGACTCAACTACATCCATCTCATATTCTATCATTTCATTCGTCCATTCCTATTAAAACAAAGGATGAATAAAAATCAGAGACAAACTAAACTAAGATATTCAACATTATTTGATGAAATATAAAGTAGCCCTCTACCATTTGGACGGTCTACCAACAGCATAAACAAAACACGGTGCACATGAAGGAGGATGGACCATCCATTCAGAGTGTCATGCCAGCGGGCATCTTCTATGCCAAAAATCGACTGATCGCGGGTGTCCACTTTCTTCTGGACCGTTTGCCATCAGATAGTCAGGATAACCTAATCAGAATGTTTCTGGCTTAATAGATGTCCTAGGTCTAGGTAGGACACATCAATCGGTGGGTCACACTCCCTGTTAGACCAATGTTGCGATCTACTTAATGGTACCTTATACTTTCTCTTATCAATTGTAGAACTTGATCTAACCTCTATAACTGATGGGTACTCGCTTATCATAATTGATTCTTTCCTGGTACTCCCTGTTGCTTGAGGAAGTCGCTGCCACAATTCTTCTGTCACAAATGGCATAAATGGATGGAGCAACCGCAACCCATTGTCCAGACACACCCACAGTGTGTCTCGTGCAGCACTTTTTGCAGAGTCAAACTTTGGATCAGTGCCAGCAAAATAAGGTTTGATTGCTTCAATAAATACATCACATAACTGGAACTGCCACCATGAATATACTGTGCTGGATGCATCCGAGAACTCATAGAGGTCAAGGGAAGACACAGTTTTGGATATGGCTTTGTTCAATATCGAGAGTATCCACTTGCAGCTGAACGGCATAGATTCCAGAACTAGACTCGTTGGAGGGACATAATCATCTCCGAGTTTGCTCATAGCAAATCGTATGGCATTCCAAAGTTTATTACACCATTGACGGTACCCAACAACTCTTTGAATATCCAAATTTATTTTATCAGACTGGAAGAAGATGAAAGTAGAAAAAAGGTTATGTAGTTCAATCGAGGAAAGAAAATCAAATCTAGGAGAAATTGATGGGAGGAAGAGAGAACCTGAGCTGTGTATGAGACGAGGGAAAAACGGAGAGCATCTGCACCACATTCGGCAATACCATTTGGAAAGTCTTTCACCTGTCCTTCTTTGGCAACAACCAGTTCATTTGGGTCCAAGTTACCCTCCTCCAGCCTCTTGTGAAGGCCTTCCAAGGAAATTCCATTTATAACTTCAAGGGGATCAATAACATTTCCCAAAGACTTGGACATTTTACGGCCATGTGCATCACGAATCATCGGGTGCAAGTAAACCTGTATAGTTAACAATGAATCCTAGGCTTTGCTTCAAATATTTTAAAAACAAAAAAAAACAATTGTGCAAGTGTATGAGCATCTATTTAGAGTGGAGGGTAATCCATTTTAGTTCTATACAAATCCCCTATATGTTGACCTGTGGTGCGTCTAAAATACCCCTTGATTAGGCACTACGATATGAGAGGGAAAAACACCTAAAAACACAACAATTGATTGTGTGTGGCCCATCTGATAAATGAAGCATTTTCCGGTTTCTCCGCAATTTCTTAGCCATTAAAAGATTCATTTGATCAGATGGTAAGGATCAATAACCTAGTTAATTTGACTTTTGAGTATGTTAATCTCCTAGGCGGGTTTGTCCTTCAGACAGTCAAGATCCACCTGCACATGTGTCAGAACATGAAACAATTACAAAGAAAAAAAAAATTTATCGGGGATTATGAAGAAAAATCTTTAGAGTGAACCATCTTCACATGCTTAATATAATCTAAAACATTTCTCTACGGACTGTGTTATATTCAACATTTCATTCACAGCTTCACTATGCTAAGCCTGCCTACGTCCTTGGCCGTGCAATGCCGTAATCTCCATATATTATCTAGAGGTCCTTTTAACTGCTGAGCAGTATGCAAAATAATGGCATCTAAAGGCATAACATAACACGGCTATGCATATATGGAAGGATAAATTCTGCTCACCTTTCTAAAAGGTACGTCACCTCCCAGTTTGATTCCCAACATCACCATCCGAGCAACCCAAAAAAAGAGAATGTCATGTCCAGTTTCAAGGACCGAAGTCGGATAAAATGCTTTAATATCTTCTGTCTCATCTGGCCAGCCAAGCACAGATAATGGAAAAAGACCAGCAGAAAACCAGGTATCTAATACATCTGGATCTTGAGCCATCTGAAACCTCTTCCCAGCAAATATTCTGCTAGCCTCCAATTGAGCTTCCTCCTCGTGTCTGCCAACCACCCAGTGGTCATGATACGTACCAAATTCCTTCAGTTTGTCATCCTCTAGAGTAACATACCATGCCGGAATGCGGTGACCCCACCACAGCTGCCTCGAAATGCACCAATCACGAATATTTTCCAGCCATCTGTCATATTAGAAACACATAAAATAGGAATACATAGATTGGGCACAGCTTCAACTATAAATATTCAAGTTGGAACAGCAAGACAAAGAGAAGCCATGTCGTGCAAATAGTGCATATGAAGTGGGTTGGAACCCAACAGTAGAGGGATCCCACCAAGGAGATTTCCTAATTAAGATCCTCTGAGTTAATGATAACAACTATCCTACTTAGTCTTCAAAGATTGCTTATCATAACTTGCTGACTCAGAGAGAATCCAATAAATCAGATTGTTTGGATCACTCTATCAGGTTAATTTTTAGCCCCTAAGGGATCTGCAAGGTGGGACCCACTGATTCATGATCTCTACCCCTGCACGTCTGCAATGTATACGGCATTGGTTGGGAGGAGTGGAGGACAGCCTCCTCTCTAGGAATTTTGATTCTGTTATTCCTTGTGATGGAAATATTGAAAACTTTATACATCAAGGTATGATGGCATGTGAGAGCACCTCTTCCATTCAGCAGCATACTGTTTTGGAATGATCTCAATCTTCCTATTATCATCATCCATAACGGCATCAAGAGCTTGCTTTGCCATGTTATTGCAGTTAACATACCATTGGGGCTTTATCATTGGTTCCACAACATCATTGCTTCTTGAACAAAAACCAAGACGCATCTCGTTATTTTGAGCAGCTCTATAGAGTCCCTAAACACAAAGAGGAAGTTTTGTCAATATTCCTTCGATATATTTCAAAGAACAAACATAGCGATTACTTCATATGCTAGAAAGAAAATAAAAGGGCAGCAGACCACAATAAGAAACAGTCTAGTTAGACGCGTGCGCAAGCATACGTACATATACATATACATATACATATACATATACATATACATATACATATACATATAAGTAGAAATATGGGGGAAAAATAAACCCTAGTTGCTTTTATGGAAGTACATATGCTGTCTAAGAAAGAGAATGAGTGACCCAATGTGGATACCCTCTTTATTTTATTACTAAAATAGATTGTGAGGACATAAATACCCTCACATCCATAATAAGGTGTAGAGATGTACATACTAATAAATAACATGATAGACTATTGGATTAGTGATTTAGGCCCATCACAACACTCCCTATCAAGCATCCAACATGCCCAACTTGACAATAATGTAGTGATGTTGAAAAGATGTCACCGAGTAGTCAGCCAATTGATCCTCATTCTCGACAAATTGGAGATTATCTTTGACGCCACCCTCTCATGAATGAAATGTCGGTCAACCTCAATGTTCTTCGTTCTATCGTGCTGAACAAGATTATGTGCAATACTAATGGTCGCCTTGTTATCATAATACAACCTCATCTCTAACTGGATTGGAAATCCATCTATCATGAGGATCTTGATCCACAACTCACATGCACCATGTGTTGCCATGTACTCAATCTCAACACTAGACCCTTGCTACAACTATATTGTTTCTTACTTCTCCACATAACTAAGTTCCCACTAACGAGAGTACAATACCTTGATGTGGATCTTCTATCACTGAACATGCCTAGTCAGCATCTATATAGCCTTCCACCTATAAGTGTCCACTATTCCGAAAAGGTAAATCCCTACCAAGAGAAGGTTTGAAATATCCGAAGTACTCTTTCAATTGCCTCTGGGTGTATAGTCTGTAGCTTATGCATAAACTGACTAATCGCACTACGAGCATCAGCTATAACTGGGCGTATCAAGGACAAGTAAATCAGTTTCCCAACTAGTCTTTGGAACATCCAAAGATGCTCTAAAGGTTCTCCACCCTCATAGTCAAGTTTGAGATTAGCCTTCATTGGTGTATCTACTAGTTTAGCACCCAGTTTTCTTGTATATCATAATTAGTCTAAAACATTCTTCCTTTGGGAAATGAAGATGCCTTTCTTGAACCTAGCAATCTCAATTCCAAGTTTGACCCAAAAAAATCCAAATCCAATGAAGTACCTAGGGGGTCCAAAATCTTTGATGTTAAACTCTTTTGCAAAAAATATCTTGAGTCTCTGAATCTCTTAAGGATTGTCACATGTTACCACAATATCATCCACATACAATTGGAGATGCGTTAATGCTATCCAGATGCTTCACAAATAAACAAATAAAGTATGATCTCCATGACTTTAAACATAGCCAAATCTCTTCACTACACTACTATATCTTTTAAACTAGGCTCTAGGGGATTGTTTTAGTCCATAGATTGTCTTCTTCAATTTGCAAACCTTACCTTCTTGACCTTGAGCTCGGAATCCTAGGGAAGAGCCATATACACTTCTTCCTATAATTCCTTGTATAGAAATGCATTTTTTTTTTATTGGTAGAAATACATTCTTCACATCCAACTGATGAAGAGACCAAAATAAATTCACTGCAAGTGGGAGCAAAATTCTCACAGAATTCATCTTGACAACTAGAGAAAAAGTCTCTTGATAATCCACTCCATAGGTCTGAATAAACCCTTTTGCCACCAACCTTGCCTTGTATCTATCCAATGTCCCATTAGCTTTATGTTTCATTGTGCATGCCCACTTACAACCTACTAACTTCTCCTTGGGAGTATTAACTAGTTCCAATGTATGGTTCTACATGGGAGCGTTCGTTTCTTTCCACATAGCTTCTTTCCACTTCAGATGTTTCACAACTTCTGTTACATTTGAAGGAATGAACACCGAAAACAAGAAAGATATAGAAGCTTGAAGAAAAGAAGAAAGTGAGTTATAAGAAACAAATTTAGAAATAGGATGAAGTGTTGTATATGTATGTTTCCCTTTGCGAAAAGCAATAGGAACATCATCATTTGGAACAACGGAAATAACAAGAGAAGACTTCTCAAAAGGAATAGGCTCTAAATCCACAGTTACTGGATGAGAAGGTTGATCATCTAATATAGCCTTTACTTTATGGTCCCTATTGACTTAGATGATGAGAAACAAGTGATGGATGAGAAGGAGGAAGATCAATAAGAGATGAAAGTGGGAGGGGAGCCTCTTCAATACCACTATTCTCCCCCTGAAGACGAACACTCGAGAAATAAGAAACAAACTCAAAAAACAAGAAATCCATTGAGACAAGCCTTTTGCTTGTTACTGGATCAGAATATTTATACACTTTTGGGGTGGGGACTTGGAAACCCAAAAATAAACAAGTCACATATTTGGGATCCAGTTTAGAATGATTGGGATCCAAAATGTAAACAAAACGAGAACACCCAAAAACCTTGAGAGGAAGACTGAATACAAGACGCTTAAGAAGAAACAACAGCTGATGTGGTGAATTGAACTTTAACCCCTTGATGGCTTGCGGTTAATGAGATACGCCGCAATGAGCACCGCTTCAAACCAATATCTTTTCTAAACTATCATTGTCAGTAGAAAAATTCTAGCAACCTCAAGCAAGTGTTGGTTTTTTCTCTCTGCAACTCCGTTTTGTTGTGGAGTATAAAGTATAAACACAACTGTTTTGATGAATTACACCATGTTCTTCATAATAGACTTTTAAGTACCCTTCTAGATATTCACGTCTATTATTAGATCTGAGAACTTTAATGTCTCTTTCAAACTAGGTCCTTACCATCTAATGGAAGACACAATTAACATTAGGTACTTCATCACTGGTCTTCATAAGATAAATCCACATATATCAATTGCAATCATCCATAAATGAAAAGAAATAACATAAACCAAATACGGATTAAGTAAGGAAAGGCCCCCACACATTATAATGCACGCTATCAAAAGAAAATCGACTTTTTTTTTGGATCGATAATGAGAGCCATATATAAATCAAAGAGAGCTAAAAAAGAAGAGTTTACAAGAATGTAAACTCAAAGACATAAAGAAATAAAAGCAAAGTAAGAAACATTCATAGTATAGGGTTCCTTTGTGTGGTGGGGATAATATCAACCCAACAAGGCTCTCAGATCTGCCTCCTCTTGTCGGAAAGTTGTCCACTCCAAAATCATTAAGTGGGTGCGAGAACAAATACAGTAAAGAGAGAGGAATGCGAGTTGTCAAAAACTTTCATGTTCCTCTCTTTCCATATTGTGCGATAGCCGGCCCGGGTCGATCTTCTCCCCACATCCGTGTTTTCAACTGATGAGAAGATGAGATCTGTTAAAGTCGCCACCAACCAAGATTCCGGGTGTGATTGGTCACCTACAATTAAGAACCCTCGATTAAATAAAAAAACCGAGATTGGGTCCAGGGATTCTCTTATGAGTTGGGGAAGGTGTTAGGCACCCCACCTCATCCGTCGAGTGACGGTTACCTCTTAATTTTCTCCGTTAAATTAATTTAAAATCATTTTCTCCTTTTTTATTATTTCGAGATTGAAAACCGCCCCTCCTCAACCGAGTTAAGGCGATTTACTCTCTACTTGTTTTCTTTTATTTCGAGATTGGAAAGTCACCCCTCCTCGACCGAGTTAGGGTAAGTTTCTCCCTACTTGCGCGGCAAAATCCATTTTCCCTAAATCGGCGAACGACCACACTTCTCTCCTCGACCGAGTTAAGAGGGGCCCCGCCTACCTTTGGGTGGAAAATGGACAAAACTACTAACAATAAATAAAACTGAAAAAAAGAAGTCGAAGATCTGATCTCCCGGCCCTTTCCTTCACCCGGATTTTCTCGTCCGCACAACCGTGAAGAGGGAGATCGCCAAGCTACTCAAAGAAAGTGAGGGAAGAAGAGACTTGGACGGGTAAAAGTAGAGGATGTGGATGTAGCATACCTTTTCCCTTTTCAGATGCTCTAAGCATTTGTAGAAAGAAGAAACTTCGACGAGATCCGAACTCCCAAGATTTTTCCCCCAAAGTTGGTGAAGATCACTCTTACGTTGATAGCTTGGATGGCTGGAATTTCTGGGTTTTGAAGGCTCACCCCAAAGTTAGAGGGTTCTCCAAGTTATGGGTTGGCAAAAACTGGGCCTCTTCCAAGTTCTCCGGATTTTCCAGGTGAGAGAATGGGTTGGGGTGAGGTCCCTTTAATAAGGTGAAACAGTAGGGTTTTCGCTCTTTTTTCCCGATGTGGGACTAAAAAAAATAACCCAAAACACGAAAACAAAGTGGCACGGAAACCGAAGACCAATAAGGGGTTCCGTACCGCGCCTTTTTAAAGGCCGCGGGAACAGAATCTTGGGCATAATAGGTAGCGCGCCCTTCTAAAGGGCGCGGGCCTATTGTTATGCTTAACGGGCCCCTATCCCTTGGGTCTTGGCTGGTTTGGCTCGGTTTGGGTTGGGCTTGTTTTTGGCTTCAACCTTGGAGTCCGGATCTCGTCTTGGAGTTCACCCTTCGATAATTGAAGTTAAATCATTGGGCGTGCAAAAATGGGGTGTCTACAGCTGCCCCTCTTTGTCGGATTTGCTTGCAAAGAACGACAAAGAAGAATAGACATAAGCCCATTTTTGCACTTGAAAACTAATGTGTGCATCCTTGATTGAGTCCAACATTTTTCACAAATCAATTTTTTCAAAATAATTTAAAAGCTCGGTAAGAAAAAGTAAAGGAAAACGGAGACGGATCCGGCACGTGGGCACTATCATGGACCTCAATCTCCCTCACAGGTTCGATCTGAACCTGCATAAAGGGGGTAGTTTTAAAAGATTGGTAAAGGAAAACGGAGACGGATCCGGATCCGGCACGTGGGCACTATCATGGACCTCAATCTCCCTCACAAGTTCAATCCGAACCTGCGCAAAAGGGGTAGTAAATAAGGTAGATTTGAAAGCTTTTAAACAATTTTTCAAAAATATATATCTTCTCAAATTTGTAACTCAATTCAAGGGTGCTCACATCATTTTCATAGCAGTATAGTCAAACAATCATGATTATGGAATGAATCAGACTGTCGATTGGTATGCATATTAAGTTCGAAAAACAAACCCAAAGTTTAATGTAGCACGGTTTCCAACCATACAACCATTGATTGATTGCAGGTAAGCGAGGTAAGCTTGCTTAAAAATCCTTCTTTTTTTTTTTGTGATCCATTGTTGATTCTCTTCTTGCTTTACAACATAGAGCTCCAGCTGAAAGTACTTTTTCGACTCGGATATGAACTTTGATATTGCTCCTGGTCCTGCACAGGTAAGTACTAGTTAGTTGATGTTTCTTTCAAAACATGCATGTTTATACCTTGACATTGGCCATTTGATTCTCTGAAAGTTGTCAGTTTATGCAGTATTATTATGTCAAAAAGATACAATGCACTTTACTCCCTATATTTGTGCCTTTGCAGGTAGGTGGAGCAGAAAAGAGCTGGAGGCTGATGATGGGCATGGTGTCGCTGAAGTCAACTGAGCCGAGAACCATTGGAAAAGATTTAGAGATTTCACTTTCTGCATTTATGATTTTGTATGTAATTTGTAATCAAACAAATGAAGAATATTATTGGAAATCATTGCAGAGTCCAATGGGGATCACAAACTCTCTTCTTTCTTTCTTTTTTCCTTTTTTTTTTTTTTAAAGAAAGAAAAATAAAGAAACAAACAAAAACAAACAGAAAACTTTCCATCAATGGGGTCGCACCTATGACGGTTGCCTACGTATCCCTTGAAAAGAGAATCAGACCAGCGTAGTTCAAAAACATCCAAGCAACCACACTTTTTTTTTTTTGAAAAAATATGATGATGAGAATTATGATAGGATTAAAATTGATGGGCATGATTCAGACCACTTTCAGAATGTTTAGACCAACATAGTATTCACTTTATCACATTCGCCTAAATCCTTTGGATTAACCCTTAATGGTGCAACAACTATATGATATCGTCCGACCTGTAACTGCTTTTGTTCTCATCCTGAGCATTGAGACCTGGTTATGATGTAAAATTGACTGCTGAAGCTTTTTTTTTTTTGTGCTTTTTTTACCCCTAATGCCAATTATGGTTTTCAAACAGGTCTGGCCTGCGTAATTTTTGCGCATTGACGCCCCCAAAGGGGTTTTCATCATGCCTGCAGTAATTTGATCTTGCCATGACTTGATGTTTTTACTCGCAACGCCCTTTCGGGTTTTCATTGTGCCCTTTCAAGTCATACTTTTCTTTATAGTTTTCTCGCAGTCACTCTAACCCGTCATCGCCGGAACTCATGTATGCATATGCGGAGTCCAATTTTAAGATTTTATGGTTATCATTGATCCGGGAGGACTTTAATGGTAGGACGAAACGTGGGCTATGGTTAGGGTTTTTGAAAGAAAGGATGAACGCTCAAAGGTTGTGATAATTGGGAAGAACTTAGACATTTGCTTGCTTTTGGGTTTTGTTCCTTTTCTCCTTGGGTGATTTTCCCGCTTGTCTTGCTTTTCCCTTCCCAACTTTTTCATGGGGCATTTTAAAAAACTGCCCCAGTGTATGGACACTGGGGTTACTCTAACTTTTCGCTTTTGCCCACTTGTACTGCTTTGATTTTCTCATTTTTGTCCCCCTCTTTTTTTTTTTTCTTTTTTATGGGGGACAAAAAACTGCCCCAGTGTACGGACATTGAAGTACCTTGAATTTTGGCGGAAGCAATAGACCTCTTTTTTTTCTTTCATAATTGATCACAAAAATTGCCCCAGTTTATGAACACTGGGGTACCTTGAACTTTCGGCTTTACTCGATTGTACCCAAAATGCCCCAGTGTTGGCGCAAAATGTCTCAGTTTGGTTGTGAAACGAATGCTAAGGCTCAAAGGGGCTGACTAGATTACAAATAATGTTGATAGGAGAAATGCAAGGATGGCCTCTCTTCCTTTCAATTTTAACCATATAACTCAAGATTGAACTATGCATAGTACCTTTTGAATTTTTGATAGAGTCCAAATAAATTGGCTCAGAAAGATCTTCTTCGTCTATCATGATGAGAGCTCTTCCGGAAAATATCATTCTGATTATGTTGAGATGATTTGACATGGATTCTTGAAGTGAGTCATTTGTGTGGAAGCACCATCATCTTTGAGGTAAACTCGTGTCATCATGTTTTGGCTTTCATCATAGAATGACATCACCTGTTATCCGTTTCAGGTCTCTTATTTGTTGCTCCTATGACTCCATTCATCCGTGGTCCATATCAGGAGGAATTGTCGTGGGTGATCTTGAACTGCTCGCATAGTACTTTCATTTGCTTGTTCTTGAAGTTATTTCATTCAGGATCTCATATCTGCATGGTCAATCACATTAGCTTGCTGTCTAGAAGTGAGCTGGACTTTGATGGTCACCATCTTGAGTTTCTCCTTTGAACTTAGCATTTTGGATTTAGATTCTCCTACATTGGTCTTAACTCTTAATGTCTTTCTCATGATGATCCAGAAAAAATCTGAAATTTCTTTAGAGGATCCATTTTACCCCATTTTCATTTATTTCAGTCAAGTCCTTTTCATCATATTTTTCCAAAGTGTTTTTTTTTTTTTCAAAACAAAAACAAAATACTTGTAAATAAAAACCTCTTTTTTTTTTCTTTTTTTTTTTTTTTTTTTTTTTTTTTTTTTTTTTTTTTTTAAAAAAAGTTGCCTTCTAAATTAATACCACCCGAGGCCGAAGGCCTATCCTCGGGTGGTAACCAAACAACTAATGAAACCTTGCTTTCCAGGGACCATTAAGGTATGGTCCAGCTTGTACCACAGAATAGGAGTCATCTCCCAATTCTTTACCTTTGCATTTGCCCTTGAAGGGTAGATTGGATTTTCATTACCTGCACAAAGAAAATACCTGATTGGTCTGAACCTTCTTTCTGACCTTTCTGACCTTCATACCAGTCCTCCTCGGATCCTTTTTCTTGTGGACTCATCTGTTCAAAGACGGAATGCTTTGTTTTCTCAACCTGCTCAAAGATGTCCTCCATAGAGTCATTGAAGATTGTATACCATTTTGCTTTTTCAGATTCTTTTCTTTCATCTTCTCTTCTTCTTTCTCTTTTTTCTCTTTCATCATTTCTTTCTTCTTCTTCTTCTCTCCCATCCTCTTTTTCTTTTTCTTCTCTTTCAGTCTCTATTTCTTTATTTTCTCTCTCAGCCTCTTTTCCTTTCTCACCTTCTTCTCTTTCTTTCTCTTTTTCTTTTTCTTCTCTTTCAGTCTCTATTTCTTTCTTTTCTCCCTCAGCCTCTTTTTCTTTCTTTTCTCCCTTAGTCTCTTTTCCTTTCTCACACTCTTCTCTTTCTTCCTCATCTTCTCTGATTTTCTCCTTCTCTTTGGCCAAGTTTGATTTACGAGTCTGTCTGCACTTACTGAAATCTTCGACCTCGACAACTACCTCTCCTGGGACTTCATTCCTTATCGGTTGGATATTGTTGCAATCGAATGGAGTCCTTTTCAAGTCTGTTGGGGTGGGAGTTTGGTTGGATGGAGGGGTAGGCCAATCAAATACAATAGGTTGTGGGGTTGGGGTTTGGTTGGATGGAAGGGTAGGCCAATCAAATACGATTGGTCGTGGCATAGGAGTCGGTGGTGGAGGGGTAGGCCAATCAAGCACTACTTGTGGTGGTGTGGGATTGGAAACGATGGGGGAGGGCCGGCTAAAGAAGATAGGCTGTTGTTGAACTGATGGTCGCTGCTTGGATATGGTGCTGGAGATAGGGGAGACTTGACTCTTGTTCAAATGAGCTTGAAATTGGGCTTGAAATGGAGACAGGTCAACATTGCATCATTCCATGTTTATGACATTGATTGCCCGAGAGGTAGTTGTGATGTCCTCATCACCATACATCGAGAGCGAATTTTGACTCTGATTTATGCATTGTTGCTCTTGTTGAGGCATTTCTACTTGAGTGGGTTGCATGTATTCTTGCACTGTTACTGATGGTTGAGGCTGATAGTGCACCTGAAACGGTTGAGAGTTCCCCTTATATGCTTTTGTTGGGGTAGAGTTCTCACTACTATGATAGTACATTACCTTCTGAAAAGTGGTATAATCCATGATTCTCCCAGTCCTGACCCCTTCATCAATGTCATCCCCATACCGGACAATAGTTGCGAAGCTCAACTTTGTTTGTGTTACTAGGCGCTCGTAATACGGGGCCTTCAACGTTGAAATGAAAGTACTGACCATCTCCTCTTCCATCATGGGAGGCCTGACCTTGGCGGCTGTATCGCGCCACCGGTATGCATGCTCCCTGAATGATTCTGATGTCTTCCTCTCCATTTTGAGGAGATCTAACCGGGTGGGAGTTACCTCCATATTGTACCGATATCGAGCCACAAACATTTCTACTAGGTCCATCCAGCACTTGATTCTGGAGTGATCAAGTTCTGCAAACCATTGGAGAGCTCCTTCTGATACTCATTTGAAAAAGCTGCAACATCAGCTGCTCATCCTTCCCGTATATCCCCAGTGTACCTCCATAAAGCTTCAAGTGTGCCACAGGACAGCTTTGACCACTATACTTGTTGAATTCAGGAATTTCAAAATTCGGTAAGAGACTTGATGTGGAATAAGGGCAGAGATCGTCAATACCAATCTTAGGAAAGGGGTCGGAGTCTTTGACCGATTCCAGATCTTTTGTAAGCTTTTCTACCTGTGTGGCTAGCGCACTCTTGGGTCTTTCATGAAGCCATTCTTTTTTCTTTTTAAGGTAGACCGGATTTTTTTGATCCCCATGTGGTAGATGCGGTGGTGGAGCATCTGTCCGCATTTGCTTTGGAGAATTTGGGGGAGGTACATCAGATGTTCCAGGGATCTTCGGTCCCTTGTTCCGGTCATATCGAGCCAAAAGTCGTTCCATCATTAGTGTCAAGTTCTGAAGGTTGTCTTTTAACTCGGCCAACTCAACTTTGGTTTTTTGCCTAAATTTCGCTCGGACGGGACCATTGCCTTCTTCCATCCCGAGTATGCTTTGTCTAGACCTCAGTAAATAGGGGGCTCCTGATAAGCTGGGTCAATGTAGACGATACTTCCTTCCCTGGAGCTGTTAAGAATAACTTGAAAACCAAAAAGAGATCAAATATAGAAAAATCCCTGATGATGGACACTTCTGTTGGTGGGAAACTTTCCTCTAGCTAAAATTTTGGAGTTTATTTTTCTCTTTTTTTTTTTTTTTTAAAAAAAAAAAAAAACGAGTCAAGGTTGCAAAGGCGGGATAGAGGTATAACCTGTAACAAGGGTGCCCGTAGGACTTAGGGGAAAAAACACAAAGGCGAGATAGAGGTTTTAACCTCTAACAAGGTTGCCCGTAGGACAGGGGATTTTAACACAAAGGCGGGATAGAGGTTTTAACCTCTAACAAGGTTGCCCGTAGGACTTAGGGGATTTTAACACAAAGGCGGGATAGAGGTTTTAACCTCTAACAAGGTTACCTGTAGGACTTAGGGGATTTACCAGTGACTCAAATTTTATTTTATTTTATTTTTTTGTTTGTTGTTGTTGTTGGTTTTTTTTTTTTTCGAAGTCCGAAGCTTTAGCTAAAGAGAATTTCCTCACAAATAAGTGTCCATCAACAGAGACTTAAAAATCTCGAATCAACAACATATAACAAAGCATGAAGATAACCAAAATAGTGAACAGGGAATGTTCTAAGTGCCTGAGCTTTTTGGATAGTTGCTCTGTAATATCTAGTGCGGATACCAAAGACTTACGGCACCACTCAGTTGAACATTGTGCAGATGACTATTCTAAACATTTCCATCATTCAATATTGTTATTAAAACCATGCAAGTCAACGTGTCCTCAGCAAATATTTCTATATGGGGTTCACAGGGTTCTAATTTCCACCTAAAAAGGGTCCCGCAATCATAGAATATTCATGCACGACCCGTGCACTTCCTTTATTCAAAATGACCGGGGTTGGAATGTTTCGTCGCCGTTTCCGGGATGCTATCCACGGTCGTTCAACTATTTAGTTCCAAAGATGGGGGTAAGTCCGGTCTCGGACAACATGGGGGGAAAATGGAAACTGTGTACGGCGCAAAAGATAAAACAGAAAAAAACGACAAATAAAAAAAATGAAAATAACAAAAAATTAATTTAATGGAGAAAGTTAAATCGAGGCTTGAATCCTCTAAGTCCCCAGCAGAGTCGCCAGCTGTGCGATAGCCGGCCCGGGTCGATCTCCTCCCCACATCCGTGTTTTCAACTGATGAGAAGATGAGATCTGTTAGAGTCGCCACCAACCAAGATTCCGGGTGTGATTGGTCACCCACAATTAAGAACCCTCGATTAAATAAAAAAACCGAGATTGGGTCCAGGGATTCTCTTATGAGTTGGGGAAGGTGTTAGGCACCCCACCTCATCCGTCGAGCGACAGTTACCTCTTAACTTTCTCCGTTAACTTAATTTAAAATCATTTTCTCCTTTTTTATTATTTCGAGATTGAAAACCGCTCCTCCTCAACCGAGTTAAGGCGATTTACTCTCTACTTGTTTTCTTTTATTTCGAGATTGGAAAGTCACCCCTCCTCGACCGAGTTAGGGTAAGTTTCTCCCTACTTGCGCGGCAAAATCCATTTTCCCTAAATCGGCGAACGACCACACTTCTCTCCTCGACCGAGTTAAGAGGGGCCCCGCCTACCTTTGGGTGGAAAATGGACAAAACTACTAACAATAAATAAAACTGAAAAAAAGAAGTCGAAGATCTGATCTTCCGGCCCTTTCCTTCACCCGGATTTCCTCGTCCGCACAACCGTGAAGAGGGAGATCGCCAAGCTACTCAAAGAAAGTGAGGGAATAAGAGACTTGGACGGGTAGAAGTAGAGGATGTGGATGTAGCATACCTTTTCCCTTTTCAGATGCTCTAAGTATTTGTAGAAAGAAGAAACTTCGACGAGATCCGAACTCCCAAGATTTTTCCCCCAAAGTTGGTGAAGATCACTCTTACGTTGATAGCTTGGATGACTGGAATTTCTGGGTTTTGAAGGCTCACCCCAAAGTTAGAGGGTTCTCCAAGTTATGGGTTGGCAAAAACTGGGCCTCTTCCAAGTTCTCCGGATTTTCCAGGTAAGAGAATGGGTTGGGGTGAGGTCCCTTTTATAAGGTGAAACAGTAGGGTTTTCGCTCTTTTTTCCCGATGTGGGACTAAAAAAAATAACCCAAAACACGAAAACAAAGTGGCACGGAAACCGAAGACCAATAGCGCCTTTTTAAAGGCCGCGGGAATAGAATCTTGGGCAAAATAGGTGGCGCGCCCTTCTAAAGGGCGCGGGCCTATTGCTATGCTTAACGGGCCCCTATCCCTTGGGTCTTGGCTGGTTTGGCTCGGTTTGGGTTGGGCTTGTTTTTGGCTTCAACCTTGGAGTCCGGATCTCGTCTTGGAGTTCACCCTTCGATACTTGAAGTTAAATCATTGGGCGTGCAAAAATGGGGTGTCTACACATATTACCCACAAAATGGCCCCACGAAGGGGCGCCCAAATTGTCATCCAAGCACTATCCTCACTCACCAAAACTCAGCAAGATAAAAGGCTTAGGAGGGAAGAAGGAAAGACTCAATTCACGCCTACTCAAGATAAGAAATACCCCGAGATCACACCTACAATAGGGCAGTGCAAAAGCAAATGGTCAATCGTCTCTTCCGCTTGAAGGCACATGAAACATCGATTAGTCAAACTCCATCCTCTAGATTTTAGATGATCACAAGTGAAAATCTTATTCAAAGTTGCATTCCATAGAAAAAAAAAAAGACCTTAGATGGAATTCCTGAATTTCACACAATTCTATGAGGAAATGATGCATGAGGAACAAACCCTAGAGATTGTAACAGTGATCTAACTGAAAATTGATCGTGGTTGCCGCTAGACCAAATTCTAACATCTCTGCCATGGAGCCTCAAAGACCCAATCCACGCCTAATCGACTTCTTCTATTATTACGTGAAAGAGACTTGACAGTGTATTGCTAGTTCAAAAAATCCAAATTGTAAACTTAGTGGATTGACAGACTAAAACAAACTAGGAAACACAAGTTTCAAATAACGGAAAAGATAAGTGACCACGCCGGTTATGCCAAAGTAAAACCCATTATTTATTAACAATACTACTAAAATGGAGTGCACTAGGAGAAGTTGGAGCCAAATCCAGCAAGTAAAGTTCATCAATTTCACGACCACTCGTCATCTACTATTGTGTCTTCAAATCCTGAAACACACAATACAAAGGAAAGAAGGATATAATGCAATTTAATGTTTTGGTCAAGCTACTAACAGAAAGGAGATTAGTAGAGAAACCAAGCATATGTAAAACAAAGTACAAGGTAAGATTATGGGAGAATCTAATGGTTCCTCTTCCTAAAACTGGGTGGGATCCATCAGCAACTTTGACTTTTATATTACTAGAACAGGAATCATATGAAGAAAAACTAGAAGACGTACCACACATATGGCTGAAAGCCCCTGAATTGACAATAAAGTACGCAGAAGAAGGTAAAGAGGATACCTAAAAGCACCGATACCTAATTGAGCAAGTGAAGTGAATGATGGGGAAGAATGATCCAACTGAGCAAAACGACATTGGAGACTCTTGAGCCCCTCCCGTCCCTAGTAATTGTTAACATCTCCAATGGTAAAGGCTGAATAGGAGAAAGTGGCCCCAAAGATGTAGTGACTGTAGATGAAGCACTATGTGTTGTAGATGATCCCAGGGCGAGTGAATTTAGCTGAACTTCCAACCAAGTCCCAACAGGTCTCCTTGGTGTGCCTCAAACTCCCACGCTTACTTCAATTTGTCTTTCTCATCTGAATTCATACCAGCATTCTCCTTGTGTGTACCTCCGTTACCTCCTTTCTAAGACTAAGAAGCAGATATTAGTGATGAACACTTTGAACTACTAGCTGAACTATGCATAGCTATCTATTTGCTCTCCTCACTCTGTACAAGAGCATACAACTAACTCAGTCATGGTAACTCATACTTGCTCGGGATTTGAACCCATTATAATTCAGAATCTGAGTTCAACCTACTTAAGAACTCGAAGGTCTTGTTATGCTCCACAAGCTTGTGATACTGCTCTCCATCAGCAATGCACACAGATTGATACGTCTGATAATGATCCAATTCCTCACACATACCTCGAAGAAGAGCAAAGTAGTCAAGCAAGAGTTTATCATCCTGCCATAGGTGAAAAATCTCCAAACACAACTGATAAATCCAAGCAATATTAAGTGTTTGGGAATAAGTTTGGGCTCTTATGTCCCAAATCTCCTTAGCTGTCCAAAGGAAAAGGAATCCTCTAGAAATCTGGGGCAGCAGAGAATGCACTAATCAAGACATGACTGAGAGATTTCTTATTCTCACTTGTTAAATAAGGCACCAGATAAAATGGGCTCCATTACTCTCCTATTAATATATCCCAACTTACACCGACTACCAATAAATGTTTTTGCAGACAGACCATTCCAAATAGTTTATGTTACCCAATTTTATAGTTGTAATCTGCAAATTAGAGTTCTCCAGTGGAGCAACCCCATAAGATGGAATCCTTGAGCCCCGTTGAACTTCCCTCTATACCACTACTTGCTGATATTCTATCAATTTTGGAACAATAAAATACTAATTAGGCAAGTCCTGAGCTTCCCGATCACCCAAACAACACTCAACGGAGATGAAACAAGGTTGATTTATACAAAAACAGCCAACACAATTCCAAATTTCCACAGATCAGTCAAGTCGATAACTTTGCCTAGAAAACAATTTATCCCAACTTCATAGAACTTCACCAAATTTGTTTCAAAAGCTCCGGAATTTTGAAATGGATTAAATAATACCGCTTTATCCGACCAAAAAATTCCTCACAGATCGCACTAAACAGATTAATCAAATCTATTTTTTCTACAGAATCATTTCGAGGGACAAAACACCGTTAAATAACCTCAAAAAATATTGAAAAAATAACTATAATATTCCAAAGAAAAAAAAAGATTCCCTCTTAAGTCCTACCAAATCTATTTTTTCCGAGAGGAAACTAACCGTTCGTATGGCTGCTGACATCAGCCCTACGGTCTGTTTACATCAGTAACTGCTGGTGATTCCTTGTGGTTCATCTGTCCCTTGTAATCTCTCGAGATATTTTGAGTGATGTTTGGCTCTAAGACAAAGTAGAAAAAAGGGAAAAAATAAACCCTAGTTGCCTGTATGGAGGAAGAAGAAGATAAAAGAAAAGAGTATGGATGTTTTGTCCAAGGGAGATAGTGAGTAAATATGGATATATTCTATCAATATTATTATTTACCTCCACAAAGGTATAAAGCATGTACATACTAATAAATAACATAAGTACGTAACACACTATGAGCTTAGTGATTAAGACCCATCACCACACACACACACACGTCTCAATCCAGCAGGACCTCATGAACCATAACCAGCAAAAAAAGACACCTAAATTATCATTTTTTTAGCTGGATATTATCATAAATGAAACAGAATGAAATTATTCGCTACTTCAGATACTAGAACACAATATGATATATAATGCAGAAATTATACCTTCTTATGCAATGCTTCAATTATGGCTACACGAGCTTCAAACCGCAGCATCCCTTCAAACTCTGAACCACCATTGCTATTTATTTTCCCATCGTCAGTGAAAATGTTAATGAATTCAAGATTATGACGCTTTCCAACATCAAAATCATTTGGATCATGAGCTGGAGTAATCTGGCAAGAGTCATAACCGAAATGTTTATGTAAGGAGTTGAATATTAATATTATATCCCAACCCAAGGGGGATTACAATAGGAACAATATTATAACCATCATTTGCCTAAAGATGGTGCTTTTTAGTTTTTACCTTAACAGCACCAATCCCGGCAAGAGTCATAATCTTAAACCAAGGGGAATTGAAAGAGGAATAATAATATAACCATCTTTTGCCTAAAGATTGTGCCTTTTACCTTAACAGCACCAGTTCCAAATTCTGGATCAACGAGTACTGCATCACAAACTATGGGGAGTTTTCTTCCATTGAACGGATGAATAGCGAATTTTCCATGAAGATGACTGTACCTCTTGTCTTCAGGATGCACAGCAATTGCTGTATCACCAAGCATTGTTTCCACTCTGGTTGTGGCAACAACAATGTCACCCAACCCTCCCTCTAGCGGGTAAGCAAAAGATGTCAAGACACCAAACTCCACAGGGTTTTTATACCCAGGAACCTTTAACAGAGTCCTTTCTTTGATGTCCTTATAGTCTACCTACAAAAATCAAGAAATTATAAGAAATGCAGGTAAAGCTCAGGTAATTACACCACTTAAAGATTGTGGCAGACCTCAATATCAGATATTGCAGTTCGTAGGATGCAATCCCAGTTCACTAGCCGAAGATCCCTGCAAAAGAAGGTGAAAGATTAAAACGTTTCAAAAGCATGTACTAAGTGAACCATTAAAAAAAATCGCATAGACAATACATAAGATAGGAAGTATTAGTCACGTAGAAAGATAAAGAACCTACTAAAGCAGTGAAAATAAATCTTGGAATTCATCATCTATTTGAAATGGAAGTTCTGCCAGGTGCACTTATCACATTCTCATGGTATTATAGTCATATGGCTCACGCCAAGCAGTAAACAACTAAATCTTAAGGCCAATTTACACTGACTGATTCACAAATAATCACTGAATAATTCTTCATAATTATGTATAGTCATCATCAACGGCATCCATGTCCTATTCCTTATATTTGGGAGTTGGGTCACTACTTAAAAGAAATTAAAATCCCAAAAAATAAATTGCGAGTTAAGGGGATAATCTCAGCTTCCATCTAAAATAAAAATAAACCTGACTTGAATAAAACAGCTAACATGCATTTGCACATTTTCAGGGATTCAAAAGCTAGAAGCCATTTTATTTATCATTAGTGGATTTTGAGTTTGCTTACACCTTGCTTGTAAAAGTAGGGAAAAAAAGTAAAAACGTAAACATAATATACAATTGAGCAAAAACAACTTAATTAGACATTCTTTGTGTCCCCCGTAATGCCTAGGATTTCTATGCCTTGAAGTCAGGTTTCAAATTTTGAATAACATACTTGATAAAGAAATTTAACCAGAGAAATTTAACCAGGATTTCTATGCCTTGGAATCAGGTTACAAATTTTGAATAACATACTTGATAAAGAAATTTAACCAGAGAACCAACAGGCAAAAAACCATCTTCCACATGTTATTGATAAAGTCAAACTAAATAAGAGATGCATACCCATAAAATAAAATAAAATAAAAATATCAGTGAAAATAAAGTAAAAATATTAGAATAACAATTTCTCATGTCGAGCGTACCTATAGATAAGACCTTCCCTGTAGAGTCGGACAAAAGCTTCTGTCACAGCCTTTGATCTTTTCTCATCCATTGTAAAGCACTTACCAAAAACAAACAAAGAATAAAATGCATCCAGTAAAAACATCCAAACAGGTCTCTCAATCAAAGAGCATTAATTACTTTATATAGACCGAAAGCAAAGAACGTTGCAACAATTTTCACTACTAACCTCACGGGACCAGTCAAGAGAGGCACCTAGCCTTCGTTCCTGCTTTAATATGGTACCTCCATACTCATTTTTCCATTTCCAGACCTTCTCGCCAGGACATCAACCAGACCCACAAAATATAGAGATACTTGGGATTAGCAACCTTTGCATAGGAAAAATATTGAAATTCTTAATGGATCTGAAACTAACTCAAGGCAAGTTCAAACTCACTTCAGATACAAATTTCTCACGACCAATATCATGCCTAGTTAATTTACTTTCCCGCATTAACTTCTTCTCCACAACCACCTGTGGAATGTCATCCAAACATTAAAGTCAGCTTAGGAACGATGTAGTAAGGAAATCCCTCTTTCTTCTCCAGATCAAATATTGAGAAAAGTGGAGAGAGAGAGAGGGAGAGAGAGAGAGATCTCAGACCTATACACGCTGAGAACAAAAGACAGCAGCAGCAGTTCGTGAATGATATAAAAACTTAAGATCCAAACATAAAGACCAAAAGGAATTCTCTCCATTTACTATTTTTATCTATGAAAAATTATGACCAATTGACTAAGTAAAAGTTAGCAAATCCAAGCTCGATTAGACTGAACTTTACTTTTCAGTTTTCATAACTCATATAAGTAACAAAATTTTATAGATTAAAATAAACTAGGTAAATACCATTCTAGTAAAGACATATGCGACCTTTGTCCTTTCTTAAAATGTGGACAAATATGATGTCTAAAAGAGTCACAAGAATCCAAAACATCAACAA
The DNA here is from genome assembly GCA_015143295.1 of Tetracentron sinense. Classification (NCBI taxonomy): domain Eukaryota; kingdom Viridiplantae; phylum Streptophyta; class Magnoliopsida; order Trochodendrales; family Trochodendraceae; genus Tetracentron; species Tetracentron sinense. Next base: position 25,459,551 of record CM026572.1, on the reverse strand, counting down.
CAAAGGAAGTCTCCACAAACTTGAGACTCGAACAATGGATGTCAACATGTGGACTCAGCAAAAAGCTATTATAGTGCATACTAGCATATATTTTGAAGGTGAAATGTTGCATAAAATTACTACAAACCATAGCAGCAATGCAGCATTCATCGGTCATTTTTTGGCATGGGAAGAGAATAGCTTAGTAACTGGTTAACCTTTTATATTTTCTGGTAATACCATAAGTACAAAATCAGTCTGATAACCGAGTTAATTGCAAAGAAATTCACTTTTGGAAGGAGTGGGAGTCTTTTGTATCAATCTGGCAAAGAATTGATTTGCACCAAAATTTCCCATACCAAGATCACTTAGTACCCAACTCACTATTACGGCTACAATATTTTTTGGCACTGAGCCAATAACTAATCTCCACATGTTGTCTTGCTCATCGTCAAACCTTTAGAGCCACTTTCCTATAAATAAGAGCCATGTTGATATTTGATAAGCCTCGAAGAACGGATCCCAAGCCCCATCTCTTTAAGATTGCACACTTTCTCTCACTCCTCGTGGTACTTTCTCCCATCATCATGATTCATGCCATTCCATAGATAGTCCCACCCCATCTTCTCCAACCTATCATAAGACTATAACAGAAGCTAGGATTGAGAACAGAGACATGAAGCGGGTAAGCTAGACAATGTGCTCCTAATGAAGTTGAGTTGTCTTCCCTTTTATAAGTTACCCTCTTTTCCAAGCAGTGAGCCTTCTCTCAAATCTTTCCACAACCGAGCCCCAATATCTTGGGGGGTAGGTAGCACCAAGATTCAAGAGGTTGCTCCAAATTGATGTAGCGGCTACAAGCTCAGAAATATTTGTAACTTCAATACTCTTCAATACAAGTTTTAAATTTTTCAATTTTGGTGAATGAATCCTATCCCATAAACAGCACTCTTTTGACAGTTGATCTAAAGCCCTGACACCGGCGCAAAGCAACAAAGAGTACATCTCAACTATCTTTGTGGTTCAAGGCACACTTTACTAAAAACAATTGAATCATCGGCAAGCTAGAGAAGTGAAATTGCTTGACAATTTGGCCCAAGTGAAAATATCTTAATATTCATTAATTAAATTTTTACAGTCAGTTCTTTCCATATTTTAACTAACAAGTTCTTAATCTTCATTAATCAGTTTTTTTGGTATGTATGCTTCTTGCAAGTGGTCTTTTTTTTCTCAATGTTGGTTTCATTAATCAAAATTTATGTATATAAGCAGTTAATTTTCACTTGAGTACATTGACTATGTTCTACTTTTAAGGAAAACATATTAATATTTTTTTAACTCCTGAAGAATTGCCAAGGAATTACTGAGAAATTCCCCTAGGTCCTAACCAGGAATTTACCAGCATATATTTGCATAAGGAATTGCTAGGGACTAGTGCTGTAGATAGCCTGCTGTATATTATTCACTATAATACATAGTATGTTCCTACTGAACTCATGGAATACACACACACACACACATATTACATACATGTAGATATGATTTCATGCAAAAAAATGAAGTACAACATTTTTTATTATATTTAATTTTAAATGATGAGAACGAGAAAATCTATTAAGAAAAAGCGAAGGGGAAAAACAAGAAACATACTAAATTATTTTACATTCCCTAACTTGTACAATACTTTTAAGTTTCCATGTAGCAGCATCAAGTATGTCAATTCAAATTCATATTGTGAAATAACAGGATAGAAAACTGACCAAACCACACTAGGTTAAACTTTAAAGTATGACCAGAAACTTGTCCAACTCTGGACTAGACTAGGGCATGTCTGTGTCAAGTCAAACTTGACATCTGCTATGTCGTCAGTGGCAGAAAAGAAGATCCCAAAGATCTAAGGATGCCGTTTCCATTCCAAGGAATAACATAAGATTTGATGGTTACTCACTGTAAGTCATTTTACCAAGCAGGCAAATATATAATCCTCCCTCCCCAGCTACACGTGTGTGTACACACAACTTCAAAAATAAAATTAATTCATCCCAAATGCAATCCAATAACTAGTTTGTTAAAAAAGAATGGACCTGAGTTGCTATCCCGGCATGGTCCATTCCAGGCACCCACAAAGTATTGTATCCCGACATTCTCCGCCATCGGATAATCGTATCCTGCATACAGTAAAGATCATATAAAATCAATATGTACTACTAAACTGCTAGAAAAAAATATAAGTAGGAAAATAATTGAGTTAATCGGCGACCTGTATGGCAGCAGTAAGGCCATGGCCTATATGCAGGGCCCCAGTCACATTCGGAGGTGGCAGAACCTGCGAGAATGATCCAAATAAACGAAGGTGAAGGATAGACTATAATCTCGTACATAATTAATGTTCCAACAATCGTATGTTTATTAACAAGGAACACTACAACTGTATACACCTAGTTCAAGAGACTGATGTCCTAATGGGCCAAACAAAAGGTAAACTCTGTACAAGTGGAAAACCTAGTCAAATAGCCAATAAACACAAAGGTTAAAAACAAAAAAACAACTGATATTATAATAGGAAGATACTGTGAGACAATGTCAAGGGAGGGAGGGGGGATTACCACTTAGGCACTTATCAACCAACAATTTCAGACAAATCATCCATCTTTTCAGAAGGTTTTAATGAAACAAAGGGAAAGATGAACTAAAGTTCTATACCCCGTGCCAATAGTGGGATAAATACACTTCTCAGTTCTCACTACCCAAAAATCATCGCTCCAGTTCTTATTTTAGTGCAAGCCTGTTGTGGCAGTAATGGAATATCTCCAACTCCTATTCAGCTAGGATACTCAACTCCTTGTTGTGTCTTAACTCTTACCACACAAGAAAAAATTTCCTAAACCAAAAGGCTGGTATTTGGATCCGGAAAGTGTATTTTATTTGTCAAACGTGGCAATTTTCTTTGTAGCTCCCATTAATTAAGTTCTTTATATATTTTACAGTATTTCATTTTATTCTTATTTTTTATATTTAAATTTTTTTGTTCTTTTCAGCTCAATTTTCCTTTATCCATATTCAAATGATTCGCTTCAGTTGTTGTGGTTGGTAGAAAAATCATAACAGGATTATGCATTCATCAAGTCATTAAGACTTCTACAACATTTGCAGGAAAACTCTTGTTATAAAGGGCAGACGTGCAGCCAGCTGAGACCAATCTATTCAATGGTTCATTCTCAGCATATCTAGAAGGCCAAACAAAAAAAAGCAGTCAATTAGATAACACTAATGATCCAATATGTTCCATGATGCAAGCAGTACAAGCGGGAACAAGGATGGTTACATTCATCTGATTGAATCTAATTTTTGACATAAGGTATGTTTGGTGAGACCCATTGAACATTGAGTCACCTGTAATCCACCCCCCCCCCTCCCTCAAGATGTATGCAACATGTACGGTACAGACAGACATGATGGGTTATTTCCTTCCTCCTATATGGACATGATATTCCTCCTAATCTTTAGATATAGTTACAGTTTCTCAAGGGGAAGTTTGCGAATGAAATTATACACAAATGGTACCGCAAAATGATCAAAGCCTACCTGTAACTAATAAAGAACCATTCGCTATATGCCTTCAAAATTCTAGAAACAATCTATGGAACTCATCAAAGCATTTATAAATCATATCCCGTTGAAGATACGACATCCTGTTATTGTTCTTCTGGCCGAAGAAATGAAAAAAAAAAAAAGTGTCATCCTACAAAATAGAAAGTAGAAAGAATATGGTACATTACAATTTTGATTTTTTTTTATCAGTAATAAGAAACTCATTATAATTGGCAAGCATATACAAAAAATCAAAAAGGAGTTTACAAGAGAGTAAACTCAGGGGGATATAGAAGGGAGCAAATAGTCACCCCAACAACTAAAACTAGCAAAATACACCAACCATCCTAACCCCAACATCACAATACAAGACCAACTAGATCCACAACCTCCTAAATAGAGGAGGGCTAAAGGGATACAAGAGTCTTCAAAAACTCCCTTATTCCACTTGGTGGTTTTCTACAATACATTTTCAGATGGTAATGATGTTCTAGTTAACCCATGGACCATGGTTATAAATAGAGATTCTTTGTATACCGAGGGCACCATTCCCTGCCCGGTGTGTATAGTTTTTTCTATTAGTAATTCTTTTTGCTACTTGTCAAAATAAAATAAATGTGTTGTTTCATATTTCGAACAATCAACACCATGCAGTATATACAACCCAAAAGTTCAATGGCACTCACAATCACAAATGGGGGTTTAGAGCTGCTACTATCTGCCACAAAGAAGCCTGATTTCTCCCACCATGCATACCATCTAAATCATCAACAGTAGGATGTAAGAAATATAGAGAGACTACAAACATGAGTTATTTTGTAACTAGGAATGACACAAAATACTTGATACTTACGATTTCTCTACTTCACTTGGATTGTATTGCTTTGCCATTTGACGAGAAAGGCACTTTTTCTCACCGAAAGGAGTCTTTGGGTCAACATAATCCTCAGGATTCTCTTCCTCGGTATCCCTTTTTGAAGGTTTCCGCTCACTCTTTTTTGGGGCATTGGATGCCTTTTGTGTCTTGGTAGCATCAGATACAGATAAGACGGGTGAGTTTGGCACTCTAAACACCATAAGAGACTAATTTGAAATTTCTTACATCCTTCAAAGGCGTCAATTTTACACATTGCGAATATGAAAATTAAATTCAGAGCATTATCATCTAACAAAACCAGAAACAGAATCTACAAGTGCACCACCGAGAATAATCTTGTTACATTTACCTGAAGTTTGGCTGCTTCAGCTTTCTGTGCAGCCTTGAGTTTTTTCAATTCTTTCTCTCTTGCCTACCATAAAAGGCATAAAATTAAGTCACTCTCCAGTGAAAGTCAAACTAACAAACAGGTAATAATTTTTTATATATATATTGGGAACAAAACCAATATAAAAAGTGATCAGGGTAGAGAGTTGCAACTAAAACAAATACTTTTTTACAAATACAGATTAATGATTAACCCAACTCATAATGCAATAGGGTCATTAAGGTGCAATTTAGTTGCAAATTTTAAGTTTTGCAGATCCACACTAAAAGAGGTACCCACCTTTTTTATTATCGATAATCAAGCAGAGTATATTAAATGAAAGAGTGAGCTACAGGACCATGAAAGCAACCAAAACTAGAGTTTACAAGCCATGTAAACTCAGAGCCAATAAAGCAAAACTCAATCATGACAACTTAACCAAACTAGAGGACCAGCCCAAACTGATATGGCTGCAAAAAGATTAAAACAACACCTCCCGAAGAAACCCCCTTGTAACGTAAATTCGCCCATTCCAAGGAAACCAATCGGATACAATTGTAAATGTGACAAGGGGCGACTGAGAGTCCTCAAATAAGATTGCGCTCTTTCCATAACATCCATGCTATGGCTCCAAGAAGAACCGACCAAATCACCTCTCGAGCACCATCCACACCAACCAATGACCAACAAGATAAGAAGTTGTGAAAGGAAAAGGGAAAAACCCAATCTACACCCATTCGGGAGAGGAAAAATTCTCATATACCAAACACAATAGGACAGTGCAAGCAAGAGCAAATGATCCACATACTCAAGGGAGGCTTTGGTACCCACTTGCATAGTTACCAAACACCTGTATTATACCCATATAGTACTTTTAGAGGGGTCACCGATTAAAAATGCGTACTTTTGTTGTATGACGTGTATTACGCGTATCTCCATATAATACTTGTTCAATACACGAATTACGTATTAAATACTTACAATACGCGTGTTTTTGCCGTACTTTTACCATGTTAAATGCATATTCCATACTAAATGATTGTTATTAATTAATATCATGATTTTTATTTATTTATAATTATTAATTACTTTTTAAAATTTTCTAATACTTTTACCGTATTTTTGTCGTATAACACCCGTACTTCCCGAACGGATCATTGTCGTATTATACCCGTACCCATACTTGGTAACTATGCCAACTTGATCTTAGAGAGTGTGAATTATGTGTGAATTGTGATCGAGTGTTTGACTCATGTAGGCGGGCTAAGTTCCTTCCGGAAAGTAACCCAAAACAAGTGACTTGGCTTTCACTTGGGGGAGTTATTCGAGTTGGTATTTTCATGGGAAACAAAATTCAACCAAAAACCATTTGAATTAACAATATAATAACAAGTATAAATATTTATTCCAATCCAATTGGCTTAAGCATTTGAATACCTAAGGAGACTCCTTTATTAATATACTGTGGGTTAGCAAAAGATAATCGTGGTCCAGATTACGGATTTGTGTATATGTTCCCAACATGCTCACTATAGAAGGTGTTGTTGATGTGCAATCCCAACATACTCACTTTAGAAGGTGTTGATGTGCAATTCAAATATACTGTAAGACAAGCCATCACTCATGAAAATTCAGGTTCAAATCAATCACCCAGAGTAATAACAAAGTTATTGGATAAGATGTAATCAGTGAAAATTAGAAATCAAACCTTATCTTCCTTCTTCTTCTTCCTTTCGAGGTCTTCGATGGTCTCCATCTGCACCAACGAATTCAAGGGTTTACAGATGAAAATTTTGATTTTTTTACAATAAAATAACCAAGATTAATTTTCCTCGTATAAATTTCTCAATTAAAATCGTAAGTTACAGACCGTTTTTCCCCTTGGATCAAAAGCAGAGATTCAAGCAAGAAACCGAAAGCTCAGGAGATTTCTATGAAGAACACAGAGGTCTTGCGAGGCTATGTCCTGATTTCTGACCGAGTAATGACTCTAAAACCCTAGCAGGGGTTGGCGTTGCCCCCGGTTGTCAATGGTCTGACTACTTTCTTTTCGCGGAACCGTAGAGGACCGGGAACTTCAAAGTCCCTGAAACATTTGAGAATCTGCCTATAAAAGGGGATTCTATCCACGTGGTGTAAAGTCATTGGCTCAAGCTGCCTTGGAATATATTCGCGAATGCATTGGATACCCAGATGAGTCCACATGACTCGGTCGGGTTACGTTTTGGGCGAGTATATGTGACTCTGAGTTACTGATGAATGGACTCGTTCGAGGAGAATATGTTTGATGTTTCTAATAGGGCATTGGATTACCTCTGGTGCACGCCCTGGGATAATTCATTACATTTTCTCCCCCCTTTTTTTTGACTTCTCCCGTATTGATGTCTCTTCCCCTTTTTCTACCTTTTTTATCATCACATGGCAATACAAGAATGGACGCCCGAGGCCCAGCCTCGAGCGTGCACCAGAGGTAATTTGATGCCTTCTAATAGGGGCTACAAGTGACAAAGGGTTAGTTGGGCTAGTTTGGAACGGGTCGGGTTTAATGACCGATCAAAATCCAAACCATATAAATAATGGCATACCAAGTATCCAACCCCCGCAAGGGCCCTAAAACAATGCTTACTAGGGGTGTCAATGAACTCGGCTTGGGCTTTAATTTTAATGATTTTTTAATGTGCCCCGCGTAAGCACAAAACATTCACAATATAGGCTTTGAAATATAAGAGGCTTTGAAACTAGAATTCGGGATTTTTTTGTTAAGAGATATTGTTATTTAAGGCGAAACATCAAGATATGAGGGACCCATACAGAGGTGGATCCCAGGCAAAATAAGAAGGTAGATAATTGAAAGTTCTAAGACTCTTGTTGAGAGTTAGCTGAGCGACATCATGGCAGCAACATTTACCAAGAGTTAGTAGATTGCAACAATATGTTTCCACATAGACTCTTCAATTGATGGATATCTACAACGATCGAGTAAATCTCCTCTATTGGCCTTGAGGCCGGTTGAACGATGTGCGCAAATTTTGGTCTTTTACTCCAATTAAAAGTCTAAGTTCACTTATAAATAGTAGGGTTTAATCCTCATTTGAACCTAAGAGAGTTTAGAGATAGCTTATTGAGATTGTTAGGGTTTCTCAAACTCATTATTCTCTCCTCTTCCACCCTAGTGTTTACAAGACATTGATTACATCTTTCTTGCGTTTACAAGACATTGATTACATCTTTTTTCCTTGATTATACCATGTGATTAGAATCCAATATAAGGTTTGTTATTTAATCAACCATCAACTCGTTCTGCTAAGAACAACTTAACCTGTGTGATTCGAAACCTTTGCGAAGGAGATCGATCCGAGAAAGATAATGGTTATTTGGTTAGAGGAATCCAGAACTGTCATTTGACGAGATCAATCGAGATATCGTAGTTGTGAAGACACGAGAGAAGAACAAGCTACTGCGGTAGCTTATGAGACTTGTCCGTTCGTGATTATTTATCGAGGCATGGAGAGCTGAGTACCAAGGATCGTGTCGGGTCAGATTGAGTACAATTTGAGTCTTGTAAGTATCTGGTATTTTATCATAGTGGTATCTCTTGCTAGACTAGGTCCCGTAGTTTTTACTGTAAATGGTTTCCACGTACAAATCTTTGTGTCGTGATTTGCTTGTCTTCTCTATTTCTGCTCTTTATGTTAACCTCCCTTAGTTAATAATTTGATTGCATCAATTAAAAAATGTAGATAGACTTTTAGGAAAACCTACCCCCTCCCAACTATAATACTACTATATAGGAAGGCCTCATCGACATTTATCTTTATCCAATTTGATTCAAGAGCTCTCCAAGTCGACTCTTGCGGCGCTTTTGTGGTTTTTGATAGTTCTGTTACTCTTGAAAAAACCTCAACAATTTGTCCCTTTATTTATTGGATCGTGTTCATGGGATTCGAAAAAGACCAAGAAGAGGACCTCGTTATGAAGCTTCCAAATACCCCCAAAAAGTCACGCACAGCCAGACATCCACATGGCTACAACCATTTTCGAAGTATGTGTGATGATTTCAGCGACACCACCAGCTAAAAAAATGACTCTTCGACTTGATGGACGAGAGTGGAAGAAAGTTGGGTCCCGAACCATATTCTCTTAGAGCAAGAGCATTGAATAAAGATGTGCACTATGGTCTCCTCCTCTAAATTGCATAAATGACAGAAGACCTCTACGTCCATCTTCCTTTTCTCTAGGTTTGACACCAGTGTAGTTAAATTATGGCAAACTCGCCTATGGTGACTCGAATTTAATTAATCGGCATTGGTGCCATTTATATGAATTTTCTAAAAAAATGTGTTTGATTTTAATGCACGTGTTCCTATGAGAATTAATGTAGAATGCTTAGACGTAGAAACTCAAATATCTTGTTTGTTATTAGTCATTTTATGATATAATTGCATGAAATTGAAGATGTTAAATAAAGGTGGGACCGTGAGTTCCTCCTTATATAATAATAATAGTTATTTACTTATCATTATTATTATTAAATTAGAATTTACTGGTCTATGGGGTCATCCCATTGCCTAAAACCAGATTAATATGTTTATTTTCTAACTTTTAGGAGTCTAAGGTTTAAACCTTGGGTTCTCGATACCAACCCAAATGTTTTGGGGTTCTCTTTTACATTCATCAAACTTGACGGGACATTTTGACCTATAAGGCTTTAAAATTGAGGCATCTCTATTAAACAATAAATTCTTCTAATTTGAATAAGGTTTGTAACTCATCTTGAATCGTCTAATTCCGAAAACCGATTCAAAAGTTACGGGTTAAATACCGGAGAGGGTTTGAGAACGAGATTTTTTTCAAAAAACGTTGATTCCGACTTTTTTAATATTTTAAGGTTCCAAATCCTATATATATATATATATATATTCATTATTTCGTGAGTTTAGGGTTTTAAAAGCCTCATGAACCTAAAAGAGAGAGAATAAAGTATTTTGAGATGTTCAAAGAGAGAAGACCTAGAGATCATAAGATTCAATTGAAGAATAAGAAAAAATGTGTAAAAATCTAGATCGAGTCTTATTCATATGCATAAGATCGTAAAGAACCGATCAAGAGAGGTAAATAATATAGTTCTCAATTTCATGAATATTAAAGGAAGATTTAAAATGATCTATCTAAGTAAGAACTTGAATATAAATGATATTTATGAATTTTTATCCTCCCTTTTGTATTATTTCACATGAATTATTAAAGTATGATGTGAATATCCTAAGTAAGATGTGAATAATTATGTGAATATTATATTGTATGCAAGAGCAAGGGAAAATGAAATTATTATGGAGATATGTGAATGTATGTAATAGAATAGATGTATGCCGAAGATTGTTTTGAATGATGGTATGCTGAATGGAGGATTTCCAGATTTTCACATAAATGAGGATTTTATGATTACTTTCTTATGTATGAATTTCTTGAAACCAAAGTATGATGAATGACCTATTATGATTTTTGAAGTACGAAAAACCATGATGATGGATGATCTCTTGAAGTAAAATTCATGAACTTATGCTATTATTGTTATTGCAATAACCTAGATCTATTAATATTTAAATTACAATATATGGAATTTATATGCATGACAATTGATATGTAGAGACCCAAATTCACTTTTATACAATTATCTTGATTAATAAGGGTAGAATTGTCAATGATGTGTTAAACATGTGTTTGATGATAATTGAATGATGTGAAGGTCTAAATGTTCAAATATGCATTTTAATATATGTGATACCTTGTTTCTGATTTTAAGTTAAATTTAAAATGGCCAGGTATAATAAGAAATTATAAGAAATGTGTGGTTTTAGCAAAAACAAAAATTGTCGAATTTTGGAATGATTTCTCTCCTAAATGAATGTTTATCGATTAAATAAACGTTTATGATTTTAAGAGATTTTATTATTAAGTATATAGTGATTAACTCGACTATCGAAAATCTTACAACGACCAGATTTTTCATTTTTTGGCTTAAAACTGGAAAATGAGATTTTGATTTATTAGGATTTTGATTTTCTAATTTTTTTATTGAATCCAAATGGGTGGTACTTTCTTATTTTAATTTTAAACTTGTTTTAAAGTAAACTAAGTGTACTGATGGGCTGGTGCTGATGAGCAAATGGTGTTATTGTTGTTGCTGTGGAGAAAACAGAAATTGTGCTAGTTGCGATCGATTGCAATTAAGTTACGATCGATCACACATCACGCATTGGGTTTTTAAAAATATCAGATTCTAAGATTTTAACCTTCCCAGACTATAAATAGACCTAGGATTTGGCGGTTTAGGATTTCTAAATAACCTAAACCTATTTTTTTGAAGGAAAATGAGGAGAAATCTTGGGTTTTAAATGAGATTTGGCTTGAAAAAGAGGGATTGAACTTTGAGATTTCTCTAAGGAGGGTTTTTAAGCTTTTGGGTTGAAAGAAAAGCTTTTAGAAGGTAAATATGACTTTCTCACTATCAATACCATGAACCATTGATGTTTTTAAGTTTATAAACTAAAATCTTATGTTATAATAAAATTATTGTAGAAATGTTTCTCTATTTATGTTTGTTCATGATTGTACTATATTGAAGTGAAGGTGTTTGATGAAATGTAGAGGATGAGAATAAATTGAAGTTGTGTGGTGGAAATAGGATGATGAGATGTGTGTTTAGGTTTTAAATGGAAGAAGGGTTGTATTTGAGAGTTTTGGATGAATTAATTTGTGGTTTTGAGTGGAATAATGAGTTTTGTTTGCAAATGATGGTCTAAGATATATTTTTTTTAATGTCATAACATATGAAAATGATGTATGTTGAATGTTATAAATGTTAAGAACCTCACATTGAATTATCATGATTATTCTTGTTCAAATTATGAAATTGTGAGTTAACATAATATTGATATTACGAATCGGATATTGAAGTACGATAAATATGAATGATAAATTGTCAAAGCTTGTGAAATTATAAGTCATTATGAATGATGAATGTTATTGGAATTGCATGTAGTGATGCATTGTCGGATAAATAAATATTTGGATTCAAATATTGTGAGTCTTAGTTTTCTATCATTATGGAATGAGATGCATGATGGATCACCAAAGGTATCGGATTAATAATCCAAAGCGTTATATATAATCGGCAAGTGTATCACCAATTTTTATCGTCACTATAATCGATGCACAAATATGATAAGAGCACAAATACGAATAATCGGAAGTAAGCAAAGTGTATGTGAAATTACATGTTAAGTTTTGCACTTAACTGGAACTAACAGGTCTAAGATTAAGGCATTAGTGTCAAGTTAAGGAATCATAAGTGAATCCGGGAGTACCGGAGAAAGTGCTAAAGATTGATATACGGTATGTAAAGTATAGTAATCTCTTTCACCTATATAGTGAAGAGTTATTTTAAGTAAATAACAGTGATTATGCATGCAATGATGCTCACATGAAAATTTAAAAAAAATGATGACTCATGAAAGAAAATAAAGCAAAGTAAGATAACAAAAGAAAATAATAAGATAAGATAATAAAAGAAGAATGATGAAAAAATTATGATGCTTCCGCATTCTAAGTTATGTACATTTTTATATTGTCCAAATACTATGATGAACCTGCTCATATGAATAATGTTACGAAATGCTATTATGAATCCGATCATACGAATAATATTATGAAATGCTATTATGAATCTGATTATATGAATAATGTTATTATGAACTTGTTTATACTAATGATTGTTATTCATGATAATTATGTTATGTTGATGTTCTGATATTGCTAGTTAGGATTTCATATTCATCGAGTCGTTTGTTGCTCAGCCGATATGTTTTCATGTCGACAGATTTAGGTTATGAGGTAGCAGAGGAACCTTGGGTGGAGGGGGATTACGGAGTGGAAGAATAAGGTGATGCTATAAAAGAGGGAGCGAGAGATTTAGATCACTTTTTCTATTGTTAGACCTTAGTCTTGAAATGAAAATTGTAACTGATGTTAATGTTGATACATGTTTATATTTTGATGACTTAATGTTGTTTTTATGATAGGGGAATCATGTTGAATGATTCGGATGTTATAAATTAAGTGGTTAGATAGACTTGTTATAGAAGATACTTGTTTTGCTTATATAGTATGAAGAAATTTATAGGTTCATTTTTAGTATTGCCTTGCATGCTTATATGTTCAGTCAAGATAAGCAGTGTCACGGGCCTAAAGTCCCATTTTTGCTTAGATGAGATTTTGGGGTCGTTACATGATAATTGATGTAAAATATGAATAATTGCATGGGTAATATACATTCAGGTAAATAAGATCTGGTTAGGGTTTTGGTGGCTTTAGGATTTTATCATGGTGATGTGAATTACTATGATGGATTCTTGATGCCCTCGACCTATGATCGAGAGTGAAATTTAATCGATGGTTTATTACTGTTTTCAACCATGCACAACAATGTTATATGCATACGCACAATGTGATAATAATACAAGAAAGTAAGAGTCACGTAAATAAGATTGCAGGATCGAGTTTTCTCATAAATAATGGACACCAACAAAGTAAGTAATTAAGGGTATAGCGTATCCTGCTTGAAATGTAAGTGACTCGAGGGTACATCATACCCGACTTCAAGTTTAAGCTCCACAATGGTATATCATGTTCGGTTTCAAGTATAAGTTATGCAAGGGTATGTTACACTTGGTTTCAAGTCTAAGTTTCCTAAAGAGGCTAGTGTTTGACTTAAAGTTAAGTTTTCAAAGGTATTAGTTATTTGACTTCAAGAAAGATCTCAAATAAAAGTAAGAAAAAAAAAGAAAAACATGTATTCCGTGCTTTGATTTATGTACGCGAGTTGAATTGAACTATTGGTTGTATGTATGTCAAAGTTCATAATATAGTTTATCTTAGGTTATTACATAGACGAAGTGACTTTGTTACTCAACCGATGATTTTATTGTCGGTATGTTCGGGTTTTGATATATTTGCATTTAGACCTTTGGAAGATAAACAGTATATTGAAGAGCCAAAATGTGATCATCCGGAAGAGTAAAGAGATTTTGACCGTCATCCCCACTATTAATTTAAGTGTTAGAATGTTTATTTAATCTTTTAAGAGGATTTGTAATAGAATTTCATAATGGATGATCATGAATTATTTATATTTCAGTTTAGATTATGTTTAGTTAGTTGTAGATTTAAATTATGGTTATTTGAAGTATCAATGACTATATTTAATGAATAAATTTTTAGGTCCATATTTTAACATGCTTTTAATACTCTTTAAATGAGTTAAGATAAGTAGGTCACGTGCCAAAGTTTCACATTCTCCTATGGGATATTTTGGGGCGTGACATCGCCATATAAAAGTTATGATCTTTTGCGATACCGGGATGCGCCACTGAGACTTCCAATGGTTGGCTCGAAGGGTTGATGGAGGTGTTAGAGAAAGGGATTTGCAATTCCAAAAATTGTTTGGCTAAATGTGATGATCAAGTTTACCTTGAAAATCCCAGATTTTGAGAAATGCCATAGAAGCTTATGTGGCGCATAGGAGGCATTTATAGGAATTTTTTTTCATTTCATTTATAGAGGATTGTGCCACAATTCTAGAGAGGCCAGGCTCATCCCAACTCCCCTATTTAGCCAAAATGTAGTTCGACACTCGGGTGTTGACATATTGGTATCACTCTAGCATAGTTTGTTTGAATTGGGGGAGGGTTAGCACCCGAGGATCCTCTTTAACCCTCACGGCATACCATTGCCAACTTGCCACCTAATCCCTCTTACCAACACCTGACGACCCATGAGTAAGCTTCTCCATCACCATGATGCTTTTGTTCCATGTTTTTGCGTGAGAAATGAGGCATTCCAAAAATAGTTTGCATTGAGAATCTGAGTCAACAGAGAGTGTGGGTTGGACATAAGTCCCACTTGATCGGCTCATAGCCCAAGGTTGAAAACCCGAAGATCCCTGAATCCCATTTCACCCGATGATCCAGATGATCTATTGATGCTCATATTTGCCCAACTTACCCAATGGATCCGGCGTCCCTATCATTACTCCACCAGAAGCGAGCGGAGGCCAAGTTTATTTTGGCAATCTATTATTACTGGCATTTTGAAACAACTCATAACATATGTGGGGATGACTTGAACTATGGAATTGATCATAATTCCTCTCCTGCTTCGACAAAGTAACACCCATCCAACCTTGTAATTATCGGAGAAATCTTTGCTTTACGTTTTCA
This sequence comes from Tetracentron sinense, assembly GCA_015143295.1. Classification (NCBI taxonomy): domain Eukaryota; kingdom Viridiplantae; phylum Streptophyta; class Magnoliopsida; order Trochodendrales; family Trochodendraceae; genus Tetracentron; species Tetracentron sinense. The sequence continues at coordinate 25,444,460 of CM026572.1, read as the reverse complement.
AACACCCCGATTTTTTATCAGTCAGACTCCCACGGCGACCCCAAATATTGCCTTCGACTTGATTGATGTTTTTTTTTTTTTTGGGTATAGACTTGATTAATAGCTTGATACCCTTAATGCTAACATTCAAGTAATATTTATCCTGTAAACATATTATGCTCCATTTGTTTTTATGTAAAATAAAAATTTAAATTTGTTGAAAATATACATGTATGTGTGTTTGTTTGCATGCAAAATGTTCTGTAAATAAAATTTTCCATGAAAAATGAATGAATTAATTAGCAAAAAATGACTTACATTTTTAAAAGATTGCAAGTTATTTCCTCATAAAATCATTTTATTTAAAAGAAAAAATAAAAATTACAAAAATAACCATTTCACCAATTATTATTATTAATCATTTTTTAAAAATTTTAATTACTTAATCCACTTATTTATTTATTTATTTATAATCAATTCACCTTATTTTCTTGAAGGAAAATGCTTAGCTTACCTGGGGTTGCAATATTTATGTAACGGAATGGCTGGTCCTCATCAGTCCATGCCCCACTTTCAACACTCGTCAACTATGGTTTAGATTCATCCATCCCTAGGATTAAGCAATCCAACCTTATTTTATAAGGGAAAAAAACCAAAATCTTAACTATAATTTAGTTAAGCTTAGTAAGGGTTAAAAGGGACACAACGACATGCTGGTGACGACTTTAGTAGAGGACCACTACTCTTTCGACAATGCAGCCAAGCATAAAAATGGAGTAAAAAGATTCATTTTTCACCGTAAAAGATTTATACCGTACAGAACATCGTAAGATAATTTAATCATGGAAAATGGTTAAGGCACCCGTGGTTCCTATTTCCATTTTGAAACGGAATGGTCCGTCCTCATTGCCTCACGCCCCAATATTAAAGGAAAATAGTAAACGGACCCATGGATCCCAATTGATAACCTAAGGCATCCACCCATTGGTGGATGCCCTCCCTCTTAAATGCTCACTACAGTTGGTGAGCATTTAAGAGGGAGGGCATCCACCAATGGGTGGATGCCTTAGGTTATCTATTGGGATCCATGGGTCCGCCTATCACTACTCAATATTAAATAGTCACTTACCGTGGTAAAGATTCTCTCAACCTGAGATTAAGCAATCCAACCATGTTAAAAAAAAAATAAAAAACCCAAAATCTTAGTTTTAATTTAGTTAAACTTAACTAAGGTTAAAAGGGTGTTAAAAGGAACACGAGGGCACAGGTAATATATGAAACCGACCCATGGTCCGCTTATCACTGCGCTTTAATCATTTACATGAAAACGAATGAGTATAAAAAAGGAATGTAGCTTGGTGAACCCTAGGGGTAAATGAATCTTTATAATAATTAAAAAGGGTAAGAATGGACACATGGCCACGTTGGGAGTGTACCCAAATTTGGTAAAAACCAGTTATAACGGGAGAAGATTATGAGTCCATACAAAAATGAATAAGAAAAAGGTTGGCCAGCATTATCATTTTTTTTAAGAGCAATAGTTCGCTCCACTGGCGAGTGGCGAACTATTGCCCCTCACTCTCACATAGCATCCTTTCAACTCCCATCAACTCGGGTTAGTTTTTTATAACCCTTTAGTTAATTTTGTTTTATTTTATACTTCTGAAAACCAAAGTATAGACGGGTGAACCCTTAGGGTGGATGAATCTTAACCACAGTTAAATAGGGTTAGAAGAGGGACACGTGGCAATAAAATGAGAGCCAAAACGCCCCTCCTCACCTCACCGACCGAGGAGGTGATTATTCTCCTTTAAAAAAAATATATATATACATTCTTAATTTCATTCTCCTACAGTATTTCATTTCCTCACACCATTTTCTCACGGAACCAAATGGATTAGTGGCTGACGACAGTCCCCCGACAAAGGAGGCAACAAAATCCCGAACGAAACCCAAAAAAAAGGGGGAAAACGAAACAAATACTCTCTCACTCAAACTCAAGAGCTCTTTCTATCTCTTACAGACTCTTAAGAGTCTTACCCAACCAGAGCAGCCATGGCGTCTGCAACTCTTCTTCTATCAACCCCTCCCAGTTGCTTCAGACCTCCGAATCACCATTCATGGAGAATCACCAAACCCACTCTTTCTTCATTCTCTGCAAGTCGGTTCCTTCAACCGCCAAAGCCTTTCCTTCCACTAGGAAGAAGATCAAACGGCTTCATACCTGCTGCTGCTTACATATCCGGTCCAGCTTCTGATCCGATTATCTGCGATAGCGATCCAAAAGTCGATGATTCGAATTCTCCGACTACTGCCAGTCCGTCTCCAATTGCGATAAGTTGGGGTCTTGTTTGGAGTCTTTTGCTTCAGCACAAGTTGAGGCTTGCAATTTCGATTGCTGCTCTTGTTGGTTGCTCCACTTGCACTCTCTCGATGCCCATCTTTTCGGGTATGAAGTTCTTGAATTCCATTTCTTTGACATTTCAAGTGTTCTTCGGTGGTTTTAGGCTTATGGCGTCATAGTATCTATATAGATTGGGGTTTGGTTTCAGAAATATACACTTCTCCAATCAAAACTATGTAAAAGTGAAGATCTAAGTGTATAAGAAATGAAAAATCACAAACAGAATTTGTGATTGTATCGAGAAATTTAGGCTAGTCTCAATTCAATTAAACAGTAATAAGAAGGTAGAGCATGTGTCTAATCGTTCTGGGGTTAGGATTTTAGGTATGTTATGGCAAATCTTGTTAATTACACCTTTTGTATCATTTGCCTTAAATTTTCTTCCCCTCTTTTAATGATTAGATGCTGCTAATTTTTGTAGGGAGATTTTTTGAAGTACTCATAGGAGCAAGGCCAGAGCCTTTATGGAAGCTGCTTAGTAAAGTTGGGATTCTGTATATGTTGGAGCCTGTTTTCACTGTTATATTTGTTATAAACATGAACACCATCTGGGAGAAGGTGATGTCAATCTTAAGAGCTCAGGTTTTTAGAAGGATATTGATTCAGAAGGTAAAATCATATGTTTTCCATTCAAAATAACTCCAATATGATGTTGGTTGCACTCGCACAGTTCTATCGTTAGTTAGTTTTTTCTTAGAACTTATATTTCTATGTTGTACCTTATTTTGTACTTGTCTGTTCCGTTAAAAGTAATCTGATGTGAGAATCTCAAACGTTTGGAACTGTAGAGTTTCCACTTTATGTAACTGACCATCTTTGGTATCTAATTGACAAACTGCCTATTAATGTCTAAGCAACTTTGTACAAGAATAGAGGTAATGGTAAATTAGTATCATGGCATTCTTGGTATTAATGGTGTCTATTGGGAGTTGTAAAAACCTTACTTCTCGACTTGGCAAGGGATGTGAGTGCATCAATGGGAGCAATTTTACTTGTTTGAAAATGGAGTTGCGTTGAATAATAGAATGGGCATTCCTAAACGAAATCCATTAGAAGATAGAGGATTGCATAGTGAATAGATCCATAGACGTCAAAGCTTTGGGTCACATACTTATTGAAATCATGAATTGAATGGTTGGTGATGGTTATTGACTTTATCTTCATCTTCGATATTTTATGAACCCATTGAGCATTACCTACAAAACACCCACAAATTTCAGTAGAAGGATGGAAGAGTGAGAAATAGCCTTTTTGTAACTGGAACTTGCTGATGTGAATTTGTTGCAGAATGAAAGGGAAACCTATTTGAGAAATTTTATGACATGTTATAATGAAAGAAAAAAAGTGAATGGTCATAAGGAAAGAGGTCTTTATAACTAAGATGACATTTGCTGATACGAAAGATCAAAGCAAAACGGGGAAGACAAATGCTTACTAACAGGAACAGCATACCCCCTCCCCCCCCCTCCCCAAACACACACCCCAACACACACAAAATGAGTAAGTTATAGGGTTAGAAAAGAGCCCACTTACTGGCACATTAAAGCTTATAGGCATGTTGTACTTCTTTTTAATCGAGTACGGCTTATTTTGAGTTCCAATGGAGCAAGAAACTTTTTGGAATGTAATTTGTTAAATGGATTCTTTGATAGTAGGAACTACACTTACTACATTTTTTAGCATTATGTTGTATCGGTTAAGACACTTAGAAGTTATGCAAGAAAGAGTTCAGATTGTAACTTTCTTAAGTAAATTATTTTCATATGATACATGCAAAATTCATCATCAAATAATAATGCATTTTTTAGTTGTATTTATCACATTGCACAATAAATAATTACAAAACTCTATTCCAATACACTCTGCTAAGCATATATATTTGGTTGCTCTGAAACTTAATGATGCTATTTTACCTCTGCAGGTGGAATTTTTTGATCGATACAAGGTATGGATATGATATCCCTCCTGTTTCTCTTTTGTTTATTTCGTATTTAGGATGCAAATAAGTGAGTAATCGTTATATTTATGAGATACCATGGTCATATAATGTGCTTTGTATATTTATGATTAGAAACTGTCGTAACAGGCTATCTAAATAAGCCCATTATCTCTTTAATGTCTAGTTACTTTATTGTTAGCTATTGTCTTTTATGTACTTAAGGGAACTTATTAGTGATATAAAAAGAGATCTAAAGGGGATGGAGACACAATCCTATACCTTATTTCTCTCTCATTATTTTTCTTCTCTTCTATTCCTCTCTTCTATAAACTCTAGGTATCAAATCCTAGTTTTTTTATTTGGTATCTGAGTGGATTAAGATTTAAAGCAACAAATCATCAAACAAAAGGTGCCTGAGAAGACAAACCTCAACAGTGATGTCACATGACGATACGGATGACGTCAACAGCCATATGCCCCCTTGCAAGGTTAGAAAAATGATTTTATAGAACACTTTTTTGGGAATTATAGTAATTATTTTAGAATTTTTGACTGGTTCTTAATGTTGTTTTACCTAATTGTTTGATTTAGGTATAAAAAAAACAGTTTTATAATCAAACTACTGGAGGTATGTGTTTGGGCTATTTTGGTGTTGTTCATTGATGGAAGTTGTCGTGATTTGATGATTGCAAATTTATGAAACAAGTTTTATGAAGATATAGTTGTATTTTGGAGTTTTTATAAGAATTTTTCTACAAGATTATATGCTATTTTTTGTTGTTTGATATGATTGGGCTATTCTACCTATTTGTATGAAGGAAGATTAAGATGGAATTTTTGTGAGATGTTTGGGTTGCTGATTTGTATAAATCAACATTGACTTAGTTGTCTAATTAAGGTGTTTTGGTATTTGAGTGACTAGGGTTACTCCATTGTTGCTTTTTAGTCCATAAAATTGGTGTATGTCTGGAATTAGTGTTATGGAGGGCATTTCCTTAAGCACAAGCTTTCTTGAGACTACTCTCTTTGTGGGTTCTTCTTTAGACAATCTAAGTATGTAGATTAGCACATTAAAATTGGATGAAAGAAATTACTTAGAATGGTCTCAATTTGCCACGATATTTATCGGAGTCACGGGAATTTGGGCTATATTACCAAAAGGATTGAATAGTCAAGTGTAACTGATCCAGCTCATGACAAGTGGAAATCCCAGAATTTTAGGAGGTTTTTGGCTTGGAACGATTCTCCATTTTGTTTCTATAATCACTTTTAGCATCGCCCGTTTTTGGAACATTTCATAAGATCATTCCGTTTTTAGAGGTATTTTTTCTGAACAAAAAAATGGTGTTCCGTCAACTGGAACGGAACACGTAATGATTAGCCTTGATAAAAAGAGGAAATAACCCGTCCTTCGTGAAATGCTCTTTTGCGAGAGGGTTCCTCTCCTCCAACGAGCTCCTTTTGGCGATCTTGGTACGACAGCGGTCTTCGACGATGGCGGTACGACAATTACTCCCCCCCCTTCCTCAAAAGTTAGGGTTTTATTTTGTTATTCAACCATCATAGTTAGAAGAGAAGGTCTAAAGGGGATGGATACAAAATTCCATACCCTATTCCTCTCTCATTCTTTCTCTTCTTTTCTATTCATATCTTCTACAAGTCCTAGGTGTCAAACCCTAGTCTTTTACTGTTACCAAATCAACCATCATAAAGAAAAAGTCTGACTTGTTGAGGTGCATCTTCTTGGGTATGAACTTTAGTACGGTGCAAATGTTTGTATTGTCCATATCATCTTTAGCTATAAATGATTGACTTTTCATTGTGAGGATACTTTGGCATCTTATAGAACCAAGAGTTCACCAACAAATTTTTTAGTGCTAAATCATTGGATATTCAGGCTAATATATAACCTTTTTGTTTTTCGTCGTGGCACAATGGTTGCATCCTTTCTCTATTTGCAACATAATTAAACCTGTGAATCATATTGAACTCAATACCGATTATTGTCCTCACATTTATTTTTATCTTTTGTTGGGAGACAAAATCTCTTCCACCCCTGCTTTGCCAATATAACTGCATTATAGATTCAATGATAAAATAATTCCAAGAAGATTAAAGCAAGAAAAAACACACCACACAAAGACAGGATCACGGGATTTTATGTGGAAAACCTCCAAAGATGGAGGAAAAACCACGGGGCAAGAATTCAAATCCACTAAGCAATATTGGAACAAACTTGAAACTTTCTCCTGAGTTGATCTACACTTAGTCGAGGATTGACAAGGTCTCTCTCACTCTCTCTTTCCCCAAGAAGAAAAGAGGAGTCGATTGTGAATTAGGCGTAACTCCCTTATGTGAAATCCTAATAAAACCCCCAAAAGAAAATGAGACCACTTAACTCATTAGGGTTTTAACCCAATAGGGCACATGTTTGTAACCAACAATTTTATTTATTTTTATTTTTTATTGCACTAGGTACCCTTAAAAGATTTGCAAATCAGAGGAAACTATATGGCTCACTTGTACGTTCAGCTTTTTATTATGATTTTCTAATTTTGGACACATAAATGATTTTTCAGACTTGGAACGTGTAAAAACATGCACCTAGAAAAATCTTTTTAGACGTATTTAATTATAGAGATAATTGCATTCAAAATACTCAAAGCCACAAACTGTTAGGTGATATGTCATTTTTTCTGAGTAGCACTTTGTTTGTTCCTTGAACACGTGTCATGCAAAACTAGATATTAAATATATGAGTGTCTATGAACGTGTCTCAATAGAGTTTGTGGATAATAATTTATGGATATTAATTGATTTTGATTCTAATTGCTGCACATTGAAAATAAATCCAGTAAAATCGATATTTCCCAGAATAACAATTGAACCTGAATTCCATTCTAATGAAAATAACTTAATGAAATATTTATATTTTCAAGTGCTCGTTATATCTCTTCTAAAATTCTTGCTTGTGTAGTTTGTGCCTATATGTGGGGGGTGGTAGATCCTTCTTTCTGTTCCTCTTTTGTTTCTTGGGCTCACCTTCTTGTGATCTTTTTTGATAGTTACTCTATATTTTGTTGCCATTTAAATATTTTCTCTAAGGACCAATCACATTATATATATATATATAATCTTGAAGACTTTGATAAACAAACTTGTTTATATTCCAGAATCCATACCAAAAGAAATGCGTGCCAATTTTAAAGTCTGGCACCAGATATAAACATTGCACACTAATTTCACTGAGCTAATGGGACCCTAAATTGCTCTAATAGCAATTTAATGTGCCCTAGTACCAACTTCTCATTATTCAATTGAAGCAGATTGCTTATTGTACATTGACTTGATCTAACAATTTGTTAGTTCCTCTTCACCCTGAACTGACAGTGTAATTGCTATATTAAAATTCATTTGGCTCATATTGGTCGAACTATGCGCACCTGTTGTTCTCCTAAGAAACACCTTAAATATAGTCTCTCGCTTTTAGGAATTAGGAACCACTGCTTGTCCGAGTAACACAGATTCACATGAAAAATCTATTTGAGACATACAAAGACAGATTGATCTGTGCCATGCAGCTCATAGTGGCACTATTCACATGTGGGAACATGGTAGCTGACATAAAAATTACCCTGGCAGGACTTATTCTAGTAACTATAAATTTGTAGCTAACATCAGTCAATCCCTGTATCCCAAGACTAGAAGTTAGTATCTATTTATTTATTATTTTGGCTCTCCACTTCAAGATTGTGCTTGATTGGTAGACTGATGATAAGTTCACACTTAAATGATGAAAAAACTTTAATGCACATCTATCAAAAAGGACAAACCAACAAATACTCGTGCACTATCACCTTTATGCATCAAACAAAGAAAGAAATTAGAAAATTTAAGCTGATTGATGTGGAAAAGATATTAAAAAGAGAATAATATCCATAACTAAAAAAGAACAGCCTTTCACTGCCCACATATTCCCACAATTTCAACTTTCTATGGCACAGATACAATTTTTTATTCTCATAACCATTATCAATAGCATTGTATACATTTCTTTAAATCTTCGGACAAGATCCTTTACTGCGAGAACTTGGTCTATGCCCATGTTAGCTACCACATGATCCATTGTCGTCTAGTCAGAGCTTTTCTGGAGTCTTTCTAACATGATCTACACTTATCTATTCCTTCTGCTTTCCTTTTTCTTTTCCTTAATGTTACCATTTCAACGTAATGGTAAATATGCTATCCCATTAGGATCATCACTGTTGTTTAATGTTTGCTTTTGGTCTTGTACAGGTTGGCGAGCTGACTGGTTTGTTAACTTCTGATTTGGGTTCTCTTAAGGCTGTTGTGAGTGATAACATTTCAAGGGATCGTGGATTTCGGGCACTTTCTGAGGCAAGCTATTCTTCACTATTCCAGATGAGCTTTATGTGGTCCACATCTTAACATATACTTGATTATCTATAGTTCTAATGCGATTGGAAAATGTTGCAATTCAAAGTAGGAGAACTTTCCCAATTTTCCGATTTACTTGTACTATGACTATGTTGCTGTTTGAGAATGCATTACCATTGGAGGTCAGTTAATAGTTCTCAAAACAGTCTGTGTCTGTTTATTGTATGAGTTTCTTCTCTGTAATTTCTGTCTTTTTTTGCCATCCATCTTCATACTTGGTTATTTGACTCTCTCTCTCTCCCTTTTTTTTTCTTTTGGTTCTTGCAGGTCCTAGGGACAATGTGTATACTATTTGCACTGTCCCCACAGCTTGCTCCAATTCTGGGGCTTCTGATGCTTACCGTATCTGTTTTAGTTGGTAATAATTTTTCTCTTTGGAATTTCGGTTTTTTGTGCTTAGGTTATCTTGAATCATTGATCAGAAGAAGAAAAAATTGTGGGAATCATATAGATCTGAATTAGTTTTCAACTTTTCATGAATTTGCCAAGCTATCTATCGGTAGATGCTGAAATGTTCGATGCATCTTAGAATTGAAGTACAAGTGTCATATGGTTTCCTTAATCTGAATAATTTCTTAATTGATCCTAGGAAATCAAGTGTGTCAATTGTGGTAAGGGTTCCAGAATTCTGTGTATAATTTGACTTCATTGAAAGATTTAGGATTTCATGCTAAATGATCATTGGTGTCTTAATTTAGCCATTTTTACAAACATTTCTGCATTAAAATATGGATAAATGTATTTACTCGTGTTTTCCATAAAACCAAAACGTCTGAAATTTGTTGCTGTAACAGTCCTTTCATGCTCATTACACTCTACTTTTGGACTTACTTAATATTTCTATATATTTTACGATTTTCATGTCTAAGTACTTGCTACTGACTTGACATATCTTACTCAAAAGCTATATACAAGCGATCGACAGTGCCTATCTTCAGAGCCCATGGAATTGCCCAAGCATCTATATCTGATTGTGCATCTGAAACATTTTCTGCTATTCGTACTGTAAGGTTTTTAAAAACTCTGCTTCAATATTTTTGTCCCTTTGTGGATTTTGTGATAGTTATTTCCTTATTAGTGCTTAGCACTATCTGTTACCTATATACTTCATCAAGGTCAGTTTTATTTTCTCTCCATTTTGTGGGTGAAAATGCTTAGATGCCTACTTTCATGATTGACTGTAGTAACAATATCTGCTACAGGTGAGATCCTTCGGTGGTGAAAAGCGTCAAATGTCAATGTTTGGTAATCAGGTAATATTTTGGCTATTCATAACAATCCTGAAATACTAAAGTCCTCTAGAAGCCCTAAGTATCTTTTTTGTTTTCTTTTGAAGTGTGGCAGGTTCTTGCTTACCAGAATAGTGGCATAAAGCTTGGAATTTTCAAATCTGCAAATGAATCCCTGACTAGAGTTGCAGTTTATATTTCTTTGATGGCTTTATATTGTCTTGGAGGGAGCAAAGTAAAGACCGTAAGCACTTCTACCCGATGAGTCGATGACACCTTATCCTTCACTTTTACCCTTTTGAATGGACCTCCTCTAACAGCGAAAGATGCTGATCATATTCTCTCATCTTCTTAACAATTATTTATTTAACATGAATATATAACACTGATTTAAAGATTTGTCATAATATTCACATTGCAAGATGACTGATAATAACAATTACTGGGTTTGCATCCCTTCATGAAGCGTGTTCGTAGTGTCAGGTTTTTGTTGTTGTTGTTGAATCCATTTTCACTTGTACTTGTAAGTTGTACCAAACTCATTAAGTCAGGATTGTTTGAAGTGTTGGATATATTTTGCTTGCAGGGGGAACTCTCTATTGGAACAGTGGCTTCTTTTATTGGATACACTTTCACATTAACCTTTGCTGTGAGTCATTCTGTCCTTTGATCTTACCACTCTGACCATTTTTATCCTCTATTATGCTAATCTGATATTACAAGTATTTCAGGTTCAAGGGTTGGTTAACACATTTGGTGATCTTCGTGGGACTCTTGCTGCAATCGAGCGGATTAATTCTGTTATATCTCGGACAGAGATCGATGAGTCCCTTGCTTATGGTTTAGAAAGAGAACAACAAAAAAAAGTGGATGATGACAATCTTGGACTATTCTATGGCGATTTGTACAATGAGAAAAATCAAGCTGTAAATATGCATTACATGTCAGCCTTGAAATCACCTAGTAATGGTTGTAGTGTAGCTTGGTCTGGTGACATTTGTCTCGAAGGTATTTCTTAATCTGGTTTCATATATATATATACATACATACATACATACATAAACCAACGTATGTATGTGGTGTACCGTGTATGTATATATTCCCTTCTTAGTAACTGGTTTCACATATTCAGAAATGCGCACATTTCACCTCTTACTTCAATAAAAATCAAATGCACCTTACTTAGTTCCTATTTTTTTAGTTTATGCATATATGTAGTTATTTTTAGCACATTGTTTAAGCCCATCTCGTTTTGTTATTCATGTACACAAAAGTTACAATATTTTACAAAATATTAATCTTTTGCACATCAAAAAGGGATATTTAATCTTGTAAGGTACTACCTTGTTTTTTTGGATGACAACTCTCTGCTTTATAATGGAGATTGTATAACCAAGGACTCAAATCCATTAGCCTGGCTTTGAAAGCTTGTCCCAAAAAACCGTGTCCATATGGACAATAACTCTCTGCTTTCTAGCAAGTTGGAAGACTGACCCAAATCAACTACCGCGATTGTAAGAACTTGACACAGGGAATAGGCTCAGTCTGGTTAATTGTGCATTAAATTTTAAATTATTTAAGAAACATATAAACTGTGTGTAGATTCTAAGAGACCATAAAATAACGCTGGTCATTGTAGCCCCTTCATAAAAGATGACATGAATCGGCTGACTTGTTGTTGTCTTGGGTAATTCACTTAGTCAAAATGTAGCCAGATCAGAGGATCTTTAAACCTAGCTAAGTTAAATGACCGTTTAGCTTGGTGCGCCTTAAAAAAGACTTGACTCAGCAAAGTTCCAAGTTGCTCTGCTTCCCTTTGGCATATGGTTGAAAAAGTTGATTTGCCATGTTTGTTTGTCATTGTTTCTGCCTTTCTGGTATGCTCTGCAAGCACATGCTGCCTCTGGATTTCTTTATGTGGTTGGTTCTAATTCAAACAACGGTATAATCGTATTTTGTCTACATGTCAGTGTGATTCTACTATGAATTCATGTAGAATCTACTCCATTGCAGCCAACTAATGCCTCAAGTCTTATTTTGTTCGTCAGATGTGCACTTTTCTTATCCTCTGAGGCCTGATGTGGAAGTCCTAAATGGTATTAACCTAAAGCTAAAATGTGGAACCGTAACAGCTCTTGTCGGTCCTAGTGGTGCAGGGAAAAGTACCATCGTACAGCTGTTGGCACGCTTCTACGAGGTGTAACTTCTCTTTCCTTTTAAATTCCATTTTCCTCATTGAGGTGGGCAGGGAAAGCAATAGCATGCATCAATCAGCTTCTTATATTTGCAGCCAACCAGAGGTCGCATAACAGTTTCTGGAGAGGATATCCGAACATTTGATAAGAGTGAATGGGCTCGGGTTGTCTCCTTGGTGAATCAGGTAGCTTCTTGAATATTCAAGCAACTAATGTAAGCATGTACACATCAAACACTGGTATTACACTGAATTATTCTTGTGTCCTCTGCATATCCATGATTCTGCTTTTCCAATATTACTTGTATGTTCTAGCCTGAGTGTGCTGAAAAAGTTCCTTCTTTCACTGTAGTGTTTAAAAGATTATGATGTTGTCCTTCTTCAAAAAAATTGCAGGAGCCTGTCCTATTCTCAGTGTCTGTTGGAGAAAACATTGCCTATGGACTGCCAGACAATGATGTGTCCAAGGACGACGTGATAAAGGCAGCCAAAGCGGCAAATGCTCATGAATTCATAATTTCTCTTCCGCAGGTTTTTTTTTCCTTACCAGAAATATGTCTACATGGGATCTTTTGATTCTCTGCTGCCAGTTTTTGAATTATTTTTCCTTGAAATTTTTATTTGCATTGAAGGGTTATGACACACTAGTTGGTGAACGTGGAGGCCTGCTGAGTGGTGGACAGAGGCAGGTAATTAAATAAAGTTTCAGGAGAGTGAGAAAGTTGCAGAGTTCAGAAGAGTTAAGTATATGACTTCCTATTTGCAGAGAATCGCGATTGCAAGAGCTCTGCTCAAGAATGCCCCAATTCTGATACTTGACGAGGTATGATGCATACTGCTTCTCTGTCTATATATATGTTATGTCTGCGGAGATTAATACGTGCTTCTCTATTTCAGGCCACCAGTGCTTTAGACGCAGTTAGTGAGCGCCTCGTTCAGGATGCTCTTAATCGTCTGATGAAGGGGAGGTCCACATTGGTGATTGCTCACAGACTAAGTACTGTCCAGAATGCAGACCAAATTGCTCTTTTTTCAGATGGGAGGATTGCAGAGCTTGGCACCCACTTTGAGTTGTTGTCTAGGAAGGGTCATTACGCCTTGTTGGTTGGCACTCAAAGGCTTGCCTTTGAGTGACTGAAAGTTTCACAATGCTTCCAATTGAGCTGCAACTGCTGAGTCGGAACACAATTAAGTTGTGAGAAGGTAAATTTTCTTGGTTCTTTCTAAGCTTTACCAGCGCCAACATTTACTCTTGTTCTGGTTTTCCTTTGCTTGCTTTGTACAGATACTCGGTTATACCATGGTTTGAAAGCAGGCGCCTGTAGCTGGAGGTCGCAAAAGGATAGTGGTGGTTGAGCACGTGAGTTGAAATCAACTCACTATTTTTTCTTCATTTTGTGCATCTTTTGTTCCTGAAACTCCAAACTTGCAGTTCTTAAATATTGTGGGGGTAAAATTCAGTTTCATCCAGCCTCTAGCTGAATGCACTGAATATGGTTTTAGTATTGTTGGAGGCACAAAATGTCAAACACAAGCCTTCATTTATATTTTTAAGTTAATGTGTACTAACTCTACTAATGGCATTCTTCATGAAACTCTAAATCTTTACTGATAACATTATGATGATTGAATATTCGTGTTCCACTGTCCTGCTTCCACAGGAGGGTTGTCAAAGTTGGGCTTTCCATTTAGGAGAACTTGACTCTGAGTCTGAACCTACGAGGGGATTCGTGAAAAAATAATAATTAAGCAGTGGCTCTGCAATGCCAACTAGCAAATAATTAACATGTGACCAATTAAGTTGATTAATTTATCGTTGTAACAACATATCAGTTGTATGAAAGTTAATTATGACTATTATGAACTATGAAAGCAGGTCACATGTTTTATATAGAAACTCTTCAATTATTTTTTACTCTGGACGTGATTAGTTGTTGTGTAAGTGAGGATCTTGGGTTTTTTCTTTTCTCTATTTTCAGTGCACTAAAACTTGTTTTAATCTTATTAATCCCTCTTATTTTTCCACATTACATCCTCACAATTTTTAGCTATGCAAATGCTGACATTTTTTCTCTTTCTTTTGATATAGAAGTTTCAATGCTTTCCCAGATTTTTACCAAGCTGGGTTATGAAACCGAGACATGCCTCCTCTAAAGGAGGGCCAGAATAGAACCGCAAATTTTGATTCAATTTAGGGATATAGATTGACCCCTTAAACGGATCTCCTCATCCAAAAGGTACCTGAGTTAGATGCACATTCAGGGGTGTTTCGGCAAAGAAATAGTTTTGTGGTTGTTTCCTGTTTGTCTTGCTTGATAGATAGCAAATGGTGGGGGGAAAAGAGCCTTTCCCAGATAATGAATGATTCTAATATTTCAAATGACCGAGTGTTAGTGTCCAAGCACAGTCAATGCCATTGTGTAGTAAACAAAATCGATCACTTAACGAGCAGTGTTGCAAAGCCGGACATCATAATCGCTCTAAATGCCTTGTTGAACTGATCGAGCTGGGACTGGTCACGGTTCAAATCCACTAGTATTTTTTAAAAAAATCGATAATCAAGCATATAAAATACATGAAACAAAAAACATAGCAATTGACATGCTTCTAGAAGGGTTTATTAAGCAGTAAACTTCACTGTAAGAACATAGAGAACACTTAAGATGTAAACTTCACTGTAAGAACATAGAGAAGAACACATGACAAATTTTCATAACAACAAAAAACCATAATAAGCATAGGACCAGTCTCACTCAAGAACTCCCAAGTCCATGTCTCTTCCAAGGATTGAACACCAATGTAAGATTAGTTGTTCGATACACGATCATACAGAAAGACGGAAAGTGTGAGTCCTCAAAAGACTTTAGAATTCCTCTATTTCCAGATCAACCATGAGATAGTCTTTGGCAGAACAACCTATATCACCCCTGAGCATCATCCACACTCACCTTTACCCAACAAGATAAATTTTTTTGAAGGGATGATCCAATTCACTCCTAGTTGGGATAAAATATCCCTAAATTTCATATGCAACAAGACAATGTAGAAGCAAATGATCAAAGGATTCTTCCGCACGGAAACATAGCAGCAATTAGCCATTTTCCATCTTTTTTTTTTCAAGTTGAATACATGGGTGCACATAGACTGTCATTGGGCTAGGCCGGGCTAGAGCATGTCCAGAGGTCTTCACATGACTCAAGCCACTGGAGACCATAATTGCTAGGCCAAGCCTAAAGTTCAAGGGCTGGAGTTAGGGTAGGGCCAAGGTTTAAAATCGTGTTTATATCTGCAATTTCGGTCCTCTATACGAAATCAAATTTTTGAAAATTTTGAATTTCGTGACAATTTTTTAATTTTTTTTCATATTTTATTGAAATTAAATATTTTTACAATATTTCATGAATTTTTGCCTGGAATTTCAAAATATTTTAGAGAAAAATATATTTAATTAAAGTTTAATATATTTATATAATATTATTACTTTATCTATTAAAATAAATTTAAAATTTCCAAATTTTACATAATTTTTTTTGAATATATTGAAATATTTCACTATTTTTATTTTAAAATGAAACTAAAAAAGTATTCAAAAATACATTTATGAAAGTTCACTTGAAATTATGAAATTTTGGTCGAAATCTGTCAAAACTTCATAATATTTAGCTGACTTTTTTTTATATACAGTCACCAATTGTGTCATAGAGATTGACCAAGGATCACATGCTTGCCAGATTGACACTTATAGACACGAGGGTAGGAGGTGGTTTCGCCCTAGATTTTTGTAGGATCCTATAAAAGTCTGCAGACGTCGAACATTTGGCCAACGTGTAATAGGCTAACGACGACTTGAGCCGGAAAATTGGGACTTTTTTGCGCAGACCCCACGCTGTATATGGGAGTGATCAACGACATGTAATCGTCCGCGGGGAAAATCAGAACAAGAAAAGAACACTGGGCTAGTGTAAAAAAGCTAATAGTGCAATTATACACTGTCTAATTCTTAGAATATGCTCCGACTAAAGAGGGTGCTTTGCGCATATCACTGCAATTATCCCAGTTGTTATGTTATATGTGTTACTATAGTAGGTACTATGGATAAATCATATAATGTATAGTATGAATGTGCATATATTTTCCCGACAATTTTTTAATTCATTATTTTTTTATTCATACCCGATGACTATTTGGAGGTTGTGTAATCTATCTATTGGATGTTATGCTCACTCCTACCTTATTTTCCACCTTGCAAAGTAGTTTATAGATGAGTGTTAGTATCTCAGTTGAAGAAAGTGGTGGAGCTAACTAAGAAGCCATCTTTTTCTAGAGTTTTTTTATACATTGTAGGTGTATGTTTTGTATATTTTGTTCATGTCTAGTTTTTAGTATCTCTTGCTTATTTTTGGACATATGTTATATCCAGTAATACCAAACATATTGCTATCTATATATTATCACTAGACTTAGACTCTTTTGATGTATGTAAATATGGTTAGTCTTGATGAATGAAATGAATCTTAATAACGCAAATAAGTAATGTAATCAACACTTCGATTTTTGTGTGTTTAGACAATGAGATAACAGGTCTTTACCTTTCACACTTCAAATTATATGTTAGGATTTTGGGGCGTGACAGTTGTGCTCTCACTATGATTAAAGTAAGAGTAATGTATAGATTGAAGTAACGAGTGATTCTACTTGTTGAGCTTTATAGCTCAGTCGACTTTTTATGTCAACAAATAATGCCTAAAATGTACACGAACCAAAGGATAATAGACTCGATAAGGAAACTTTTGTAAAGAACTTGGATTATAAACTTTTGTAATTAATTCAGGCATGACAAACTTACTGGGGTGACTATCATGAATGATTTCGAATTTAGCTTATGCATATGTATATTATTGAGTTCACAATCCGAATTTATAAATGAATTTCGATTTGGAAGTTCAAGTCTAAATCATGGTCATGACAGTTGGTAGCTACTAACATGATATTAACCATCGTCATTTCTCCGAGTTTGGGACTAGCAATGTGTTGCTAGAGAAGCAAAATAGCATCGGAAGAGAGAGAGAGAGAGAGAGAGAGAGATAATAGAGATGTATTAGGGTTAAGTTTAAGAATTTTATATTAGTAGTGATTGAAATTACAATTATATCGCAATTCATTATTGTTACTTAATTTTTTTTAAAAATATCTCTATATATAGGGTAATGTTAATCTTTACTAGAGCTCGGCTGGCCTACATGGTCTTTATCAGGCCAATATGTGGGACGAAATTAGACACAATTATTTTTTGGGTAGAAATTAGACCCTAAGCTTTAGAAATGAAATTACAAAAACCTGTAGATCATGTGAGGGCGAAATGAGAGCCTTAGGCGCATGTGTAGGTTTAGTAGAGGTTGGATACATCATCAAATAGTGCCTCCTAATCAGATCTCCTAGGTCGAGTCATAGCTTGATTATCACAATTGTGGAATTAATTAATATGATTAACCCTTTCTTGTGCTTTTTAAAAAAATGAATTAGTTAAAATCATTACATTTATGATTAACCTAAATAAAAAAAGTTTATAATCATTGCATTTATGATGTTAAACCTTAAATTCCATGTTAGGTGGTTTTACATATGTTTCCTTTTCATTTTTATGGTTTAGAGTGTACGATCGATACTCAACAAATCGGATTGATATTTCATGTCGATAGTGGTTGTGTTCCAAAGTTGAAGACGTTAAATCGATACATGTACGGGCAATAGGATTGACTTGTATGGATATGTATCGACTTAGTGTATCAGGCTGGTGGATCAACCACATGTATCAACAGTATCGATTATGCGTGCAAAAACTCCATTAAAACGCAGAATTTTGCGAATTTTCCATTTTTTTCAAGGACACTACTATTAATACCCATTAGAATAGAATTGAGCTTCGTGAGATGGGAATATGAGGAGCTTCTCCCATCATATGCACATACGTAAATCTCTATTTTTATATTCTTTTAAAACTAGAAGAAACTCTTAAAGTGGAGGTGGCAGTGGAGGGGAGTATCTAAGACTTTTCATAAATTTTAAAACGTGAGTATTTGGGGAACAATCCTAAACTTGAGGGCAATTAATGAAAAATCTCATTATTAATATGTAAAACAAGGTACGTGGGGCCCATCGAAGGGGTTGGGCTGATTACATCAAACACGTGATCCATTTGTACGTCCAATTTTAATCTAATTGCCCCTCAAGTTTGGGTATGTTCTCAACCTACCCAACTTTAAAAACCATTCCCACAAGAGACTTATGACTATTTTCCCATAATTCCTTATTTATGAAAAGTTTTAAACACCCCTCCATACAACCTACACTTTAAAGACAAGTTTATTATAATTTTGAAAGAAGAAGAAGAGGAAAAGTGGGATTTACATACTTGCGTGAGATGGGAGAAGCTCCTCCACTCCCCTCATTTTTCCTGTTTTACGAAGCTCCTCACTCATTTATCCTCTAATGAATGTTTTAGTACAAATTTAATAGGAGTATTCTTGAAAATGATGAAAAATCCATAAAAAAAATGAGTTTTAACAAAGTTTTTGCGTGCAAGATCTATATCGGTCGATACATGTGGTCGATGCACCTGCTTGAAACCCATATCAATAAATATCGATACACCAGGTATCGATACATGTGGTCGATACACCAGACATCGATACACATCATCTTCAACCTTGGAACACAACCAATATCCATATGAAATATCAACCTAACTTGTTGAGTATCGATTGCACACCATAGACCATAAAAGAATGCAAATAAAACACATGTAAAACCATCTTACATGGAATTTAAGGTTTAAAATCACAAATGTAATGGTTATAAATTTTTTCCTTTAGGTTAATCGTACATGTAATGATCTTAATCCGAAAATAAGTGTTTTTATTCGGTTAATGACGTCCTCTCACGATCGTGGTTACTAGTTTAGTAGAACAAAACTTTATTGTGAAAATCTCAATCAAAATAGTATGTAATGAAATATTGGAAGACTCTTCTCAATCAACGAAGGGGGTTCCATTGTTGAGAAGGAACGAAAGGGGCTCCATTGTTGAGAAGGAACGAAGGGGACATGAATGTCAATTCCTTCAAATGGTTTGGATAAAATAGTCTAAAATGGAAAAAAGATTGCATGTGCGAACTTCTTCACATGTGTGTGTGAGCATTCATAGAAGAGTTTTTAAAACTTGGGTACACAAACTTTTTTCCATTTTAGACTATTTTATCCAAACCATTTGAAGGAAAAACATTTGTGTCCTCTCCATTATTTATAAACCATGGAGAGCTCTCTTCGTTCTTTATCAATCAGGGAGCTCCCCAAACATTTCATTACCTATCGTTTCGACGGAGATTTCCATAAGAAAGCTTCGTTCTGCATGCTAAACTAATAACCACGACCGTGAGAGAATGTCATTAAACGAAGAAAAACACCCATTTTTTGAGTTTATTGTTTTTTAAAATGAATTATTTTAACCTCAATAAAAATGATTATAATAATTGCATTTATGATTTAAAACCTTAAATCTCATGTTAGATGACTTTACATGTGTTTTTTTACATTTTTTATGGTTTACAGTGTGTCGATACTCAACAAGTCATGTTGATACTTCGTATTGATATTGGTTGTGTTTCAAGTTTAAAGACGACTTGTATCGATACAAGGTGTATCAACCATGTAGTGTATGTATAGGTGTCAATATGTATCGATAATGAAGGTGAAAATTATGAAATGCCACTGCAATTGAACATGTGTCTCAAAAACCCTCAAACGATCTCAAAATGAAAATTTGAGTGTTAGAGTACTGCGTAGTAGTTTAATTTGGATCTGTCTCATAGAGCTACCCCAAATTCATATATTATAATAGTCAATCAGACTTTCGGATCAAAAGTTATCGCCAAAACAAATTTTATTGTAATATTGACATTTATCGATTTGGGTATCGATATGAGTATCATTGTATCAAATAAGTGTATCGACCATGTGTATCAACCTGTATCAATCATGCATGCAAAACTTTGTTAAACTCTTATTTTTTGCGATTCTTTCAAGAAATCTATACATACTAAAGCATCCATTAAAGGAGAAAAGAATGAGGAGAGATTCACGAGATGAGAAGATAGAGACAGTGAGGTGTTTTTCCAATCTCATGCACAAGTACTTAAACTTCTATTTTTCTCTTCTTTTTATTTCATAACTATTTTTTTTATTTCAAAGCTATTCTTTAATGAAAATAGTCACCTCTCGAGGAGGTGACTTACCATCTCGTCCTCTATTTTTGGGGCCACGTATCTACTTTTTACTTCCATTAACCATGGTTAAGAATCAGTCACCCCTAAGGTTCAGACATCTACCTTTGGTTTTTAGAAAAAATTAACCAGAGGAGGTGGCTAATTTTTTAATCGTAGTTCAAAGGATTTGTGAGAGCGAGGAGGAATAGTCCCCTCATCGACACGAGGAGGTGGCTATTGCTCTTCTTTAAAGTGTAAGTGGCATGGAGAGACGTTTCAAACTTTTCATAAATAAGGGATCATGACTATTGGATTATGAGAAATAGTCAAAGCCTATTGCGGGAAGGGAAAGTCTTTTAAAGGGACTTAATCTTCTCAGTTGTAACCGGTTTTGCCAAAACCAAAAACCGGTTACAGCCCTGAGGTGATCACATGTCCTTTTCGACACATTTTAACTATAGTTAAGATTCACTTACTTATCATTGGTTTTTAGAAAAAAATAATAAAATAATTTATTAACCATGGTTAAAATTCATTACCTCATAGGGTTAATTTTTTTCAAATATTTTGTTCTAAAAACCAAATATAGGTGGGTGAACCCTAGGGGTGAGTGAACCATAGGGGTGAGTGAATCTTAACCATAGTTAAAGGATTTTAAAAGAGACACGTGGCCACCTCGGGAGTGTAACTGGTTTTGGCAAAAACCTGTTACAAATGGAGAAGATTACGAGTCTTCTAAAAAACGTGGGTAGTTTGAAAACAAACCCATTCTGAGGGATAATCAGGGAAAAAACCCTTTCCAAATGGGGGCATAGCAAGCCATCACGAACAGCGGGCCCATCGACGGTTGCAATTAAAAGTTGATGCATTGGACGCCTCCGATTCATTCATATAAACTCCATTAACAGATATATAGCTTTCGCTCCATTAAAGTTCCAAGCTTTCGAACCCCTAACAACACAGCTTCAAACGAATCATGAGAGGAACGAAACGCTTCGGGCAATCAAACTCGAACCCCAACATGAACGATTCTGCTGTAATAAGTTCTTCGATTTTCACTCTCTTTTCTCAAATAAACCCTAATTTTGTCTGTTCCCCGTGTTCCTGTTCCATTTGATTGTTCTATGCTTAGATGTATTTTGAATTTTTGAGCTTCAACTGCTGATAGATGTCTAAGGTTTGAGCTCATTAGGTTTTCTGAAATTCTAGAACTTAGAATGGAATGCCTATGTTCTTCAGTTACTGCTTGAGATTTATAGATATGAGTATGAGGACGAATTTTGTTCCGGCTTAGTAATTATACATAGATTACAAGTGGGATTTTTGAGATTTGAAATGAAAAAAGTTATGATCTTGTTTTTGATTGCTTGATATAACTGTTTTTGGTGTTTGTGGGTGATTCTTAATTGTAAGTTATTTGGAATTTCTCTCAGTGGTACAATTGGTGGTTGATTTTGAAACCTTTATCATTCCTCTTTTCGTAATTTTGGTATGGGTTATTACATGTATGATGACATTGCTTTTTTTATAATGATGCAGTTCCAGAGTAAAAGAATAATGGCAGGATCCCCTTTTGATGTGCACAGGGCAGAACCGTCTCGTCGGCATCTGATGGCGGAACCTCCATTAGATGTTCACCGGGCTGAATTATCTCGTCAGCATGTGAGAGCTCTCAATACCCAATTTGCAAGGTCCATCTTTTTTTTTTTTTTTTCTATTGCAACAATCTATGTTGTTCTCAGATATATGTTTTATAGTTATGTCGCATGTTTGGTTTTATTACTGACTCAAGAATATGTACGTCGTTTTGAAAAAAGAGAGGATATGTATATGGATATGGTCCATTGGTATTTGGTAAACTAGATTTTGTATTGAAGTAACTACGATCTTCCATGTGCTCAGTAATTCATAGAATTCTTGGTTTTCTCACGTATTAGGCATGAGTTCCTCCTCTTACTATGTATAGCCTATAGGGACTTTGCAAAATGAATTTTATGGACCCTGAAATGCCTATTTTCTCCATACTAATGGTCCGTGTTTGTTCTGCATGAGCAGTTGGGTGCAATCGCAGTTGCAAAATCACCCTGATGAGATTTGGGAAGATGGTGTCCAAGACTATCTAGCTCATGCGTCACACATTATGGTAGACTCTCAACTGCTGATAAGCAACTAGGATGTTGTTTTTGTTACTTATGTTCCTTAACCGTAGATTCTGTAAGTACCTGCATTTTTTTCCTGGTAGGTGAATGCCTACATCTTTTCGAGACCAATTGTGTACATTGAACTAACTTGTGTTGTGACTAAAGCAAATCCCGTGGCTTCATTTTTATACTTGAGATAAAAAGTTTACTTCTAAAAGAACAAAAGGAATTTGTTCTATTTGATCCTGATGAAGAAGACAATAATTATGGTGGTGCCGTTCTCTTCATTATCTCCCAATGATGAGAATCAGTAAATCATATGATGCACAATTCACAAACAAATTTGATTATCTATAGAAATTGAAATAATTAGGAAGTCCGATAATTGAAGTTATTGTACTAAAATTATAAATGTAGATAATGAGAAGGTTAACAAAAATTTTAAATAAAAAATTCATGACTAATTGGAAGTTATTCTAGCAAAGTCTAATCTTTTTAAAATTTTGCTCTTCCAACACTTGGGGACACATGGACACTTCCAGGCACATGCCCAATAGACGTAGACTTTTTAGATAGATTGGTCACTGGTTACTACTATGGTTAGGATTAGGATGAAGAAACTACGCTGTGGCTTTCATGCGATGGATCAGATTTCAAGCATAGTAGGTAACAAGGAAGGAAAATCAGTTTTTAAAGATATTAGTCATAATCTAGTTTAGAAATTTTAAGTTTTAAACATCAGCGTAAGATTAATACTAGTTTAGAATGTTAATGAAAACTAAACATTAGGATGCATCTTGTGAAGGTAGCTTATTGCTAGATATATTCTAGAGCATCTTCCACATTTTCAAATAAGCCCCTTTAATCAGAGATTTGAAATTAATATTGCAAATGAAAGATATAGTAATCTATACTCTTTTTAATTTTATCGCAAAATTTATAAAATATGGTCATACTGATGGAAAATTTTACCTGATACATAATGTTTTAGTTATCATTTTTAATTTTACTGTATGCTACAAATCTATTTCATTTGGTAGTTTCTTTGTGTAACTTTCATGTAAAAGATCTTCTCCATCTACTCTCTTATGGCAGGAGAAATTCAGCGATGTCGTTAATTGGCTCAAAGCAAATGCTGCAAAAGCAGAAAGTGTGCCTGTATCGGGTTCTCATACTGCTGAGGAAAAATTGGTGCCTGAAATTATGAACAAAGAAATCAAATTATTTCAGGATAAAAGTGTGTTTGTTCCAGCGGGTTCAACCGCAAGCTTTGCATCTCCATGCAGCTCTGGCCTACTGTCCAACAAGCAAACACCCTTCTTGTTTGGTAGGCATTATTCTTTGCAACTTTGACAAAGACATATCACTGTTAGAAATGGATGCAAGGTGTTATATTGTTAGCTTCAAGATTTTTATTTTGCTGATGTGCAAAAAAAAAAAAAAACTGAATAAAAATTTAAAGAGGAATTGAAATTTAAATAGAATAAAATCAAAAAAATAAGGGAATAAACAAACATTACTTCACTCATTAAGGAATTAAACATTGCATAGACAGGCTTACATATATCTATCAATAATTCAGTTCAACTAGAAAATTGAGGTCTATGTGTCCTTGTCACTAGATGAGATTGATCATAATAGATTTGAATTTTGTCTATGAACACTAAGCTCCTGCTTTTGCATTTGTGTTTCAGGAGGCCAAAGCTCAGTTTCTTTGACCCAGGAAGCTTCAGATGATCAGGATGGTGGTGAGACAAGGGAACTTTTATTTTCTCTTCTATTAGAAGTCCTTTAACCTGCTACTCCATCGAAACATAGTTCTGTTGTGCATTTCCTTTGCCCTTGTTTTGTAAACAGACTATCACATAATGTTCGACTGGAACTCCATTTTTTTGAAATTTTTGATCATAAGTTACTCAAACTACCTTCATTGCATAAACAAATTAGCCATTAAGGTGATCATGTTTGTAATGCATACTAGCAAAACCCCCAGTGTGATGCACGGCTGGGTGTAAAAGGTTGTGAATTGTGAGAAATAAAATAAAGTTTTCATCAGTAGAAAAATATACAGGTTGATTTTAATTGAAATAGTTTTAAAAAATAAAATAAAGATTCACTATATTAATTAAAAAAAATATTAATTTGTTTTAAATAAAAATATGACTTTAAAAAAAAAAGGATAAAAATGATTTTCTAGAAAATTATATGTGACAACATCTTATAGTAAATAATCAATAAAGAGAAGAAAATGATCAAATTGCAAAATCAAAGGGCTGAGATGACAAAACTATAAATTAAACAAACATATTAAAAAACATATAATCTACATTTTCCAAATTCAGTTTGGGGAACAACGAAGATCTAGTACTATACATGTATTTAGCTCGATCTATTACTTTCTTAAATTTCTCTTTTAGCATTTTTATATTTTTCTTGATTTTCTTCATTTCGAGTTCTTTGTGAAGTATTGTAGTAGGAGCTCATTTTTCTAACGACCTTTTGAACCTCATCGTTTCACCACCATTTTTTTTAATGCACGTGAGTTTTTATTTTAGATTCCTCTTAAACTCTTTTTCCCAATCTTTTAATACTATTAGTTATTGCATCCCACGTTTTTGTAGTTTCTGCCACTATATTCCATGTTCCTTCATTCATTTATCTCTCTCTAAAAGTCATCGATTTGTCTTCCTTTAATGGGGGCATTTGGCAACACTTATCTGATCTAATAAGAGCTATTTAGATTAAGGGGGCGTTTGATAAACTTATCAAATAAGTGCTTTTTAGTTAAGCTGTAAAAATTAAGAGATATTTATAATGATGGAATGGTCCAAAAATCGACGTTGTCTGCCTAAGTAAAATAAGTTCTTTTTCAAAAAGGAGCTTTAGATTACTTATTAAATAAGTGCTAAAATAAATATTTTTACATCGCTAAAATATTATCAAACCGTCTTATTACTAAATAAGAGATTAATTTAGTAGAATAAGTCAATAAGCTCTTCTTTTAAGTTTTATCAAACGCCCCCTAAATCTTGAAAATAAGAGATATTTATCTTAGGTCTTGTTTTACAATAGTTTGTTTGGTTAAATGAGCTGTTTTGTAAAAAGGAACTTGTTTCTTATATCTTGTTTGATAAAACATACAAATAAGCACTTTTTAAGGGGCATTTACAGTGGGAAGGATAGAATAAGCATTTACATCATGAAAGGCATTTACAAAAGGTATTAAGGACATAAAAGGTCTGTTTTAAGTGAATCAAATGCGCATGTGCACAAAAAAACTTGTAAAGGAATAATCTATTTACAAAGATATGTTCCACAAGCTTCCCTGAATCCCTATATTGTTGAACCACATGCTTGCTAGGAAATGAAATCGCATATCCATCTGAGTCATCATCTGTTGAAATAATATCTGTCTTTTTAGATTTCTTGATTGAAATTTTGAATGAAATTTCTTTCAGAAAATCTAGCTGTTCAACTTTGCTAGATTAAAAGGTTTGCTTCTAGTAAAAAAATGATTTAATTTCAGGTAAATGAAGGAATAGAGATTACAACTCCAAGAACTTTGTTACATTACTTGAGAAGGCCCAACTCAATTGTATTAATCTTGTTTCTTTATCAACTGGGTTATTTTTAATAGCTAGATAGATTTATTTTGATTGGCAAACGCAAACAAAGAATATATGCATAACGCAGCAAAAAGAGTCACAAGTAGTGATCTAGGAAAATGCGCAATGAAAGAAAAACAAGCAAGCACAAAAATGAAGCCAACTAGCAAGTTATTCATTATGGGAAATGATACATCACTTGATATGATACCATATTTGACCTTGTACCGGTCCAAATTCCCTTGGTCAGTTGGTCAAAGTACGTGGACCAATACAAGCTCCGGTATCCTTCTCAGTAGGAGGGGGTAATTTTTCATGACTGCATAGACGGAACTCTTCAAGCCTAACTGGTTTAAGGAATACATACATATTTTATCGAGAAATGTGATGTGACAAGATAAGGTTTAAACTGTTAGGTACTAAATATTCTTCTTATGAATTACCAGGAAACGATTTGGAGCAGCCTAGCAGCCCATCTGTTAAAAAGACTGAAGAGAAGGGTGTTATTGTAGTACATGAAGTCAAATGCAAGCTTTATGTAAAGGTATTCTGCAATAAATTACATAATTTACTTTAATTGGTTAGTGGTATCCCTTCTTTTGCTGTGAATTATGCACTTACCATACATAATAATTCCGTTTCTTGCTTCATAATTTTTGCAAAGTTTTTGACAGAAGTGTTTGACATATTTTTGAATTGCATAATTAGGAAAATATTTAGCGCAACACTCAATTCAAGGCTGACAGAAGTTGGCTATTATTTCCCCCTCTTTGTGAGGTTTTTTACCTTTTTTTTTTTTACCAATAGACCAAACTAGCTTTTTTACAATATGAATCATGAATAATTGAATATTTTCCTGAGTTTGAATGCTTTTTGCAATCTTTGGCTATTATTGCCCCCTCTTTGTGAGGTTTTTTACTCTTTTTTTTTTTTACCAATATCTACATGGTAGACCAAATTAGCTTTTTTACAATATGAATCGTGAATAATTGAATATTTCCTGAGTTTGAATGCTTGTTGCAATCTTTACATGCATAGTTAAGAAATATCACCATGTAAATTTTTACCAATTGCTCTGTCTTGAATTGTTAAGAAATATGACTAGTTGTGATCATCTTGTTTGTTTTTCTTTTAATATTCATTGAGGCTTTACACTTCGATAATTAAAAAAAAATTAGATAATATAGAGTGGAAATTGAGACAGAACATTACAGATGATACATTTCCTTGGTGGAATAGTATATTTGCATCCTTGATTTTATGGCAATAGCATCACTGGACTAGGTTTTATCCCTGTTAATCTGCATAGGTGGCACTCACCCATTATCTCATAGCTATGTGGACTAGTGTGATCAATACTATTCACATTGTTTGTTGGTGTTCCATATTTTTGTTGCATGATTCAGTTACGTTACATATTGCTGGTCTGTTGGTCATTTATCACATCAATTTTTATGTTGGTTTTGTTCTCAGTTGAAATATAATTTCATTTGATAATTTGGATGATATGGAGAAATATTAATCTGCTTTCATGTTATTCAAGCAACCTTTAGTTTTTCTCAGTTGTTAATTCTTTTTTTGTTCTTTTCATATATCCAGTCAAGCGATCCTGCAGATAAAGAAGCTTGGAAAGATAAAGGCACCGGACAGCTTTCTATTAAATGCAAAGAGGGTGTTAGCAAGGCTACGAAAGAATCCAAACCAACAATTATTGTTCGAAATGATGTATGTTTCCTTTTTATTTGACTTCTTTTGGTTCCAAAGAATATTATCGGCTTCTTAATCTTATAAAATTAGCTTCATATGCCCCTTTACATATATTTATATATATTTTTTTCCTGGAAGTATCGTGCTTGAGTAATGCATACTGAATCATAGTTCAAAAACCCGAAAACTCGACTCGACCCGAAATTTAGCCGGGTCGAGTAAGTCGGAAAACTCGAAAAAAAATCGACTCGGTCCAACTCGGAATATATATGTAATAACTTAAAAATTTTGGGTTAAAAGAACTCAAAGTACGTTGGTTTTACAGCTTCAAACAACAAAATTAGGTTTAACAAAACCCATAGTAAGTTGTTTTTGTAGACCCTAAAAAATATGATGCAAAAATAGTGTGACATTTTAGTTTAGGTTTTAAAAAATGATAAAAATACCCTTCTATGACTCGACCTAGTATGGAGAGTCGAAAAACTCGGCTAGACTCGATCGAGTCACCTGAGTAACTCGGTAAATAGTGTCTCCTTCGAGTTTTGAGGCGACTCGACTCGAAATTCAGCCGAGTCGAGTAACTCGGCCAAGTTACTCGAGTGACTCGCTGAGTTTTCGAACTATGTACTGAATCACTGATGTTAGAGTAGAAAGGTAAAATTTGCAGCTAACACACTGCATAAGCTCAGTTTTTGACTAGGGCAGAGATGTTTCTCACCATTAACCTCAAGTCTTGGCACAGTACAAAGATCGAATCCTCTACGGCGATGGATTTATTTCATCGGTAAGGAGAAGGGGTGAGGGGGAGTAAGTAACTCCGGGAACAGAACTAGGGAAGTCAGAAGCAACGTTTGAGGTGTATCTAGGTTCCGCTGAACCAAGGAAGAGAGAAAAGGGTGATTTTTTCTATCTGAATCTCTGCTGCCAAGCGAGAAAAATGTAAATGACCTAGCAGAGGAACATATCGAATAGCTAGTTCAGTATATGATGGATGGGATCATTATGACAACCCTTCCCTCGTAATTGGGTGTATTGGTGATTTGGAGCTCCCAGCTCTATCGATAGTTCCGTGGCTACCACCCTTCCTGTTGCTGAGATGCACCCTGTGAAACGGCCTCTCTGCAAGCACCTTGTTTAGTAAGGGGGCGATCTCTCCAGGATCGGGGTCTCCCATACCATCCCGTCAGCTCAGGACAAACACACAAAGTCCTCACTTGCTAGGACATGAAGCAACTGCATGGTACTGGCATTTTGTAGATGTGATTCAGTTATTCCCATTTTTCTCTATCTATTGGTGGGGAGGTATATGAAGGAACAAATCAATGGACTGAGGAATGAAATCTGAAGACAAAGAGAACCAGGCTTGAGGAAACAAGGCCTGATCTGTGTTCTCCAAAGAAAAGATCCCCCTATATTTGGAAGTTGATCCGGGGCTACACCATTTCTAGCTCCCTTCAAGTGGATGATGAATTACATCATTTCGGTAATATTACACAAGCTAATACTATCTTTACTGATATGCAATGTTACCATCACAATTTTTTTTTGTTATTGGGGTTGAAAAGTCCACTCAATAGTGTTTTGACATTATTTATCTGGGATAGCCAAAGTCTTCATTGGAGATTGAAGTTGGTCGCCGGGTCGCTCTAGGAGAGAGATCGTGAAGAAGCGTTAACGGCTTTCTAATGTTTCCAATGTTTACCAATTCTGTATGCTTCTCTATCACGTATGCTTTCTCTTGCATTTGTTTATATGGACACGTGATGTCCACATACGACTGGGAAAAAGCATAAGATCCAAATAGGAATATCACTATGGCTTCTATGGGAGGGAACGTATGCGAAATGCATGAACAGGCCTTGATGATTAAGAGCTCAACTACAGAAATGCATGGTGATTAGAAATTTAGAACATGACAGCTGAAAGGAAAATAATGAGGTTAAGATAGAGAGACGCTGGGTGCATCCATAAGAAGGCGAATGCTATCAGTGCAACAATCTAACTCTTTCTTTTTTATAGTGCATGGTCAATACATTCAAGATTGATCTTGTATGGTATAACGAAATTTTGTCCAATATGTAACGAAACCTTATGTACTTGAAAAAATCCAGAGTTTTGGTAAGTATTGGTACTGATTCGACCTAAACAGTACCGATATGTACCACCACGTATCGACTGAGTATAAACACCCTTATTTTCGGTATTCTAAAACCTATGTTTCCTCCTCCTTAGCACCTCCCCTCCAAACTTTTTTCTTCTAAACCTGAAAATGACTTGTCCATCTATAGATCAAATCATTGACCAACTCATTTGATCACCGTGGAGTTCAAATCAAAGGAGAAATGTACTCTTCATATATGTATGCTTGATTTCCTTTCTAGTTGATCTCCGTGGAGATCAGATCGAAGAATAAAATCTACTATTCATCTAGGTATGTTTGATTTTCTTTCTGGTGGATATGGACAGATGACAGCTCCACATGCTTATCTCGTTATGAAGCCAGTTGGGTCGTCTATTTGCGTACTCTTGAGCAGTACGAGCAATATTGCAGAGACTACCAGGCTTGGTATCAGAGCTATAGGAGTTGGGCTCAATACTGTAACCATGTCTAGCATACATATCACATACATGTTGGAGGCGATGAGGCTAGCAGTAATATTAGGGATCTTGAGCCCAAATATAACTCATTGTGGTACAGATGTAATGTACCACATTGAATTTTAGTTGTTTAAACGTGGTTCTTGTATGCCATAGAAACTTGTTGTATTATTGAACTTGTAGTTTAGACATATGTATGTCCCATATGTTGAGTGTTTTTGGTGTGCCTCTCCTGTGTGGACTTATCTTAGTGGTGTAGTTATCATAATTTTTTTGTGTATTCCTCACAACTTATTGTTTTAGTAATGAATTTATGCTTTTGCTTGTCTAAATTTATGCTATATTTGTATATTTATACGTATGCAAAACGTATCTACGCTTTAGGAAGTAATGTATTGTGGAAACTCATTGGATTGTTAAAAATTGCTATTGGATTCCATTTATCATATTTTTAGTTTATCTTTACATTAAAATAAGTTTTTTTTTTTTAAAGTTTCCATTAGATTCCACGCGTTTTCAATGTTTCTTAACTTTTTACAGCATTTCCGTGCATATCCATGATATGTTCCCGTTTTTCAACTTACTTATCTAGCCAAGATGAGGTGACAACTATAGTGATTTGTTTATTTGGAGCTATGCAACAGGTATTCTAGATTTCCCCTTTGCTGGAATTTGTCTCTCTAATTTACTCATGCTCTTGTTCATTGCCTCTTCTCCTGTTTCCCCAACATTTGCTGTGGACCTTATCAACTTGTTCCAAGTTGAGACGACCTAACACATGATCTTTATTGTCATTTTATGTAGTTTGCTATATGACAATTCAAATAATACGAATATTAAGTTGGTTGACACTGCAAAGTCTAATCACTATTGAACTGTCCTTTTTTTGTTTGTTTCAGATGCTATTGGCTTATGCATTTTTGTTTCTGAAATTTACATGTATAACATATTCTTTCATAAATACTTAATTGTTTCCCATGTCTTAAGGATTCCAGATTCTATCTTACAAATTGACAATTCACTCTTCATTATCATTTTACTTGGTGGCAGGTTGGAAAACTGTTGCTTAACGCTTTGTTATATCCAGGCATTAAGACGAATCTGCAAAAGAATTCCATTGTCACAATATTTCATACTTCGGTAATACAAATCAAAGCTTGAGTATTTGCGAACATAACTTATTTATTTTTGGTTGGCTCAGTTGAGACTGACTTTTATGTACTGCATCAGACGCCATATTCTGCTCAGAATTAATATTGTACTGTTATCCTCTATTGAGCTGTAGCTCAATGTCTTAGACAATGCTTGGTTCAAGATGGGAGACGGGAACAAGCTTTTGTGGCACACGTGAAGGGGGTCTTTAACCCAACGTTTGATGGTTTCCACCTGGACTTCTTGGTCCAAAGTTTTGACTTATTGGATGATTCTAAGCATCCAATCTGTGGACATTTGTCTTGACCACTCCCATAGTTTCGACATTCAGTTGGTGGAACCTATTCAATATGACTCTAGTCATCTGATCAATCTAAGTATCTCCTTGGAGGGACCTATTAAATAGTGGATGCCGACTGCCCTGCATGTGTATCAGTGGAGATGCAAGTATATTTTGTAGTGTTGCGTTTTAAATTTTCTTCTGCACTTTATCATGGGGTGTTTTACTCAACTTTTATAGGAGGACATCGGTGGAAATGATGGTGGCAGTAATGATAATGTTGTGGCACGTACCTACTTAATTAGGACAAAAACAGAGGAGGACAGGAATAAGCTGGCAATGACAATTCAAGAATATGCTCCAGCAGCTTGAAAATCTCTTCAAGTGATATCATCTCACTCATTATTATTTTGAGCTACAACGAATGTGACGTTGTAATGATTGCTTGGTAGTATGTTTCCTCTTTATTAATTCCAATTTTGCAATGAGTAGTTGGTTAGGAACCGAGCATGTTATATCTGGGCCTCCAAACACAAGAATGAGAGTCAGTATTTATAAGCTGGTGGATTTCCATATGTATACAAGGCTACTGTACTTTGTAAAATAATTGAGAGGAATGAAAGTTGTAACTTTAACTATATTACCAAATTCATGTCTAAACTTATTCTACCATTACTCTATTGATGGATAAATCTCTCCATTGGGCTGTTGTGTTTTCAACTTTAAAATATTCAAGCATCCTTGTTGGCATCAACGTAGGAGCTTAGCTTTCAAGTTTCTATATATGAAGACAAGGGCATAGCCTAATTTAATGACTAGTTTCACTCGTAGACCATGTTTACACTGACTAGTATTTGTTTATACTATCTATGTGTGTATATATTCTCTCCAAAGTTTCTGCAGGTGGGGCAGATGGCAGGAGTATTGCGGTGTGCTGCCTGGTCCTGGTGCAAGTGGGCACTTCCATCTGTGTTTGTTGCAAACTAAACTGTTGAAAGATTTGGTAATCACTGGATCCCAACACCTGAGAGAAGAAAAAGGAAAAAAGAACACCAAAAAGATAAATTTGCAAGACGAATCTCATGTTCCTAATCTTTTTCTGGAACTAAGTTTGTATGCTACAAAAGGTAAATACAACTTGAACCCCAACTATTATTTGAAGATTGAATATATGTACACTTATATATCTCGGATACCATTTAAGGGCTGTTCATGAAATAATTATAAAATGCAGATGCCTTGCAATACTTCATCGTAAAAACTCGCGGGCTTTCTCTGGAGACATTGCAGTTGGCATTGGTGGGTCAGCGTGTGATTCAGGGCCTCTTGTAACCTAACACATGCAGAGGACTGGTAAATCAGTGCCCTCTTGCTTGGTTAACTCATATTTACAATTATTAGCCCACATGTCCCTCCAATCCTAGTTCTGGAATCGATTAGATACATCTCATATGAGCATTGACAGTTCAGTTCTGAGCCCAACATTTATTTTCTTTTACATAGTCATGTTTATATGATTTTGAAAATTTTCATTTTTGTGTGTGCAAGGCATCGTTTATCTACTATTAGTGTTAGGGTAGTAACTGGTGAGTGGGCCTTCTGCTAGCCATATGACCGAGGAAATCATGGAGGAAACTCCGTCCTTGGGACTTGACTCCAAAACCTCTCTCAATGAGGGGCATCTGAACTAGAGAGGAAGGTAGGGAGCTTCATCAATGATATTTCAAAACTACTACTAGTACTAGGTTACTTTTAAGGATGTTTTATTTTGTTTATAGAGGAGGTAGACATCATAATTTTACAACAGTAGGGATTGTGGTTGAGTCCTTTCAAGTAGAATCAGAGGAGATTATAGCATTCAAGTTGGCCAGACATTCAGTAGGAATTCATGAAAACATCCTCAATTGGATCAACAGTTGCCACCCCTATTGTATCTAACCTCTGCGCTCTCCCCTTTCTCAGTGTTCCATTCGTTCCTCTGATGTCAAAACAGTCTTAACCACCAGTGGAGGAGCTCTATAAATCTGCCCAACAGAGAACCATTACTTGGCCTTGAATTCTAGATCAACCTACAACAACAGTTGAATTCTCATCCTCTCTTGTCACCAGTCTCAAACCCATCTTTGAAACTGATAAAAGGTGAAATTAGTGGGATTAATAGGGTCTACCTGGCTGGATTCTTGATCGATGGTTCCTTGGAATTGCTCCGAGACAATATCACTCTTTAGAGATGGTGGCAATGGTAACCCCAAGAACCTAGTGGTTGCACCTATCAATGGTGGAATGTAGAGTGTTAGCATATCGAAAGAGACCTATGGTCATAGTACCAGTTCCCGTCCCTGTTGCTTCTTCGGCATTGTTTCAAAGTAAGGATAGAAGGAGATGCCAAGTTTGCAGGCCCCCATAGTTAGTTTTTAGACTGCACAGATCGGTTTTTGGCAATTGATTTTGAGTGGGTGTGGCTGGTATAATGGGTTTTTGTTAGTTTTGGTTGTAAGAGAAGAGAAGGTTATGGGTTGGATTCTAATCTTTTGGTTGGATTGAAGAAAATGAAGAGAAGAGTATACTGGGTGTCTGAAGAATTTGGGAAGGATTGGAGGACTTGAGTTAGTTTTACACCCCATCAGGAAAGTAGTTTATCAAAAAAAAAAAAGGATCCGTGTTCATGACTTTTATCTTCTGACACAGCTCCAAATTCAATATTTTCCGGACTAAATTACCCAAACTACCATTTTCCATATTTGAATTAGAGGTCTATTAGGTTCCTTCCTCTCTATCAAAGTTAGTCCCTTTTGCTGAGATTGCTGAGATGAGTTGGGTTCAGCCTATTGGGTACGTGTGTGTGTAAAGGAAAATAATCACCTCCTTGGTGGTGATGCCAGGAGGTGCGTCTCGGGTCCCATTTTAATTTCTCGTGTCTCTCTTTTGGCTCCATTTAACTTTGGTTAAGATTCACAAATCCCTAGGGTTCACCCATATACCTTTGGTTTTTAGAAAAATAAAATATTTTTTTAACCATAGGAGTTAGAAAAAAATTAACTAGAGTTCATGCAGTTGAGTTGGCTTTGTGAGAGCGAGGAGCAGAGCAATAGTTCGCTCCTCTCTCCTCGCTAGTGGAGCGAACTATTGCTATTCTACAAAACACTTTTTCTCCCATAATTACAAAATTGCTACCATTTACGCTACAAAGAGCAGCTTTTTTTTTTGGCCTTAAAGCAGAGCTCCTCTTTGTATTTAAACCGTATATAATATAACATTATGAATGTGTCATACGTGCGGCACATACAAAAAGGTGAGACCCTTTATTTGGCTTAGCTCCGTTGTCAAAAGCGTTTTGTCATTTAACCCCGGCTAAGAATAAGTGTCATTTAACCCCTCCCCACTCTCCTGGCCCTGCGTCTAATCTAGCACTCCCCTCCCCTCGATTATTCTCTACATTTTCCCAACCATTTGGTAATTTTTTTTAGAATAACTGTCAACAGGTTCTCCGGTAGTCGGTTGGAGCAACCCAAAAATTGCCTTGAGAAGGGTATTCATGGAAAGAATATACCATTAAAAATACTGAGCTCCTGTTGATAGTTATTCTCTCTCTCTCTCTCTCCTTTTTACCCAAAGAGGCTACCAAACTGGGGCTTACGCCAAACATAACTGGGCACAAGCTGAGAAAAAAGCCACGTTAGTTTGCTGGGTGCAAGACGGAGAAAATTGCTGGTCTTAGTAAAGGCATTAGGTTCTTGAAATAACGAGCAGCTAATTATTTTTAATTTATTTTTTAAGAATGTAGCTTCTTTTAAGAACTACTCCCAAGGCCTATTTGGTGCACACGCCTGCTAAAATTATTTCAGGAAATGTTCCTTCACTTCCACGCCCCTGCGCTGAAGTGAAAGTATAGAATTAGAAAACTGAGACTGATAAATCACCAGCAGCACCTGTAACCAATGGCTAGGACTTCTGTTTCCAAGCAAAGGATGCTGTGTTCAACTTTTTAGCTCATGGTTCAATCTAGAAGGTTGGCCGTTGGGCCTATCAAATGGGCAGCCTCGACTAGTGTTTCAGTCGGGGTGTCCAGCTTTATGTTGCCAAAGCTAAATGAAGACTAGACCACCCAGGGTGTTCGTGCTGATACAAATTTCAGGGCAGAAGTTTGATCTCAGATACGACTGTTAAAAATGAGTAAACAAGATTATGCTGAGATCTCAAAACACGCAGTTCATTAAAATTAAATCAATAAAATCTTGAAAAATGTAGCAACATAGAATGCCTCCAACCCAATCAAGACAAGAAAATTTTAATTTCCTTTTGGTTCTAAAAGAAAATATTTACAATTGCCAAAAATTTATCACCTCTAAAACTTGCATCAGATAGTAGATAACTATCTCAAAGTTCACTATGCATGTCTACAGTTATTATTGATGATGGACAAAATCATAGATTAATACTTAGCTCTCTTCACTTAGGCATAATTGCAGGGCGGTCTCTGCTTCCTTCAGGAATAGGTGAGTGAGTTGTTTTTGTCCTCGTCTATAGACTATACTAGACCACATGTTTCTACTCATCACCTTCTTTTGACCTGTGCCATCGGAAACTCTGCAGCAACAATTCAAAAACAGAAATATGCACTTAAAGATCAGGAGAAAATGAGAAATCTAAAGTGCATAACATTGCATGCAAGCGGGTGCATGCATTTTTGTGGTATGGACATGCATGGACGAATTCTTTACTGTTGGTCAAATGTGCATTAAAAGCATGAAACTTGGCGCGGAAGCAATGCTTGCGAATGTCAGGCAAAGATGCAAGGTACAACAGCATCCAGTAACAAATTTGCTTCATTCCAATCGAATATAAATGGAAACCCAAAACCACCAAAATCATCATTATCAATGCCTTATCCCAAATATTTGGGGTCAGCAACACTAATGGTTTACCTTTACTGTTTATCCAAGTGCTTTGAAGCAGTGTTGGGATTAAGGATAAAATTGGGCAAGCCTGAGATTGTTGGGGGTAGGGACTGCCAAATTTAGGAGAATTAGCGGCTTGCTTGGTTGTCGGGCTGGGTCACTTCCAACAGTATATTTAGGTATTCCCATGGGGTGTAGTTTTAAAGCCAAGTCGACTTGGAATTCAGTGATCAATAGATTCTCAAGGAAACTAACGGGTTGAAAATTGTCTTTCCTTTCCAAATGGGGGAAATTGGCACTCCTTAAGAGTTCCCTGTATAGAAGCCTCCCTACCCCATGTCCTTGTTGACTATCCCGTGCTCAGTAGCGACTAAGCTAGGAAGATACAAAGGGATTTCTTATGCAATGAGAAGGTGGAGAAGAGGAAATATCACGTGGGTTGAATTTGAATTCCTTGGTGGAGGTGAATAAAGTTTATTAGGGAAGTGGTTGTGGAGATTTGGAGAGGAAATGGGTAGTCGGTGGAGGAAAGTCATAGCGGCCAAGTATGGAGAGAAGCCGTGGTAGGAATCAAGAGAGGTGAGAGGGTTCAATAAGTCGGGGTTGTGAAAAAGTATCATGGGTATTTCTCTGTTATTTTCGCGTAATATCAGATTTACGGTGGGTTGGGAGGATCCCTAGTGTGGTATGTCGTTACTTAGAGACAATTTTGGTAATCTTTTTATTCTACCTTTAGATAAGTCAACATTAGTTGCAGATTATTTGGAGAGAGTGTTGGAGTGGGTTTGGTATCCTAGGCTGAGACGTGTGTTGAATGGTTGGGAACTAGAGGACCTGCAGGCTTTTGAGGCGTCTAAGTGTCATATCTCTTTGTTTCCCGAATAGGGATGCTAGGCTATGGTCCTAATGTTGTTGATGGTCAATTCACAATGAAATTATTCTTACGGTTTTTTGGGTCAGGTCCTTGCCTCCGATTCCCTCATTGGATAGTTTGGAATCCTGGCATTCCGTCTAAGATATCCTTATTCCTTTAGACTATTGTCCTGAATAAGATTCTTGCTACTAATTATTTGAAGAACAGATGGTGGAGATGGCAAATCACAGTATTTGAAGATTAAATCTAGAAAAGAAGATGGAGAAAGAGAGAGAAGAAGAAGAAGATGTAATAGGGAGAAAACGTGATTAGAGAGTTGTTCTCTCTAATCCCTTCATCTTTATATTATAATAACCATAATGGGAGCAATTACAAGAATATCCTTAATGAAGGATATGATGTATCACACCTACATAACGAATCATATCTCAACAACAATTATTTGTGCCCCCAGGTGGAGGAGTCGGTGAATCATTTGCTCTTGTACTGCCCATTTGCCTATGATATTTAGAGTTATTTCTTCTCATCTGGGGTTTGTTGGTCTTCCCTTCTTCTTTTCTAAATTTCTTATCATCTTGGTCCTCTGTGAGGTTGGAGAGTCCCCGAAAATTTGGTATTTTCTATCTGGCGCCAGCTCATTTATGTGGGAGGATTAGATATCTCCTTGTGTCATGGTGTTCTATGATTCTATCTATAGGGAGATTGAGGATTTGGGCCTTCCGTTGTGGAGTAGTGTTTTGACTAGTTTTTGGGTTTTGGATTTTCAGTTGGCATACAATATTGGTTTCGTTTGTCTTTTGTTTCCCTTTTGAGTTTACTAGCTTGTAAACTCCTTGTATATACTTTTTCCGTTATAATATGATCTTATTATCCAAAAAAAAAAATCCATTCTAATATGATCTTATTACCTATAAAAAAGTCATAATTTCAGTTAGGTCATGTGTCATCAAATATTTTCTCACCAACTCCATCCACGTCATTTTTGGCTTTCCTATTCTCCTTTCTATAGCTTTCAATTTGCATTAATTCACTTCTTACTAGAACCACTAGTGGTCTTATGTGAACTTGCGCAAACCATTTCAACCGACTCTCCCTTATTTTATCACATATTGAAAATACTCCAGGTTCTCTCGAATGCGCTCAATTCTGATCTTATATTTCCTTGTTTTCCCACTTATCCATCTCCACATCCTCATATTGGTTATACTAATTCTACTAATATGTTACTTTTAGTAGCCCAACATTCTGGTCCATAAAGCATAGCTGGTCTTATTGAAGTCATATAAAATTTTCCTTTTAGTTTGATCGGGATGCATTGGTCGCATTGCACTTTGGAAGCATTTGTCCTCTTTAGTCATCTAACTCTAATTCTATGAGCAACATCCTCCCCCAATTTCTCCATAATTATGAATAATTGAGGTAAGAAGCTGGAATTAGGCATTTTTGGGTATCTCTTGGTCATCTATCTTAAGTCTCAACAACCATCTCCAATTTTTGTTCACACTAAAGTTGCATTCCATATATTCAGTGTTGGTCTGACTTATTTTGGATTTTGTAACCCTTGATTCCAAGGTATTCCCCCACCATTATAGTTTTGCATTTACACCCTCTTTAGTTTCATCCGTTAAGACCTCATTGTTTGTAAATAATATATACCAGTAGACCTCCTCTTAAATATGAGGTGTCAATTCATTCATAACCAATGTAAAAAGATATGGACTCATACCCAATCCTATATGTAACCTTATTGTCACAAAAAAACTCGTTTGTCTCGTTACTAATTGTTGTCACGGTAACTATCGCCCCCTCATTCAGGTCCTTAATGATATTAACATATTTTCTTGAAACTCTTTTCTTTACCAACGCCAACCAGTATAATTTTCTGGGGTGAAAGAGAATTTTGTAATCAAATACCCAAGTTGACTAATGATACATCATATTACGACTAGCATCTATAGCCATTGCAGATTATTCATTGGCCAAAAATTAGGTTAAAAGAAGGATAACTTAAATACTAATTAACTCAACTGCTAATTACATAATGTGGCCAGCTGACATGTGACATACTTAACACTGGTAAGGGACGTCAAACACTGTGAGTTAAGGTGAGAGTTGCTGCATAAATGTATATAAAATCTCGATTTAAAAAGTATAGTACAAACTTATGAAAATAGTTGCTTTTTGGTTGCTTTAGTTGGTTCACTTTCTTCGTGTTAGCATATTGTACTGCTTTCTCTTTATTGCATATTTAAAGTGACAATGCCCTTTTTCTTTTTGAATTGAGTTTCATAGTTTACGTGGCTGCAAAATAGTTATAGTTATCAGTGCCAGTTGTGTTTGCCAATAAATCTGCAGGCCATCAATAGTTTGTTCAATGGAAATATTGATTCAGTGACTTGAGCAAAAACACTTGTCAAAGAGAAAA
This sequence comes from Tetracentron sinense, assembly GCA_015143295.1. Lineage (NCBI taxonomy): Eukaryota > Viridiplantae > Streptophyta > Magnoliopsida > Trochodendrales > Trochodendraceae > Tetracentron > Tetracentron sinense. The sequence goes on along the minus strand of CM026572.1, from coordinate 25,404,318 downwards.
ATGCAAACATAAAGAATATGCATACCTCACGAACTCTTCTGGAATTTCCATGATGTGGGCCTTTTCAAGCAGTTTAGCATCACAGTCCTCTGTTCCAGAACCCTCTTCAAGCTCCATCATCCTTTTAAAAGAAAATTTTAGTAAGGCTAACAGAGGTGAGATGTTTTACAGTGAATAATTTAGATTAAGAAAATAAATTTCAGAATTATCATTAAATTAAAAGAAGTTATTACTAGACGATTGTATCATGGTCAGAGAACTGGAATAGAGGAAGACAATTTTAGTTGAGATAGTAATATTAACATCAGTTGAAGCTACTCAACTCCTTTATTCTGTCAGTTATCCATATTGACCTCAAATCCAAGGCTACACTACCATTCATAAAGAACTAGAACTTGGGAAGGCAAAGTTTGGATGGAACACACTTTAATCATAATTCTAAAGCATTGAAAAAAATATGATTCCTTCAAAGACTCCAACATGCCATTCTTAGATGACATTCCATCTACATGTTTTCCTAACCGACCTTTATTTCTTAGATGGGATGAATGTAACTTCATCCATCATCAATCATTTTTAGCTTCTGAAAAAGGACCAAGGACTATCTCAGACCTCATTTCTATAACAACAAAAAGAAAAGTAGGGGAATGATAGACAACCGAGACTCTACTGGAAACTTGGGAGAAAAAATATGTAGGCATCCCTGAAACAGAACATTTAAAACGAATAATTCTAAATTATGATTTACGTAGTAAGAAGATAAAGGAGCTAATTTAGGTTTGCAGAAGCCCACAAGTTTGACACTGCTGATCTTTTCTCATTTGGGATTTGTGCCCCTTACACTAAATTTCATTCAACCGCAGTTTAAAAATAAACTTGATCCTTTAACTCTGCTGTCTCATTGAGATTGGCCAACTACCTAGAGCCTAGAGGACTTCTCTTGAAACTCAAGTTTCTCAACACAATACATCCAATCTTAATTAACCCCAATGCATAGATACAGTTCTCAAACTAAATACTGAAGTATTGACAATCTCCTAAAAAGAACTAAATACAGATATAAGATTGCGAATTGCTAGTTAAGTTCCTCCCTTATTTAGTACTCGGTATAACAGAAGTAAACTTTGAGTTCAAACATAAGTAGGGTGCAATCATCATAAGACACAAAAGAGACGTTAAAAGCCAAAGTTAGAAGAAGAGAAAAAGTATCACAATTCTGTGAACAAATGAAAAACATCAACACTTTCAACAATTCCTCCCGAGACCCCTTACAGTCATCATCTATCACACAAAAAGATAAGTAGAAAGCCTATGATCGAAGAGAACACATATCCTGGTTGCTTTTAAAAGGAAAAGCATCAGCGCTTTCCAATAATTCCTACTGAGACCCCTACGAGGCATCTTCTCCAAAACAGTTAGGGGAAACTAAAAAAATACTGTATTAACTACACTGTTAATAATACACAACAGAAAAAGATAAAATCTGCAATAATGAAGTACATATAAAAAAAGTAAGAAAACAAGTGTACCGTCGCTCCTTGGATGCCAGTACATTTACATGCAGAAATATAACTCGTCTAATTATTTCACCTTTTTCTAACTCCCCTCAATTTTTATCCTGAAGGGAAGGAAGAAAAAGGTCGAGTTAGAGAAACTGAGAAAGTGAAAGACAATTTCATGGTTATAACATATAACCAACCAGGGGTTGGTGTGCTGGCCAGGACCATGCCTCAAGAAGCGGAGGTTCTGAGTTCGATTCCCTCTCCCTAGTTGGCAACCCTCAGGGATTTATCCCTACTTGCCCGGTGCGTGTGGATGGAGGGGTCTGCACGTGCCCAGGGGATTAGTCGGGTGCTCTAAGAGGCCCGGACACCCTCGTTATCCATAAAAAACAATTTCATGGTTATTAACCTTCTGTTCTGTTTGGGAACTTTAAAAAATTAGGGATGTAGTTTCCTGCTAGTTCTTTTCCCTTAGCTTTTAGTAACTGTAATGGGTCCTTTTTTTTTCATGTGGGGGGAGGGGGGTGATATTTTCTATTTTTGCTCCATGATCACCTGATATTGGTATTTTTTAACCAAAAAATTGTAAATCAAACATGAATCTGGTCTGATTTGCCCCTGATAACCTGTCAGGTTAGGAAGATAAATCAGAATCCGTCCCACCAATTAGAAGCCAAAACAAAAGACCTAACCCATGTGAACCTTCAACCTTGTCCCAGAAAATAATTGTCATTCACCGCCTAGCCAATATAACAAAGGGTCTTCTTTGCAAATTGAAAATCCACGTGGATGGCATCAAATCAAGGCCACCTCAGAACATGAATCTGGCATTCTCACAGAATTTCTTCCACATGATATCTTCACCATGTATGTTCAGTAGGGGATGAATCCTCTTTAGCTTTACAAGATTATATATCTAGCTTTACCTACCACTGGAGTTGGGAAAAACGAAATCCAAGAGGAATGCGAACTGAGAAATAAAAGTATATATGGCTGAATTATTGGAAAAATATTAGATGAGATAGTGTCCAGTGATTACTTCATATTAAGGAGATCAACAAGCAATTGCAAAGCTCCAGAATCCCCACAAACCTCCCATACTGCTGCTCGAACTTCTGTATCAGAAGGTTGCCTCTCCTCTCTCGATCCAACAACCTTGAAAAAAAGAATAGACGGAATTAGGGGTCAATACTTACAAGAAGATGAATGATATGGACCAGAGAAAGTGATTGGTGCTTTGACTTGATATAGTTAACAGAATTCTTATAAAAAGTTGAGTTCCAACTCCTGTTGGAAAAGAAAAAACTTATCATTCAAGGGAAAGAAACTCACCAAGCAAAGAGATTTACTAATTATCTTGGTAAATTCGTTCCTTGACCATAATCAAGGTTCTTAACTTTCATGCGGTATCAGTAGTTAAGCAACTGTTTAATTTCTTGACATTTCTCAAGGAACTCTGCTTATGGCCCACTAGATCAATTAGATTGGACATGGAATAGTAATCCCAGCCCTCCATGGAAAAGGCGTTCTTCATCCTAGCGTTTTTAGAGTGGTTCAAAATTTTTCTAATTGATCTAGTGGGCCATAAGCAGAGTTCCTTGTGATAGAGAGGTCCTTCTCAAGCAAGTCTCTAGGTAGAGAGGCATGTAAAAAAAACCCAAAATGCAAAGAAAAAAGAAAACATAAACTTTTTGCTACTATAGTTAACTTTTTGCAAGAGTTACTAATTTCTCACTTTGTGACTAACATTTATCAGGCTGTGTTTAAAATTAACATGTACAATTTTATCTTCTACCTATTTACATCATTGGTCATAAAGGCAATGAATGATGATTGATAGTGATAAATGATGGTCACAATGGTATTCCTATTTTTATATTCTTATTCTTATGTATCAACATTATTCATATTTTACTACCTTTGAATCTATATGAATCCTTTTTCTTATCGCAAATAAGATTTAATAGCATTCGTAAGTATGAAAATGTACAGAGTATGGGAAAAGCATTAACCAATGATCAAAGAGAAAAACAAATCAAAATTACAGATCATTGATATCTGCAAACTGACAAGTATCCCTTCAAATTCCTCCCCCTTTATGTCCTGAATTCCTTTGGAATAGATGACCACTGAATCAAAGACCAGTCAATGACATTACAAACCATTGGAAGAGATTGGATTTCAGTCCTCAAAAGTCCTATTTCGCTCTTTACAAATCCTCCGCCAACGGGTATAAGGAACAAACTTCTGAAGCAAATCTACCCTTAAAAAAGGGCCACCCAGCCACTGAAGAGAAACCTCCTTCATGTCTCTAGCAACACTACCTCTATACCAAAGAGATAAGAAACAGCTCTGCAAATGTACAATTAATGAAAAAATTATTTAAGCTCTCTTCTATGCATCTATTCAGCATAATCATCAATTGTTAAGGTGATCTACTGCCTAAATCTTATCCAGCAACATAGTCAGATTAATGTCATGCCTCTTGGAGGAACCAGTGCCTTCAATTCTTTTATAATCAGAAAACAAGCTTCTCAGATACCAATTAACGAGTCATAAAGGAACTGACCGATAACAAACTTTTTGGATTCATTTACCGAACCCGGGAATTTTTCCTACTAAATAGTACCTCTTCCAAACGCTCGAGGACATAAGCACATTCCTCAATCTCTTGCTCAAGCAAGCAACTCTATTCCTTCCTTTGAATACCAATCTATAAAGATGCAGATAAAATCTTTGAACATTTTCATGACCCCTTCCAACACACTCATCCCATAAGAAGATAAATCCCAAGGATCTAATTCTTGGAACGAACCCCATATCAAAACCAGAGACCCTTCTCCAAAGAGCAGAGTTTTTTATCTTAATTATCAGTAATCATCAAAATATCAAATTATATAAATGAAGACAAAATACATCAACAAGAAAAAAGAACAAGGAGTTTACTGAGCAGTAAACTCAAAGAAGAGAGGAGCATAAAGAAACAAAACTATCTACAATAGAAATTAGAAACCCCCATAAACAAAACGGGGGAAGATGATCCCTTTTTGCAACAATTCTCACCTAAGTTCATGTCTAATGTGCGAGCATATACGCCCCCGGGGGGGGTCCTCGAACACTCAAATTCCTCTTTCCAAATCATCCACGAAATAGTCTTAGGCAAAACATACCAAATTGCCTCCCGAGCACTATCCACCCTTACCAGAAACCAAGATAGAAAGTTTTAAAAGGAAATATGGAAGACCCAAGCTACTTCTAATCGGGAGAGAAAGTGTCTCCAAATCCCATAAGCAAAAGGCAGTGCCATGGATTCTTCCGCAAGGAGGCACAACAAGTAGCAATTAACCATCCTCCAGTCTCTCTTTTTTAAATTGTCACATGTGAAAACCTTATTTAGAGCTGCAATCTAAAGGAAGAATGATACCTTCGAAGGAATAATAGAATTGCACACAGACCTATGAGGAAATGGGGGTGAGGGAGCTGAAAGGAAAGATTGTAGGAGTGATTAAACTGAAAAATGACCATTGTGGCCTATTGTCAAATCCTTGTGTCCCTAACCTGGGTACATAGAATAGAGGAACTATTCAAAAAGTGGAGCAAACCTTCGAATTTCCAATCATTCAAATCGCACCTTAATATAGGACACTAATCATCTTGTTGTTCCTCGCCTCAAAGCACAAAGGCATCCTTATCAAAGACAAGAAGGAAGAACCATTTCCAACAAGTCTCCCCATATTTAACTACTATCACTTTTCTCCAAAAGCTTTCATTTTTCTTTTCCAAATCTCCACACTCATTTACCTAACAATGCCTTATTCACGCCTACTAAAGGTTTAAAATTCAGGCCACTACTCCTCAATGGACGACAAACCCGATCTCACACTACCAAATGATATATGATTGTCCCCCTTTTCAATTTTCATTTCAAAGAAAATCCCTCTACATCCGCTCCAAAGACTTGGCAATCGAGCACGAGATAGTTAAGGTGGATAGATAATAGGTTGGGAGGTTTCTAAGGGTACTTTTCATGAGTGCCAATTTTCATCCCTTTGAGAGGAAATTTGATTTCCACCTTTTTTAGTCTACAGGAAAATCTTTCAACAACCGAGGCCCACGAGGCCTTAGACTTAAGCTTGACTCAAGAGGCAGACCTAGATAGACAGATGGAAGAGAATCAACCTTGCAACCTAGATATGCTGCTAGAAGCCTAGAATCTCTATATCCGAAATCTCACCGACCGTATTCATCTCTCTTTCTCAAGTTGACTTTCCCCTTCTTAAATCTCCATAATCACTTGCCAAGGAAAGGGTTATTCACAACTCTCAACTTTATAAACCCGAATCTCACTCATGCCAATACACCCAACTCCATTCACTAAATGGAATCTCTTCTTAGCACATATTCCAGAGAAAGCCTATTTGAAGTTTCCCTATAATACTTAGCCATTCAAGCCGGCATCCTGAATAAGGACATATAGTAAATTTGATGGGCTAGCGAAATTTATTTAGATCTATGAGAATTAATCTTTAATTTTTACTGTTTTCAGTAGTCCGCTTATGCTTTTCATCCTTAGTTCTCATAGATTTCCACTTCAACAGTTTTTTTATACTTTAAGCTTCCTCAACCACTTCAATTAGGCTTCACTTTTGGTCCTCATGCTGCTACTCATTTAGGTCACTGACTCTTCAAAGTTTTCCCAATGCACAATTGACAAAAGAAAAAGCTTAACTACTACAAAATTTTTACGCCAATTAACATAGAGACTTTGTTATGTTTTTTGATACACGTATTAATAGCTCCTCACTGTATTAAGATGCTATCAAATATATTTGAACATAGATAACAGTGACTAGTGTTACAAATCTCGTTCTCAAGTTTTTATTAGCCGAAGTTTTTTTCGGGAGATTTTCCAATCTTTTTTTTTCTAGTATCTCGGCAATGATTTAAATAATAATTAATATAATAAAAATATCACCAATTTATAAATTATCAAACCAGTAATATTGGGTAATTCTTGCGATATTTTAAAAATATCGGTTAAATCTTGCAATATTTACGCGGTAAAAAGAAAAAAATGTATTTCTCGTGAGATTCTTAAAATATCGCAATAAAGTCGGAGTTTTAAACTTTAGGCGTTTTTCTCGGTATTTATCGGGTGATTTGTTACAATGACTAATTATTGTAAGCCCACTCGGCTAATAGTAGCTGAAGCAGTAACAACTCCAAAAAAAAAGGAAAAAAAAGATGTCACTAAAGAGAAACTGCACCTCTTCCAGCAATGATGAAACCTGCAGAATCTCATCCTCTTGCATGGCTATAGTCCGCAATGCAGTTAGAAAATCTTCAGGGAAAACAAGCTTATTTAAATAGGAGGGCATCTTGCGCTGACCACTCCAACTATAATTGCAAACTCGATCAATTGAACACTTATTACTGCCTTCATTTTGTGGAGTGCATGCAGGAAAAAATCCATGATCTAGCAAGCTTCTAGGTAGAAGACACCTCATTTCAGCCTTCTGTAAACACCAATCAGGTCCATTAACAAAGAATATATATCCAACATTAATAATGATGGGAAGAAATTTGCATGGATCTTCCAAGAAAACTGATAAGTCATTCTGGCTGGATATGTTTCCCTGAAGTATGAACATCCTACATCTAGGAACAGAGAACACATGCTGAGAAGTTAGAAATGGCTGACCTGTGCTTCTACAAGTTGGGCTTTGGAATCAGCAGAAGGAACACTCTGAAAAGCCTCCACTGGATAATGAACCTGTATATTTCATTCCCACCACTGATATTTCATGTAACCACATGGATCAATTCACAAGCATATGTCTTACCCTCATCATCAGAAATTAAAATATCTTGAAATTGGCTAGAGAACAACTAAATTGTGCATGAACGGGACTCCATCTTTATAGAGCAGGAACCATTAAAGTATCAAAGAAAACCAATATGACAAGTGCACACACATAAACATTGCGCAAAGGACATTACCATGACATAGTCATCTGGATTATTATCAATTACAAATCCATACAGGTAGAGTAGTTCCTGCATCCAAATAAAAGTAAATTCTGTCATTTAGAAGTCTGAGTAAAAGCTTTATGCAGTAACATTCAAAACAACATATGCCATTTATTGTGAACAAATCTTTTGCATAGCATCATTAATGCAATTGATAAAATGAATATCCTACTATGTTTTAAGCATTGTTGTCCTCATCAATAAGAAAAAAAAATGAAACCAGAAGACAGATGCTCTGTCCATGCGTGGCATTTTTAGCGTTTCATGACTACAAAGATGCAAGATTGTTGTCCTTCGTATCAAGAAAAAAAAGAATAAAATAATATGAAGCTAGAAGTCAGATGTTTTGTCCACGCTTGACATTTTTAGCATTCCAACAATACAGAGAAGCAAGTATTTGTAATGGTTTGCTTATAACTAGTAAAGTAATATATAAGGATATAAACCAACATCTTACAAATATCTTTTCCCAAATTAGAATGGTCATGTCAAAGGCCAAGTCAAGACAAAGTGATGCCTAAGAAATCTCTTGCCACAATTAGATCAAAGAGTGCACACATGCCGAAAAAGTATCAAATGCTGGAAGTACTCATCACTTATGTTCCCTACGTATGGCAAAGATACATGGAGATATGATGTAAACATGGCATGTACTCTTAAAAGTGGGGTATAGAATTGTATAAAGAGGACCATTTAAGAGTCCAGGCAGCATAGTTCGCAAAAAGGATAGCCTAAAGACTGACGTCAGCCACAATCATGTTTCTTCGGAGTAAATTGTACAAGAAACTTCTAATTTACAAATTCATGAAAGTATTATCAATTTGCTTATGCCAAATATTCGGGTTAAGGCATTGATGATGATGGAAAGCATATTCATGCATACAGACAAAAGGTTGCGGTATGACTTATGGGAAACTAAGATCCAAACAAGACTGCCTCTTAAAATGACAACAGAAAGTACCTCATTTCCTTTGTTACCGTAACTAATGGATATCTCTCTCTCAAGTTGGAAAGGAATCTGTTCAGCTTTCCAAATAAAAAAAAGGAATGTAATGATTAGTCAGATTTCATTGCTATGTGAACCCCTCAAAAAAAAAAAAAAAACGGAAAACCATAAAACATTGAACTTCATAAGAAACTGATATAACAGAAAAAACAGTGACAGATGAAATAAAAATAAAAGTTCAGCATCTACATAAAGTTCAAAACCACTTAATATCAAGAAAAAAGCAGATGAAGACCACCATTCTCATATCTTGGCAACCATAAGATCTTCTGAGAATTACAAAGATCCTTACAAAAATATGTACAGAGCTTAAAATTGGGGACTCATCTTGAGACTAGCCCAACACCAGCTCTGAACTGACAAGGGTCTCAAAAGGTCCAACCAAGGAAGAAAAAACAAAGACTTTTAAAGGGCGAGCGAAATGTGAGAAAGGAAAAAAGGGAAAGTTACAACTTACACGAACTTCTAAAGATTACCATGCAGGAGACTGGATTTTAAAACTCTTTCGATGCACTTTTGTTTTCTTTGACAAGAAACTAATAAATGTTCCAAATATTTATTTATTTGAAGTTAATTTGCATAAAACAAATTCATTTTTTTGCTTAGGGAATAGGGGGTGGGCTATCTTAAGATAAAAAGGATTAATGGAGTTTCCTAAATCCGCAACTTCTAGGTAAAGAATATGCTTTAATTAGCATCCCATAGAGTATGAGAAAAAAATCAAGGAAAACTCTCTTAACCATCTACTGAATGTTAACAATTTGCCAATGTTCACAGGCCCCTATTTCACTGGCCACTCATAATTGCATTTGACAAGACTACACAGCCACAAAAGGTCAAAGCTAATATTTCTGCTTAGTTAAAATCCTTGGAACCACTGGTATTGGAAAACATCTTAAAGTTTGACCAAATTCGTTCTTAGAAACACCCTTGACGCGAGCCATCTCTGAATCACCGAAAATACCATCAAAATTCAGTTCAATCCATTCTTCCTCATACGCCCACCACAATAAGGAAACCTTCATTTTCATTTCCCACGTTAAAGAATGATTTTCCATTTGCTTTCCAGATTTATCATTATGTAGATTGAATCTCCTCCCGAGACAATATCCATCTTTAGAACAAGTACATGCATGATAAGCAATCATCACTCTGGCTTAGAAATATAATATGAATCAATATACTGGGAAATGCTATCTTGGTTTTGAAATAGCACGGATGAATTTAAGAACACAATATATAATTATCAGCCTGAACAGTTCTAAGAGGAAAAATACATGAAGTACCAAAATAATATAGTTTTATTTTTACTATTACAACCAGCAATGCCACTGCCGCCAGGCCCACCACCACCACCACCACCATCATTATTATCTAATTAGTATTGGATATTTTATTTTTTGCCACACACGATTTTTAATGAATACTGAGAATTGTATTAATATGATGATAATTTATAGATGCATGTGGAAGAGTAAAAATTTAAATTAAAGAAAACTCAAAAAGAGCATTAAGAGTAACAAAAAATTAACTAAACTCCAACTATAACAAATTCGAGGGATGCTGACCATCTATTCAAGACCCACCCAATAGATGAGAAAGCTAAAGACGACTTGGATAAATCCCATTGTTTCTTTCCATACCAGATGCCCCAATACACCACAAACAGAATCATGCCCCCAAAGATGGTTACCCTTCTTGAATCCGCCTTCTGGGCAAGCAAAGAAGATATCTCCACCACCTTCCTGGGGGTAACCCAAGAGACCCCAAAAAGACAAGAAAAAACTCAAAATGAGCCAGGGTGAATAAGAAGATGATTAACATCTTCCTTTGCACTTCCACTTAAAAAACACCTATTTGGAATCGGATACCCCGGTTCTTTAGGTGATCAGTGGCAAGAATCTTATCCAACAGGACCAACACCACCGTCTAGATAAATGCTTTCACCTTGGGAGGGACCGGGGCCCTCCAGATCTTTCCAAACTAACGTCTTCTAACAAGCTCCTCAGTCTCCTACTGAAGGAGGTAATCATAAAAGTCTCTGACCGTGAAACCCCCCTTAGGATTGCCCTTCCAGATTTACCAGTCCTCGACTCCAGACTGATTTTGATTCCGTTAAACATTTGCAGTGACTGCAATCACTCCTCTACCTCTCTCTCTCTGAAATTCCTGTGAAAAACAGGGCACCGTAAGGCCTTCCCCATTTCTCCAATCTTTCCAAGACGTGTTTCTCCAAATACATTTATGAGGTGCTATTCTGTTAATTGACATCCTTGGCTCAAGAAAGAGGAAAAAAAAAGGCATATGTATGAGGTAAGAAACATCATAACAACATATGAGAAAGAAAGCATGCACTAGCATCGATTATGGAGGAAAGACTCAATTTGCCAGCTGACTCAATGGCCTTGGGTCCTAACTCCTAACCATCTTTCAAGGCTTTCTTCACCCTGATTGCTTTTGTTCTTGATGTGGAAAAGAAAATTATTATGAAAACGATAGGGATAACTCTTTCTTAGGCCCTCTAAATGGGAATACTGCACACAAAAATTGCATGTATAAACCAAGACATGTAAATAACTTGGCACTGACTGGCCGGCAAACATCTGGAGATAAAATGTGAAATATAAAATTGAATAAACTGCAAAAGAGAAAACACCAAATATTCCACATGTATTTATAGTGAATTGGAGGGAGAAAAAATAAGCTAAAATATTTCATTAGACACAATAACAATGAAAAACTATATGGGAATATGCAGTTGAAACTTGAAAGTGTACTACCAGAAAGGAGGTACATAGAGAAAGGGACTCCAGTTGTAAGTCCTGTCCCATCAACTTCCCATGTTGCTGCAGCCTTTAAATCTGAAACAAGATATTCTCAGAAAGTGAGGTGAAAATACATATAATATTTTTACTAATCCAGTTGCACTATTTGTTATGAAGAATTGCCAAACATCTAAGCAAGAAAAATTTTAGTTCTCAAAAACTGGAACTACTTTCAAAACTTTAACTAAATAATAATTAATAAAAATTTCCTCATAGATATTGAGAAATAATTGTAAGGTCCATATTTGGTATTGGCATACTCCGTTCTCAAAACTATGTCAAGTCGTGTGTCTTCTGTCCTAGCCGTCTAGTGCGTCATGTTCATGAAGATGACGATTGAAGAAGTACAACTGAAGAACATTCCAATTCTCGCCTTCGTCTCGCCTCTAGGATGGTAAGTGACCTAGATACCTAGTCTATACCTTAGATTGATAGACCTAGAAAAGTTATTTTACCTTAGGTTGTTAGTGGCTTGCCTGTGCTTGAGAAATTTCAGTCAAAAACAGTGTTTCTATGTTTTGCTGATAAGTTGGTTAGAACCAAGTGCTGATTGATTTGAACTAGACAAGTTGGTTCAAACGAAATGCTCTCGGGTTTGATAGAGCAATTGGTCTGAGATGTCCCAAAGCCAAATCGTTCAAACAAAATCAATTTAGTTCGAACAAAGTAGGGTTGGTTCAAACGAATCCAAGTTGGCTAGAACAACTATTGCAAAGACAATTTTTTAGAAGGTTTAAAACTCTGTTTTTGGCTTCCCTATATATTCTAATTGTTCCATGAACGAATTAGGGTTTTAATTTGTGAGAGTTGAGTTGTTTTGAGAGCTCTAAGGTTTCCCAATACTCTTTGGTTGATTCCCCATTCTTCTCTTCTCTAGTGAATGCAAGTTTAGTTAAGCTTGATCATCCTTGTTGCAGAGATTTCGCTTGTGGTTGAAATCCCTCTAGAGATTGATTAAACCACTCAACACATATAGCTCATACTTTTGAGTGTTTGGCCAGTGTGATCCGGAGCTGTCGTTGACGGAGATCGAATCTGTGAATTCGTGGTTACTTGGGTTGGTGTGAGCCAAAGCCATCTTGGACAAAGATCGATCAAGAGGTCATGGTTGCTGAGAGCCTGAGATCTAAGAGAAAGCTTGGTCAGTGATGAGCCGAAGCCGCTGCGGTGGAGATCGAACTTGCAAGTTCGTGGTTGCTTAGCAAGGCGTGGAGGACTGAAAACTGAGGATCGTTGTGCTGAGTCTGGTTGACTACAGTTCGAGTCTTGTAAGAATTGTGTCATTTACTCTTAGTGATATCTTTTTGCTAGACGAGGTCCCGTGGTTTTTCCTGAAAAGGGTTTCCATGTAAAAATCTACGTGTCTATGGTTTGTGTAATCTGTCTTCCAATAAATTAATTGAAAATTAAAATTGGTAGATAATCTTAGGTAGACCTAATCACCCTCCTCTAGGTCTTGTGAATCCAAACCCACACGAAATTTCAATAATGATTAATAAATTTTAATCAAAAAAACTCCTAACAATAGAAATACCAAGACAAACACAGAAATACCAATAGAAGCATCCAATGGAGAACCAACAGGAAATAAACAGAGAAACCTCATAACAAGAACATATACAACATAACTATGAGAATGATTTTTTTTTTGATCGGTAACATAACTCTGAGAATGATAGAACCAGTTGCTTACCATGGTTGCAGAAATCAATGCCAGGGACAAGACCCTCAACCCAAACAGTCTCTCCTTGTGTTGAAGTGGATGTTGCTTCAGTAATTTGGTTTTCCAAGCCACAAACATGGCAGCCTAAAATGAAAAGTAAGCGATCTCATTTAACTAGAAACATAATTGTCAACTACAATCTGATATTCCTTCTTTCACACCCTTCAGTAATAAACTAAACCATATAAAAAAATATAAAAAATAATGTCTTGGGCAATCAACGAAGCACGATGAACTCACTTTCTTCACCCTTCCCATTATGCAACTCCCCACCTGAAATTTGACTAGTGGAAGCCCCAGAATCTTTGTTAAGGCACAAAAAGCAATTGCCTTGCTCTTCTAGCCTTTGTGGAAATACATAGGAATGTGGAAAAGGAGTGTTCAATGCGCGAGTCCAAAATATGGAGTTTGCCCTGGCATAATGCCATCAAGAGATATGGTTATGAAATCTGTGTGTACAACATATGTAGAAAATTATGGTAACAAATGAATTTCTGACAACTAAGACAACCAAATATGCTAAGATAAATGGATATAACTACAGTTTTATAGAAAAACTTCAGACTTCAAAATCTCAAGCTGTCTATCTTAATTAGCAAAAGGCTAGTCCTGTAACAACAAAACCTAATGGTCTACAACTTGTATGAAGTTCTTAAGTAAGAAACTAGTGTATTGATCATGTTGATCTTAGTAAAATATGCATTGTTTAAGAGAGAAATTCATAGAACAAACTTTCAAGTCTTTCCTATGGAAAATACAGGATGACCAAATAATTATTGTATTGCAGTCACGGAGAGTGCTTTCCTATTGTAGTTTTCCATCTATACACAGTACTTCATAGCAACCTCAGCCATTAACAGAAGCTTGATTTGTCAAGAATCATTTTATTCTGCATGCAAGTGCCTCAAATTTAATGATAAGACTTCAATGGTCGGGCAAAATCAAGCATCAATTCAAATTAATGATGCGTTATTAGCTATTAAAATTTAAAACACTATAAATGAACATATATCATAGAGATGGTTTCCACAACAGAAATAAAGGTCATATTAATAGCACTTTGACAATATACATACCAGAGGAAGTCTTCAAAGCACACCTCACTGAAAAAAGAAACAAGGAGCATAGTAGTTTTTAGTATCTACTAGATTAGGAGAACCTTTAAATATGAGTAGGAAATACAACAGAAATTACATAGTTCCAAAGTTTTTCAACATGTAATATTGGGTAGCATCACAACAAATTATATAGCTCAGGTCTAAGAATTCAGAGTTATGCAACTAACACAAAGAACAACAACACAAGGTGAAAGGGAGTATACTATTTACACCAAAAGCGAGTAAATGTCAAACAGGACTGTCGTACTTTAATAGTACTCCAGTAAGGCAAAACAAAATTTGCACAGCACAACTTCCTAAACAAAAGCATGCGGCCTACTTGCAGAAATTTACAGGAACTATCATTGCATATGTAGACACCCAATTTTGCACGGCCAAAGGCCCTTTTTAACTCTAAGTATCGAAATATGGACTCAATGAAGAAGATCCGAACTCCGAAATAACCCGAGGTTAAGCCAAAACCAAAGCCCAATATAAGGCCAAGCTAGACCGAGCCCAAAAGAGGAAAAATTCATTCTTTAAAAAAACTGTTTGAGTTTTTGGGAGAAAGTTTAGTCCCACATCGGAAAAAAGCAAGAAAACCCATTCTTTTTCCATTATAAAAGGGCCTTCACCCCACACTCTTGCTTCATCTTGAAAAATCTAGGAAAGACCTTGAGAGGAAAAACTTTGGAATTTCTCAACTCTAGAAATCCACAACTTCTACCATTGAGAAAAACCCTAGACTTGGGATCTCTACATTTTGGAAATCATCTTGAAAAACCCCCAACCTTTGGAAACCCTAGTGGAGAAGAGAGCAAGATCTCACACCCTAGCCTCAGAGTATGGATCTACTTCATTGTTTTCATCTTTAGGTGCTTGGAGCGCGGGATTATTGGAGCAAAATCAAAAAGTATGCTACATTCTCCACCTCATTCTACTTCTACTCATCCAAGACTATTCTTCCTTCACTTTCTCTAAGTAGCTCGGTGATTTCCCTCCAAACGGTCGTGAGGAAGAGGAAATCCGGGTGAAGGAAAGAGTTGGAAGACAAGATCTTCGATTTCTTTCATTTCAGTCTTTTCTTTTGTTAGTTTAAAATAAATTATTTTTCTTCTCTTTTCCACCAAACGTAGGCAGGACCCCTCTCGATTCAGTCGAGGAGAGAGTGTGGCCGTTTGCCGATTTAAGGAAAAGAGATCTGCCGCTCAAGTAGAGAGAAAATCACCCTAACTCGGTCGAGGAGGGGTGAATTTCTAATCTCGAAATTAAAAAGCAAGTAGAGAGAAAATCACCCTAACTCGGTCGAGGAAGGGTGAATTTCCAATCTCGAAATAATAAAAGGGGATAAATAAATAAATAAAAAAAAAAATTGTTTAAATTAATTTAATGGAGAAATATCAAAAGGTAACCATCGTTCGACGGATGAGGAGGGCTGCCTAACACCTTCCTCAACTCATAAGAGAATCCCCAAACCCAATCTTGGTTCTTGAATCGAGGGTTTTTATCGTGGGTGACCAATCACACCCATAATCTTGATTGGTGGCAACTCTAAAGATCTCGGCTTCTCATTAGTACGAAAAATACCAATGTGGGGAGGAGATCGACCTGGGCCGGCTATTGCATAGCATATATTGTCGTTACAAAGACACCAGTGCACTACTTCAAATTGATGCCATAGTATAAGTCGGAGACAATTCCCCATGAAACTTCGTAGGAAACCTCTAATCATGACCTTCGTGAAAAAATTCCTGATCTGGTAACCTATAAATATTCTAGGAGATTAAACTAAGCCCGGGATATCATCTACTATTAGGTGAACGGAAACAAAATATGTTTAGTAAGCCACAAACAAGAGTGGAAGCACTTCGATCATGCTTGTGTTGTCTCCATGAAATGGAGCTACATTCCAAACACCTTGAATGAGAAAGAGAGATGGACGACAAATATAGGTTGCTAAAATACATAACTTCAATAGGAATTTTGTTTGAGAGAATCTAGATGAAGATAGATCACATTAGCCCTCACTCACTCCCTGTCATTCGCACTTCTTGTTTATTCCTTTTCATCGTCTGATTCTATATTTTTTTAAGTAATTTTCTTCAAGAATTAAACCACCAGCATGTTCTCTTAAGTCTGAATTGTGAGTGCTTGTTAATTGGAACGAAACTTAAATCCTGGGATAAACTCCAAAAAATTTTAAGCACCATTTGGGCATTATCTCCCTTAAGGACATGTCTAACAGGTGCCCTGGCCACCAACTACTTCCTTCATACTTCTTTTTCACTCTCTGTCTAAGTGAACCAGTATTTGATATGGCATCGTGAACTATAATTTCATCTAAGATTGAGGGTGTCTACTTGTTAGGTATATGATGCAGGACCATGCAACTAACCTATGATGATATGCTAGAGGCCCGGACAACCTCGTTACCAAAAAAAAAAACTACGATGATATAATTGAGAGATTAGAAATTGATTCCAGTTAGAAATGAAAATCATAAAATACCTAGATTCCACAATTATAATAAAGAAAGTCAAAAGGGAATTAGTAATACCCTAGATCAAGTAACAATCCCGCAAAAATGACATTTCAAATCTGATTTGGGTGATAGTAATGGAAGTGGGAACTTCCACTAGCTTAGAGATTTAGACCAAGATTCAATGATGTTTCCTTGACAATTGAGGATTTCAAGAAAATCAATTGAGGCTCAACAAGGGTTATGATTTAGAAAATGCATGTAAGGTGTATTTCAACATTAGGGCATTGGATAACAAAGACAACCAGCAGCAAAATTAAAAGGGATTTTAAAATTACAGATAGGGTTTAGTGTAGAGTTGCTGTTTTTATAGGGTTAGGGACTATAGGATGGTCTAGAATGAACTAGGAGGATTATAGGAGGGAATGGGGACTGCAGGGGACTTGGGACGGCAAGGGAAGGGAAGGGAAGGGGGCTGTAATGGTGCTTCAGCCCTAGAGGGGCTGGGGAATAAGTGGGCAGCAATAGGGGACAGGGTTAGGGCCTTGCAGGCAGCAAGAGGAATGCTGGAAAAAGAGGAACAGTGCATAGGGCTGTAGGAAGGCTGCAGGGGCTGCAATTGCAATGGGACAGGGGCTGGGACAGGTGCATTAGAGCTGGGAGAGGGCTGGTCTAGTGGCTGGGGGGCAGCATATGTGCAAGGAGTAGGGTAGGGACTGGTGGCAATGATGGGAAGGTTTAGGGAATGGGGCGGCAGTGATGGGAAGGCAGTTGGAATGTTGGAGCAGCAAGAAAAAAGATTTCTATGGTTTGGGAATTAGGGTTTTGCAAAGAAATAGAAAATAAAACTAAACAAAGAAGAAGAAGAAAAAAGCGGATAACTTGGCTTCGTACCAAAGATTCAAGGATTGATCACAGTTCACACCATCCCTTCATAGGAGATTCCAAAAACAAAAAATCTCATATTTCAATCATAAAATTTGTAAAATAAAATCTCTACAAGGAGTATCTAAATATAGAGAAAAGAAGGAAACCCTAATCCTAATAATTACAAAAATGTCATTATTACTAAAACAATCCTCTAATTACAAAAATTGTCATTGCTAACTAAATAATCCTTAATTAAATAAAACAAATAACCAAATTAAGATACTAGTAGCCCAATGGGTTAATCGTGACCCTTGAAATCTTCATCTCTCGATCCAACGGTGGATGTCCATCACAAACATGATCCAATGGTGGATCTTTCTCGAAAACATAATCCAAAGGTGGATCTCTCTCGAAAACATGATTCAACGGTGGGTCTCCGGTAATAGCTCGAACTAAACCCATCCATCAACAAGGAGACTTGTGTAAAGGCTCTCTTCCGTCTCCGTTGGTACACTCTAGTACTAGAAGCTCCAATGTCCGCGTCAATATATAGTTTCACTAGTACAATGGATTTATCAAGCTACTAGCAGAAAACATGTTCACATTTTGTACTGTGAACAAACATAGCAACGATCTGGGGATCAACAATGTAAAATCCCACAATCTGTAAGTTTCTTAAGGAACGAAGATTTAGGCGATTGTCGTGATTAATAGTGTGAACAATCATATCGAGTGAAGAGGTCCAAGAAGGGTATGTGCTTTGAACCTTTGACAGCATAAGTGTATTATATACCACCCTTAATTTAATTTTCAGCAGTATGCTACAAATTGTAACTTTTTGTACTTCAAATGTATCAAAATTTTACTTCCATGACTCCATGTCAAATGACAAGTCAAAGTCAATGTTGTAGAAGCCTAACCCCCCTCTCCTGGTATCTAAAATATATGTTAGCATATTTTCTCAAACAAAGATGAAACATCTATTTAGTTTGCACCCTACACGGATGCAAACATGCTAGATTTGTCAGCAGTGTGTATCATGTTCTTTTACGAACAGATGGTATGAAACATGGTAGATCTACCATAAAATGGCTCCCCCTCCTGGTATCTAAAATATATGTTAGCATATGTTCTCAAACAAAAAATGAAACATCTCTTTCTAATTGTTGGTTTAAAACACATCTAGTTTGCACCCTGTGCGGATGCAAACATGCTAAATCTGGCAGCATTGTGAATCATGTTCTTTTGTAAACAGATGCTGTGGAACATGGTAAATCTACCATAATATGGCACACATTTTCTTTGGAAAAAAATAAAAATATATAAATTACATATTTATTCATTTTATAAGGTTTTCTTAATGTAAGAGTTTTCTATCTTATCAGGTAATATCTCCTACGGTATAAACCTCTTGCCAAGTTTGCCATATGTTCTATGGCAATCTCCATGGACAGCTGTCCCAATTTTCTTCCCACCATAGTGTTAGCCAAATCTCCTCCACTTCCAACAGGCCTGAGATTTATTTTTCACAACCTGAAGACCTTAAAGGAGCACACTTCTACCTCATTGGCATCCACTGCACCCATGGTAATCGAGAAATTGACAAAAGAAAAAGGGAACATAAAAGGTTTGATGAACTGACCATTCTCGTCTCTAGAAGAAACTAATACCATGCAGGATCATATTGCCAGAGTCCTACAAAGTTAAATACAACCTCTCCAGCTTCTTCCAACATAGCTTTAGCTAGACTTTACTTTGTCATTGTTTAGGGTGTTAGTCCAGTTGCTACTTGCTAGTGATACCCACAATTATTCCATTAATCTAGAAAATCATCCATAAGGATCATAACAATAACATATTCCATTAAGAGCCACCGCAAAGAGTTACGAAGTCCGGTTACATCACAAAGATGTCTTCAAAGATTCTCATAGTAGATTATTTCCCACAACCCCTAAGGTATAGCATATGAAAGTATCTTCAAAAGCACATCCCTCTAGCACCAAAAAGACCATAGGAACACTCCCAGAGACAGAGAACATCTACCTTCTCCTCTGGTAACTGTCAGCCACACATGACACACCAAAGGAGAAACACCATTCTACAACGAAAAAAATAGATTGCTTATGTTCTCTTTATGTTCCTTAGCATGATACACATGCCGGAATGAATCTCAACCTAAATGTGGATACCCACAATGAGCTTTTGTTTTCCACCTCAGAAGAATTCAGATTTCCCCAAATATTCTCCAGCGGAAATCATTCTTTAACAAATACAGACACGATACAATTGATAAATATCACAAATATACGAAAGATCTATCAGATCCACTGACTGTAATTATCAATGTTTACTGAGCCCAGTTATTATTGAACTCGGTTTAGCATTAAAATCACTTTGACTTGTACATTGCTAATCCATCTTTGTTTTCAAAACCTTTTATATTATTGTTAAACTTTCTGTAGTTCGATTAAATGTCTAGAGACTGATTCACTGGGCCCCAATGTGCCTATTGATGCCGAATGTCTAAACCATGCAACCCATGCTGAAAGTTTAACATTTGATGGCTGCAACTTACTATTGAATCAGTAGATGTAATATGCACTTTTATGAGAGCTACCCAACAAACTAGCCAAAGGAGTAAAAGCTCATAAGTAATTGACGAACTTGATGAAGACAAAACTAGGATAGGCTTTCTCAATGTGGCCTGTGAGTACATGAGTAAACTATCTTGTCCTGGCTGGCGTCCTCCACTAACTTTCCTAGTGATTTCAACATAGTCCAGTTTTTGATATCATTTATCTCAATGGATACAATAATCATAAGTCAGGAATGGCAAGCATCCCAGAAAATTAAATGACAGAGACTTACAATCTAGACACATGAGAAATGTCAGGCATCTGTATTAATGCCGGTATCTAGGCTCGGCTGTGAATTTGTAAACTAGAAAGCTCCTTCAGTAGAATGTGGTCTAGAAGGTTTGGTAGAAACCCAAGAGCTAGAATGAGATTTATTTATTTATTTATTTGATAAATAATGTGAATTGTATTGAAAGAAAGAGGATGTACAAAGTTTAGGGAAAAGTGTATATTCCCCAAACAATCAAACAAAACGTGATATAGAGAAGAACTCACAAAATGGTGCAACCTCAATCAGAACTAAAAGACAACAGATAGAAAGAGAGCAAGGTATCTCAAATTTGCTTAAATCTGATATGCATAAATTATTGTATAAATAAGAACTAACTACAAATTTCCGACACCTTTCTGATTCCTCGTCGAGTAGAAGTCCCTTCACCAAATCCTTCACTTTCTCATCGTATAGAGACTGCAACTTTTTCTTCTGTAACAGAAACCTGTCTTAATCATATATGTTTTTTAAACACAAGGAATGTTCATATGACAAGCTGATATCCTATACCTAATATAGATGCTAAGCAAATAGAATGAAGCTCAGGTAACAGAAACAATGCTCAGGTTTACATCGAGAGAATGGTGACTAGGCTAAGAAGGACAACTTAATTGATGGAATTAAATGTCGTTTTTCGTGTGCTATTCAGTACTGCCACATTACATGTAGTTTATACCAACTTAGGCAATTTTTTTGACAAGTGACTCATATTAGTACCACAAGTCAACCAATCTGCACCCGACTCAATCTATAATTATTGGGGTGTTCACCTGTAATTCAGTTGCCCGATACAATGTTGTCCCCTTCAGCTCCAAGAGCTCATCATCCGAAAACCAAAGAGGATTTCCGAAGGTGGTTGGAAGCATATCAAGGTACCTGTTGTAAACATTCCTCGTGCATTGCGGTCATCAAACAAAAAAACCAAAGAAACAAATTCAAACACATCAACCAAAGAACCAAACGCACACTTACGGCTTCCACGAAGAGTTCTTACGAAGACGCTCCACAGTAAGAAACAAAATCATCAAGAAACGGTCATCAACTTCTCCTTCTTCAAACATTGCTCTACATTTGGGTCCCAAAACAGGATCTTGCAGTACTCTCATTGGAGTTATTGCTAAATCCAACGGAACAACAAGTAAAATCCCTGAAAATTACCTCAAAATAAATCAAATTAACAACTAATCTAAGTAAATCGAGTATAGTGGATTGATTGATTCATTGAAAAGCTAAGGTTACCATCGCCAACATCCTTATCGAAAAAAATACCGAATCCTTTGTTGGGACCACAGTATTTGATCTTGCAACCACGTAATTCGACTCTGTTTGCCTAAATTCAAGTTTGAATGTTTTGAATATGATTAATCAGTCATAGAAGGAACAGACAAGATTGAATTTTTTTCCCACCAAGAAAGAAAAATAAATAAATAGATAGATAGTAGCAGTACTGTGGAGCGAATGAGACCTGTAACCATTGAAGGAATTGTTCGAGCTTGGCTTCTTCTTTGCCTTCCATTGCTGTGGAGTTCATTCGATTCTAGAGCTCGGGAGCTAGGCGCAGAAAATTGATCAAATGAAATCGCTCAGTAATGCACAGCTTTTCTGGATAAAAACGTGTTCTATACCTATTTTCTGTTTAAGTTGTTTTCAATGAATAACACAGTTAGGGGAGAATATATTCAAACAGGTCCTAAACATGTAAGAGCATTCCTAGCAGCCTCACCAAATTTCACTCACCAAAATAGCCAAAACCCACAAAAAGTGGTTTTGGTGAGCCACTTTTTTAAAATACTCCCAACAGCCTCACCATTTTAACCAAAACAAAAGGAGAGAGAAACAATATTTTATCATTTGTGTGGGAAAACGAAAAAGGAAGAAAGAGAAAAATATTATTTTATTGTTTGTGTGGGACCACAAAAAAGAAAGGAAGAGAGAGAAACCTTATTTTATTATTTGTATGGGCCCAAGGGTGAGAAGATTTAACTTTGGTGAGTCTACAGTACTCACCATTCTTCATTCTGTTGAGGCTGCTGGGAGTCATTTTAGCACCTTTTTAGTCTTTTGGCTCACCAAAAAAACCAAAAAGTTATTTTGGTGAGGCTGCTAGGAATGCTCTAAGGCATTCATTTGGAAGTTGGAAATTGAAATGACTCACGTGTGTCCTAAAGTACACACCGTAGGATTCATGGCATGGTCTTTTGAGGACCCTAACTATTAAGGAATGTAGCTTGTACAGTGGGTCAGGTTGACCTAATCTAATGGTCAGTGATTATTTGACCAACCTGATTTTCCGATTATTCACCAGATGACTAAAGATTAACAACAGCCCCTATTGTTCCTGAGGTACTTCTTAAAAAAATAAAAAATTCTCCCTACAAAGTTCAAAAACATTTGGCGTCGAATTTACTTAAGCGCCCGAGGTGGGATTTTGGACGTCCACAAGTCAAAGGACATGTGGCGATAAAAAGGGAGAAGTCATTTCATTTTCTCCCCATGATTTTGACTTCTCCCCACTTGATATCTCCCCCCCCCCCCCCCCCCTCCTTTTTATCGCTACGCGTCCTTTGATTTGTGGACGCCGAAAATCCCATCTCGGGCATCCACCAAAGTAAATCCGAAGCCAAAACATTCAAATTATTCCACTTTTGATTTTTTTTTTAATTGATCAATTCAACAGCACAAAAAAAAAAATTAGCATGCCAGTTGAACCCTTTTAGGCTGCAATGCGATGTTGCGAATTCATAATGTCCTAATGTATAATAGCCATTAGGAGACTTTTATGGTAGCCATTTTTTTTATGAGGGTGTTACATGTCATCATTTATCTAAGTTTAATAAATTAGAAGTTAGGTTAGTATAATATTAGCTTCTCAAATGTCACACTTAAAAAAGATTGGAAAACGAGTCCACCCCCAAGGGGATACATGTCCTACCACTGGAACAATCTAAGGAGGCGTGTGTGAGTTTGTTGATTTAAACCGTTTTTTTTTTAATTGAAAATTAGCCTAATTTTTAGTGCAGTGTTCTTATTATATGTATATATATAAACTAAGGTAGCGTTTGGTAACATTAATCTAAACAAGTAGAACTTATTTGAATATGTTGTGTAATTAGACTTTAGATTATTAAGTTGATGGTTGTATGTCTAAATCTTTTTGAAGGTGAGATTTTAGAAGTAAAATCCTCTACTTTGAAAACTATCATATAACTATTTTTTACTTTAGAGGTAAAACATCTACTTCAAAAAGATGTAGACATGCAATTAACTTTAAATTAACAATCTAAAGTCCAATTAAGCACAATTTTCAAATAAATCTACTTATTTAAATAAGTGTTACCAAACGTTACCAATTCTCAAGTTTGAATGTTTTGAATATGATTAATCAGTTATAGAATGAAAGATAAAATATTGATTTTTTTCCCACCAAGAAAGAAAAATAAATAAATAGATAGATAGTAGCAGTACTGTGGAGCGAATGAGACCTGTAACCATTGAAGGAATCATTTGAGCTTGGCTTCTTCTTTGCCCTCAATTGCTGTGGAGTTCATTCGATTCAAGAGCTCGGGAGCTAGGCGCAGAAAATTGATTAAATGAAATCACTTAGTAATGGACAACTTTTGTAGATAAAAACGTGTTCTATACCTATTTTTTGTTAAACTCATTTCCAACGAATAACACAGTTAGGGTAAAATATATTCAAACATATCCTAAACAGGTAGGCGTTCTTTTGGAAGTTGGAAATTGGAATGACTCAGTGTGTCCTAAAGTACACACCGTTGGATTCATGGCGTGGTCTTTGAGGACCCTAACCATTAAGGAATGTAGCTTGTAGGGGGAGTGAGGTTGACCTAACCTAATGGTCAGTGATTATCTGACCAACCTGATTTTCGGATTATTCGCTAGATGACTAAAGATTAACAATAGCCCCTATTGTACCCAAGGTACTTTAAAAAAAAAATCTCCCTTCAAAGTTCAAAAATATTTCGCATCAGATTTACTCAGGCGCTCGAGGTGGGATTTCGGACGTCCACAAATCAAAGGACATGTGGCGATAAAAAGGGGATAAGTCATTTCATTTTCTCCCCATTATTTTGACTTCTCCCCACTTGATATCTCCCCCCCCCCCTTTATCGCCACGTGTCCTTCGATTTGTGGACGCCCAAAATCCTATCTAGGGCGTCAACCAAAGTAAATCCGAAGCCAAAACATTCAAATTATTCCACTTTTGACTTTTTCTTAATTGATCAATTCAACAACACAGGAAAAAAAAATTAGCATGCCTATTGAACCCTTTTAGGCTACAAGGGACGTCTTGCTACAATGCGAAGTTGCTACTTCATATACATGTCCTAATGTATTAATCATTATAATGGCTTGCTACAATGCGAAGTTGCTAATTCATATACATGTCCTAATGTATTAATCATTATAGTAGCCATTTGGAGACTTTATTGGTAGCCATTTTTTTATGAGGGTGTTACATGTCATCATTTATCTGAGTTTAATAGAATAGAAGTTAGGTTAGTACAATAGTAGCCTCTCAAATATCACTCCTAAAAAAGATTGGAAAACAAGTCCAACCCCTAAGGGGATACAGGCCCTACCACTTGAACAATCTAAGGAGGTTTGTGTGAGTTTGTTACATTAAACAAATTTTTTTTATATATAGAAAGTTAACCTAATTTTTAATGCAGTGTTCTTATTATATATATATATATATATATATATATATATATATATATATATATATATATATAATAAGGTGGCATTTGGTAAATTAATCTAAGCAACTAGAACTTATTTGAATATGTTGTGTAATTAGACTTTAGATTGTTAAGTTGATGGTTAATTATATGTTTAAATCTTTTTGAAGAAGAGATTTCAGAGGTAAAAACCTCTACTTTGAAAAGTAGCATATAATTATTTTTTACTTTAGAGGTAAAACTCATACTTCAAAAAGATGTAGACATGCAATTAACTTTAAATTAACAATCTAAAGTCCAACTAAGCACAATTTTCAAATAAATCTACCTATTTAGATTAGTGTTACCAAACGTTACCAATTCTCAAGTTTGAATGTTTTGAATATGATTAATCAGTTATAAAACGAATAGACAAGATTAATTTTTTTCTTACCAAGAGAGCAATAAATAAATAGATAGATAGTAGCAGTAATGTGAAGCGAATGAGACCTGTAACCATTGAAGGAAACGTTCGAGCTTGGCTTCTTCTCTGCCCTCCATTGCTGTGGAGTTCATTCGATTCGAGAGCTCAGGAGTTAGGCGCAGAAAATTGATTATATTAAATGAAATCGCTGAGTAATGGACAACTTTTGTAGATAAAAACGTGTTCTATACATATATTTTGTTAACTTGTTTTCAATGAATAACACAGTTAGGGGAAAATATATTCAAAAGGTCCTAAACAGGTAGGCGTTCTATTGGAAGTTGGAAATTGGAATGGCTCAGTGTGTCCTAAAGTACACACCGTTGGATTCAAGGCGTGGTCTCTAAGGACCCTAACCATTAAGGAATGTAGCTTGTAGGGTGGATCAGGTTGACCTAACCTAATGGTCAGTGATTACCTAACCAACCTAATTTTTGGATTATTCGCCAGATGACTAAAGATTAACAACAGCCCCTATTGTACCCAAGGTACTTTTAAAAAAAAAAATCTTTTTCTCCCTTCAAAGTTCAAAACCATTTGGCATCAAATTTACTCAGGCACCCGAGGTGGGATTTCGGACG
Organism: Tetracentron sinense; assembly: GCA_015143295.1. NCBI lineage: Eukaryota > Viridiplantae > Streptophyta > Magnoliopsida > Trochodendrales > Trochodendraceae > Tetracentron > Tetracentron sinense. Next base: position 25,378,132 of record CM026572.1, on the reverse strand, counting down.
TCCACAAATCAAAGGACATGTGGTGATAAAAAGAGAAGAAGTCATTTCATTTTCTCTCCATGATTTTGACTTCTCCCCACTTGATATCTCCCTCCCCCCCCCCTCCCCTTTTTATCGCCACGCGTCCTTTGATTTGTGGACTCCTAGAATCCCATATCGGGCGTCCGCCAAAGTAAATCTGAATCCAAAACATTCAAATTATTCTACTTTTGACTTTTTTTTAATTGATCAATTCAACGGCACAAAAAAAATAGCATGCCTCTTGAACCCTTTTAGGCTGCAAGGGACATCTGGCTACAATGTGATGTTGCTAATTCATATACAAGTACTAATGTATTAATCGTTATAGTAGCCATTATGAGACTTTTTTGGTAGCCATTTTTTTTTATGAAGGTCTAACATGTCATCATTTATCTAAGTTTAATAGATTAGAAGTTAGGTTAGTACAATATTAGCCTCTCAAATGTCACACCTAAAAAGATTGGAAAATGAGTCCAACCCTAAGGGGATACAGGTCCTACCACTGGAACAATCTAAGGAGGTCTTTGTGAGTTTGTTACTTTAAACTAATTTTTTTATATATATATAGAAAGTTAACCTAATTTTTAATATAGTGTTCTTATTATATATATATATATATATATATATATATATATATATATATATATATATATATATAATAAGGTGGCATTTGGTAAATTAATCTAAGCAACTAAAATTTATTTGAATATGTTGTGTAATTAGACTTTAGATTGTTAAGTTGATGGTTAATTGTATGTCTAAATCTTTTTGAATGAGAGATTTTAGAGGTAAAAACTTCTACTTTGAAAAGTATAACATATAACTATTTTTTTACTTTAGAGGTAAAACTCCCACTTGAAAAAGATGTAGACATGCAATTAACTTTAAATTAACAATCTAAAGTCCAACTAAAATCTCTCCTTCATAGAATGAACAGACAAGATTGATTTTTTTCCTACCAAGAAAGAAAAATAAATAAATAGATAGATAGTAGCAGTACTGTGGAGCAAATGAGACCTATAACCATTGAAGGAATCGTTCGGGCTTGGCTTCTTCTTTGCCTTCCATTGCTGTGGAGTTCATTCGATTTGAGAGCTCGAGAGCTACGTGCAGAAAATTGATTAAATGAACTCGCTCAGTAATGGACAACTTTTGTAGATAAAAAACATGTTCTATACCTATTTTCTGTTAACTTGTTTTCAATGAATTACACAGTTAGGGTAAAATATATTCAAACAGGTCCTAAACAAGTAGGTGTTCTTTTGGAAGTTGGAAATTGGAATGGCTCAGTGTGTCCTAAAGTACACACCATTGGATTCATGGCGTGGTTTCTGAGGACCCTAACCATTAAGGAATGTAGCTTTTAGGGTGGGTCAGGTTGACCTAACTTAATGGTCAATGATTATTTAAACGACCTGATTTTCGGAATATTCGCCTGATGACTAAAGATTAACAACAGCCCCTATTGTACCCAAGGTACTTTAAAAGAAAAATCTCCCTTCAAAGTTCAAAAACATTTGGCATCGGATTTACTCAAGCGCCCGAGGTGGGATTTTGGACATCCACAAATCAAAGGACATGTGGCGATAAAAAGAGGAGAAGTCATTTCATTTTCTCACCATGATTTTGACTTCTCCTCACTTGATATCTCCCCCCCCCCCCCTTTTTATCGCCATGCATCCTTTGATTTGTGGACGCCCAAAATCCCATCTCGGGCGTCCACCAAAATAAATCCAAAGCCAAAACATTCATATTATTCCACTTTTGACTTTTTTTTAATTGGTCAATTCAACGGCACAAAAAAAAATAGCATGCCTGTTGAACCCTTTTAGGCTACAAATGACGTCTAGCTGCAATGCGATTTTGCTAATTCATATACATGTCCTAATGTATTAATCGTTATAGTAGCCATTAGGAGACTTTTTTGGGAGCCATTTTTTTTATGAGGGTGTTAAATGTCATCATTTATCTAAGTTTAATATATTAGAAGTTAGGTTAGTACAATATTAGCCTCTCAAATCTCACACCTAAAATTTTTTGGAAAACGAGTCCACCCCCTAAGAGGATACAGGTCCTACCACTGGAACAATCTAAGGAGGCGTGTGTGGTGTGTATGAGTTTGTTACTTTAAACCAATTTTTTTTATTATAGAAAACTAGCGGGTGGCGGGTGGCATTCATTCAAGAAAAATGAATATTAATAGGGGAACAATAATATCTAATAGAAAAAAATTAGATGTTCGGTAGTAAAGTAACAATAATCGTTGATATATGAAAAATGAATGCTAATAGAGAAACAATGATCGCTGATACAACTAAAATGAATGTTAATAAAATAGCAACAATCGCTAATAAAAGAAAATTAGATGTACGTTAGTAGAGTAACGATCGTTGATATAAGAAAAATAAACGCTAATAAAAGAACAACAATCGCTGATACAAGTAAAATGAACGTTAATAAAGGAACGACGATCGCTAATAGAAGAAAATTAAAAGAATGCTACCAAAATTTCATACTTCAAAAAAAGTAAATGTTAATAGAGGAGTAACGATATCTAATAGATTAAAATTAGATGTACATTAGTATAGAAACAATGATCACTGATAAATGAAAAATGAACACTGTTAGAGGAATAATGATCGCTAATATAAGTAAAATGAACGCTAATAGAAGAAGAACGATCGTAATAGAGAAAAATTATAAATATGCTACCTTAGTTTCATACTACAAAAAAACCGAACGCTAATAAAGGAATAACGATTTTTAATAAAAGAAAATTAAATATAAGCTAATAGAGTAACAATGATTACTCATAAGAAAAAAATATATGCTAATAGAGGAACAACGATCGATGATACAAGTAAAATGAATGCTAATAGAAAAACAACGATTCTAATAGTGAAAAAATTAGATGAAGGTTATTAAAATAACAACGATCGCTGATACAAAGAAAATTAACACCAATAGAGAAACAACAATCGCAGATATAAGCCAAATGAATGCTAATAGAGGAAGAACGACCGCTAATAAATAAAAATTGAAAATACGCTTATAAAAGAATAACGATCACTGATACAAGGAAATTGAAAGTTAATAGATGAACAATGATTGGTAATACAAGTAAAATGAACGTTAATATAAGAAACAACGATCGTTAATAGAGGAAAATTAGAATTATGCTACATAAGTTCGATACCATAAGAAAAATGAACGCTAATAAAGGAACAATGATAATTAATAGAGGATAATTAGATGTACGCTAATACAGTAACAAAGACCGCTGATAAAAGGAAATTGAATGCTAATAGATGAACAACGATCGCTAATACAAATAAAATGAACGCTAATAGAGGATTAATGATCGCTAATAGATGGAACCTAGATGTACATTAGTAGAGTAACAAGGATCACTGATACAAGGAAATTGAACATATATAAAGGAACAACAACCGCTAATACAAATAAAATGAACGCTAATATAAGGAAACAACGACCGCTAATAGAAAAAAATTAGAAGTGTGTTACCTAAGTTTCATACCACAAAAAATTAAAAGCTAATAGAAGAACAACGATCTCTAATAGAGGATAATTAGATGAACGCTAATAGAGTAATAATGACTGCTGATAATAGGAAAATGAACGTTAATAGAGGAACAACGATCACTAATATAAGTAAAATGAACGCTGATAAAGAAACAATGATTGCTAATAAAAGAAAATTAGAAGTACTCTACCAATGTTCTATACTACAAGAAAAATTAGCGTTAATAGAGGAAAGATGATCACTAATAGAGTGAATCTAGATGTACACTAGTAAAGTAACAAAGATAGTTGATACATGGAAAATGAACATTAATAAAGGAGCAACGATTGCTGATATAAGGAAAATGAATTCTGATAAAGGAACAACAATCACTGATAGAGAAAAATTAGATGTACGCTAATAGAGTAATAACGATCGCTCATACGAGGAAAATGAATGCTAACAGTGAACAATGATCGTTGATACAAGTAAAATAAATATCAAAAGAGAAACTATCGCTAATAGAGGAAAATTAGATGTACGCTAGTAGAGTAACAACAATCGCTGATACAAGAAATATGAACGCTAATACAGGAACAACGATCACTGATATAATTAAAATGAACACTATTAAAGGAATAACAATCTCTAATAGAAGAAAATTCGAAGTATGTTACCTAAGTTTCCTACTTCAAGAAAAATGAATGTTAATAGGGAAACAACGATCTCTAATAGAGGAACATTAGATGTTAAATGTTCGCTAATAGAGTAACAACGATCGATGATACAAGAAAAATTAACGCTAATAGAGGAAAATTAGAACTATACTATTTAAGTTTCATACTACAAAAAAAAATAAACGCTAATAGAAGAACAATGATATCTAATAGATGATAATTATATATACGCTAATAGAGTAATAACGATTGTTGATAAAAGAAAAATCAACACTAATAGAAGAACAACTATCACTGATACAAGTAAAATGAATGCTAATAGATAAATAATGATCGCTAATTAAGGAAAATTCGAAGTATATTACCTAAGTTTCATGCTTCAAAAAAAAATGAATGTTAATAGGGGAACAACGATCTCTAATAGAGCAAAATTAGATGTTCGCTAATATAATAACAACTATCGCTAATATAAGAAAAATTAATGCTAATAGAGGAACAAGGATCATTGATAAAAGTAAAATGAATGCTAATATAGGAACAACGATCGCTAATACAAAAAAATTGAACATTATTAGAACAACGATCACTAATACAAGTAAAATGAACGCTAATATATGAAAGAAAATTTGTTAATTGAGGAAAATTAGAAGTATGCTACTTAAGTTTTATACTACAGAAAAATGAAGGCTATTAAAATAACAATGATCTCTAATAGAGGATAATAAGATGTACGTTAATAGAGTAACAAAGATCGCTGATAAATGAAAAATGAACGCTAATAAAGGAAAACGATCTTTGATACAAGTAAACTGAATGCTAATACAGAGAACAACGATTGATAATTGAAGAAAATTAGAAGTATACTACCTAAGTGTCGTACTACAAGAAAAATGAATGCTCTTGGAGGAACAATGATCTCTAATAGAGAATAATAAGATGTACGTTAATAGAGTAACAACGATCATTGATAAATGAAAAATGAACACTAATAGAGGAACAACGATCACTAATACAAATAAAATGAACGTTAATAGATGAACAACGATTACTAATAAAGGAAAATAAGAAGTACGCTACCTATGTTTTATAATACAAGAAAAATGAACGGTAATAGAGGAACAACGATTTCTAATAGAAGAAAATTAGATGTATGCTAATAGAGTAACAATGATCGCTGATACGTGGAAAAAAAATACTAAGAGAGGAACAACGATCGCTGATTGAAGTAAATGAACGCTAATAAATGAACAATGATCACTAATAGAGGAAAATTAGAAATATACTACCTAAATTCTATACTAGAAGAAAAATAGACTCTAATAGAAGAACAATTTACTTCAAAAAGATGTAGACATGCAATTAATCTTCAACTTAACAATTTGAAGTTCAACTAAGTACAATTTTCAAATAAGCTCTACTTATTTAGATTAGTGTTACCAAATGTCACCAATTCTCTCAACAAGTTTTGTACATTTGACACTATTTTGCACAGCAACACATGCTTAGATGACAAGTTTTGTACATTTGACACTATTCTGACCTGACCTGTTTTGTCTTTTATGTTATAACTCTAACTATACAAGGGGTTTTCTTTGAGGGTCGAAATTTGTTTTCACTTTTTTTTAAAGGACCAAGAGGTTACAAAACACACGGGCATCAAGGCAGCGGGTTACACACCATATAGAAAAGGACAGCTGAGTTGAGCAGCAGTCTCAACAGAACATAGGCTATATTGACACAGTTTCTGTTAATGTGTAACCTTACAATTATATCTTCAAAAGACAACACAAACAGTTCCTAAAGAAGTCATGTCACCCCACCACCAATAACTAACACATCCATTGACTATTGAATAAAACTAGTATGAATAAACAGATAGACCATTGATTTTCCTCTTCAGAAACATGCCTACATAACTTTTCACACTATCCACATTCAAGATTAAAAATATTGTCCCAGTCATAAGAAAGGGCAAAAGTTCAAATGGAACATACTCAAGAGCCTTCTTTCATGAGAGCTAAAAATTTCCCAACATATTATAGGAATTTTGGAAATTTTAACTGTCAAGCTCCAATTACACAGTTACACATGGCACAACCCCAATTAGTCATGATCTCACTGGTTACATCAGTAGTATTCAAATCAGAAAAGCATCATAACTCATCATGGCACCTCAAACAAGTATAGCCGAAACTGGCAGAAGGCAACAGAGTTCAGCCCCCATAACTCAAGTTACAGCCAAGTAAGTTGTATTAGATTACTAATTCATACATAGAGCTCCTTTGTTGGGGTATCACGCTTCATTCTGTAGCATCCATTATTCCTCCATTTCAACAGACAAGGGACAATCTAAGAGATGGGGTACTAGGGAGATTTGTGCAAGACGCCCAACGAATTACTGATTCCGTCACCATGAGATCAAGCTGCTCGAGCTCACCAAGGCCAATTGTCCGATTCCTCTTATTGTGGATTCCCAACAACCTAGATCCAGTTGTTCCTCCTCCCCGTACAGCCTTGTGCTCCATTTCTGCTGCCTCGCTCTCAAAGCAAAGAGAAGAATCTGGCAACAAGAATAGGTTCCCTGTGCTGGCCTCTACATTACCCAGCACAAAAATGGATTAGACATCTTTTAGGGAATATTACAATGCAATGAAAATAAGAAATCCATATACCTCCTGGAATGTTGGATTTGTAACCCAATGAGTTGTTATGTTGCTCAACCGCGGAAATTTGGCTGAAGAATGCAAAGCTTGACATTGAGGGAACTGGGGAAGAGAACTCCAGGGTACTCAATTTGCCACAGCTAGAAAAAGAAAAACCGCCAGATACCGAGCAAGGGGTTGAGGCATCAACCAGGAAAGAAGAAAATGATGATCTGCAAGTGAATGCAGGTGAATGCATTGTTTGAGCATCACCACATACGGGTGATTCGGCACCAAAGCTGACATCCTGATTCCTGGCAATAAATGCAGCGGAGAAAGAGCCACCACCAACGTCCAATTGCCCGCTTATGTTGTCGCACTCACAGTGTTCTTCAGAAACCGGTGCACAATCCTTTATCCAGGAGTGATCTGCTACGGAGAGCCAATGTTATAAATAAAATTCTAAAAATGAAGCATTTGAGATGGTTTATATTACAGCCAAGCTATAAACCCACAATCTGACTTGGCTGAGTTAAAGGGACACGCTTCAGTTGTTTCAGTTACAGGGGGCACCAGTATTACTCACTAATTTTTCAATCAGCAACGTATAAATGTATATAGATACAAAAGAGAATAAAAGATCAACAAAGCCATGAAACCAATACTAATATATAAGCAACTTATTTAAGTCATAAAATATAATTTATTGTAGCAAGAAGTTTTGCCGATGGCTTAGTCACACACATTGTAACAAAGTTTTTGGTGGGTCAGCCAAATTGAATGGCGATTATTTCCCGAACAGGCGAAACGTTTGGCAGTTTGCGAATTGTTCGCAAACAAGTCGCGAACAGCCGAATAGTTCTCCAGTTCGGGAACTGTTCCGCTCTTATTTTAACTCTTTTTAAAAAAAAAATATCAAGTATAAAAGCTAAAAAGGGGTTTAGGGCACGAAATGAGACCCCATACCCCACCTCTCTCGACTCAGCTCCACGAGACCCCATATCTCACCCCTCTCTCTCTCTCTCTCTCTCTCTCTCTCATGTCTGAAAATTTTTGCTCCTTAGAACTTAGAAGGATGTGGTGAAGACATGTTACTCTGTTTTGGGTTATGAAGTTCCTAAAAGAAAAATAAAATCAAGAAAATGTAGTAATGGAGGATTTCATAGGGCAGTCGATGACATAGATGCAGTCCTTAGCCTTAATTGTCGTCTTCATATTCTGCGTGGTATTTGGAATTTCCCCCATAGCCTCAAATCTGAAGTTGGTCCACCCACTCATCTTCACAAGCTTCTTTGCAAGTATCCAAACTCTCACGATCTGAAGAATCCTTCAACCAATCAACAGCATAAACTCATCCCCTGCATCTTTGCAATGTCTGAAGAATTTGATGTGAGCATGATAAACTCATCCCCTGCACACCCTTTTCCATCTTCATCACTAATTTCAGCAGCCAGCTCATACTGTTCCAAAATCCATGTTAGGCTTCTGTCATTGCATTATTTCATACCAAAATCTTGTTAGCCTTCTCTGTGTCTAGGTTCTGCATGTAGAAACTTGCAATTTGGCATACCAATTTTAGACTTTAAACAATTTCTCCTAAAATTAGAAATCACATTATATTTTCATATATATGTCATTGCATTGCTGAATTTCTTATGTCATTATATTTTCATATATATGTCATTGCATTGCTGAATTTCTTATGTCATTACATTACTTCATATATATGTCATTGCATTACTTTATTTATTTTTCATCATGTCAACTCATTCTTGAAATTGAATTGCTTCTGTTATATTTTATGGTTGATATCTTGTAGTGATGAATGAATATGAATTCGATGTTAGAGTTCTGGAGTTTAAAAAATTCAAATTGAAATAATGTTATGAACTTTATTGTTGATTATCTACTAGTTATTATGAAGTTTAGCTATTGAGATTGTTAAAAGGATTAGTTAGTATCACGTCCCTATTATTTTATAATTATTATAATTATTTTTTTTAATTTACTGAACTTATCCTGGATTTGCCGATTTTTGCCGAACTTAACCCCCGCTGAATAATTGCCGAACCCGAACTTTGTTGCTATGGTCACACGTTGAAACCAAGTTTTTAGTTATTGCTCGAACAACATTTATAATCCCATATACAGCAATTGATGATCTCATAACATGCAGAAAAGTTATCCATGACTATTTATAGATGTAATTCTAAAAGAGAGGACAAATAAGGATGGACAATGAAAAATTTTGGACTTTTACTTTTCAAATGCCAAATGTTCTTATCAAGGAAACCACCCTATTTGAGATCGGCTTGTGGGCTAATCAAAGAGTGGTGTAATTTGAAAACGTAATTTTAGTTAATGTATGAGACATACACCATAGGCATAAAGCAAAATTCAAGGCATGAAGCGTGTGCCTCATGTGAGTCTCATGAAGTTTAAGCTTCATGATTGAGCCTCAAGGCGTTTTCCTTAAACTTCGCCTCGAGGCGAGCCTCGTGGCTTAAGGCTCACACGCTTTTTAAAACACTGATTACGCTACTCTTCTACCAATCTTACAAATACTTTTTAGAATGATAGACAACTTTTTATCTTATCATCTTTCTATAGTCACAATTTGAGCCTCTTAAATCCAAAGTAGAGTTTGAGAATCTCAAGGTTACAAAATCTATAATAAATATGTTGCTTCACGAACAGTGACACACTCAACATACCTAGAACTTGCACAGCAGTGAGCCTTTGGGCAGGATCCTTGCAGAGCATTCCAATGACCAAGTCCTTGGCAGATGCTGATATGCGATCCCAAGGATCGGACGGGAACCGCAGTTCAGCAGCCCTGACAGCATTGAAGATCCTCGACTTAGTCTTCCCCCAAAAGGGAGGCATACCACTGAGAAGAATGTACAGGATAACCCCAGTACTCCACACATCAGCAGCCTGGTTATAGCCCCCTGCCAGAACCTCAGGAGCAATGTAAAATGGGCTTCCGACTGTTCCATATAGACTCTGCCCTGTTGGAACAAAACCCAGATGCTTAAAATATGAAAAGTAAAATATTAAACAAAATGCAAAATAAAAAACAAAATTCTGCAATAATTTTTAAAAATGGAGAGAGAGAACGCGAAGAAGAAGAAGAAGAAGAAGAAAGAAAATAGGAGGAGTGTAATAACTTACCCGGTTTGATGTATGTCGCAAGACCAAAATCCGCCAATTTAATAGGTGAGGAGGAGGCCTTTGTGGCCAAGAGGATGTTCTCCGGCTTCAAATCTCTATGAACAACACCCTTGTCATGACAATACATCACCACTTGCATCAGATGCCTGAAAAGAACCCGGGCATCAGACTCAGAGAACCTCCCATGCTTTTCTAACCGGTGGAATAGCTCCCCTCCAGCACAAAGCTCCATAACCAGATGCACACAATCCTCCTCCTCATAAACAGCTTTGAGATCCACAACATTCGGGTGCCCTGATAATTTAGCCATTATCTCAATCTCAAGCTTGACACTGCGGAGATCATCAAGCGTGATCAATCTTTCCTTAGCAATGGACTTGCAGGCCAACACCTCTCCGGTCAACTTATCCGAGCATACCCTAATGACACCAAACTGTCCCCAACCCAATTGCTCTCCCAAAACGTACCGATCTTCTAAATTCGAGATCTGGTCTGTGTCCAAAATGGTATCAGTCAGGTATGCAACTTTGTAACAGTTGCAACGCTCCGATGATAGGTTGCTGCTGTTGCTTTTGGCAACAGCCATATCAAACTCTCTCTATATGAAAACAGCAGGCAAGATCTCAGAGTATGTTCTTCTTAAATCGAATCAGCTCTTCCTCTATTCGATACCCTTCTCCAACAAACAAGGATTCTGAAATTTCAAGTCAAAGTAGAGATTGTTGATCGGATATCCGTTTACCAAACCTCCCCTCCTGGTCAAAAAATTGAAAGAAGCTCTTCTTGGCAAGTAGTTGAAGTTTGACAACGATGCTTATTGTGAAGATTTAGCTGGACAGGATGTTTTTAGAAGATAAAATCTTAAATGACCAAACCTCAAATCCCTTGCTAAGCTGGGAATGACAAATTCCTTGTGTAATCACCTGGTGTTGAAATGCAGACAAAATGTTCCAGATTTCAGATTGACAGCTTAAATCCCAATAATTTTTCTCTTCTTTTAACCAAATAAAAACACCCCATTTCAGATTTATTTATTACAGATCATGGGTTTTTATTTTTCCAAAAAAAAATATTTTGAATCCGTCAAGGTCCACTTACCCCCAAACATAAAATCAACCTAGATAATAATAATAACCGTGGAAAAAATCCATTAAACAACTCCAATTAAAACCCCTAATCATCTCAAAGCTACCTGAGATCCTGTAATTGTAGAGAAGAATAAATTGAGGATAAAACCCTAGATCACCCCCAAAGAACTAGAGAACAACACTCATTAGTTAAAGATCTCTAGATAGGAAAATACGGACAATTCAACTGGAATCCCAACAAAATAAACCCAGAAACAAACACCCCCAAATCCGATTTCTTCATATATCAAAGTAAAATAAGTAAAGAAAATTAAATAAAAAATAAAAAATCAAAGAAACCACATTCCGCAACCACTTATAGAGAGAGAAGACTGACCTGGATAGAGAGAGAAGAGTGAGAGAACTCAGAGAACCACTGTAGAAGGTCCGTTGGAGCTGATCCTAAGCTCCGGACAGACCATCCATGGATTTCTCAAGGTCTCCTAATGGTGGAAATCACTTTATTTTATTTTTCTTTTTGTTTTAGGTAATACACTTTATTTTATTGTTCGCTGGCTTCTCTTTTCAAAATTTCTCGGACGTGAGAACCGGTTTAATTGGGATTTATTTATATTTTAATATTCTTTGTTTATTATACAGTTCAGGAGGAGAAGAAGATACTTCGTTTTAGAAGAAAAACGCGGAAAGTTCTATTGTTTCCTGTTGGCTGCTGCGGCGTTCCCACTTTCCATGCGAGTTTAAGTTTAGGGACTTAAACGTAAATATAAAGATACCGTGAAGTAGACTTTGCAAATACATAGCCCTCACATAGCCCTCTAATAATTAATCTTGAATTAGTCCAGGGATACTCTCAAAATGTACTCCCAAAGTGTACTCTCATATATACTCCCAAAGTGTACTCCCATTAATCTAGGGATATTCCTAATAGTCTTAGCCTTTAGTGGTTGGTTATAAACGGTTAAGATTAGAGAGTATATTTAGGAGTATAAATTGAAGTACCCATAGACTGACTCATTAATCTTTATCTTCTTTATCTTTTATTTCTTTCTTTACTAAGTATAATGCGAGAGGCTTTTAAACTATCCTTATATAAAACAAAACTTTAATTTAATGTTTTACTTTAATTTCCAAACTACTCTCATCTATCTATTTAAAGAATAGAATCATAGTCAACTGCGATTGAATTCGGGGAGAATTTAATCGCACCCACGGGTTAACACGTGTCCCTTTTAACTCCTATTAATTGTGGTTAACTCCTCCTCACTCTCACATACATCACATGTCCTCTAGTATTCTATAACTTAACTAGCGGGTGGCATGTGCGATGCACGTGAGAGCGAGGGGAAGGAGTCAACGACACCCGATTGAACTCAGTAGTGGCATGTGCAATGCACGTGAGAGCAAGGGGAAAAAGTTAACCACAGTTAATAGGAATTAAAAGGGGCACGTGTTAACCCACGGGTGTGATTGAACTCTTTTAAATAGATAGATGGGAAAGGGTAGTTTAAGAATTAAAGTAAAACATTAAATCAAAGGCAATGGTAGTTTGAGAATTAAAGTAAAACATTAAGTCAATGTTTTGTTTTGTTTTTATATAAGGGTAATTTGGGAATTTTGGAAAAACCATCTACGCCTGCCTCTCCCATTATAATAATAAATATTATCTTTAATAATTAATAAATTTATAAGGAACCAACTTGGTTCTATAGTGTATAATTAATAATCTCTTATTTTTGTTATTTAATAATTTTTTAAAAAGTTCTAATACATTATTAATTAAAAGAGAAATTTTTATACTATATTAAAACATAATTATATAAATCATATAAACACTTTATGATGGCTTAGGTATAGGAAGAGAAAGTAGTAAAATTATTTTATATGTTTTGGCTATGTTTAATAAATTATTAGTGTTAACCTTATACATTTGTATCTAAATGAAGTTTCTATGAAAAATACAATGCATTAAAAATAATTTATGAAAATAAATTTCAATAGACTAATATGGTGATTCTTATATATATAATATTTTCTTATAATTAATATAGTTTCTTTCTACCAAGGTTATTAATTACAAGAGAGTCTACTGTATAATTTATCTAAGTTTTCGTTCCACATTTTCCATTTTCACCACTGCATCACCCTCAATGACTTGCTTGCTTCCTCCTTTAAAAAAAAAAAAAAAAAAAAGTCAAATACAAAACATTACAAGATTAATCTATAACTAGTCTATGGATACTCTCAAAGTGTACTCCCATATATACTCTCAAACCGTAACCGTTTATCTCAATTATTAACGGTTAGGATTTGTGCTGATGTGACATTAGAAAAGACAAAATAAACCAACTCAAATCCTGACCCCAAGTGATTGGTTATAAACGGTTAGGATTAGGGAGTATATATGGGAGTATCCATAATGATTGGTTATACACGGTTAGGATTAGGGAGTATATATGGGAGTACCCATAGACCGACTCATCTAGAATTAATCTAAGGAAAATTTAGTCAAATCATTTTCACTTCTCACCATCCTAAATGACTTATAGAGGGATTTAAGAAATATATTTAAAGCACAATCAGTTTCATGTAATAGTCAGGTCGGAGCCAGGATTCTCGTGCGAGGGGGCTAACAATGGGGTTCAAGGGTGTAGCCCTGTATTTTTTTTTAGGGCCAAGTTCATGGGTCATCATATTTGTTTATAAAGAATATATTTTTCCTCGAAAGTTTTGGAGGCTAGATCCCCTGGCTCTGCCCCTCTCCCTAGCCCCATGTGGCTCCGCCCTTGGTGGCAGTTCCGGTATACCAAACAAGGTTACATGTGAAATTTATTTAAAATTTTTGTTTAATTAAGAAATGCCCACTTTTTCTTTTTCTTTTTTGTTTTTGTTTTGGGGGGTACATATCATCCTTTATAATAATCCAAGGTTGGTAGCCAAACGGGCCCTCAAATACTCGAAATTAAGTCCATCCTACAGGGAAATCACGTCCACGCCATGCTTGTTTAAAGTGGTTAAACACCCTATGCAATGTCGCTACAAATGAGTGGAATACAAAGAGAATCATTTCAACATTGTAGCATTAAGTAAAATCCAAGTTATAACATGTCCAAAAATAAGCTTAAAAGATAAGGTAGGGAGTTGGAATTTTGGATTAGGAATGTTGGCCACTAAGGGTTGAGAAAGGACCCACGTGTTTACACGTTTGTGGTATCCAAACTATAACCCTTTCATTGCGTCTCCCTTCGTCCCATATCCAATATAATAATTTCCATGCAAACAACATCCACATGTTCGCAACTTGAGGGGGCTACAAATACATTTTAGGGTAAAGCTTTTGAGACCCTCTTAGGACCGAGATCATTTCAGGTAGAGCCCACCATGTGAAATGGGCCATACCAAAAACTTTGCTCTCCTAGAGCATGGTCTCGGCCCTAAGAGGGTTTCAGTAGCAAAGTCCTACATTTTATCCTCTCCTTTTGCTACTATTCTTCAATAGGCCACAATATGAAATTTTCATAACTGAAAAAATAATACCTTAGACATCATTTGGGAATTCTTAGTTTTTACCTTAATTTAGGTTGCGTTTCGATTGATTTTTCGGGCGACTCCTAGCAACTTCCGGCCCTTGAAAAGTCAAAAAATTTGTAAAATACAAAAGACGCTTGGCTTTCTCTACGTCAAATGACTTCTTACCAAAGTTGGAAGTTGTTAGAAAGTCGAAAAATCCTACTTCACACGAAAGCTAATCCGGTAATCCCTATAACTTTTGCGGAAAGTGGGTTTTACGACTTCCGCGGGAAGTCGACGGAGCCTTTTCCATTTACGACATATACATGGGGTATTTTTTATTTTTTTTAGAGATTTCATTTGCAACCCAAGCAAAGCTCGTTCCTTGCTCCCATCGTCTACTTCGGCTCCTGTGAAGTGAGAGCTACTCCAGTGGATCTACCTGCCGGAGGGTGAAGATTTTTCAAAGGTAAGTCCCCATGCACCACCTTCCTTCCCTCCTCTTTCTCCTTGCTCTAATTGTTTTCCTCTTAATTCTTAGGATTTCCTTGAAGGAAAACACTTTCATACATCCTAAGTTGCACCTGTTGGTGTAATTGGGCTAAATTCCTGCACACATAGCCACTTAGCAAATACAGACAGATAATAAATGTAGTTAAATAAACAATTAATTATTTAATTAATTATGGTAGAGAATCGCTTCGCTGAGAGGCGCTACAAGAGAGTCTTTCTTGAAGATAGTCGAAGCCTCCCATGTGCAAGAGATATGACAGCTCTATCTCCGGGATACAACTCAGCTCGGATTCTCTCCGGTCTTCCCAACGAGTTTGCACTACTCGGTAGAAGACGGAGTACTGATCTTCCTTTAGGATGCCCTTCAAAATAAATATATAAATATATGCATATCCATTTAATTAGGGTTTGCCTAATTATCCAAATGTCCTAAAGTCCCATCGGATTTACAGTAAAAGATAATCTAATTAATTGGACAAAATTCAAAATTACCATTCTACCCCTTAGGGTTTAAGAGTCTGTTTGGTTACAGGGTTAGGTCCACTCTGATTTGGTCTAATCCTGTTTTAACCTATTCCAGTTTAGGTATGCACCTATTCTGTTTGGTTACAGAATCTAGTTCTGTCCAGAATCAATTCTGCACAGAAACTGTTTCTGGTTTGGCCAGAATCAATCCTGTCTTAAGTCCCGTTTGATTACAGATTTTAAGTTAATCCATTTTAACTTAATCCAAGTCTGTTTGGTGACAAGATTACACTTAATCTAATTTTATTAGTTCGGGTTATGTTTGGGTACAAGAACAGGCTTGTCCAGATTAACCTATTCCACAAGATACCCCTGATTGGGTCCATCATGTGGATATGGTAGGATCACCCGAAATCGGATGGTCACCAAGATGGTTCAGTCCATGACAGACTGATCCACTGTTCTACTCGATCTGGAATCTCAGATCGGGCATCTGAACAGTATGGACGGTTGAGAAGCCCGAAGGCATTCTGCAACCTCATCAGGAGCTGGACACACTGTCCATTTCCTGGTATCCATGGATCTGGATCGATCCGGACAACCTGCTGGGTCTGGTTCTGGGTTCTGGGCCTCTGGATGATGGGTCAGGGTCACCATCTTCTCCATCGAGCTCAAGGACCACCATTAATGGAGAGCTCCAGGTTAGGGTCCTCCTAAGAGGTCCCTGGTACGGAGTCATCCTGATGGACCATGGCTACTCGGAGTAGACTGGACCAGGGTGCACCTACTCTGGTCTGGTGGCTCACTGGACTGTAGGCTCCGTGGTCTGGGCTCACGGATCAGGATCACTGGTCTCTGTGGTCTGGGCCACGGATCAGGCTCTAGTCTGGCTCACTGGTCTGAGCCTCTCTATATATAGAGGACCCAGGTCCCCTTGCATGCGCATGAGCTCAGCCACCTGGCTAGGCCCTCCTGCACCAGGCAGGCCACATGGCACACAAGGTCGGGCCTTGGTCAGAGCAACCCATCATGGGCCAGCACGCATGGGCCTGCGCCCACTGACCCAGGCACTCATTAGAACTGATCCACCTGACACACCCATGTGTGTCCTCGGATCTCACACACCCAGATCCAACGGTCCAGATCAGACCTAGCCTGAGACTTGATCAGACGGCTCTGATCAACCACACCGATCATCCGATCAAGGTCAACCTAGATCTACGGTTGAGATTAGATCAACGGCTCAGATTTACTCAAAAGAAATAGCGACCCAAGCGACTCGCGACGATGCGCAAGTGCAAAGTGCAAAGTGCAAAGTGCAAAGTGCGCCTCATAGCGCCCAAAGCCCTATTCCCGCACCCGTGCGTGTGCGCTCGCTGCGAGCGCAGCTCGCGCACCCTAGTTACCGTCTAAAGAAATTGGTGGGTTAAAGTCTACACCTCACTATTAGTTGTTGACAACTAAGCAACTAAGGGGGTAAATAAACTCTTTAGATTTTCTTTACTTTTCCGATGTGGGACTAAAGAACTAAGAGAAATGCACTAAAAGTGTGTTTTCTCTCTTTCAAGAGATTAAACACCCAACCTAAACAAAGATTAAATTAATGGGGGTTTTAGTCCATGATTAAAATCAAAACCTCGGATCCTAATGATCCGGTTTTTTATTAATTTAAAACAATTTAAAATCAAAATCAACAGCACCTGCTGCCTTTCCTTGGAATCTATCTCGCTGTGCTACTCTCTCATGGTGATGGGGTTGTTCAATGCTGAAGGGCTATTTTGAATTCTTCTTTGGGCTCCCTTTGAACCGTGTTCTGTAATGGTCCCCCAACATTTCTGCTTCTCGTGCCACTGTTCCTCTTCAGCACTGTTTCACATGTATAATGCTCTAGATTCAGCCTGGTTCTAAAGCTTGACTGGGGCACAAATCGAACTGCTGCTAAACCCAACACAAAGTTGGGCAGAGCACAACCACACAAATTACAATGAGTTTTCTACTATTTTCAGGTGTATATCAAGACATGGTTCAGAGGCTTTAGCCAAGGCTCGTAAATAGCAATCAAAACCTGCTAACTCCCTGTAGATCAAACTTCACTACTCATTGCACATGAAACATTTCTATATGTATGTTTGAGAAAAGAGTCAAGCCGCTTCACATCCGAAATCAAAGCAAAGAAATCCTTGAATAGGGAAAGCTGCATGGTTAAAACAAATTGAAAAAAATCTGGCACTCTTGGTTCTGTTCCTTGTGGTCATGGCCATGGTCTGTAGCAGTCCACTGTTTTCTTGTTTTTTTTTTTGTTAAGATTCACTAGTCTTGTGGTTTGCATTAACTATAGTTTTATCTAAAAAATATATGATTAAAAATATAAACTACAAGGTTAGTAAATCTTAACCACAGTTAAAAAAAATTACCTGTAGTTTATATTTTTAATCATAATTTTTAGACAAAACTATGGTTAATAATATAAACCAAAGCCAAACGCACATTATGCTTTCTCGGAGTAGGAAGTTACTTCTCTAAATACAAACCAAACATGGTTTTTCTTTAGAATGACTTTTACTTACTCTCCTCAAGAGCTATTTTTTTAGGAAGTTCTTCTCAAAATTTGTAGAGAAGTTTATCCAAACCCGAATTCAGCAGTTAAGCTTGTTTTGGAGACATAGCATCTGTACCTCCTAATCAATGTTACCTGGTTCGTAGATTCGCTTGATTTGAATTTGGGTTCACAGTTCGGCACTCTAGAGTGAACCCGGTTCACTAGGAGTATGATGAGATAATTCGTTTTTCGGTTATCTTAGGTTCTTTAATTTGGTTCGCTACTTAAGCATATAAAATAAAAATATATATTTTATATTATATTATAAACATATATATATTTTAAACATGAAAACAATATAATACAAATACTTATTTAGAAAATAAAAATAAAAAAGCCTTTTTATGAATGGTTTGTAAACTCGAAGTATAAATTTGTCGAACCTAAAAAAAAATATCTGTGAATTTAAATTTTAAAAAAATTGACAAATTAAGATTGTTATGGAACCACTATTTGGTTTGCTCAATTTCATGAACCAGTTCGCAGTTCATTATAGCATGTAGCAAACTTGGTAACCTTGCTCTTAACAATCTAGTTAGTATGCTTAACAAGTCTCACAAAAATCCAATAAGTATTTAAATTCAGGTGTTTGTTAGCCCGCTCTAGGCCCGTCCTGATTACGTAGTTGGGCAGGTTTGGACTTAGTCTTAGGCCTAGTGGCTCGTTAGACTAAACTTCTAACTAGGTTTGGTGGTGAATAAGAGTTGTTGATGGAATCTGATGAATCCGTGTTTTTTTACTTTTGTTTTTTATTTCTAAAAATAGAGATAATTGAAATTTTTTTCAATTACAATGATTTAAAAAAAATTTGTATTAGATTTTAAAAACAAAACGTGGTCATCAAATATATTTTAAATAAAAAAATTTAAATTTTTATTTAAAAAAGTAGAAAATAAAAAGTGCAACCCAATGAGCCCTAATAGTTAAGTGAGGCCTAGCCCAAAAACAAGATCACAATTTAGACGGTTCACATATCCAATACCCATTGGATAAGTCATTATCAAAGCCTAACACTTTTGGAGTGATTGAGTGGGTTTTACCTTTATAATATCTTAACGGTAATCTTAATCTCATGACTTTGTGTTTTTAGGTGTTACTTTATCCTCTTTAACTTTTTTTGTCAAAAAAAATTTCAGTTTTGCGGATGGATGTTACTGTCCCCTATAATCTGAATCTCACATCAGTTGGATACTATCACATGAAATACTCCATTAGTCAACCCTTTTGGAGTAATTAAGTAGGTTTACCCTATGACACCTTAGCCCTGACCTTAGTTATCCGTGTGCGTGTTTAGGTGTTACTCTCCCCCTTAACTTAAAAAATAAATTGAAGAGTCTTCGTTTGTGCAAGATCTTACGGTCAATATTTCGTTGATCTGACGATTACGATTGAGTAAATATTGTGAATAGTGGACGGTCCTGATTACAGTCCTTGTTTGCGTTTTTTTTACTAACCAGTAAAGGAAGTAACCTCCATATCCCCAATTTTATTTGCCTCTAACTTTGCTGTCTTTTGCAGAATCTATCAGAGAAGCCAACAGACCCTTCTTTAGATATCAAGGTATCGAAACTCAGTATTTCTTGCTATTTGTATTTAAAGAGTACTTAAGTCCTTTTTGTATTTATATTTTCAAGATTTGGACAGGGTTTTTTGGGATCTCAGGATTCTTGGAGAGGTTCTGGCAAATGGGTTTTTGATGATTCTGGAAGAGGGACCTATTAATTTCATGGTTTCTAATTCTTCTACTTTATTTTTTCTGTGTCTCAGCTTGCTCTTTCTCTGAAGAAAGCCCCTGAGTTTCCTAAGGAGGTAAGAAGCACCCCTTCTTTTTCTCCTTTATTTATTTATTTTGTTTTCATGTGGGCTTCTCTTTTAATCCCAGTTTCAGCATCCCTGACTTTGTTCTTGTTGTTTCTCACCTGATTTCGACCTTTTTTTCTAATTTTAAAAAAATATTGGGTTTAGTGTTTATTTTGTGAAAACGTGTTCTTGAGCTCAAACCATTTATATAGTAATTCAAAATAGTTCAATTGTTGGAACTAAATGAGTATATCATAAAAAGAGGATTAGAGAAATTTAACTTCTTTGTGTGTGTTAAACTAGGATCTCTTGTAGGAGCAAAGACATAGAGAAAATGTATGTAGGTAAACATAAACACATGGATGCACCCTTGTTGGCTCTCATATAGAGCAAAAGTGTGTAAAAAGAATCTACCTTAACAAAATTTCTTTAGGCTCTGTTTGTTTGCAAGGAAAACAGAAGATGGAAATTGTTTCCAAGAGAAAATAATTTTTTCAAGTGTTTGGCATATTGGAAAGTAGAGTTTTTCTTGGAAAATTTTTCTCTGATGGAAATGTTTTCCATTATATAAAAGGAAAATTTTTCTCTTAAAAATAGAGAGAAGTCATTTCCTTGATGACGCTTGATCTTCCTGGACGCCTGTTCGTCCTTCTCTACTGTCGTCCCCACACCGAGACTCCGACTTGAAACCACTAGATCAAGATCATTTTGCAGGATCAAATCTCTGCTCTAAATTCAATTTCTCACTGCACAATCTAATATAAAATTTAGGGTTTTGATCTAACTCTCAAATCCATGTTCGTCATTCACAATCTCTGTTGTTCTGTTTGTAATTTAAATTTTATTTGGATTTCTTTCTTTCACCCTTTGAAATGCTTTATTTTTGTTGTTTTTTTGTTTGTTTTCTTAATTATATGAGAGATTACTGATGTTGTTTTAGACGATGAGCATGTGGGTTGATTAGGCCTTTGATTCGGATCAGTATAAACATATAACTTACTTTAATGGAAGAAATTTTGTTTTGATGTTGTTTCTTTATTTTTTGTGATTATGTGGATGAGTATCCTTTAAAAAACTCAATTTCCTTTTCTTGTTAGTAATTTCACGTAATTTTATATTTTGTGTTTTAATGATTCATACCTATCTCTTAACAATTTGAGGAATGCCTTCGGTTCTGGGAATTTCTCAATGTTGTGTTGATCCCCATTATACTATTGATTATAAAAGTATGGAGTTCCTTGCCAAGATGCAGAGGCCCCAAGTATGCACAGGCAGAAACCATGATCAATGTTGTCATGGGATTGGAGTTAGACCTGGAAACATGCATTTGTTTAAAAATTAAAAAGTAAAAGAGCTTAACTAGCTCTTCGGTTCTGGGCATAGCCTGAAAACTTTGAAATCCATGACATACCTTCTCTTTCTTTCATCTAGTTGAACCAATTGTTTATTTATCAGACCTTTACCCCACCACCACCCACTAGATTTTTGATATCAAAAGAGAGTGAGATGGGAAAACTTCTGTAGTAATTGCAGGGTTTGCAGAGTAATGGGCAGTCCCAGTAAACCCATTCTAGAAATGAGGTTTGGTTTGAATTTCTTCTTGCTATTTTATTGTATCAAGGTTTTTAGTAGGGTTTATGAGTCTTAAGAAAAAAGGCAGAGGGAAGGTGAGAAGCAACACAATCTAGGAGAGGTTTGACGGCAAGCGCATGCAGTGGAGAGTGTCAGGACGGCGTCAAGGCAGGGATTGATGAATCGGATAAGCCTCTATTGGAAGCACTATTTTCTACAAAGAGAGATCAAGAAGCGTGTTTTTTTTGGTGCTAGAGGCCTGACCACAAATGGGTTCCATGCCCATAGCAAGGCCTGGAAGAATTGTAGCTGGTAGTGTTAGCAAACCCAATTCCAAGTGCACCGCCAGCCAAGACAAGCTCGCCAAAGCGGCCAAGGAAGAGCATAGAGATCATGAAGCGAGAATATAGTAAGAGACCTGTGAATACCATTGGAAGAGCAATGTTGGCTATGGACTTGAGTTCTGTAATAGCAAGAGAGATATGGGTTTTGTTAGGTTCGTGGTTTTTTTGTTGTTCCTGTTGTTGCCAAATTGTAGGGCTCTTAGGTATTAAAGGAGTGAACTTGGTGTTCTGAAACTGTTATTAGGGGAAGGTAAGGTTGGTCTGAGTTGCTTGAACAGGTGAGAGAAAAATATTTTTTTCATTATGATTTTTTTGGAAAACAAAATTTTCTTATTTCTAAACAGTAGAAAATAGAAGATTAGGAAAATTTTTCCTGGAAAATAATTCTGTTGGAAAAGTTTTCTTTTCCATCTTATTTTCCATGCAAACAAACGGAGCCTTAGTTGGGGAAATGATTTCGATTGTCCAATCTTTGGTATCAGCAACATCCCCAAAATCACATTGTTCATCCCCAAAATCACATTGTTCAGATGACCGTAAATATTTTGAGTTTCATTCGGTTGAAAGAAAGTCTGCGATTTGGGGCTGCTGGCCAAGACCATGTCTCAGGAAGTGGATGTCTTGAGTTTGAGTCCCTTCCTCTTGTTTTGTGTAGAGTGAGGGGGTTTGCATGACCCCGGGGACTTAGTCGGGTGCTCTAAGAGGCCCGGACACCCTCGTTACTCCCCCCCCCAAAAAAAAAAGACTGCCATTTTATTGAATGTCTGTGAGAATCCTTCTAATTCAACAGTTTGGGTCATGTAGTGGACTGGTATAAATGGATTCTATGCACTTTTATTGCATGTGAACTTACGTTCCATATATCTCCTATGGTATTTAAAATAGTATTTGGAGGTATTTAAATAGTATTTGGAGAAAATAAGATAAGTTAGGTGATTCCTGGTAGCTGTATGAATCCGAATCATCAATGAGTATCATCTCTGCTATTAGCTGAAAATATATGTAGGTTTCATTTGGTTCTTTTCACTCATATTTATAAGGAAACAAACCAGGTTTGCGATAAGGTAGCCTAAGTTGGCAAAATCATCATAAAGAATATTTATATGGGTGGAATGCTTTCCAAAAGAAATCGGGAAGTTGATGCAGGAAGACTTGGTTGGCAGATCAAGTCCTAGGTTTTGCGAGGCTTCAGCCTAAGAATGTCTTTATCTGCGGGGGGAAAAAAGATGCATGTAGTTGCATTTCTCTGTGTGTGTTGCTTGCATGTTTATCAATGTAGTGTGGTTCATACAGAAAGTCTTACCTTTATGCGTGTGATTTGTTTTCAGAGAAGGCCTTCTGGTTGATACCCAGCTTAATAAGAATCTTTAATGGTGCATGCTATGAGTTTGATCTCTACAAGCTTCCTCAAGCTCAGCTTAAATTGTGGAACAAACGTCTCCCGTGGGAGATGTAGAGTGTTCACGTCGAGGTCTTCACCTGGGTCTCTTAATATCCGAGCTGTACAAGAGAACGAGGGGCCTCGGAGGCTGGTCGACATTATCCGGTTTGTGCCTGAGCTCTCGAGGAACTACTTTAGGAGCCCTTCTCGAAGGGCGCTATTTGGGGGAATCTCTTTATTGGGTGGCTTTTACGTGGCACAGACCATCTCTCTGTCGTTCGGAGCTTTAGGAGTGAATGATGTAATTGCTGCAGTAGTTTGTGTTCTCCTCACTGAGTATGTGACTAGGTTCTATTACAGCCGGCCCAAGGTAACCTTCACCCTTGCTCTCCTCAACAATTTTAAGATGGGATTCACCTATGGTCTCTTCATAGATGCTTTCAAGCTTGCTAGTTGAGTTAAAATGGCCTCAACAAATCATGTGAGTAACCTGTCTTCCTTATGGACATGCTATCTGTTACAGAATTCAACCCGACATGGCTTCTCTTTCTACTGAGGACTTGATCACCAATCTGTTCTGGTTCTTAATTATCATATCCTAAGAATCACATGATTCCATATCAATTCTTCTGCACCTGTCTTGTATCTATGATCAATCACCTCCTATGATTGTACAACCCCTCTTCAGAATTTCGGGTACTTAGTTTGTGCCCATTTCAGTTGTTTAAATGGTCTCAAATATCTGCCACAAAGTGTCTCCATTCTCCTGTTCGGGAAATTCTGACCATTCCATGTAACAGACTCATGCTAGAGTTTTCAACTAGTTTTGCTGCAGTGGTACATTCTAGATCATTGGCACTCCACAGATGATGCAATAGCCTGTAGAATCAAAGAAACCTTTCTCCTCGCAAAAGTGGTATGCCTTGTCTTGTCTGTTACTAGTTCATTTCCAACATCAGAAAAAACTGCTGTAAAACGTTTTATAGAGTGAGAGAATGTCGCGTTGATCTAAAATTGCGCTGTATACCTTATTTTTTAAGTCCAAAACCAATATATATTGTCCTGTTTGATGTTCCATCTGTTTTCAATTTATTAGTGAACTAGAACTTGAACATTAGCAATGCAAAAATGGAACGGCCCATAGCTACAGTTACCATGAAAAAAGGTAGCTCATAGTTACTAGGAGTCCTTACTTGGTTTGGTGGACTCAAATTGGAGGACCCCTTTCCTATCCAAAACTGATATATTTGCCATGGTTACCTAGAAATCTCGTTTCCCCTTTGGAGCACCAACTTTTCTGCTTCATGTTGACTGTGTTTCCTAAAGGCCACCTTTCACATTAGTATTTCATACATTTTTTCCCTTCATTTCTCTCCCCAATTTGTGAATTAGTCTCTGAAATTGTTGAGGGTAGAGGATTGAACGGACGCTTCAAGTGTAATTTGAGAGGGGTGGGTGTATATAGTATGATAAATCTGAATGTAGGCAAATGAACATCCCGATTTGTTTATGAATTATGGTATAACCCTATATGTAGACACTGCACAATATTTGTGAATGGTGGAAAAATATGAACTAGACATGGTGCTGTTACAATGTTTCCTGTCCTTTAGCCTGGCAACTACCCACGGAGACTAGCAATTTTTCTTCAATTGGATTTTTTTTGGTAGATTTTCAAGTGGAATCAACATGTATGATCAATGATGTGAGAGAGAATGACGGTATTTTGCTGAAATTATGATAAAAGTTTCTATACCCCAGAAAATTCTAACCAAAGAAAGTAGCATATTAAAGGTAGAAAATTAAGTGACAGAATTACCTATTTTACTCTTCATTTGACATATGCGTTGTAAAACCTGTAATGTGACAGGACGAACCCAGAGATGGAAACTGCCAAGTTTAACCTTATGTTTGGTTTTCGAGAAAATAAGTAAAAAAAGAGAAAAGAAAAGAAAATTGGACAAAACCCAACAAAGAACTTTATTAGAAATTAAAAATTTTATTTCATTTTTCTATATTTTCACCTATTTTCTAGGCAACCAAACATATCATAAATGAATATGTAGAAATTTCTCTCGGTGATGTTGAAGTGCAAGGTACCATATATAATGCATCAATTAGGTCTGGCTGTGTGTTTATAGAGAGCGTGGGTGCTTGTTACATGATATCATTTCAACCAAAAAAAATAAGACAAGGACGAGTAAAAATTGGTAGCAATGCATGTTGCAGCCCCCTTTAATTGCCTTTTTAATTCTAGTTAAAAAAGTCTACTTGGGTTAATTTTCTTTTTAAAAAATTTCCCCTAAAAACCAAAGTTAGATGGTTGAACTTGAACACTAAAGAAATGTTTGGTTGTCAAGAAAATAGGTGCAATCTTAGAAAAGAAAAGAAAATTTTAGACTTTTAATATAGTTATGTGAAGTGTTTTGTCTAATTTTCTTTTCTCTTCTTACTTATTTTCTCGACAATCAAACATAAGGTAAGGGTCAATGAATCTTAACCATAGATGTTAAAAGGGACACATGTTGACTAGTGGGTGAGATTGAACTCGGGAATCACAATTGACTGTGATCCCTACTGTGCAGCCCTAGGACGGGGCTACAACGACACCCATCACTCATAGGTTACTCATTAGAATTTATATTTATTGCCATTAAAAATTGAGTCAGTTTATGGGTATTCCTAAATATACTCTCCAATCTTAACCCTTTATGGCTTAAATGCTAAAGGTCAGGATTTGATTTGACTTATTTTATCTTTTATAATGTCACGTCTGTTTTAATCTTGACAGTTTAATAATTGAATTAAAGGGTTATTAATTTGGAGTGTATTTGAGAGTAAACTTTAGGAATACCAATCGCTTAGAAAATATAGGCCCCGTTTGGTTGCATTTCCGTTTTTTGTTTTTAAAAACAAAATTTTGAAAATTTTTACACAAAACATGTTTGGTAAATATGTTTCTATTTTTTGTTTTTAAAAATTAGTAACAAAATTTTTGAAAATGAAGGTAACAAAAATTTTCTATTACCTCTGTTTTTTAAAACAAAAAACAAAAATGGAAAACATGGCCGACCATCAACACCACCACCCACAACAACCACCGTACCACCACAATACTACCACCATCACTACCACCCACCTCCACCTCCACCGCCACCTACCACCACCATCATAATACTACCACTATCCACCACCACCACCACAACACCACTACTCACCACCCACCACCCACCTCCACTGCCACCTCCACCTCCACCCACCACCACAATACAACCACCACCACCACACCACCACCACCCACCTCCACGCCACCCACCACCACCACCCTAATACTACCACCATCCACCACCCCCACCACACCACTACTACTCACCACCCACCACCACCTCCATCGCCACCACCACCACACCACCACCACTACTCACCACCAACCTCCACCGCCACCCACCACCACCACAATACAACCACCACCACTACTCACCACCCACCACCACCTCCACCGCCACCGCCACCGCCACCCACCACTACAATACAACCACCACCACCCACCAACACAATACAACCACCACCACACCACACCACCACCACCATCACCACCACCACCACCCACCACCCACCACCACCACCACCACCCACCACCACAATACAACCACTACCACACCACCACCACCATCACTACCAACACCACCACCACCACCACCACCATCACTATCAACACCACCACCACCACCACCACCACCATCACCATCACCACCACACTACATCCACCACCACCACCACGAATTAAAATTATTTAATCATATTTGCCAAACACGTTTTTTTTATTTTTTAAATAAGTAACAGTTAGTAATGTTAAACATGTTTCCTACTTAAAAAAAAATTGAAAACAGAGAGTCGTTTCAAATTTTTAAAAACAAAAATTAAAAACAGAAAAACGGAAGTGTATCCAAACGGCTCCATAGTTATCATGCTTTTCTTTAAATAATGCACCTCATGCGGAAATCACAGCCAATTGCATTGAGCTAATGTTGATTGGATGAGAAAAAATGACTGAGAAATTCAAATTTTGATTTTAAAAAAAAATTTCCGATCAACATCAGCCACATGCAATTGAATTAGCTTCAATGCAATTACAATTGATTGTGATCCTATCTCTATTTTCTGATGTAGCTGCACATAGCGGTTGTTTTGCAACTCGGGGATGTGACGTGGAAGTATTGGAACATAATCTATAATCTGTGGAAGGGTGGACTTGCAATCAGTTAGGTTAAGTTGAAGCTATGTTTTCACCTCAAACCGGCAAGTTGCCGGTTCTCAGTTCCATCAGTTAGACCAGTTTGGCCAATTCTACTCGTTTTTAATTCAGTCCGATTTTGGGAGTTTTTGGAACCGGCAATGGCCGGTCTAATTTTAATAACACTGAATGGAATTGATGACCTGACCCGTCAAGCATACTCCAAGTATGCAACACAACCCGCTTGAGTTCAGATGGGCCATAGTGCTAGCTGTTGCCCGATTGTGTTTACAAAAACATGGGCCTACATTTAATAGGGTAGACCCCAAACAACAGAGATGAGCTCCCATGTTCTTTTAGACACAACCGGGTATCAGCGCAACAATTAGCACTGTTACCCATCCGAACTCCAATCCGCTGCATGTTTGTAAACGAGCTGAGAAAAGGCAAACGAGAACCCGACCCCATATGGAAGACTTCAACATAATCCAGTTGCCTAACCCGTTTTAAAAAAGTCAATTAATTACAAGGGAAAATCCCAACTCCCAAAACTCCAAATAAGAGGCCTAAAGAACCTCTTGTAAATGGGCCGGGTTTGGGCTGGACCTATTAAAAAAATTAAACTCAAGTCTGGCCATTGACACCCCTAACTTCAAACAGGGCTACCTGAACTCTTTTGAGAAAAGAGGCCTGCTAGCCCTATTCATGCCTTATTTACTCAGTCAAAGAACAACAACACATGTCAAAACAATAATAAGTGCTAGTTTTTGGCTGAAAACAACATGCGTAGGTTTTTGGCCAAGAGTATGGCTAATAGCCCGTAGAGGTGTAACGAGTGAATTCCGAGCTAATAGGTGGTATATCCAATATATCCGAATTCGAATAAATATCGGACAGATAATGAAATATGATATTTATATTTGACTTTGATTAAAATATTTGAATTAAGATAATATTCAAATTATCAAATTACTTTTAAAATTTTCAAAATAAAGAAAACTTCTAGAAATATATAAATTTTATTTAAAAAATAATAAATTAAAATTTATATTCATCTATATTAAAAATAATAATTTAATGTCTTAAATTTTAAAATTAATATATTATTTATATATAGTAATATATAATATAATCAGTGTGATATTTATTGATTCATATATATTGATATTTGAATACGTATATGATAATAAGCATGTAGTAAAATTATTATTTGAATTCTTTCTGTTGAATTCTTTTCGTCAGATACTAATTTAAATTATTATTTGACAAATAGAATTAAATAAGATTTGAATATGTATAAATATTTGTATTCATTGATACCCTAGTAGCACGACTCTTGAGAAAAGGCAAATGAGTTTCCAAGTCCTGACCCAATATTGGATCATAAATCACCACTCATGGTCCACAACCAAGAGGTAGAGCAGCCATTAGATAATTCTTATTGCACGTTTTTAAGTAGGGTGTAAACGGATAAAAATATTATCTATGTGAATCTATTTACTTGAATAATTATGTGATAATCGACAGAGCGAATTCAAATAGAATTTTGTTATTCATTTATAAGCGGATACTAATTTTGATATTGGTAATCCAATTATATAATATTTATAAACAATAAAATTTAAGTTTATAAAACTAAAACAACCTTAAAACTATATACTTTTTTTACATAATTTAATATATTAAATTGTAATTTTTAATATATATGATAACAAAATATTAATTTACTATTTTAAATAAAATT
The DNA here is from genome assembly GCA_015143295.1 of Tetracentron sinense. Classification (NCBI taxonomy): domain Eukaryota; kingdom Viridiplantae; phylum Streptophyta; class Magnoliopsida; order Trochodendrales; family Trochodendraceae; genus Tetracentron; species Tetracentron sinense. The sequence goes on along the minus strand of CM026572.1, from coordinate 25,348,848 downwards.
TATGTATATTTTTAAATATTAATATATAATTTTTTTAAAATTATTGGATAATTTGAATATTATATAAATTCAAATATTTTAATTAGAGTCGGATACAAATATCATATTTCACTATGTGTCGAATATTTTATCTCTATTTCATATATTATATTTCATAAAAATTTAAAAATGTATATAAATATTTAAAAAAAAATAGTAATTAATGTATTAAATTATGTAAAATTTTAAGATTATTTTAATTTTATAAACTTAAAATATATTATTTATATATTATATAATCAGTCGGATATAATCGAATATACGACTATCAGTCCGTTTAGCCTCGGTGCTACGCGCAGCTGTAAATCATTCTGTAGGCTTAGTTGAATGACGTGTTGGTCAAAAGATATGACACATAGTCAAGATTGTGAAAGGTCTAGATTTACGAAGTACCCTAATTAGGATCGTTCCGGATATATGGCATCAGAGCCTTCCTAAACTTTGTAGTTGTAGCGTTTCGGAAATAAAACGCTGTTAGTCCCCACCGTATCTCATTTAGAAACTTCTCCTCGAAGAACTGTGTTTTCTGGTTCTTGTTCGAGAGAGCTGAATTAATTAGGGTTTTCGATTTGATCATTCGATAAGTATCAGTATCTAAGTAGATCGACGATCGTAATCGAGGAAGCTATTTTAAGAATCGCGGTTCGTGTTGAAACGAAGATTTTCAATACAGGTTTGTTACTTCTCATCTCGCCGTCTCTGCAATTTCGAGTTTCTAGGGCATTATCCACCATTGGAGGAAATTGGAGAAGTTTTTGGTACTTCGCGTGATGATCGGATCCGATTCTTCTACTGCCTTGGTTGATTATATATGGTGGATGTTTGTTTTTCCCTCTATAGAGTTCCGGAACGGCGTGATCTCGGTTCTGCGTTTTCTGAGTGTAGTTAGGGTTTCTTCTAATTCTTCCTGTTATTGGAAAACAGGTGCACGAGATTTTCTATTTTCTTTTGGATTGAAGGAGCGGAGATTGAGTTTTCTGTGACGATTTTGATCTGGGGGATTTCTAGCTTGAAGAGGAGTTCTTTGACTTGATTGGTGTGTTTGATCCTGAATTTAGAGTTTTTGTTTATTTTATTTCTATTTTTGTTAGCTATGGATTTCGACGCAGCGGGAAGAGGTGGAAATAAGCGAGTCTTTCAACGTCTGGGAGCTGCAACTGACAAATCGCAGAAAGTTTGTTATCACTGGCGGGCAGGGAGATGCAACAGATACCCTTGTCCGTACTTACATAGAGAATTGACACCACTGAGCAGCAATGGAATGGCGTCAAAGCGGTCTCATGGATTTCATGATGACCAGAGTTTCTCTGATTCACAATCCATGCCACGGAAAAATCCTAATTTTAACCCTAACCTGCAATTATCTTCAACATGGGGCCGAGGCCATGGCGGGGGAGTAGGATTAGGACCTAGGGTTCCTCGTAAGACTCAGGATAAGGTCTGTAACTTTTGGGTGGCAGGCAATTGTAGTTACGGGGACAAATGCAAGTACTTGCATTCTTGGTCTCGTGGAGATGGTTTCTTGTTGTTGACGCAGCTCGAAGGACACCAGAAGGTACCCATCTCGATTTTTATCTATTTTTTCGTCTTGTTATCAGTTTGATTGTTGCAATCTCTAGAGGGAAAGAACCAATTTGATTCTTGGAGACCTAAAAACCCTACAAAAACAAAACAAACTGAAATGGGTTTATGTTTTTTAGACCCTTAATCAAAACTGTGGCATCAAACATGCAAAAGTCGGTCAGGAGATGTATCTCCTTTAATGGGGTGGAGCTTTTCTTACAGGTTGTTTGCGGGATTGCTCTTCCTTCGGGGTCTGATAAGATGTACTCTGCGAGCAAAGATGAATCTGTACGGGTTTGGGACTGTCAGTCTGGCCAGGTTGTTATGATCTTGTGATGCTTGGTGCCTTTTCTTATATGCCATAATTTTCTCTTTCATTTATTTATGAAATTTCTTCCCGTGGTATGGTTTCTCTGTGTTTTGTATAGTGTGCTGGTGTGATAAATCTGGGAGGTGAAATTGGTTGCATGATTAGTGAAGGCCCATGGGTTTTTGTAGGTATACCAAATACTGTCAAGGTAAGCTTACAGGATATTCCATTTTTTTCATAGTACAATTTTTTTTCATCCACTTTTAGTTGGTTTAGCTTCCATTAGTGTGTATAATTTTCCCCTGCTTCATTGAGCTCGTGATGGTGATATTGCAGGCATGGAACACCCAAAATGTTACCGAACTTAGTCTTAGTGGACCTGTTGGACAAGTTTATGCCCTGGTTGTGGGTAATGAGATGCTTTTTGCCGGAACACAAGTAATTCTTTTGGTCACAACTAGAATTGTTTTTTATTCTAATTGTAATTCACTCTATATTTGCGGTCAATCTGTATCGTGATGGGGGTATTTGGTAGAGCGTTTCAAGTTGTGCGGCAATAATTCATTCCCATGTAAGTCTTGCAAATGAAACCCATATTTTTTAGGGGGTAACTGTGCTGTATAACATTCGAAGAGGCATGCGGTATGCCTATAGGAATCACATGCTATCACACTCCTTGAAATCAAGCTAGTACCAAGAGCCCTGACAGATTTCCGCCCTGTTTGAATTGGTGCTGCACAATTTGAAACTCACAAATGAACAGCCCCTGCATACTCTCTCTCTCTCCTTGTTATGGTTTTGACAGAAAACAGTTCCTTCCCTTTTTTTGCTGCAGGACGGTAGTATTTTGGCATGGAAATTTAATGCCGAGGCCAACTGCTTCCAACCAGCTGCGTCACTCCAGGGTCACACTCTTGCTGTTGTTACACTAGTTGTTGGAGCTAATAGGCTCTATTCTGGTTCCATGGACAATACAATAAGAGTAAGTTGGTGTGATTGTGATCTCTTTACCTGCTATTCTTATCTATCAGTCTTAAAGAAGTGGTTTGGTTATGGTAAGACATTCAGCTTGATGATTTGTGCTCGAGTCTCTGTAATCTCTCTCCATTATGTGATTTTTTGTCCCAAGAGAGATTAATCTGTTACAGAGATCATTTTTGAGTTAGTGACAATGTTAGCTTCGGGCCCAGCCAAGACGCACATTATCCACAGTTCTCTGCTGTATTGGAAAAACTCTAATCGTGATTTAATACCCTAGTTGAAAGGATTTAGTTTGCTTTGTAGTTTCTATATCTTGCCTATATCTTGCATGTAGTATCCACACTCATGGTTTAAAATGTCGACGATATATCGTTGATATCGCCGATATCGGTGGTATTCGATATATCCACATGTCGTATTCGGTTTTTTACTTGATACCGGCGATATATTGGGGAAACTTCACTATTGTGATATTTTGGGTATAAACTTCGCTATTTCAAACTTATTTGCATATAATATATCTTTCTTAAGATATTTATATCTAAATAAGGATTTACCCATAGTTCAAAAACTTAGCGAGTCGACTCAAAACTCTAACGAGTCGACTCGACTCAGTCGAGTTTCGGGTCGACTCGCCCAAAAAACTCAATAGCTCCCTTTTACCTGAGTGACTCAGTCGAGTCGGGCCGAGTTATTCGACTTGAAAGACTCTATCGAGTCACTTTAGGACATAGATGTCTTTTTTTAAAAATCTCGTTCAACCCATATTGAGGTCTCATTCAAGGAGAAGAAGAGGAAGAATCCAAATTATTGAACTTATGATTGATTTTAAGCTTTTAGCATTACAATTACTTTAGGACTGTTTTAAATTTGTAAGTTTGCAGTAAAATCGTATAAAGAAAAAATTATTTTGCAATAAATTTTTTTTATAAATTTTTTATTGCATATATATATATATATATATATATATATATATATATATATATATTTATTTATTTATACACTTTCGAGTCGGTCGAGTTTTTATTGAGTTTTCCGAGTTACTCGACCCAGTTAACTTTCGAGTCGAGTTTTTGAGTTTTTGAACTATGGATTTACCTCATTTGAATTCAATAAAAATTATCCTGAATCCAAATTCCTGAAGAATAAAAAGTTAACTTTTCAATTCAAGAACAAAATCCGCCTTTTAGGGATTAGGTCAAAATTTTAACTTTCAAATGCATAGTTATTTTTCAAACCTTAAAATTTCATAAATTCTTCTATATTAAAATATTACTGAAATTCAAATTTCTAGTGAGAAAAGTCTCATATTTTAGTCTTCAAAAGTATTTTCATCTACAAGGTCAAAAAGTGAACTAACAGTTCAACATAAAAAGACTTACAGTCAAGCTTTACAAAAAATTTCTAAGCATATGTTTTTTTTTATCGATAAATTTTTCTAAGCATATGTTAGGTAACCTCCATTTAAATTTATTAAAAATACTCCCAAATTTAAATTTCAAAAGAATCAAAATCCAAATTTTTAATTCAATGCAAAAATTCGGTTTTTAGCTGTTTGAGCCAAATTTCAACTTTAAAATTGTAAGGCTTTTCCGAATCTTAAGGGCTTCTGGTGACAATTAACCTTAGTACCCATAGTATCCACCGATGAGAGTATTGCTACATCTTAGAGCAGATAACTACCATTGTTATATAGGTGAGTATACATCTTGGTACTATCATCAACCTAGTCTGGACAGAGATAACTTCGAGCCTATTTGTAAGTTTATATGGCTTTGATTGTAGTTCTTGGGGTGGGTTGGATCATGAATGTATTATATATGAAACTCTGATTGTATATTATCATAATGATTTATGAATTATTGAGGGATGAATGAAACATTTTGTGTGAAGTTATATTGATATTAGTCAATTGTATATTATTGTCACTCGTCAGCGCACATCTTTGCCCTTTTTACATTGCATCTCTTATATACATTGTTTTTTAAATTATTCGCAAATGTCTATTAACATTTATTTTTAACATTTCTTGAAGTTGCACAACATTCCATATTTTTTCCTTAACGTGTGATAAAATCCCCGCGAAATGATATCCTCGTTATAACTTTTTCCCACCGATGCGACATGCCTTGCGATATTGACATATAGAACTTTGTCCACACTTCTTATGGCAGAAACACCGCCCCATGATTGAATCTTCTGAACCTGAGTGATCGAGCCAACTCTTTAGTTTTACTTGCCTAGAATGATTGAAGTGCAATATTATGCGATTCTGTAGAACATCATGCTAATGCTTGTTGATTGGAATATAGAGTTCTGGGAATTGCTTATTTGCTATTTCATAATAGTTGATTTTGTTATCTTTTCATTCTCAGTACTCATTTTAATACCGATAAAAAAAAGTACTCATTTTAATTTTCTAGAAATGCATCAGGTCATTTATCTTTACTATAAAATTTTGTCTTTTCTTTCAGGTGTGGGACCTTGTGACTTTACAGTGTATCCAGATACTGACAGATCACAGTTCAGTTGTGATGTCTGTTCTTTGCTGGGATCAGTTTTTATTATCATGTTCATTGGACCAAACAATAAAGGTGTGTTTCTTTTCTGATAATTTTTTTAACAATCAATATATATATATATATATATATATATATATATATATATGTATGTATGCATATAACAGAATTTTGGACTTAGCTCCTTATTCCAATTCTTATGGTTATGCAGGTGTGGGTTGCTACTGAGAATGGCAACTTGGAAGTGACATATACACACAGTGAAGAACATGTATGCTATTTATGAAACTTCAGTTTTGCTTATTTCTGTACATGTTGCATCTTATTTTACTTAAAAAGTAGATTTCGTTAGGAAGTAAGTGCTTGATATGATGTTACTTAAAAGATTAGGCTTAGTTTTCTGATATTTTCTTGGTGATGAGCGACAACCTTAAACGAATTAGAAGTATGTTTGGAGGGAAAAAAGGGTCGTTCTTGAAGATGTTCCCTGGTTTCATAGAAGAGAAAGAAACCAATTAGGCAGGGATTTCTTGTGCTTTTGGAGGTGTTGAAATTTTTTTTCTTGAAGGCCACATTGAAGTGGGAGGAAACTCTTTGCATGGTCTCTTTCTCAGCTAGGCCTTCTGAAAGGAGAAGATTCACTAACACACTACATTAAATTGTTGATGTGAGTTCAGCACTGGGCATCTGTATAATCACACTTTCATGTGCCAATTGTGTTAGTTTATACATTTGGTGGCCTAGGTTTTAATAGAAACTTGCATTAGTGGGATTTCTTCTAATTTTATCCATTCTCTATGGCACCATTAAGGGTAAGTAAGCCATATGCAGCATTGCCTGGCAGTTCTTTTACAAGGAAGCGCCTCCATTCTCCTCGTGTTTTTCATGACTAGGTTTATCATTGCGTTATTAATTGATTTTTATTTAGTACTCTTACAGGCATATCTTTATGTTGTAAACTGTATTGTTTTCTGAAAATTATGTATCATTATGTTTTTAATTAATGATATGATTTAATAAAAAAATATAAATTTCTGCTTCTTGTTATTCTTAATTTTCCTGGATTAGTAATTGGGCTTCAGGTTATATGACAAGAGGAGCTCTGCTGCCCTGGTTAGGTGTTTCAACAACGTTCTTATAGATGCTCACCCCTTGACAGATTATGTTAGAATTTCTCTATTTCAGCTAAGCATAAGTTTGCCAGATGGAGTTTTGCTAATATAGTGACAGTCTATTATGTATTTACTTCTTACCAAGAAATGGTCTGCTACACTGTAGAATGGATCAACAAATGAATTTTCCTTGCGACAATTTTTTTTTTCCCGTCCAACAGTCTGATGGTAGAGATATGGGGTGTTTTTGAAATATGTTAGGATGCTGGATCCCCTGAATTGGTGATTACGGTGCTAATAATATTTCCTGCATCATTTTTAAGTACTGTTCACTGTGGATTTATACAAATGATGGCGCTCCTGTTGTGATTCTTATGTTTGTTTTTACTGTATTCAGATTGATGTTTTGTAGATAAAACAAAACATTTATAGCTAACCAATGACTTGATTTGCTTGTTACAGGGTGTGCTGACCCTTTGTGGCATGCATGACGCAGAAGCAAAGCCGATCTTGCTGTGCTCATGCAACGATAACTCTGTCCGCCTTTATGACCTGCCCTCGTAAGTTCAAGACACTTCCCAGTATTTTACCTAGTTATTGATTCACATTTGGCTTGATCAAGTAAATAAATCTCTCCTGCTCATAGAGCCATAGGCTGAGTTCCTCTTTTGCTTTATGTCGGTTAAGGTTCAATGAGAGGGGTAGAATTTTTGCCAAGGAGGAGATTCGAGCGATTCAGGTTGGCCCCGGCGGACTGTTTTTCACTGGCGATGGCACCGGTCAACTGAAGGTTTGGAAGTGGGCTGAACCAACAGCAACCGCTTGATAACAGGACTTCGACTATATGTTTAACCATCATCAGTGTATCTTTTCTTCGGTTTTGGTTCTTTCATTTTAGCTATCATGTGTAAGTTAAAAAGAAGTGGACATTGCAATGAGAGTCAAATTTTGAGTTCCTACAAAAGTGCACGCTTCTTATGTTCCCTTTTTATTAGAGCACACAACGGAGTCATTTGGGCTTCCTTTTCTGAAGTTTATCAATCACTCAAAAGCCCAAAGATGATAGAAGATGTTACTGGGTGGGCCATAATTGTAAAGAGAAAGGCTTTGATCAGTATACATGTTTGCTGATGAATGGGAACAATACCCAATGTTAGGTGAATCTTTGTTTGGGGTAGTATCAAACTTCTGTAACTCTTTCTTTTCTTTTATATTAATATGTTTTTATTTTTTTAATCTTCTAATACGCCTTTCAATCATTTTCATGATCAAGCATTTGTATGTATTCACACATGGCACCTACTACCATGGGATTGTGTGCTAACGATTACTCTCCGTGGGTGAACTTGGTAACTTTCATAAGACATTGTTACCTTTATATTAATTATCAATCTCACTAAAGTTGAGGATAGTTTAACTTATTTAACTTTTTCATAGGAGATCAATCATTAAATATAAAATAAGTACAATTAACTTTTCTTATGCTTTATTTTTCCTCCTTAATGAATTATCTCATATGAAATTATCATAAGGATTACAACGGCCCAAATATTGATGGTGTGAAGCCCACGGTTTATTACATGTCAGTCATCAAAATTATTATTTTTTGGTGTAGGCATCATTTATCTAGGTTAATATGGTCAATAAGTCAGATGTTAGTTTGGGCATTATAGCTCTTGCATCTCATATCCTTGGGGGGATTGGATCCCCTGACCTCCCTCCATTGAAGGCCACACCCCTACCACTCATGTCGGTCATCAATGTTTGGGCCATTGAATTCTCGATCATACAACCCAATGCTCCATAGCAAAAGTTAAATGGTAGTTTAATCTTTTCACATGAGATCTATAATCAAATATAAAATAAGTAAAATTTCACTTTTTTTGTATTTATGCCTTTCTTGGTTAATAAATTGTTCTTTATGAAAATAGCAAATCTCTTATATTTAATAGAGATATTCAATACGGAAGGGTTAAAAAGAGAGTAGTGATTAGGTCACCCCACATTTGACTATATAATCAAATGTCTTCTCATTTCATCTCCTTTAATTGTGGTTAAACTTAACCAACTTAATGTTAATATTTTTTTAAACTAAGGTTAAATGTCTGAACCTAAGGGTGAGTGAATCTTAACTATAGTTAATGAGTGTTAAAAAGTGGGTAGGGACCAATGGGTATCGACATTTCATTACATAGTGGAAATGCATGTTGAGTTAAGCATTTTCCAAAAAACAATTAGTGAAGGTTAACAAGTTCACTGGTCTTAGTGAATAATAGCATTCCCCTGTATGTATATTAATGATTTATATACAATTGAGGATAGTATTCCCCTAAGGTTAATAAGTTCACTTAGTCTTTGATAATTAGGGTTGGTTGAGCTCTAGGAGGTGTTGCCCAAGCCCAACACTCATGTTAGCGGGCTTAATATTTTGGACCTACATAGGCATGAGGGCTTGAAAATCAAGCAGCTTAGCTTGTTTATTATATATTAAATAAATAAGCCCGAGCTTTAATAAACGAACTCGAGCCGAGCTCAAGTAGTTTGCAAGCAACTTGGTTTATTGGTATTTATATTTGGTAAAAAAATTATTTTATTATCCTAGGTAAATTACGGTAGTAACTAAAATTTTAGTATTAGTTTATATTTCTATAAAGGATATTATTACCATTTAAAATAGATTATATACTATTAATCTTTACTAAAATTACGAGCAACATGGTTCTTTAACTACCTCTAACTAGGGGTGTAATCCAGCTAAGCTGACCTTGGCTAGAATAAGCTTGATCGAGCTCGAGTTCTGTTCGAGCTCAAACTTTATTCTAGTCGAGCCAAACTCGAGTTGGCTCAAGCTTGATTCATGAAATTATTTTATTTAATTTTACATAACTTAATAAAAGTCTTTATTAATAAATCATAATATAAAAACTATAGAAAATTAATACATTCATTTACGAAAATAAGATTTGGGGATAGTCCTTTGGTCCAAAGCATAGAGAGTTAAATCAATTCTACTTTTAACTTATTTTTTTTTTGTTATTACTATTTGAGAATAACAATCAACATGAGCTCCAGTTGAACAGTCAATGGAGCAATCCAAAATTGCCTTAGGAAGGGGTAGTTTGGTAATTATGAACACAAAGAAGGGTATATGTTGCACTAATTTTTTTTTCATAAATACCCTTCCCAAGGAAATTTTTTGGTTGCTCTGGTTGATTGTTCAACCGGAGCTCTTATTGATAGTTATTCTCATATTATTTCTGAAACATATTTATTATGAATTAAAAATTTCTATATAGATAAAGAAAGTTAAAAAGAAAATATTTTGTATTAATATAAATATCAAGCCAAATTGAGTTCTAAACTAGCCGAGTCAAATAAGGTCTACTCGAGCTTGACTTATTTAAACATTCAAACTCAAATAAAAACTCGACATGATTCGTTTGAGTCTGAAATGCTAGCTTGAGTTTGGTTCAAACGATTCGAGCTGAGTCGCACTAGCTTGACTTAAGTGCAACTCTATGCTTAGACAAGATAAGCGCAGGAAACAATGTTTGCCCCACTGGTTGTGTAGTACACACAACTTTTGATACTTTGGTATGAGATCAAACCTTGATTGCTTGTAATGGTTGAAGTATCTACCAATTTTAGTCATCTGGAACAGATGCTAACATACTTAGTTAGGGTTCTGGCCTAGTCTTATATTATGAACTAAAAAAATAAAAAATAACAGCAGCCCTGTTGTTGCCCATTTGGCTCTAAGTGATGCTGTTGGTTCACTCTAATAAAATATTCAAAATCATTTTTTTAATAATTTATTTTTTAAAAATAATTTGACGTTAATTTTTTTAAAAAAAAATAAGGGAATAGCCTGCACCCGGCCTTTGGGATAGTCTTATATTAGGGTTCAGGCCTAGTCTTATATTATGAACTAAAAAAATAAAAAATAACAGCAGCCCTGTTGTTGCCCATTTGGCTCTAAGTGATGCTGTTGATTCACTCTAATAAAATATTCAAAATCAATTATTTAATAATTCATTTTTTAAAATAATTGGATGTTAATTTTTTGTTTTTAAAATAAGGGAATAGCGGGCTACCGACCTTTGGGATATTTTTTTTTGCTGATTTAGGATTGTCTGGCCGGACTATAGATGTGTGTGTTCTCATATCTCAACACGTGTTTTTCTGAATATACTTTAAAAGATTTATCCTCAAGATAATAATTCTAACCTTGGTTTTCAAAATAATTTTAAAAAAAAATAATAAGTGTCATCCATTCCCCTGTGAATAGCCTAGAAACTCTCTATGCTTCTGCCGGAGAGGATCCGAAAGAGACAACTGAAGTGAACATGATTTCACTTCTTTAAGGTCAGTGCTTATCCACCATTTTCCATTATCCGATTCCATATCTTCGTTGCTTCTACGCAGAGTTTCTTGAATATATCTGAAATCAGAAACCCTAATAATCAAACCTTCGGAGAGAGATGGGTAAAGGAGGAATGTCTCATGGAGATGGAGAAGAGAACATGGCTGCTTGGCTTGTTGCTGTCAATACCCTCAAAATTCAACCTTTCAAGCTTCCTCCTCTCGGTTTGCTCCTCTTTTTTCCCTTTTCTTTCTCAATGTTTTCGATTTGATCTTTTTTTTGGTTTGTCATTGATGATGATTGAACTATGTGTGGTTACTCATTGATTGTTTTCTGATCCTTCTTCTGGACTTGTGTGGTTACTGATTGATTTTTATTTTTTTTAAAGATTGTGATTTTTCTTCTTGGTATTCTATTTTCTAATCATGATCTTCTTATATGTTGTAATTTTTTCTTCAAAATTGCAGGCCCACATGATGTTAGGGTTCGGATGAAAGCTGTGGGTATCTGTGGAAGTGACGTTCACTACCTCAAGGTGAAATCTTCTGTTCTTATTTATTTACCTTGGTTCCTGTTTAACATATTGTGCAATTTATGTTAATGGGTTTAGAGGGAAAATCTCAAAAATAAATAAATAAATTATTTGGGTAAAAAAAAATTCATGGGTTTGTTTACAGTGTTTTCTTGAATTCGTCTCTGATGATCTGTTGTGATTGTTCTGTCTGTTTTCAGGCAATGCGATGTGGTGATTTTATTGTAAAACAACCTATGGTTATTGGGCATGAGAGCGCGGGTATCATCGATGAAGTTGGGAGTGAAGTGAGGTCTGTGGTTGTGGGTGACCGTGTTGCTCTGGAGCCAGGGATCAGTTGCTGGCGTTGCAATCTCTGCAAAGACGGTCGGTACAATCTATGCCCCGAGATGAAGTTTTTTGCCACACCTCCAGTTCATGGGTCTCTTGCCAATCAGGTTCTCCACATTTGCAGAATTTCAAACTTAGATTTATGGGATTTGATATACAAAAGAAAAGAAAATGGAAAAGAAATCCTTTATTTATCAGAGCCTATGCCTCTCAGAAACACAAATTACATCACAACTATGCTTACCAGCATTGGCCCCCTACACCCACATCCACACACAACCATAGTGACAAAGTCGGGTTCAAGAATAATAAGGTAGGGTCAAATTTGGAAAAAATTAAAATTGAGTTGATAATTATAAAAATATATCGAACAACTTGATTAAACAATATACAAAATAAGTAGTTTACTTGCCGAACTAAACGAATTATCCGCAAATAATTTGGGAAATTCGCGAATAATTTGAGAAGCCAATAATTCGGCATACCAATAATTCAAAATTTTGGCAAATTTTGTTACTTGGCACACAACAGGCATTCTTGTTAGTATATTGGATTCTGGGAATACTGAATTGTGACCCGACTCCCATATTCAGTATCTTTTGGTCATCTCATGTGTTTATTGTTTGACGTGATTGGCGTTTACCTGTGAAGTGTATGGGAAGTAGATCACAATGTGAGTTTCATGTGTTTATCAATTACAAACAGTGTTAAAGATTACTGCTTTCTTATAACAGGTGGTGCATCCTGCGAATTTATGTTTTAAGCTGCCGGATAATGTGAGCTTAGAGGAAGGAGCAATGTGTGAGCCCCTTAGTGTTGGTGTCCATGCTTGTCGCCGTGCTAACGTTGGTCCTGAGACAAATGTACTTATCATGGGAGCGGGACCCATAGGCCTTGTTACGATGTTATCAGCTCGTGCTTTTGGAGCCCCAAGAATTGTTATTGTGGATGTTGATGATCACCGTTTATCTGTTGCAAAGGAGCTTGGTGCAAATGAAATTGTTAAAGTTTCATCAAATATTCAGGTTTCTACTATCTATCTGATTAGTCTCTCATTAACAGTATATAACTTTCCTGACAAATAGGTAAGTTGTGCTTTATCAAAGTAGGATCCCACTATTATTTTCCACAAACATCAGATATATCACAGTATATGTTTGGTACCAGTGATTTCTGTGTCCCTTGCATCAGAATGAGCTCTCTGCATGACTCATGAAGACCTCTGTCTAGTTACTTAACAGAGCCCACCTTATTTCCTCTAGTACCTTCTCGAAGGGCTCCCCTCCCTGAAAATTTTTGGGCAGTGTCTACCCAAATGCACATCCTTCACCAAATACTAAAAGAGTGTGGATTCTTATCACTTATACTTAATCATGTCATCTTAAGCCCCCGATCAGAGACAACTTTCTAAACCTTCCGGAGCAAAGAGCCTCCCAAGTTTACTAAGTACGGGTATGGGTATAACACGGCAAAAACAATGCAAAAGTATGGGAAATTAAATGAATAATTAACAATTATAAATAAATAGGAATCTGTTAGGAAACAAGCGCAACAACCCACAACGATAAACAAAAGACAGGAAAAAAAAGACGAAAACAAGATGCAAAAACTAGAACACAAGATTTATGTGGTTCGGCTAATGCTGCCGACATCCATGGATCCACACCAGTTTCACTATGCTCGAAGGCAAAACCAAACAAAGCAATTAAAGGTCTCTCTCTTTCTCTCTCTTTGGAAACTTTATGAGTGATAAGAAACCCTAAACCCAAAAGTATATTATATACTTGGTTAAGAAGAAACATAAAAAGCCGAGTTATTGTTTTGATCCCGCGACACTCGCTCGAGCCAACCCATTCTTGCTTGAGCGAGTTAGCTACGGTTTTTGCCTCAATTGATTAGACTGAAATTTAGTAACACATTTACTCGAGCGAAGCCATTATCGCTCGAGCCAACTATCTTGCTATAACGCAAATCTGTTGGTTTTGGTGTAATCAAGCTCCAAACATAATAGAATCATGATACTAATAACAATCATTTAATACGGAATATGCGTTTAACACGGTAAAAATACATGTATAATACAAAAGTCTCGTACTAAACATGTATTATATGGCGATACACATTATATAATACGACAAAAACACGTTGTTTAAAATAGTGTACCCCCTAAAAGTATTATACGGGTATAATTTGCGGATTTGGCAACTATGGTCCCTCCGCATTGCTAGCCAGAAATGTTTATGCAAGGGGACAAGTTACCAAAAAAAAGTTCTTCTCCGAACATGATTGTTTTCTAATTTAATGCCTCCAAATTATAATAAAATAATATATGTATTTTGGTTTTCAAATAAATATGAGTAGCTAAATTTCTTTATAGTTTAAATGTGTGTGTATATATATATATATATATACATTAGTCTGTCTATGTGTACTCCCAAATATACTCCTGAATCCTAACTGTCTATGGCAAACCATTAAGGGTCAGGATTTGGCTTGACTTACTTTTACTTTTCTAATGCCACATTAACTCTAATCTTGACCTTTTAATAATTAAATTAAAGGGTTAGGATTTGGGAGTAGACTGTGGGAGTACCCGTAGACCTACACTACATATATATTTCACTAGTCTTATTTTACCCCTATTTATTGAATGCATTGGATGAGTGATCCCCTGCAAAAAGACTTGACCACCCTTCACTTTAGTGAATTTGATAATTAATACAAGGGTAAAAAATGTCTTGGTGAAGCTTATCAAATTCAATAGCATAGTGAACATTAGAAGCACCCTAATTTGTATGAATTTTGGCAGTGATAGGATATTCCTATAATTGTATTTCAGAACTTTCTAATGTTGTCTTGGTTGCGTTTTTACCTTCTCCTTTTGAAATAAACACTCGGCACCATTTCCTAGGTAAAAAATTTAGACTTGGAATTTTCTACGGTTATAACCGGACTCCTTGGAGTCCAGTTACGTCCCACAGATCAACACGTGTCCGTTTTAATACCCCTTAATTGTAATTAAGATTCACTAACCCTTAGGTTCAACCATCTAACCTTAGTTTTTAGGAAAAAATATTAACTCTAAAGGTTAAAACTGTTAACTAGAGTTTAAATAGTACTTAAAAAACTTGTGTTGTAACCGGACTCCAAGGAATCCAGTTATAACCGTAAAGGATTCAAAGTCAAAATTTTATAATCCGTATGTTGCGATTGCCCAATTTTATCAAATTATAAATTTTTTTTCTTTTCGGTTCTCGAAATTACCACTCAGATAAATACAACTTGATCATGGATAAATTGCTTATTCCAATGGTTGTACCCTGAACTGATTGGCAAAGTTTTAAATTACAGGATGTTTGTGAAGAAGCGGTTCAAATAAATAAAGCTATGGGGACTGGAGTGGATGTGACCTTTGATTGTGCAGGCTTCAACAAAACCATGTCGACAGCTCTAAGGGCCACTAGTGCAGGTGGCAAAGTTTGCCTTGTTGGAATGGGTCATGATGAGATGACTCTCCCTCTTACTGCAGCTGCTGCAAGGTATTCAGTTAATTCGATTTTTCCCAGTGTAGTCAAGGAGTCTAGGTGATAAAAATAATTAAATTATATATGTATAAAATTAATATATACATATATTACATAAATAAGAAGAATAATACAGAATAAAATAAGTGGAAGAGTAAAGAAAGCTTACGGTGCACAATAATATCTTGGGGGTATTTCTTCAAAAATTGCTTTGCAACAAATCTCCAATTTCATGCATGTATGGATGAAATAGTAATACAGTCATTAAAAAAAGAAGGAAATTAGTAGTGATTGAGAGCGAAAGAGAAGTCCTTCTCTATTCATTCGAGAGGGGGGGATTTGTGTTTGTATTTTATAAAGGAAAATAAAAGATGGTTTTATGGTTATAAATTAGGGGTTTTAGAAGAGGATTTTACAATAGGGTTTTAAGAGGGTTTTGAAATAGGGTTTTAAAATAGGATTTAGAAGGGGTTTTGTATGGACTGCCTAGGCGACCGCCCAACACCTAGATGGCTACGCAGCCGCCTAGTAACTTTCGCCCACCCAAAGATAGGCCTAGGCAATTGTGTCCCAAAAAAGGCCCAGGTGACCGCCTTGACTACACTGTTTTTCTTCTAGTCATTGTTAAAAATGTTGGATGAACAAAAAAAGCTTTCTGTTTACTCTTCAAATGCTGCATACTTAATTTTGGTCTTTCTTGGTCCAGAGAGGTGGACGTCATTGGCATCTTTCGCTATAAGAACACTTGGCCGCTTTGCCTCGAGTTTCTGAGTTCCGGAAAGATCGACGTGAAACCTCTTATAACCCACAGGTTTGGGTTCTCTCAGAAGGATGTGGAAGAAGCCTTTGAAACCAGTGCTCGTGGAGGTAATGCCATCAAGGTGATGTTTAATCTGTAGATGCAGTGGCATGCTCTCATGCCATCGCAAAGAGTGGATGGAGTGGCCCATTTTATGCATATATGCTTATAGCTTGTTGCATTGGGTATGATCTTTTCTGTTTCTTGGAGACTGCTTTTATGCGAGTGTTAAAAGTAAGAATAAAACATAATCTAGATCTCATCATCTTAATATAGTTGCTAGCTTGTGAATAATTTTCTCAACCCTTGACCTTTTTACATAGGCATTTTGATTATCAGCTGTTGCAGCATGTTTTGCCTCCATAGAAGTTGCTGTTAAGAGTTCAAAAATGTATATTATAGAATTGTTTGCAACTTCAGATCTGCATCTGCAAATTCTAGATGCTGAACAATTCCCCACCCGGAAGAGCTCTGCCACTACTGACATCTTGCTCATTTTTGTTGATTTTACCATTTCTTCCGTCTCGACGGTCGCACCCAGGAGTGCCTCACTGTATGTGGCTTCTCCGTCTGCAACTCTGACTTTCATGGCATCATCCCATCTATCTGCCCCTGCTTAGGTGTTTGATAAGAGCACGCCGTTACTTCACTGTTCTATGGTCCAACTCGAAGCTTAATTGTGTTGCCGGGAGCAGGACCAGAACCATCCGGAGTTCCTCTCTTTTCTCTGTGAACTCATGAGCCCTGTCTAGATTTACTGCGCGGTGCAATGCATTCGTTGTTATACTTAGAACAGTGGTCATGCTTTTAAACACGACCAAAAGTTACATGACTTGGCCAAACAACTTTGCTCAACATGTGCCTACAATTGCATCATTGGCATAGCCATTCACTGCAAGTCTATATGTGATCAAAGCCCCCATCATCTCATCAAACGCTTCCAATCCTTTCTCGTCCTCAAGTATATTATATGTACTTCTATAACCTATTATTAGTAGAGACTCATCGCATGGGTGTGAATAAAAAAAATAAAAAATAAATCTATGCACTCTCTATCCCTGCCATCACAATCCCTTAAAATCTTTCTTATCTCTCTCTTTATTCCTCTTCTCACAATCCCGTAAAATCTCTCCCTACAATCTCTATCCATCCTTACCTCTATCCCCTCTTATTACACTCTCCTAAAATTCATCCAATGGTTCCTGAATTGAGAGAGAGAGAGAATTAACTGTTGAGAGATTAGAGATTTCCAATGCCTTTTGAATTGAGAGGAGACGTGTGAAAGAGAGAGAGAGAGAGAGTTAACGGTTGATATTAAAGAAGGGTGTCATGTGACATCCTTAAAATAGAACTCATAGGATTCCTGAAATTCCTGAAATTGAAGATTGGAAATCAAAGAGAGGGTTAGGTGGTATTTATTTCTTTGCAATTATGGTATAGATATGGTGAGTAATGTTGAATCGTTTATGTTAAGATTAAAAAAAGGATTTATTAATAAGAGAGAGCACCATATTGTTGATTATGGCTTGGCCCACAGGGGTCTGGCTCGAACTGAGTACGGGTTGGCCCGTGTGATTCGGGCCCAACCAGCACTTTTTTTTAATTTGGGATGGGTTCAAACTTTTATCTCACAGGCTGAGTTCGGCCCTATGATAAATAAGAAGGATTGGTCCCGAACTAGCTTCAGCTCGACCCAAGCTGCCCGATGTGCGGTCCTAACTGTTAGTAGCAGTTATGAGTTAGTAATTGTGAGTAAGGCTGTCAAAGTGTTAGGTCAGGGCAGGGGTCAGCTCTTACCCTGCCCTTACTTACTTATAAGAGTAAGACCCTAACCCTGCCTTAACCATTGACCAGACCCTAACACTGCCCTCAAGGGTCAAGACAAGGCGGGAAAGAAAAGTAAGAATTTTTTTCTCAATGGGATTTTTTTTTACACAGAATGCAAACCCAATAGATACTTCAGTTGAAATAATTTAAAATAAAATAAAATAAAATAAAACAAGTATAATAATAAACTAAGATAAAATAGAACCTATTTTGGCAACAAACTAAGGTTGTAATCAACATGTTAAGGTTAGGGATTCAACCAATCAAGGGCTTAGAGTTAGGGTTTAAGGGTTGGAATTAGGATTTTAAGGGGTTACAGTTAGGCCGGGGGAGTGAAACTTTTGCAAGACATCATCCATTGGGGATGGATCCCACAACCTCTCATAAGAGGGCAAAAAATTAGCTCTTGTGGATGCCCGAGCGCCTCTCTCATAAGAGGGCAAAAAATTAGCTCTTGTGGACGCCAGAGCTAGGCGCTCGGGCATCCACAAATGATGAGGCACCTGGCGATAATTTGGGGGAGAAGTCATTTCATTTTCTCCCCATGATTTTGACTTCTCCCCACTTGATATTTCCCCCTTTTAATCACCACGTGTCCACTGACTTGTGGTGTCCACCAGAGCCAAAATTTTGCCCATAAGAGAGTTCACACCATAAACGGAAAGCCTTTTTTTATTTTTATTTTTTATGTGCCATCATTTATCTACTTTAACACTTAGGTTTAGTGGGTTAATATTTGGGGAGTGGACATCATGCTTGCTAATTACCGAGGAAGGGGTGTCAAAGGATGGCTCGGGCCCAATTAATAAATGGGCCAGGCTCGAGTCAGCCCACTTGAGAAAGAAGTAAAAATATGGTGTTTTGAGGGATTTTAATAATTGAGTGTTATCGAGCCACGCCAACCTATTCTAACATGCTACCTAGCCCAGAGCGGATTTCCTGGCTTCGCTTGCGTTATTTTCACTTCGAATAGGTTCCATCCATCCTGACCCAGAGGTAGGCCCTTACTAGTAAAGGAAAGCAGTTCGGGTTCTTAGTCAAACTGGCCTACCAAGGACCCACCTCACAAGAGTAGAACACACACTTGATGTGAGGACCACCCTCATGAAAGTAACACACTTTATCAAGCTTCCTTGGACTTAATCACAAGACCGCCCTTATTGGGTGGGCACAGCCCCTCCTAAGCAAGTGTGGCAGGTTAGGAAGCGAGGATACTTTGAAATGGAACGTATACGATGGATACGGCACTCTAAAGTAAAACTGAGCTGTTTTCATAATTTATGCTGTATTACCATATTCGTATTGTATTGTATCTAAGTATTGCCGTACCCGTACTTCATAGGTGGCAGGTGTTGGAAAGCCTAATCCAATAGGGAATTAGGGATACAGAAAAATGTGTGTTGATTGCGGTCGGTCCACTAAAAGGAGAGGAAAAATTAATTATTCATAAGCGTCACTTCAGAATAAAATTGGAGGCTGAGTAGTGAGCAGTCAAATGTGTTATGTCTTCCTATGTAAGGCACGTACACATAACTTTTGACCCGGAGCCAATCTTGACTATCCAATATAGTGGATACAGATCAGACGGTATTCAAACGCCCAACCATTTGATTGAATTGAGATTCACCTTACAATATCTAACAAGTAGGACCCACTAAATTAACAAGAATTAAGATCTTCTCCAGTGGTGTTGCCGAGGAGACCATTGACATCCCATGGGAAGACGCCACATACTCCTTTCACACCAATCAAAAGCATTGATTTAGTGTGCAAAAGGAGGTGTGTGACACCTTTCCATTGGTGTTGGCGGTCCCAGGCATGTCGACTCGAGTTACCGAGGATGAGGCTATCCGCTTTGGTACCCAAACAGCCTTAAAGAAGAGATGGACCCAGGCCATCATCGAATCAGATTCGAAAGCTACTATAATTGACTTCCTCAACGGGCTACTAGTGCAACCCAACTGGGAGATTTACGCTATCATAGAGGATATTCAGATCTTGAGATCTTAGGTTGCATCAGTGGAATTCCATTACTCCAACCGTCGAACATATTCAGAAGCTTACCTTTTGGCACAGAGTGTCCTTTCTGTTAGCATTACTTCTTGTGCAGTTAATGGGTGTAATTTTCCTCAAGCCTCCCTGGAGCCTGTCATGTAACCCCATTATTATAGTAATGTCATATCTTTTACACCAAAAAAAAAAGGCCTCATGTAGAATACCTCAAACAAATCTATCTTGATGGGATAATTTGAACCATCAAAAGAATAGACTTTTTTTCCTGGCTACTGTATGATCTAACCAGCCATTTTGGGGCAAAAGGTTTACTCTGTTGCTCACGAGAGTATCTCTTTGGTGAGTAGCAGATCAATGGTCCAAAAAATAAGAAAAAAGGAAAAAAAAATTAAAATGAGAAGAAGTCAAAAATAGGAAAAAAAAAAAGACTTCTGGGTGAGGTGGCATATTTTTATCCATTGATATGCTACTCACCAAAGGAATACTCGGTCAGCAAGCAAGAGAGTAAACCTTTTGCCCTATTTTGGCCATTTTGTTCTTGGCCGTTCTTAAGATAAGTCCAACTGGCGCTTATAAGCTTATTGTAGAGAGAAAGGTCTTATCGCGGGTCCCACCCAATGGTCCATACCGAGACTAGCCCTGGCCCCTCCACTTTGGTTGTTTGGTGGCCGTTGTTGACGGTTTTTTCAAGGGTGGTGAGTGGGGCAGGCACCACCCACAATCCCACGCAGTTCGCAGCCCACGCTCATTATCTCTTATCTTATTTCAAACGTCATGAAAAGAAAAGAAAATAAAAACATTTTAAAGCCATAATTACTAATGATACCCTCCCTTTTTAGCTTAATCACAAAATTATACCTTCCAAAATGACCTAAATACCCTTCCTTTTTTTAAGGGGAAAAGTAGTATTTCTTGGTTATTTATATGGGTATAACTTATATGCTTACCATCGATCAACACCGTTCACCGTATACACACCCTGTGAATAGCCCAGTGGTAGGTGTATCCCTTCCATAGGAAGGAGGTTCCGGGTTCCATTCCCATGAGGGTGAGAGTAGGTTGCACTCTCCACCCGCCTTTAACTTATAACAAATACTGACTTGCTAACCAGGGTTGCGGCCTAACCGTGTGTCACATACCAAAAAAAAAACACCGTTCATCGGATTACACCTATCGCAATGCATCTAGACCTTGTCGATTGGCCGATTAGCAGCATATTTGGCTAGGGTTTCATTGAGGAGTATGGATCATGGATCCATTATCAAAATTTAATTTCAAAGTCCCAAACTGTAATCTTCTTTTAAAGTTTCATGACAGATTAGTCATTAATTGAAATAGTGAACCTAAAATCGTCCAACAAATAAATATTAGTATTTCTAAAACATAATCAAGTACAAGTCCTTTTCAGGGAGTTTAAAGTCTAAAGGGAAGTGATTCAGGTACCACTAAGAGCCAAGTAACTATATGGCCGTGTCATTGAACCCAACTCCCCCTCCCCACGAAAACGGCCAAAACTTCCTCCCACTCGGCACATCTTCCCTAATAATTTTATACATAAAACCCAAAAGCCTTTGCTTCTCCTTCAAACTTAGGTCTCTCTCTCTCTCACACATGGATACAAAGGGCACCAAGAGATCTATAACAGCATCTATAGCCATAGCTGAAGCAGCTTCATGGTACTGTGCTTTTGTTCTAGTAGTCCTTATCTTGTTGAGCTCCTTTAGAGAGAATTCCCTAACAGATGAGATTGTGAGAGGGAACCAGCTATTGGGTCGACCATGCGATGAAATTTACGTCGTCGGAGAAGGCGAGACGCTCCACACGATCAGCGACAAGTGCGGCGATCCCTTTATCGTGGAGCAGAATCCACATATTCATGACCCAGATGATGTTTTCCCTGGATTAGTGATCAAGATCACTTCTTCAAAATCTAGGAAGTTATTAAGGTAGTATAGGTGACTCTTGTTCCTTAAAAAGAGTTGTGGGAATACAAGCTTTTGAATGAATACACAAAAAGTAAGAACGCTTTGAATTTCTCTTTTGAATCCTTTTTTTTCTTTTTTTCTTTTGGGTTTTCTCTTGTATATATGTATCTGGTAGGAGGTCTTGATCATGGCTTCATGTTCTTGTACTGGATCTTTTGAGTTGGGTCTGTTCTTGGTGCTTTGACTCTAGTTTTTTATTTTGTTGGATGAAGCAAAAGCATAAAGTGGTGGATCCATCAGTTTTTTCGTGGAGTCTAGTGGTTTGTGTTTGTCTCGATTCTCAACCACGGTGTAAGGACCAAGGATATGTATGGCACATGAAAGTTGTGATTCAAGGGGGTTATTTTATTATAATGGGACAGGATCTAGACCGTCGGATTGATTTTATATTTGTAGTTTGGAATTATAGGCTACCATCTGATGGGTCCTACTCCTACCTAACGATCTCTTAGACCAAAATTTCAATCAGACAGGATCATATGAATATCAGGCTCTAGATCTTTTGCCTTCTGTTTCAGTTTCTTGTTAGAGAGAGAGGTTGTTAACGGATCATATTTGGGCTAAAAAAACCTCTAGTAACGGGCCCACTCGAGTTGGCCTATTCAAAAATCACAAAATAGGGATCGGATCCAATCCCGCCTATGTTTCTCTAGTAAGGACTAAGGGTATGCTTACCTTCCCAAAAAAAAAAACAAAAAAAACCAAATCTTCTATGGCATTCCCGGTGACATATGTATTTCAAGACCAAGATTTCTTGTAAAACCATTAGAGCCGTACAAGAGCATACTTTAAAAGGGACACTCATGTCACAGGGATGTTATAAGACGATTTGCTTATAGGGACAGAGGTCCAAGGGGAATTCCAACCAACCATCATTTACGTGAAAGTTTTCTAACTTAAGGATATGATATGCCTGCCAATTTTAATTTCTTAATAGGGTTTTATGCAACAGAGGGTCCATAATTCTTAGGCTTCACCAAACCCAAAAGAGCGATGCTAGCCCTACTCTCAACCAAAAACAAATACTTGCCCTTTCTTCTAGTCAAAAAGCCAACACTTGTCATTGCATGTGTTGGGTTTGGCTGGAAGTAAGGAATGACTGGGAGTAGGTCTAGCACGCCTCAAATAAAAAATGTCCAAAGAAGCCAAACTCACATATTTTATGCTTAGCAAAGGAGTTGATCTGGCCATTGGAGCCCCACTGGGAAAGGTGGATTCCTGATCATTTTCCTCTTTGAAATCAGATTATATTCGTTGCCACATGTCAGCTCGAGAGTAGTTTATTTTGATATGGAGGGGATTGTGTTCTCAATCCAATAATCAAAGACATGCTGACGTATTGGATACTTTTGATGTTACCTTCATGGGCTTCATGACAGGCCCATGGATGAATTTTTTATTCAAGTCCAAAAAGAAAAAAGTACAAGGCCACATGCAAGGAGAAAAAGGGAGTTGTTTGTATCGAATAAAATTACATAGGGAAATGCTACTAAGACCCACCATTAGGGCCGAGACCACCGAGACCGTGCTCTAGATTTCAGGTAGGGCCTACCATGTGAAATGGGCCCCACCTGAATCCCGTGCTCTTAGAGCAAGGTCTCGGACCTAAAGGGATCTCAGTAACAAAGTCCAATTACATATGTCCATTCCAAAAGATAAAGCTTCTGAGACCCCCTTAGGGCTGAGACCGTGCTCTAAGAGCATGGGATTTCATGGCCCATTTCACATGGTCGGCCCCACCTGAAATCTCGTGCTCTCTTAGAGCACGATCTTGGTGGCCTCGGCCCTAAGGGGGTCTCAGTAGCAAAGTCCAATTCCAAAAGGACTTTGCTACTAAGACCCCTTTGGCCGAGACCACCAAGATCTTGCTCGAAGAGCACGGGATTCAGGTGAGGCCCATTTCACATGGTAGGCCCCACCTGAAATCCCGTGCTCTTAAAGCACGGTCTCGGCCCTAAAGAGGTCTCAGTAGCATTTCCCATTCCAAAAATACCTTCCAACATTGCAAACAAATAACCCCAAGAAGAATCCGTTAGTCAAAGCTAACTTGGCTAAGAAACTAGTCACATGCTTATAAGACTCTGTTTGGAAATGTTTAATTGTTAAGTTGAGATCTTTAGCTAAGCCGCTGACTCGGATCTAAAATAAAATCCAAAAGCATGTTTGGTTAATGGTGGGAGAGTAAACAGCTTTCAAAGCTAACTAGTATGGTATTTTGAGATTTTGAATTATTTATAAGGTTACATTGCCAAACTTTAAGTAGTTTTTATCGCATGTTATAGTCAGAAGTAGCTTAACGCAAAAGCTCATTCAGTTATTGTGACTGGCTAAAGCTGTTAAGCATACTTAGTTAGTTCATTCTAACATGTGAATAATGTGTTTCCAAACAAGCCTAACTGCTAAAATCCAACATTAAGCTATATGGATTTTGCTAGCCCTAGTCGCATATATTCCAAAGACGCAACTGGGGCCAAACAAATGGCAAACAGTTTTTGACTTTTGTTTTTTAAACTATTAAAATAATAAAAGTTTTACAAGTGTTAGGCCCATCTTGTGTCTATAGAGAAATTTGGAGTAAATGCGATTGGGGCTAGCACACCTCTAAGCTATATTAAGACCAGAAGTTAAGCGTCTCCAAAATACATGCTTGTTTATATGCACAACTGACCATTCTTCCCTCACAGTTTCTACTTCTAAAGAAAGAAAAAAAAAACTAGGGGATTTCCACCTATAATCTTCTCTTTTGGGTAGAAAAGAATGACGATGAAACATAGAACATGGGTATATTATTTAACTTTCAAAGGTGGAGATCGATTAGGCCAAAAATATAATACAAAACAAATACTATGATTATTAATATAATATTGATTAAGAAGACATATCAAGGAAGATCCATTCACTTTCTTTTATTCACCACTTTGTCGACTTTAGAAGAGTCCGAGAAATTCAGAAAACATTTGTTTGGAGGCTTGTTGTCACCTTTAAAGTTTTAGGGATGATACTGAGCTGAGCCAAGTCGGCTCTCAAATCTCTTGGTGTGTTCGAGCTCGGCTTGAGCTTGAAGATCCTTGTTCAAGTTTGCTTCGTGAAGAAGGGCCAAACTTGAGCCTGACTCGACTGGGCTGGGCTTATTATCTGCCTTGCTAATTTTTATACAAACTTTCATTTCTAATACTATACTCTGACCTTTTGTTTTTAACTAAAAAATAGATAGATATTGGATGGTGAAATAGTCTAAAGTTAAAAGATTTTATGTAAATATAAGAGAACTATGGAGCTACGAATATTTCCTTTTGGGGAGGGGTATGGGGCATGAGGATTGGGGGCCATGGCCCTTCCCATGTAACTGTTAGTCTTTAGATTTTTACCTAAGGTAACATCATGATTTTTGATGATAATTCAACAATGAAATGAAATGAAATGAAATTTGAATTACTAATATCTTACTTGAGTTTATATGAAAAACAAAATACCAAGAACATTAATAATACCATTTGAGAGGGGTTTTCTCTTGTATATATGTATCTCATAGGAGAGGTCCATGAAGGTCTTGATCATGGGTTCATGTTCTTGTACTGGTTCTTTTGAGTTGGGAGTGTTCTTGATGCTAAACTCTAGTTTTTTATTTTGTTGGATGAAGCAAAAGCATAAAGTGGTGGATCCATCAGTTTTTTCTAAAGTCTAGTGGTTTGTGTTTGTCTCGATTCTCAACCACGGTGTAAGACCAAAGATGTGTATGGCACATGAAAGTTGTGATTCAACGGGGCTATTCTATTATAATGGGACAGGATCTAGACCGTCGGATTGATGGTATATTTGTAGTTTGATATTATAGGCTACCATCTGATGGGTCCTACTACTACCTAAAAGATCTCTTATAGACCAAATTTTCAATCAGATATGATCATATGAATATCAGGCTCTAGGTTTTTTTTTTCCTTCTGTTTCAGTTTCTTGTTGAGAGAGAGGGAGAGAGATTGTTAATGGGTCGAAATTCCGGCCACAAAAACCTATAGTAAATGGGTTGGGCTTAAGTTGGTCTATTAAAAATTAAAAAATAAAAGCCCAAGTCCTGCTCATTGGCACCCAAGAAAGAGAGGAACCACATCGTCTATATAGCATTCTTTGTGGCATAAGTATTTAAAGGCCAGGATTTTCTTATACAGACATTAAATCCGAACAAGACTATGCCTTAAAAGTTAAAAGAGAGAGTCCTTTAAGCACTCATGCCAAAGGAAGAATTACCAGCAACCATCATTTAAGTGAAAGTTTTCTAACTGAAGGATATGCCTGCCAATTTTAATTTTTTAATTGGGTTATCTATGCAACAAAGGCCCATACTTCTTAGGCTTCACCAAAATCTAAAGAGCCATGCTAGCCCTACTCTCAGCCAGAAAACAATCATTTTCTCTTGCTTTTGCCAAAAACCAAAACATGTCCTTTCTTTAACATGTGTTAACTTTTGGCTGGTATTAGTTCCACATCAGTTGTGTAACTGAGCTCTTATCCCCTTATAAGTTTCATCACGCCTCAAACGGTTGGTACCTGTTTTGAGGAGTGTTTGGGTGAAGCTTATTTTGGTTGAGGTTGTGTGGTGTGTGTTTGTATGTGTGGTCTTCTTTCTCATAACTCTGGGAGTAAGGAATGCCTGAGGAGGTCTAGCACGCCTCAAATAAAAAAGGTTCCAACTCATATATTTTTTGCTTAGCAAAGGAGTCGATTAGAGCCACACCGGGAAAGGTGGATTCCTGGTCATTTTCCTCTTGGAAATCAGATTATATTCGTTGCCACATGTCAGCTTGAGAGTAGTTTATTTTAATATGGAGGGGATTGTGTTATCTGAATCTAATAATCAAAGACATGTTGATGTATTGGACACTTTGGATGATACTTTTTATGGGCTTCGTGACAGGCCCACAAATCACATGGATGAAGAATTGTATTCTGATCCATAAAGAAAAGAAGTACTCTCCAAGCCCACAAGAAGGAGAAAGTGAATTGTTTGTTTGCAAATAAAATTACATACTCCAAAAAAAATACCTTCCAACATTGCTACCAAATAACCCCAACAAGAATCAGTTAGTCAAAGCCAACTTGACTAAGAAGCTAGTCACATCCTTATAAGGCTGTGTTTGGAAATGTTTAATTGTTAAGCTGAGATCTTCTGTTAGAGCCATTGATTACCGAGTTAAGATCATTTGGTAACATAGACTCGGATCTAAAATAAAATCTAAAAGCTTGTTTGGTTAATGGTGCAAAAGTAAGCAACTTTTAAAGCTAAAAGGGTAATTGGAGATTTTGAATTATTTATAAGGATAACATTGAAAAATTTTAAGTAGTTTTTAATGCACGTTATAGTTAGAAGTAGCTTAACGCAAATGATCATTCAATTATCTTAATAAGCACTGACTCAAGAGATTGACACGCTAGAGCTGTTAATCATAATAGTTAGTTATTTCGTTCTAGCTTAGCTAATAACGTGTTCCCAAACAAGCTTTATTGATGAAATCCAACATTGAGCTATATTAAGACCAGAAGTTAAGCGTCTCCAAATCACATGTTTGTTTATACGCACAACTGACCATTACTTCCCAGTTTCTACTAATAAAGAAAAAAAAACTAAGGGGATCAATTTCCACGTATAATCTTCTCTTTTAAAAGTAGAAAAGAGTGTCGATGAAACATAGAGCATGGGTTTATTATTTAATTTTCAAAGGCAGAGGTTGATTAGGCATAAAATTATAGATAAAACAAATATTTTGATTATTAAATATAATATTGATTAAGATGACATATAAGGAAGATCCATTCAGTCTCTTTTATGCGCCACTTTGTCGATTTTAGATAGAGTCCGAGAAATTCAGAAAACATTTGTTTAGGGGCTTGTTATTACCTTTATCTCAGTCCAAATGAGATTTTTTTTTTTTGGGAACGAGGGTATCCGGGCCTCTTAGAGCACCCGACTAAGTCCCCCGGGCGTTTTACAATGCTCTCCATTTAAGGATTAATTCGCAATTCATAGTTGGCATCCTTCACTTATCATCGATTTTAATGAGTTCCTAATAGAGTAATAGCTGATATATGACTTGACCCAAGGCTCCCATTTCCGTCCATTGTTTAACAAGTTGCATGGATCTCCCCATTTAGGTATTAGGGGTGCTACCGAGCTGAGCCGAGTATTAGGGTGTTCAGGCTCAGCTCGCAAAACTCTGGGTATGTTCCAGCTCGGCTTGAGCTTGAAGATTCTTGTTCAAGTTTGGCTCGTGAAGAACGGGCCAAACTTGAGCTTTGACTCGATTGGGTTGGGCTTATTCTCTACCTTGCGGATTTCTATACAAACTTTCATTTCTAATACTATACTCGGACCCGTTTTTACTTTTAAAAAAATTTAATGATAAAATAGACAAAAGTTAAAATATTTTATGTAAATTTTAGAGAAACTATGGGCTAATGAGTTATGATGTAACCAGGGTGGAGCCAGGAATTTCCCTTGGGGGGGGGTGCGGAAATTAACAGGTTTGTGGTATGGGGCACTAAGGTTCAGTACACAAGAAAAATAAGGATCCTTCCTTTTGGGAGACTCATTATATAAATAAAATTAATTATATTTTAAATTTTTTATATTATGCATATAAAAAATTTAAAAGAGCCAAACTTCCTACATTGTCAATAATTACATCCTAATTTGGGGGAGTGACTATATAGAGAATTTATATATTATGGGGCCATGCTGCCATGGCCCTTCCCAAGTGCCCGCGCCTAGGGCTGTCAACGGATCGGATTCGGACCGGATCTGCCTAGATTCGAATCCGATCCGATTAAAAATCCGACTGATCCGAATCCGATCCGAGATCCGTCGGATCATGAAGTAACCGATCCGAATCCGATCCGATTATATATCGTCCGATCCGAATCCGATCCGAGATCCGTCGGATCATGAAGTAACCGATCCGAATCCGATCCGATTATATATCGTCCGATCCGAATCCGATCCGAGTAAGGTTGTTTTTTAAATAAAAAATCTATTTTAATAATAAAAAATCTAATAATACCTTAATTAATACTAATTAATGTTAATTTTTTTAAAAATTAATATTTTATACATAGAAAATCTAAATAATATATTTAAAATAATTAAAAATTATTATTATTATCGGATCGGATTTTAATCGGATCGGATCACCCTATATCCAGATCCGATCCGATCCGATTATAATCGGATTCCACCGATCCGATCCGAATCCGATCCGACGGATCACATATAGGGTCCAAAGTCCGGCTAATCGGATCGGATCCGGTCCATTGACAACCCTACCTGCGCCCCTGGCTCCCCCATGGATGTAACTATACATGATAATGTCTAAGAATAGTATTAGTTATTCTACTCTAGATCTTGTGATTATTTGTTGAAAACACACTTTTAAAAAAGGAATTTGCTACTGAGAGCGTCTAAGGGCCAAGACCACCGAGACCTTGCACCCGAGCACGGGATCGCACGAGATTTCAGGTGGCCCCCATCTTCACATGGTGGGCCTAGCCTGAAATCCCGTGCTTGAGGCCAAGGTCTTGGCCCTAACGCAGTCTCAATAGCATTTTCCTTTTTAATATTATCATTTTCTTTTATGTGTTATCTCTTTCCTATAAGATTTGGGATCTCCTTCAGTTGGTGCTGGTCTCCAGCACCCACTCCTAAGGCGCCACATATGTTTGAACATGCCTACCAAGGTGTATGTGAGCAAATCAATATCTTGATTGGTATACATATGCATATGTGGCACTATGGGAGTGGGTGTTGGCAATCTTCATGCCAGCACCAATTGGAGATGATCCCGTGTCTTCCTATAAACCTTACTTACAAGAAGAGCACTTTACCTTTAAAATAAATATGAGAAATAAGATTTATATTTAAGCCTCTTGAGAATGATTAAGAGATTTACATAGTAATGTTTTATATTTATATAAAGATATAATATTAAATTAGCCCAGCACAAAACAAGCTTTTAACGAGTTGTTTGTGAGCAGCTCTGTTGATTAATCAGCCCTACCATTCACTCCTCGGCAGCCAGTGGGCTTGGTTGAGTTTAGTAGGACGGTGTTGTGTCGGTCAACCCTGGCCCATCTGACATTGTGGGCTTCTTTGATCATTTGGTATGTTGCTTGCTTGTCTTTTGGTTTAAATTCCAGCCGGGTATCTCCATCCTCTAATCGAATAGATTGAAATTGATGTAAAAGGACTTGCCTGTCCTCAGCTGGGCTATAGGCCCAAGGCAGTTATCTAGCACCGGCCCAGAATGACACTTTTTAAGCCAAATCTGGGCCTGCATGGAGCTGCAAGAATCAAGATCCTAGTTAAAGTGGTTTGAAGGAAAATAGCCTTTTACTGGAGCTAAACAGGATGTCGAAGGCCCTATGAGAGGTTAAATCTCACCCTGCTCCCAAACATCAGCCAGTAAATTAGTACTGTGAAAGTAAGTAGTCATCTTTCGCAGGTCTGTTCATCATGGCAACCACATAGACAAAAACTCTGTTATAATGATAGGCCAATCTGATCTTACAAAGAGGGGGTGGTAATGGTTATTTTGCAGTAATTAGCCGACCCGCATTCAACTAGGTAGCTGAATGCCTTCTCTTTCGTGTCCCTTTAACTGTGGTTAACTTTGAGTTCAACCAATTTAAGGTTAATATTTTTTTATATGTTTTCCTAAAAACTAAGGTTAAATGAATTAACCATGAGAGTGAGTGAATCTTCACCTCAATTAGTAGGTGTTAAAAAGGGGTACATGGACCAATGAGGACTGGTATTTGCACAGTCCGCCAAACATTTTCTTATATTATTTAATTATTTAATAGAGTATAGTCATTGGACAAGGTGCCCTTGAACTTTGAAAACAAAATATATTTTTCATACTATGTTATTTTAATTATTTAACTGAACATAATCATAAGGCAAGAAGACAAAGGACCCACAAACAAGGAGAAACAATACCCGTCAAATATATAGAATAAATGAAATAACTCACAAACTTAGTTATCAAAGAAAAAAAATTTGTCCCATCTCAAGAGCTAGACCCAAAATATTTCCTACACACCTAAACATTCGGCATAAATTCATCAACAATTGCTAATATTTTCAATCAACCAATATGTACTCCTATAATAAAATCTTGGCTTCGCCCTTGCATATTAGGGATTGCATTGAACCAAGCCCGGCCCATTCATACATGGGTTGATATCATGAAGTCGAAAGTGACTCGTGGGTCCAAAATCCCGTGAAAAGTTGGGCTGGTCATAAATTGGCACCCTAGTTTGTGATGGCGATTTTCATTTTTTGTTGAGGCAGATGAGCAGTGGTCCACTGCATCTACATTGTCATGTTTGATTATTCAAACACCAAAAATAATAATAATAATAATAACCATATGGTCATCGCCGAAACCGTGCAATGAAACGGTTAATGGTTCGGACTACTGATTAGGGAAACATGTCTTTGTAACCTCTCTTTTTATTTTAATCTTTTTGCTTGGACTTAAGAGGGCCCACGAAATGAGAGAGGACAAAAGGAGAAAAATCCCAAGTGGGCCCAGTTGATGATAAGAAGGCGAGGAACAATAAAGTTATAAATGTCTCAAACAAAAAAAAGAAAAAAAACAGGTAAGACTGATAGGTGAGTGGAAGTTGGTTTAGAACTGCAACCACGTCTTACTCCCCATTACATTGCTTTTGTTATGACCACTGCTTTCATATTCTTGCTATTTGGAATCTATAATAATAAGGATAAGATTCTGCTATTTGGAATCTATATAATAATAAGGATAAGATTCTTATGAACCATGTACATTGCATCATCTTCCTCTCGAGATCGAATCCCAGGCAATCACGATTAAACGGATCCATTGGTCAACACGTGTCTATTTTAATCCTTATTAATTGTGGTTAAGATTCACTAACCCTTAAAATTTAACAATCTAATCTTAGTTTTTTGAAAAAAATATTTTAAAAAATTTTACCCTAGAGCTAAGAAATTTTAACCATAGGGTTAGTTTTTTTCCCTTTTTAAAAATTATAGAAATCAAAGTTAGATTGTTGTATTCTAAGAGTTAGTGAATCTTAATCATAGTTAATAAGAGTTAAAAGGGACACTTGTTGACCTGTGGGTGCGCTTAAACTCTCCCCAGTTTCAATTGGGACTCTCTCTCTCTATCTGGGTTGGTTGGAATTTAACTAATTGCGTGTAATGTTGGAAACCTTGATGTATATGAATCCAATAGGAAAGGCAAGTGGTCTACATGAGATGAAGGTAAGCAAAGAACTCGAAATAAAATAAAATAGAAGACAGTCTAAATTAAAACTTCAGGCCAACCTGAGCTGACCCATTCAGGATGACTTTAGGTCTCCATGATCAAATTTTGTTGTCAAACTAAAAGCAAAGTCAAACTTTGGTTAAACCAGAGGTTAATTCTCCTATTCTAATTGGATACGAAACTGAAATCCGGGCCTATGGACAAGTACATTACGATTTTAAAAATCACAAAAAATAAATTAAAAAACTTTTGGATTTTTGAAGGCACAAACCCTGAAAGCAACCGATACTGAACTCGCTTCGCTTAGGGGTGTATCCAAAGCAGAGTTGGCTTGTTAGCTCGGTCTCATTAAGCCTGAGTTTACGTTGGTTTTTTTTTTTGCTTGACCGAGCTATACTGAGCTTGAAACTGTGTTCTAGTCAAGCTCGGACATCGGTCTGTTTGACTCGTTTTGAGCCTAACTTGACTGGAATATTATAATAAATATTAATAAAATAATTATAATAATAAATATTAATAATAATAATAATATTGTTTTTATATTAAAATAAAAATAATATTTTAATGAATCAAGCCGAGCTCGAATCAAGCTATTTAATTCCAGCCTAACTTTTCGATTTAGCTAGCCCATTCGGAGAGGCAATTAGAGTGTTCCATTACGTTCAAGAGTAGTGCTAGCCCTATTAGTAGATTTTTTCTTTTTTTTTCTAAACTCTCATTATGGGAATAACACGTGTCATTGCAACACCTTCAATTCAACGGATTAAGCTAGCTAACATATTTTGCTATATCAACGAAAGTTTGGAAGTGTGCGTCTATGGCAATTTTTTTTTTTTTCCTGTTTTTGTTTTTTTTTCCTGAGAGTCGAGGGCGTTCAAAGACCCCAAAAACTTTTAAAATCATAGCCACACGTTTACCCGTCAAAATTCTAATTTTCTAAAACTATTAGATCCAATGCAACAAAATGTAGAATACTACGTTGGAACAGAGTTGATTCCGAGAGAATTAGAGATCCAATTGACCATGTGTACTTTCCAAAAGAGAATAACTACCAATAGGAGCTCAAGTTGAACATGCAACCGGAGTTACCCAAAATTTTCTATAGGAAGGTATATTTATGGAAAAAATTCACTTAAAAATAAAAATCATTCTTTAGGTTCATAATGACCAAACTACCACTTTTAAAGGTAAATTTTGGGTTTCTCCGGTTGATCAGTCAACTGGAGCTCTTCTTCATAGTAAATCTCTTTCCAAAATATACTAGCAAATACCTGTGCGATGCACGGGGTGCACAAAAAAAATTAAGAGAAAAAATAAGAATAAAAAGGAACCTAATTAAAATAACTTTTAATTATTAGTAAAACCATTAATATAGGTTTTGGTACTCCCCTACGACTTTTTATGGCTCATTTAGTAGAGGGTGTTTATGAATTGATTGAGACTTGAATATAAGAATTGAGAGAGAAAATGGGGAGTTAAATGAAGGATATTTATGAATTGGTTGGGATTTGGTAGAGAGATGAGAATGGAGAGAGAAACAGGGAGAGTTAAGAGAGGGTATTTGTAGCTCCCATCAAGTGATGATGTGGCATCACAAATCTTAGAATGAAGATCAAAGAGGGATGCCACATAGGCATCCTAATTTCTTTAGTATATAGTATAGATGTCACTCTTATCGAATGTAATTAGGGAGATCCGCTTCTCTTGGATCTGGTGTTAAAATCTAAAAACTTTTAATTATTTCTACCTTTTGTTTCGTACCCGAGAGAATGACTATTTTATTTCTAAGCAATTAGCAATTGTAAAAGAGAATTAAGTGTTGACGGTGAGAATACTTTAAGATTAAGGCATACTTGATAATAATAATTTTATGTGAAGCTACCTGTTTCCAACTCGTAAATGATGACAATGACGTCGACCATGATTCATGTTGCGAGCTCAAAATAATTAGCCATACAAGAATATATTCACCTTGCTTAGCACTAATAAAAATAAAGAAGAATTCTGCAATGTCTTTCTTCCAACCTGACCACCAAATAAATTTCAACACATTGAAAAAGATAAATAAAGTTAATAATAAAATTATAGTTTCACTGTCATGTATATGGATGGTCCGTTTAAAAGAGGACATTGTGGAATGGTTTGAAATCCTGACATTATCGGCAATTTAAGTCCTCCGAACCGAAATTTCAAAATTTTCAGTTATATTTTGGAATTCTGATTATTTTTATTAAATATATGTTAAAAATAATATTTTAGTAAAATTTAATATTTATATATATATATATATATATATAAATTTTTTAAAAATAAATATATAAATTTTCAAAATTTATTTTAAAAATTTTAACAAAAAATAATAATAAAACTATATAAAATCAATTTTCCGAAATTCCAGTGTAAGCACCCCATTTTTACACCCTTCCCCCCTCCCCCAGTTTTAATCATAGTTAATAAATTTAACCATGGTTAGCTCAACCTAACCTAAGGCAAACTCCAGATCAAACCCAAACCCCAACCCTAGGCCTAACTCTAGTTAAACCCTACATCAAAACCCAAAGCCCATGATTAGGTCCAAGAACCCCATTCTTAGCCCAGAACCACCCCATGGGCCCAAACATGGGCCCACAAACCCTTAGAACCGTTAGTGTGGGGCCCACTGTGCAAAATTTGAAAAATCCAATAATGGCGGTAATAACTTTACCGTCATTACCGGATATAGGAAAGGAAACAGTACCCCCAAGCCAATCGTGTGGGAGTCTGGCCTGTTTTAGCATTAAAAAGGAAATTGCGGTAGAAACTCTACTGCTATTACCTGATTTCTGCAAATTCGCATGCTAGCACCCCTGCACCACCTCAGCTCCGCCCCCTTAGTGTCTAGGACCTTCATATTAATCTCTAAACTACCCTAGGTCCCCTCTAACCCTATATATACCCCCCTTCTCCAAACTTAAGATTCATTTCAAAAACTTACAGTGAACCCCTGTTGGGATTCGGCCAGCCCACTCTCCAAGCCTTCCTTGGCCTTGGTCCCCTACCTGTGACCACTCTAGCCCATTCCAGAAGCTACACCAGACCTTCCTCAACCCTCCTCCACCATGCACCACCATCCCCCACCCCTGTGGGAATCAAACCGAGAGAGGTAGATCCTCCCCTCCCCCTTGTCTATTTATTTTCTGTTTGTGCAACTCTGTAAGGCCCTTAGTCCTACTCCAGGGGCCATGTTGCTTCTGTTTTGTTTCGTTACACTCAATGACAGAGGCCCCCTACCTCACCATAGGTATGGGGGACCCTCTTGAGGGTTAAGCTTCGGCCACAAGGGTCCTTACGTGTTCTAAGCCTCCCCTATCTCTCTGGAGGACCCCCAGTCCATGAGGGATCCCATAGAGTAGCCCTGGTGCAATCCCCAGGGGGGAAATTAGTTTTCTGGAAATTTTCAGGAATGACGGTAGAATAATTATCGTCATTCCTGACACTCTCTTTTGCAGTAGCTGTAGCACCCATTTGGGTGAGCTCTGGTCCACTCCAAGGTCATTGTTGGACTCTCCTGACCTTCTTCTATCTACCCTGGTCCTTCCAGGGTCACCATTGACCTTTAACTATGGTTAAATTCCCCTAAACCAAGGACTCTCTAGAATGGTGGTAGATGTTCTACCTCTATTACCTGTTACCAAATACAATGACTTCAGGCCCCTGTTGGGCCCACTATAGACCATCCCCTGGGCCCACCAAAGGCCCAGAGCACTTAGGGCAATCCCCTCTATCCACTCTGTGGGTCCCTAACCCTTGGGTTCACCCCTAACCCTTGGGTTCACCCCTAACCCATGTTTTAAACCTGCAAAACTCAAAGCAAAATGAGTTAGTTAATGACAGTAGTAGACGTCTAGCGCCATTACAAAATAACACTGTTTTGGAATGGCGGTAAACAGTTTACCGCCATTCCCTATGTACTGTTATTGAGCTTTTGCACAGGGCTCAAGCCAGGTAGGAAGTCATTGTAGGCCCTACCATACTCTTTGGGTCCACCTCGACTTGACTAGACCCTTAACCAGAGTTAAACTAACCCTGGTTGGCATTTAACCATGATTAAATCATATTCAATCCTTGGTAAAAATCTCAAAAACATTCAAAAATGTAAAAAAAAAAAAAACATGCTTGCTAGGCTTTCTTGACCTTGGTTAGCCCACCTAACTATGATTAACCATTCTAACCGCGGTTAAACCTAAACCATGCACTTGACCAACCCGGTCAACTAAACTCTAGTTTCCAGGCTAGACCCTTAACTATCCTATGCACACACACACACCTAATCTTGGCACGAGCTCATGTGCCAGAACTACGCTCAGTCTGATCTCACCACAATGTGAGTACGTAGGCAACCCAACTCGGGTTCGACCCTAGCCCATCTAGTTCTATTTGTATTGAATTAACATTTGATTAAACACTTAGACATTCTAATTAGTTTTGACTTAAATTTGACTTAAATTGAAGGAGTAGGTAACCATTTATAAAATGGGGGTCCTGTGGTGCCTAACACATTCCCCGGGACTTAATCTAACCGTTTACCCTAATCTCTTATAGACCATTTGTCTTATCCAACCATCCGGGACCTATCCCTAAGAATGAATAGGTGGCGACTCTTAGTCAAACCTTAATGTGTGTAAGAGGGTAAAAAAACTCCGTGCTCACATCCAGAATTTTAAAATTTCTGAAATCTCTGTCGAAATCACATCTATCAAAATCCTTACCATATGGACATCCGGGTTGGACGAAAGTTACAAAACCGTGGTTTGGTAAAATTTTGCAAGCCACGGGGTTTCTTCATGAGATTTCAAACCTTGCCCTGTGGTCCTTTTTCTATTTTCCAATAAAGAACCCTAAGTCATTATCAGTTTCTGTTTTATAATGTCTGTATTATTGCAGCCCTCTTAGATGATTGTCCGTTGCTTCCCATTCCATTTCTCTTTCTAACTGTGTTAGCAAGGACAATATCCGGTAATCCCCCCCCCCCCCCCCCCCCCCCCATGACGACCCCAAAAAGGCTCGTGACATCATACACGACCCCGCTAAAGAATTCGGAGGTTGGGATCATATTCAATCGTGATTGAACTTAGGGAAAGTTCAATCACACTCACAGGTCATCACTTGTCCCTTTCAAATCTTATTAATTGTGGTTAAGATTTACTAAACTTTAAGATTTAATAATATAATCTAGGTCTTTAAAAAAATATTAAAAAATTAACTTTAAGGGTTGCATTTTCTTAATCAAAGTTAAAAGGCTTCTGGATAAATAAGAGTACATCCACACACTCACTCCAAAATGACCGGACTAATGGAGGAGTTGTGGACTCTTATACACCTTTCCAAAGTCTAGTTCGAGCTGATGTAGGATTATAATGATTCAAGTTGCAATTTGGTAAGTGTTTCAGATGATGTAGACCTAAAGACTAAGGAGTAGGAGTTAACACGACACTGACATAATGCTCACGAAATTGATTAGCTAAGACTGTCTCTAAATGCTCACGAAATGGATTTAATGTGCTCCTCTCTAAGGGTGTTATTCAGCCAAGTTGAGTCGAGTCAAGTCAAGTCGAGTAGAATAGTAGTGCTCAAGCTTGTTTGTTAATTAAACGAACTTGAAAATTGAGCTTGAGCTTGAGCTTGAGCTTGGCTTGTTTATTAAATAAATAAGCTCGACCTTTAATAAATCAATGTTATTATAAGCGAACCGGACTGGATTGGCTGATTGAACTGGTAAAATTGGGAACCGACCAAGTTGTTGGTTTTTAAAGCCCTCAAAACCAGAATGCTTTCAAAACCGGTAGAACCGGCCAGAATTGAATGGTTCAACCAGGAAACCGAAGTTAAAACCCAGTGGAACTGGCCGAGAAAGGAGGGGGATGTGATTTTTTTACAATAAAGGACACGGTCAAACCGGGAATCGACCACTCTGTCGGTTCGATGCTCGGTTTAGTCCTTAAAACATTGTAATAAACTAACTCGAGCCGAGCACGAGCCATTTGCAAGCAGCTTGGTTCATTGGATATAGCTATTTGTATTATGTGAAAATTTTACTTTATTATCCTAGTTCAAGAAATTAATAGATTTGAAATGACTTTAACACTTATAAATATCTATTCATTAAATAGTAATATGATAATATAATATTTAACTTTTTTTCTTTATAGTAAAAACAGTCAATCAATGCTACATACCCTTACACACCTTAGGAATAGTTCAGTGGTAGGTTATCCCCTCCTTAGGATGGAGGTTCCGGGTTCCATTCCCGAGAGGGTGAGAGTATTGTGCTCTCCACCTACACTTAACTTAGAACAAATACTAACTACAACTGGGTTGCGGCTTGACCACGTGTTTCATTACCAAAAATTTTTAAAAAAAACTTCATTCTCTTATTATAATAATAGAAAATTTAAATTTCTAAACTACCAGCGAAATAAGGCATATTTTAGAGAACTTTGATAATCGATCTCTCATATTTATAATTGAACTTTTTAAAAAAAGATTGACATATCTTTGATTTGATCCACGTGCCACTAAAAAATGAAAGAGATTGGAAAATACAAATGTATCAATCAAATTATATATAGTTTCATGTTCTTGATCCATTTCATTATCCATTTTCTAGTAAACTACGGAAGGGCAGATAACCACGTGTTTATCTGATGAATAGGAGAGTACCACGTGTTCTCGTTTTGTTCTTGGTAAGAGACTACCCGTTTTCAAATTTCAACTACTACTTTTTGGTCTTCTTTGGCAACTAATTACCATTTTCTGTGTGGGCGCCATCGGGCTTAGAATTCGGGGAGAGTTTAACCGTACTCACAGCTCTAACACCTGTTCCTTTTAATCCATATTAATTGTGATTAACAATTACTAATTGTTAAGGTTCAACAATTTAACTTTGATTTTTTATAAAAAAATATCTTTAAAAAATTGAATCTAAGGATTAAGAAATTTTAACCTTAGATTAATTTATTTAAAAGAATTTCTAACAACCAAGGTTAGATTGTTAAACTCTAATGATTAGTCAATCTTAACTGTGGTTAAAAGGAACACGTATTGACTTGAGGGTGCGATTCAAGTCTCCCCAAATTCTCAATTGCGATTAGTTGTGATTTGATCTCCCCATTAGTGTGAGTGCCCATATTATTTAGGATAGTGATTAGCCCCCACATATTGGATTATGTAATTAATTATGTCCACGTGCCCCTTTTAATAATGATAAGTTTTAAAAAATTAAGGTTATTATTTTTATTTCTGTCTGAAATGCCAATAAATAATTTTT
This sequence comes from Tetracentron sinense, assembly GCA_015143295.1. Lineage (NCBI taxonomy): Eukaryota > Viridiplantae > Streptophyta > Magnoliopsida > Trochodendrales > Trochodendraceae > Tetracentron > Tetracentron sinense. The sequence continues at coordinate 25,309,344 of CM026572.1, read as the reverse complement.
TTAAAAATTGATTTGTAGCAATCTTTTATTATTTTAATTTTTTATATTATCATCAAATTTACAATAAAAAATATTACAAACAAATGACGTGTGACACCCTCAACCATTACACGTTCTCAACAGCTGAAAAATGTCGGATCCCGTTGATTAAATAGACTTGTCTTTTCTTTAGTGGCCAGTCTATGTATTTTTTATTCTAGCCTATATAGAATTTTATATGTCGAATAGATAAGCTAGATAAGTGGAGCTATCCAAAATGAGTTATTTACTTATTATTATTATTATTTTTAAGTCAAACCTTTTAGGCCGCAACCTCAGCGAGCAATGGTTAGAGAACCGAATGCCCGACTTACGAAGTGGGCTAAACAAAATGAGCCATTAACTGCTACACTGTCAGTTGAGGGAATGAACACCCCCCACATGAGAGATATACAATGTCACTGAAAAATTGGAATACTAATATCAATCATTAATTGCGCCAAAAATTATAAAGTTAGGCCCTAAACGAGTTGAGCTGAATTAAACAAAGTCTGACTTGAGTTTGACTTTCTCAAATAAAAAATTAGCACATCCACGAGGGGTAAACTCGGAGGTCGGTTGTTCGAGTCCCTCTCTTATCGCCTCATGGGGCTTGGGGTGTGGGTCTCATGGACAGGGGCGGAGCCACATGGGGCCGGAGGGGCTAAAGCCCCCCTGAAATTGGGAAAAAAAAACCCCTTTTGTAAAACTAGGAGTGCAGCCTGGGAAAGGGACGGTGTTAGGGCGACAGGGACTCTAGCTCCATCTAAACTTCCGAAAAAAAAATTATATTCTTTATAAACAGACACAAACAAATGTGCTAACCCACAAACTTGCCACTCAAAAAAAAAATTCGGGACCTCCACCCCGAACCCCCATTGTTAACCCCCCCCCCCCCCCCTTGGAGATTCCTGGCTCCACCCTGCTCATGGGGGTTAGGGGATTAGTGCTGTGAAAAAATATATATATAGCTTAATTCGTTCAGCCTGAAATGCTATGAGCTTGGTTTGCGTGATTGGATTCATCAGCTAACTTTGGCTTGAGTTTTGCCCAACACGTTACACGTTACTAATATAATCTTTATTCCCGCCCAGGTGCATGACTGCCATCAAGAAAAGTCAAAAACGAGATTATAACGTCGTATCCTTATCATAGTAAGCAGAGGTCCCAGCATATGTTGTCACATTGCCGATCAACTTGGCTTATCTGATATATCGTTTAGATCCGTCACTCAATTCCCCGTTATCATCACCTCTATTATTTCTTTTTTTCATTTTTTTTGTCTCCAATAAAAGCATAACCCTACCTTTCCATTAGTCATTGCTCATCATACCGTACCTTTTACTTAAGTCGTTGCTCATCATATATTGACATTTCAGAGTCTATTTTCTATTCACATGATATGACAGCAATTTTTATTTATTTTTTTGTTTTGTTCTTTAGTGAAAAACAACTTAATATGAAGTAGCTATCTTATCTTATTTTATTTTATTTATTTATTTTTTTAAGTAAGGGTTTTTATCCTTAAAATCTTTAAAATGTAGATATACAATTAACATTTAATTTAACAATCTAAAGTCCATCTAAACATAATTTTCTAATAAACACTTTTTTTTGGACTAGTGTTATCAAAAACCACTTAAGTTTAGTTTCTTCCATGGTCTTGTCCCATAGGTAGTGTGTCTCCCTTTCTCGGGGCTTGGTTTCATGATCGAATCTTCAAGGGTAAGATGTTAATATCCATTCTCTATTAAGCTCCAAATGCTAGGCTCTAACCCACTAACTTAGAACCGGTGTTGTCAGAACTGGACCGGACTGGTCGATCGAACTGGTAAAATCGGGAACCAGTCCTTTCGTCGATTTTCAAAATCTCCAAACCGGAACCAATTTAAAACCGTTGGTTTTTTACAAAACCGACGGAACTAGTGAACGATTATCATAACTGCCCAGCCCCGATGCACCCGATTACTGCCATGCCAATTTCACCAACTACTTCACCGATAAATTTTGGTCTGACCCAGGATTCTCCACAGCCTTTTGAGGTCGGGAGTCTTGTTATTTCAACACGGGAGTGATGGTTATAGATGTACAGAGGTGGAGAGGAGTTATACAGAGAAGCTAAAGTCGTGGATGAGGATACAAAAGAGGCACCATATATACAAGTTGGGTTCGTTACTGCCGTTTCTATTGGTTTTCGTCGGAGACGTGGAAAGGGTTGAGCACAGGTGGAACCAGCATGGGCTCGGTGGGGATTAACCTTGAAGGGTTGTGCAGAGCACTACATCAGGTCGGTGAGTCTACTTCATTGGAGTGGGAAGGGAAAACCATGGGCGGGACATTCATTGTGGGCACCGTGTAATTGTTCCAAATAGAAAGGTTGGTACACCTTTTTCTCTGATTGGATTGCTTTTAAAATACTCTAAGCTTAGGAGTAGCTTTTCAGTTCTTAGAGGATGTGTTGTAATTTGGTGAGTAGATTACAAATGACAAAGTTTATGGTACACCGTGAGGTGCGTAAGGGATGGTCCTTGTGAGGATGGTCTAAATTCAACTCTCATCTTCAAAATTTGATGTAGGTGAACCTAATGAGAGGATAAAGGAGAAAGAAGCTGCCGATGGAGTTTTCACTGTCATACCGGTTAAATCGACTGGTTGAATCGGTCAAATCGGGAACCGGCCACCTAGTTGGTTCAATGGCCAGTCCGGTTATTGAAACAATGTTAGAACAAATACACTATTAATTGAGGTTGCGTCCTAACCGCATGACTTGTACTTCAAGAAAATTAGTTATTTGACTAGGCTTTCTTCCACCTGCCTAGTTATGTTAGTGATGGTGTGAATCCCCACATTAAAGTGGTCAGGGTTCCACTATTTTCAAGTGCAACGGTTGAGATGCCCATTGTTTGGTCAAATTTTTAACACTTGGCTTCTATGATTTTATTCTTTTAACCACTCAACATGTTCTAACAACGGTAATTTGGGATTGGGGTTGCCGCCTAACCGCATGTCAAGTGCCAACAAAAGAAAGAAGAAAATGCTTTCTTCATCCATGTCGAGGGATGATGTCGACATGTAGTGCACATCAATCGATGTAATTTTATGGTATTTTATTAAAAGGATAAATATGCGTTATAATGTCATTTTCGAGGTGGGCCTAGACAAGGGAAAAATTGTACGGTATTACCTCATGTTGTGCAATAAGGCAGTTAATATCAACATGAGAAACACACTCGCAAAAATATAAATGTAAAGAAATCCCGAACACAACCTAATATATACTTACTTTAATAATAAGGCTACATCACTGGTAAGGGTAATTAATAACTTTTACACAGTAGATTTCATAATACAAGAATTCCATTCTCAAGTAAAGGGGTATGAGAGAGATTGAAATTAATTGTGAGCTTGTTCTTATTTTCAAGAGCTAGTACTTGTTCTCCCAATAGTCACCCACTCTTTTTAAGTACCCGAACTCTCTTTAAGAGAGTCCGCTCTCACTCTCTCATTCTTTGAGAACTCTACTCACTCATATATTATTTGCTTATGAGACAAGTTTTATGCATTAAAATAATTACACACAAGGGTTCTTATTCTCAAGAGCTAGTACTTGTTCTCCCAAAATATTGTGTCTAGACATACTATTTGGCTTCAAATAATTACACATAAGTTTTATGCATTAAAAAGGGGTGGCACTAGGTGCATCGTGCACCTCAACATTTGATGACTATACTCCCATTTTTAAATTTTATTAACTATATAAAAATCATAAAATTTTATATACACACACAAAAAAAAAATATATATAAATACATATCAAACTTCAAACGGCCTAAAGTGTAAGTCATCTAATTAAGACATTGCTACGTAACTTTCTATCCATACCAATAGCCCCAAGCGGTGTACCACATGCTTGATTAAATAGTTGAGACCATCTCATTAATAATATTTATGGGCTAGCTAGGTATTGTTTAAAAGGTGGGCCATTAATGTATTATGTAAGTGTAATGGGGTGATGTACAATAATTTCAATGCAGTTGAGACTTTTTCTTTTGTATTTTTCTCAATTTCACAGGCTTAATAAAATGAAGAAAATTTTAAATAATAAGCAATTGCTAAACAAAAATCCTAAATATTCAACACGAAATTAACACAAATATATTACAAAGAATCACAAATATCTCATTCTAAGTTCCTCTATTTTTTAAACTCTTCTCCCTTTAGAAAGGAAGGATGACTGATAACGTGACAGAGTTGAAGGAAAATAAAAGAGTCAATTTGGCGAATGAAAGAAAATTCGATCGAAGAAGAATGGGTTAAGACTAGGGTGAACATATAAGAAGATGATAAATTTCTTAAAAGAAAATGTCCTTTCTAATGTGGTGTAATAATTAAATGTTGGGGTGTCCCTAATACTATCCAAAGAAAAATGCTACCGAGACCATACCCTCATAGGGTAACTAAGGAAAACACGATCATATAGTGTCAAAAATTTTAAGATACCCTAGCCCCTATTTGTTTATCGAGTGAAAGACATTTTCTTTCATCAAATAAAAATAACTTGATTCACCTACTTGAATAAGTTGACTTGTATGGTTTGGTCAAGTAAGTTACCTCAAGTAAAATAACTTGACTCAAGTATAATAACTTGAAAAACTTTTATGGGATGTGTAACGGATAAAATTCGTAAAATCAACTTAGCGTTGGAGAACGAGCTCGTTTTTGTCGTTTTGTTCACAAAAGTGACACGTGGACACGAGTTGGGGTCACGTGCTTAAAATAGAGGGGTCACACGTTGTCTGATGCACAACGATCCCGTTGTGCGCATTACGACGTCTTTGTTCTCTTGCGGAACAATGTTTCCGTTGTGGCTTGGACAACGTGCTCGTTGTCTGAAGCACAACATGACCGTTGTACTCTTGACAACGTCTTTGTCATTACGCGAACAACGAGTCCGTTGTCTCACCGACAACGATGTCGTGCTGTGTTTTAAGACATCTACGCCGTAACCGAGCTCAAGTCAACAACGAGACCGACTCGTAGGAGGAAGTGATCAGGAGGCGATCCATAATTCCGACAAGTGTGCCGAACGCGCCGTTTCGTGCCGAAAGCACTGTCTTGGCATTTAATGCTGGTCACTTCTGCGTACCGTCCGATTGGACTCATAGGAGGCTCTCACGTGTGATGCAACCGGCGGCAGATATGTCTAAGATATTTGGCAATGAGTGCAAATACACGTGGTATGGACACCTATGGCCATTCATGGTCATCGATGGCCATACCAACCTTACCCTATAAAAACCCCGTGATTTTTAGTGCACAGGACACTTGTTCATTGATCCAGACCTGAGAATATACGTGTTCAGTGCTTCCAGTGCCTTGCGTAACTTTCAGTGACTGTTCTAGTGTTTACTGTTCATCATCTTCTACACCTACTGACTTTAGCATCGGAGTACAGGTCAGGGTGTCACACCCTCCACTCCAACCTTCTACCAGTAAACCTGAGCGTGGAAGGAGCTGTTGCTGACGCGTGTCCTTCTGGTTAAATTTCCCTTCACAAAATTGGCGCCGTCTGTGGGAAGTAATAAACGAACCCCCCTTTGCTCTTTGTGATCATGGCTGATCAGTCAGTAGTGTTCGGGCATGAGGATCAAACCCCTCAGGCCACTTCTTTCATACCTTCTGTCGTGCACATTCCTGGAGTCAGTCCTTCGTCTGGGCAACCAGAGAGGACCGTGCCTCCTCCTGTCGAACTTTCTGTTTCTGATCGTATTTTATGCAGCAGTCTGCTCTGGATCAAATCACCAGGCAGCAGCAAGTGATGCAGGCGAGGCTGGAGGCGTTCGAGCATAGCAGGCTCGAGGTGGATGAGGTGCCACTGCCGAGGCCTTCCTTGAGACGTCAGTTTGACTTCTCTTCTTCTCCTTCGGCCCCGGAGAACCGTGAAACCAGGTTTGTGCTTCATCCTACTGAAGGGGATGTAAGGCAACCTCAGGTTCGGGCAGAGCAGAGCATCCCTTCGGATCGTGTGAATTTCCGAGAAGGGGCAGGGCGAGAAGACTTGAGAGGGGGTAGCGGAGGTGCAGATGCCCAGAAGACTTGGGTGACAGCCAAGGAGGTGGAAGCTTTAATCGGTGCTCGTGTTAAGAGCATGAAGGGAGGGATTCCTGACCACTTTGCTCAGTCAGCAAAGGACAACGTTGAGAACTCTCCTTTCACGGACGCCATCAACCAATCCTATACTTCCTCCAAGTTCATAACTCCAATCTTCCCCATGTACACTGGAAAGACGGACTCCGAGGAGCATTTGTTTGATTTCAAACACGCGATGGCTGTTCGCAATCCGGATGATGACCTGTATTGCAAGGCTTTCCCCAACAGCCTGTCTGGGGCAGCATCGAAGTGGTTTCGGAACTTGCCTCCTAGTTCCATCAGCAACTTCTCAGAGCTCAGGTCGGCCTTTATTGATCGTTTCATCATCAATAAGAAGAAGAAGGCAGGTGTAGATACACTCTTCTCTTTGAGGATGAAGCCGGCCGAATCCTTGAAGGACTTCATTTCGCGTTTCACGGATGAAGTCCACAACATCGACAAGGTTGACGAAGCAAGCTGTATAGCTGCTTTCAAGAATGCTATCCCCAAGCATTCCGAGCTCTACAAGTCCTTGGCTCTTGACTATCCTGTCAAGATGGACGAGTTGATGGTACGTGCCACCAAGTACGGGAGGTACGAGGAGGACGTATCCGTTGTGTCAGTGCCGAAGCCCAGAGCGAGGGTGGTGGATGTCGTGGAGAGGACACACCGATCATCGAAGAGGAAGGAGAAGAAGCAGAGGTACGAGTCTTCATCATCTGAGGACTCGCCACCAAGGAAGCAGAAGGAGAGAGTTATGTACGTGACTCAACGGGATCAGCCGGATCGGCACCCGTTTGAAAGAAATTTTAATCAACAACAGAGCAGGACAGAGAGACGTCCTAACGACCAGCAGGCAAGGCAGCAGTATCAACCACGCCAAGTGCAGCCTCAAGTACAGCACGAGAGAGGCGTGCAGCCTTATGAGAGGCGATCTTTTGCAGATCAAACACCGCGCATCAATTTCACGGTCAGCCCGGCGACCATCATGAGGTCAATGGAGGATCAGCCATATTTCGAGTGGCCGGCGAGGGCGGTGCAGGATATTACATCGGGACCACGGGTGCATGAGTATTGTCATTACCACAAGTGTCGTGGTCATCTTACCAACCGATGCCGTATTCTGAGGGAGTACCTGGAGAGGCTCGTTCAGGAGGGGTACTTGGGAGAGTATCTTGCTTCTGGCAGCGGTGGCGTGGAGCAAGCCAGGGAGCCGGTGTCCCAATCTCGTGGAGGGGAACCTGCCAATAATCCCAGTACCAGTGGAGGAGCTTCCTTGGGCCGATCAATGTCATTTGCCGCGTGCAAACGCCGGAAGCTGATGTGGAGAGGAATTTCAGGGCGAAGGCCAGGAAGCTGTCTCATGAGGCTGCAGTGTGTCAGGTGCAAGTGTCTAGCAGAAGCGTTGAGCAGGCACTCACATTCACTGATCGTGATCTGGCAGGAGTGATCTGACCTCACTATGATGCTCTTGTTCTCACCATAAGAATAGGAGACTTCAACATCAAGAGAGTGCTCGTAGATTCTGGGAGTGGAGCAGACATCTTGTACCTCCATGCTTTCACTCAGATGAAGCTGGATCCTTCCGTCCTCATCCCTGCTCAGACTCCCCTGTTCGGATTTGATGGCAGCTCGATGAAGCCTGTAGGCGACGTTGTCTTACCCGTTGTGACTGGGCCCGTTGTCCTTCAGACCAGGTTCTCCGTCCTGAACGCGCCATCACCGTACAATGCCATTTTGGGTCGTTGGTGGACCCATGAGATGAAGGCCGTCCCGTCCTCGTACTACCAAGTGTTGAAGTATCCAACGCAGGACGGGCCTCAGGAGATCAGAGGTGATCAGTTGGCATCGCAGAAGTGCGATTTTCCTGCTTCCGTTGTGCCTTCGTAGCAGTTACAGGTCGTTCCCGTTGTGGAAGAGAGCTCGGAAACATCGTTGTGCAGACCTTCCGTTGAGCCCACGAAAGCTGTCAATTTGGGAACGGAAGAAGAGCCAAAGGTGTTGCAGGTCAGAACGAGCTTGACAACGGAGGAAGAACTCGAGTTGCTGAGTTTCCTTAGGCAGAATCTTGATGTCTTTGTATGGTCTCACAAAGACATGACTGGCATCGATCCAAGTGTTATCTGTCATCACCTCAATGTTGATCCTGCTATCCCTCCAGTGAAGCAGAAACCTCGGAGGCTTGCCCCAGCTTATCATGATGCAGTGAACGAGGAGGTTAACAAGCTGATCCAGTTCGGGTTTATTCAGGAGGTGCAGTACCCTGACTGGATAGCCAATATTGTGGCTGTGCCTAAGAAGAGCGGGAAGGTGAGAGTTTGTATTGATTTCACTGGTGTCAATAAGGCTTGCCCCAAGGACTTTTTTCCCATGCCAAGGATAGACAGGCTCATCAACGCCACTGTTGGCCACGAGATGTTATCCTTCATGGATGGTTATTCGGGCTATAACCAGATCCTCTTGGCGAAAGCAGATCGAGAGAAGACCACCTTCATAACGGAGCGAGGCTTGTTCTGTTATCGGGTGATGCCTTTTGGCTTGAAGAATGCAGGTGCCACCTATCAACGTCTGATGAATCTCATGTTCGGGTCACTCCTTGGCAAGACGGTTGAAGTGTACATTGACGATATCGTTGTGAAGAGTCGAGTACGAGGCACTCTGGTGGCAGACCTTGCTGAGCCTTTCTCTGTGCTGCGATCTTTCATTCTGTAGATCAACCCAGAGAAGTGCACATTCGGGGTTACCTCAGGGAAATTTTTGGGTTATCTTGTGAGTCAGCGGGGGATTGAGGCTAATCCAGCTCAGATCCGTGCTTTGCTGGACATGCCAGAGCCCAAGTCGAAGAAGGAGATCCAGAAGCTGACAGGCCGGATTGCTTCACTCAATAGGTTTATCTCCAAGTCGTCCGATCGTTGCAACCCTCTGTTCGAGCTGCTGAGGAAGGATTCCATTTTTACGTGGACTCCAGAGTGTTCCCGAGCTTTCCTTGCCTTGAAGGAGTATTTAGGCTCAGCTCCTATCCTTTCGGTGTCTGAGCCAGGTGAAATCTTATATCTCTATCTGTCTGTTTCAGAGCAAGCCCTTGGTTCCGTCCTGGTCAGGAGCTGTGATGGCGTGGAGAAGCCTGTCTATTTCATCAGCAAAACATTTCTCAAGGCGGAGTGCAATTATAGCAAGCTCGAGAAGGTGTGTCTGGCTCTTGTCTTTTCTGCGGAGAAGCTTCGTCCATACTTTCATGCTCATGCTATCGTTGTCATCACAACGTATCATTTGAAAGTCGTGCTGGGACGACCCGAGCTGGCGGAGAGGATGTCGAAGTGGGCAGTAGCTCTGAGTGAGTTCGATATTCAGTATCGGGCTAGGAGTTCGAAAAATGGGCAAGCAATGGCAGGTTTTCTTTCTGATTTTCCTGTGGAGGAGGAAGCTGAGAAGGTGGTGGTTGATCTTCGGGAGCTTCCAATTGAAGTTGACAACGGAGATGCCGTTGTGGAGGGGGCCGAGTCATCAAAGTGGAGCGGTTGGCTATTGTACGTGGACGGATCTTCCAATTTCAGTAGTTCAGGACTGGGCGTTGTGCTTATAAGTCCGGAGAACATCAAAGTGCAGAAGATGTCGCGTCTTGGGTTCACCGCCTCCAACAACGAAGCTGAGTACGAAGCCTTACTCCTTGGGTTAGAGAGTGCACGAGAGCTGCAGATCTCCACGTTGAAAGTGTTTTATGATTCACAGCTCGTGGTGAATCAGGTGAATAGTGTTTATGATTGCAAGGACGACCGGATGAAGCAGTATGCTACTCTCGTTTGTTCGTTGTGTGAAGCATTCACCGTTGTGGAGATTAGGCACACCCGGAGAGATGAGAACAGGCATGCTGACGCTTTGGCGTATCTAGCTTCCATGGTGCAGGCTGACGAGCCTAAGGCTATTCTGATGGAGTTCCAAGAGTATCCTTCAATAACTCTTCAGGCACAGCGAGAAGTATTTTTTGTCACTCCAGTTCCGAGCTGGATGACAGGGCTGGTGGCTTATCTGAAGGACGGAGTTCTTCCTATCAGTGTGAAGGAGTCGAGGCGCATTCAGTTCAAGGCATCTCGTTATACCTTGGTGCAAGGAGAGTTGTTCAGGAAATCTTTTGGTGGGCCTTTGCTGAAGTGTGTTCATCCTGCAGACGTGGAGAGAATACTTGCTGAGCTGCATGAAGGTATATGTGGTATTCATTCGGGCGGGAGAACCATTGCCCATCGAGCTCTGGGGCAAGGTTACTTCTGGCCTTACATGCAGGCTGATGCTTAGAAGTATGTGAAGGAGTGCAGCCAGTGCCAGCGGTTTGCTCGTTTGATTCATGCTCCAGCTCAAGAGCTCAGCACTGTATCTCAGCCTTGGCCATTTGCACGCTGGGGACTTGACATTGTAGGGCCTTTCCTTAGGGCTCCAGGGAATCTGATCTTTCTTCTAGTGGCAACTGACTATTTCTCTCGGTGGATTGAAGCTGTTCCCCTTGCACGTATCAGAGAACAAGAGGTGAAGAAGTTCTTGTGGGAGTATATCATCTGCAGATTTGGCATACCGCAGTCCATCATCACTGACAACAGGAAGCAGTTCTCAGGACGTTTGATTGCCGACTTTTACAGCGAGCTGAAAATCAAGCATATCTTCTCTTCCCCATATTATCCTCAGGGGAATGGATTGGCCGAGGCAGCCAACAAGAATATTCTCAATGCCTTGAAGAGAAGACTGGAAGATTCGAAGGGAAAGTGGACCACCGAGCTGCACAACGTTTTGTGGGGGTACAAAACGACTCCGAGGAGTCCTACCAATGAAACTCCTTTCTCTCTGGCGTATGGCATGGAAGCTGTCATTCCTACAGAGATCAGTTTGCCTACAGTGCGTTCTTGGCACAACAAGAGGAAGGATGGAGAGAAAGATCAGAACACAGAGCTTATGGCCATTCATCTTGATCTGCTAGAAGAGAAGCGAGAAGATGCCAACATTCAGATGAGGAGGTATCAGCAACGATTGAGGAAAGCCTACAACAAGAAAGTACAACAGAGAGTGCTGCAGGTCGGTGATCTCGTTCTCCGAAGAGTGTTCCAGAACATGAGAGAGCTTAACAGTGGCAAGTTGGGACCAAACTGGGAAGGGTCTTATATCGTAGAACGATTGGGAAGTCCTGGAGTCTGTTACTTGAAAGACTTACAAGGTAACCTCATCTCAAAATCCTGGAACATTATGAATCTGAGGCAATTCTTTCAATAGAATCTGTGATATGCTACTACATGCATCGTTGTACTTACAAGATTTCAGTGATTTTACATTATCATAGTGCCCATATTTCAACATGTGATTTGCAATATTATGCGCCTGCTCATTGTCTACATTATGCATTGTCTGGTTCATCAGTGTAGTATTGTGAATGTTTTGCAAGTAATTCAAATAAAATTTCGACTGAACAACGTACTCATAACGAACACGAGTGGCTTATATAAGGATGTCATATGAGCAAATCCTGTGGCTTATCCTAATGGCATCCTTTGAGCATGTGCTTCGAAACTGAGTTACATTGTGTTCGTCCTATGAATTTTATTTGTCAGATTACATTCACAGTGAACTACGCGAATGATGTATCTGGATTAATGCTTTGCTCGTAGTGTTTGCTCGTAGTGCTTCGCTCATAGTGTTTTGCTCGTAGTGTTTGCTCGTGGTGCTTGCTCGTAGTGTTTGCTCGTGGTGCTTGCTCGTAGTGTTTGCTCGTGGTGCTTGCTCGTAGTGTTTGCTCGTAGTGCTTTGATCGTAGTGCTCTATTTGTAGTGCTTGTTCGTAGTGCTTGGATTGTAGTGCTCTACTCGCAGTGTTCTGTTCGTAGTGCTTTGATCAAAATAATTTGTTTAAGTATGTGCATCAGTTATGAATTTCACCCTCATGCATACATTCGCATAGTAAAGTGCCATATTCACATCAGTGCTGTGAACTGTGAAAATTTATTCAACTGCTCATGTTGTGTTTTTACCTTTTCTGTGTGCATACGTTGTGCTACGCTACGAGGGGAAAAGAAATGCAAACATAACAAAAAGAAGTGATCCATTCATATAGAAGACCTATCTCTGGGCAATCACAGTGACGAACTCCCGTGAGAGGGAAAGAGAAGAATTTACATCATCAAAAAAGAGAAACAGAGATATGAAGAGGAACAGCAGATCAGACGAGCTCAAGTTCAGCATCTGTCGTCGTTACAGCGGGGGCAGAAGTAGAGGCTTCAGCAGTTGGGGTGTCCACTGGAGTAGCTTCATCGGCAGCAGCAGGAGCTTCTGGAACAGTTGGCTCGGAGTATGGCTCGGCAGGGAAGGGTGCAGGACCTTCGAAAGAGTGAGGTTGCTCAACGCCTTGGACCTCGGGCTCGTTGTCTAGCTCGATCAAGTCCTTGCTCTGAAGCTCGGAGAACGTGGTGGCGTCCTCTTCATTGTCTTCTTTCAGACGGCCTTGTTGGCGGAGCGATTCGAGTAGCTCTTTCTCGGTCTCTGCCCGATCTTCATCCAAGAGCGTGTCCAGCTGAGACTGATAGTGCTGTTGCAGTCTCAGGGTCACGGACCTCTCAGTGGCCTCTTGAGTTTTCTTGGCCTCCTCGAGCTCCTCCCCCAGTGCTGTCCTGGCTGCCTCAGTCTCCTCCAATTGTCTGCCCAAAGCTTGGGAGACATGCTCCAGTTCGCTGATGCGTAGAACAGCGTTCTCTACCTCCTGCTTGGCCTTCTTCTCGGCCTCCCTTGCTGATCGTCTCTCAGCCTCAGCCTTTTCTCGTGCCTTGGTAGCAGTGCTTAACTTTACCTCAGCACAAACAGTGTCAGCCTTGGCTTGAGACAGATCAAAGTCTGCATTGAGGCTCTCTTCGACAAGAGTCTGCTCCAACGTCTCAGTCCTACCTTTCCAGTAGTCGATCCCGTCTCGCAGGTGATTGTAGCTATATTGGCTACGATCATAGAGTTCTTGCACGAGCACGTTCATCTGCAAGGAAGAGTTCGGGCGTTAGCACAACGAGGAGTAATATTTCAGCAGTAGAGTAAGGAGAAGAGGAAGTGAGAAACTTACCGTCGTCACAGACTGGCAGGCGGTGTAGGACAGATCGGACAGATGGAGTCCGCCGACCTCAGCGACGTCCCGGGGCAACCTCATCGCGTGAGTCAGAGCTCGGGCGGTCTTTTCCGAACTCTTCACCGAGTCGTTCACAGACGGTATCCCGAACCGAGAGAAGTCGGGCGACCAGTCCGGAACGTAGGACTGTAGCATACGAGCTGGAAGGCTCGTTGTGCCAGCTCCCGTTGCGGCCAGGGCGACCACAGTAGAACTCGTGCTGGCTGGGGCAGTTGCAGCTCGAGAGGGGCCAGGCGCCGAGCTGGCTTCAGGCACCGCCGTTGTCACCTCTGCCCCTGGACTTGCTGCGGGAACGGCAGAGGTGGAGGGGGGAGCAGCAATGGCTGCGTTCTCTTTCTCCAGGCGTTTGTCCGCCTTTGCCTTCTTTCTGGCCTCGTACTCGGCCTGGGTGGGCATCTTTCTCTTCGGGTCAGCAGTCGCTGTACCATTGGAAGGAGGAATCTTCTTCTTCTTCAGCGGTGGTGGCAGCTGAACTGTAGGGCGGGCAGACCTTGGCTTCTTGCTCAGTGGAGGTGGATCTGTGTCGGCCATGTCTTCTTCTTCTTCTTCGGCTAAGATAGCTGCTGGTGAGGGTGCGGAAGTGGAAGCACCTGGTTGCTGTTGCTGGTGCTGTTGTTGTGGTTGTTGTTGAGCAGTTACAGGAGTGCTAGAGGAGACCCGCGTATCAGGCTCCAGTGGTTTCCACCGGATGTATTCCCCACCTCGAGCACGGCAGATACCGGTAAGGAGGCCTTCTTCTTCTGGGGCCAACTTCTTGTACGGGATCTTCTTTGCGTCAGCTGCACACAGGACAAGCAGAATGAGTACAACGAAAGTTAGCAGGACGAGAGCACACAATGTACAACGAGAACGGAGTCAGGACAATGGTGCACAACGGATAACGGACGACTATAGTGGTATACCTGCTTCGGCTCGGAAGACGTTGGAGACCGTGGAATTCTCTGCCTTCCAGCCGCCAGAGATAACGAAAGGGGTGGCTTTCCACCTTCTTTCTCTATCGAGAATGCCTGAGACGAGCTCTGGATAGCGAGGTTTCTTGTTCCACGAGTAGTAGGAGAACAAACCATCGTCATTGCCTCGGCATCTGACAGCGTGGCAGAAGTGGAATAGATGCCTAGCCTCTATTGGGTAACCGTCCTTGATGAATTTGATCATCATGGACATGTATTTGTGGAAGCTCAGGTGCATTTGTCCCGGTGCGAGTTGCAGGGTGGACAGAACTTCATCTAGGACGGGATGGAGAGGGAAGCGGAGGCCAGCCTCAAGCTGGGAGAGATAGACAACGGTACAAGCAGAATGCCTATCGATGATAGCGTCATCTCGCTTGAAGTGAAGATTGACGTCGGAAGGGAAGTCGAAACGTTCCCTGTAATAGTTCAGATGTGCCAACTGGTGCTGGCGCAGAGCTGAGGATTTTTCGATGTAGGCACCATGAGGTGCGTTACCTGTGCAACTGGTCTCATCATCGGTAGGGCCTCTAACTTCCTCTAACCTAGCGGGTTCTACTGGAATGATGGCAGCCATGGTGTTGGAAGAAACATCGAAATGGAGAAGAACAGTGAACAGAGCAACGAAGTTTACACAGAGCAGAATCACTCCAAGAACCAGAGAAGAGAGAAAGGGAGAAACAGTAAGAAATAATAAGGGAAAGGGTGAAGAGCGTACCAAGCAGAAGACGACTGAGAGAGAAGGCTGAGAGCTTGAAGAAGATGAACTTTCGGTTGAGAAGAAAATTCGGCAGAATAACAGCGCTTGAAGGAACAGGGTGAAAGAGAAGGAGGATTCGATGAGATTTTATAAGCATCTCAGATTCGTGAAAATACACCGCTACCCTTCATCAGAGCCGTACACCTGTGTCAACAGGAAGAAGAGTAGTGACAAGATCGTCTTTTCGCCAAAAGAGAGTAACCGTCAGAGTTATTAAAGCGTTTTGAAATTCAAATCGGCGATAATGACAGCCTGTCCGCATTAAAGAGACGTGACGGTTCGCACGCGTAACCAGCTGGCGTGAACGGTCGACCTTCTCAGCGAGCGTTTAAAGCACGCAACGTTTCGTCTTCCAGAGCAGTGCTAGGTATGATCTTTTTATCCGTTTATGACGCTTCGAACTACGTTCCAAGCATCATAAATGGGCAAATTGTAACGGATAAAATTCGTAAAATCAACTTAGCGTTGGAGAACGAGCTCGTTTTTGTCGTTTTGTTCACAAAAGTGACACGTGGACATGAGTTGGGGTCACGTGCTTAAAATAGAGGGGTCACACGTTGTCTGATGCACAACGATCCCGTTGTGCGCATTACGACGTCTTTGTTCTCTTGCGGAACAACGTTTCCGTTGTGGCTTGGACAACGTGCTCGTTGTCTGAAGCACAACGTGACCGTTGTACTCTTGACAACGTCTTTGTCGTTACGCGAACAACGAGTCCGTTGTCTCACCGACAACGATGTCGTGCTGTGTTTTAAGACATCTACGCCGTAACCGAGCTCAAGTCAACAACGAGACCGACTCGTAGGAGGAAGTGATCAGGAGGCGATCCATAATTCCGACAAGTGTGCCGAACGCGCCGTTTCATGCCGAAAGCACTGTCTTGGCATTTAATGCTAGTCACTTCTGCGTACCGTCCGATCCCGTCCGATTGGACTCATAGGAGGCTCTCACGTGTGATGCAACCGGCGACAGATATGTCTAAGATATTTGGCAATGAGTGCAAATACACGTGGTATGGACACCTATGGCCATTCATGGTCATCGATGGCCATACCAACCTTACCCTATAAAAACCCCGTGATTTTTAGTGCACAAGACACTTGTTCATTGATCCAGACCTGAGAATATACGTGTTCAGTGCTTCCAGTGTCTTGCGTAACTTTCAGTGACTGTTCTAGTGTTTACTGTTCATCATCTTCTACACCTACTGACTTTAGCATCGGAGTACAGGTCAGGGTGTCACACCCTCCACTCCAACCTTCTACCAGTAAACCTGAGCGTGGAAGGAGCTGTTGCTGACGCGTGTCCTTCCGGTTAAATTTCCCTTCACAGGATGAATAAACTTATGAGACTATCTATTAACAGGAGCTTCGGTTGAACAAACTATCGGAATAAACCAAAAAAGCCTTTTTTTGGGGGTAGTTTGGGGTGTCCTCAACCTTTCGGGTTAGTACTATTCTCCAAGGGTGCGATAGGGCCCACACCCTGCCACACCAGGTGCGGGCTAACCCAAAGGGAGAGTGAGAAGTCGAACCTAAGACCTTAAGTCCCGAGAATCACTGGTCCAACCTAAGACCTTAAGTCCCGAGAATCACTGGTCCACCCCTTCGGGATAACCCAAAAAACCCTTTTTTTTTTTTTTTTGGAGGATAACCCAAAAAACCCTTGGGATTGGTTATTCAGATAAAAAATTAAATGATAGAAAACACCCCCCTATGTATTCCGATTTCCGAATTACAAAACTAACCACTACTCAAGGCGGTTTTTTTTGGGTTGCTCCGATCAGTTCAACTCGTTCACGTAAACTTATTTGGTAAAATTAAAAAAGAATTCTAATTTTTTAATGGCTACAAATACAAATGAGCACTCATTTAAAGGCATTTGAATAAATGAAACAAATAACAGAAAATCCCAGCTAGAAATAAGGGTATAAAATCTTATCTCGTCCATCAATTTGGAGATCGGGATTTCTTGTAGTACAGAGTATCCGAGCTTCGGTCGATTCATTCCGAAATTCAGCGTTTTGAATTGAAATCTTATAGTGTTTCGACGACCATATGATCTCAGAGGTTAGCTTTCTTCTGCCACCTTGTTCGAAAGCTTGAGAATTTTCATAAATCGATGTTTCAGAGAGGATTCTCTGTGAATCAGATTTCAGAGTATGCTTTTCGATGTCTCTGATTCGGTTATTTTCCTTTGCTTTATGTTTCAGTAGAAGGCCTGGTTCCAGTTTCATCCGTTTGTTGATGGTCATCTAAGTTGCTTCAACACATAGAATCGGCAAGTAGAACGAGAAGAAAGGTTTTTAGTTCGGATTTGGTAATGTTTTTGCTCTCAAACATTAGAATTTCTGTTTAAATTCTCTTTTGAATGACATTCAAATGTTCGAATCTCATGGACGACCGGACAATTCGATCTTATTATTATGTGTGCTAGGAAGCCCAAATGGACATTTGGGGCTCTCTTTCTTGAATTTTTAGATTACTGTGGCGAAACAAACAATTCTAGGTTGTGTTTCTTAGTACCGCTCATGTATTGTGCTTTACGCATTAATTGTGTTGGAGGAGTGATATTTCAGTTCCAGATCTATGAAATAATTCATGCGCCAATGAGTACCATGGAGGCTAAGGTGGGGTTTGGATTGGATTTTTTTGGCCAAAAATTAATTCTGATAAAATTGATTGGGTAGAAATTCATGATCAAATAATCATTTTTTCAAATAATAGTGTTTGGAGAATACGAAGTTGAGAGACTCACCTCCGTATTTTCCAAACACTATTATTTGAAAAAATGATTATTTGACCATTAATTTCTACACGATCAATTTTACCAGAATTGATTTTAAGTCATTATAAATTTTGTTACAAATCGTTACTGACTTGTTGGTGTTGCTCGGCGAAAATTGCGGGTATGGCGGAAGTGGTGATGCAACCAACTTGGCCGTGTCACTAAAATTCCATGAGAGATTTTAAGATAGTAAGTTGTTTCTGCTTGATTACATGCAGTTGGTTTTCGTGTGCGTAAACCTTATGAGTGAAACTTTCCTACTGTTTTGGTCCTTTAGGGTGTACCTAGAGAAGAACACTAGTTGGAAAGAGCAAATGCATGGTCATTAGATTGGTGATCTGCTACTTGACAAAGCGTTGAAGTGGCTGACATGCAATAAAAAGAACACAAAATTGTAGTTGAAATGATCTGGTTGAAAGTCGTCCACTCAGATCTAATTTTGACAGCATAACTGAGCCCCTAATTGAAGTAATTATGAAAGATTACATCCCACTGTCTCCTGATTTTCTTCATCATTGATGGGAGGGACATGATTATTTCCTAATTGAATTGATTTTCTTCATCGTTGCAAGAAACATAATAAAAGAGTAGTGTAAACAAGTGGCTGATATATTTCATTCAGATAATGGATGGAAACATATGTGGCAATTGTGCTTCTATGATTCACTAAAAGCTATGTTTTTCTTCTTTTGATCGGTGATCAGAATTATAATTAGATGGAAAAAGGTTACAGTTGCATCTACAAAGATAGATCAAACTAGAGAAGTTTATAAGGGGGTAAACTCAAAAGAAGAAACTAAACTCTTTACTCTAGCCTATAAATAGATAGATAGATAGATTCCTATGAGAGATGCAAGGATGTCACCCTAATCTTCTTTGCTCACCCTAAAGTGACTCCCACCTTCACTCCCGGAAGACGAGCACTACACCATTCCAAAATCACATTTTTGATTGCATTCACACTCGTGGGATCGAGGAGGTAGAGTCCTCGAACACTCTCTTATTCCTTTCTTTCCATATGGACCATGTTATGGCCCCAAGTAGAATGGACCAAACTGCCTTCCTACCTCTATCCCAATTTGTCGTAACCCAACAAGATAAAAATATCTGAAAGGAGAACGGGAAAATTCATTCCCTCCCAAATGGAAAAGAAAATGTCCAATAATATCTGCCATTACTAGGCAATGCAACAACAAATTATCCATCGACTCTTCCATAGAGGGGCACATATAACAACGATTAGCCATTTCCACCTTTTATTTTTCATGTGGTCATAAGTGAGAATCTTATTTAGAGTTGCACACTAAAGGAAGAATGATACATTCAACAGGATTAGAGGATTCCACACAAACTTATAAGGAAAAGGGGACAAGGGAGCGGAACCGAATGACTGTTTTAATGCTCACCGAGAAATGACCGTTATTGTCTCTAAAGCATATCATTCTATCCCTAACCCAAGGACTCGATCTAACGACCCTTAGGTGGTTCAAAAGACAAAAGGCATTCATCAAATCCCCATTCATTTAAACTTTAAACCATGCCTTAGCCTAGGGCACCAGATTGCCCTGCTCTCACTTATCTGAAACAAGTCTACTACGAAGCCTCCCTATCACTATCTATTGAGAAGATATTAGCAAAGACCTCCTTTAATTTTTTCGATCCACACCATTTTTCTTGCCAAAAGCTAACCTTGAAACCATCGCCCACCTTGAAACTAAAGAAGGGAGGTAACAAGTTTGCTACCTTCATTATCCCCTTCCAGAGCCCCACCACTACATGGTGACCTTGCACCTCCCTCGGGATCCACCTAGATGATTCCCCATATTTCGTTAGAATCACCTTGCGCCACAGACAGCAAAGCTTTATTCACCTCTACCAGAGGCTTCAAGTTCAGCTCCAATCCCTAACCGGATGACTAACCTGACCCCACGCTACCAAATGGTATTTGAGTATATCACCTTTCTTGTATCAAAGGAGCTCTATTTGTAGACACTCTAGTTTGACCTCTATTGAACCCAGAATAGTAAGAGATGACAAAATATGATGGGAGACTATTTAGAGTGCTTTTGATTAATGTCAATTTTCCTCATTTAGATAAGAATGTGAGTTTTCAATCTGCTAGTTGACTAGCGAATCTATTATTTACCAGGGACCATGCCTCCTTGGATTTGAACTTAGAGCCGAGAGGTAGACCTATGTAAACTGAAGGTAATGACCCCGCTTTGTAGCCCCAACATGCTGCTAGCTCCTCTCTCTGCTAGGTTCGGAATCTCTCCTAGTGTGTCATCAGCAAACTGGAGGAGGGATAACTATGTTTTTTTCTGTGTCAAATTCCTATCAGACTCACTAATTTTTAAAAAAATTTATTTTGTCTTGGATTTGTTTTAGCACCTACTTTTTTATTTTTACATTCAGAACTTATTGGCTAGCAATCTCAGTGGTGGTTGTTTGGTACACATTGTTGCAGACTTGGCATCTTTTGATATCGGGGTTTCTTCCTTTCTCTTGTTTGTCATTACTCATTAGTCACAGGCATTGATCCACTTGTTCCATTATTCTCTGGGTATATGCCTTTTATTTGTCATTATATTAATCAGTTCCATATCTGAAAATAGTAGAAATATTTCATGGAAATAGAATACTTGAAGCTGACACTGACACATTCTGGTAGCATATGGGTGAACCCTTATAATCATATTTAATCGTTATGCTGATTGCTGACATTTTACATGTATCCTTAGAGTTGAGATGTAAATTTCTTAGAACTATTTCGTTATTAACGTCTTTGGAGGAAAGAAAATGCTAGTATAGAGTTGCGTGATTTCTATATGCTATTTTTGAAAATTATTGTGAAGTATCACTTCGTTTAAAAAATACTAACTTTGTCATGGAATTGTTGTTTCTCCCATATCATCTTACACTCTTCCTTTCTGCCTCTAATATTCTTATGTATCTTTTGTATTGTGTCTATAGTTGCATTGATTTTATTGAAAGATGGTTGCATTTGGGAAAAAGTTAAAAGAAAGACAAATTCAAGAATGGCAAGGGTATGTTTATTCAGGATTAATTATTATTATTTGGCAATACTTGTTTTCTATGTTGACAACTAAAAAAATGCATAGCTTTTGCCTAGACATTAATTGTTTTATTTTTTTGATACAGATTTCATATTTGGTAATCTTTCCTACGATTATAATGGAAAACTATGTAGTTATTGCAAATGGATGTAAATACACTATTAGCTATCTTTCAATAAAGAATTCATCTTGGTTTGGTAATTTGTCCCTATAGCCTGTGGTACTTGAGAAGATTGCTAATTTATCTTTTGTTGTCTTCAATCTTGGAGTGAGCTTATAAAATCTTATAGACTATTGACTATGTGCATGACTATATGCTCATTTAGAATTGTGCTAATGCAAAATGTATTACGAAACAGTTCTCCAGGAAAATGCACATCAAGTGAACTTTAAATATGTGAGAACTCCCATTCTCAATCCCCCAAAACTATTCTCGACTACCTAAAAGCTATGTCGAGGAGTTAAAAAGTTTGGAAGTTTAGACTTCTTGATATAACTTGCTATAGTTATTTGGAATACCATTAGTGGTATTCAAGAGAATCACCTTCCACTTCCATCTCTCTCATATGAACTCATTCCACCTTTTTGCTTGAGGATACCTCATTTGCCTCCTCTCTGAGACTCAGATGTAGGCACTAAGTCTAAGTGATTTGAACTTCCATCATGGATATGCATGACTGTCCGCCTGCTTTCCTCATCCCGAACAAGAGCATATACCTGACTCAGATATTATAATATAAACCCGTGACAATTCAAACTCTGAGTTTAATCCAACTAAGAACTCAAAAATCATGTTATGCTTCACAAGCTTGTGATACTACTATCCGTCAGCCATGCACACAGGATGATATGTTTGATAATAATCTAGTTTCTCCCACTCCTACATATCTCGAATTCGAACCAAGTAGTCACCCAAGGGTTTGTAATCTTGTTTGAGATGAGAAATCTCCTGACACAACTGATAAATCTGGGTAATATATCATGCCTGAGAATAAGTTTGGGCCACTGCATCCCATATTTCATTGGCTTTTCAGAGCATAGTAACAAAGTTCTCAGATTTGTTCAAAAAGTCCCGAATAATACTCGACCTTTTTGTCGAACGATTAAATTCTAAACTATTCACAAGTCACGACTTTTTGAAAAATTCCCAAATAAATATCTAATATATGAAAAATGTGTGTTTATATTTTTATAATTAGTAATCTTATTTAATATATTTTAAAAACTTGCCTATTTTTTATCGATTTATTATTACATTTTGAAAATTTTGCTATTTTTCTTTCAGAAATTTTCCTAGAAAAATAATCTCGAACTCTGACTTGGTAACTATGGTTGGTATTATGTTACTTTCTCTTTATAATTTTTAAATATTTTTTTATTGTTTCTGTTTGTCTCCCGAAGTTTTCTCGATTTAGCTGATTTTGTCCGAATTAGACCCTTGCCGAATTATTCCTGAACCCCAACTTTGTTACTATGGTCTAGAGGAAGAGAAACCCCCTAGTGATCTGGGGCTGCATATAATGTAGCAACCATGATAGTAAGGTTTTCAAACTCTTAATTATTGAATGAGTTGCTCTATAACTCTTCCATTAATATAATGATATATCAAAGCTTACCTTGACTACCAATAAACATTTTATACAAACTAGGACCATTCCAAGAATTCTATACCATCCCACTTTATAGGTTATAGTTGTAAGCTGGAAATTAGGGTTCTCTGATGGTGTAACCCCATAAGATGGAATCCATGGGCCTTCATTACCTGATGAGCTTCCCTCCATATCACCATTTTATGACATTCTATTACTTTCAAAACAATATATTACAATATAAGCAAGCCCAAAATTTTTAAACATGATTGTTCTGCACAAAAGAGCCCACAGGCCCCACTCACAATGTTCTAAATCCCAAATGATCAGCTACACTTCACAAACATTGGACTTTACAGTCCAACTACGATCAAAACAGGGGGTGGTAATTATTCCCTAGAATAATGAAAGCTCTTACTTCAATTCTTCATGGATCTTCACCAAAGTTATTTTAAAATCCCCGGAATTTTAAAATGGATCAAACAATACCAATTTGTCACATAAAAAACTGCTAACAGATCGCACCAAGAAGATGAATCAAATTTGATTTTTGTGTTTAGAAATCACTTCGAGGGGCAAAATACTATAAAAAACCCTTAAAAAATTCTAGAAAAAACCCGTAAATTTTCAAAAAATAAATCCCAATTACTAGGTAGAATTTTTTCAAGAGGAGGGTGCACATCCGTATGTCTGTTGACATTAGCTAGTCAGCTGACGTCAGCAACAACTAATGTTGTTGGTTGGTTCGTCTGGTCCTTGGTGATCACTGAAGATGATTCCAATATTAAACCTGCTTTGGTACCAAGTAGAAATTCAAAGAAATAGAAACCCTAGTTGTTTGTTTAGAAGAAGAGGAAGAAGGAGAGGAATACATATGTTTTGTTTAGGAAAGAGAATGAGTGATCCTATGTGGATACACTCTATCTTTTTTTATTAATAAAAACAACTGCGTGGACATAAATACCCCTACTAAGGTGTAAAGCATGTGCACACTAAAAAGTTATATAATAGGTTATGAGATTTATTATTTAGGCCCATCACAACACCATTAAAAGAGTTAACCTTAATCATCCTAATCTATTTTGTGAGACACTACAAAGTCCTCTGGAATATGAGAATAACGGTGAATGATGTCCAATGCACCACCATTGTCATAATGACTATCTTTTAAGTTAGCACCACAGTTACTAAACACCCGTATCATACCCGTATAATACTTGTATAAAAATTTAATGGGGGACTCCGTTTCAATCGACATACTTTTGCCATGTTACATATGATACATGTATTATAGTATAATACGCAAATTTCGTATTAAACTTGTACAATACAAATATTTTTGTCGTACTTTTACTGTGTTAAATGCATATTCTGTATTGAATGATTGTTATTAGTTACTATCACGATTTTTATTGATTTATAATTATTAATTATTTTTAAAATTTTCTTGTACTTTTGCCGTATAACACCTGTACTTCTCGAACAAATCATTGCCGTATTATATCCATACCTGTATTGTACTTGGTAACCATGGTTAGCATAGGAAAAAGGTTTTGTTAAGTTACCATAATGAATATCCCTTTGCCTTGAAATATCTCAAAATGTTTAACTCGGATTGAGAGATCCTTTGACCAAAGTTCATTCTATGCTTTCTCCAAGTCAATATAGATTATGTAGAGAATCCTTCTCTCTCTAAACCTCTCCTTGAATTGTCTAAATAAGAAGATACTCATTGGTTGACCCGGAGGCATGAAGCCGAGCTGATATATTGATACCCTTGTTATTTTTCTTAACCTTTGGTCCATCAATCTCTTCCGAAAGTGTTGTAGTGGGTCTCATTAATTTGCCTCCTGTAGCCGCTGCAATTTTGTACTTATCCTTTGTTCTTGTATTTAGGTACCTCGATACTTTTCTTCCATTTGTTTGACCTTTTTGTGAACTTAAAATTTTATTGAAAATCTTAGTCAACCAAGCCAATCCCACTTCTGCAATACATTTCCAAATAATTAAAGGGATACCATCCAATCCCAAGGTCATTCCTATCTTCATCTTTGCTAGAACTTCTTTCACTTCTGCTATCCTAATACCAATGATAGTACTCATGCCCCCCCATCTTCCTAGAGCTATCAACTCCACCTTGCTTAAAGGCCTCGTTTATGTTTTTCATATAGCAATCTCTAGAAAATGATCCCTCCACCTTTCCTTAATCTCGTCGTCCTTCACCAAGGTCCTTTGGTCATTGCTTTGCTTTTGAGTCTTGATGCATCTACATGATCTAGGTCTCTACTTTAAATATTATTATCCTTATTAGAGGTTGCATAGCTTTCCATAATCTCCTTCCAGATGCGAATCTATAAGACAAGACTATTTCCTTTCAAGTTTATATCCATAAAGGAAGAGAAATAACCATTAAACTAAAGGACAAGTATTTTATCTTGGATTATGTGCAATTGAACAAATGGTTGTGATATAATTGATGTCCTTCATCGGACTAATATCCGACTTGGGACATCCAAATTTGGTTTAAATGAACTAATTAGCATTTCAAATAGGGGGAGGGAGGCACAAATATCTTTGCATAAACATCGTGGGGTGACATGTTAAATTCCTCAATTATTGTCCTTTATTTCCACTGTGTAGATGATAGAAGTTCTTGTAATTGAGGTATTCAATGCTATTGTATTCCATGTACTGAGTTTTACCAACGAACATATATTTCGATTATTATTTTATCAAACGGTAAAATGCTTATATAGCATGCCAATTAAAGTGAATCAACCGTAAATGCCTACATGAGATGTGGTGAACTTGAATGTTCATGCCAATTACCAATTATTTCATCACCAACATTTTCTACTTCAGGTGCTATATGTAAATTCTATTAGTATCCTTATAGTTTGACTCCTTCCAGATACTACATTAACTACAAGTCAATGAAGAAGAAAGTAAAGCAATATGCACAACAAATTGGGATTGGTGCACAAGATCGCCGTCATGTTCTCAAGGACTTCTCAAGAATGCTGGATAACCAGGTATGGTAGAATAATATGATAATAATTGGTCACACATGCATTTCTGTCAAATGAAGCAAAGATTAAAGTTCTCCTAGGAGTTCACAAATTTAAGATCACTTTACTGGTGCTTAATTAGTAGATAATTATTCATCAAATGCTATTAGATCAATGACCTTAGATGGAAATTGGAATTTTTTTTTAACATATTAAGAAATTGGTTGTAGGATGGATTATTACTTTTGGACATACTCATAGTTGTCAAGGTGACCAGGCGACTTGAGGCGACAAACCCCATGGACACTTGAGGCACTCGAGGCGTCGCCTGATGAACTTTTTGTTGCAGAAATTTCCCTTAATATGAGATCTATATATGATGCATTTTCTTTTATAAGAGACCCTACATTCATATAAATTACACCATTGTCAAGATGCACTTTGATAGACCGTTAGAGACAGTTCTAAGAATAATAAAGGGGAATTTCAAGTGTTGGAAAAATATGGAATAAAATTAAGTCTACGTCAAGAGGGATTGTAAGGGATAAATAATAGACAACCCAACAGGAAAGAGAGAGAGAGAAGAAGGAAGGAGAGGGGAGATGAGGGAGAATCTAAGACTGAATAAAAGGTAGAAAAATAGTCCGACAATCAAATGTGATGTTGAACAGGAGAGAAAGAAGAGGGGGGAGAAGGAGACGTCGTACCTCTTACTCTTATTTCTTTCTTTTTCTCTATTATAGTTGAGATAAGTAATAAAAATAATATTGATAATTCAAATATATAACTATAAGGCATGTATTTATTTAAATTATAAAAGATCCCTTTAAATATGAGAGTTTTGGGGGTCCTAGAAGGAATTTAGATCATTTAAAGACTCTTAATTTGTTATTGGGCCGCCTGAGCTAGTTGTAATTTAACAACCATGAAAAAAAACAAATGAGAACTAAATGGTCCACCCATAAACAAAGGGAGATAAACCAATTGGTCCACCCATTGAGAGAGAGAACAAGTTAATATGAGAGCAACATACTTGAGACCGTTCGTCTCTTTTTTCTTTTTATGTCTGCAAACTTTTTTGTTTGATATACAAGTCCTAACATATTAAATTGTAAAAAGAATGAGAAGTATATAAAATAGAATATTTTTTTGTTTACTGAACAATCATATTCAAATAAAATAAATTTTTATATCCTTAAATAATAATAATATTACATATATCAAAATTTTAATAATGACCGCTTGAGGCGGCCAGTCGCCTAACAACTATGAACATACTTTAAGCAAATGAATATAATAGAGAACATGTTACCCAATTATAATGTTCATTGAGACTTCTTCTATATAGGGAACTCGTATCCTAGGACGTTACACACTATTTCTTCTTCATATAATCTTGCCACCCCTCCACCCACACACATGTATAGATATATGTAATGTATGTATAATTTCTTTGGTCATTGCATAGTTCATAACCATCTTTTGGATGGGTGGAGTAAAACATTTATTTTCGTAAGACATCTGTTTAAGACTGAAAAGGATAAAAACCCATCATACAAGGCGATTAATTCCAGGAGTTCGAGGCAAGAATCGTTGTGGACAAGGCCAAAATTATTTTCATTCAAATTCAATTTTGTTGATTGGTCACATTAAGTACAAGTACAACCTTGCTTGTAAAGATCTTGTAAGCACTCATAATTTCTGCTGATCAGTTTTCGTACTAAAAATAATATATGTATATTAGTGAACAAATCTAGAAGGTTGTGCTTTTATTTTATTTTTTATTTTCACTTTTGCTTTCTTTTACCTACACACAGTTATACTCCACCATGAATCCCCTATATTAATGCTTATAAGTATTGGATATCTTTCTTGGTATCATTTTCTTATTTTGAGATACTAGGTGTAAGTAGTGTTCTAAAAGGCGTGTGAGGCTTCTCTATAAACCGCTTGTACTTCTTTTGATATATATATAAATTGATATTTACCAATAAAAAAAAAAGCGTGAAGTTTATTCCTTGAGGCGAGTCTCAACCATGAGGCTTAAATCCCATGAGGCTCACATAAGGCACTACCTCACATAAGACTTAAATCCCTTGTCGAATGGCACGCTTTTCGAAGGAGTTCATCCAAGCTGCACGGGTTCGTCCAAGGCTCTCCTCGGGATACGAACTCTCGTTGAATGGCACATCCTTTGCAAGGTGGGTGGTCGTCCGACCTGTCATAGACACTCCGACAAGCAAGTCGACATAGGACATAAGCATATAAGCATTAGACTATAGAGATACATACCGTGAGGCTGTCGATCGGTTCAACATGATCGTACCAAACAAAGAGATTGATATACACTTCATCCGAGAGTAGGCTATATCTCATAATCTATGTCTATTGTTTGTCACAAAAGAAAATCAATTAGCTGATATTCTATCTAAAGGTGTTGCCAAGGAAAATTTAAAAGCTGTTTTTAACAAGTTGGGCATGATAGATATCTATGCTCTGCTTGAGGGGGGTGTTGGGAATTGGGATATGTTATTATGATAGGTATAGATACACTGTATCATGTCATTAAATGTAGTATTGTAATCTTACTTTTTTAATAATAAATAATAGAAAGAGGGAATCTTTCTCTCCAATTTTCTCCTCTTTACTTTCTTCCTCTAGGGTTTCCTTTCTATCATATATATATTATAATTTTCCATTAATTTTTTAATTTTCTTCACAATTTTTCTTATATTTTAATTAGTTGTTAAAATGAGGGAGCACGAGGCTTTCTAGCGAGACTTAAGCCTGATGCATCTTGAGGTCCTAACGCCACACTAATGCCTCGCCTCACACCTTCACCTTTTAAAATACTGGGTGTAAGAAGGG
The DNA here is from genome assembly GCA_015143295.1 of Tetracentron sinense. Taxonomy (NCBI): domain Eukaryota; kingdom Viridiplantae; phylum Streptophyta; class Magnoliopsida; order Trochodendrales; family Trochodendraceae; genus Tetracentron; species Tetracentron sinense. The sequence goes on along the minus strand of CM026572.1, from coordinate 25,281,021 downwards.
GTTTGCATATCTGCTTCAATACCTTAAAAAAAAAAAAATCAATTGTGCTTGGAAAAAGGAGGTAACTCAAAAGTAGTTTGTAGTCCCTTAAACTACAAAGGACATTACTGAAACATTAAAATAATCTACATAAGGGTATCAATTTTTCCCTTTTAAGTGCCTAGAATTATTGTATGACCATTTACTTTCTGAAAGCACGTTTATGGATGCATCTGTTGTTGTTAATTGGTCTGTGAGCTCTTCTGATTGAACTGACTACCCAAACACGAAACCTAAGTGGTGTCTTGGGGATGCCTTTTTTTCATGGTTTTAAAGGTTGTTGACCCTCCTACATTATTTGGGATACATGTGGAATTAGCTCGCATTTGTGTCTTTAGTGCTCTATGTGGCATGCCTTTAGGCACATGTTTTGAACTAAAAGGTTAGTGGATGTAATGCATTAGTTACTGTAATAGGTCTGTGAGGCCTTCTGACGAAATTTAATGGCCAAACATGGAACCTCAGTGGTGTCTAGGGATGTCTTGCCGGATTAGGCTTTGAAGAGCTGCTGATCGCAATCACCAAGTTTGGGAATTATTTGGCTAGGATAAAATTCAGAAAAAATGAAAAAAAAAATCATTTGGGAAAAATATCATGCAATATGTGAAAACATAAAAATAAGATTACTAATTATGAAAAATTGCAAACAATTGATATATTAGATATTTATTCGGTACTTATTTAAAAATGAATAATTCACATCTATATCTCAAAATTCACGAATTTTTGAAGTCTTGAGTTGCGAATAATTCGTGAACAATCGTTCGACGAAGAAAGTCGTGGATTATTCGGGACTTTTGAAAAAATCGGAGTACTTTGTTACTATGCTGCTGACCTTTTGCATTATTGAAGAAACATATGGAATAAGCTTGCATGTGTGCGTGGCATTTCTTTAGAACATTTTGGACTAAGGTTAATTGATGCTAGCTTTTATTGCATGGGAGATTTTTTATTTTTTTTCCTTCATAAAAGTTATAAACCATCTCTACAGTCTAGACAATATGCATTGTATGAATAGTCATGTAAAGTAATTGGGCGCTTACAATGTGTCACACTATAGCCACTACATGCGAAAAACAATAAGAACAAAAGATGCCAATGCTAAGTCCTTCTGGTTTCAATAATTTAAGTGGTGAATATTCCTCCACTTGTTAGTTACATAATTATGCATTATAGTGCTCTATTAGGCACGTAGTGAAGGGTTGTAAGATCCTTTTACGAAGTTCTTCTGGACATCTTTACTTCATAGGTTTAGATGGTTGAAGTTCCACTGATTTCCAGTTAAGACATCTATGATGCTTCAATTAATTGGTTAACTTCCTGTGCAGATTATACTGCCTAACTGGAATATGTATACTGGCATACAGCATGCAATTTGAAGCTATGTATTGCTTGGATGGACAAGTTCTATATTTCTTTTTATTCTCCAAAGACTGGGAAAAACTGGAGATTTGTCATAGAGCATACTTTAGGTTACTAACCTATTTACATGCTGTCAAGCTGCATTAGCTTGTACTTGTTGATTCTTTATATATATATATATATATATAGAGAGAGAGAGAGAGAGAGAGAGAGAGAGAGAGAGAGAGAGAACGAACGGGTAATGTGTGCTTGACACATAGACAAGGTTGCCTATGCTTCGTGCGTTTTGATGACATGTGGAGGGTCTTTAGACACAAAAAAAAATCTGATGTGCGGGTCCCCCATGCGTGCGGCGTGCCACATGTGACATTACAAATTTTCAGCTTGAACGGAGATGGGTGCTGGGCCGGGTGACGTGGTGTCCCATGGTTGGTCTCTAGACTCTCTACCCTGCTCGGATGGCCTAGAAGCCTCTGTTTGGGCTGAAAATTGGCCACGTGGCTCACAGCCCCTCTCCTCTTATTGTTTTCTTTTGGTGGGCTCAAAAACTCTCATGTCATCAAAACACGTGATGTATGGGCTGCCTTGCCTATGCGTCGATCAGATATTACCAATCCTCATTATATATATATATATATATATATTTCCTGATTAAGATACTGTTCCTTTCTTTTGGAAGATCAGCTTTTTGCTAGTATGATATGATAAATCATGCTTTGCCAGTGACAATGTAATTGTTACTTGTTATTTACCTAAAGCTGACTAGAAAATGAATGATATTTACTTTACTTGTTCTTTACAATTTCAGATAGAAAAGATTGTCCTGTTTCTGTTGGAGCAACAAGGGCTACTTGCAAGCAGGATAGCCAAGCTTGGAGAGCAGCATGATGCTCTTTTACAGCAGCCAGAGATATCCCAAATATCTGAACTACGAGAAGCATATAGAGCAGTGGGACAAGATCTCTTAAAGCTTCTCTTTTATGTTGAGATGAATGCTATCGGTCTGCGTAAGATACTGAAGAAGTTTGATAAGCGATTTGGCTATAAATTCACTGATTACTATGTCAAGACTCGTGCAAATCATCCTTATTCCGCTCTACAGCAAGTGTGCAAGCATGTGGTAGGATTTCGATCCAGAATTGACATTTTCTTGTCCTACACATATCAGAACCATAAACTTAATTAGATTTAGATCGTTGGGACTTGTTATTTAATCCTCTTTTATTTTTCAGCTTTTAGTTGTTAGTGGTATATAAGAGCAATAAAAGGAAGCATTAGCCTCTGAGAAAATTCAATATCTTGATCTGATTAATGGTATTTTTAACTTACAATGTAAAATGTAGGGTATTGGGGCTGTTGTAGGAGCCATATCTCGCAATCTTTCAGATCTTCAGGACCGTCAGGGAAGCTACTTATCGATTTATGATGAGCCCGCTCTTCCTGTCCAGGTTTTCTCTTAGATCTTTTCCACTTACTTTTATTTATTGAATTTTTTACGTTTCTCTTTTAATGTTTCTTCTGCATCTTATAATTTCTAGTTGACTTTTGACTGGTTACAGATTAAGTTCATATCTATTTGGGTGTTGTTTAATGGTGTTACCCGCAGGAACCTGTCATTGATTCAATAAAAGCAGCTGTAGACAGGTTAACACACTCAACAAACTTCCTTCACTTTTTAGGACAGCATGCACTTATTATGCAAGAAGAAGAGTTACCAACTCCAGTCGAGGATCATGTCGATGACCAGATATATAATTTTAGTTCGCTTCTCTTGAACTTAGCAAACACATTTCTTTATATGGTCAACACATATATTGTTGTCCCAACAGCAGACAATTACTCCCTGAGCCTTGGAGCTGCAGCAACAGTTTGTGGTGTTGTGATTGGGGCAATGGCTGTTGCGCAGGTGTTCTCTTCAGTATATTTTAGTGCCTGGTCAAATAAATCATACTTCAGACCTCTTGTATTCAGCAGTATTATTCTTCTTGTTGGAAATATCTTATATGCATTGGCGTATGATCTTGATTCAATAGCTGTTCTTCTCATTGGTCGTCTCTTATGTGGGTAGGTGATTCCTTTGTTTCTCCCATCATCTGATGAGTAAAACGTATATTCTGTGCACTGGTTAGCAAAATTATCCTTTTTTGGATCATTTTTTGCCTTAACTTAGTGCAAATATCTAGTAATTCTGCTTTCTTATATGAAATTTCCATACTTAGATGACCAAAAGGTAGTTAACTGTAACAGTGTGGGTTAGTCTAGTGTTATCTATTATTTACATTTAATTTCCATTAATCCAAATTTGCAAATTTCTGGAACTATTTGGGAAATTTGTCCTTTGCATTTTGTTGTCTTAAGAAAAGCATTCAATATGATGCTCAATGATTTCTATTGTGAAATGGTGATTTTATAAAAATGAAAAACAAAAACGAAAAGCAAACATGGCCATTTCTGGGGCAATTGTAACATGAGGAAATGATCCCAAACACAAGAGAGTTGTTGGAAAATCCAACCTTTGCAAGCTTATCTACTACAACATTTCCTTCCCAATGAATATGTGAAATCTGGCCTATCACAAAATTTGAGAGAAGACATTCCATTTCCTTCAATAGAGAAAGATACCTCATTTGAGGGGAGAAGTTATTTCTCTGTAACTGTGAAAGTCTAGATGCAAGTGGAAAAAATGAAAGAGTCTTAGAGAATAATCTTACCTATTGTATGCTCATTGTGGTTAAATGACGCAAATACAAAGTACAAAGGACAAAAATACCCTCCACTTAATTTACAATAAGAATTATAGAATATAATACCCCCCCACATTCTAATGGAGTTGACTGCGCATTGAAATCTTTGAGGAGAGAATATGATGCTGATCAGGAAATAGATTTCTGACAATATTTGCAGCTTGAAAAGATGAGGTAGCATAATTGTGAAGTACTTACCATCATCCATGAACAAAATGACAATCCACCTTTATATGTTTGGTGCGGGCGTGGAAAACAGGATTCGTAGACATGGCCATGACACTCCTATTATCACAATATAGCATAAAAGATTAAGGTGTAAAAATTCTGGAGAGCTCATTGAATTTCCTGCAACCATAGTCACCAAGTCGGAGTTCGTAAAATATTCGGCTACGGGAAAAAATTGGAAAGGATTAACAAATACAAAAATTAGATTTGTAATTATGAAAAATTCTAAAAAAACATATGCCTCATATTAGACATAAATTCCTAGTTTGAATATATATTTTTGAGCAAAACAACACACTATTAATAGACTAATAGTAGAGAGAGAAGAAAGAGGAAAATGAGAATGATTGTTTGTGACCGTGCATGTGATTCGTAGAGCTAGAGGAAAGAGCAAATGCATTTTGGTGATTTGTGCGAATCAGAGAAAGAGGTAAGACGAAAGAGATTTTTGGGTTCAGGTGATTTATAGAAGGCAGAGATTTAGGAACGATGATATGGTTTTAAGTCGATAAGGCTTAAAGCCCCTAAATTGAAAATTCCTCTAGGATTACATTTCTTAAAGCTAAATGATGACTTTTTGAAAAGTCACGATTTAATTGCGAAAGAATCATGCAAACGAAAGGCTGCAATTAAATAGCAACCTTTTCAAAAAGTCAGTGATGGATATCTAACTATCATTCTAATCATGCAACAAGACTGATAGATTTATGTCCTTGAAGCAACAGAAAGCTATGGCGGGTTGAGAAATTTATTTTATATCCAGTTAATGACTGGTCTGCAAACAAATGAGTATAACTAAGGCTCTTTCTGAGGGATGTATGTTCAATAATATATCAATATGGTTCAGGATCTTGCCTATGTCTAGCAATGCTGTTTCTCGAGTATTTCATGCAATGAAAATAGTTGTCTGCACAGAGAAGAGAGCTAATCGTGGTAGTTACTTGTTGTTTGGTTGTTCCCTTCGGCATTCTTGTTCTCTACCTAGTCATATCCAGTGGAGCTCAACATTGCTGTTTACTTGTATCAAATTTATTTCTCCTTATTTCACGACTAAAACTTGATTTATATGATTAAAACTAAGGCTCTTTCGGACTGTTTAGTTACTCTTCACTAAAGGATGGTGTTAGAACTGTGGTTTCGACTTGGTTATTTTCAAATGATTCACCAACATATGCCTAGATCATGATCATCATATGTCTTGAGATTGATGCACCATAACTTGTCTCACAGTTGAGAACTAGCACAATTACAACTAGCCCCTGAAAAGTAAGTCCTAGCTGTTTTTGAGAAAGTGTCCTCATGGATACCACCATTTTGTAGCCATTTGACACTGGAATTTATTCAATGAACCACCGGACATGCAAAATTTAGAAGCTTTGTGATACAAAAAGAAGTAAGGGGTCTCAACTCTTCATAAAATGAGGACTGCTTATCAAACACAATAACATACTCTCACCCCCCCCCCCCCCCCCCCCCCTCCCTTTTTCTTTTTCTTCTAAATGAGAAAGTGGCTCATCTAATCTTAGAATGGTGTTCTATTCGGCAGACGGATGCGGACTTGGGAGAGTTTCTTGGGTGATGAGCTAAGTAAATTAGCGACTCCCCATCCCTCTCCTTTGAATTGGTATCGTTTGCGGTAGATAGTTTAGTTTTATTATTGCTGTCTTTTCTTTAAGTTTCTCAGTAAATTCCCTTTCTTGTTAGTGTGCTTCTTCTCATTTATAAAATTTGATGTTTAGCGATTGAAAGAATAATAAAAGCAAACATCTCATACGTATAATTATCCCAAGTGATCAGAACGTGAAATAACAATATTTGCATACCATCTAAACTAGACTGCAATATCAGGTAAAGTCTGCAACGTAAAATGTAATAATCTGTTCACAAAGACTAGGTATATAGGTTGGTGACTCAATGATCAGTTGAGCAACGGAGTACTAATACACCACTGTCTTTATTGGAAATTCCAACAGCATTGCAATTTTGAAATTCCAACCTAAACTGTTTATAGCCTTAGTATTTAACACTACTTCAAAGGTTGAGATTGGAGTATCCAACTTCTCTAGCCTTTTCTTTCAGTGATAAGTCGTGTGTTTAGCACATACTTTTTCCCTTTCTGTGTTTGATATTTTCAAGCTATGAATGATATAAGGTCATAATGACAAGAAATTCTCCTACTGAGGAAATTTCATATTCATTATCATACTACATGCTGCTTGTTCTCAGAGTTTCCATTGGTTTTGTTCTGTGAATCTGTGCTTGTGAGTGACTAATTTTTATTATTTTTTGATCGGTGTCAGTGACTATTGATATAAGCAGAGATATATTTCAAGCATACCCAAGCTGTAGTATTTTTAGATCATTTTCTTACTACACTCTATACTTGACACACTCATCTTTATCTCCATTTCAGATTTGGTTCTGCAAGAGCTGTTAACCGGCGTTATATCAGTGATTGTGTACCTCTTAAAATACGAATGCAGGCATCGGCAGCTTTTGTTAGTGCCAGTGCTCTAGGAATGGCAAGTGGTCCCGCTCTTGCTGGCTTACTTCAAACAAATTTTAAGATTTATAAGCTCACATTCAATGAAGACACTTTACCTGGTTGGGTTATGGCTCTGGCATGGCTAGTCTATTTACTATGGTTGTGGATTTCATTTAAAGAACCTTCTCGTGAGACTGAAGAAAGCCCTGCATCCCAGGAAGCTAAAGCTGGTATATCAACTGGATCACACCACGACTATGCATACGTGCAATTACGCTAGATGATTTTATTTATTTACTTTCAGTCTTCAAGCTTTAGGCTCCTTTTTCATTTTTAATATTTAGCTATTGAAAGATTGGATTTTGAGGTGTTTTAAGATGTTGATTAATCACAGATGAAATTTTTCCAGGATTTTAAAAAATCTAATACATGTTTTTGTTGGTGATAAAAATCCTCTTGATGTTTGCTTTTCTGTTTAAATAGTTTTTTGCCTTATTAATGACTGGTCATGCCTTCTATTTGCAATAGTTTGCAGGCCTTCCATCAATATTTCCCTCAACTGGGTCTTCAGTTGCTTATCTGAGAGGGATTTTTCGTGTGTGTTTGCGGTCTTTGGACCTATATTTCTTGCTCACTCCTTTGTTGTATATATATAGTGGTAGTTTTAGTAGCAGCTTAGTGTTATAGCATGCTCTGCTTTTGCTTTTGTTGGTTCACTACCTTGTGAACCCAGCTTTATATTCACTTTCTCTTTTCCACATATATATCTGCTTGATGATTTACTGATAAAAAAAACATTTCCGTGTATTCCTATATAATCATATGTAATATCTGTTCTATATCATGCGTTGTATAATTTACTTCATTACCTGTTGTTCTCTAATCTAAATTTTTTGGCTAGAACTTTATGAGTGGTTAAAAAATTTTCAGATAAGTATCTGCTACGATATTTCTTAGTCATACAATCTAAATTTTCCATCCTTTCAACATTTGACGATGTTTTTATGTACTTATTCATAACTGCCAAAATGTAAGAAGCACTTTTTATTGTCGGAAAATAAAAACTTACATTAAAAATGACAAAAATTTGGAGAACACATCCCAATTTGTAATGAACATATTTGTGCATGACGGTTGTATATCTACTGACACCTATTTTTGGGCATTGAGCATAGTGTCAGTGATATAATTACCGACGCTACCAGTTTCTAAAATTTAAATATTCTGAAATTGCTTTTAGCAACATCCAAAATCAATACCATTTGAACCTCTATATAAACCCCTCTTAGGGTCCAAATTAGGGACTTCAACTCATCAACCATAAAGGAACTCCGGAGAAATTTTAACTGCTATTTCTTTTTTTGATCAATAGCACACTTTATTAAGCGAAAACAGAAAATACAAGAAGCACCAACCAAACAACGAGCTTACAAGCAAGTAAACTCAACAACAACACACACCACCAACTACCAACCCCCCTCCCCTACGAAGACAACCAAAAACTATAACTCACAATTAAGAATATCCTCCCTCGGACAAAGAACCCTCACCCACTCCAAAACAGTCATACGAATGCAATTACAAAGACGAGGCACTGAGGACGAGACATCTTCAAAAACTCTATCGTTCCTCTCTTTCCACAGAAGCCAAGAGATCGCCCTAGGAAGGACTCTCCACACCACCGCCCGCACCCCGTCCCCTCCCTCCCATTCCCAACTCTAGCACATTCCATAAGGTCGAGGGAAAAACCCAAGCCACTCCCAAACGGGACAAGAAAAAATTCCACACCTCCACCGCTATCGGACAATGGAGAAGGAGATGGTCCACCGATTCTTCCTCTTGGAAACACAAAAAGCACCTATTGGGCAAACTCCACCCCCTAGCCTGCAAATTATCTACAGTAAGAATTCTATCCAACACAGCGGTCTATAGGAAGAAAGAGACCTTAGAGGGTAATCCTGGAGTCCAAATGGCCTTATACAGAAACGGCCTCCTGTCCGAAGATAGTAGAGAGTGATACAAACTTTTTACTGAAAACCTCCCTAAACTGTCCTTGCTCCACCGCTGACAATCCCTAACCTCTGGGAAAATAACCGATGAAGAAATGCGCTCCAAAAGTCTGAATAAGTTTTCCATCTCCCAATCATTAAGATCCCTTCTCAACCTTGGACACCAGACCACTCCCATTGCACTCCTTTTATATGAATCCTCCACAAGCACCTCCTTGTCTAACACTAGGCTGAAGAGGTTTCCGAAATCATCCATGAGCCGCGACGCTCCTGACCAAACATCCTTCCAGAACCTAATTTAGGACCCTCTCCCTACCCGGAAGCCAAAAAAAGGCACCACCAAGCCCGCCGTTGCCATAATCCCCTTCCAAAGTCCCGAACCATGAGGGCCTCTAACCTCTCGAGGAATCCCACAACAATTCGCCCCGTACTTGGCCGCTATCACCTCCCTCCAAAGGCTGCTCCTGTCCTCTCCGAATCGCCACACCCACTTGCCTAACAATGCCTTGTTCATTTGAATAAGCGGCTTAAGGCTTAACCCTCCCTCTTTCTTAAGATGACACATTTGAGACCAAGCTACCAAGTGATACTTGGCTTTATCTCTACTATCATTCCAAAGGAAATCCCGTTGCCGTTTCTCTATTTTGGCTGCTACTGATCGAGGAATGGTGAGAGTAGACAAGAAGTAGGTAGGAATGCTCTGTGACGTACTTCGAATCAAAGTCAATTTCCCCCCTTTGAACAAATAAGAGGACCTCCACCCAGATAATCTTTTCTCAATACGGTCTAAGACTGGATTCCACATTGATTTCATCTTGTTGCTACCTCCCAAAGGCATCTCTAAATATACTAAAGGAAGAGAACCCACCCGGCAGCCAAGGCAAACGGCCAGATGATTCATAATAGGGACCTCCCCTACCTTAATAATTTTAGACTTGGCCAAATTAATACGGATTCCCGACACTGCCTCAAAACAACGAAGAATACATTTGATATTAAGAAGATCTCTTCTCGAAGCCCGATTGAAGATGAGAGCGTCGTCCGCAAATTGGAGATGCGAAATCCTAGGACCATTGATACTAACCCAAAAGCCTTCAAACAAAGTCCCTTTTGCTTTAGACGCCATTATGCTCAAAGCTTCCGATACAATCACAAAAAGGAATGGGGAAATAGGATCTCCCTGCCTCTACCCTCTAGTACTGGGGAAGAAACCCACCGAACTTCCATTCACTAAAATGGGAAAGGATACTGAAGCTATACACGATCGCATCCAATACCTCCACTTCAAACCAAACCCCATCCTTCTGAGAACATAAAGAAGGAACTCCCAATTGACGTGATCTTAAGCCTTCTCCATATCAATCTTACACAAGATTCTCGGATTACGATTCTGCACCCTCGAATCAATGCATTCATTAGCTACAAGAATCCCGTCTATAATTTGGCGCCCCCCAACAAATGCACTCTGTTGAGGAGATATAAGGGAGGCCATCACAACTTTAAGGCGAGATGCCAACACCTTAGATAGAATCTTGTATGGGCTGCTCACAAGGCTAATAGGTCTAAAATCTTTGAGATCCATCGCCCCTTCCTTTTTGGGAATCAAAGAAAGGAATGAGCAATTCATAGCTCTATCAAAACCCCCTGTATCAAAAAATTTCTGTATCACGTTCATGAAATCCTTCCCCACAATATCCCAATACCCCTTAAAAATTTCAATAGAACCCATTGGGACCGGGAGCTTTATCTCCCTCCATACCTCTGATTACTCTTAGAACCTCCTCTTCCTCGAACGGGGCCCCAAGAGCCCTCCTTTGCTCCTGGGTCAACACTTCAAAAAGGATGCCATCTAACTTTGGCCGCCATCTTTCCCTCTCCCGATACAAATCCTTGTAATAAGAAACAATACTATCTTCGACCTCGCTTTTCTCTTCAACCCACCTCCCATCCACCCTCAATTTGGAAATGAAGTTCCTTTTACGATGGAAGTTCGCCATTCTATGAAAAAACTTAGTATTACCATCCCCCTCTCTGAGCCGGCGAGTCCTAGCTTTTTGCTTCCAACTGATATCTTCGAGCTTAAGGGTACAAATATATTCTAGTTTCACCTCCTCTCTCTCTCTTTCCTCAACAGATGAGAGCTCACGAGTCTCGGCCACACCGTCCAACTCCTTAATCCCCCTAAGTAAACTGGCTAGCCTCTCCTGAATACTTCCGAACACCTCTTTATTCCACACTTTTAGGTGAGCTTTCAAGTTTCGGAGCTTGATACCGAAGCGAGAGCTCGCGGACCCCCTTCCAAACTCTTGGTGCCACACCTCAACAACAATCTCTCTGAACCGTGCATCCTCCAACCACATGTTCTCAAACCGAAAAGGTTTAGGTCCCCCCACAAAGCACCCTGACTCCAAAAGAAGGGGAACATGATCGGAAATGGGCTGAGGAAGAGAGGATTGCGTAACATTGGGAAATGGTCTTCCCAATCTTGATCCACTAGGAAGCGATCAATACGGCTCGCCACACTATTGTTATCCGCTTGAGACCAAGTGAATTGAGCCCCCTACTAGGATAGTCTATTAACCCATGACGAAAAATGAAGGCTCCAAACCTCCTCATCTTAGCAGTGACTGCGCTTCCCCCTCTCTTTTTTGAAGAAATACAGATACAATTAAAGTCCCCACCCAAAGACCACGGCCTCCCCTAACGCACACTAACATTATCCAACTTCTCCCAAAAATCGACGTCTTCGGACCAACTGACCGGGCCATAAACCCCTGTGAATACCCAAGAAAATTCTTCACCAACTAACCGGCATAAAATAGATATCGAATGCGCTCCTACCTTTGACTCCAACACTTCCACACGCATCATATCCCACATTAGCAAGATCCCGCCAGACGCTCCTAGTGACAGGAGCTCTAAACAACCCGGCCTATGATTCCCCCACATGTCCTTTATATGATACTCCTTAGTAACTTCTAACTTCGATTCCTGGATGCAAAGAATAGACGGTCTCTGAGAACATATGAACTTCTTGACTGCTACCCTCTTCTCCATTTGCCCCAACCCACGAATGTTCCAAGAGATAATGGAAAGCCCTATTATCTTAACATCCGGCGATCACTAGCTGACCTTAGGCTTGCTTACTCCCCTCTCTTACTAGTTCTGTCATAATTCACTGTGCATACTAAACGCCTTGCCTCCTTCGCCGAGGCCCCCCTTCTCCTATACTTTTGGAGTTCTTTGGGGAGACCCCTAACCCCCTCCTTATCACCTTCAATTCTAAGGTACAAGCTTCTCGCCTCTGACTCATGTCCAGCCGTCGATACCCCCATCGCCAAACTCGTCTCCTCCAAATGCTCCACCACCCAATCTGCCACCTCTTCCTGGATCATTTGAGGTAATAGGCTCTGCCTATTTTCCAGATTAATTCCTTTCGTCCTAAGTTCATACTCAGGGCCTTGAATCTCTGAACTGAGAATCAAATCCAACATTTTGCCAGAATCCTTCACTCCCTTCAGAGCAGATGAGTAGGAAGTCAGCCTCTCGCAACTCAACCCCAACGAAACCAGGGGAACAGGTTGAGCTATTGGCCCTTCATATATCCAAGCATCTAAGCCTCTAGAGACCTCTCCCTCTGCCTCCGCCCCCTGCCCCACTGGGCTTTGTATATCGAGAGACCGAGCAAGACGAGACCCTTCAACGTCACACTTCTCACCTGGGCAACCACCATGGGGTAGTGGACCCATTGCGTCCAACACACCCTTTGAAGGAGCAGCTACCATCTCTACTGATCAAAAAAAAAGGAGCAACTACCATCTCGGAAAAAACCAACGGGGTATATTGGTCTAGCTCCGAACTCTCTGAACCATCGTCCCAAAACCGACTTGCCAAACCAATTTTCTTGGAAACATTGAGATCGGCCTCCTACTCACTCCCATTACCCACCTCCTTCTCTTGAAAAGGAGAACCACTACTCCAACCACCTTCCTTTTCCTTCCTTTTTCTAGAAACGGAGTTACAAAGCCGCTACCCTCCTCTGCGATGATCGAAGACCGGCAAAGAAGCTCAGACTCCTCCTCCGAGAGTCGACTATCTTATGGTATCTCCTTGATGATCTGAGCCTCTCCCCCAGGTTCCGAAGCTTCTGATCGCGAGACGAATCCTCTGAGCCCTTGCCAGAATGAAAATGGACTCCCTCCCCTTTTGATCGAAGACTGGAGTCTCCCCTACTAACATCCAGACCCTCCGATAACTCCTAGGCTCCCTGGACCATATCGGGACATAACACTGCTATTTCTGGAATTTTTAAGAGAGAATCCTAAAGGTGATTTTTAGCAACATCTAAAACCATTACCATTGCATCTCTATATAAATTGTAAACTCTCTAAAATCTAAATAATTTCGATATTGCTTTTAGCAACATCAAATCAACATCTAAAACCAATACCATTGCATCTCTATATAAACTGTAAGCCCCTCTAAGTCTAAATATATTCGATATTGCTTTTAGCAACATCCAAAATCAATACCATTGCACTTCTATATAAACCCCTTCTAGGTAGGACTATCAATGGGTTGGGCCTGAGCCAGGATCTATCCATCCCAGCCCTCACTTGTAACGGTTCAGCCCAATCCCTTGCAACGCTTGAACTGGCTAGGGCCCAAGCCCTACCCTCAGGGCTAGGGTTGGGCCAGGCCTGGGCTTGAAAAGATAATAATTATTGTCATGATATTTATCGATTTTTTTTTTGCAAAATCACTACAGGCTGCCAACTTGATATCAACCCTCCTTTATCCGGGCTTGGGGGTCTCTCAATGGTGGTCTTCAAGTAGGGGGTATGATAGCGAAATTACTACCATACCCCAATATAAAATTTATTAATGGGGGCTATATATGTAATTTTAAGTTAAAATAAATTAGTATTATATATATGTTGAGATACGATTGGTTATGTAGGTGTGATACACCAGATCTTCCATTAAGGGTATACTTGTAATTGACCGATTAGGGTTATTATAAATATGAAGAGATTAGAGGGAATCTCTCTCTAATTTTCCCCCCACTTCTTTTTTTCTTCTCTTCTCTCAAACCCTAATCACTAAAACCCTCGATACAAATCCTAATACTCTTCAATCCTACTTGGTATTAAAGCAGGAAGAAAAACTTACGTTTTTTTCCCCTTTTTATGGAGTTTTCATGAATAGTGTTTCGTGAACAGTGCGTGAATAATGTTCGTGAACAGTGCGTGAATAGTGCATGAACAGTGCTCTAAGCTATTTTTTGGCTCTTCCTTCATTCCCCTTGTAATTTTTGAGATACAATATGGCTGGTTGCCATCATAAAGTGCAGCCTTGGTCCCTCTAGTGTGATGCAAGCTTACTCTTTGTCCGAGGAGTTCGGTGACCTTTAGTTGTTTTTTGTGGCCTAATACTCGGTGGTTGGGGCTGTTTTGTGAAAAAACAACGACGTTTATTCTAGTTTGAATAGTTTAGCATACCACAGTGCAGACAATGGCCAATGATGGGATGTCTGAAGACATATCCGATGTTATGTCAAAGATTCCAAGTGGTAAGATCACTCCGATCGTCACTAGTAGCTATGGTGATAATCGTGCTGCGCTAATCACAACCATTAAGTTGGATGACACCAACTTCCTTGAGTGGTCTCAATCCGCTAAGATGTTTATCGGTGGGAGAGGGAAGTTATGGTACTTGACCGGTTGAGTGAAAGAATCAGCTACAGATTCTGAGACATATGATAGGTGGGAGCAAGAGAACCTTCTGGTTATGTCATGGTTATTGAATTCCATACAACCATCAGTTAGTAGAGGTTTTTTGTTTCTTCGGACAACGAAAGAGATTTGGGATAAGGCGACTCGAATCTATTCCCAACGTCAGAACATTGCCAAAGTGTACCAGTTGAGGCAAGAGTTAGCTACTCTTCGTCCGGGGGAGAGGAGTCTATCCACCTACTACTCCACTCTTCAAGGTCTTTGGGAAGAGTTGGACAATTTCAGGTCATCCAGTGGGGCACTGATAAAGACAGAGATCAGCACAATAAACAGGTGGAACAGAACAAAATTTTCGACTTCTTGGCGGGTTTGAATCCGGATTTTGAAGTTACCTGAGTTAAGATTTTAGGGAAGGATGAACTTTCTTCCTTGGACCAAGTTTATTCCCTAATCCAAGGTGAGGAATGCAGAAAAAAGACGATGATACCTACACCGACCAAAAATCATCTTGCCCTTGCCGCATTTTCTAGTACTCCTCGATGTGGGAAATACCCACCTCGGAAGAATAAACCTCTTGATGACAAAGATAATTTGAAATGTGAGCATTGTGGGAAGACCAGACACGCTCGAGAAACTTGTTAGGATTTCATTGTCTGTCCCACAAAGTTTTCTCATCCCAGACAGCAAATGGGCACTCCTCGAGGCAACACTACAACCTTCATTCCTTCTGCCTTGGGTACCCTTATCGCATCGGCTTCTCCCACCGGACCATCTTCCTCCGAGAGTTTCTCTAATTCAGATATTGATCGTCTTCGACGCCTGTTGAGTCAGATGGAAGGTTTTTTTGCCTCTACTTCCTTTGCTCAATCAAGTACTCACACATCTGCTAATTTCGTTTCTCATTCCCCATACAGTCCGACCTAGATTATTGATTCAGGTGCGTCAGATCATATGACTAGTCTATCTACTTTTTTTTCTTCATATAGTCTTTTGTCTGGAAGAGATAAAAGTTAGGGTTGCTGACGGATCTCTTTCTTTCATCTCTGGAAATGGTGATGTCAAACTTACTGATGCACTATCTCTTTCATCTGTTATTCATGTTCCCAATTTATCCACAAATTTATTATCAATTAGCAGTCTGACCAAAAGTCTTAGCTGTCGTGTGACATTTTTTCCCACTCATTGTGTGTTTCAAGACTTGGTGACGAGGAAAATGATTTGGAATGGTCGTGAAACAGATGACTTCTACCTCCTGGACGTGGTCGACTCTCCTTCAGTATTACAGATTAGTAGTAGTCCTAGTAGTAGTAATAATGATGCCCAACTCAGATTGTGGTACAGTCGTCTAGGTTAGTTGTCTTTTAAGTCCTTAAAGTTGGTATTTCCGGAATTGTTTAAATTTGTTCCTGATCATAGTCTACAGTGTGAAGTGTGTGAACTCTCCGAACATTGTAGATATACTTTCTCTCCAAGTATGAATAAAAGTGTGTCACCTTTTCAGCTGATTCATTTTGATGTTTGGGGCCCTACCCCTACTTTGTCTGTGCATGGTTCTCGATATTTTATCTCTTTTGTGGTTGACTTCTCCTGTCATACCTGGATTTACTTGATGATCTCGTGCTAAAGTCCCGAACCTCATCAAGAAGTTTCACAAAATGGTTGACTCAATTTGAGAAGCAGATTAAAATTTTCTGCTCTGATAACGCGTAGGAATACCTCGAGGGTGATTTAAGACAATATTTGGTTAATCACGGTATGATCCTCAAAGCATATGACCTTTACCCTTCAACAAAATGGGGTGGCCGAGCGTAAAAACTGTCACCTTTTGGAAGTGGCTAGAAGCTTATTGACTGGAATGAATGTCCCAAAGAATTTTTGGGCAGAAGCAGTGCACACATCAACATATTTGATTAATTGCATGCCATCTCGGTCCTACAGTTGAAGTCTCCTTATCAACTACTATGTCCAGACCTGCCCCTGTTTACTATCCCCCATTATGTCTTTGGTTGTGTCTACTTTATTTATATTTTGGGTCCTCATCGAACCAAATTGGATCCAAAATCCATTCGTGGTATCCTCTTGGGATATTCCCCTACACAAAAGGGATACCAGTGCTTTGATCCCGTGTCGGAGAAATGGTTTGTTACCATGGACGTCACCTTTTTTGAGAGTATTTCATTTTTTCCTCGTTCCTCTACCTCTCGTCAGGGGAAGCATAGTGAATTGTTGGAAGAGAGTTTGTCTTTAGTTCCACTTTTGGCGTTGGTTCCAGATGTTATCCATTATGTTGCTCCTATTAAGACTACTGCTACGAAGGAGCTACAGGTTTATACTTTATACCAGACGCGAAAAGGAGGGGACCACTGTGTTACGACCATCTCCCAATTCTGACTCCTCTGAACCAGGTAACATTGCTCCATTGTCCTCTGTGATTCCTATTTCTATTCCTGATATTGATAATGATACTGTTCCCATTACCATATGCAAAGGGAAGCGCCAGTGTACGATTCATCCTATCTCTAATTTTATCTCATTTGCATTTCTATCACCCCTCCTATTCAGTTTCCTTGTCCTCTGTTTCTTCTGTGTCTTTACCTTCCAGGTTTCAGGAGGTTGTCTCTGATCCTAAGTGGCGTGATGCTATGATGAAAGAAATGAGAGCTTTGGTTAAGAATGGTACATGAGAAATGACTGAATTACCTAAGGGAATTGTAGGTTGCAAATGAGTGTTCACTGTGAAACATAAGACAAATGGATCTATTGAGAGGTACTAGGCAAGACTGATAGCTAAGGGGTATACTCAGACATACAGGATACACTATAAGGAGACATTTGCACCGGTTGCTAAAATGAACTCCATACAAGTTCTCGTCTTTAGTTGTGAGCCACTCGTGGCCCCTACATCAGTTAGATGTAAAAAATGCGTTCCTCCATGGAGATCTACAAGAAGAGTGTATGTCTCCTCCTTCAGGATTCAAACTTCTTAATAGTGAAGGAAGAGTTTGCAATTATGAAGAAATCTATCTATGGACTTAAACAGTTCCCCCGAGCTTGGTTTGAAAGGTTCAGTCAAGCCGTGGAGAGGATGAGTTACTCACAGAGCCATGCTGATCACACCATCTTTGTCAGGATGAAAGGACAGATAGTTACAACATTGATCGTTGACGATATTGTGGTGATTGGGTATGACTCCTCAGAGATCCAAAACCTGAAGAAATTCCTAGCAACCGAATTTGAGATCAAAGATTTGGGCAGTTTAAAGTACTTTCTGGGTATTGAGGTAGCCTGATCGAAGAAGGGCATCTTCATATCCCAGCGGAAGTATACCTTAAACTTACTCAAGGATATTGCGAAATTGAGTTCTCGGCCAGCAGACACTCCTATTGAACATAATCATAAGTTGAGCTCTAGTGAAGGCCCATTACTAGAAAAAGAGATGTACCAAAGACTGGTTGGTCGTCTTATTTATCTCTCTCACTAGACCTGACATCGCATATGCAGTCAGTGTAGTTAGTCAATTTGTGCATGAACCTCGGATTGCTCATTATGAGGCAGTGGAGAGAATTTTGAGGTATTTGAAAGCTACTCTAGGGAAGGGTCTTATATTTGCTAACCATGGTCATTTCCGACTAGAAGCTTACACTGATACTGATTGGGCTAGAAATGTAGATGATAAGAGGTCTACCATAGGGTATTGTACTTTCCTTGGTGGTAACCTCATCACTTAGAAAAGCAAGAAGCAGAGTGTAGTGGCAAAGTCAAGTGCTGAAGCCGAATATAGGGCAATGGCTCATGGGGTAGCAAAATTATTATGGCTGAAGATTTTACTACAAGATTTGGAGATGGAGGTGGATGTTCCTATGAAGTTGTTTTGTGATAACAAGACAGCCATTAATATTGCCCAGAACCCCATTCAGCATGATCGGACTAAACATATTGAAATTGACAGATACTATCAGAGAACAACTTGCTTCAGGAAATCTTTGCTTGTTGTTTGTTACAATGGGAAACCAACTGGCTGATGTACTCACAAAGGGGGTTACTAAAGCTAGCTTAGAAGGTGTTCTTAACAAGCTGGGCATGTTGAATATCTATGCTCCACTTGAGGGGGAGTGTTGAGATATGATTGGTTATGTAGGTGTGATACACCGGATCTTCCATTATGGGTATGCTTGTAATTGACCTATCAAGGTTTTTATAATATGAAGAGATTAGAGAGAATCTCTCTCTAATTTTTCCCCCAGTTCTTTTCTTCTTCTTTTCTCTCAAACCCTAATCACTAAAACCCTAGATACAAATCCTAGTACTTTTCAATCCAACTATATATATATATTTGTAGATATAGATAATGAGGGCCAGGTTGTTGCCCAAGCCCGCTAACATCCTCATGTTAGCGGGCCTAGTTTTTTTGAGCTTGCAGGCCTTATAGATGGAAAAAAGCCCTCGATTTTGCAGGATTTTGAGGGTCGGGCCAGGTACTCTCACACAAGGTCTCAATTGACACCCCTACTCCTAGGATCCGCATTAGGGCTCCAACTCTCAGCGCTCAAGGAACTTAAAAAAAAGTTAACTACTATTTCAGGATTATTAAGAGAGAACCCTCACCTTTTCTACCATCTCAATCAAGTTCTTCACCAAAGGAGCCACTTATATTTTTATTGAATGGATTTCGTCTATAGTTACCATAGGATGGCAATAACACTGTAAATAGATCCTAAAACCCTAAACTTTTTTAGGATAATTTAATTAAACCTTTGGAATTTGATCTGGTGAAGATAACCAGATTGGAATAACCTCAAACTTATGCATCTGGACTTGATTTTAGCTAGCGAACATATCTACCAAGGCGATTTCTGATCAAGTGTGTGCACCATTGTTCGCGCCTTACACTGCAATTTTGATACTTATATGGTATGATTAATTCAGACCTTGAAATCTTGTATTCAGGGGTTTTATAAACTTCTGAAGTCATCCATTGCCTTAGTTCTAATTTTTTAGACTGCTATAGGGTACCCATAGTTATATGCTAAAATTTGATTTGGACCTATGAACAGATCCAATTGACTCTTTCCCCCAAACTTGACCAGTAAATTCTCCATCTGATTTGGAACACGTAACAAAAACCTCATTCAATTTGGAGTTATAGCCAGATAGAGTTTTGGGATGTAACTTAATACAATGCAGTCAAACACATTGTAGAGGGAGACTCAGCACATGTATTACCGCGAGCAACTTTTTGATTCAGAACAGTCTGGTGGCAATTGTATTACCGTCAATATGAAATAAAACAATATTTGGCTTTGGTGATGCTAAGATTACCGCCAAAATGCTGTCTTGTTTTTGTCTCATCTTTCTTGAATTTCGTGCCAAACAATCATCTGTTTGAGTTTTCTGCTATTTGCTCTGTAATTCTGGCACTCTGTTTTAATTCTTTGAGCATGCTAGTACACTTTGGAGGATCATTCTAAGCTTGTTACCATGCTCCATATCCGCTCGAGCCTAAACTGCTTCAGGCCATTCAAAAAATCCAAAAAATATGAATTAGCCATGATTTGGAACTATGTGTGCTTGTTAGAGTTTGTCAAATACGTAGGCAACCCTGATTGGGTCTTGCTGCCCTAGGTAGAAACTTTAGATTAGTTTCCTTTGGATATTTCGTTTCCATTTTTTCGTTCATTGCTATTTTAGGCAGTTTCCTATTGATTTGAGTAATTTTTATGTGTTAGCATGTTTCTATTTTGGGTGAATGATGCCCTGAAATTACCTGATCGCATGTTTCCAATTTGATATCTTGATTAGCATGTTTCTATTTTGAAGCATGATTCCATAATACGATGTTATTTTATTTATGAATTATAACTTGGTTGCCAGTTTATTCTAAAGTGGGTTTAGTGAGTAATTAACTACCTTTGGCATGTGTCTAAGACTGCCTAACACTTTCCCTTATCTCAATCAATTCTCTTACCCAAATCTCTTTTTAAACCAATTTCCTTAACCATTGTTATACTAGGGTTCCTATTCTCCCCTAAAATTAGAATAGGTAGCGACTCCAATCAAGTGATTTTTCATTATTCTTTATTTTGGGTTTCCCAATTTAGAATGGTGCTAAATCCCATGTCCACATTCATATCATTATTCATTACACATGAATTTCAAACTATGTTTAATTTGACACCTTTACTAGGTCAAATCAAATTGATACTTGCAGCATTGTGCTCAGGGGTGGAGCCAGGACTCTGTTGCAAGGGGGGCTAACAATGGAGGCCACCCAAATTTTTTTTGAGGATCAAGTTCATGGGCCATCTTGTCTGTTTGTGTCCGTTTGTAAAGAATATTTTTTTTTTGAAAAGTTTTTTGGGGCCTACAACCTCTGACCCCCGGCTCCGCCCCTCTCCCATTCTACACCCCTATTAATACTATAGTTCTTTTTTTCAAAATTTGAGCGGGGGCTTCTGCCCCCCCTTGGGCCCTTTGTGGCTCCGCCCCTAGTTGTGATGAAGCATTAAAATAAGAGGAATAAATCCCATAGAACCTCATCACTAGAATGTCATTCTTTCATCGGTCAAGAACAATTCCAAAAATTGGAAAATCTTTCAAAGGCTATAAAATCGATGTTATCATTTATATTCATGGATTAAGAGGTCGTCCTAAAGGCTTCCAAGAATTAGCAAAAGATCATCATGACATCAATGATTTGATCCCCTTTCGCTTGGTAATTACAGCCTACAGACACCTTGTCCTTACAACTACAGACATTAGTCATATGTCCTAATGGGGTCAATTTTTTTGTTTGTAAATAAAAATATATTTTTAATTATAAATATTATATCATTAGGAAATTAAGTGTGATGGTTAATTAAAAGTTTGTAATGACTATATTAACACATACATCTAATTTATATATTCTTTCCATCAGTATCTTATTTTTGTAATTTTTTTATTTTTTAAAATTCCAATATTTTTGTTAATAAGGATATTTAGCTTACTGTAATGAATCAAATTTTTTTGTAACATAATTATGTAATGGTTATCGATTGAATAATTATTTATTTTAGTATATACATATTTATTCTATTATTTATAAATGTTACAACTAAATCAATTAAAAATATTTGTTTCTCCAAACAAAAACTTTTCTTGTCAATATGTCGTTTGGACATAGATATATAACACACAAAAATAATAAATATTTTATTTTGGATTTTTTAAAATTAATTTTTATTAATTTTTTTTTCAAAAATTAAATTTTCAATTAATTGATAGATCAGGCGGACATACATAACATACTCTATTTTGAACTTAATTGGCCTATTAATAATCCTCAAATGTTAAGTAATCAATTTTGGAATTTTAAATTTATTTTGTATTAAAAATAATTTAAAAAATTATTATTGTCTAGATTTTCAGGCCAATCGATTGACAGCCCGAAAACACACAACATACTAAAGTTTGATGAGCATTGCCCTACTATTAAGCTTTATATAAGATATATTTAAAGTTAGGAATAATTAATCTTTATGGCCACTTGTTTTTTTTTATAGAAAATCTTCCCCACGGCTTCTATGCGACAATCTCCACCAAATATGAGTTGCTTTGAGTTGATTTAGGGAGGCAATTAGAGTCGGTGTTACAAATCTCGTTCTTGGGTTTTTATTGGACGAAGTTTTTTTCAGTAGATTTTCAAATTTGAATTTTTTTTTTGGTATTTCTCACCTAAATCTCAGCAATGATTAAAAATATATATTAAAATTACAAAAAATAGTAATAAATATCACCAAGTTGTAAATTCATAAAACCAACAACATTTGCATTTCTCACGATATTTTTAAAATATTGGTTAAATCTCGGCTAAATCTCATGATATTAATGGAATAAAAAGAGAAAATTATATTTCTCGCGAGATTTATAAAATATCGGGATAAAAAACCGAGTTTAAACTTTAGATGTTTTTCTCGGGTTTTTTCGGGAGAAATTGGATATTTCTCGGGAGATTTGTAACAATGATTAGAGTGAGAAATGGAAGAAAATGCACCAATGAAGCAAATTCCCAAATATCACATGTCGGTCAAATTATCCCTATTTCGACTAATATGTTGTATTTTATAACAGGAGAAAGTCAACTCACATGAAATGTTCGAAACATTCAAAAAATAAAAATAAATAAAAAGCTTGCTCTTGGTAGAGATTTAACAATCGTATATCATATAATAGTAAAAATAATTAAAAATCTAATAACTAAGAACCATGCATGGTAGATATATCCCTGGCCACTGATATAGCAATATATTGGCCGATATATCATATCTATAGGTGTAATTTAAAACCATGCCAGGGTTTATCCAAATATCCAGGAGCACTGGTTGAGCTTAGCCAGACAGGCTTCTGAATTAGAAGATAGGGCTATAGATGGGTCCGTTGACTTGTTGAACTGTTGGATTGAGCATCATCGGGTTGGGTCTGATACCTATATGGGTTAGGGTCAAGCCATGATCGGTAGTTAATTGTGCCGAATCCTGGTCGACCCTGATCCAACCTAAATACAACCCCAGTTACACACTTACGTACCACTGTCTTTGGATGTATATGAATTAAGTAGACCCACAACCCCATGCACACCCTTACACGCTAACATAACCCTCTATAATTTAATCTAACCTAATGGTGAAATGGTGACCTAAATAACCATATATTACTGTCATAGGAATCAAAGAGATCATTCTGATGAGCCAAAGATCACCCAAAACAGACAGATGAGCTCAAAGTTCGCCTCTCGGAAGATGACTGCATTACAAAACTTAACTTACGCACATTTTTATTTATTTTTCTTGATCCCAGAAAAGTGCCTTGCGATTTTTTTTTACATATTCTCACTTTTATGTCATTTCATAAAATTGGCAATTCAAGTATTTTGTAAATGTTAATTGATATGATGTCTAATGGGACATTTGACCTTTTCATGACAGAACCGGTAGAAAATGATGCACTAGAGAAAGGTCTTACACAACCTTTGCTCCTAAGTTCAGAAGAGAATAATCAAGATGAAGATGTTGACCAAGAATGTGATGGTAGTGAAGAAGCTTCTGAGGATTCACACAAGGCTGCCACTTCGATTGGGTCAGCATACAGATTACTTACACCATCAATAAAGGTATGGAGTTTATTCTGAGTTTCATTTGAAGTTTTACAAATTTTTATGTTTAATTAACTGCACGTCGCTCATATCATTGTTAACTTGGAAAAATAAATAAATATACATGTAATCAAGCTTTCTTTGAATGTTGAACAGATCCATAAACCATTTACGATTCTATGTTTGTACAAATCCTGTAGAATTTACAACTAGTGCTTTTAGTAGAAAGAGATCATAGATGTCTTATTCTTGTGGCCCACGATTAAAGTGTTAAATAAAGGTTTAGTGTGCGTAATGAGGCTGGCTGAAATCATTACGTATTATGTAACAATGTTACTTCAATGGTTCCCGGCCATTACACAACACATGCATCATTTATTAGATAAAAAATAAAATAATTAAAAAAGATATCTAAAATCCTAGGAAAATGATAAAATTGCTAAACAAACAAAATCATTGTCATTTAATGCATATTGTACATGAAAACAAGTTGAATTAACACATAATGATTAATGAGATAAAAAAATGCATAACCCAAATCATCATAGATTCATGAATTTCACTTGAATTCCATGAATCTATGTTCTAAACTTGCTAATATGCATTATTTTACTAACAATATGTGTTTTGGATCTTTTTGATTGGGTAATATTTCTCAACTCGTGCTGGCCCCAGTATATGTTCTGGAGGCATTGAAGCAGCCATGAAAGAGAATATGACAGATTCCATAAAAATCTTGTTTTCTGGTGTTCTTCCCTTAAGGGGGGTTCAAAGGGGCCAATTGGGCTGATTTGTTTTCTCTTGAGAACATCAACTAAAGCCCATGGTTCAAAATATCGGTATGTATCGGTCCGTATCGACCGATACGTGCCGGTTTTTGAACTACTTGAGACACTGATACGCAAGAAAAGTTTTTTTTGCAAGGTATCGTGGCCGTATCGACCGTATCGGTACCGATACTGACCGATACTCTCGATACAGACCGATACATGTAGTTTGAATAATGTAAATTTTTTTTTGGGTGCCGACCGATACAGTTTATGTATCGGATTGATACGGACCGATATAGGCCTTAAAATTGTATTTTTTTCATTTTGAGGTGTTTCAAAACACCTCCAAACCCTATTTTCTCTCCCAAATTTCTTTCATAATCAAATTCTAAACTAAAAACAACAACTCCATTGTTAAAAAACAAAGATCTCGGCATTTGATTTTGGATTTGAAAAGCCTTCCCCAAAATTTTGAAGGTAAGTAAAAATTAGTTCTTCATTTTACTTCTTTAAATTAATGAAAATAGGTTGTAATCAACCCAAAATGAATAGATGAGTTGGCCACAGTGGTGTCATCATGCTTGGAGCACCTATAATGTATCACTCAACTCAATTCCTCATCCCAGAATGATAAGCTAGCATGAAGCTCAATGTGGTATTGAGCTTTTATCATGCATGTAATTTGATTCATGAATGCAAGTCAATACTTTCTTGTGTATTTTATTAAATGTAAGATTTTAATATCTAGATTGTATTTCTTATACTTGGTTAAGTGACTAGGACTTGTATTTTCATACATATTTATCAGCGCACACGCTTTTTTTTAACTTAAATTTTTTTTAACTCTCATTTGTATGATTATAAATGTAGTTGTAGGCCTTCATTTAGTTTGTTTTTAGCTTATATTTGCATTAAAAGAAATTTTATGCAAGGTATCCAAGTTTTTCCTTACGTATCTAAGCTTTTTTTTAGCGTATCTTGTTTTTTTCCTCCGTATCCAACTGATACGCCGATACGTATCCTATTTTGGACTTATCGATACGGCGACCGATACCGATATTTTGAACCATGCTATTGCCATACAAATGTTTTTTGCTCTTTGATATATAGTTGGCCTTCTATGTATCGTTTCCTTTTCTTGTGCACCTTTTTTTCTTCCCAGCCTCACTTTTTAAATACAAGTTCACTATACTTACAAAGAAAATGGATGTGAAATGTGATTTTTTTTATAGAAGCTGCCTTCAAGTGTTTAAATGTAATTTTTTGTTATTTTTTGGTTCTTTTCAACACATGAATTTGTAATATAATCAACTCATATGGTTTTAATTATTCAAATTATATTGCCTGATTTGGAACCATTATGATCACGTACGATTTCTTCAAATATTGTTAGGGGCAATTTGATCCCTTTGGGATCTTAATATTGTGGTGGTAAAGACAGATGATAATATAGTGGATTCTTTTCATATTTTAATCGTAGCTAGTCCATGAAGGCCCAAGCAGTCTGATTTTAACTCGTACTCTTTCCAATCGAGTTCCTGTAAGGGGTTTGTATTTCTTAAGAACATGAGTCTAGGAGATCTACCGAGGACCAACTTCTAAGATACACCGCTTGAGGTTTAGGAAAACAGACTCAGGGGGAATGAAGGCTGAAACTGGAATGAATAATTTGGTTAACTTGCTTAGTTGGAAGCTTTGCATGCTCGGTTTTGTATCTGTGTAACACTGTTAGTTGTGAACTGGATCTCCATATGATGATTTCAAACTATTCTTGGCGAAATCTAGTTCTCAGGGATTTGTGTTTTTTCAAGACATTTTTCCACATCTATTGTTGATTTTACTTATAAGGAGAAAGCGGAAATTGACTAGGTTCTATGAATTTTTCCAAGACCAAGTTATTATGAATTGAACTAGTGACTTCAAAAGATTCTATTGAAAACGAATGCTAATGATTCATTGGGCAGGATGGCAGAACGAACCAGGAACAAATCCTTGCTGCCTATTCCTTGCCCTTCTACCTCCAGTATATACATATGTGGTTCTATATTGCTGATTTCTTTGGTAGTTGGATGCCAAATATTAAAATATCAGGTTCTTGCTGTATGTTGGATATAAATTAGTGTCTCAAGATGAAGATATGAAATTAAGCACATTCAAGAGTTGATCTGGATATCTTTTTATGGTTTTCATGGTCCAACAAATATTACGAATACTGTGACAATCAGAACATAATAAAACAAATTTCTGCGTACTCTTCTTTTTCTTCATGAAAGACTAGAACATATAGAAGTGGTATTTCACTTTTGAGTAGAGTTGGAAGAGATAATGGCCAAATAGCTTATATACTCAAATGTATCATAGAATAGGTTAATATTGCTCAAAATAGGACTGGAACATTCATGCAAC
Organism: Tetracentron sinense; assembly: GCA_015143295.1. NCBI lineage: Eukaryota > Viridiplantae > Streptophyta > Magnoliopsida > Trochodendrales > Trochodendraceae > Tetracentron > Tetracentron sinense. The sequence goes on along the minus strand of CM026572.1, from coordinate 25,254,113 downwards.
CTGGTGTCTTTGACATCCATTTTGTGCTTGGAAAACAGTATAGTCAAAATGTTGCCTATAGCCAAGATCCCTATCGCCTAGACCATAACCTAGGCAGGCACTCAATAAATCTTATTTAATATTATATAATGTAGACAAAAAAATGTAAATTTTGGTCGCCTAGGCATCGCCTAAGCAATGCCTCACCTAGAGAACCCCATATCGCCTAGGCATCGCCCGGATGCTTTGACTACACTGTTGGAAAATATAATGCCAATAACATAATATATTTTGTTATCAAATATCATATAATGTATATTGAAGAATTTTGTATCCATCGAGTTCTTGATGTGGACATCTTGCTATCAGGGTTGTGGTTGTTGGTTATTCATGCTCAGTTTTCAAGACCTGTTGTTATTTTCCTACTACTAGAACTTTATTAGTTCTTCGACATAAACAATTAAAACATTTTTAGTTAGTTGGAAACTGTGAATACATTAATTCATTCAGGTCTGGAATCTTTAGATGCATTTCTTCCCATTTCCTCTATTTCTGGCTTGGTTGGTAGCAAAGATAATATCATATATTTTCGATGAGTATTTCTTATTGGAGCTCACTGTTAGCCTTTTACATGATTCTCACTTTAACTATTAAAATATTTACCAGGTCCAGCTATTGATTTATTTCATGCTCAAATACGCGATGGAGATATTAATTTCTGAATCTAGCGTCATCACCACGTACTATTTTAGTTGGTCGACCAGCAAAGTGGCAATTTTTCTTGCATGTCTTGGACTAACACTTCTTCCAGTAAACATTGTTGTGGGAAGCTACATTAGCAACATGTTCGAAGACAGGTAAACTTTCAAGATGAGGCATGATTATGATATTTTCTTATTTATCGTTTCTCTCTTTTTCATGGTTAATTGGAAACGTTTATTGAGGAGAACAACTAAGGGAATACAAGAAGAGAAAAAAAAGGAAGTACACTTGCAGCTCTCCAAAATGCAAAATTTCCCTTAATAGATCGTCCTTAGCTAAGGAATTTCACATATCATTGTCTTACCTCGGGGGGGTTGCCTAGGCGGCCACATATTTAATAATATTATTGTATTTATTTTTTATACCATTCTAAATAAGGGTATTAGGTTTACTTAAGAGAAAGGGGTATAAAAGGTTTTCTAAAAGGGAAAAAAGTAAAGAAAGGAGTGAAAAATCTAGGATGTCTTCACACACAGAGACAAGCACGCACACACACACAGAGTTAAACAATAATTATTGGGAGAAATTTATGGTTCTATCTCTCTTCGTGGAAAAAATTCATGCTCCATATTTCGTAATGTAATCTCATTGTCCTATATATACTTTATGACTAGTAAAAAGCTTTATAAGCAATAACATTGGAATATATATAATTTTACAGATATAATATAATAAATAAAATTAATTTTGACGCTAGGGAGTCACTATTGTAGAATATTTCTCATGTACCGTAGCAGGAGTATTTTGGGTATTTTATATATTTCTCTTTATCAGTAGAGTATATAATAAAAGAGTAATAGAGATCATTAACTCTCTAATCTTTCCTTAATCTCATTTCTTCTTCTTCTTTCTCTTATCTTTCTCCAAAACCCTAATGCATAAAACCCTAGATTTAAATCCTAAAAACCTTACCTATTCAAACCAACTTGGTATCAGAGCAATGATCCAATAAGGGAGTTGCAACGGAGAGTGTTCGAGACCAACATCACTACCGAGACGGCAGTTGTACGGACATTGTAGCAATTGAGGCATACATGGGTTTTGTTACCAGGTGATAGATCATCATTTATAGAGAATTGTTGTGATTTTTTTGGGATTTTTTGGAACTTGGAGATGTGTTTTTTATGAATTACTTTGAAATTTTAAAAAAGTTAGATTGTGAAAAACTGCTTGGTGTGATCGATTGGGAGGTTGTTGACGATCAATCTGGAATTGATTGGTCTGTTTAAAAATTTATGATTGTTTGAAACAAGTTTCTTGAATAACGGAGGAGATTTGAAAACTTGGTGATAATTTTTTCCCTCCATCCTTACCGTTTTGCATTATTCATTGCAAAAATTTTATGAGGTTTTGATTGAATAGGACTCATCTGCTGTTAGATGGATTTGGAAGGGTATTGTGAGAGGTTTCGGTGCTGTTTTTAATGATCGAAGAATTTTATTGACTCTGTTGAGTGCAAATAGGGTTGTGGAACCCTAATTTTCTGTTTTTTTTGTGTGTGTTGAAGATTGGTTGTAGCATTTTTAGACCTGATTTTTGTAGATCAGCATTGGGTGAAACTTGATGGATTATTCAGAGGTTATCCAATCCTCTAATAACCGTGTGAATGGAGGAGGGAGTATTGGGGCAATTCTAAGTGAGCCCCCAAAACTCCATATTACTTAGGTAAAATTAAATGGAACTAATTTTTTGGCTTGGTCACAATTAGCAATATTATACATCAAAGGTAAAGGAAAAATGGGGGGGTATCTGACTGGTGCCATCCCTACTTCTAATGCCTCAAATTTGATCTATGCCAACCAGATGAGAAGCTCAGAAAGGAGAAAGAAAAGACCCACTCCACACCCATCCGAGACAAGAAAAAAGTCCAAAGCCCGAAGGCAACCAGACAGTGCAAGAGAAAATGATTAATAGTCTCTTCCTCATTCAGGCACAAATAACAACGGTTGAGAATACTGCCCGAGTGTATGAGTTGCGTCAGAGAATCTGGCAACTAAGATAGGGGGATAAGTCTGTGCCTACATATTACTCCACCCTTTGTTGCCTCTGGGAAGAGCTGGATCACATTCCAGGCTAAGTATTTTGAGGATGTTGATGTATATAGGAAGTTGGTAGAGGCGAACAATGTATTTGAGTTACTTGCAGGCCTGAAAGTTGATTATGAACAGGTGAGATGCTGATTATGAACCGGTGAGAGTTCAGATTCTTAGCAAGGATCCCCTACTATCCATGATTGAAGTTATGCATACTTACACCGTGAGGAATGTTTTTAGAGTGCTATGCTCCAACCTCCTTCAATTGATAGGTTTGCGTTAGCCTCTGTATCATAGAGGGGAGGTTGAAGTGGTGGCCATGGCAGAGGGGGTGGTAGTTTGGGCCCTTAAGCACTTCTGGTGATGATCGTGATAAACTAAAGTACGACCATTGTTTATAGACCCGTCATACTTGAGATACTTGTTGGGAGTTGGGACTTGCATGGTCGCCCACAACAGAGGGGTCCACTACTAGTGGACGAGGAGACAAATGTTATGGTATTAGAGGAGGACTGAGTGCCTCATTCTGTTGTTTCCATTGGCTCTTCAGTGCTTGCTCATAACCACTCCATCACCTTCCATAGTAACAAAGTTCTCCAAATTTTTGAAAAATTCACGAATTATTCGCGAATTTTAAGTATGCCGAATTATTGGCAAATTTAGGTTTGCCAAATTATTTCCAAATTATTTGTGGATTTTGCGAATTATTCATGAGTTTCACATATTATTTGTAATAATTCGTTTAGTTCGACAAAGTAAACTGCTTATTTTGTATATTATCTAATCAAATTGTTAGATATCTTTTTATAATTAGTATTTTTTTCTCAAATTATTCCTATATTTCCCGAATTTTTCAAACTTAGCCTTTGCCGAATTATTTCTGAACCCCGACTTTGTCAATATGGCACCTTTTGGCAATCTTGGCATATCCAGAGATGGATTGAGGCAATCCGACACTTAATGGCGTAGTTGGATCCACCTAGTACTGCTTTTGCTTCCTGTAGTGCTCACTCAAGTACTTTAGCCTTGGCCTAATGCGTTTATTTCTGCTTTGAGTCTGTATGTCTTATCTTTTTCATCTTACCTTATTCGTTCTAGTACATGAAAAAGTGAAAGTTGTTGATGGTTCACTCTCCTCCATTAATGGAAGGGTAGTATTTCGTCACTCCATCTATCATTGTCATGTTCTTCATGTCTCTAACTTTGCGTTAAATCTCCTATTTGTAAGTCATATTACAAAATTGTTGAAGTGTAGTGTCACTTTCTTTCCCTTTCATTGCATGTTTCGGGACTTGGAGATGAAGAAGACGATTGGTACGGGCCATGAGGAGTGAGGTTTGTATTTGCTAGACCCTTTACCACGAGTTGCTTCATCGGTCTAGCAAATTTTACACAGAGTTCAGAGTATTAGTAGTTAGTAGGAGTTGTTATAGTGGCACATGCGTCTTGGCCACCCATTTTGTTCCTTAGAATTTATTTCCTCAGTTCTGTTTCTTGTTTTGTTTCTTCCAATCAGTATTAAACTTGTGAATTTGCAAAACATTGTCAAATATCTTATCCTTCCAGTGGTAATAAATGCAGTTCACATTTTTCTATTGTGCACTCTAATGTGTCGGGTCCATACTCAGTTGCGTCTTTATGTTGTTTTCGATACTTTGTTACTTTTATCGATGAATTTTCTCTTACTACATAGGTTTATTTGCTTAAATCTAAAATTAAGGTCTGCTATGTTCTTAAGTCTCTTCACAAAATATTAACTCTATTTGATCCAAAGTTAGTTTTGTGATTTAATAATGGAGAGAATATGTCTTGGAGTTTAGCATCTTACTTTAATGAACATCGCATAATTCATGAAACCTCTTATGCTGGTACCCCTTAGCAAAAAGTGTGTAGCTGAGCAGAAAAATTGGCGTCTGTTAGAAGTCACTTGCTCTATTATGTTTTTAATGCATGTACCTAAAGTCTTAGGTCTGATGCTATGTTAACTATTGTTTTCTTAATTAATTGTTTGCCCTCGCGAATTTTGGATTTCAAGATACCTGTTCGTGTGGTTTCTTCTCCCAAATTCCTTTGTTTCCTCTTTCTTCAGGAGTCTTTGGATGTGTTTGCTTTGTTAAAATAGTTCATTCTGACCGCACTAAACTTGATCCTAAAGTTCTTCGGTGCATCTTTCTTGGGTATGCTTCTATCAGAAGATGTATAAACGTTATCATCCACCTTCTTGTAAATCTTTTCTTTCTATGGATGTCACATTTTTTGAGTCTACTCATTTTCTCTGATAGGAAGACTTCTCTTTTGGGGGGAGAGCAATGGTGCAAAAGAATATATGTCTCCCTTTCCTGTTTTTTCTTACATTTTTTACCTTGGTCATAGAATGAAAAGTGTAGAAGAAGTAATGATAGATAGGGGAGTGTGAAGTCCCTAATGTGAAGGAAAATGAATTGCAAGTGTATTCAAGGAGGAAGAAAGACACCAAAGAAGACACCTTCATGAGCCCCACCAAGAATCCTCTTCGAATCCAAGTAATACTTCTCATTCTAGTCCAGATATTGTTGAATCTTAACTGCTTATTGATCTTAGGAATGTGTTCGGTTTTGTACTCAACATCACATCCCTAATTTTGTTTCCTATTGTGCTCTATCTTTCTTGTCTTGTTTTTTTGTCTTAGCTTTGTCTTCTGTGTTTTCTCTCTATGTGGCTAATACTTTTTCACAACTAGAGTGGTGAAAGGAAATGAAAGAAGAGATGTTTGCTCTTGAAAAGAATAGTACATAGGAAATTGTTAACTTACTAAGAGGAAAGAAGCCTATGGGGTATAGGTGGGTGTTTATAGTGAAACATTGCCCGGATGGGTAAGTTGAGAGATACAAGACATGGCTTGATGTGAAGGGGTTCACACAAATTTATAACATTGATTACCAGAAGATTTGCTCCGATAGCCAAAATGAACTTTGTTAGAGTTCTAATGTCCCTTGCAGCCAATCAGGATTAACCTTTATTTCTTTGAAAAACGTTTTCCTGCATGGTGACTTGGAGGGAAAGGTGTATATGTTACCTAGTTTTACGTGTTCCTCAGTTAAAGGGAAGGTATGCAAGTTAAAGAAGGCGTTGTATGACTTGAAACAGTCATGTAGAGCTTGGTTTGAGTGGTTCCATAATGCTATGATGAAGAATGGCTACAAGCAGAGTTAGACAGACCACACATTGTTCATCAAGCTGTCTCACCAAAATGTGACTATTTTGATTGTTTATGTAGATGATATTGTAGTAGCTAGTAACTAGGAATGATGTGGACCTGGTTCAAAATATCGATATCGGGTGTCGTATCGGTAAGTCCAAAATAGGATACTTTATCGACGTATTGGACCGTATCAGATGGATACGATGCAAAAAATAAGAATACGCTAAGAAACGGTTGGTTACTCAAGGAAAAACTTGGATACCTTGCATAAAACTTATTTTAATGCAAATATAAGCTAAAAACAAACTAAATGAATGCCTTCAACTATGTTTATAACCATGCATATGAGAGTTAATAATTTTATAATTAAAAAAGGCGTTCGTGTTGATAAAATGGTATGAAAATACAAACCATAGTCAGTTAACTAAGTATAAGAAAAACAATCTAGATTTTAAAACCTTAAAATACGAATGTATTGAATTACAACCATAAATTTTAAGACTGGAATATGAGACTTTTTTTGCCAGGACTTTTGGGTTTAGGAAATTTTTGATACAATAAAATTTATGGATTTTAATATTTTAGAAATACCCTATCATTTGAAAGTTGAAATTCTGACCCAATCCCTAAAAAGTGCTAAAAACTAAAAAGTTTGTTTTGTTCTTGAATTGGAAAGTTGACTTTATTCTTCAGGATTTTCGATCCAGGATAATTTTTACTGAATTCAAATTAGGGATAGCCTTATTTACATATTAATATTTTAAGTAAAATTAGTTTAAAATCATTTACTTAAATAATGTTTTATGTAAATAAGTTGTGTGTATCGGGTCTGTATTGTTGATCCTAGTGTAAATTGAAGGAGAAACATTAATTGTAAAATTTTCGTATCGAGCATATCTGGCTTGTATCGGCCAGATACGCCCGATGCAGGAGATTTTTATTCCAGTGTATCAATGTATCGGGTAGCTCCAAATAGGATACGTATCGACCCATATCAGTTGATTCGTCTCGAAAATTTTAATCCATGGATGTGGATAAAGTGAGGTTACTGAAGATCAAGTTAGCGACACAATTTGAGATCAAGGATCATGGTCAACTCAAGTACTTCATTGAGATTGAAGTTGTCAGGTCTAAGACGGGTATTTTCATTTCACAATGAAAGTATGTTCTCAATCTCTTAGAAGAGATAAGTATGATAGGTTTTAAGTCGTGTGATACTCTCATCGATACAAACCACAAACTTAGTGAAGATAATTGGGAACGCTTAATAGATGTAGGGAGGTATCAGAGACTTGTTGGCCGGCTCATTTATCTCTCCCTAACCAAGCCAGACATTGCTTATGTAGTTAGTGTAGTTAGTCAATTCATGCATGCACTAACCACTGGACATGTAGATGCAGTGAATAGAATCCTCCGGTATTTAAAGTCCTTTCATGGGAAGGGCCTGATGTATGCTCTTCATTGGAACCTAAGGCTAAGAGTTGAAACATACACTGATGTAGATTGGGGCCGGCTCAGTTTTAGATAGGCGCTCTACTTCAGGGTTCTCTGCATTCTAGTGGGAGGCACTCTTGTAACGTGGAGAAGTAAAAAGCAGCACATTGTTGCAAGGTCTAGTGCTAAAGCAGAATTTAGAGCCATAACGCACAGAGTATGCAAGCTCTTTTGGCTTCGATTACTCTTAGTTGAGATCGGGCTTCCTTTTCATGATCTTATGAGCTTGTATTTTGATAATAAGGTAGTGATTAGCATTGTTCACAACCTAGTGTAACATGATAGAACCAAACACATTGAGGTTGATCATTACTTCATCAAATAAAAGCTGAAGTCAGGGTACATTTGTACTCCATTTGTAAAGTCTGGAGATCAGTTGACAAATGCTTAAACTAAGGGACTTGGTAGTTCCCAATTTCGTAGTATTGTTGGCAAGTTGGGCATGATTGATATCTATGTACTAGCTTGAGGGGGAGAGTAGACTACTTCTCATGTATTGTAGCAGGGGTATTTTGGGGATTTTATGTATTTCTCTTTATTAGTAGACTATATAATAAAAGAGTGCAACCAACGGGGGTTGGGCTGATGGCCAGGACCACACCTCATGAAGCAGAGGTTCTGAGTTCGATTCCCTCCCCTCATTGGCGACCCTCCGAATTTATCCCGACTTTCTAGGCATGTGTGGAGAGAGGGCTCTGCATGTGCCTGGGGGACTTAGTCGGGGGTGAACTAAGAGGCCCGGATACCTCCGTGTCCAAATATATATATATATATATATATATATATATATAATAAAAGAGTGAGAGAGAGATCACTCGTGTCCAAGTACCTCCGTGTCCAAATATTAACTCTCTAATTTTTCCCTAATCTCCGCCTCATCTTCTTCTTCTTCTTCTCCAAAACCCTAATCCATAAATCCCTAGATCTAAATCTTAAAAACCTTATCTATCCAAACCAACTACTATTGCCTAGGCATCACTTGGACGTTCTAAGTACATTGAGTCACTCTCCTAATGGACCCTAGAAATTACGAATAACTCTCCCCTCTTCATTTCTTAGAACAACCTTGATCCTGGAGTACTCCAGTTGTCAAGTGAACCACCATAAAATTTGGCTTGATTTCACAGAGAACTTCAAGGCTCAAGCTACAAAGAAACATGAGGGGGAGGAATACTGTTACTTCACTCCAATCCTTAATATGTCAATAAACATTACATTTACGCTTCCATCAGCTCACCTTTAAACTTCTATCAGCTCAAATTTTTCAATAATGTCCAAAGTGCTTAGAGGACGTGTTTTCAAATTCAACTTTTTCTGTCCTCCCATGTGCCACACAAGACAGCTAACAAGGAAAAAATCTCTAAAGAATGCGATCATGCTTGGGTTCCATAACATTGAGTGATCAAGTCTTAAGTATTGAGAAGGAGGGCAAGTATAACTTCATAAGGCTGAAAAAGTGACTCCACATCTGTAGCCACTTCACAAAGGGTGCATAGGTGATTAACCAATTCTCCATGGTGTCATACACATCGTGTAAATGTGGAGCAAAAGATCTTTTCCACCCCTTATTTCTTTGAAGCTAGTTACGAGTATTAAAGCAAATTGGGAAAAAGTGTAACATGTCAACTATTATATAACATGTATGTTTGTTTACTCATAGCATCTAGAAAAAGACTAGAACTAGTTCGTTTGTGTACATGTTCTTCATATCCACATGGAATTATATGGGTACTAATTAATAGCAGCGTGGTCATCTTGGCTAGAAGCGAGATCATTCCCTTCATTCTGAGATTGTAGCAGTTTTTGTAATTGAATCAAGCTTGATCTGGTCCTCTTTATGAAATTAGTCTAAGAGAGATCTGAGATCAAAAGGGAAGGAAACATGTGAGTTTCCATTCCCCCCCCCTCAAAAACAAAAACTTGTAAACTCTATTCAATATGACACTGACACTGTTTGACATTCCGTTACTTGTAGACTAATATCACATAACACATTAGGGAGCCCTGATATCTCGTTGACAGGGAAGAATATTTACATCCCTCTTATTATCGTGTTGAGGCTGACCGATACAAAGTAGCACGGGTTGTATTGGTCCTTGTTGGTTGACAATTTAAACCATGCATATGACATAACAAAAGTTAACTTCCAAGTGCTCCTGTGTTTTGCTTGCATATAATGGGTTTATGTTTAGTAGAATTTAATGGTTCAACATTGAAGACTTGTCATCAAATCTATAATTTTTTATGCATAGCTGTCAAAATATTGATGAATATATGTTGCCTTCATTTTATAATTCATGTGAGTAAAAGGACCAGTGAATTCTGCTCATATGACTGAAAAAACCGATTTTATGGTACATATGGTAGCATGCATACCATATTCCTAATCTGCCACTGGTTTTCTGTGATAATCAGCTGATGCATTTTTTGGCTGATCTGATTGCAGGCAAATTTTACTGACATCTGAAATTTTGGTATGCATTGGTATACTCCTAAGCTTCCATATAGTTAGCCCATATTCTGTGCCGCAATATGTCTGCTCAGCACTCATAACATTCGTATCAGCTGAAGTTCTTGAAGGTAATATATGGTCATTTTCTATGAATGAAATATTAAATAGCAATTGAGTGTACACTTCTTTGGCTAAACTATTGGTGTTATTTGTACTCTAATTATTTAATATTAGAGTCAAGGCTATTTGTATTTTCTCATCTACTGCTAGGGCTACATAAATATTAAATTGTCCATTTTTTGTGAACCTTATTGTAACTATATATCTGATTATCCCTCTCTTTCTCATGTATTCGAAATTTTCTCACATCAGTCATCCTAATTAGCACAATTCACATAGTTCTCCCTATGATATTTTGTAGTCAAAAGGCGAACGAACTTTCCTATCCTTGTGGATTGATTAACCCCTCTATCCCCTGTCCTAGTCCCCTATTTCCCCGTCGGGTTGTGTGGTACCCTGGTGTACCTTCAAAGTTATCTTTCTTTCTATGGACAACTTATCTAGATAAGATCTTGACTTATAATCACCCTCAAAATAGAGGCTAAGGCTAGCAAATCATTGTAGCTCGTGCCTGGTAGTGGAGGAAGCTGTGGGTCATCTACACCTACATTTCCCTTTTGCGACTGGAATCTGGAGTTGGTTCTTATCCTTACTTGGAGTTGATTGGGTCTTTCCCCAGGTTACTAGTGTTCGACCTCACTGGTAGCCCCTACTGATGCGGTGGGCTCTTCTTTCGGGAGCAATAACATGGTTCATTTAGAAAGAGAGGAACAAATGTAAATTCAAAGACACTGTGCTCCCTCAAGCTAAGATTCGAATTCGGCTTCGTCATCTGTAGGTCACTTGGTGCTCTAGCAGGGGTGATGTGGAGGATTCGGGAATGTCTTGTCTGCTATCTGAACAGGAGGATGTGGTAGTCCTATTGTTGTTGATATGATCCTGTTTTTTTGGCCACTTTTGGAGTTTCATCTTGTTTATTACATAGCTTTAGACTTCGAACTTCGTGACTTTTGTAAACTCTTTTCATTTTGCTTTTAATACGTACTTGATTACTGAAAAAGAAAACTTTTCATTGTGTTGTGACCACAATGAAAGAAATCCATTTCACATCTGCGTGAGTCATCATGCTGAACTACCTCTTATTTATCTAACATTCCCCTGTAAGCGTGTACAACGAAACCATAACTCTTTCCAGTGTGATTTCGAAGACTCGAAGCAGGGAAAAGAAAAAGGAACTAGATAGAGGGATAACCTGCACACGAGTAGAGGGATCCGAAACAAGAGAAGTAAAAGGAACATAATGCCCTTTTGCAAAGGATTACAGTAAAAAAAAATACGCTTTTACAACTAGATTCCGACAACATGCCTATCCTCCTTGATGGAACAGGGATTCCTCATTGTCCTTCACCTTTTCGCTTTGTAATAAGTGGCTTGGGGCTCCAAGTTTTAGTGATTGTGTTGGGGTATGGAGGCATGCCTCGAAACTTGAAAGAGACTAAGAGTTTGGTAGGTTTGATGTCAATAGAAAAGAAATAGAGGATCCTATTCTTGAGCTTTGATTGGAAAAATGAAGTAGGGTCTCTATCCGTGAGCGAACGAAATTAGAGGTGCGAATCTTAAGAAGAAATTTGTTTTTGCTTTCCATCAAGTTTGAAGTTAGTTGAGACAAAAATCTAGGGTGAAATGGATCAAAGAAGGTGATGAGAAGTCAAAGTTCTTTCACAATATAAACAACGAGAGATGCACTAATTTCGTTGCCAGAAAAGGAAGAAGATATTAGAAGTGGCGAACTTTTATTCAAAACTATTTACATCTTATTTGTGTGGTTGTCCTTGTCTTGATAGTCTCCAATTTTAACCAAATATTTTTGGCATCTAGGTGGTGCTATCTTCCGTCATCTCGCTCTCTTAAGGTGCATTTTTTGGTAGTAGACAAATTCTTTATGGGGATTTTATTGCAAAATAATGAATTGCCTCTAGATTTTTGACTTGGAGTTCTGAGGATCATAGTGACAAAGTCGGGGTTCGGGAATAATTCGGCAAGGGTTAAGTTTGGAAAAATTCAGAAAATTCAGGGAAATATTCGGGAACAATCCAGGAAAAAAATAATTATAAAAGATATCCAACAATTTGATTAGATAATATACAAAATAAGCAGTTTACTTTGTCGAACTAAAATTGCGAATAATTCGTGAAACTCGGGAATAATCCGCAAATAATTTGGAAATAATTCATCAAACCTAAAATTCACGAATAATTCGGCATACCTAAAAATCGCGAATTATTTGCGAATTTTCAAAAATTCGGAGAATTTTGTTACTCTACCGAGGATCTTGTGTATAATTGATATTGAAAAGGCATACAGTCATGTTGATTGGGATTTTTTGACTATGCTCTCGAGAATGGATTTTGGGATAAAGTGGAGTAGGTGGTCTTTTTCTTGGTCATTTTCTCTATTTTGGTCAATAGTTTCCCCTTTGACTTCTTCCTTCTTTGGGATCCTTAAAAGTCTCCATCAAGCATATTTATTCTCCTATGCTAATCACTTTTGTTATTGAAGCACTTAGTAAGGAAAGGCTTTGAATGTTGATATAATGGGAAATATCGCGGCTTGAAAATGAGAAATATCATTGGATATATCGCAAGATAGTTTTGAAACGATGGGTTTTCGTTGTTCTTAGAATATTCAAGTGAATAGTAGGAAATGTTAAAATATAGATTAATGTGCACTTGGGATTCAATAAATGCAAAAAACAACATTGTATAGAAGAGATGCAATTGGAAGGTGGCAAAGATACATGCTAATGATTAGTATGATATTAATATAACATTCATATATGTTTCATACATCCAATATTTATAAAACAAAAATAAGAATATAAACTCAAATAATATTAAACAACTACAGAGGAAACAATGTATGAAGTCGTCGTCTTTATCCCTACCAAGAGAGCGATAATACTAATTCCCACATGACTAATATTATGCCCAACCAACTCATGAGATAATGATATCATGTTTTGTATTCACGAGCATAACGATAATACTCATCCTCTTTAAGCTGCACCAACACTCCTATCCGTAGATACTACAGGAATGAGTCCTCATTGTCACATGAAGCACATCCATAGCCATTTCCATATAAGACAACAGTTAAAACTATGCTTTTGAGAAATAATTTATTTATAAAAAATGTCAAAAATATATTTAAAAAAAAAAAAAAACTTTCCAGGCCAAGTGATAGTTCATTTTAAAATACACAACATATTAATTTTGGAGTTGATTGGCCTATTAAGCTTAAAAATTAAAAATCTATACCTCTATCTCAGAAAAAAGAGTTGGTTGGCCTATTAAGCTTAAAAATTAAAAATCTATACCTCTATCTCAGAAAAAATAGTTGGTTGGCCTATTAAGCTTAAAAACTAAACAAAAAAAATTAAAAAAACTATACCTTTATCTCCATTTTTTATGAAAAAAAATTGACATGCGCATTCTACCAGATAATTTTCACCAGTCACCATAGTTTGGTTGATTTGAGATTGAACCACCTAAGTCTAAGTGAATATGGTAAAAAATTGATGAAAGTTGCAAAATGTTTCACATGTCGGCCGATATTTCCCCATTTTGGTTGGCATATTGTAAGTTTTTATAATAAAAAGCAATATAATTTCTTGTTGAGATAATGCAATATTTGATATTTTCACGATATATTGTCGATATTTATATAAAAAGATAAATACAATGGATAAATATATCATTGGCCTGCGATAATGGGATATATCGTTAAATGTATCACATTTTTCGCAGAAATTTAAAATCATGTAGTAAGCTTAGATGCATTTTCCAAATTTCTAAATTGGTCTTTGTTCCCTACATCAACCTTGACAAGAGTAAGTTATAGGAGTGGAGGATGTTCTTAACTTGGAAGCCTTGGCCAGCGGCTTGGAAATCTTCTTCCGTAGTATTTTGGACTCTCTCTTGGTACCAAATGTAGTATTTTGGACCTTCTCTTGGTGCCAAATTTTCTCTAAGGACCTAGAGACCTGGTTGTTAAACGTTTCTTGAAGGCATGGCCTCTTGAAAGCATGGTTATCTCTCAATTGATCAAAGGACTAATTTAATTAAGAGTGCCTAGCCTCATTCCCTACAAGCTTTTTATCTTTCGTTTAATGGAGTTGATTGCCGATCTTCGGAAGAAACTTCCAACTTTCCAAGAGACTTCTTACAGTAGAGTAGTGTTGATGTGAGGAAGTACTATTTTGTTGATTGGAGAGTGGCTTGTCTTGTAAGGAGAAGGGGGTTGGGGGTATTAAAAGCTTTTGAGAGTTCAATCAAGTTCTCCAAAAATTGGGAATGTAATATGTAACGACCCAAAATTCCACCTAAGTCAAATGGGACTTTGACTCGTAACACTACTTCACTTATCTTAACAAGCATAAAAGGCATCCTAAAATACGAACCCCAAAATTTTATCATTTAAAACCATAATATCCAAAATCATGGACTAATCTTAAACTTTAACAAATTGGATTAGCCATAAACCCAATATCAACACACCTAAGCAACATCATAGAAGTCTATTACATCCTTCAACAAAAGAAACTCAAAATAGAGCAATGTCCCATATCACTAATATAGCCATCGATCTAAGTGCCACTCACCCTCCTTTGGGTATTCGCCTGGCCTCTCCTCATACGCTTCTTCAATCCATGGCTTGGCGGGGTTCTCCGAGTCTAAACCTACCGACATCAAATGTACGGTTGAGCAAGGAAACGCTTGGCGAGATATACAGTCTAGATAACAATGTATAGCAGTCATACTTAATCCATATTTTATTACATAGCATATGTGCAAAATCAGAGTGCGGAAAACATGTGAGCAAACCGTCATCAACTTGACTCGTGTACTTGTGAGGTGCTTGTGCCATACATACATATGCTGATGAGATGCATATACCACTGCACGGGCGAATACTTGCCATGTCCATGCGCGGACCAATACTTTCTATTACCATACCTATGCGCTGGCCAATACTTGCCATGTCCATGTGCAGACCAATACCTACTCATTATCATACCCATAAGCGAGCCAATACTTACATGAATGATCTTGTGACATGCGTGATGCGTGCACTTATGGGACTTAACGACCTACCATACATGCGAAATTGTGTTTGATTGTCATGATTGACATTTCCTCTAGGTTATCCCTTAAATTCCGGTGTTCCTCCTTTGATACCTCACCATGGCGTCTCATAGCACAATGGTAAGGAAATCTAGGTTAGAAAGACCTTCCACTAAGTCTTGGCCTATCCGAATTCCAACCACCATACATATTTACATAATCATCACTTACTATAGAAATCATATTAATATACTTTACCACATATTTATAATTTCAAATACTTATTACTAACATCCATCACCACCATACATATTTACATAATCATCACTTACTATGGAAATCATATTAATATACTTTACCACATATTTATAATTTAAAGAACTAATTACTAACATCCATCACCACCATCTAACATGCAAACTTGACATTTCATATTTGAAATAACGCTTAATCACACATACAAACTTGAATAAATTAAATCATTAGTTAGATAGTATATCTGACCTTCCTCGATCGCTTCCCTACGATCTATCGCTTGCGAAATAACTTTAGGGGCGATCTCCAAGCTTTTTTCCTCATACATCGAAATCTGGTCTCAGTCTCGATCCAACACCCTTCTTCATTTTTCTCAACCTTTAAACACCATGATTATTTTAGATTTCCTTTCCCAATTTGTTTATTGACTTTATTTTACACCCCCAAGGTCCCTTACATAGGAAATCTCCAATTAACCTAAGTCAAGCGTGGATAATTGACAACAGGTGGAACTAGTGCCCCACGGACCAAGTCTAATGGTAGATTGTTCCGCTTGGAACGTTAGCCAATGGACTATTCCCTTGCCCTATACAAGTGTTGGACCAACAAAAATATCACATTTTTCCCATTTATGATTTCTCACAGGGTCTCACAACCCTTTTTCATGGATGAATTCACCATCCAAACCATTCCAAGCATTTCCAATCCACAATTCACACCGATCGTTCGCACGATCGGGCGCCGAGCATAAATTCCGAGCTGTTTAGCCCGAAACCGAGGTTTACACCCCTCGACTCAATTTTCACACTTTCCCATCCCTTCTATACATAACATAACGGGTCTCCTACCATTTTTCAGCCCCAACATACACAATCAAACCATTCCACATACAAAAATAGCGTATATAGGGAAAAAATAGAAGAGAGGGAAAGGGATTTTACCTCATACGCGCACAAAGAAGCCCCGGATGGTAAAATAGACGTCGCCAATGCGTTCGGGACATTGAAGAACCTTAGGGTAGACCTCTCTCTCTACCCTATACTTTCTCTCTCAATCCTCTCTTTAATCTCTCTCGACACGAAAATTGAGGCTCCGGGTGGTGAAATGGACGTCGACAATGCGCTCAGAACATCGAAGAACCCCAAGGTAGACCACCTTCTCTCTCTACCCCACTTTCTCTCTCTACTTCTCTTTCTTTCTCTCCTCACTTTCTCTCTCTAGAAAGTTTCGAACAGGGGGTGGGTGCTCCCTCACGAAATGGAGAAAATGAGGGGGAGGGAGACCCTTTATATAGAGGAGGAAAGGGGGTGAGTCACCATGTGAGGTGTCCCCCCATGATGTCATCGATGGCATCAACGTGTGATGTCAGATGTCATCGCACTTCGTTGACCTGTTTGACCGGTTTCCTACTTTTTCACGTGTACGGCCTCTGTAACTCCATAAAACGAAGAGCAATGGTGATGAAACGATAGGTGACCGAACGAGGGGTAGTCCAACATCCGTTGTGCGAATTTCGAGGAAAAATGTTGAGTTTTGATAGTAACACCTAAGTCTAGAAGAAAATTGCAAAACCCACAAATTTATTGATTTTGGACACTAAACACGTTGCGATTTCGCGGTTTGAGTTGCAATAAAGCCGAGATGATAGGCAGTCGTCTAGACGACCAACCGACCCGCGGTGTGTGAGTTTCGAAGATTTCTATTGGGAAAATCGGTAAATATTGAGTACTGTATGAATTTTTCGAAACTCGCGGATTTCTTGGTTTTCTTACGTACGAGGCCCTCGGAGTTTCGCGAATCAATGCTTGACAGAGCCAACACGATGGGTAGTCGTCTAGGTAGTGGACCGACACGTAGTACGAGAATACCAGGTGGGTATCTCTTGGTTTTACCTGGAATTATCGAACACTGCATCCGATAACCAGAACCCACGGTTACACCCAAACACTTTCCCGAGATTTTACTGATTCCGACTAGGGAAAGTGACACCTTAATAATTATAAATATTAATCTTTAAATTATACTTAATTAAAGGTCATCCTGTCCCTAGGATTTTATTCCGAAAATCCAAGTCGTTACATAATAGAGTCTTTGGAGGATTATCATCGATTCTAAATACAGGGAAGCCAAAAGGGAATGGATAAGTAAAGAAGTTCATTCTAGCTATGGGTGGGTGATTAGAAAGCTATCCTCAAGGTCTTTAGTGCTTTAGAGAATGACTAAGAGGTTGGAGTCGTAGAAAAAGTAGGGTTTTGGAACTACTCAGAGTGGTGATTTCCCTCTTTGCATTGGATTGCTGTTTCTCTAAGGTAGGTGTGACCCAAACTCTTGCTTGATCTGTGGAGAGAGTAGTGTCGTTTCGTGCCCCTGTTCTATATAAGTATCTAAGATGTGGATATCATGTCTTGGCTCAAGCTTCTTTCTACCCTTGATGAAAAGTTCATTCTAGAGAGATGTCCCAGACTCCCAGTTCCCAAGAAGAGGATTTTGAAGTGGAACTCCAAGGGAATTTTCTCCATCAACTCCTTTTATTATCACCTTTTCCACTTAGAAATCCTTTCTATTTTCCAGAATTTGGTGAGTGCCGGTGTTGGTGCCTTTGAAATTATCCTTTTTGTGTGGTCATGGCCGATGATCAATTTTTTACCAAATATCAACTAGTTCGCTTTGTTGGGGCAATGGGTCCTCCCAACCTAGTTGAACTCTTGAAAGGTTGATCGATGCGAGCTTTTGACTCCAAATGAAATATGCTTTGGAGCGTCCTTCCTCTTTCGCTTTGTTGGGGCAATTGGAAGGTGCAAAACCTTGGAATCTTCCAGTTGAAGGCGAAGTCCGCTATCGGACATGTTTTTAGGTATCAAGCTCAAATTTTGAGCTGAATCTTTATTTTGGAGGAGTTTAATCAATAACAGATTCTCTGTCTTGGCATCAATTACAGATCCATATAAGAGTGTAGGTCTCTCATCAACGAGATTATACAGATTTGAGAGAAGCTAATAGAGGGATGAGTATTGGGTAAAGCTCAACTCTGATGAATGCTCTTTTGAAAACCGTAGGCACGTTGGTCTTGGTGGCACTTATGAGGCTTGATGTCTTTAATACTAATTTGATGTTTCCGTCGATGATGGAAGTTTGCCTAAAGAACGTAATTGCTAGGGCATCGGGTGATTCGAGGGGGTGGGGGGCTCTTTGAGGCTTACAAATATCGTGCATAAAATTTGTTTTCTTTGTTGTAATATTGAAGTAATGTTTTAGACATACTTTGGGGAGTGCTAATGGCGATGCCGACTCGGCTAAAGAAGGCGCGTGTCTCCCAGCAATCTTTGTATATTGGAAGCAATCTCTACATTCCCACCTCTGCTCTATAAGACAAACAATACATTCAACATTATCATCATCATCATCATCATCAGTGCCCTTTCCCAACTATTTGTAGTCAACAACACGAATCTTGTTCCACCATTCCATCCTCAAAGGCCAAAAGTTTCGAAGCATTTAATACGTTACGTATAGAGAAAGGGGAAACAAAACTTGGATAGTATTAAACTAGAAATGATACAGAATTGACACCCTTGATTTGCTCTTAAATGAGTGAAATAGCTTATCAACATATCCCATATTATTATGAAATGATGGGCATGATAGTTTGGTATATGACAGCACATTTCTATTGATTCACAGCTCTTAATTTTTTTTTTTTCCAGTTTTATTAACAAAATCATGGTAGCCAAGAAATACCATATAATTTTTATTCAGTTAGTATGTTACATTGTTTCTTGATTAGACAATTTTTAATTTCCACTACCATTTGCTTGATCATCCAGGTGTCAACCTATCACTCCTATCTCGGGTCATGTCGTCTAGACTTTCCCGTGGGACCTACAATGGTGGACTGCTTTCGACTGAAGCCGGGACCCTAGCTCGAGTGATTGCAGATGGCACGATAACGCTGGCAGGGTACTTGGGTGAGAGTAGACTCTTGAATGTCACCCTAATTCCTTCACTCTTCATTTGTGTATCCTCCATCATTGCCACCTTCTTCACCTACAACTCTCTCTACTGATTCATTTCCCTTGTATCAAAATTGTCCTTGGTATCTTGAGTCATTTAGTTCATTTTCGGTGAAAATAATTTCATTAGTCTGTTGCGGTATTTCTGCTGTTAATATATTGCCCGCTAGTTCTATTATTTTCATTTTTTTTTGTTCTTTATCACGTATCAGTGTTGTATACTATGAGAAAACTAGCTCATTGATTTGACTCTTCCCCAATTGGCCTCTAATAATTTCTCAAGCCTCTGCTGAAGAGGTCCCATGCAATGCAAGTTTTGATATTCTCTTATTTTAGTAAATTGCCCAGTTCACTTACTCCTGTTGTGTGTATCTCTATTGAAAGGTTTAACATATGCGTATGACCTATGGGAAGGTGGTGCGTAGTAACATCAGTAAATTGCTAAACACATGTAAATCAAACTACTAGGCCATCTGATCCAGAGGCTGTACTCTACAACTAGCCACAATATATATGCAGTGCAATTACGGGTTTCGTACAGATTGGTTTTGCTTTCGATTTTTGTTTCTTAACCAAGATCTTGTAAAGCTGTCCAAAAACAGTGCATGATAGCAAAATATCAGAACTGCGATCTTGCATTTCATAAATGTTTGTAGAACGTAAATGATCAGCAATATAATCTGAATTATTATATTACAGAAATCTCATGGGTTAATTCCGGCGAGCCTGATCCAATTGGACTGGCAAAACATCTACCTTATGCAAAGTACTTGGTGGGGATTATTGATAACGAGTTGTGAATTGCATATTGATAAGTTTCTGAACCCATAGCCAGCTTAACAATGATCCAAGTAACCATGTGTTGAAAGTAACCTACGTACATCTTCCCTTTCTATCAATCTATCAATCTCACTCTCTTCTTAGATGTCCCTTTCCTTCTGTAGGTTTGGAAGCCATATCCAGCTTAACAATGATCAGTGTAACCATGTGCTGAAGTAATCTAGGTGTATCTTCTCTTTCTGGCATTCTTGTACCCTTCTTGGATGCTCCTTTCTACAATATTTTCGAAACCCATATCTAGTTTAACAAAGATGATTAAAGTAACAGTGTGGTGAACGTAAACTGACGTATATCTTCTCTTTCTGTCAATCTCATACTTTCCCTCGAAAGGTCCCGAACCCATATCCAGCTTATTAATGATCCGACCAAGCATGTGCTGAAAGTAAACAGCTACATCTCCCATTTCGATCAGTCTCATACGTTTCATTGTTATCCCCTTCCCTCAATAGTTCTGGACCATATCCAGCTTAACAACGACTCCAGAGCCATATGCTGAAAGTAAACCACCTACATCTTCTCTTTCTATCATTCTCCTACTCTTCATAATTGTTTCCTTCCCTCGATAGGTCCAAAACCCATATCTAGCTTACAACTAAGTTGCACATATACGTGAAGCAGGTGTCGAAATTCAACATGGATGCAAGGTGTTGGATTCGGCAAAACCCCAAAATATGATTCGAGGACACGGGATATATTTAATATATGATATATGTCAACACAGACTTATTTGAAAAAAAAATATTTTAAATTTCATCTGAAGAATGATTTGAGAGATTGGAAAGGGAACAAATTAAATATGAAAGTATAAACTATTGCAAACGAGTCGAAATTTTTGACAACTAACCATTGATTAGTCAATTGCATGGTTAGCTTGTCAACTACTAAACAAACAAGACAATTATCAATAAATATTATATAAAGTGTCATTTTAAAAAGTATCATGTATTTCAACGTACAATTTATCAAACCATGTAAATAAGACATGGATTCAAGCAAATGAAGTAATGAACAAATAATAATTTATAATTTCTTGTGCAAATTTCTACTATGTATAGATAGTAGCAGTTCTATGAAACAAGCATGTCCATGGTGTGTCAACGTTGGGCACATATCCATACGTAATTACACAAGACACATTTGTAGACTCAAAAAGCCTGCACCATGGGTTTGTCCCAGTGGTTGTGTATCTCCCTTTGAGAAGTGGAGACTCTTGGTCGAGTCTTTGGTGTGGCTGTTGACGCCTACCATGAGTGCTAACCCTTCTGACCCCTTAACCCCCTAACATAGTTAGATAAATGATTAGAGCATACCAAAAAAAAAAAAAAAGGTCTGCCCAACATAGCTTAACAATGACCAAGTAATCTTGTTCTGATAGTAACTACACATCTATTCTCTTTCTATCAATCTCATACACTTAATAGATGTCCCTCTTTCTATCAATCTCATATCTTGATAGATGTCCCGTTCCCTCGATAGGTCCGGAACCCATATTCGGCTTAATAAAATTCCTGGGGTGTTTGGTTCAGATTATTGTAGTTATATGCGATTATGCTAATAAACGTTGTTCTAAATAAGTGGTGTTGTCAATAAGCGTTATCTCTGTAATCCTGTTGTCTTTATAATCCTGTTTGGCTAACACTCTGTTGATAAGCGATTATCTAGTCATTTTTAAAAAGGGTATTTTAGTCATTTTTAGAAAAAAAAAAAAGTATTTAAAAAACCTTTTAAGTTTAATGAATCTTGTTGGCCTTATTGAGTGCAAATTTGAGTGCTTATAATAATTTTCACATAATATTAAAGTTCATAAGCGATTACGCTCCACAATAATCACCTTCTGACGAGATTATGGAATCACCGGTTATTTCCATAATCGGTTATTACATAAGTGCTTATGACGAGTCGAACCAAACGCTATTATGAGACATAATCCGGACATAAGCGATTATGTACCAAATAAGCGCTTAAAATAATCCGAACCAAATGGGAAGTAACCATGTGCTGAAAGTAAACTAGGTACATCTTCTCTTTCTATCAAGCTCATACTCTTCTTAGATGTCCCTTTTCCTTTATAGGCCTGGAACCTCCAGCGCAACAATGATCCAAGAATCATGTGCTGGAAGTAATCTACGTATATGTCTTCTCTTTCTGTGAATCTGATACTCTTCTTAAATGCCCATTTCTCACTATGGGTTATGAACCCATATCTGCTTAACAATGATCCAAGTAACCATGTGCTGAAGTAATCTGTGTATATATTCCCGTTCTGTCGATGTCATACTCTTCTAATTAGAAATCCCTTTCCTTCTCTATAGGTGCGGAAGCCATATCCAGCTTAACGATGATCCAAGTAACCATGTGGTGGAAGTAATCTACGCACGTTTTCTCTTTCAATTCTATCAATCTCATACTCTTGATAGATGTCCCTTTCCTCGATAGGTCTGAAACACATAATCAGCTTAGCAATAATCTAAGTAACTATGTGCTCAAAGTGAACTAGGTACATCTTCTCTTTCTATCAAGCTCATACTCTTTACGATTATATAATAAATATACTTAATTTTAGCATTAGAACAAAATAAGTATATTTTAAATATTTTAGTATGTTAAGTATATATGTATAATGAATCAAGCCAAGTACCTGTGTGCTCAAGCTTGGCTCGTCAACGAGATTGAAAATCTACTTCGAGCTTAATAAACAAGCTCAAGCGAGTTTTTAACGGGCGAGCTCTGTACTCACAACTAACATGGTTCGTTAACCACCCTTACGGCCTTACGTCAGGCTACAGCTGCCTAACCAACCATGTCCAATGAACATATCAATAATGAGGAAGATTTTTTTTTTCCCACGTAAGTTATGAACTATTCAGGCCTAACCCTTGGATAGCTTAAGCGTTAGAAACTCTCAGACTGCATAGCGACCAAGAGGGGCACTTGCTCCTCCTCCTTTCCGCTGAAGTTTTGAAGAAGAAAAAAAATATATACAATGTTGTTTAATTATTTAATATGGCTGCCGGGGCAAGGGGCATATTTAGGGAGTAGCTGTCCCCTGAACTTTCGAGAAAAAAAATATCCTATATCATTTAATTATTAATAGGGCATAGTCATAGGACAAGGGAGAAATGCTCATTGAACTTTAAAAAAATAATATCTTTTACATTATATTATTTAATTATTTAACAAGACATAGCCATGGGACAAAGAGACAGTCGGCCCTGTAAGCAAGGATAAACAATATTTGTAGGATATATATATACAAAATATATGGATGATATGACCCACGAACTTGGTCCTAAAAAGGGGGGCACCCACCCCATAGACCCAAAGTATTTAATTTCATTCCTGCCTAATCATTTTCTAGAAATCCATCAACAATTACTAACATTTTCAATCAATCATCGTTTGCCTTAAGGTCACATAAAGTCATTATTAGAGAATATCTTATTGTAATAAAGTGAATGAGATACACTGTATCATTATCAGTGTATCTCTTCACAATTAAATAGTATCAATTAAGTTTGAATTTATGATTTGATTAGATATGATTAGATTACGATTATCATTGAGAGATCTTTCTATATTAGGAGTCTTTGAATATTATTTAAACCCTCTTAGGGTTCTTGTAATTTATCCAAATTATTATCAATAAATCTATTTCTCTTTGTGTATCTCATTTACTTTATTACAACTAGCGGGTGGCACTGCGATGCACGTGAGAGCGAAGAGAAGGAGCTAACCACAATTGAGTTAAAAGGACACATGTTAACCCGCATATGCGATTGAACTCTTCCCGAATTCAATCGCGATTGACTGTGATTCTATTCTTTAAATAGATAGATGAGCAATGGGTAGTTTGAGAATTAAAGTAAAATAATAAATCAAAGTTTAGTTTTATATAAGGGTAGTTTGGGAAAATCAGAAAAATCAGGCTATGCCTGCTTTTGGCATTATAATAGTAAAGATAAGATATTCTCTAATAGTCATTTGTTTTGTAAGGAGTGTTAGCCCTAATCTCAAGCTTTTTCTACTATCACCTTGAGCCAATCACCTGTTTGTTTTTTTTTTTTAAACTATTAAAACATTACAATCATTAAAAAGTGAAAGAAGTCAAGTCAACATTTTTAAAACATTTCAAAATAGGCATCTCGTACAGAAAATGGTCTTGGACAACCACACATCGTGTGTCATGTGATTTGGAAAGTCAAACCATTGTCTCCTTGATTTTTGACTTCTTCATTCATGTTGTGACACATAGTTATTAAGGCTGTCAAAAAAGCCCATATAGAAGGGTACCCGGCCCGGCCCGGCCATCCAAAGCCCTCCAAAGCCCAGCCCTACCCCAGCCCTTGGGCCGGGCAGGGCCAAAAAAATTGGAAGCCCTTGTTCTCTAGGGCCGGGCTAGGGCTCCCCTTGTCCGGCCCTTCCCGGCCCTGCCCGGCCCTAATTTATCTTAAGAGAAATATTTTTTGATAATTTTACTAATATGCTCCCTTTAACCTTTCATTAACGTTATGAAAGTAGGGCTATGTTTGGAATTGTGCCAACTAAAGACCTTATAAAAACCAACCTAACACAGACCAAACCCTAACTTGTATTCACATTCTAAGACTTTGCCTCTTCATTCTTCAACTTCAATCGCACAGGCCACATACCACTTCGGCTCTTCATCGATCATCTCTCTCTCTCTCATATCTTACTCTCTACTTTCAGTTTTATATTTAAACATATTTTCAATTTTGTTTTATATAGTTTTATTATTCTACTTGTTTACCTATACTATGTTTTGGTTTATTATGCATGACTGTCACTGATAAGGAAATTTTTTTTTTAACTCTGTCATTGCTCTTTTTGTTGCAATTTTGATCCCAAACCCGAATAAAAGAGAAGGGTATCCATTTCCATGTAAGGTTGACAGTCAGTGTAGTAAAAAAAAATTTATTATCTTAGATAAAAAAAAAAAATTCCGCTCTTTCTTCCGACCCTTTGGCCGGCCCTGCTTGGCCCCAGCCCTTGAGGGGCCGGGCTAGGGCCCAATCAACCCCGGCCCTTGAAGGGCTAGGGCCGTGCTAGGGCTCTACTCTTATAAGGAAGGGTAGGGCTAGGGTTAACCCCGGCCCTACCCCAACCCGGCCCTTTGACACCCCAAATAGTTATAAAGTGGTGAGAATAAGGTGGGAGAGATATCAAGTGGGGAAAAGTCAAAAATCAAGGGAGAAAATGAAATGACTTCTCTTTTTCATGCCACTTTATTTCCATCACAGCTGACAGCAACCTCACTTTTAGAGTAGGATGTGTCACTCATTAAACCCACCTTATTTCCATCACAGCTGACAGCAACCTCACTTCTTTATCGCCAAAAATATTTAAATTATCAATTCAAGAAGGGATTATGACTCGCAGAGCATATCAATCCACACAAAAAACCGATAATGACGATATCGTTTGACCGCAAAGGCAAAAATAAAGGCAGTAGAAGATGTTAGGTGCATTAATCAATACCAACTTTTTCCTCATATGAGCCAAAACATACGCCATTTTTTTTTTGGTTAAAAAGCATAGACCATTTCAACTAATTTGATTGAGATGCTTAACGTCTATATATAGCTTTCCTTTCTTGTTTTAATGGGCATCTGAGATAGACACAAAGAGCTGAGAAGGACTAGTTATATATCACACGTCCTAAATTATGGAGATTAGATTGGTTTTGGTTTCAGCAAACCAGGCCAGATCGTAGATTTCTTGGAGTTGAAATCTAAAGTGAATAGATTATGGGTTTGGGGTGGTGGAGATTGATTGGTATTGCTCTTGCTGGAATTCTCTTCTTTCATGGCTTCTGTTACTCAGAAAAAGGTATCAAATCTTCTTGAGTCTTGTTGTTTCTGCACTACAATTCAACTTCACTGGCTCAACCACTGCAATCTCTTGAATGTAACATATATATATATACTATATGTCAACTCCGGTATGCTAGCTTCACTTTCTTTTAAACTCACTTTCTTCAAGGGAAAGACGAGTAATTATCTTCTATAAGAGAAAAAGACAAGTGTTTTGATCCAATCAAAATGAAAGGGAAGCAAATCGTCTGTGTTCATCCCTAAGTCCTTCCTTGTGGTCATGAGTGTTTGAAGGCTATGATCAAATCACTTATACAGATTTAAAGACTTTACAAAAGATTTTAACCATCAAGTCTATACTCTTCCTTGGGTTCTTCCCTATGGCCTAAGTATTTGAAGGTCAGGATCTCTTTTAAGGCTGTTTACAACGGTAAAATCTGTACAAATGATTTGATCCTGGCCTTTACACATGACTCATGACCACAAGGAATAACCAGGGAAGAGCACAGATGAATTGGTTCCAAAATAGAGTGAGTCTTAAAAAAGGAGTGTTGCTAGCATTTTCCAACTCAACTAATCATTTTCTTCTATTGAGTGTTACACTCTCTATGTGCAGCTCCAAATTACACATTTGTTCGACAGGCAACATCAGCCACTGCTGTTTCATACTATGACTATATCATCGTCGGAGGGGGAACGGCCGGCTATCCTTTGGCGGCGACTCTCTCTCAGAAGTACACCATCTTGTTAATTGAAAGAGGAGGTTCTCCCTATGGAAACCAAAACATAAGCAATATAGGCTCATTCGCCGCCACCCTCTCCGACCTCTCCCCGACATCGCCTTCACAACGCTTTATCTCCGAGGATGGCGTCATTAATGCGCGTGGCCGGGTCCTGGGTGGAGGGAGCTGCTTAAATGCCGGGTTCTACACAAGGGCAGAAACAGATTTTGTGCAGGAAGCAGGCTGGGATGGGCACCTTGTGAACCAATCCTACCTATGGGTGGAGAAGCTAGTCGCATTCAAGCCGCCGATGTTACAGTGGCAATCGGCATTCAGAGATGGGCTACTTGAAGTGGGTATATTGCCTAATAATGGATTCACATATGATCACATAATCGGGACGAAGGTTGGTGGGACAATCTTTGATCGAGATGGGCATAGACACACTGCTGCTGATTTGCTCGAGTACTCGAACCCTAAAAAGCTTTCCGTTCTTCTACATGCTACTGTACATAAGATCTTGTTTAGGACCAAAGGCAAGAATCTTTTATTTGTTTATATCATAACTAGGCTGCTTAATAGTAGAATATGGATATGTAAGATAGTATTACTGTAGATAATTACATTATTCATGCAACTACCTACATATATTCATAATGACAAAGTTGGGGTTTTGGGAATAATTCGGCATGGTCAAGTTTTAAAAATTTTGAGAAAAATAAGAAATAAATTAATAATTATAAAAAAAATATATTGGATTACTTGCTAAATTAAACGAATTATTCGCAATTTTTTTTATGATTTATACGTGAATTTTGCGAATCATGTTAATATAACATGGTATAATTCGCAAATAATTCAGCAGGGGTACAATTCGTGAATTATTCACGAATTTTTTCAAAAATTAAGTACTATGCATATATTCATACTAATGGACATGCATGGATGCATTTACTTGGGGAAGTTGATACTTACATACCCACATGTACATAGCATCATATACAGTTCATCATGCAGGTACTTCATATTGATTTTGTAGAGTTCCTTTTATAATCATGATTACCTTTATTATACAGGGAGAACAAGGCCAGTATCTCAAGGTGTGATCTTCAGAGATGCATCAGGAATCAAGCATAGAGCATATCTGAAAAAGAGCTCTAAGAATGAGATAATCATATCTGCTGGTGCCATGGGAAGCCCTCAGCTGTTGATGTTAAGCGGCGTCGGGCCGGTGGAGCACCTTAAGTCTCACAACATCAAGGTGATTGTCAACCAGCCCATGGTTGGCCAAGGAATGTCCGATAACCCCATGAATGCAATTTTCATCCCCTCTCCTCTCCCCGTCGAGATCTCGCTAGTCCAAGTCGTCGGCATTACCCGGTTCGGAAGTTATATCGAAGGGGCTAGCGGCGCAAACTTTGCTGCATCGCAAGACCCTCAAAGAGACTTTGGGATGTTCTCCTCCCAGGTTCTTAAGCCAATTCCTCTATACACGCTTGTGCACAGACTCATTGCGGACACCCTCACTTACACATGCCTATAACACGAAAACAACGATAAAATTTATGACTTTGCTGTTGAGACCGTGCAGTCTCAGAGCAACCCGAGACCGTTCACTTTTTGCCGGGATTTTAAGGCATTCAAAAAATTAGGACGCTCTAACATCTCGGTTACTTACTCAATCCGTAAAAGGATCTCCAGTCTTTAGATGCAATTATGCGATTCCTATTATTTTACTTGAATCATTGAATTTGTCTGCTTTACTCAAATAACTTGATTCAAGCAAAATAATATGATTAAATTAATAGACTTGAATTTATAGCCAATCACAAAGAGCAACCTTGAGATGACATATGTCCCTTTTCCATCCATGTTAACAACATTACTAATAGAATAGTAACGGCAAACTAATGGCAATGACTGATGTTATTTCCACAGTTGAAATCCAATTACCACAATAGTACTTATAGTATCATCTAATAGTACTTACTGTATGAATATATTTCATACGCCAATGTTTCGAGTTTTATAGTCCTGATAACTGATTATTTATTTAATTTTTACTTATAATGGTTTAGGTCTAGTTTTGTCTTAATTTGCGTAACATCTTCTTTATTCTTCATAACATCTTTGTTCATATCTTTTAATTAACTAGTTTTTTTAGGGTTAGAGTTAACCTAAGAATCTCAAGTCATTAAAATAGCGTAAAACCGGTTTTACTGGATCAACAAATAGTAGGGACACTAGGGTGTCCCAA
The DNA here is from genome assembly GCA_015143295.1 of Tetracentron sinense. Taxonomy (NCBI): domain Eukaryota; kingdom Viridiplantae; phylum Streptophyta; class Magnoliopsida; order Trochodendrales; family Trochodendraceae; genus Tetracentron; species Tetracentron sinense. The sequence continues at coordinate 25,225,114 of CM026572.1, read as the reverse complement.
AATATTGGACAACCTAAAATTCGGCATCCCCGCATTGGGTCTCGGACCGATTACCCTATGATTGTCTCACAATCATTTTCATAGAATTTATCATCAAAAAATATTGTGTCTCACATTTGCAGACTGGCCAACTCTCTACTGTGCCTCCTAAACAAAGAACCCCAGAAGCCATAGCCAAAGCTGTTGAAACCATGAATAATCTTGATGATGGAGATTTTAGAGGTGGATTCATCCTAGAGAAAGTCATCAGTCCTTCCTCGACGGGCCATTTAGAGCTCCGAAACAGGAACCCGGATGACAACCCGTCTGTCACATTTAACTACTTCAAGGAGCCGGAGGACTTGAAAAGCTGCGTTGATGGCCTTACAGCCATTGAGAAGGTGGTTGAATCTAAGGCATTCTCCAAATTTAGGTACAAGGATCTCTCGGTGCAGGCCCTTATCAACATAACGGCAAACTTCCCGCTAAACTTACGACTGAAACACGACAACGATTCGACGTCCTTAGAACAGTATTGTGAGGACACTGTGATGACCATATGACATTTTCATGGAGGTTGCCATGTCGGTAGGGTGGTGGACCGCGATTATAAGGTTCTAGGTGTCGATGCACTTCGGGTTATTGATGGTTCAACCTTTAATCACTCTCCTGGAACTAATCCTCAAGCCACTGTCATGATGCTTGGAAGGTAATCATATATATAGATATATGTCATCGATTTTATATTGATAACTAAAATGATCCACAATTTTGATTTCGTGATGCAGGTACATGGGAGTTAGGATCCTCAATGAGAGACTTGCAATGGAGAGGCCATTGTCTATCAATAAGGATTAATTAGTTATGGGGGATCAGTACTAGCCCCACTCTCCCCTATTGCACTCTCCCTTTAAGGGGTTGGCAGCCCACCACAGGATTCTTGTCTTCTTGTTCAAAAGAGGGAGAGTGCAATTGGGGAGAGTGAAGTAGCAAAATTTCCTATGTAAAACTATTTCTGTTAAGAATTTAGGGTTTGGTATTTTTGGGACAGAGCTGGAATTCGAATCCTCGAAAGCACATGCGGGCATAATATTTCGCACTTGCCTGAGGGGTACCTATATTGGCTATCGGGACTGACTTGCCAGTAACCAGCGCTCAATAATTCTGTTTAGCAGATGTAATGGAATGGAGTAATCCTGTTATGGAAATAAAATAAAGCAAGCCTTGCATCTCTCTCTCTCTCTCATTGATGTGGAAGTTCCAGTACTATTATATTATACTATATCATCATTGGCCGCTACCATTACTTAATTGGGATAATTCTTTAAGCCAAAGATCATCATCGCCAATTTTATGACGTTTGACAATTTGCCATATTTGACAAAAGTAAAAAATATATATATATTAGATCTAGAGATCTAGATCTGGTTGACCTGTGTTCGTTACCACCACTAGGGCTTTCTATAAATAAATTCAGAGCAGAGAGAGGTGTATCCAAATTTGTATCCGTGTGTATTGTTTACATATTCTACTATCCAAATAAGAATAAATATTAGAGGACAATGAAATATGGTATTTGCATCCAATTTTGATTAAAATATTCGAATTATTCGATTATTTTTAAAAAAAATTTAAAAAAATAAAAATACAAAGAAAAATATTTAAATTATAAATTTTATTTTTGTAAGATAAAAAATTAATTTTTGTTAGTCTTGTATTGGCACCTCTTTCTGGGCAACTGATCCATTCTATGAACCCGACTCTTATCCGTTATTGAATGATTTATCTTCGAGTTAGTCATCCTAAAATCGGGCTTCCTCACTTAGTAGTCAAATATCTGTATTCATATCATACTATAAATGAATAGTAGAATCATTATTTGAATTTGCTCCACCGCATATTTATTCAGATAATTATCTGAGTAAACAAATTCAAATACGAATCAATATACATATCAATTGACACCACGCCGGCAGAATCACATGGGGCCCCTGAAATTTTGAAAAAAACAAAAATTCCTATACTATTAATAGGGGTAGGGGCGTAGCCTGGGAGAGTGGCGGAGCGGGGGATGGGATGCTCTAGCCCCCTAAACTTTTGAATATATTCTTTATAAACTTTTGGGGGTGGGGGTGGGGGTGGGGGAACTATATTATATATTATATAGCACAAAAAAGTCGGGAGGGCCAAGTATACTAAAATTATCATTTTTTAAATTGAGGGGCTCACTATTCTTAATTTGTGCATTAAGTAATGGCGGCCCCCCGGGGCTCCGCCCCTGACCATATAAATTCAATGCAATCAGTCGTGTGGAATTGATCGAAGGATATCACATTGACTGGTGATCTTCTCCAGTTGTAACAGGTTTTGGGCAAAACCGGTTACAACCCTGTGGTCACCACATGTCCAATCTTACACCCCTTAACTGTGGTTAAGATTCACCTACTCCTAGGGTTCACCCACCTCTCTTTAGTTTTTAGAAAAAATTAACCTCAGGAGTTGGTAAACTTTAACCACAGTTAAAATAAATTTTTTTTTTTAAACCAAGAATAGGTAGATGAACCTAAAGGGTGAGTGAATCTTAACCATAGTTAAGAGGTGTCAAATGAGACATGTGGCCACTTCAGGGGCGTAACCGGTTTTCGCAAAACCGGTTACAACTGGAGAAGAATACGTCCCTATGACATTATGAGAGGAATGGGTCTACACCGTTTGGTCCGGTTATCATCGGTTACAAGAGATGCATCCCTCGTGGCCAATGGCAAGGCCTACAGCTAGTTGGAAAGCTATTTGGTGTTTAAACCTCTCTCACAAAATTACATGGTTCCTTTGGCGCTGCATGCATCATGCTATCGCAGTGGCCCGAGAATTACATCGTCGGAGGATAGTGGGTAATAACCGTTGTCCCCTTTGTGGTCGAGTAGAGGAATCAGTATGGTTCTAGAGTGTGAGCATGCCCAATGCACTTGGTTGAGGTTGCGGTTGGGCTACCGGACAGCAACGACACCGATTGGTCATTTTGGAGAATGATGGTCTTTTTGGGTTAGTTGTTCGTTGTTCGTTGTCTAGAGAGAGGAAGGAGTGGGTGCTCAATTCCGTAGCATCCACATCCTGGAGTATTTGGAAGGCTAGGAATACCAGCCTTTTCCAAGGGGTTCCTATAGATCCTCTTTGCTCCATTTTGCAAGCAGATACTCTAGTTTCTGAGTCGTTTTGTGTGGTGATTGCAGTCCTTCCTTCTCAACTTGGGTCACCTCCATTTCCTTTGGTTAAAATCAATGTGGATGGTTCGCCGGGAGATGGAGGAGGCTGGCAGGGATAGGCGGTATTAAGCGAGACCATTGGGGGCTGATTTACTCAAGCTTTGAGGGGGGATCCCCTATTGTGGCTGAAGCCATCGCGATTAGGAGTGTTGTGCGAATGGCTTTGATGTCGGGGTGGAGTCCAGTGGTGGTTTTTTCTGATGCCAAGGCCTTAGTAGATGCTCTCCTTGGCAGCAGTGTTGCGGTGCACTGGGAGGTTCAATTCGAACTGTTTTAGACTATATTCGGGCGGCATTGGATGGGGAGATCATCATCAAAGTCCAACATACTCCTCGAACAGCAAAGTTTGTGCTCACAAGCTTGCTTCTTTTGGTTCATCTCTCAATGACATTGGGAATTTTGAACAAATTAATCTTTCGTCTTCGGGTTGTAGGAAAGTTCTAGCCCGCATGGGGGTCCAATTGTTTAGGTTCTTTTGGGTCTTGGTTGCTTCGTTTTCTATTATTTTTTTTAAAAAAAGGGACTTTTTTTTAGAGAGAAATAATCCCCTCCTTGTAGGGGGGAGGGAGTGATTCGTCTCACTCACAAAGCCTCCTTGAACTCTTGTTAAAATTCTTAACCCGTGTGATTGATTATTTTTTCTTTAAAAAAAACAAGAATAGTTGCTTTAACCTTAAGAGTTGAATAGATGCTTTAACAATAGTTGAATGGAGTTTAAACTTTAAAGGGAAGGTGGCAGTTTTTATGAGGTGAGTCGATCCACTTCTTTGGAGAGATTAATGTTATGGACAGAAATATCATTCTTTTATATTTGTAATTTCCGACATACTGTTGCAATAAACTTATTTTTGGTTTGCTCTATTAACTTTTCATATTCAAAATAGGCTTTTCATAGGAATATTTTGAGAATTATAAAAAGAAATCGTTGACAAAAGTACCCAAAATATCCAACCAAATTTTTTATTAGAGCAATGATAAATCCACCTTCCAATTGTCCATAACATTACCTAATTTTTTAAGCAAAAAACAATAAAAATGATGGGTCCATAAAAAATATCATACTCTTTTGTCTTTTTATACAAAATATGAGAAAATGGATAACAGAAAATGGACATAACATTGCTCTTTATATTATAAGAAAATGCCAATGAGACGGCAAAAGAACGAGATCACACTGAGAACATGCATGTGACGTAACGATCTCAAAATTTCAATGACGAATTTAATAAAATTTTGAGATTCATGCATAAGCATATCGGAGTGGTCTCGGCTCTCAATAGTAGTAAAGTCCTATATTATATTGTTGAGTCAAGACTGCCTTCAAATCATCTTAGCCGTAGAACCAACGGACTTTCTAGAACAAATCACCGAAATCTGGAACGCATTATGCAGAGAAGGTCTGTACGCCCAGCAGAGCACGTTAGCACAAAAACAGATGCTTACGCCGTTTCGCAGCCTTCGCCTTACCCCTAAACAAAGCTTCTACTATCTACTACTCCCGCAACTGATCTTTCAATTGATTTCCTGTCATTATTTATTTTTAATTTGTTCTAGGTTTTTGAATTGAATCAAAATTTGAGAGGATCGAAGGAAGAAAAGAAGCTTCTCTTTGATTTTCTAGGTTTTAGATCTTACAGAGATAAGAGTTCTCTGTTCATGGCGACGGATCAGGAATTACCAGAAGGGACGGTGCAGAACATCTTGGACCAAGAGAGTCTCAAATGGGTTTTCGTTGGAGGGAAAGGTGGTGTGGGAAAAACGACCTGCAGTTCGATTCTCTCGATCCTCCTTTCTAGGGTTCGATCCTCTGTTTTGATCATTTCTACTGATCCGGCTCACAATCTCAGCGATGCGTTTCAGCAGAGGTTCACCAAAACCCCCACCTTGGTCAATGGATTCACAAATCTCTACGCCATGGTATCGCTTTGATTCTCTGAGAATTATATGCTTTTTTCCCTGGATTTGGGTCTTAGTTCTTCTGTTTATGTTAATTGAGCTGATTTCGACTGGATTTTTCTCTTTCTTACCTTTCTCTTCATGATTTCGATTATACCTAACTGGTTTCAGTGAAATTGTGGATCTTCGATGAATTCGGTTGACACCCAATTCCTTTTTTTTTTATTTGCCGGTTTATCATGCAAGTATAATTTTTGGGCCTCTGTGGATTTTATGAAGTCGGTGAATTCTATTTCCTGGATGTACGATTTCTGTACTATTGTTGTTTGGTTTCCACTTTTTTGTATAAACAAGCTAGAGTCAATTAAGGTTGTCTTTTGAATCTCAAAGGAGTTCTTTTTTTTTGTTTGATATCTGTTTTGTTCGGAGGAAAGAGTACTCATGTCTCTATATAATTCTCCTGCAGTGTAAATTTTTTTAGTTTCTGTTGTAATTACCTCATAAGTTGATTTCGTGATTGCTTTTCACTATTCTATACTCGAAGAATTTGAGTCCATTCATTTGCAGGAGGTGGATCCCAATGTAGAGAGTGAGGACTTGTCCAATGGTGATGGGATGGATAGCTTTATTTCAGAGCTAACGAATGCAATTCCTGGAATTGATGAGGCTATGAGCTTTGCGGAGATGCTCAAGTAAGTTTTCTTTTTCCTCCCTTTTGATAGTAATACACTACTTCAGTACATCAAGTTGTGAACTTTTCTTTTTTGAAATGACTTGAGAACTGGCTGAACTGCTATGATAAATTAGTTCTAATTTGATCGTGAAGGGTTTTTCTTCCATGGTCTTTCAGATTACGTTTTTGTAAAGATTTGTGGTGTGGTTCGGCAAGCATCAAGGACACTTTTGGAAATATATTCCTTTTGGCTCTAGATAAGAACACCCTTGTGTTTGAGTGTTTCGAAGTCGTGAACAACGAAGTAGTTTGGTGCCTGAAATTGAGGCGTAATCTGGATGATTGGGAGATCTAGAATTTTTTGAGATCACTCATACTAACAGAGTCATTTGCTTTAGGTCTCTATCGCCTTTTCCTCATAGGTTTGTATGGAATTCTAATATCCCTTCAAATGTATCATTTTTTTCTTTGATTGCGCCTTTAAATAAGGCTGGCAGTTGAGAACTTGTTACCACCTTTCATTAGATCATTAGATGCAGGGTGGGTAATGGGTCCGAAGTTCATTTTTGGAAGGACGTGTGGTGTGGAGTAGATTGCCTCAATGATAGTTTTGGTAATATTTTCCTTCTCACCCTAGATAAGAAAGCATTAGTAGCAGATTCTTTCGAAATGAGAATAATGAGGTAGTCTAATGTCCGTAACTAAGTGAGATCTGAATGATTGGGAAATCAAAGATTTTCTTCGCCTACTCCATAATCTCGGGTCCTCTCCCTCTCGGCCGCAAAGCAGAGACACAAGGATCTAGCTAGAGATCGCAATTGTCGGGTATCAGTGAGATGTTTACTACAATCCCTCAAGTTAGTTTCATCACTCAATTTTCTTCATAGGTTTGTGTAGATCCCCAAGATTCTATCTAAGGTATCGCTCTTCCTTTGGATTGCGGCTCTGAATAAGGTTCTCATATGTGATTTCTTGGAAAAAAAAAAGGATGGAGAATGGCTAACCGCTATTTCTTGTGCCAAAACATAGAAGAATCAGTGGATTATTTGCTATTACATTGTCTTGATGCCTTTGAGGTTTGGGGTTACTTCCTCTCATGAGTAGGGGTAGTCTAGGCCTTCCCTGCCTCTTTTCAGAACTTTTTATCCTGCGGGTTTTGAGTTTGTGCGGATAGTGCTCGGGCGGCTATCTGCTCAATTTTGCCCGGGACCATCTCTTGGGCAATTTGGAAAGAAAGGAACTTTAGAGTATTCGAGGATAACAAATTGTTGCTATTTGTGCCGTTATGTGGAAGAATCGATGGATCTCCTACTTCTGGATTGCCTTGTAGGTTGTAGCCCCTAGGATTTGGGTACACTTTCTATCACAATTGGGAGTGAATTGGGTCTTCCCTTCATCATTTTTATCTTGTTGACAATAAGAGTGTATGGATATCATGGTTTAAAAAAACGCCGAAACCGTTACGTAAAGGTTTCGGTGACCTCCGATACCCGATATCGTACCTTTATCTGTTTATCCCGAAACAAAACCGTAATGCCCGAAACCGTTACGTAACGGGCGTTACACCCGATACGTAAAGGTTTCGGCCGTAGGACTGGGTTCCGAAAATTCCTAAAGTCATTCTAAAACCTCATCTTTGCTTCCTCTCTTCTTCTCTACCTATTCTTAGTACCTTTTTATTCTTAAAATCTTTTTGTTTTTTGTTAATTAACAACTTGATTTGGAGTTTAATTCATATATTTGAAGGAATCCAAGGCATGTTCTTTATTTCAGGTATATTTCAACCCTCGATCCATCTAATTTCCTTATTTCTAAATTTTGAGCTTCATATTGGTTTTAAAAGTATCTTGTTACTCATTTATTATATGCTTTTTTTTTGTTTCTATTTATTGGAATTTTTTGGATTTCTTAAAGCAAAAAATAAAAAAATAATAAGTAAAGGCCGAAACCGTTACGTAACGGCATTACGTAAAGGTTTTGGCTGTGTCCATTACAGTGTCCGAAACCCTTTTTTTAAACCTTGATGGATATGACCCGGGGGGGCAATATGGACCGTTTTGCTAGGGTCCATATCCTGGATAATCTAGAAAGAGAGGAACTCAAGGGTATTCGATGACTAGGTTTCTTTTTCACCTTGGATATGTGAGCATATTAGGTATCTCATCTTAGATTGGTGTTCCATACGACATATTGACTCAGATCTGAGGGGAAATCCTTGAGGGAGAGGTGTGACATCGATCGACCTATCCTCCCCTGAAGGATCTTTGGTTTTTAATTTAGGGAACTTGTGTCTTTTGCATCTTTTGATTTCCGGATTTTTTTTTTTTTTATCGATAAGAAATTTTATTAAAAGGAAGAGCCACTAACAAGAGCAAACACCACAAGAAGAGAGTTTACAAGGAAATAAACTCAAAAGAAAGAAACCCAGAGTAGACATTGCTCCTGGCTTACGACTCTCCCTATAGAAGCTTCATCCTAGAACCTCCCACAACACTTCTCTATCCTTGAAAAGCCTTGCCCAGTCCAATACTATCGACCGCACCTTGGCACAAATCCGAGTAGGGGGCGTCGCAATTCCCTCCAACACTCTTTGATTCCTCTCCCCCCACACCATCCAGGCTATAGCGCCCGGCAACACTGCCCAAATAGCCTCCATCACCTCATTAGCACTGACCCTCCCCCAACTAGCTAGGAAGCTGTAAAAGGATGCCGGAAACACCTACTCCACTCCCAAGCGCGAAAGAAAGAACCCCCAAATGCCAACCACTGTAGGACAATGAAGAAGCAAATGATTCACTGACTCCTCCGCTTGGAGACAAAGAAAGCATCTATTAGCCAAACTCCACCCTCGATGCTACAGGTTATCATTGGTAAGAATCTTGTCCAAAGCGGCATTCTATAGAAAAAACGACACTTTGGATGGAATCCCTGGGTTCCAGACTACCTTATGCGGGAACAAACCCAAGGGGGCCGGACCCAAAGCCTGAAACAAAGCTCTAACTGAGAAGCATCCATTTTTGCTACCCGCCCAGATCCGACGGTCCCTCATTTCTTCCCGCGGAGAGCTTTGGCTAATACGAGTCAACAACTGCGTCGCCTCCTTTATTTCCCAATCATTCAAGTCCCTTCTCAATGTCGGACACCACACCACACTTTCTCCCCGTCTTTCCAAATAATCACCAACCACTGTGTCTCTATCTATGGCTAACCTAAACATGTTTCCAAAGTCATCCTGGAGTCTGGAATCGCCGCACCAAATATCTTTCCAAAAACGAACATCTGACCTCTAGCCCACAACGAATCGGAACTTAGGAACTACCAAATTAGTCGTCGCCATAATCCCCTTCCAAAGACTAAGACCGTGAGACGTCTTCACTTGATTAGGGATCCACCAGAATGCTCCCCATATTTTGCAACTATCACTGCATGCCACAGACTTTGCCTTTCCAACCCAAAGCGCCAAATCCATTTACCGAGCAACGCCTTATTGACTAGGATCATAGACTTCAAATTTAACCCCCCCTTCATCCTTCAGCCGGCAAATTTGCTTCCCCGCCACCAAATGATACTTGAATGAGTCGATCTTCTTTTTCCACAGGAAATCTCTTTGCATACGCTCTAACCTCATGGCCACCGAATTGGGAATGGTAAGAGGGGATATATAGTAAGTTGGAAGGCTACTAAGCACACTTTGGATAAGAGTTAGTTTCCCGCCTTTAGAAAGATAGTGCGCCTTCCAACTAGCAAGCCGATTAGCACACCTCTCTAGCATAGGCGCCCACGACTCCTTAGATTTAAATCCGCCCCCTAAAGGCACCCCCAAGTACATCGTCAGTAGATACCCCACCCGACATCCAAAACATCCTGCCAAGTGCCAATTGCTCGAGAAAACCCACTTCTACTCCCACAATCTCAGATTTAGCCAAGTTGACTCTCAAATCGGATACCACTTCAAAGCAACGAAGGAGACACCGCAAATACAAAAGGTTATTCTATGACGCATTGGAAAATATAAGGGTATCATCAGCAAACTGGAGATGAGATATGCAGAGCTGCCCTGAACCAATCAAGAAACCCTCAAAAATCTCCCCTTTGGCTCTGGAGAGCATCCTAATAGAAATCCGAGAAAGCACTAATGCAAGGGGGCCGGTCGGCCTCAATTCTCGTCACGGCAGTTAGTTATCTCAAACGAAGAAACGGCGGCCTGTTTTGTGTTAGAAATCAGGAAGATTAAGGTTTGCAATTTTCTTTCGGACTAAAGTGTAGCTGTCAAAACTCAGTATTTTTCCCCGAAATTTTTACAGTAGGTGTCGGATTGCCCCAAGTTCGGTCACCTGAAGTGTCGTTACTGTCGGGTGTCATATAGCAGGGTTTCGGAGGGCATATAAGTGAAAAATGGGAAAATCCGGTCAAACCGGTCAAGGTAGTTGACTTAGTCAACTACCACTTTTCCACACCAAATGGGTCATGTGCTTTTGCACATGATCTAAACCCCATTTAAGGTTTATATAAATGAAGGTCAGCCCCTCATTTGCTCACGGTTTAGAGTTGCAAACAGTATTCTGCCACAGCACTTTAGAGAGAGAAAGTGAGGAGAGAGAAAGGAAGAGAGAGAAAGGGAAAGGGAGGTCCCCTAGAGGTTTTTCGACGTCCCCGACGCGTTGGCGGCGTCCGATTTTCTCTCCGGCATCTCGTTTTGCGTGTAGAGAGAGAAAAAAAGGTAGAGAAAGAAAGTGGAGAGAGAAAGTTGCATGCGCTCTACCCCGGGGTTGATCGTGGTTGGGAACGCGTTGGTGACATCCGTTTTTGCCTACGAGGCCTCGAAACGCGTGAAACAGTAAAACCCCTATCTTTTCTTCACTTTTTCCGCTTATTTTGCTATATTATTTCATGTGATGTATATGCATGTCTTTTAACATGAATGAAAAAGGGGTGGAGACCCCTATGTGATGTTGTGATTTTATGTTGTCCCTCGGGGAGCCCAGATCGGGTCCCGGGTAAATTGTATCGCCACTCTAGGGTGACGAAAAGTTGTTTTGCATGTCTTGTAAGGCTATGGAGACATCCATTAGTCTGGAAACGCTCCCTAACGGGACGGTGTGTTACCGGAGTTGGTTCACGGGCGCGAGGCCCAAGTATTTCAGTTAATCAAGCGAGGCTTGGGTTAACTGGGGTTAACTTGTGGTTAGAAAATCTAACCAGGGTTAAGTATAGTCCGTGGTTCCTCTTTGACTAGGTCAGGAGAGATGGTGCCCAGTAAGGCCCGGAGTTCCTCCGTGACTGATAGTCGGGAGATGTCGGTCTGTTTGTCTAGGTCGTCCGTGGTGCCTCTTGGACTAGGTCAGGAGTGGCGGTGTCCTGCATGGCCCGTGGTTCCTCCGTGACTGGTAGTCAGGAGATGTCGGAGTCCTAGGGAGTTTAAAGTGACTAAACATCAGATAGTGTATAGTCCGGGGTTCCTCTCTGGGTGGGTTAGAAGATGTCGGCACCGTGTCTATCGTGGTCCCTTCTTGGTGGAACGTCAGGAGATGTCGGCATTGGTATAGATGTCGGGGTTCCTCCGTAGACTAGCCAGAAGATGACGGTAGGCAGGTTGGTCGAGGTTCCTTCATAACTGATACCCAGGGCGATGGCGGCGAATACACGGTAGATGTGGCCAGTCAATTGAATGGAAAAATGTTCTTATTGGGTGAATGCCCATGTTGTGTGTGTAAGCTTCGGATACGAAGTGGTCTGAGTTGGTATACTCAGAATTGGTGTATTTGTTTGAGTTGGTGGACTCATAGTTCGGTATGGAATCATCAGATTTCAGGTGAGTTGGGTTGGTATACCCAAGGTTTTGTCATGTTCGGGTGAAAGCCGGAACTGCGTGTGTGAGTCTAAATGACTCAATGTATTATGGTTATGATTTAGAGACTTTAAGCTAAACATTTGTGGGCTGTGGCCAATTAATAGAGTCTTAGGACTCGAAATGAAACATGATTGATGATCGAAACGATAATTTGGTAATATAATACATTCATAACTGAACCTCATAATTAGAAAGTAATGTGAGGTCGGGAACCTCTGTTAGGGTGACGTAACCCTAAGTGACCTTGGGTCACAATTTATTATATACTGTTCTATTTTACTGTAACATGCAAATTGAACTGCTTATTATATCATTATTGATGTGTGTTATTATGTGGAAAATAGTTTAGAAGGATTGTGGTTTTATTGGGCTTCATAGCTCACTGACTTTTTGTGTCAGCAGATCTTGGAGCTGCTGACCAGTAAGTGAAAAGTCTATCTGGATATTTTGGAAGCTTGTACAAGTTGTACCTGGCGTGATAGAGACGCCTACTTTTGTAAAACAAACTTGATGTAAATAATACAGGTATATGGTTTGTATGATGGCTATTGTGATGACAGGTATTATTTGCTTTTGGGGAGCATCTGATAAATGTTTAAATTTCCCGCATTTTTGCGGGTAAAGTCTTCCGCTTGCATGATTTGACGAACGGACACGCGTCTCGGAACTTGATTCCCTAGGCGCTGGTTCGGGGCGTCACACCCAGAGTAGACATTACTCCTGGCTTACGACTCTCCCTATAGAAGCTTCATCCCAGAACCTCTCACAACACTTCCCTATCCTTGAAAAGCCCTGCCTAGTCCGATACTATCGACCGCACCTTGGCACAGATCCGAGTAGGGGGTGCCGCAATTCCCTCCAACACTCTTCGATTCCTCTCCCCTCACACCATCCAGGCTATAGCGCCCGGCAACACTGCCCAAATAGCCTCCATCACCTCATTAGCACTAGCCCTCCCCCAACTAGCTAGAAAGTTGTAAAAGGATGTCGGAAACACCCACTCCGCTCCCATGCGCGAAAGAAAGAACCCTCAAATGCCAACCACTGTATGACAATGAAGAAGCAAATGATCCACTGACTCCTCCGCTTGGAAACAAAGAAAGTATCTATTAGCCAAACTCCACCCTCGATGCTGCAAGTTATCATAGGTAAGAATCTTGTCCAAAGCGGCATTCCATAGAAAAAACGACACTTTGGACGGAATCCCTAGGTTCCAGACTACCTTATGCGGGAACGAACCCAAGGGGGCTGGACCCAAAGCCTGAAACAAAGCTCTAACTGAGAAGCATCCATTTTTGTTACCCGCCTAGATCCGACGGTCCCTCATTTCTTCCCACGAAGAGCTTTGGCTAGTACGAGCCAACAACTGCGTCGCCTCCTCTACTTCCCATTCATTCAAGTCCCTTCTCAATGCCGGACACCACACCACACTTTCTCCCCATCTTTCCAAATAATCACCAACCACTGCGTCTCTTTCTATGGCTAATCTAAACATGTTTCCAAAGTCATCTTGGAGTCTGGAATCGCCACACCAAATATCTTTCCAAAAACGAACCTCTGACCTCCGGCCCATGACGAACCGGAACATAGGAACTACCAAAGTAGTCGTCGCCATAATCCCCTTCCAAAGACTAAGACCGTGAGACGTCTTCACTTGATTAGGGATCCACCGCGAATGCTCCCCATATTTTGCAACTATCACTGCATGCCATAGACTTTGCCTTTCCAACCCAAAGCGCCAAATCCATTTACCGAGCAATGCCTTATTGACTAGGATCATAGACTTCAAATTTAACGCCCCCGTCATCCTTCAGCTGGCAAATTTGCTTCCACGCCACCAAATGATACTTGAATGAGTCGATCTTCTTGTTCCACAGGAAATCTTTTTGCCTACGCTCTAACCTCATGGCCACCGATTTGGGAATGGTAAGAGATGACATATAGTAAGTTGGAAGGCTACTAAGCACACTTTGGATAAGAGTTAGTTTCTCGCCTTTAGAAAGATAGTGCGCCTTCCAACTAGCAAGCCGATTAGCACACCTCTCTAGCATAGACGCCCACGACTCCTTAGATTTAAATCCGCCCCCTAAAGGCACCCCCAAGTACATCGTTGGTAGATACCCCACCCGACATCCAAAACATCTTGCCAATTGCTTGAGAAAATCCACTTCTACTCCCACAATCTCAGATTTAGCCAAGTTGACTCTCAAATTGGATACCACTTCAAAGCAACGAAGGAGACACCGCAAATACAAAAGGTTACTCTGCGACGCATTGCAAAATATAAGGGTGTCATCAGCAAATTGGAGATGAGATATGCGGAGCTGCCCTGAACCAATCGAGAAACCCTCAAAAATCTCCCCTTTGGCTCTGGAGAGCATACGGCTCAACGCTTCCGAGATCAAAACAAAAAGAAAAGGGGAGAGCGGGTCTCCCTGCCTCAATCCCCTAGAGCTAGGAAAGTACCCAACCGAATTCCCATTCAGCAAGATAGAAAAGTGCACGAAGGATATACACATTTGAATCCATTTCCTCCCTTTCGATCCGAATCCCATTCTACCCAGCATATAGTCCACAAAACCCTAGTTGACATGGTCATACGCCTTCTCCATATCAACTTTACAAATAAGACTAGGGATATTAGTCTTCAACCGGGCATCAATACACTCATTAGCTATCAGAATCCCATCAATAATCTGTCTCCCTCCCACGAAAGCTCCCTGTTGAGGGGAAATGAGATGCTCCATCACCTTTTGCAAGCGGACCGCCAACACCTTAGAGAAGATCTTATACACACTACCCACAAGGTTAATTGGACGGAAATCCGAGAGGTCCACCGCTCCTTCCTTCTTCGGAATCAACACCACAAAAGTATGATTTATACCTATGTCAAAACAGCCGGAAGCATGAAATTCCTGCATCACCTCCATCAAGTCGTGCCCCACAATGTCCCAGCAAGCTCTATAAAACTCAATGGTAAACCCGTCCGGACCAGGGGCTTTGTCCCCCGCCATGCCCCGAATAATGCTTAACACCTCCTCCTCCTCGAAAGGCCTCTCCAAGAAAATGCTCTACTCTAAGGACAACCTCTCAAAAGACAGCCCATCCGGCCTAGGCCTCCAAGATTCCCTTTCCTGGTATAGCCCCTGATAAAAGGACACCACCCCTTCTTCAACGTCCCTTCTCTCCTCCTTATAACTCCTTCCACCCTTAACTTAGAGATAAAGTTACACTTCCTGTTGAAATTTGTTGTCCAATGAAAAAACTTAGTGTTTCGGTCACTCTCCTTGAGCCACCTGACTTCAGCCTTTTGCTTTCCGTTAATCTCGTCTAACTTGAGCACCTCCATATATTCCAACCCCTTGGCCTCCAACTCCCTCCTCTCTTCATCTGAGACTACTGTGGAATCCCCCCTTCTTTCCCTTTCTGCTCTCTCCTTAAGGAGCCCTTCCATCCTCATCCTTATATCCTCGAAAATCTCCTTATTCCACACCTTAAGTTTAGATTTAAGGGCTCTCAACTTCATGCTAAACCGCTTACTGGCTGTCCCCCTTCCCTCCACACCTCCCCAAACTTCTGCCACTACTTGGAGGAACCTCTCATCTTTAAGCCACATATGCTCCAATTGAAAAGGGGAAGGACCTCCTCGAAAGTACCTCAACTCCAACATGATAGGCGCATGATCCGAAATAGGCCGAGGGAGAGAAGAATGAACAACATTCGGAAAGTGAGTCTCCCACTCCGGGCTAACCAGGAATCTATCCAGACGGCTAGCTCTCCCACTAGACTCTGAATGCCCCCACGTGAACTGGGCCCCCCGAAGTGGATAATCAATAAGCTCATGTCTGTTAATAAACTCTCCATATCTTTTCATTTTAGCCGTGAGGGCACTTCCCCCTTTCTTCTCTGCCGCAAATCGGATACAATTGAAATTGCCCCCCAAACACCAAGGGCCTCCCCACCGGGCACTCACATCCTCTAACTCTGACCAAAGATGTTTATCACCCGCCCCTCCAGAAGGGCCATAAACTCTTGAAAAAACCAAAGTAAAATCGTCTCGAGCCAATCTACACAGGATAGACAACGAATAAGCCCCCAATTCAGAGTCTAGAACTACCACCTTAGCTGCATCCCACATGAGAAGTATGCCCCCTGAGGCTCCCAAGGATGGCATTGCAGTCCATTCCGGGGCTACCATACCCCAAGCCTCCCGGATATGGAAATCCTGAATAACTTCAAGCTTTGTTTCCTGGCGGCTACTACTCAGTATTTTCCTGGTTCTTTTTTTTTTTGTGAATTTCTTGTTCCACTTTATTTTTAAATGTAATCATCTTTTCATCTAATATATAAACTCATATTTATCGATGAAAAAAAAGATTAAACTTCATAGTTAAAAATTTGGAATTTGGATTTCTTTGGTGACATATAAGGATGGTCCCAGGTTTACCTAGAGGTATTTTCACATCACATGGTTTTCGTAATCTCTTCTAGTGTTATACTGTCACTTGGGAACAATGCTCATTTCAGCAAGGGTTACACAACTTACCCTTGGTCCAAAGTCGAAACATATTTCTGGTACAGTGGGATTGATGTGTACCCATATATCTTCAGCATGATAGGATCTTTTTTTTTTTCTTCTAAGATATTTCTCTGGTTAGCTTTAGCATATATTTAGAATTATATATGTTAAGAAAATGTTTTCTAGAAGTACGTACTCGTGAGTTATTCTACATATTGAATTTATCTTTTAGCAACCAAACAATCTGCATGATCCTGAGACATATGTCTGGTTTTTGACAGGTTTTAAGTTTCATGATTAAGTGAGCATGGAAATGGTATTAGTTATGCTTGTGACTCTTGTTTAACTTTTGTAAAGTGTCTCTCGCCCAAGCCTATGCCAAATGCATCTCTGAAATAAAAGTTAGCTCCAGGATACTGATCAAGTGAGTTTGGAAAGGGTAGATGGAAATGTTTCACTTGATTGAGATGGAGCTCCCGAAACTTATCAGAAGAGAGATTCACAGGCTTGGCAGGAACTGAGCTGGAAAAGATTCAAAGGGTATTGTTATCTCATTTGACATTGAGCATTCAATGTCCATAGAAATTACATAGTGGTCCTTGGACGCATTGCAAATTCAGACACCAACTGTTAGGCTACTCCAGAGTAGCCGCAGGCTGTAGCTATTGATTGCTAAATTAAGGATGGTACTTAACATTTTATAAAAAGCTTCTTTTACAGTCAAGATGAAGGACTTCATTAATGCAAATTCATGCAGATATCACGCATGTTATCGCATGGTCATCAATCCAGATATACTACAAATGTTTATTCCCCTTTGGTAGATGAGTCATAACCCAAAAAACCTGCTGATTGGAAGAATACCAAAAATGCTTCATCTGGCAGTAAAAGAAAAAGGTTAGTGAGCAGGTCCAAATTCCAGAATGGCATTTTATTGGGATCATAAGTATGATGCAAATATTGATGGAGACCAGTGTACAGGGTGGTATAATATTTAGACTGCCCGGAGTGATGACTGCAAGAGGATCATCTGTGTTGTGCAAATTCAGGGTGATGTAGTATTTAGACTGCCCTGATCGATGATCGCAAGAGCATAGAAGCAATTTGGTCATCACGAACTGAGAACCTGTTTCATATTTTACTTGGACATGCAAAAATAAACTTTGGTTACAAATAATATAAGCAAAAGACTGTAAAAATAATATGCAAATAAGAACATAAATAAAGCAAATTTTTTTAACAGTCCATGAAAGTGAACCCATTTACCATCCTATGAATGACCTCCGCATCTGGAGCAGCCGAGTAGGGGCAGAGCTAGGAATTTATTGTTGGGGGGGGGGGGAGGGGGGCACATTATAGTTGATTGAAAATATTACTAATTATTGATGAAATTGTGTAGAATGATTAGGAGTGTATGAAATATTTTTGGTTTAGCAGAGGGGGTTCGGGGGCCTCCCAAAAAAAAAAATTTGACGACTAATTTTGTGGGTCATTTTGTACATATCCTATAGGTATTGTTTCTCCTTGTTTACGGGAGCAATTGTCCCATTGCACTACGGCTATGCTCTATCAAATAATTAAATAACATAGTTTAAAAATATATTTTTTGATTTCAAAAGTTTAGAGGTCTCCTTACCCAATGACTATGCCCTATTAAATAATATAATAAATTTTTTTCCCATAAGTTCAGTTGCAGTTGCCCTTTGTTCAATGACTATGCCCTATTAAATAACTAAACAAAATAGTTAAAAGATATTTTTTTGAAAATTTAATGGGACAGCTGCCCCATAACTAATCCTCTAACCAGACTCCTTGGAATCCGGTTACAACACAAAAAAAAAACCTTTTAACTTTAATTAACAACTTTAACCTTTAGAGTTAATATTTTTTTTCTAAAAACCAAGGTTAGGTGGTTGAACCCTAAGGGTTAGTGAATCTTAAGCACATTTAAGAGGTATTAAAAAGGACACGTGTTGACTCCTTGGAGTCCAGTTATAATAGTAGAGGATTCTAAGTCCTTTGTAAACTATATTTTAAAAAAATTCAAGGGGTCCACCCACCTCCTTGCTTTGTCAAATCATAGCCAATCGCAATTGAATTGGGGGAGAGTTCAATCGCACTCATAGGTCAAAACGTGTCCATTCTAACCCCTATTAACTGTGGTTAATATTCACTAACCCTTAGGGTTCAACATTCTAACCTTGGTTTTTAGAACAAAATATTTTTAAAAATTAACCATAGGGTTAAGAAATTTTAACCCCAGGGTTAAATTTTATTTAAATTTTTTTCCTAAAAACCAAGGTTAGATTGTTGAACTCTAAGGATTAGTGAATCTTAACCACGGTTAATAGGGAGTTAGAAGGGACACGTGTTTACTTGTGTGTGTGATTGAACTCTCCCCGAGTTCAATCGTGATTGGTTGTGATCTGATCTGCCTTCATGCCCCATGCTATACCTATGTATAAATCAGGGTTACCAAGTTCGCTACATGCTATAGCGAACCCGAACTAGTTCGGTTCGTGAAATTGAGTGAACCACATAGTGGTTTCAAAACAATCTTAGTTTGTCAAAAAAATTCATTGATATTTTTCTTTAGGTTCGGGCAAATTTATACTTTGAGTTTAGTTCATAAAATGGCATTTTTATTATTTTTCAAATAAGTATTTGTAATATATTGTTTACATGATTAAATGATATATATTTTTATAATAAAATATATATTTTATTTTGTATGCTTAAGTAGCGAATCAAACTAAAGAACCTAAATGAACCGAAAAACGAATTATCCCATCCTACCCCTAGTGAACTGGGTTCACTCTAGACTTCTAGAGTGGCGAACCGCATACCCGAATTCAAACTGTCGAACCAGGTAACACTGGTAAAAATAATAATGAACCTTTTTTTCAAAACTTTAGGGGGGGCACGTGCCCCCCCTTGGCTCTGCCCCTGGTCTGGAGAATGTTTCTTCCTATTCTAAAAGTTGCCTGCATGGTGTTGGAACCTTTTATGAATACTAAGATAACTTCTATTCTATGTTGTTAGTGTCCATGACTCCATCTATGAAAGCTAATATTTTTTAGGGAAATTAGCTGAATTGTTCGACCTGATCAGTGTGAACTTTTGGGCTCAAATACTTGTGGTCTACCTATCTGATGTCCATATTTATGGATGCATTTCGTGAATATGATGCTGAAAGTGTAGTTGCATGATATGATTATACTTATTATATATCGTACTCACATAAGCTATTCATGGAGCTGATATTTTGGCACTGTTTTTCCTTACTGCAGATTAGTGCAAACAATGGATTACTCTGTTATAGTATTTGATACAGCTCCAACTGGTCATACACTCCGGCTATTGCAATTCCCATCAACACTAGAAAAGGGGCTTGCAAAAATGATGACCTTGAAAAATAAATTTGGCGGCTTATTGAGTCAGGTATTTCCTCAAGCTCTGTAAAGAGTGTTAACTGTCAGGATTTTAATAGATAAATTATCCAATTACGTTGAAAGCAAATGGTTTTAGTTTGTTGTGTTTTACATGAGAATTTGTGTCAGGGGTGACTATTGAAACTATCAAATACTACTTGTCCATCATGTGATATCTGAATGCTTCAGTTTAACTTCATTCTGAATTTGCAATCATGTCTTCAGTTAATACTCTCCAATTTATGAGAGTTAAACTTGACAACAATTTTTCTGTTGGTTGACAGCCTTATGATTCTTCTAGGACTTAAGGTAGAATATAATTAGTTGAAAAGAGGTAGCAGGTCTAATAGGATATATTTGTGCAAGTTGCAGGACTCCTCGTTGCAACCTCAAGTTGGATGTTACATCCTCTCAGCAATTCCACACACAACTACTTCAATTTTCCTAAAATTGTGTGCATCTTTGTCATCACATTTCTTGGCCTTACAGTTTGAAGTTTGAACTGGGAATACCCCAAGAATGAGGTTTTTTGTGCTCAATAGGTTTGATAAAAAACAAAAACAAAAAAAGAATGACATCACGGAATTTTTCTTTATTCTCATTTAGAGATCTTGGGTATCTTTGTCTTTACCGTGAGGACCTTTCAGTTGAAACCCGTTTTGAAAACGAAGATTGGCATCTTCATAATCTGCTAAAAGTTCAAAAATTTGAGGATATGTTCATAGTCAATCCCTGTCTTTTCAGACCTGTGGCTGAACCGTCAATGCTCCTAGGGGCTAGGACAAATTGAACTGTGAACATATGTATAAAAAACATTTGGAAGCATGCTTCTTCCCAATATAATCCACAAACTCTGGCTAGGGCTCTTATTGCTGGCATTACTTCTCAAGTCTGTAACTAAGGGGTTCACAGTCCACACGACTCTTAAATGTACCATATTTGTAGTTCAAAAGACAAACATGTTGGCCTATTTCAGCTTCTCATAAATGTTTCATTAAGCATATCGACTAATTCTTCCTTGACCGTAAATACAAGGGCGTTAGTATCAAATTGATCATCGTCCCATTACTTCACCAATACCAACTCAGGAATTTTACTTTTTCTGCCTTAGACAAACCTGTGGGCTGGGAGAGTAATGCATAAGGCTGGCTATCCATATAGAATTTGATCTTTTAAGTTATCTCAAGATTAAGAGAATGCACAAAAAATAAAACACCTGATGGAAAGAAGTTAAAGAGCAATATGTTTTTGAATTTTATTTTCCTCTCACATCTCTGAACACTAGAAAACTCCTGAGAATTAAAATTGACTTACAGCAACAAAAAAAAAATACAAAACAAAACAAACCACGAA
This sequence comes from Tetracentron sinense, assembly GCA_015143295.1. Lineage (NCBI taxonomy): Eukaryota > Viridiplantae > Streptophyta > Magnoliopsida > Trochodendrales > Trochodendraceae > Tetracentron > Tetracentron sinense. The sequence continues at coordinate 25,204,149 of CM026572.1, read as the reverse complement.
CCAATCGAATGAAGGAGGGTCCCCTTTTTATTGGTGACGAGGACCCTTCCGTATCTAAACTCAGGTTCAATTCCCTCTAATTGTTTGCAACACATGTCTTATTACAATTTACAAGCCAATACATCAGCAGCCCCAACAGATCTAATGGTGTGTCTGTGCTCTCCTTGCACATGGAATAAACTTTTTTTTTGCCTACCTAGGCCATGGGCCTTCTACGTGGAATAACTTCAATTCTTATTTATCTTTGACTCTTCAGTCTTCACATGCATTTGTTTCTATATTTTCATTTTATATACTACTCTGCTTCTACAGCCTTTCAGAAAGATGAATGAGTCAACATTCTTTATTAGAGGTATTTTGGTTTTTTAATTCGTTATCAACATCATTTGTATCGTCTGATCGTTAAGAATTTTTAGCACGCCTTCCAGTGTACCTTATTACAGCAAAAACATGTCTCGGTCAATCAAGGGATCGTGCACTCAATTAACTTACTCTGCACCCAGCTGAAGTGATCTTCAATTGTTCTACACTTCTGCTATTTGGCACCAAAATCGTGTCTGCTACTCTGCTTAGACCTTTTCTCCCCTCCTCTTGAGCTGTCCTCGTACCAAAGTATTAAGGGACAAATATGATGCAAAATTAACCTCAATGATCTGCGTATAATTATGGCCTTCTGTGAATTTTTCATAGTTAAATGAGGTCCAACTAGATGATAATTATGAACAGAAATTCAAAGGAACACAAGTGAATGTTACCTAATATTAGTATGTATCTGGGCTTGTATTCAACTATATTTGACGGGGCTATCAATTAGTCATTATTTCTAACTAATACAACCTTGCTTTTACTTTCAGGCAAACAGTTCTTGACATACATAAGTTGGGATTATCTATTTTATTGTCCAATTTACTTCTTAATCTGTGACTGTGATTAATGATAATGTTATTTTAAATCCGTACAATGTATAATTTAACTGACTAGTGCTGATCATTCATGACAGGTGACTCGTCTTTTTGGTGTTGATGATGAATTTGGAGAGGATGCAATCCTAGGAAAGCTTGAGGGGATGAAAGATGTTATTGAACAAGTGAATAAGCAATTCAAGGATCCAGTAAGATCTCACATCCCAAATGTTCTCTCTTAAACGAACAGCAATTAGGTGCAAACATATATTTGTATCGTTTTTGTTGGACAATGGATTACTTGTGGGAAACTATAAATCCATGGAGAAGCATGGATATGTAGTTCCTCGAAGACCATCCACCAAATAATGAGAGTTGTTAACACAGTCTTCAGGAAATATTATTCTCAATCAAGACATTACCCAGAAGCTTATACTTTGTTTTGTGTATGCTTCTGAGCAAGTATCACTTTTAGGGTGTTGTTTTCTGGCAACCTGAAAGTGTGAAGTTGTTCTCTCTATATTTATCACTAATAGGGTGTGGATATTCTGGCGCTGAATTTAGTTGAACGTGTTTAGATAAGGCACCTGATTGTGGATGGTTCTCTCATTTAGTTTCCATCCTCTCTATGCCCGATTCCCAACTTATTAATGTAAATTTTTTTGGCCATGAAGGGTTTTGTTTGGATAACGGCATTATAGTTGGACTTTGGTACATTAAGCATCTTAAGAGGTTCTCTTAGCCGCTGGAGTTTTTCAGCTTTAAAGAATAAAATTGAAATTGGACTTTCTTTTGCTCTTGGAATAATATGTGTACTAGTCCTGATTGGGAAGTGCATTTTAGGAGTTTTTTAGAATAGCTTGCTCTATCTTATCTTCTTGATTGCAGGATGTTAAGCCCTTGAGTAATTAATTAGCTGATACACCATAAATATATATCTTGCTTTCATTTTAGTTTTTTTCTCTGGTTACTATGTGATCTGGTTGACATTGTTGTGAAAATTTTCTGTTTCATCAAGCTTCTTTTAATTTATGGCTAATTTTAATGAGGCATTAACATCTGTAAAATCTCCTGCATGGTTTTCTTGTGCGAGTCTCCCAAAACCTTGACAATGCATAACTTTTGACATCAATAATTCGTCATCTTAAGTTGATCCATGCTTCAAGGATCTATCCATAAATCCTTTTCTGACCTCATACTATTCATTATCTGTGAACAGGACTTGACAACCTTTGTCTGTGTTTGCATCCCGGAGTTTCTCTCTCTCTACGAAACAGAGAGGTTGGTGCAAGAATTGACAAAATTTGAGATTGACACGCACAATATCATCATTAACCAAGTTCTTTTCAATGAAGAAGGTGCACTTACCACATCCATCAAATCCATTCTTACCTGGTGCACCCATGTGCTGAATCCATCATTCATATCAATTCTTCCGCAAAATCTAACAATGTGTTATTCTTGTAGTGATTGAATCCAAGTTGCTCAAAGCACGAATGCGGATGCAACAAAAATACCTTGATCAGTTCTACATGTTGTACGAAGACTTCAACATTACTAAGTTGCCCTTGCTACCAAATGAGGTAGTGTAGACATAGTCTGTATAAATTGCCTTCTTTTTTTTAGTTATCCCCTTGATTAACATGGAGTGGGTTTTCACAGGTGTGTGGGGTTGAAGCTCTGAAAGCATTTTCATGTAATTTTCTTTCACCATATGAGCCCTCCATGGTGAAAGACACAGTAGAAGAGTTGGAGCAAAGAGTATCCACACTAAGGCAACAGTTGAAAGATGCTGAAGTAGAGCTAGATAGACTGAGAAAAGGAAAACAAAAGGTCTGATCATAATCCCCTCTACTCACAGTATCACCTTCTTGCCAATTTTTTTCGTCTTTCTTTTTGTGATCACGAACCGATGACCTGTGGGCTGTAAAGGGAGGTCATTATTTTATATATGCTTCCCAATGTGAATGCTCTCCAATGGAAATTGACTATTCTTTTTGGGTAGCAGAACCTGGTCTATGATTTTATTTTTGCGCAGAACCATTTGTTTGACTTGGATAAGTATTATGATATATTGCTAGCATGCATTCATGTTTGTAATCTGATCTTTCAAATCCAACCATTAGACAGACATGTATGTGCCTGTTTTTCTGTCAAGTTTACCCCATGAATCTGACATGGACGAATAGAACTTGCACAAGCAAGAGGGTTGAAAAAATAACAGAAGATGAGAAAACTTCTGCTCATGTCCATGCGCAGTAAGGAGGCCATTCAAAACAAAAAAGAGTTACCGATTTCTCTCTATCTTCCATGTTTTTCTACACATGTAAACTCAATTTTCATCTCATTTGATCTCTTAAAATTCCAGCCAATTTATCCTTATAAAGGGTAAATTTATATATATTTTCTCGAGAGTAAGTAGTTTTCATGGGGAAGCACAGCTTGCTCCATTGGTGGTGCGTGGTCCACTCATTGGATCCTGGATCAAGTCCACAAGGGTGTGATGGTTAAGAAATCCACCCGTTTGCTAACTTAGAATAGATACTAACCAAGGTTGCTGCCTAACCATATATCATGAACCCAAAAAAAGTTTGTTTTCATTACTGAAAAACTCGCTACATTAGGGTGTAAAAAAGATCCTCATTAGGGATGCTAATCCATAAGCTATATTTTGTTCAGATTCTTACCTTTGGGCTTTAATTAATTTTCTTTTTGCTGTAAATTACAGGGTTTTTTTTTTTGTAAACACAGGCTGATGTTAAAAAAAATGGAACATAAACAATTATACATAGGGGTCACAAGAAAGTGAACCCGAAACTAAAGCTACAAAATAGTGAAGGAAAGAGACCCAAAGCTAGTCCAAGCAAGTATAGAAGAAATATAAGTCCGCAATATCAAAACTTTCTCCAGATGGCACACCACCATACCCTAGAGATAACTTGTCTATATTTTTGCGAGATATTATAGACCAAGTATTTTTTGGTAGGTAGCTAGATCATTTATCTATCTATGTTAGGGGGATAGAACTCAAGGTGGGCACTCAATGGCCACACTAGGACTCGAACACGAGTCACACCTCTCCAAAGGGAGATACACAATGACTGGGACAAACCCCAAGTACTTCGAAATCAAGTATTATTAAAACTTAATTAAACAATACTATGAAAAATAAGTCATGTTGTTCATTGCTAAGAAATAAACTTGTTTTGTTGTCAATTTTGAACCATTGTAAAACATTGTTTAGAGATGAACACTTGAAGGCAGTACATAATAATATTGAGATATAATTTGCACCCCCATGTAACAATCTAAGAGGAAATGATGAAGGGGAGCAGTGTAGATGAAGGAAGACTAGGAAGTCTCGTCCTTTGTACATACTTCTGAATTTTACTCTTTTTTGGTAAATAGGCTAACAATGTCTTTAAACTAACATTCTTCCTAACAAGTTTTTCATTTTAGTCTGCTATCTACTCTAGAATTTTCGAGGGGTAGTGATACAAGAAACGGACATAAAGTGTGATCAGACTCTTCAAATCAACTTGCATGAGATTATCAAAGTAAATAGTTAATGTAAATAAATCACAAGACTACAACTAATATTGAAGGCTTTACAGAATATACGACCATGTTGGCCATGTTTCCTAAACTACATATATGCATCCTCCATTTCAAACTTATCCGCTAAAAATGTTACTCATAAGATATGTATATTGTCTTTGATCAATTTGATCTTATGTACTAAAACCAATGTTTAACATATATAATATAGAGTAGAAACGGTTACGATGCATGCTCTCACCTTACTCTCTAATCAGCCACACTGTCCTGAACGCTACTCTATATATGTATGTGTGTGTGTGTGTATGTGTGGAGGGTTAGGCAAGGCCTTAACTCGGCCCTCAGTTAAGAGGGTCTCTTGAGGTTCTCTAAGGTACATGCTTGAAAAGATCTTGCTAAGTCAATACAAGGTCGGTTATAGTATGTCCCTTAAGTGCTTTAAGATTATTTCACAAAAAATAGATATATAATAAATTTAGTTTAGATATGAACAAGAGCTCCGGTTCAAGGGATAGTATAAATTATGCTGTGATTTATGTGATTATTTGGCAGTGAAGTGACTGTATTACAAAACTGCCATCCTATTTACACTGATAATGGAGAGCTCCCTTAAATAATTATTTTGGGCTTGGGTGAACCCGAAGAAATGTGGCAGTTGGGTTAGACATTGGCTTGGGGTACTCACCCATCCAATCCCGGGGTATGAAATAGATGGTTCCATACCCCAACCATAACATAACAGTCAAGGACATAATGTCTCACAACTCTAGAGAGATAGTGACATCAATAGCAGTCATTTCTTTCACAAATCTAGAGAGAGAGAGAGAGAGAGAGGCTTCAAAGGGTCAGACTAAAGCAATCGAAGACAGAAAATGCAGCTAATATCTTGGTCCTAAGGAAATGTTTGGTGGGTCCTAATAGTATCAGTTACGGTTGTATCTGTGGCGGAATAGGTAGAGTCAGGTTTTCCGTCACTGATTCTATTAGTGACGGAAATAGCATTATTAGTCACGGAAATTTTCCATTACTGGTTGGTAGTTTTGTTGTAGTGGGGCATTCAAAAGCTGTTTAAACTTAAAAACACCCAAAAGCCAAAGAAACAAAGCAAATCAAAACAGAAGAATATGAATAAGGATATGCACTCTCTTAGGCCCGGGTTTTGTTGCAATCTTCCATGGTAAAAGAGGGCATCTCCTCTAAGCTTTCTTTTTTCTCTCGTCACCTAAAAAAAACATGGACACAGAAAGACAAGGAAAGATGTGATTCCAAAAACTCTGATGGGTCGAAATCATGCTATGAAGAATCTTGGAGAAAGCTTTTCTAAGACATGGCCACACTCTGAAAAGTTCTTCTGAGTGGAATGGGCAAAAGCAGCTGTGGAAGGATATCCACAGTATAACCCTCTCGCATATGCCGTTGCATCTTCGGCTTATTCCATTTCTCGGGCACGAAGCTAAGTGCTTATAATGCTCGTGACATGGTCCTGGTCAGAACCCATGAGTGGTTCTACCAGGAGTTCAATAAGCTAACCAGTTGTAGGGCTTATCTTCTTTGGCAGGCTATGGTTTTCAGTGAGAAATCATGGCTGGACTCGCATTTTCTTCTGATAGCCCGCCAAAGGAGAGTTGCCCTATGACTGCTTCAGCTTAATACAATTTAAACAGTCAGTGCTTTCATCTGATGCAAAAGGTATGATCAGAAGAATAAGTAACTTAAGTTTCATTTTCTTTTCCTTTTTGAGTTTCATGCAACTCAATATTGCTATAAAACTATAGAAAAGTGTCATGTGGGTGTAATGTTCATCAACCTGTGTACAATACCTTAAAAATCCCATGCTCAGCCATCTCTAGGACGGAATAAGTGATAGATTAGATCAACTGAAGGATCCTAATAAAAAGGCGGGAATGCTATTCTTAATCTTCATAAAGAGGTAATAGGATACACCACTTTAGTTGGGTTCACCATGTTATTATTTGTATTATTATTCTTTTGGGGCAACTAAGGGTGCCGCGATTAAGACCGGCAATCACCTAACAAAAATTACAAACCAATGCATCAACAAAGCTAGGCTAATTTGGCGGATACCGAATGACATAAATGTCATATAGAAGCCTGAAGATTTCTAATATGCAAGAAGAGGCCCTAGAGATCGAAGTTGAAGAGTTCTTGTACAATTGTTGCTTACAAACCAGGTCATCTCCATCAACTTTTTTTTTAGCTTCTGTGAAAGGCCTATCAAAGAAGATCTCGAAACCTATCATAGAATATGCTACTCCGGTCCTCAAATCAAAGACCCAATGTTAAAAAAATGACCAGAATTAAGATTTTCTTTTATAAAGAAATTTAATCTTAGAGATTAAAATCCACACCCATAAATCAATAAAGTTGACTATTTGTGACACTTTTTTTGTTTCCCATATTTCAGACTCATCTTTTCCTCCATGACCTTCAAATTTGTACAACTATGGCACTAAGTTATAATCGTGTCATACCATAGCTAGGACGCTAATTCGTAATCCTTGTACTAAACTATATTAATCTTATTACCCTAGACTTTTCATGATCCTTTCTAGATATTGTGGGTGGTGTTAGTTCATCCCTTGAGAAGGTGTTTGCTTACTACTGCAGGGCTGTTCCAGACTTCCTTACAAAGAAAATGAAATTCCAAGTTTTAAGGGAGTTCTCTTGCACCTTTTTGGGACCTGTAGGTGTAAATAGAAGTAGTGTTAGCCATGAAAGAACTTTTCCTTCTCCAAGCTACTCTCCTGCTTTTGAACATGAGCATTAGCCCTTAAAATAGCTGTTTATAGCTCTTAAGTTTCAACACCCCTCAAGAGAACACCCAATCATCAGAATAAGGCATTTTAGAGGTCTCAATGGAGAAGTTGTGATCAAAATAGAATTTCTCTTTACTAGCATTTAGTCTTATACTCTAGTATTATCAAATGAAGCTTTTTTGTAGGTCTCCTCCTCCTAATGGCCTTTACTAATTAAAAAAAAATCAATAACAATGGTTATTAATTTGGGATATCTCAATTAAAAAGATCCAAGTGACTTATCATATCAGCACATCCTAAGCCATTGTTGTACTTGGTACTGCTCCGCGTTATCGTATTTGTCCTTGGTAGTATTGTGTTCAAAACATGCATGGATATTGGTTCTTGAAGACATGTTTTTCATTAGGAGAAAGGCGAGCTTCAAAAGAAGCCTAATTTGATATACTACAAAGAAGCTTCATTTTGATAAGATAACTCCCTTATCAAACTAAAACATGCCTGAGTAGGTGAAGAAGATTGACGCGAGACGGGAGAAGACAAGCTATTCAGGGTCCTTGGTCAGAGATGATAGGAAGATTAAAGGTTGAAGACATGGCAATATTGTCTATTTTGAGGTGTAAATGTGAAAATATGGTACATGTAACGCCACCCTAACTTAGGTTTCGAAAGTCTCAATCACATGCTATTTGGTCCTTTGGTAAGAGTTCTACAATTCTTCCATTTTCACTTCTTTTTTTTTTTTTGGGTAAAGCAGATATATCATTTTCTTTTTCACTTATATCACTTAGAGGACGTTTGGTAACTCTAAATTAATATGTAGAGCTTATTTGGTCTAAATCTTTTTAAAGTAGAGGTTTTACTTCTAAAGTAATAAGGAGACATGAGATACTTTTTCTTTAGATGTAAAGTCTTTATCTTAAAAAGATCTAGACATTTAATTAAACTTTAACTTAACAAATTTAATCCAAATAAGCCCTACTTATTTAGTTTTTTTTGGCTAAGTACTTATTTAGTTGAGAGTCACCAAACGTCCTCTTAGTAACAGAGTAACTCGGGCTGGCCTCAACACAAGAAGAACTGGCCCAATATTTTAAGCCGGGTTGAGCTGCCCTTTCGAACTTAAGGTTGGGTTTGGGTTATGATTTCACAATCAACTCAAAGTAGGCTTGGGCTGAGGTTGAGGAATGGGGCGACCTTACCCGATCGACCCGACCCAACTCAAGTCAAAGTGTGTAAATTATATTATTGGGTTGGAAAATAGTCACCTCCTCCGGCCGAGGAGGTGAGTTACCGTCTCGATCCCCCTTTTTGGGGCCACGTGTTCTCTTTTTACTTCCATTAACTGTGGTTAAGATTCGGTCACCCCTAGCTAGGATTCACACATCTACCCTTGGTTTTTAGAATAAAAATATTTTAAAAAAAATTAACCACATGAGGTGGTTAATTTTTTATACATAGTTCAAAGGGTTTGTGAGAGCGAGGAGGAATAGTCCCCTCCTCGGCACGGGCAGGTGATTATTGCTCCCATCCATTAAATATACGTATATGCTTGCAAACATAAATTGTAGAAGTATTTGATTTAGTGGCATGGCTCTATGTGTTGTTAGATGTGAACTCAAGCTCTCATTAATCCATCTTAGTTTAATTTCAGGCTACCAAATTATTAGTATATTAATTATATAATCCAAACCTAACCCGAGCTAATCCTATCCGCCCAAGTTGGGCATGGGGTTGAGTAATGAGTAATTCGATTTGGGCTCTGGTTGACCAGCTTGTGCTGATGCACGGGTCGAGGTGGGCTACAGCCTTCTAAATTGCTTTGTTAATACCATATTAATTCAAATAATCCAATAGCTTTGCACATCAAATGTTGAGATGGCCGAGTTGGTCTAAGGCGCCAGATTAAGGTTCTGGTCCGAAAGGGCGTGGGTTCAAATCCCACTCTCAACATTAATTTTTGTTTCTGTTTTTCACAAGAGGAGTGCTAGCCCTACTTCTCCTATGACAGTGTATATCTGTTCTGTTGCTTTTTCACTGTATGGACAGGTGATTGTCGAAATGTGAGACTAGGAAAGTCCCAAGAGTAGGGCTAGCACTCTTCTTTTTCACAATTCCCAGCATCTCTAGTGGGTGCATATGTCATCATTTCATCACTCGTGATGGACCGATCTTCATTCAGGTCACCAATCTAACTAGAAACCAAATCCTCTACGGTGATAACCGCCTTAACGGATTTGACAAATCTGGTTATCATCCCTTGAGGTCGCGAACGTGTCCCTTTTGACACTCTTTAACTGTGGTTAAGATTCACCTACCCTTAGGTTCACTCACTCATCCTTGGTTTTTTTAAAAAAATATTAATTCTTTTTTTTAAATTAAAAAACTGTTTTTAATATAAAAAAACTCTTAAAACAGTTTTTTAATTTTTTTTTTAAATTAATATTTTTTAAAAAAAAAACAAGGATGGGTAGGTGAACTCTAGGGGTGGGTAAATCTTAACCGTGGTTAAGGGGTGTCAAAAGGGACATGTGGCGATCTCAAGGGGTGATAACCAGATTTGCCAAATCCGGTTATCACAGTAGAGGATTTGGCTTCCTTTTAAAAAAATTCCACTGCTCAACCTGATGATGATGTAATATTTTATTTTATTTTAGGACGATTAGTAGCATCATATAGTGGTTAGCAATAGAGAGTGGGGCTCTTGCAAGTTATCACCGGGTATCACTCTGTTGGAATAGATCATAAGACCTCCCTCATAAGAGAGGTCATCACAAGAGAGGTCAGACTCCACCATTGGTGTAAGTTCTTAGCATCTAATTAGAGATAGAGTCCATCATGTAACATTTTTTGTTCATAGATTTCCTATTTGTCTATCAACTATCGAGAGACTAAATGGTGTGCGAACTACCTGTTCAAATTTTGTAATATTGTTAAATGTTAAGCGACTTTCTTTGAGTCCTCTTGAATTCCTTAGCATCCTTTCCGGTTTCACCGAAGAAGACGCTACTCGTTTGTAGTTTTACAATTGGCCAGGGGCCTCTAGGGCATGGCCTCCTAATTTTTTTGATTTTTTATTATTCTATAGTATTATAAAATTTTAAAAATATAATTTTACTATTATCCTTTTTTTTTTTGGTAAGCCCCCCAAAATAACTTTAGCTAGTTGACTATGTGGGAAGTTTGGTCCCTTCAAAAGTTTGTAAATTTTTTTATATGTATAATACAAAAAATTAAAAATGTAACTAGTATATATTATTTAGAACAGCAATTAATCTTATTTAGAGGAGTATGCTAGTATCCCTTTTAACACTCCTTTTAGGTAAGGTTAAACTTAGCCAAATTAAGGTTAATAATTTAAAAAAAAAATCAAAGTTGGATGGATGAACCTTAGGTTTGAGTGAATCTTAACCACAATTGGCGGGTGTTAAGAAGCGGGGCATGGATCAATGAGGATGCATAGTCCGCTATCTATTTTCCTTTATTTAGATAATGGCTCTCTCAAAAGAGGCATGTTATTAGACATTTATTGGAACGTAACATTAATGGATTTTATGATCAAGATGGACTCATTACTTTAAAAAAAAATAAAAAACTCTCGGGACTACGCCCCGAACTCCAGCATACCCCCAACTCCATTAATTTTTTAATACATTTATTTCAACCCCCCAAAGAAAAATTCCTGGCTAAGGCAATGATGATAATAACTCAACATGACAATCTACTGATAGTTGTTGTGATCCACCGAATCATCATCTACTGTGTATAAATGCAAATTGAAAGCCCTAAGGCTGTGTTCGGTTCAAGAGAAAATGGGGGTAATTAAAGTGAAAGAAAACCTAATTTTCCTTTGTTTGGTTAGTGTTCGGTACAGGAGAAAGGCGCAATTTTCCATAAACAACTTTCTCTACAGTTGTGTCCCTGCAACAATTATCACTAAAAAAATTTCCTCCACAAAACAAGGCTGTTTTGAGAGAGAAAAAAAGTAATTTTACTATTATACCCCTCTCAACCCTTTCCCGACGGTACTCTTGGGCAATTTTGTCCTTTTAAAAAAAGGCCTCAGATTGTCTCTGGCAAAGTCAGAAAGGGCTGTGTTCGGTTCAAGAGAAAATGGGGGTAATTAAAGTGAAAGAAAACCTAATTTTCCCTTGTTTGGTTAGTGTTCGGTACAGGAGAAAGGCGCAATTCAGCTTACTCTCCAAAAAAAAAAAAGTCAGAAAGGGCTCTCAGGCAACCATAAAATAAGGGACATGTGACGTTAAAAAGGGAGAAGTCATTTTCATTTTCTCCCCATAATTTTGACTTATTCTCACTTGATATCTATTCCTCTTATCTCAACACCTTATTGCTATGTGTCATATAGTGTGTGGAGAAGTCAAAATCATGGGTCCCATGATTTTGACTTCTCCACCACTTGTCCCCTATTCTATGGTTGCCTGAGACAAACCCTTTCTCGCTTTGTCAGAGACACTCGAGGCATTAAAAAAATCATTTTTTTTTAACTACTTTTCTTTTCTTTTCTCCCATTCACCGAACACAGCCTAAAAGAATGAGAGGAAGGCTAAAAAAAAAAACATAAATGGAGATGGCGAGAAAAGAGTAGTAACTTACAATTAAATTTGACTAAATTTAAGACTTTAGTAAAATAAAATGAAGAAAAAAATTCATGTGGACCAGGCATTCACGATGTGATGATGTCAAGCATTGATATTCAATGTTACCCATATATTTATAGTACCTAACTAACTCATATGGACTCTTAATAATAAGTAAATAACTTTCTACTCTACTATTGAAAAAGTACATCTAATTTTTAAGAATTTTGAAGAAGTAAACACCCTGCGGCTTGCTCTTCGCGGTCTCTGCCCCTCGGTTGAAATGTGTTTTATCAGCCGAGGGGAAAATTCCCTAGCGCATTTCTTAGCTCAGCAAGCTTTAAACGAGAGTATTCATATATGCTTAGTCCCAAGTGCTGCGGCTTATCCGGCAGGTTCTATTGAGAGACCTTCCACTACCTATGTAATTTCTCATCTTTTATGATATTATCCTTTCAAAAAAAAAAAAAAAAACCTTGCGGCTTGCTCTAATGGTAGGGTGTGGCCGCTTTTATAAGAGAGGTCATGTGATACATTCTCAATTAGTGATGTCTTGTAAGAGTCCATTATTATAGTAATAATAAGAAGAAAAAGAAGAAGTAATAGTAGTAGCTCTCGGCTGGATTTTATGACTTTTTAGTATTTAAACTTTCTGGTGTTAAAATCTTTTAAATTCTCTTTAGTGGTTCTAATTATTAGAAGAAAAAAGTTTTATATTCAAATTTGTAAGATTACCCACTAAATAGAATTGAAATGATTTTAAGAGAAAATTTGAATACCAAAAAATCTTTTATAATCGTGCTTTTAAAAAATGAGCAATAGTTCGCTCCACGGGCGAGGACTATTGCTCCGCAGTCTCTCAAAGCCACCCCTTCAACTGCCATGAACTCGGGTTAAATTTTTTTAACCCTAAGTCCTAAAACTTGCATTTGCTCAGCGGACAAGAAAATTTGTATTTCTTGAAAGTCCTAAAAGTCCAGAAGATAGAAATGAGTTTCTTTGTTCCTAAAAGTGGACCCACTAAAGAGATTAAGAAAGATTTAACCAAACGAAAAAAACTAATCTAAGTAATTAAAAAGTCTATTGTAATCATGACAATTATAAATAATTCGTACTTATAAATATAATTATGCTTTAATTAATAGAATATTAAACCTTTAATAAACGTCAAGGAAGGTGTCCATTCCATAATCATGGCCGCCTTACTGATGAAGACGTGGCAGCATTTCAACCCTCCAATGGTTTGACTTTCACATCCATCCATAACTTGATATTTCAGTTTTTCTGTAATTGCTTGTGACACATTCGTCTTGGTTATTAATGTTATTATAATTATATGGGGGAGTCGATAGTGACATATCAACTACAGCATGCTTCTTCCTTTATTTTGGTTCATGTTGTATAGAGAGGGACCCTTCTACTAAAGGGGAGAGGACCAGGGCCATTAAATGGAGTGACCCACCATTGAAAACAACAGAACCGGTTCATCCGTTTCTTGATCCTACATTCAAGATGGATTTAGGCATCACTAGATTCTTAAAGATCAATCACCTATGAGGATGTAGGGTTCGAGAGTTTGCAGTTGATAAAACTTATAAGATCAGCTTAGTAGCCAAATAACACTTCTTAAGAGATGTCATGCTAATACGAAAATCAGAAACCCATGTAGCCAATTATCTCCAAGTATTATTTCCTTTTTAACTCATTAATATTGTAAAGCAGAAAAATATTTAGCGTGCAATATTCCGATTGGGTGGTCAAGTAACAAAATAACCTTGCAATCAATTCTATGTTCTATAATGAGGCGCCGAAAGCACCAGAGTCCCACGCTCATGCACACCCCTGTTAGTTAAGCTAGTTCCAGGAACAGCACACCAAAGACAACTTGATTTGGTAACACTCTTTAGATGACGAGGCTCTTGTATATCACCGGAGTAATCACCGTTATCCATTTGAAAATTTTCTAATTTATCTCAAGAACTCTTTATTAGGATGCAAAACCTTACCATCCATTCTTCATAGGTAGCTGTGAAACAAGGACCTGACGACAGTGTACCATTAATAAAATAAATTGATGGAGAAAACTTGAAGGACTCGGTCCACAGGTAATCTGGAGATTATCACAGTAAACAAGGTGCATAAGTTCAGATTGAAACTACTTGAAAGCAACAGATGACCATTCCAAAGAAACTTCTGGCCTGCATAGACTGCGCCAAACCGATACAACCACCTCCCACTCGTCCATTACTCCTTGTTGCTAACCAACCTCCAGATCTGCCTCCCAGAAATAGTCACACCTAACAAGCATACCTTTTATCTTCTCCCATTGAATAGTTGGGAATTGGGATAGATCAGCCATTAGATGTATGTGATAAAGTCTGACGATTTGGGGTCCGCCCCATCGGATGGTTCGAATGATAAGTCAACGGGCCACACGGCATCAACTATTTATTTCCTGCTGAGAAATAAAAACAAGCCAGCAGTGTGGATTATAGAAGACATCGTCAGTTTTAGTAATCTGACCTGTTCATAGAATGCCCCACCAGAAAACTTGTCCCAAACTTATGACTTCTCACTTCTCTCCACCAGCAAATACCCCCAGACAACCAAGGGAAACATATTAGAAGAACACAATAAAAAAAAAGGGAAAGATACGAAAAAAATTTGGAGATAGAGAGAGCAATGCATTCACCTTGCATGAGGGAGGCCTCAGAAGTCTGCTTTTATGGCTGCTGGCCAACCACTTCGCTCAGCTTGCCAGATTCTCAAAATCCAAAATCCAAATCCACCAGCACCATCGCCACTTCCCGCAATGATTTTGCTGCCACAACTGCTTCCTCCCTCTTCCCGAACATCCAATTCACTAACCATGAGTCCCTCCCTTCCTTGGCAGAATCTTTTTCTAACTTCATCAAAGCTTACCCACGATATTCTCAGACCTATCATGCGGACCGTATCCGAGCCCAAGAATATTACCATCTCTCTATCTCCAACCAGGTCTGCCTTGATTACATAGGCCTCGGCCTCTTCTCTCACTCCCAGCAGAAAAACCAGTACTCGAGGACTCCAGTTTCCTCTTCTTCTTCTCTGTCACCGCTGCCTTCTCACAGTTCAGAATTCCCATTCTTTGATGTCTCATACAAGTCAGTAAGCTTAAATTCTCAGATATTGTATGGTACCCAAGAATCAGAACTGGAAACTGTCATCAGAAAAAGAATCATGGATTTTCTTAATCTCTCTGATTACTGCATGGTTTTCACGGCCAATTGGGCATCTGCTTTCAAGCTTATAGCAGAATCTTATCCATTCCAATCTAACCGGAGGCTTTTGACAGTCTACGATTACGAGAGTGAGGCAGTGGGAGCCATGATTGCTAGCTCCCAGAAGAGAGGAGCCAGAGTCATGTCTGCCAAGTTCTCATGGCCGGATCTGAGGATCCAGTCAGGAAATTTGAAGAAGATGATTGTGAATAAGAGGAAGACGAGGAAGAGGGGGCTGTTCGTGCTCCCGCTTCAGTCTAGGATGACTGGAGCCCGGTATTCTCATCTATGGATGCGCTTGGCACAGGAGAACGGGTGGCACGTCTTGCTTGATGCTTGTGCGTTGGGACCAAAGGACATGGACACCTTAGGCCTCTCTCTCTTTCGGCCAGACTTCCTCATCTGCTCCTTCTACAAGATTCTCGGGGAAAATCCGTCTGGATTCGGGTGCCTCTTTATCAAGAGATCAATTGCTTCAGTCTTGGAGGCTTCAACCATTGCTAGAAGCATAGGAATTGTAAGTCTTATCCCAACAAAGAAGCCATCTCAGTTGCCAGATGATTCTTTCAGTACTGACACAGAGACCCAACAAACCTTTAAAACTGGGTTGCAGAAAGATGATTCAGCTGTATCAGGATCGCTCTTAGCTCCTATATCTGTTCAGATGGATAATGGGGTGGGTGAAAGATCATCGACCTCAAACCGAATGAGGCACATGGAGGGATTCAAGCATGGTGAAACCTCCGAATTAGAAGAAACAGAACAAGTTAGTGTAAAACAGAGGGGACCATCATCCTCCGCAATTGCGGAATTAGAGCAGCCCCAACTTGGGAAAACAGAAACCAGTGCTGATGGGAGCTTAGAGATCACATGTAGGGGCTTAGATCACATCGATTCGTTGGGACTGACACTCATCAGTAGCAGAGCAAGGTACCTGATCAATTGGCTAGTAAATGCATTAACAAAGCTCCGCCATCCTAATTCAGAGAAGGGGTTTGCCCTGATCAGAATCTATGGACCAAAGATAAAATTCAGCCGTGGACCCGCCGTGGCATTCAATGTGTTCGATTGGAAAGGAGAAAAAATTGAGCCCGCACTTGTACAGAAGCTCGCTGATCGAAGCAATATTTCTCTAACCTGTGGATTCTTGCACCATATCCAGTTCTCAGACAAATACAAAGTTGAGAAGGACAAAGTCTTAGAGACAAGGCCCCATGAAGCATCAAGAACTGAAGTAAACAAGAACAAAGATAAAGTTGATATGGGAATAGCTGTGGTTACAGCTGCATTTGGGTTCCTGGCCAATTTCGAAGACACTTACAGGCTTTGGGCATTTGTTGCCCAATTCCTGGACGCGGACTTTGTGGAGAAGGAGCGATGGAGATACACAGCTCTTAATCAGGAGACAATTGAAGTTTAAACCAAACTTGTTCATTTATTCTTAGCTACTATGAGGATCACTTATAGTCTCTGCGGTCAATTGTGTCATATATCAAGTCAAATAAATGGAAGAAAAAGGAAGATACGCCTAACAATTGAGATGATGGCATGGCACCACACACTTTTTTTCTTTCAAAATTCAGTAATGTGCACGTGATTAGTAGTTGGTGTTTAATGTTTTGTTTGTTTTGTTTAACATGAGGAATAAAATTAAAAAATCCCACTAATTATCAAAATGAAACTTTACATTCAATGGATCATTATATCAATCAGTTAAGGCAATAATTTCCTAAGATATCTCAATATAACAGGAATTGAAAATTTTAATAGCTTGACAACCAAAAAAATAAAAAAATTGATAGCTTCACAGCTTCGGTAAAGGTCCTTTCCTTATAGTTTGATGACTTATAGCTAAGCAAAGGTATGCAACACAATAATCTGAAAAACTTAAGCTAGATCCAATAAAGGGCGTATTGATCATTCTAAACGAATTACTTATGTGAATTTCTTTACTTACTTATCAGAAAAAAAAAAATACAATGTACTCTGCTACTGAAGTAAATCATGAGACCATTTTTCATTCCATTCTATGATCGTTCTAACAGACAGGTTGGTTTCTTCCTTTATATGCTGACTGTTGTACTCTTTAAGACACAATGTAGTTTTCTCTAGGGATTGATTGACCTTGCATGTTAAGAATTTGATCCCTGAGAATAAACAGAGCTATAGATGAGTTAACAAACTGATTGGATTGATTGGGGAGGTGTTCTATCCCGAGGCCAGGCTTCCATTTTCTTACACATAAGATTGCACATTCTACACATTTACTGTGCCTTCTGTCAGTTGAGAGATAGGACTCGTGTAAACTGACAATCCTCATCAAGTTTCAATTGACTCTGCTACTTCAACTGTGTTGGTTTCTTCATTTTGTCACAACTCAAGTAAACTTTAATTCGAATCTCTTTCATAGTAATTGCAATATTTTCATTCATTGGCACATTTTGACAGATTGAAGTTACATACCTTTCTCATTTATTGTAGAAACTATTTTTTGTAGTCTGTTCGGATATAGTGTCTTGAGCTTATGCATTTGCAAATTCACCTTTTGACTTGAACATGGTAGGTTTCTGCTTGGTTGTGGATGCATAGTCATATGTCCCCTAGAGCTATTAAAAAGGAGATATATGTTATGATGAATGATCTACATTCTGTTCTTCATTTGATACTTTCCTATGGTCCTAATCCTATCCAAATATCCTCATCTCTAGCGTGACACTCTCCATCCAAACCTTTTATTTTTTATTTTTTTGTACTAAAAATGAGATAATTTTTATTCCAACTCATTTAATTTGTTTTGATCTGTTGTATCATTCAATGCCTAAGTGATACTGTTGATCTACAATTGGCTTCCCTTTTAAAGAAGTTGTACTTGGAATATGGTTCCTCATCTTGCGAATAAACTCATCTTAATGTGTTACATGCAAGCAGGTACACCAGTATTCAACTAACAATCAAGCTTAGCACTGCATCATTACATGCAAATGAGCATACTAATATAATTGAAGTTACACATAATGTCCCACACAAAAGTCACTTTAAAAATTTACAAATCATACTTACTAAATAAAAACATAAGATATTTTCTGGGTTCCATTATTCTCAACAAACACTAGCCCCATACCATCACAAAAGTCGCTTTAATAATTTACAAATTATAATTGCTAAATAGAAACATAAGATAATTTCTGGGTTCCATTATTCTCAACAAACACTAGCCCCATACCATGTGGCCTACCAAGTACCAACTCATCAAACACACTGTTCAACCAAAGACTCCCTGATGGGTCATAACCCAAATATAAGATTCATTGGAAACATTTTACTAGCTTATATATGGACTAACTTTCCTAACCTCAAACATTTTTACCTCTTACAAATAGAGAATAAGAGATATTAGAGCATCAGAATCAGCGATTTTTTTTTTTTTTTTGGATCGGGATCCTCATTCTGGTGAATTACAAAGTGGTATCTGAGAAGAAATAGTCACTTATTATTATCGGTTTCTTAGATGTTTGAATATGATATTGTTAACAGTGAAACTTCAACATCAAGACCTTGATGTCAGACATACAGCACATATGTTAAAATAGGCATTACACTCCTTAGATATCATCCACCATGCACATATGTTAAAACAGGCATTACACTCCTCAGATATCATCCACCATGCAAGGTAGAAATAAAAACTACCACATCCTTCTCTTCTAATGTTGTATCAAGCTGACCACTTAGTTCCCAGTCACAATCATTTACAAGTACTAAGACTCCAGGCCTCCTGCACATAGAGGAATGACAAGAAATGGCTCATCACGTCAAAAAAAGGCATAGAACATTAAAATACAGAGTACAAATGAAATGACGAAGAATTTCGTGCATGGGTATTGTTTCTTTGTATTTGAGGGAATAGAAGTTGTCCGGAACTTACACAGTATCTCCTTTCATGAACATTTCAGGCCTCTCCTTGATCAAATTGGTACGGACCCAAGAAAGCAAATCCCTCATTATTAACTGAGAAGAATATTTTTTTTAAAAGGCATATTGATTAGGCTAAACATTACAAAACGAGATGCCATTCCATGCAATTTGGCACCTTCTCTCAAGAAAGAGATTCACCTTCTCTTCTCCAGCTTGTAGATCAACAACAACATTGTGGATCTTCACTGACTGGCAAAGAAGCTCGAGCCCACCACTGCATTAAAAGGGTACATGACAATGAAAGGGTAAAATTAGAGAGAGAGAGGGTTGACAAAACAAAATAAGACATAAAGTGAGTATTATTTTGGTAAGCAAAATACAATTGTCCATATGGAAATCAATGATGTCCCCTAGGGTAAAGGCATTCATAGGTAAAGCAATACTAGACAACATTCTCAAGATAGATCATTTAAGAAGCCGTGGCACGGTGATAACTAACGGGTGCATCATGTTGAGGAAAGAGGAGGATAGGAACCATATTCTAATTCATTGTTTGTTCACTTGGACAGTATGAAGTTATTTCTTGAAAAGTAAGCTGCATGCAATTAAGATTTATTCCCCAAGACTTGTTGATCAAGGCTTTTGAACATAGGTCTTTTTGTATTCCATAATCAGACATAAACAACTGGAGAAGCAGAAGTTATGTTTATCCATTTGAGATGTCATGGTCTTCTCCGAAAGACATGAGGGAGCCCTTCCTTGGTTGGCCAGATTGCCCTTTTTGTAGAAGGAGCAGACTTCGTTGGAAATTGTTATGTTGGGTATAACAAAAGAGAGGAACCACAGAATTTTTTAAGGGAAGAACCATCATCTACATACATGCAGCGATAGAGGATGGACTTCATTCAATTGGGCATCCATCATTGAGGATTTTTCAGATTGTAAAAGTCTTGAATGTTTATACAGTTAGGTTAAGCCATATTTAATTAATGACTCATAATTTCTTGGTTTTTGTTTCTGTGAATTCCCCCTTCCCTTTTCACTGTAAGAACTTTACACTTCTAAATACAAATTATGCAATAGTTTTTATTCCACAAAAGAAAAAACAGTACATAAATAATGATATAAAGAAATTGGACATGAATTGTGAGGTTACTAGATGAGAAAATGTTTTTGTCAAAATTCAAACACTCAAATAGTCCATAAAATCGTACTTCATTCTTATAAAGAATGGGTGTGAAGCATGCCTTCAAGACATACTTGATCTGCCAGCATGTTCAACACTCTACAAGTCTCCTTTTCTTGAGGGCGGTCAATGCCTCCAACAGTCCAACTACAACTAAAAATTCATGAGTGTTACCAACTGCCTCTAACACATTACCCTGGGGCCTTTCTTATAACTTTCTCCTTCATTAAACATCCTTACAATTGTTACATATTCCCATCTCATTTCTAGAATATAGGTTGGAGAGAAGCACATACACCCCACTATTGTGGGACTCAAACTCAAGAGGTGGCATAATATGTAGGAAGAGCTCAACATTCCCACTGTCCTTGCAAGTTGCAAGAACTAAGAAGAGAACCCCTATGAGAACATAAGGTGGCACGGACTTGGTCCTTAGGAGCTCTTGAGCTTCATCTTAATTCTTAAAGACCGACCCTACCAAGCATATCAACCATGCATCTATAATTTTCTAACAAATGTTGTTAAATCAAAATGAATTGAAAAATTGTAAGGGGTGGGATTTGAATCGAATTGGGATTCATATCGTAAGATCCTAGGATTTGTTAAAATCATATCGATAACATCTCCCTCTTTCCTTCCCTTCTTCTATGAAATTACTGGCATCTCTGGTCCTAAACAAAAAAATTAAGAAATTACTAGCATCTCCAAAACTATAGCATATCCGTTTATGAGGCTTTCTACTAGCTCTTCTTCGAAGACTTCATTGATATCAAACCAGCTTAGATAAGTAGGGAGGCTGGATCCATAGTCGCCATGATGGAATTCAGAATTATTTGGCTGTGCAAAAATTCCGAAACAAAAAAAGCCAAAACTGGAAAGTCGGGAAAAATTCAAGGAAAAGTAATTGATACAAGATTAGATCACTTATTATGAAAAATCACTTATATATTACATGTTTATTTGCAAATTTTTCAAAATGACATGAATAATTCGCATTCAGAATTCGTGAAGTTGCAACTTATTAAAAATGTTGCAATTCTAACAATAAGTCATGAATTAATCGTTTAATGAAAAAGTCACAGATTATTCGCGAATTTTTTAAATTTTTTATTTTGGAGGGGGGGGGCGACACTGAACTTTGTGACTATGGTTGGATTTCTTTCTCCACAATCTACAATTATTTGAATCAATATCGGATAAATAAAGAGGATTTAACTTTCTCATTGTTTCTTCTTTTAGCTTCCCCTACCCCAATTGCATATTGTATCTTAAAAAACATGTGCATTTACAAAATAGTTTAACTCAAAAAAAAAAAATTACTAGTGTACACGTCAACTATGGCAAAAAAAATAAAGACGACATCTCACGAAAGGAGCCAATTCTAGAGACCCACACTTATGTACACGTCAACTATGGCAGTTCCAATATGGCTATCCCATTCCAATTCAACTATGGCAGTTCCAATATGGCTATCCCATTCCAATTTCCATGCCCCTATGGTCAATGTACTCATGGACTCATCTCGCGAAATGCAGCGCCCCCAGACTTTTGGGGAAGGTAAGCTGCTTGTAAGTTGTAAGAGTCTTTTATTACCCAAGCCTTGGTGCCTGGTGGTCAAGGGTTTTGATCTCAGGTCCGTTGGAAAAGTAAAAATTCTCTTATTTTGTTAAAAATCCCAAATAATTCACGATTTTTGAACGATTAATTCACAAGTATCTGCGAGTTCTTACCAATCAAAAAAAAAAAGTTATCTGCAAGTTCTTGATAGCATCGCGAATTTTTTTAAAAGTCGTGAATTTTTCAAATTATACATGGATTATTCATAACGTTTTGAAAAAATTATGAATAAATGTCTAATTTATGAAAAAACACATAAATAGTAATCTTATTTTTAATAGTTTTACATATTGCCCAACATTTTCCCTTTTTTAAAGAAATTTTCCCTAGCAGAATAATTCCCGAACTCCGAATTGGTAACTATGTATGTTGGTATTCCACAATCAGACATTACCAACTGATCAAGTGCCCCGCATCTTGCATACGCTGAAAACAAAATAATTAAGAGAACTGATGTAAGATGGAAGCAAATATAGTGCTGGACTTTTAAGGGTGGGAGGTTGATCATGAAAACAAAAAGGATTAAACTAAATAAAGAAGAATGGGAAGAGAGGGAGAGAGAGAGGATGTGAAGTAGTCACAAGGAATCACACCTTACTACGAGAATTTTAATTCAATATTCAAATCTAGAATTCCCTTCACTGCCATATGTTCCCCTTTTTATAGACTCGTAGGACTTTCCTCATAAATAATAGAACTTAGGAAATCTAATAGACACTCTAGTTTCAAGGACAAGTTATTAAAGAATGACTTAGGAACCCTAAAAGCTTTTTAGTTCCCAAAAGAGAACTAATAAATGACAAACAACTTCTTAAGACTCATTAATAAACTTTCTAGAACTTAATCAATAGCAAGTTCCAATAAAAGACTCTTTGTATTTTCAGAAGACTCATTTAAGGACTTTGAGGATGAATTTTTTAGAACTTACTTAATGACTACAACTTTCAATAAAAGACTCTTTGTATTTCTAGAAGACCCATTTAAAGACATTGTTGATGCAATAAATTTGTAGGCTTCATTCTGCGGGTCACATGGACAACTATAGGCCTTCTTGGCCTTATGACCATAAACCTTGAGGCCCATGGGCAGCTTATCTCCACCCATTCCCCCTAACTTAAGAAAATTCAGCTCCAACGAATGAATGGCGTGGTGATACTCATATAAATTTGGTTTCAGTCGCTGAAAGTCTTCTACGGTAATCCATGTTCAGTCTAATAAAGGTCCAACAAAATAACACTTAAGACTCATGAAAGAACACTTCTTCAAGTTAACGTAGATTCCCAAATCTTAAAATTCTCATAACTTGACAAAAATGTTCCTTGCGAATTGCTATCCTATTATACCCACTATAAAATAGGAATATTTTTGAAGTAGACTATGACAAAAATAAAAGGTCAAAGTACTTTTGTCATAATGCACATGAATGTGCTTTGGGTGTTGGTTAAACCAAGTATGTGACTAACCACTCATACATGCCATCCATAGACTTAGAGGCTGTTTTCCATTCATCTTTTGGACATATGCAAATATAGGGGTACCCACAATGAAGATCGATCTTAGAGAAGATCATTGCACCCGCCATCATAATTCATATATAACATGCCATCAAGCCTTGGAATTGGAAACTTGTATTTAATAGTATGGCTTGACTATCGACATGCATCCTCCAACTTCCATCGTGCATAGGAGTAAGGAGCACAATGACTCATACTTCTCCTATTGAATCTCTTAGTGAGGAGATCATCCACATGCCTTTTAACTTCTATGTGCTCTATCAAGTACATGCGATAAGCCACAAAGTTGGGTAAAATAGCTCCTGGTACAAAATAGATTGCATGTTGGATTTATCTCATTGGTGGCAGTTCGTTTGGTAGCACTTCCGAAATGGGATCTGGAAAAAAAAACTTCTCAATTTCATGTGGCTGCTCTTTTTGCATTTTCTTGAGTTCTTCAGCTTCACGACACACTAATCTGTAAATCACTAGGGCTGCACATTGGGCCAAATTCGGGCCTAAAAGCCTTTGTAAATGTCTCAGGCTTCGAGCCGGGCCTATTCAAAAATCACCAATAGGCAATAGTCAGGCCCAAATCCGGCCCATGTGCAGCCCTATAAATCACCGCTTAATCTTGGCTATTCTCAATGAATGTTCACATGGTAAGCACAGTAGAGTTCTTCTTCTCCGCCTTCTTTTTTGTGAGGTTTACTTCATTAGCTTAAGGATAGTCCGACAGCCATTGTGTAAAAATGTATAGTAGTATAGGTATAGCGAACCCATCATGTAGAACCTTCTAGTAATATAGTCATGGTCTTTCCAACATGTGGGGCTAACTTTCATAGGAAGGATGCCACACCAAACAGAATCAAAATATTTTGGCACAAAGAAATCTTAACCAAGCATCGAGTACTAACCGAGATTAATGTATCATTACTCAAGATACTCGATAAGGTCGTGGGAAATTTTGCACTTTTAGATTCAACTTATAGACCAAATCCTAGGAAGCCATGTTTACACTTCCTTCACATGCTACACGAGTGTTAAAATATTGGTATGATGCCAATCTTCTTTCTCCTCCTCCTTAATGATAGTCAAAATTCTTCGAACTATGAAAGCAAGTTTCATGAGACCTTTTAATCTTCAACATCAGGTTCTTCAAATCGTTCATCATGCTAATCATCAGCTACTTGATCGCCTTCTGTTTCTTGCTCATGGTAGTGGGTTTTTTTAGGACACATGATTAACATGATGTCCTATTCCACCAGGCATTTTACTTCACTATCTTGGTGCGAAACGTTGTTCACATGAGCCTTTCCCTTGTCATTGTCTTCGTTAAAAGGTCTTTGACTGCTGCTATTGTTGATTGAAGTAGAGTTTAAGGCACTTACACTGTCGAGGTAGATTCTCTTCCTTGTAGGCTGGTACGGCTTTGGTGTGTTTTAACATCAGGTGTTTCAATTGTGCCTCAATCTTTAAGGCCAATTGATAAGCTTCTTCAAGGTTGGTCAAGCGTACAGTCGTGACTCCATCTTCAATACCATTCGATACCACGATATACCTTGTCACTCATCTTCTATTATTTGACTCCGGATAGTCAACTCGTTGGATTTCTCCAAATATTGCTCTACCGTAGAAGCTTCTTATCGAATTAGAAATAACTCCTAGAAGATAGCTTCTTCGTAATTAAGAGAAAGAAACTTCTCACTTAACTTCAATTTCATTTCCTCCCAGTCAGTGATAGGAGGCTGGCTGAACCTTTACAGTCGATCTTCTACACTATGCCACCAAGACTGGCATGCCCCTTAAGTTTCATCTTCACATAACAAATACGTCATTCTTTAGACATCTCGAGCTAATCAAAATAGTCTTCTAAGGATATCAACAAGTCTTGGAAAGGCATGTAGATCAAACTTTCCAAAGAAAATAGCAACTTCGACTTTAATTCTCTTGATCCATTATCAAATTGATCCTTATAATTTTGGGGATTCCGTTCCAAGGTTTGCTGAAAATTGCCTTCTAGGATTCTAGCCTAAGAACAATGTGGTGGTGGTCGACCATGCTATATGTTAGATGTATTGCACTTGTTATACCATTTCTCAAGAAGTAGATCTCGTTGAGACTGTACAAATATTTGGTTGTCCAATCCAAGTTGATATCTTTCCACAGGATTCTTAAGAAGTTGAGAACTTTCTCTAATCAAGGTTCTAAATATCGATATCGCTCGACATGTCGAGCCACAGAAAAAAAATATATCGGAAGATATATCGTTTATCAGTGATTTTTGAAAATTTTGCAAAAAAATGAGACAAAACATGAAATTTTGTAATAAAACTTCAATAAATGTTAAAATAGATGTTCGTACACATTTTAGAATAAAAACTTTTAAAAACCATCAATGTACATAAGAGATGCAATGAAAAGAGAGAAAAGATGTGCGCTGACGAGTGACGATAATATATGATTGATTCATGTTTCATTTATTTCCCAATCAATCATAAATTCCTAATTTATAAGATTCATAATAATACAAACATACATAATACAACCCACCAAAAAACCTACAATCATCACCAGAAGGAGTTACGCGGAGGTTCGATGTCATCATCTCTGTTCTGACTTGGCTGGCTATAGTACTGATCCTCCACATACGTACAATGTTGTGCCCAGCTCATCACATTATGGTACATGGATGTATACTCATGTACATAATATTGGTAGTAATCTGGGCTAAGATGTAGCAGCACGTCCATTGAATACTGTATTTTTTTAACCCTTGAATACTGTATTTTTCTTAACAAAAAATTTTAAGAATTATTAGCTATTAATAATAATAACATAACTAAATATAATATCAATAAATTTCAAGTATAATCATTCAAATAAAAAAAACCTTATATTAAAATTTTAATACATTTTTTTTTGGATTAGGTGTATTAGTTTTTAAAATATTGTTTTGTCATATAATATATTTTTTTATATGACACATCATTTGTAGAAAATTTTTATACTAAACATCTTTTGAAAAATCTTAAGAATAAAGTTAGATGCTTTATTAAGTTATTCTTAACAATTAGTAAATTTTAATTTTAATTATAGCCTATAGGGAGTTAAAAAAAGGACACTGTATTTTAAAAAATATAAAATTCAAGATTAGATGCTTTAATTTTTTTAACCCTTGAACATTGTATTTTTTAACCCTTGAATACTGTATTTTTTTAACCCTTGAATACTATATTTTTTTTTAACAAAAAATTTTAACCCTACATTGTATTTTTAAAAAAGATGTTTCAAAAAAAATTATAGAAGTCAAAATTATAAAGGGAGTAACAAGGTGACATTAATTTCTTTTATTTTTTTAAAACCAAAGTTAGATGCTTTAACCTTAAAGGTTAGTGAATCTTAAGCACGGTTAAAGGGAGTTAAGAGGGACACCCTTTTAACCTAAGATTTTAGAAAAAAAATTTCACAAGAGCTAGCGCGGGTTAACCATAGTTCAAGGCTGGTTAAGGGGGCTTTGTGAGGTTATGAAATATCTTAAGAGTATAATAGTAATTTTACTAACATGGATAACAAAACGTATTAAGAAACTTAGGTTATTTGCTAATTAGGAAACAATATTGAGATGATATGTTATTATTAATAATTTATTTAGAAATTATGAAAACTTAAGGGCCTCATATGCAAAAGCCCATATCATTCAGGGTTAAGACCTAACTCTCTCAGACTCACATTCATAACCCAAAAAACAGAAAAAAAAAAAAAAAAAAAAAGCAGATGAAAAAGAAGAGGGGAGAGGGAACGGCGACCCTCTCACCTTCAGGCTTCAGACCTTTGGTGGCTCAGGTTGCGACGGCGACTGTGACAGCAACGGCGACCCTCCTCTCGGCTCTCGCGACAGCGACCTCCATGCTCCGGGTATGTTCTTCTTCCTTCATCCTCTCTTCTTCTTCCTCCTTTCTCCTCTCTTCTTCCTTCTTTCTCCTCTCTTCTTCCTTCTCCTCTCTTCTTTTTATTTTTTTCATTTTCTATTTCAAACAAAGTGAACCCTAGCAGGGTTTCACGAAAAAAAAAATTCCACAACAAAAAAAAAAAACCAGAAAAAGGGTTTTTTTTTTCTTGTTTCGGATTTTTTGGATGACTTGGTCGATATCGGTGGGGTATCGTCGATATCGGCGATATCTTCCAATACCATGTAAAAAAACCCTAACAATGTATAGATGTGTCGGTCATGGTCGATACCGATAAATATCGGCGATATATCGCCGATATCATCGATTTTTTGAACCTTGTTTCTAATACCATAAAAATTGATGTAGGACAAAAGCGAGAATGACGATGGATTTTTTAGGATGGGATGGGAGGTAGTTAATGAGAATAGATACTTAAAATTAATTAACATTGTAGTCAAATTTTCGCCCAGGCCACTACCTCGCCTAATCATGATCTAGCCATCAAGCCTGATATCAATTTTTATAATTTAAACAGAAAAAATATAAATTTTGGTCACCTAAGCAACACCTCACCTAGGGGGTTGAACCCCCCTAACGCCTAGGTGCCACCTGGTCGCTTTGACTACACTATTAAATTAAGGGAAAGAGAGGAGCATATAAAATAGAGTCACGATACTTTTATGAAGATCCTAGAATTTAAATCTTACTATCCTAGGCATCCAACGGAAGGAGTCAAACTGCCAATGTAAGAAATCACAACTTAATAAAAGACTTTTCGTTCAATCTTTAAATCTAGAATCGCCTTACATTGTCATACTTTCCTCTTTCTATAGACTCATAATACTTTTCTTTATACTAGTACATAGAAAATCTAATAGGTGCTATAGTTCCAAGCACGATTAATTAAAGACCAATTTAAAAACCTAAAAGCTTAAAGATCAAAAAAAAAAAAGCTTACTAGTTCTCAAAAGAGAAGTAATAAAGAAAAAAACTTCCTAATACTCATCAATGAACTTTCTAGAATTAAATTATTGAGAATGACTCCAATAAAATACTCTTTGTTATTCTATAAGACTCATTTAAGGATTTGATGACTAACAACTTCCTACGTCTCATTAATGGACTTTCTATAACTTATTTAATGACAACTTCCAATAATAGACTCTTTGTTTATTTTAGAAGACTTAAGGATTTTGTTTGTGTAATAAATTTGTTCACCCACTATGGGTCTCATTGATAGCTATGGGCCTTCTTGACCTTATGGGTTGGTCTTCATTAAGACCTTATAAAGCTCCATGCTTGAATGCAGGGCACAAAAACCTCCAACGCCCCCTTAGGATGTTTGTATTGCACTTATGATATAAGTCCATGAAAGTGTGCTCACACTTCGCATAGATACTGACGAAACCACTACCCACCACCAAATTTATATCAGGTATACAATTGAAAATGGAACCATGGATTCCCTTACCCCTAGCCAGATCCCCCAAACGCCTACAAGCACGCTAATTAGAGTTGCTATGTAAATGTTTGGTTCCAAATCCATCTTCAGAAATAAAAGCAAAGCCTCGACACATATCCTTGATCTCACATAACCAGATGCCAAACCAGTCCAAGAGACCACATGTCACAACCATTTCATAAGCACTTCTTGTGCCACCCCATTCACCAAAAACACTATATAGATGGAGGAGTAAAGTTTGCATGCAGAGATCACACAGGAAAAAAAATCATAAAAACCATCCCATGTTTAGCCTCTCATATCCTCAAAACTTAGCACAAGATTTCAGTCTCGTGCTATCTTTCTGTAAACCATAGTTTCTTCCTGTGCTTGTTGCAACCAGCATAGCTGGCAATCCACGTTTTGAACAACAAACTAAGTGATGAGTTTAATTCAGGAATTAGCAAACATTCACAACAAGATCCAGGAAAAAAAATCCACATTTATCTTGCTGACTACTGGGCCATCTCAGAATATACTGCGTGCAACAAATTGTGCATGGATGAAGTTTGGAAGGGTCCATTACATAGCGCCATCTGGTGTTACTCATGTGAACAATATTTGGAGCTTTGGTTCCGCTATATTTCCGGCTACATTTTTTAAAATTAAAAAAAGGAAATAAATTCCCCCCAATAAGCTTTTTGCAGCAGAAGCAATTGATAAGATTTTTTTCACCCAATTTTTCCTAAAATAACTTTGAAGCCCGTTTCCTTCCATTACAGAGTTATGAGATCACAGAAGCTTATCTACGAAAATCCAATCAAGCTATAAACATAAGCCATTGATAAAAACCACACAGTCACAGAAGATTACAAGGATCCCTAACCCTATGTTTAGTTGCCGAGAAAATAAGAAAAAAATGGAAAAGAAAAGAAAATTGGACAAAACACAATTAAAAATTGTATTATAAATTCAAAATTTTCTTTTCTTTTCCATATTTTCGCCTATTTTCTCGACAACCAAACATAAGGTAAGTGTTTAAAAGACTATCAAAATCTACTACCGCGTTATATTTCAGATTAGTTTGAACTTTTGAGATTGAGAATCAACCAACCAACAGCAATTGATAGATTTGCAAAGTTGATAGATGATTCAAAGAAGATAAGAACAAACAGGAATAAAATAATGCATAAACATAATTTTACCTGAATTCAAGCGTCAGTTGCATCTCCTTGAAGAAAAAACCCTAGAATTCTTTCTTTTTTTTGCTGTCATTTTCTTTTTCTGTTCTTGCTGAAGAAACCCTAGTTGCTGCTGACTTGCGGGCCGGGTAACGGGTTGGATTCCACCGGGTACACGCTCCTGGGTGAATTAACCCCGACCCATTACGTAACCACGAACTAACACTCTAGCCGTGTCACCAAAAATAAAATAGTAACCGGGTGGCTATCACCCGAATGACACCTACCAATCTTAGATGTATAACCCTAAGTTTAGAGTTTCTTTATTTAAGAAAAAGAATTGAATCACAGCCATCACAATTGAATTCAGGGAGAGTTCAATCGCTCCCACAGGTCAACAAGTGTCCCCTTTAACCCCTATTAACCGTGGTTAAGATATCATAACCCTTAATGCTCAATAATCTAACCTTAGTTTTATTAAAAACATATTAAAAAAATATTAACTTTAAGAGTTAAAAATTCATAACTAGAGTTAAACATATTTTTATATTTTTTTCTAGAAAACTAAGGTTAGATTCTTGAACACTAAAGATTATAGAATATTAACCATGGTTAATAAGGGTTGAAGAGGACACGTGTTGACATGTGGGAGCAATCGAACCCTCCCTGAATTCAATCACGATTGGCCGTGATTTAATCTCGAAAAAGACTCGTGATTCTCTCCCGTTGTAACTAGACTTAGGGGAGTCCGGTTACGCCATTGACACTCTCACATGTCCCTTTTGACACCCTTTAATTGTGGGTAAGATTTACTCATCCCTAGGGTTCACCCACCTATCGTAACCGGACCAATCACCCATTTTTTTAATATATATATTTTTTGTTCTAAAATCAAGGTTTGATGATTGAATTCTAGAGTTAGTGAATCTTAACCACAATTTATCCAGTGAAGGGACCGTGTTAACCTGTGGGAGAGGGCAGACCAAATCTCATTCTAATCCCATGTGATAGTAACTTTTTGCTGGGATATCATTTATCTACTGCGAGTAGCATCAATTAGGAAGTAATAGTGAGAGTGGAGCTCTTAAAAGTGGTCTTCCAGTGAGAATGGATCTCAGACATCTCCCCCTCATAAGAGAGGTCACACCATATCATTGGAGCAAGCGGGTGAGAAACCAAATTTTGCTACTTTGTAGTATTATTTATTGGGGTAAATTACTCTCACCTCCCTTGAGGTTTGGTGAAATTTCAGAAACCTCCCTTCTAGTTTATGAAATTACATTGCCCTCCCTTTAATTTTGGTTGTCTGAAACAGATATCTCATTACCTTAAGTTTACCGTTAATTTATAGATTGACTTTGATGATATCATCATTTAAACATTTTTAAATGTTTAAATTACCCTTTTCAATACAAGGTTAGTTAATTCAATAAAATAAATGATAATTGGTTTCTAACCAAGGTTAATAATAACTTATTCAGTAGATTTGTAATATCAGTAGATTTGTAATATCAACTATAAAAAGAATGGATTAAAAAGCAAATAGTTCTTAAAAATAACCGATTGGAGGAGTATCCAAATTTCTTCTTATCGCGTGGATCCCGTTTAGATTAGTGGACCCGCTTCCCAATGTCCTTAATTTACATACTAAAACTTAGATCGCTGGTATGGGTCACGTAAGTGGGGCCATCAGATACTGGATTCAGTCCATGGGCTTAATCCCATATTGTTTAATAGAAAGGACCATTAATTAAATTATCTGTGGTCGAACGCCGGAGGTGGGCGCTACGGCATCCATACATCATATGGCGATAAAATGGGGGAGAAGTCATTTCATTTTCTCCTCATGATTTTGACTTCTCACCATTTGATATCTCTTCCCATTTTATTGCCACATGTCTTACGATGTGTGGATGCCCGGCTCGCCCACCTCGGCCGTCCTAGAGATAATCCAAACCCTTAAAAGAGGTATTATCTAAGCCCAATTAGAAGATTTGAGACAGCATGACAAAAAGCAACCACTAATACGAGGGTCACTTTCCCAATTCTCTTAAAATATGAATGGAATTTGATCTTGACATTAGCATAGAATCTTGGAGTAGGTTTGGTTCTGGTCTCCATTTGACAACTTGCTAAAATACCAACTTATCCAAAACAGCGAAGCCCACATAAAACTGGGTGTTTGGATACAGACACGCGAGTCATTTTGCAATTGCACTTAACCAAATGGAACAAAAACATAATTTGGATATAATATCCATGTCTACAAACACTACCGATGGGTTTAGGTTGGATGGAGAGTGCTAGCCCTACTCTGAGCCAACCACTCGTTCATTCTCTCTTAAAGTACACAACTTTTGATAGATTGCAATGCTTTAACAGTGAAAATGGTCAGGTGGCTGGCTCAGCCTGAGAGTAGGAAAAGCCTGAGAGTAAGAATAGCTAAGAAAAATGGTATGGAGCCCGGGCTTCAAATACAGACCGCGCCTCCTATTTGCGCCTTAATCAGGGAACAATAATCACCTTAATAGGACGCTGGTATACTTGGGTCGCCCATACCGCCTGGCCGTCAGCAGCACTTGTGCTCCCTGGCTCCAAAGCATTTCTCTACAGTAAAAGGTATTAAATGAAGAATACTTGGGCTCAGGCTGGAGTTGTTATTGCCCCTTTTGAACATGAAACTTAGACAGGCTCTTTCTTCACATGAAACCAACAGCTATGGATGTCAAAACACTGCTACAAATAAGAGTCACTAGAGCTTTGTTTCAGTTGAAACCTATTACACACCTTCTGGGACCTGCCCTGTAGAAATGAAACAAATCCTGAAGAATCTAAACCATCCAGGAGCAGGATTGCTTCTTTTATGGGCGATATCTGAAATTGCATCATCCAATCTGGAAATGAATGTAGCAGTAGCTTACAAGGATAGTGAAAATCTAGGTGAACCATTGGGAGTAATAGTCCATACATTGGATGATTAGGATTACCCGAACGGTGGAATTTTTTGGCCGTGGAGCACCCAATGAGTGGTGTAGCTCCTCGATGACGCAAACCAGAGGTCTTTTTTGTAAAGGGACTTCTGGATTTAGCCTATGTTGGAGGCACTAAGATGGCTCACCTAGAAACTGAGCTGACCATGTTCCCTTACCAAGGTACTAATTCGGTAGATTTTTTTTTTCAGATATTAAAACCCACATAGATATCCAAAACTCATTCCTAATTACGGAACCCACCTGAAACTTATGACCTTATTAATCTGTATATACACTATCAGTATATCAAGGAACTGTTATGAAACTTCTGAATCCATGGAACATGCAATCTATATATATAATTTTTAATGGATCTTAAGTCCATTTCCCTTCAAAGAGAGTTGGGAAGTATAAAATCTTATCCACCTTTTTTATATTCCAAATCCAGTCCATATAAACATCGGCCCCATTTCCTGCAATGCAGGCATCTCTCAAGATCATGACCCAAATACTTCCGCATTGCACAGCGGGCATACCTGAATCAGAAAAAATCACTTCAATCGAATTTAAGTCCACTCAGGAAAAAAAGAAACTGATAAATTTCTACACAAAGCTAAGACTTCCAGATAAGTATAGAAATTTGGAACGCACTTGAAAATTGCATAACTTCCTTTCTTTTTAAGATGGCTAAGCTACATTTAATGTGAGCAAGGATAAGGTGATAGTGGTTAGCAATGATATAGATTCCAAAATATGCAAGTTCAAAAAGTTAAAAGATTTCAGTAGCATAAATGTAGATTAAGCTGCCAAGAAGGATGGATTAATAGTCAGAACTCGTCGGTTTCACAGAAGCCAGACAGTCACCACCCCAAAACAGAGTCTGCGGCGCATAGGTGATGACAGAGATGTTTGACGAATGGATGAGTGAAGCATCCCAGGCCCTATTTTCATATTTGTTTGACAGTTTAGGTTGTCACTGTTTAGCAATGTATGTATTGCCGTGCATGCAAGTAAGGGGAGATGGTTGTCAGAAAAGGAAGCCAAGTGATCTTCCATAACATCAGCCAAGGAATCAGACAGATGTATGATTCACTTCCCAGATTCAACCATGGACCAAACTCAAAAAATCTAGAATTGCAGAGATGGATCTGAAAATCCAAAATAGCTGATGATATAGATTAGTGTTTGCTCACATTGTCAATCATTCATCAAAGATATGAGAGCTATAGGTAGAGCATCTGTTTTGAAATATAGAACCGGATTTGGGTCAGAAGGAACTGACTTCTCATTCGTGCATTTAGTAACAAAAAAAAATTGGCAGAATGTACCATAACAGATTTTCTTGGTGACTAATTCAAAGAAGAGCTTAATAATTTCTTGCCTTATTTTCACAAGGAAAATTCCAGAAGAGTACAAAGTTGAGCAAGCCAACAGTATGTATGAACTATGAAAATAATTGCAAGGTTTTTTCCTTGGTTTTTAATTATCTTCTGATCATAATAACACACTGTCAGAGTTTCTCATATTGTTAGAATGATAAGAGTATCAGGAATATAGTTCCCTTTTTTTGTTTCACCAGGAATATAGATCGATAACAAGGTACACATTGTCATTTACTTCAAAAGTAAACTGTTTTTATACATCTATTTTAATTTAATCATGGAATTCCTTGGCTGGGCTGGGCTGGGCTGGGCTGCAGCCAGTCCATGCATGGCCCATCCATATTTCTGGCATCAAACCCGTTATGAGGCTTCAAAACTTAAGCTGAAGTCTGGCCTATGAAAGGTTCACTTTTTCTTGAGAAGGTCGGGTAATAAACAAACGAGTCTTACTTGGTCAGGGTGTAGTCTGTTTTGGGCTCAGTCCAAGATTTAGGAATTTTGTCAGCATCAATTATAAGTGAAAACTCTGTGTGTTTAACGGAGACATAAAGATTAAATTCAAGAATTTGAAATAAATATCCCAAGAAAACTGAATAATACCCTATGACTGAAACATAATTTCATGCATTACAAGTCACCAAACAATTTCTTTTAACATTTGAAAAACCTTGTAACATATAGCGGCAATGATAAGCAAGAATTAGTGAAGATAGGAAAACAAACACAACAATGATGATGATATTGGCAAAATGACAAACCTTATGGAGTTTCAACCAAGTTGTGATACATTTGGAATGGTATTGGTGCTGGCAGGGCAAAGTGGTCAACTTATCCTGGTTTTTGTACGCCATATAACAGATCACACACCTAGGACAAATAATTGTCAGAATTACTCAGTGAAAAGTGTAAAAGTAATATAAGAAAATCAAAGACTGGTCAGTTTCCAGCCATTCACACCCCAACTGAACTTATCAAAACTTAAATTCAATGCATTTTTTTTTTTGGTAGGATAACATTCATACAATTAACACAGACCTGAAGGGGTCTAACTTGAATGCAGTTTGTAGAGCTAATTTAGACCCAACAGCATATAGAGATATTTTATGTAATCCTGGTACGACGCTGGTCCTACTATCTTATCTCATCCTGGTTGATTATGCAGACAGCAATTGAGACGTAAAGATACCAATGCAAAGGGCTTAAGGGTAATGTATCCTCAAAAACACTGAAGCAGCGTTGAATTGATGCACCGAGCACAAAGAACTATGATCTTAATATGTGATTTAAAGTTCTTTGCACTGGCAAAGGTATCAAATTTCACATTTGAGCCTCTTCTCTAGAGAAAGGCTATTGGCTCTGTATATATGACATGTAGCAAACAATCTCAGTCCTTGATTCTGACCTTAGAAAGGGTGTCAAAGCTGTAATATCTCTTGGACATAAGACTACCAGGAATAAAGGAATTCCTTTATTAATCTACTAAATGAATGCTTTCGGATAAAAAAGGGTATGTTATAGAAAAAATTAAGTTAAATGGTTCTTACTCCTCATGTTTGTCTTTGCTTGAAGAGCGACTTGATTTGTATTTGATAGAGGGCAAGTAGGAAATAAGCTTTTCTGACAGTCCCTTACTCTCAGTGCCAATGGATTCTCCCAGTGATTGCAAGGCCTGAGACAATAAAATGATCCTAGTTTATTGACAACGAACAAAATGCAGAAAGCAATTCCAAGGAAATCATTTATCAAATCAGCAATAACGAGTTCTAGATTTGATTCTAGAAGAGGAGGATACTTTTCATGCTGGAAAAAAACAGATGTAGTTGTAGACGATAAGAAGTATGATGTTTAGTGGAGTACAAACGAAATGAATAACACTTTGTTGCTGGAAGCCTAAATCTAATAATAGTTTGCTAATAATACAGAGAAGAGGATAGTAATACTTAAGAGATATGTAACTTCTACCCTACTTATGTATTATCTCACTCGAAGAGTCTTCCCTGTAGATGGCCTTGTGTGTCATGTGGATCAAAAGTTTTATCTTTTTTTATAAGCTTAATAGAGTAGTTGAGACTCCATCAATTTTGTAAATGGAAATTTTAACCTTTCCTCCTTGACAATCTTTACGTAAAATTTTGTCCACCAAGAAATTGAAAGACCCGAAACCATTTTTTTAGTAATTTTTATGCTTTTAAGTTTTAACCAGTGTAGTCAAGGCGTCGCCTAGGCGTTTTTGGGCCTGAACTGCCTAGGCGCCCCTCTAGGCGGTCGAATTCACTGTTTGTCGCCTAGGCCGCCGCCTAGGCATCTAGGCGCTAGGCGCTAGGCGCTAGGCGGTCCACACAATTTTTTTTTCTAAAAACCTATTTTAAACCCCTCTTTTCAACCCTCCTTTAAAATCCTATTTTAAAAATTCATTTAAAAACCTCTTTTAAACCATATTTTAAATGGGGTAGTGATTAGCCCACCACGCATTTGACTATGTAGTCAAATGTTGTGTCCACGTGTCCATTTTAATACCCCTTGAACAATGGTTAAGCTTAAGAAAATTAAGGTTAATATTTTTTTTTTTCAAAAACAAAGGTTAGATTGCTTAACCCTAGGGGTGAATGAATCTTAATCGCAACTGAATGGTGTTAAAAAGAGGGACATGGACCAATGAGGACCGCACATTCCTCTACAGTGGAATGCGGTGGCGTTAAGTTAAACATTTCCCATTTTAAACCCTATTTTAAAACCATCATTTAAATTCTTAAACCCTATTTTAAAACTCTATTTTAAAGTCTAAAAACACTATCTTAGATATAGGTGGTGCATTTAAACTTTAAAAGCAACATCCAAAGTCAACACTCAAAATCACCTTAAAAGTTAGAAAACTTCAAACTAATTATGTATCTAATATTTATATAATGTGTATATATTAATATTACTATAAAATATATTTAATATATATAAATATAATTTAATTATTTTTATCACCTAGGCATCGCCTGGGCGTCACCTAGGCAGCGCCTCGCCTAGCCAGGCCTAATCGCCTAGGCATTGCTTAGACGCCTTGACTACACTGGTTTTAACACCGTTTAATATGTACCCCGAGTTGATTTATTACTTACAAAGACCCTTTCTAAACCAACTCGGATGAATCATCTAAAATTTATTCAATGTAAAATAATAAATGTAAGTTAAACATTATAAATATGAAAGCTAATGTTGGTCATTGATTTGCATCTATATTTGAATGATATGACTCTGGTGTGTTGGGGTAATCTAGCTGAGTCATGTGAATCTTTCTATTTGGTGGGCCTGTCACTGATGACTCAAGAGTTTTCCAACCATGTTAAGGAATAGATTCAGGATGTGTCAATGTATACAAAAACTAGTAAGGAACTACAAAAACAAGGATAATTGTATCAAGTACCGCATTGAATTATGCTCAAAGCTACAGTTTTAACAACAAATGGAGTCTCCTTCATTGAAAAGCTCACCTCATAAGTCATATTATCTGGATCGACATTATCTTGTCTCACAGTCTGCATTTCAAGGTAGACAAATCTTAGGTTCAGTAATTAACAGTAACCGTAGGACATGAAAATGTGAACAAAGAGAGGTATCTAGAAGTATTATATGCATCGATTACCGGCGCTGAAGTTTCCACAGTGTTGACTTCTCTAGTGACTGCAGAATTTAAAAAGGGGATTATTCTTTGATATCCATGCTGAAAAGCAATGATGAGGATGATAAAAGTAACAATTTACAATTTATAATCAATATGAACCATCATTTGCTTCAAATGATCCAATGCAAAGGCAGTACTCCACTACTCCTACATTATACATTTAACATTAAACACATATTCTAGTTGCTAATATGTGCATGCAAATTCATGCTGTTCAAAGGACAAGTGAATTCTTAATTGTTTAGGATAGATATTTTCTCTATCAAATTACATCCTTGCATAAGTAATTTTTATGGTACTCTATAGATGTACTATATGAGAGATATGCAATATGGTCATGTTTAGTGAGTGGAATCCAAGGTAAAGTTGAAGATCATTTTCAACAAATTTAACCAATAGAGGAAAACTCCTCAGAGAGCCCAATATAGACCCCTTGAGACAATTACAAATATAGAAACATCAACAAGACCCAATTTTGCTAACAAAAACACTTGAAAGGTTATAAAGCATAATATGGAACCTCAAAAAACAATAGTACAGCAAGGAACTTTATGCCCAAAGAGCAGATCAATATACCGAATTATGCCAAAATGAAAAAAATTTAAGTTTCAATATTAGAACAGTCCCAAAATTCGAATGCTAAATAGAATCAAATAGTTAAGCAACACATCTTTCAGTTAATTACTTTAAATTCATTTTTTATACATGAACATGGAAGAAAACTCATGACATAAAAGGATTAATAGCTATCTCAGATTGGTTAATATCTTCAACCAAAAATACATCCCCAGAAATTTTGGCCAAAAAGTAGGTCCTAATAAATAGAAGGTTGAAGGATCAAATATATATATCGAATCCATGTGTGTAAGCCTGAACATGGGAGAAGGTAATTCTCATCTGGATATTCAATTATATGATACAGTACAGACTTTTTTTCCCTTGATGAGCAATGATACAGCATGATGGACAGCACTTGCATTTCATTACATAAATTAAATCCCAGAAGCAATACAAACAGGAAGAATGTCAGAAATCCAAGTTATTTACCAATCACAGTAATTGAAAATTTGCAATTATGAACATAAACTGAACTCATAGAATGGTTGGGAATCATCTATGTTTACCGGCTGTGGTTTGAGTGGTCTCAGATAAGGAAGTATCAACAAATTGGTTCTCCAACTCCTGCAAGGATCTAGCTAAAGTTTCATCAAGTGCTAATTGGGTCTGAATATCTCTAGTCTGAGAAGATTCTCCCTCTTTCTTTGGGACCAGCCTCTCGCCACCACTTTGATTACGATGGAGATTAGAATCAGTACTCGCAGAAGCTTTAGCCCTGTTATTCCCACTGTTTGTTTGAAGTGACTGATATAAAATTTCCTGCACCATAATTTACCAAACATTTTCTCAACCCTTATATAACAGAGAAAAGAACATATTAGACTGTACCATAATGGGTGAAGGCGTCAAACTAAATTATTACACACCTGATCTAAGAGAAACTGTTCAACAGAAACCCCGCCATGTTCAAGGTAAGATCCTTCAAAATTCTCTTCCACCAGCTGCGTTCCCCTTGTTTCAAATATATCCTTCATGATGACTGCTCTGGCTGGAAACCACGACAGTCTTCTCCTTATCCGGATTGGAAGAACCCTTCAATCTAATCTGTTCGTAGAATCACATACCAGTTAATACAAAGTTCTTAAGTAAATAAAAAGAAAAAATAACTACCAAAACTCAAAAGTCATCAATCACGAAAGCAACCAACAAAACATATCACAAAATAATCACTTTTCCTATGAATTTGGGTCTCTATTTCTACTTGTTCTCTTTCGCTTCTTACACTTGAAGATTGACTGGGTAACAGGTAGAGATGGATTTGTACTCACACACTGATGCAGACACTAATCCTTAACTCATAGGGGTCGATTCAGCCCCGGAGCAGGATGCTCTCCATCATTCATAATACCCCATGAGCTACAGCCAATTAGGAGAGGCATAGAGGAAGTTGCAAAGCACAAAATCAAGAAGCTGATTGTGATGTTCGATTCCTCTTGTTAATCAAATTATCTCGTGGCCTTGGAAAGCCTGTTTCATCTGGAGAGAGTTAAATTTTTTTTTTTTTGGAATGAGGAAAGCCGGGTTAAGGCAGACCCCAACCAAATTTATTAAAAACATAATAAAGAGAGAAAGAAGGAGAGATAAAAAAAAAGGAGCAAGAGGTAATCCAAGGGGGACCCGACAGACCACCCTAGGTCCCTAGTAGGCACTAGGCACCCACACACCAAACCCAGAAACAAAGCAAAAGCTAACCCAAAGCCAACCCCACAAACCCAGAAGGAGTCCCTGAAAGGGAAACCCTTACTTTTCATACACTACAAATGAAAAGGGCCCCAAGAAACTCTACGAGACCCACCATCGCGAGTGCTCTCCAAGGCGCTCTCCATGTAGTCACGCAAAAGATAATCCCTGGCCCCCAAGGGACCTAATGAATTATGGCAACGAAAAGGAGGAGGAGACCGACAAGCTGCTAGTCGCGGGTTGAGAAGAATGGAATCAGCCTCTCCACCCACAAAACCAGCTGTGAGATCCTCCTCAGCAGCAACCTCCTCCAACATTATTAATAATCTCCTCATTAGCATTCTCCAAACTCGGAGGCTCTGCTACAGCCATTACGGTACTTTTTCTTCTTGCTCTTACTAGAGCTAGATCCTCCACCATCCTCTAAAGACACAAGATTAGTCTCGCTAGAGCACAATGAGGTTGGGCTGTGAGGCCCAAAAAAGAGGGGGGCCGCATGAGGGTAATGAGCAGACTCCTCAACGGGGCCCAAACGAGGCCATGCAGTCGAGACAACACCCAATAACTCTACAAATGACCCCCCAGGAGCCTCCCTGTCACGGCCTTAATTCTTCAACCCGATCACGGCCGTGCAACACTCGATAACTTGACCCTCCAAAACCGAGTAAGCCTTACCAGACTAACTACTCAAGAGCAAGGATGGAAGAACACTCAAACTTGGAGAATGCTATGAACACTTCTATTACTCACAAGAAGCTTACAACTCTTGGATGGATTACAAATGAGGAGACACCTCCTATTTATAGGCCCTAAGGGAGGGTTCTAGAGTTCTAAAACCTCCATCTCTTTAGAAGCTTCTCCCACCTCCTCTTTAGGAGAATTCTAGAGAGTCTACACCTTTCTCTACAAGTATATACAAGCCTCCTATAGTATAACTACAAGACTCTTATACTGTATATACATTCCTTCTATACTGTGCATGTCTTCTTGCACAGTCTAAGTGAGTGGGCCGTGACATTCTCCCCCACTTAATTCCGCAACGTCCTCGTTGCGTTTCCTCCGATGTCTTCTCCGCTTCCTTTGCGCTCATTTCCTTAGGAGTTCATATTCCCCTTCCTTTATGAGCTGCAGAGTTGACAATATCCCTTTGCTTGATTTGGTCCCACGCACCAGGGGGACCGTGCATAGAGACCCTTCTTCCAGGATTGTCAAGGAGTTAGCATATGGCATTACGATTGCTTTCACTTAGCTTAGGAAATCCATACCCAAAATAAGTTTGTGGTCGTCCAACCCAACCACGGAGAAGTTTGCTTTCCTTTTCCATGCTCCGACGTGCAACTCTACTCCTCGAGTTATACCATGGATCGGTTTAGCCTCTGTGTTGATAGCTTTGAGCTTCCCTGTCTCCTTAGCTATCTTCAGGCCCAGTCTTTTTGCCTCCTCCATTGAGACAAAGTTGTGCGTGGCTCCCGTGTCCACTAGTGCACGTGTGGATTTTCCATTGATGCTTGTTTCCACGTACATCAACCCTTTCCCCTTGGGTCGAGACGTGTCTTCTTTCGCCATTGTGCTAAGACGCTGAAGGAACCCCATCCTCAGCTCTTCGCCTTCATTTTCTACCACTTCTAGGCTCTCATCTATCTTATCCACCTTGGCGATAAGGGCGTTCAAGGACTCCTTTTCCGGGCACTCCCTTGCCCGATGGTTGTCATCACAGATGAAACAGTTGAAGTCTCTTCCCTTGAACCTATCCCTATCCACCTTTCTTTCCTTACCTTCCTCATGCCACCTCGGTCTGGAAGGTCTCTCCTTGGGGCTTGGACTCCGTTCTCCCCTACCATTTTCATGGTCATCCTTCCTTGACTTGGAAGAATAGTCTCTCTTGAACTCCACGAGCTGTTTGGCAACAGCCATTGCGGTCGCAAGGTCCTGGACTCCCCGCCGTTGTAATTCTAACTCGGCCCAGTGCTGAAGACTATCCATGAAGTTGAAGAAGAGTTCTTTCTTGGTCATGTCTGGGATCTCCAGCATAAGGGTAGAAAATTCCTTCACATATTCCCGGAGAGTTCCGGTGTACTTGAGCCGCTTCAAGTTCTTCCTTGCCAAGTACTACACATTCTCAGGGTAGAACTGCATCTTAATTTCTCTCTTGAAGTCTTCCCAAGTGTTGATGGTGCACGT
This sequence comes from Tetracentron sinense, assembly GCA_015143295.1. NCBI lineage: Eukaryota > Viridiplantae > Streptophyta > Magnoliopsida > Trochodendrales > Trochodendraceae > Tetracentron > Tetracentron sinense. The sequence goes on along the minus strand of CM026572.1, from coordinate 25,161,765 downwards.
TCCTGGCTCGATATCTGCATGACGTCGGTGTCACCAAAGAGTAGTTGTATCAGCAAGATAGAGGGTTGTCGTGCATACCTTCATCCTCTCGTCCACGAGGGAGACCACTTCGAAATACCGTTCCATCTGCCACAAGAAGTTGTCAAGCTCCCTAACATCCCGGGTGCCATTAAATGTCTTGGGCTCGGGCGCCTTAACCTTAGATGCCTCATGTGTAGCCAATCCCCCATTAGCTACGGCCCTTTTCTATACGGCGAACTCACCACGCATCTCCTCTACCTGGCCTCGCTACGAAGCCAACATTTCCATCACCCGGTCCTCTAAGGAACTCATCTTCTGCTGCTCAGCGTAAATGACTTCGTTGAGGGTTCCTTGCATTTCTCCCCGAAGCTCATCAAGCTTGTCCTCAAAGCCATCAAGGTGAGTACCCAGCTCTTCCAACCGAACTTCACCATCTTGGAAACCAAGCTCCACCCTTGAAAGCCTTGCCTCTATTGCAGCACGATAGTCCTTAGACCTTCCTCTTCTTGGTACATTGGTGGTGGGAACCTCATGTCGACTTACATTGCCCACCAAGGCCATCCCTCGTTCTTCCACCGTCTCGCAGCTAGTGACCTTCTCCATCACCCGCGTCACGTCCTTTCGTAACGTAGCTATGATACTAACTGTCACGGCCTTAATTCTTTAACTCGATCACGACCGTGCGACACTCAATAACTTGACCCTTCAAGACTGAGTAAGCCTTACCAGACTAGCTATTCAAGAGCAAGGATGGAAGAACACTCAAACTTGGAGAATGCTATGAACACTTCTATTACTCACAAGAAGCTTACAACTCTTGGATGGATTACAAACGAGGAGACACCTCCTATTTATAGGCCCTAAGGGAGGGTTCTAGAGTTCTAAAACCCTCATCTCTCTAGAAGCTTCTCCCACCTCCTCTTTAGGAGAATTCTAGAGAGTCTACACCTTTCTCTACAAGTATATACAAGCCTCCTACAGTATAACTACAAGACTCCTATACCGTATATACATTCCTTCTATACTGTGCATGCCTTCTTGCACAGTCTAAGTGAGTAGGCCGTGACATCCCATACGTCCTACCCAGCACAAGCAGGAACAACGGAAAGCTCTTCTCCACAAGAGGCCCCAACCAGAATCTCGGATCCACCTGATCGAACTAGAGGGTTCACCTGTATATGTTGGCACCCAACAATAGAATACATAGAAGGCCCACATAGGTCTTCTGAAGCACAAGGACAAACACCCGGAGCGCACTCTGGAAGGCCATGCACTCCACCCTGTGTAACCTTCCCAATTGTTCCAAACCCTGTTTCTCCAAGGAGTGAGGAGAGGCCACAAGAGTACTAGCAGAGTCTCGGGTGAGACTCTCAACGTTCAAAGCAGAGTCACCAACAGCCCCGGATCCCAATTCCTAGCAGACACAAGCCTTACAAGAGAAGGAATTTCCTTCCCAGAGTAGCAGCCCTCACGAGCCTCCTTCTGACGCGAGCACAGAGACACAAAAGTCCAATCCTCTACACGATTGCCCACCTCAACCAAGGGGCTCTCAACACCAATAGCCGATGAGGCAAATTGACGAACACCTAGAGTCCCCTTTCCGGCAGCTCCATCGTCGGACGGACTACCACCACTCGTACTTTGCTGCCAAGTCAACTTGGTTTTACAACTTTGAAAGGAGATGCCCAAATGACTTACAGTGAGAACAAATCAAAGGCTTCCACTCGTACTCAACCTTTTGAGAGCAAATGACACCATTTTCATCACATATGAAGACTTCGTTGGACAGTTCAACCTTTTGAGAGCAAATGACACCATTTTCATGATTTCATCACATATGAAGACTTCATTGGGTAGCTCGGAGTCTGTAGAGATTTCCACATAGATTCGAGCATAGGAGAGACGAGCACGGTCAGTTGTAAGCTTATCCGTGAACAAGGGGTTACCAATAAGACTTCCAATCCTACTCAGAATCCGGTCATGCCATAGATGGAGCTTTAAACCTGGAAACTTCCCCCAGATCGGAAGAGAGCGCAAATCAGACTTGCTAAGAGCAACGTCCTTACTCCAAGGCCGGAGAATAAGCGGTTTAGCATCAAAGCACCAAGGCCCCTGGTCCAGAACTCTTTACTTCATCTCTGTTGAGCTGATTCAAAAACAAAGACCCTTGGGGATACGTATTGTTTCAGTAGAACTCGTTACCCGAAACCGTGCCTTTACAAGTTTTTGAAGAAAAAATAGGACTCGGCTGAAACTGTGATAGCCTGAGTCCTACCATACATAACGGTTTCGATTGTAGGACTCGGCCAACTTTTTTGAATAAAGGGGTTACATAAACCATTCTAAGCCTAAAACCTAAAATTATTTTTATTTTTTGTGAATGAAAACATGAATTGGGTTTGAATCATCGATTTGAAGAAAGTCTACGTGGATTTAGCACTTAGCAGTATATGTTTCTATTTTCGACTCATCTACTACCTTATATTTTAACTTGATATTGGCTTCAATAGAATGTTGTTACTGATCGACTGTATTTTTTTATATTATTTTAAATTTATTGTGATTTTTTAGAATGTTTTCAAGGAAAAATAAAAAAAAATAAAAAAAACGGCCGAAACCAATAGGTATTGGCAATACGTATAGATTTCGGTCGGGACCATTACGGTCCCGAAATTGAGTTTTTAAACCTTGACTATATCTAAAGCGATGACCTGGACAGCACCCATAGAGCCCCATTGCTTTTGAGCAAACCGTTGCATAACATGAAAAGGGGGTCTAGAGCCGAGGAAGAAGCCGACTATGGCGTTACTCCATCTGGCTACTTCATCCTCGACCTCATGGCCAAATCAGGCAGCTACCTCCTTTCCTTCCATCACTTCCGGCCGAGCAAAAGAGAGCACCACTCCATTTTCTCGAGATCTATTGGAGGCGAACAGAGCACTCCAAGGCTTAGGCAAAGAGCCAGATTTAGAGATGCCCTGAGCTGGAGCACCTCTAGAAAGCTTCGATCCATGATCCAACGGACAGAAGGAGTCCGCTGCATCATCACCAGATGGAGGACGAGAATAACGAGCAGGAGGGGACTCCGGCGGTTACTCGCTTTTGTAATTCTGTAAATGAGCTCCTTTTGTACCCTGATGGTTCCCTAATAGAGTCTCTAGGATTATTCAAGCTGATATTAAATATTTGATATAATATCCTGGCTGAGGTCTGCCTAACCCCAGCTTTCATCTCCCCAAAAAAACAAAAAAAGACACTAATTTGAATACAAATTTAACATACCCATGAAGGAATCTTCACAAATCATACAGAAACAGATGATAACAAAACTTATTCATGATCGATAACAAAATAAACAACATGGATTTCACGTATGAAAAAGCATAAAAAGTTTTCAAGAGTAGCAAAGAAGTGTGAAAAATAGAGATAATGAAGATGGGAAGTACCTTGGATGAAGATGATGAACTGGGGTCTTCACCTTCTCTTCCCTCCCTCTTTCTCTTTCAGGCTCTCTGAAACTGAACGAGTGTCGGAGTGATTTGCTATATGGAATGTTGTGGTGACGACAGGCAAAGTGGGGTCCATTCCTCACAATTCATTGGGTCATTTTGAGGAGGATCGAATCTAATCTTCTTTATTTCTTCTTTTTGGACAAAGAAATCTCAACTTCGTTCTAATCTCTCTTTGATCTTTCTCTCCTCACGTAGAAAATAACCTTTTGTTTCCTTTTCAAAAGCCGCCATCATATTTTATCAAAAAAAAGCCGCATCATATTTATTTATTGACTGGTGATCTTCTCCGGTTGTAACCGGTTTTTGACAAAACTGGTTACTCCCCTGTGGTCACCAAATGTCCCTTTTACACCTCTTAACTGTGGTTAAGATTCACCTATTCCTAGGGTTCACTCACCTATATTTGGTTTTTAGAAAAAATATTTAAAATAAATTAACCCTAGGAGTTAGTAAATTTTAACCACAATTAACAAATTTTTTTAATATTTTAAAAAAAAAACCAAGGATAAGTGGGTGAACCTTAGAGGTGAGTGAATCTTAACCATAGTTAAGAGGTCTCAAAAGGGACATGTGGCCACCTCAGGGTGTAACCGGTTTTGGCAAAACCGGTTACAACTGGAGAGGAATAGGTGCCTTATTTATTATCATTATTTTTTTTAACGTAATACACACACAGGCCCGGGCCACAAGGCCATTGCCACCCACACATCCACAAAAGAGAGGGAGATGGGGTAAAAGGGCTCGCACTAGCTACCTTAGTTGAAGCCCATGTTGGACCATATATATATATATATATATATATATATATAGAGAGAGAGAGAGAGAGAGAGAGACGCCCTGTTACTGTAGTAGGGTTGTAACCAGATTGGATTTGGACGGGACCTAAAGCTGAATCCGATCTAATTAAGAATTCAACCCATCCGAATTTGAACCGAGATCCGTCGGTTATGAATTATTCAATTCAAATCCAAATCCAATTAATTATTCAAGATCTAAATCCAATCCGATTAAAATAATTATTTCTAAAATTTAATATTCTAATTAGAAAATTAAAATAAAAAAACTATCGTTAGTATTATAGTATCATTATATATAATTGAATTGAATTTTAATCTGATTGGATCACTATATATCCAAATCTGATCCGATTATAATCTGATTCAAAATCTCATATTCGTATCCAATCCAACGGGTCTATAATAGAATTAGGATCCCGTATAATCGGATCGGATCAAGATCCGACCCATTGACAGCCCGAGACTAGTCTTTAGAAAGAAAAAAATATCAAGCCTAAAGGTTAAATTTTTTTAACCAGAGTTTAAATTAATATTTTTTTAAGAACCTCAAGATTAGATTGTTAAACCTTAAGAGTTAGTGAATCTTAACCACAGTTAATTAGAGTTAAAAAGGACATGTGTAACTGTAAGAGTTCAATCATGGTTGAGTGTGATCCAATCTCATTTCAGAGGGGGTGTTCAGGCTCGGCTCGTTCAGTAACAAGGGTGCTCAAACTCAATTTTCACTACTCTTATTCAAGCTAGCTCATGAATAAAAGTATTAACTTGAGCTTGATTCGACTTATCTTATTTACTTAGACAAAACGAGCTCAAACTTGGAGCCTGTCTACTGGGGTCATTACCTTTTAGATCAAAGGTCCAAATTTTTTAATTTAAATCAACGGACTAGATTAAAACTTAAAAACTTGAAGCATCTCTCCCACCTGCCCCTCTAGCTCAAGTCTAAGGGAAGAAAGTTATCCTTGGTAATGTGAAGTTCTCAAATGTAATACAGCTAATAAGCCCAAATGGATATGTCTTGGGTTCCAATTGTCTTGCATAGCATTAGCACCATTTACTATCAACAACTTATTCCTTGAACCCGCTAATTAACAAGTGTACAAGCCCCTCATTGATGCCATCTACAATAATGGATTTTAGAAAAAGCTTACATACAATACATGGGATGTTCAATGAGGGTGCTGCTCCATATATACAACTGCTTCACTCTTGTTCGGCCAACCTTCTTTCAATGGACTATCTCTCTATTTTTCGTCCTTTTTCAGTGGTGACAGAGCCCGACAAGAGCACCTGCAGAAAAACCTGTGGCCCAACCAGCAAAAGGAAAATAATCACCTCCTCGATCGGTGATGCGAGGACGGGCGTCTCGGCTCGGTGACAGGAGGAGGGGCGTCACGGCTCCTATTTTCTTGCCATGTGTTGACCTTCTAACCTCATTTAACCTTATTTAACCGTGATTAAGATTCATCCACTCTTAGGGTTCATCCATCTACCCTTGGTTTTTAGAAAAATAAAATAAATTAACTAAAGGGTAAAAAAAAACTAACCCTAGTTCATGGGAGTTTGAAGGTCGGCTATGTGAGTGCGAGGATGGATAGTCCCCTCCTCGGCTGACGAGGGGACTATGCTCCTTGCAAAATAGCATTTGTGTCCTCCTATGGGTACTCCCCGAATCCTAACCGTCAATAGCTAATCACTAAGGTGACGTTTATTAAGGTAGTGTTTGTTAACGCTAGTCTAAAAAGAAGTGCTTATTTCAAAATTATGCTTAGTTGGAGTTTAGATTTTTAAGTTGAAGGTTAATTGCATGTCTACATTTTAGAGATTTTAGGGGTAAAAACCTCGACTTTAAAAAGTAGTTACATATCTACTTTTTATAGTTGAGGTTTTTACCTAACACTAGTCTAAAAAAAAAGTGTTTATTTAAAAATTATGCTTAGTTGGACTTTAGATTGTTAAGTTGAAAGTTAATTTCATGTTTACATTTTAGAGATTTTAGTGTAAAAACATTTACTTTAAAAAATAAGGACTATTTTTTTTTTGGTGTGGAGATATACGTTTGGGCCGCAACACCAGGTTAGATGTTAGTATATGTTCGATTAGTGGGCAGGTGGAGAGTATAAACGACTCTCACCCTCACGGGAATTGAACCCCGAACCTCCCCCCTAAAGCAAGGGATACACTACCATTGGACCAAAGCCCTGGCGTGCGACTATTTCTTAAAATAAAGGTTTTTACACTAAAATCTCTAAAATGTAGACATGCAATCCTACTTTTTAAAATAAAAGATTTTAACACTAAAATCTCTAAAATGCATGCAATTAACCTTCAACGTAACAATACTAAGCATAATTTTCAAATAACCACTTCTTTTTAGACTAGTGTTAACAAACAACACCTAAGTCAAGATTTGACTGGGCTCATCTTATCTTTTATAATGCCACATCAGCTCTAATCTCAACCCTTTAATAATTGATTTAAAGGGTTAAGATTTGAGAATACCTGTAGACTTTTTCATAGCATTTTCTTATGTACGTGCAGCATCCATTTCCCCTCAAAAGGGATCTCCTGCTATGCCTTCTAACCAACAGGGACTAAACTAAAGTCGGAATAGACCAGTAACTTCGTGGCGGATAGCATATACATATATTTGTACAGACCCATATATAAGATTACATACTTATAAGGTCACTAGTAACTAGATGAAATCTACAAGAATAAAAATAAATAAAAAGATGTGACACAGATTGATCAGTCACCTCCCACTTGCCTCTTCCATGTATCTTCCATAATCAACTCATCGACTCCCCAGTCTTCGTAACTGCCAAATTTCAAAAACCAGAAAGCACACTGACATTCTTCGTTTCATTGTCAAGAGAACTAAGAAAATAGTTGTAGTTTTGAACCAAGAACCATACCTTCCATCAGGTAAGTAGCGACGGATGGTGAAGGGTATTTTGTGCTCCCGAAGCTCCTTCGTAGCAATCTGAGATAATTGAATTATTAGAAAGATCCTGGGGAATGATAAACCCTAGCCACTGACGTTACTTAACAGCCTAAATATGTCCCATTATACATCAAAAGCTTCTTCATGTAGTAGAATAATGTGATTGAAAAAGTCTAACTAAGCATAATTTTCAAATAAGCACTTCTTTTTAGACAAGTGTTAACAAACTCCACCTAACACTTGGATTTTACCCCCCAAAAAAGGAACCCTCCAATCACATCACACACAAACTTTAAACGATCAATAAGGAATTCTTCTTTCAAACTGAACCGTAAGGGCGCCTCCTAAGTCCTAACAAGGGACACACCTTCACCATAGTAGCGAGAGAGGCCAATCTCTTTTGACTAAAAAAAATATTACACAAATAAATTCATCTCTCTCTCTTATTGCTAACTTTTTTTTGCACATCAAAATATATTGGGATTAAAATCACATTTAGGCTACACTCAAATTAAGCTGGCTCGGCTTGCTCGAACCAAGTCAACATTTTTATTTGAGCTGAATGTTTAAATAAGTCGAGCTCGAGCTGGACCCTATTTGATTCAGCCAAATTCGTTTGGCTTGAGCTTGGCTCGACTCAAAATATTACATATATATAATATTTGGAAGTAATTTTATTGTATTATTATATAATGATGCTTTTTAGCTTTCTCCGTCATAATATATAGTTTTTTTTTATTTGTAATAAAATAAGTTTAGGAGATAATAATACCAAAAGTACTTTGAGAAATTAAAAGCAAAAAACCTAACTATAAATGTTTACCTCTAGATTGAAGAACTACCACAGATCTTATTTTTGTGTATCGGTAGATTAATCATGTGTAATTTCTTGTATTGGAACTTAATTATAAACAATTTAAAATATATATATATATATATATATATATATATATATATATTTAAAATTAATCAAAATAACCCTAAAATATTGAGTAAGCTTTAACCTAACCGAAGCTTTGGCTCCGCTTGAATCAAGTTCGAGCTTGGTCAAGCTTGTTCATGTCGAGCTTAAACCTGAAAGTTTGAGCTAGAATCATGCTCAAGCGAGCTTGAGTATGTTCAAGCCAAGCTATCCTAAACACATGTTTAATCACATTAAAAGAGTTCATTTACCTACAAAACCACTGAAATTGAGAGATAGTGATTTGTGCTTCTAAAGGCAAAAGGGCTTGAATCCATACCCCTTTTTTCTTTTCTTAAAAGATCATGTTCAAGTCAAGCTCAATGATTTGTGCATATTTCCATAGTTTAGAACCATAAAAGATTATAACAGTCACTATGACTGCAATTAAATGTTAACTTATAACACATATGCTGTCAATAAGCTCTTGCTTTAATGGTAGTGTGTTCTCTCTTATTGTTGAAAATAAAGAAGAAAATCAAATCAAACACGCATACAGAAAATACAGGATTTTATGTAGTTCATGCACCCAGTGTGAAGATACTTGAAGCCGGTATTATTCAACCAAGTATGAGCCCTTACTCTTCCCCAGTTTTACTTGTAAGGAAGAAGGATGGTTCATGGCGTATGTGTATTAAATCTATTATTGTGTTCTCAATAATATAACGATCAAGGATCGTTATCTGATCCCAGTTATTGATGACCTTTTGGATGAATTGCATGGGGCTACTATCTTCACCAAGTTAGATCTTCGATTTGACTATCATCAAATTCAAGTACACGATTCCGACATTCTAAAGACAGCTTTCGGAACTCATGACAGTCATTATGAGTTTTCAGTTATGTCGTTTGGCTTTCCAGCGACGTTTCAAAGTCTTATGGATGATTTTTCGGCCCTTCCTTCGGAAGTTTGTTCTAGTTTTTTTTTAATGATATTCCCATTTATAGTCGCTCATTAGAAGATCCTGTAGAGCATCTCTTTGTTGCCCTTGCATGTCTACAACAACATCAACTCCATATGAAACCATCTAAGTGCTCATTCGCAAGATCTTCAGTTGATTATTTGAGATATTATTTCAACCCAAGGTGTGGCCGTGGATCCAGAAAAAATTTGTTGCATGCTAGATTGGCCCAAACCTTCTACTATCAAGGCACTGCACTGGTTTTTAGGTTTAACGGGTTATTATCGGAAGTTTATCCACAACTATGGCAAAATTTGTACTCCTTTAACGGATATGCTAAAAAAAGACTATTTCAATTAGATCAAGGAGGTCGAGATTGCTTTTGTCACTCTCAAGACCGCCATGAGTTCAACTCCGGTCCTTGCCTTACCAGAATTTTCCAAAAACCTTTTTGTTGAGTGTGATGCTTCTGATAACGGTATTAGTGCAGCGCTTATGCAAGAAGGGAGGCCACTTGCATTCCTTAACAAGGTTTTGTCTGGCAAAAATTTGAGTCGTTCCACTTATGATAAGGAGATGTTAGCAATTGTCTTTGTCGCAAATAAATAGCAACCTTACCTTTCGGGTGACACTTTAAAATTATAACGGATCATCGGAGTCTCAAGTTCTTTCTAGAGCAATGGATTTCCTCCATAGAGCAACAAAAGTGAGTAACTAAGCTTTTAAGATATTACTATGAAATTATTTATCGCAAGGGTTCGGAGAATTCTGTTGCGGATGCCTTGTCTAGGCAAGTGGATACCTCATGTGTGCACGCCATCTCTTCTCCAGTTTTTTCAGGTATTGACACTATTGTACAAGATTGTCTTAATGACCCAGATTTATTGGCTATGATCGAACGCCTCAAAACATCCCAACTTGTACCCAACTACTCCTATCCAACATCCCAAACTCTCCCATGATCCTCATTTACTCCACCTTTCCCTCACCCACGATTCCCTCTCCTTCTTTCCTACCCATTCCATTATTCCTCTCTCTCTCTCTCTCTCTCTCTCTATAATCCCTATTCTTTCTCTCATCTCTCCTCACAATGAGCAATCACCCACACCCATCTACCACCGTGTCATTCTCTAGTTAGCAGGGAGTGTATTATGCTTGATACACCTCACATACATCCATGTTTCACCCATGATCATTATCCCTCCACATTTCAAATTCTCTTATCTCGTGTCTCTACTTACAACCAACCACCTCACCTCGCTAGCTCACCACATCCGTTGATTCTCTCTTTCCCATTTTAAAAAAGAAACTCAACAACAACATAAAGGCTGTAAGCACCCAATTTTTACACCCCCCCCCCTAGTCATGATTAAATATTTTAACCATAACTAAATCACCTTAACCTCGGGTATAACCCTAAGTCTTGGCCCAATCTAAAACCTCCAAGCCCATGGCACCATCACCAAGTTCCCAGGCAAAGGGCAACACCCAAGGCCAAAGCCTTAGGCCCAAGCCCAAGCCCAAGCCCAAGGCCCATTTCATTTTGTATCTTACACAAAGCCCAACACATTTCCATTTTGATGTTTAGGCCAGACTTGCACAGGCATCTCAGAGCTACCCCTACCGTTTCTAGTGTTGAAATTCAAATTTAGTGGGCTGTCTACTGTACACCTGAACCACCCACTGTAGTGCCCAGGTTGACCTCCAAACCTGTGCTTCAAACCCACCTACTTCCTCTCTTATTTACATCCATGCTTCCATACCCCCTTTTCTTACAAAAGCCTCCATTCCCATAGTGTTTCGGGAGAGGTTTTTTGAGCCCAAAAAAATTCAAGAACTCTATGGTTTTGAGTCATCTACCAAAGACCCTGTAGGATCACCCTGAAAACCAGAAATCCAAAGTCCTTAGGCTTAGGAGCAGCAATCAGGCCTTGAGGGACAACCTGGGTTGCCCTCACTTGTATGGTCGTGCCCTCCTAGCCTCTCCCCTCGCAGCCACCGTGGAGCTCTAGACAGTGGGTAGGCTTCCCATTTTCCTTTTTCTGCAGGTAGTACCCACTGGTCAGCTTCCAGTGGGTCTTTCATGATCTTTTTCCCTCTCTGGTCCTTCTCCAGGGGGGCCCATGGTGGCATTCGAAGTCCGAACTAGAGGTCCCATTGCCTTCTCCATAGGCAAAAGGACCCTCTAGGAGAGAGACAACCTCTTTGGTAGGGTCCTCCATTGCGGCACTTGCTTTTTTTTATTATTATTATTGCTTTTGCACTTATTTGCTTTCGTTAACTCAAAGGTCTATACTCTGGACATGAAGTGTGGTTAGCTGGACAAAGAACTCTTGTGGTGAGCTATTAGGTGTACATTAATGGAGAGAAGCAAGTGCCTAGCCACTATTATTCAGTGCTAGGTGTGGACAGAGATTTCATCTCTTTTCCCTTTCTTTTCTTTTCTTTATTAGCCTAGGTCCCTTGCTTTGTGGAGTTAGTACTTGGCTCACCACTCCTTTGATTGTATTTAGAACCTTTAACCAAGGTTAAAGGTAACCCTAGTTAAGTCCATAAGCTCTAATCCGTGGCTAAGCAAAGCCATTCCGGTTTGCTCTTTGGATCAAACCACCATCTTGGGTTGAATCTAACTTTGTTTTGGAATCTCTTTGATCAAAAGTCTCTACACTCCTGACCATCTTTCTAACTAGGGTTAAACCTAACCCTTGTTAGCTTGCCCCCTTGCACTCAAAAGGAAAATGCTGAAGCAAGCACTGTCCTACGGTTTGGAAGGTTGTAAGCCTTCATTTTGAAGCTTTGCTAACTACCTTTGGGCATTTGGTGAATTCCCATTTGAACTAGGGTTAAACTTAACCCTAGTTAATTCTTCCAATTTTTTTTTTTTCTCTTTTCTCCGAAAAATACTTTTTTTAAAAAGTATTTAGCATTGTTTTGGGGCATTTATCTTTGTGAAAAAAAATTCAGTTTTTGTGCAGTTTGGTAAAAACTAGGGTTAACTTAACCCTAGTTAAACCTTTTACTCCTTAGAACTCGAGCTAGGGTTAAACTTAACCCTAGTAGGATATCCCGCCTCATCTTCTTGTTCAAAATAGTGTTGGAATCGGCACTGTTTCAGGGTATTTGTCTAGGCTTTCCATTGTTTGGAGTCCTTACTCCCATGGAGACCTTCATATGTTAATAAAGCTTAACCAAGGCTCATTTAACCCTAGTTAACCGACTTTACTTTGAGTTCCAAAAATGTAGGAGGCCGTTCTAGGCCCTGCATTCATTTGGGGACCTATCTTGGACCCTAACTTGGGCTAATAAATCCTCTATGCCACACTTGACCTTTAACTGAGTTTGGATTAACCCTAGTTAAATCAATTTTACTATTAGTCCAGAATATGCAGGAGGCCATTCTAAGCCCTGCATTCATTCGGGGACCATGCTTAAACCACTAACTAGGGTTAAACTTAACCCTAGTTGATTCTCATACTCTAGATTGGACTTTAATAAATAAATAAAAAAATTCAAAAATCAGAAAAATGCAAAAGACCAAAAAAGGTCAATCTTGAACTTTTTAATCATGGTTAGCACCTCTAACCATGGTTAACACCCTCTTAACCCCGGTTAGCAAACCTAACCCCCCGGTTAACACCCCTCTTAGCCTCCGGGCTTTACCTTGGGCCTACCGGGCCTCAACCCTAGCCTCCGGGCTCACCCTTGGCCTCTGGGCTCAACCCCTTTGCACATTGACCAACCTCGGTCAAGCAAAACCCTAATATCCGGATTAGGCCCCTAAGCCACCCTTAGTGCACACACACACACACCCTCTCGCCTTAGCACGGGCTCATGTGCTAGAACTACGCTCGGTCTGATCTCACCCCTCATGTGAGTACGTAGGCAGCCCAACATGGGCCCGACCCTAATTAGCTTTTACTTTCTTCCGGTTAGTATTAACTTAAGCACTAATGGCATTCAATTAATCTTGATCTTTATTTTGGCTTAAAACTAGCAAGTAGGGAACCACCAAGTGTGGAAGTGTTGGGGTGCCTAACCCCTTCCCCGAACTTAATCGAACCTCTTACCCCGATCTCCGATCGCGGACCAAGCCTTATCCAACATTCCCGGGGGACTTATTCCTTCTGAATTAATAAGTGGCGACTCTAAATCCCAGTGAGTAATTTTCCGTGCTCACAAAGGCATGTGACTTTTTTTTTCTTGGTTCGAGATATACGATTTTAGGTGTTAGTATCTGTTCAATTAGTGGGCAGGTGGAGAGTATATACAATCTCCCACCCTCTCGGGAGGAACCTGGTACCTCCCCCCAAAGCAGGGGATACACTACCACTGGGACAAAGCCCTGGTGTGTGGCTAGAGATCGAAAAAGAGTGGAGAGAGTAAAGGAGCTCTCAAACTCAACTTTCTCATGGCCTCTCAGGTCTGGCTGCACAAAAATAAGTGGTTGCACAAAAACGGAGGACAATTAATTAGAACCAATAATGGTTGGGGGTCTCGACCTCCCCAAAAGGGGAGGTGACAGAGAGACCAAGGGTGCTCTCTACTCTTTGCATACAGCCCAAGGAGTGGCAACAACAAATACAAGCGGAAGAAGGTGGTGGATTTGGGTCTCTCCATGGAAGAATACGATACAAAGCTTCATCTTGCTCTCAAAACACCCTTTCTAAGTGGTGTGAGTTGGGATGAGAATACGCGAGCATGAATGACAGACCCAATATCTTCCTCAAACTGAATATATAATGAGAGCCCTCTTACAAGGAGTTCTCAGTGATGATCTAAGATAGATGTACATGATATATGGGTGTTTAAGTTGCATGTGATCTCTGCCTCCTCTCTATCACACGGGGGTTATCCAAACAAGAGCGTTGCCTTCTCAATCTTAGATGGGTTACTCTAAATCACTCTGTCAACTTCACTTAATATGAACTCAAAGCTATACAGTTTGGGTTCAGATTTCCTTCATACAGATATGGTGCTCCATCATTGACGACTATGCCTATCCTATATACAACCCCATACATGGTTGGATGACAATGATCCCCTAATATTTGGAACCGACCCATTGGTCGGATCCTCAAAGAGGGTGCTACTATCCATAAGGTGGACAGATTTCACTCCATCAACAGAATAGAACCCCTCACATTAGGTTCTCCTCCACAGCTTTGGTCACTCATGGCAATAATCTCAAAAATAATGGACTAACCTACGGGTTAGACCATGTAATGTACCGACCATTTGGCTAGACCACACATATTTGGACCCTCAATGAGGGACCTATTATATGGGTTAGACCCTTTGGGTCATATCACAATGAGACTATCTTTCTAAATGGACTTTACAGTGGCCTAATATTTGGGTCGGGCTTTGATATGGGCATGTCTTGATCAACAAAACTAAGACATCATCTTTACCCCATCAATTAAGGGGACCAAAAGAAACAGAGAGTGTACCTAACCGGTGCACACCAAGTAGTGTGGCTTTGTCACTCTGTGACATGTTAGCTCAAAAGGCAGACCTATGTCACCAGACACCCTAAAAAGGGAGTCTAAAGCAGTAGGTCCTATCGATCCCACTAATGGGACCATCCGAAAGGCCAGATCCAACCCTCAGTCAAAATCCAAGGAGACGCCACATTGGCTAACCTAAGGGTCTATTTATGATGACCCATAGTCCAAGTTGGCTATGGGAACTCCTCATTTTGAAAATCTATCCAAGGGGGAGGTGTTGCCCAATTTTCTGCATGATATATGGGTCGCTCCAGATGAAACACCATGGGTTGCCCCAGATGCAATCGTCCTCATAAGTCACCCCAAATGCAACTAACCTTACGGGTCTCTCTAGAAGCAACTGACCTTATAGGTCACTCCATAAGCAATTGACCATACGGGTCACCCCAAATACAACTGACCCTATGGGTCGCTCCAAATGCAATTGATCCTACGGGTCGCTCCAGAAGCAACTGATTCAATGGGTCGCTCCAGATGCAACAAATCCTACGGGTTGTCCCAAGTGCAACTGACCCTATGGATCTCTCCAGATGCAACTGACCCTATAGGTCTCTCCAAATACAACCGACCCAATAGGTCGCTTCACCAAAAAAGGCCTCAATGAGGCACTTGTATGTCTACATGGGGATTGGGCACCCCTTGAATAACTCCTCTTATTATTCTTTTTAATCAGAAGTTCTTCCTCAAATCAATAAGGTAAATAAGAATCCAGATTGGAAGGATAGTCCTCCACAAAATAATAAACTCCACATAACAGTGGAGGTAGTAATTTAACTGCAACGAAAGTTGCGCGTTACAAATAGTGATCGATCGCTATCTGATATCGATTGATCGTTATCTGATATGGATTAATGACTAATTGATATCAATTGGAAATCAATTTGTTATATTGTTTTATATTTATTGTTTAATTTATTTTTTGTAGTTAAAAATGTCTTTGAAATTGACAACTAAGGGTCCACAGAAGAAGATAGCACACATCGAACGAGTAAGAACAAATCTTATTTTTATTGTATAAAGGAAATAAAATCAGAGAGAAGATTGTTTTTTTTTTTTAGTAAAGAGAAATATGTATTTTGGTCCATCTCACATTAAGTGTAACACGTGTGCGACAGTCAAACATGTTTAAGCCTAAAAAATTTATCTTAAAAAGTCACAACATATTTGAAGAGTTCAACAAAAGTTCGATCTTGTTTTAATAAAATCCGTAGGAAATCCTTTGCCTATGAGAAGCCTACGTACTGTATTCTCTTCAAAAGAAATAAGAGATTAATTTTAATGACAGCTTTGCCCCCATGTAGTGTAAAAAGCTCCGTCTTTTGCAGAGCTCCGCTTGATCTTTCTCCCAAGAAATAAAGCAGGCTTTGATAATTACAACTTTATCCCATGAAGTGTAAAAAGGGAGCTCCGCATGATGCAGGGCTCCGCTTGATATTTACACCGAAGAAATAAAGGCAGGCTGTTATCCCAACTACCATTTCGAAAGAGAGAAGGCGAAAGGTAGATATATTTTTCCGTTTTTTTTTGTAAATATCACGTGTAGCACATGGCCACCGCTAAACAAATAAAATAAAGTATTGTCGATACAGCCACCTTTGATGGGCCCTACCTAAGCTGATCTTATATGATGAGGGACCTTTCCGGACGAGCTCGTGGAACCCGTGTGCACAGTAAATATTATTGATCATTTAGGATAGTGATTGGGTGCGCTCAAAAGCACCTTGCTGCGCTGGGCCGTCCGGTCGAGAATCCAATACCGTTTAATGCATGTCAGGTCGTTAATATTGGGCCATTAGATTCTCGATCAGATGCTGCTATCGTGCTATGTAAATACACCTAATTACTATCCTGATTCTTACATTTGACCCATTGAATAGCAGATCACACCTTTTGCATTTGGGGACTTGGGGGAGTCCGATTCCAACCGCTCCGAAAGCATACTCGCCCCTTGTTTAGGAAATGACAAAAGACTTGCTGTGTTTCTTACGTCACATATCCTTTGTCATGACTCATGGGCGAGTTAGGAGTGGGAGGGTTTGGTGTCGATTAAGCATTTTCCTTTTGAGATGTTGTTTTTTTGAGTCCTGAGAAGAGGACGGCAGGGTCTCTTCTAAGAGGACCGCATTGTCCCCATGTTCCTTTTAACACATTTTAACCATGGTTAAACTTAATAAAATTAAAATAAATAATTTTGTTTATTGTTTTTTTAAAATCCGTTATTAGATTGATTAAGCTAAGAGATTAACCATAATTGATGTATGGTGAAAAAGGGTCTTTAACGAATGAGATCAGCAGGGTCAGCTTTGAAGCTAACCATTGCTCCGTTTTCCATTTCCCTTTTTTTATAGCATATATTGGGCACACTTGCACAGTACACACACCCTAGTGCAACAAAATACACACACCCTGGTGCAAAAAAGTACAACACCAACACAAACCCTCAAAAATCCCTTTGAGACTTTGATCCATTCCAAGTGTAAGTAGGAGTACGGTAGAGACCGACGCTTGTGTATAGCCGAGAATGAGCCCAACATTTCTCTTTTTGATCGAGTCTATTAAAGGCGTAAACTGTGTAACGAAGGAGTCAATTTCGGTTGTCTGCCAACAGGAATCCACTTATCCATCAAAAACAAAAGTGGAGTGTTAGCCCCACTCGCCCCCCTTTTTAGGGGCAAGGATTTTGTGTAAAGCAACCGTGAGCCCGCCATATTCTTTTCAAGAGAGCACCAAACGAGGAGAGTGGTTATCACCAGTCATGGGGTGACTACCTTACATCTATGAGATCGATCAATCACAGTCATTCACGATTGAACTCAGGAACAGTTCAATTGCACCCACAGGTGCCAACACGTGTCCTTTTTATTTTCTTTTAACTATGATTAAGATTCTCTAACCTTAGGATCCAACAATCTAACATTAGTTTTTAAAAATTCTTACTTAAAAAAATTTAACCGTATGGTAAAACTTTCTTAACCCTAAGGTTAATTTTGTTTAAAAATATTTTTCTAAAAACAGAGGTTAGATGGGTAAAACCTAATGGCTAGAGAATCTTAACCACAGTTAATAGAGGTTAAAAATGACATGTGTTGACTTACGGGTACAATTGAACTCTCCCTAAGTTCAATTGCGATTGGCTGTGATTCGATGTCACAATCTATTATCAGATCTTAAAATGCGTCGAGATGCAAGTTTTAACAAAGACAACCAATCAAAGAGTGAAGATATCATCATTGAGTCAGTCTATGGGTAATCCTAAATACACTCTCTAATCCTAACCGTTTATAACCAATTACTAAAGGTTAGGATTTGAGTTGTCTTATTTTATCTTTTCTAATGTCACATTAGCTTCTAATCCTAACTATTTAATAACTGAGATAAACAGTTAGGATTTGGGAGTATATTTGGGAGTATCCCTAGACTAATTCATCATCATATCTGTTGAATATTAAATCGGACCGTAATGGATGATCTAACAGATAATTTGGGTACTTTCTCTCCACACCAGATAGCTTTTTATTTTAAAAGCGGAAAATACGGGCGGAGGAAGTTGCCGGTCATGCTCACCAAACATTGGTCGTATTAAATGGTTGGAAACCGTTATTCAAATGGCATAGAAGGTAAAAAGGAGAAGAAATGTGTCAAAAGTGGTAAACCAAAGCGATTGAACTCACGAAGTCTGCATTTGGAGCGACTATATATTTTAACGGACCATGTAAGCCTCTCCTCCACAGCTTTCTCTGCGAGATTCTCTACTGAGTCCTTTCTTTCTTTCTTTCTTTCTCATTGCTCTCTCTCTCCGTGGAACTACGAACGAAGAGCGTGAAGGAGAGAGAAAAAACAGAGATTTGATTTAGGGTTGTTGAGAAATCGAGTAAGAGTAGAGATGGCTACAGAGCAGAAAAATGTTGGAATTCTCGCCATGGATATCTACTTCCCTCCTACTTGTATTCAACAGGTGAATATCTCGTTTCGTTTTTCCTTTGTTTTCTTGTTGATTTTTCGTGAGGCAATTTTGGTTCGATTGATGTAAAGGAAGTGTAAACTGAAATTTTTTTTATAAAAAAAATTATGTATTTTTGATTTGCTTCAGTAAATGTAACGTTCGGAACTGATTTTTGCTGCTATTTTGTGCAAATTGTAGTTGATGTTTCAATTTCCGAATGAATTGAAAGTAACCATCTTTGAGGAAGGGAGTAGGAATTGAAAGATCATAATGTTCCTTTTAATGAACTTTCTGGTTTTTGATGCTTAGTTGAGTAGAGTTATTGGTTGTTATTTGTGGTGTGGTCTTTATGGATTTTGGATATAATAAGCGATTTTAGAAGTTTAAGTGGTCATGATGTTTTCGAGACCATATATTTTATGTTTCGGAATTATATTTGGCTTCTTGAACCAGGAGTGCCTGGTGCCGTAAGTAATCCGTTTCTTTGTGTCTCTCATAATGTTCTGAACGCAGTAGTGTTGAAGATTCATGATATTTATGAGTATCTGCTAATATGCAGTTTGGAATTGATAAATTTCAAATGTTTTTTTTTTTGCTCTGTAAAATCTCCTTGATGAACTACTAACACTAAGCATTTGGATGGAGGCTTGCTACCAAAGTCTACTTCTAGTCCTCTTTGTGTTATAAATAATCAAATTTTGAGTAATTTTAAAGAGAAACACCAACCAATCCATGGGAAATAGCCTCGTAAAGCAAGGCTTAAAAAAAAAGGTTGGGTTTATGTCAGGTTGGGTAGTGGGAAATGAGAATACCCTCAAACTGAACCCAACCTGTTTATAAATGAGCAGAAGAAGGCAAATACTAACACTGCCCAATTAGCGACCCCTCAGCTTGAACCCGTCCACATAACCCGTTTGAAATAAATAAACACTACTAAAATACATAAATTAATTATATCTTAAAGTATAAACTATATTTGAACGGAAGTTTAATATATCACAAATATATTAGTTCATAATTATATTAGTTAGGTATTTTGACTCGTCAGATCCAAGAAGCTATAGCCAAACGCGACTCAATACAATATCACAACTATTCATCCATTCAATTTACATCCATTCATCCCATTCCCCTCATAAATCCACACACTTCAATAAATTTTCTCAATCACTTGTTGAATCATAATAAATGAGTTTTAGCATAAAGGAATTTGATTTGTGTTCCTATGTTATACTGCTTTTTTTATCCAAGAACTGCATTCCTTTTTTGTCTTCTTCTTTTTATCAAACAATTCTAAAGAGCAATAGTTCGCTCCACTGGCGAGGAGCAAACTATTGCTCCTCGCTCTCACATAGCTGTCCCTTCAACTCTCATTAACTCAGGTTAGTTTGTTTTAACCCTTTAATTAAAAAAAATTATTTTATTTTTCTAAAAACCAAAGTTAGATGGGTGAACCCTAAGGGTGGGTGAATCTTAACCACAATTACGAGAACATGGATTATATGGAGTGAAACAAATCTCTGTCCTTTAGAGTAGCTTTTCAATCGCACCCACAAGTCAACACGTGTCCCTTTCAACCTCAATTAACTATGGTTAAGGATCACTAAACCCTTGGAGTTTAATAATATAAGCTTGGTTGTAGAAAATATTAAAAAAATACTTAACTTGTTTAAAATTTAAATGCTTAGGGTTAATATTTTTTTCCCTTGAAACCAAAGGTTATATGTTTGAACCCAAGGGTTAGTAAATTTTAACCACAATTATTTGTAGTTAAAAGAGACATGTTTTGACCTGTGGGTGTCATCGAACTCAGGAGAGTTCAATCACAATTGACTATGATCCAATCTTAGAAGACTCATGGGTACAATCCCTGTAGGAGATGAAACTCGTAATCTTCTTCTTAGTTTTTTTTTAAAAAATTTAACCGTAGGAGTAGTGAATTTTAGCCACGGTTAATAACTTAAAAAAAAAATCAAGGATAGATGGGTGAACCCTAGGGATGAGTGAATCTTAACTATAGTTAAGGGTGTCAAAAGGGAGAAGATTATGAGACCGAAGAAGGAGATGCTGCTTATTGGTTCAAAAAGGAGAATATAGAGTACTAAATATGTCAAATCCCGTTCTCAATTGCCACAAAGTCTCTTATATCTATTAGTTTATTATATTTTGAATGTATACTATAGATAACCCCAAACTTTTCCGTTACAGTTACTTTAAGTTGCTTTTATCTTACCTGACAACTTTCATGATGTGGACCAATAGTATCCCTGCTATAGCCCATTAGGTTACAATAGGGGCTGCTGCGCATCCGCTCTCCTTAAAACATGTGGTCTGGATAGTTCGTTTGTCAGTCCCCCTATATTTTATTTTTCTCGGCTGACCAGATGTATTAAAAAAGAAAAATTAAGGACTATACCAGCTATATACAGAGATATCTACATCCCCTATCGTCTTTGTCAATAATTTTCGGAAGTCCCCTATACTAAAAAAAAAACTCTCTAAATTACTTCATTTTTTGTTGATTCTCTTCATTTATACTAGGACTCGTGGTGCATTATCCACTGTATTGATTTTTTCCTTTGATGTACATAATTAGGAAGCATTGGAGGCTCATGATGGTGCTAGTAAAGGAAAATACACTATTGGACTTGGACAAGATTGCATGGCATTTTGTACAGAGGTGGAAGATGTCATCTCAATGAGGTTTGAACTCTTCATTTGATCCTCAATGTTCTTATATGCTACCATTGTTTCCTTAAAATGTCTTTTTTTTTTCACTAGGATAGAGGGAGCTTTTTTTCTTGTTGTGAGCTATTAGCTTACTCCTGGATATAGCCTTTTTCTTATTATTAAAGGTCTAGAAGGATAGCTTTTTGCACATAGCAGGAAATAAACTATTTTTAACTTTGCAGTCTAATATTATTTATTTATTTCAAAGTTCTCTTATTGTGTGGCATAAACAATGAGGACACCCTTTTCCAAATCATTTGGACCAATTTTGTGTTCAATGATAATAGGATTAATTACCTAGAGACCTGTCATGACTCATGAGCTGTAATGCTTGTCGGTGAAATTTATGAACAGAGATGATCTCGTGATTTGTGAGCTTAGCCTTCTATAACGATCTGTGTAATAATGTGCTTGCAATCTTCTCAGTAACTATTTTGGAGAATACTATGGCAGTGTTCTCTTTCTCTCACTATCTATTCTCTGTTGATTAATTGTGGCACTGTTCTCTTTGAATTTACTCTTAGTAACATAGCTTTGATGAATACTTGTGATAGTATTGTTCAATTTTTATTTCACCCTGATAAGTTTTCATAATAATCATAACTTTTCTGGTAACATTTTGTGGAGCTTCTGTTTTTACCTGAACTTTGTGCTTATGCAGCTTGACAGTTGTCGCGTCCCTCCTTGAGAAATATGGAATTGATCCAAAACAAATTGGTCGCCTGGAAGTAGGTAGCGAGACTGTGATAGACAAGAGCAAGTCTATTAAGACCTTCCTCATGCAAATCTTTGAGGTATTGTTGCGATTCATTTTGATAAATACGATCTTTTTCATTTGAAATTAGTGCACTTTTCTTTTGGTGGGCAAGCTGGGGTCGAATTCGAACTCATAGTTGTGCTGCAGAATCTCTACCGATTGACCTACGGGCTCGAACCCAAGGCGGGAAATCAGAGAACACATAAATTCAAGCACAGCAAGTCAGCTTGGAAATATGTAGCCATATATATAGAGTTGTGGTAGGTCCACACTTGATTGCAAGTCATTCCAGTGCTATAGAAATTTGGAAACCCTATGTTTTACTTGTGGAGACTAAAAGTAGCTTCAGCAGACAACAGGTAAAACTTAGGGTTTCACGAAGGCTCAAATAGCACAGAAGTTTCCAAATCATTTTCCTTGCATTTTCCCTTTTCGGATACGATATAAACAATTCCTTGATATGAGTCATTTTAATTATGGTTGAATATTTTCCCCTTCACTACACATCTTCTCTAAAGTTTAAAGTATTGATTTTATGCAATCTTACTATTTTGGCTCAGATTTTGTTACATTTCTAACACTAGGAGAATATTCTGCATTTTGTCATTTAAAACAAACAGGAATGTGGTAATACTGACATTGAAGGAGTTGATTCAACAAATGCATGCTACGGGGGAACTGCAGCATTATTCAACTGTGTGAATTGGGTGGAGAGTAGTTCATGGGATGGACGCTACGGACTTGTTGTTTGCACAGACAGTGCGGTATGATCTTTTTCTTTGGAGTTTTTTATGTTTACACTGGACTGCCACTGATCACCCATACTATACACTAATTATTGATGACTTCAAACTTGCTTGGTTTAAGACTTTGCTTGTCTTCTGTACAATGATGCACACTTCGCCGATGGTTCTAGTCAATTAGCTCGCTTGGCTTTCCTTTCTTGCATTTAGGCTTCAGTTATTGCAGATAATTCTTAGAGTAGTTGCTGATAGAATTTCATGTAGATAATCAAAATAAACAGTTGGACTGTTGGCTTTGTACTCTCTATATGTTTGGAATGATGAATAAAACTTGGTGAAATTAGGCATACTCCTGATGACAATTGACACCATTTGTGCATGCGAGAAATTTATAAAGATCTCCTGATTTCTACCTTAAATGAAATGAAGAAGTTGATGTCTTGTGCAATGTTCAGTTGTAGGTCAGAGGGGAGTTAGTCTAGTAGCTTCTGTCCTTCAATAGTTCAATGTACTGTGTACATTTGGGTTACAGAAACTGAACCCTACCAATGTGGCTTGCAGTCCCGCATTTTATGAAACTTTTGTGTATCACCTATTTGGGGGGACAAATGGAGGAAAGAATGCTCATTATCATGAATCCATGATTACTTTAGGATCTTTCTTCAGTGTTGATGTTTATTGTCCTCTCTCCAGTGTATCTATGATCATCAACTGATCTCTGGTGCATCTAAATCCATATGTTATCATGTCCTGGAGCATAGTTATGTCTTCATGAATTCATCGTCATCATCATCGATGCCTTATCCCAAAGTAATTGGGGTTAGCAACACGAATCCTGTTCCTCCATTCCGCTCTATTTAAAGGCTATTACTTAGTTTAAATTGTGCTGTCATCCACGTTTTATTTTGGCCTTCCCCTCATCCTTTTAGAACCTTTAACTTGCATGAATTCTCTCTCATTGGGGCTCGTTAATAGTCTTCATGAATTGATATATTCTAATCTTTAGTCAATGAGTAATATAAGATTAACTGCTAAGGCAGGGATATCTGCCTTTTATATCATAAGTTCGTTGAGAATTGAGAGAACAAAATCTTTCATCATGAAAAGTGTCTTGCTGTTGTAAAGGTGCCAGGCTTTAAGCACAAGAATTTTTGTGTTTGAGATGCAATTAATATTTTCATGCCTTGTGCTTTTGCATCTCCCATTGTGTTGACTATTAGTCTCATGTGCACATCATCTCCCATTGTGTTGACTATTAGTCTCATGTGCACATCAATGAGTATATATAGATTCAGATCCTGTGCAACTTTTCTTTTAAGGTAAGTATGCTAAAGTAGCTTACTGGAGGCTTCCTTGTTATAGGTCTACGCAGAAGGACCAGCACGGCCTACTGGAGGAGCAGCTGCTGTTGCTATGCTGATAGGGCCAAATGCTCCTATCGCTTTTGAAAGCAAATTTAGAGGGAGTCACATGTCTCATGCCTATGATTTTTACAAGCCCAACCTTGCAAGTGAATACCCGGTAATGCTTCCTGATTTCTCTTTTGTCTATGTCACATTTCACGGGCATTGCAGAGTGTAGACATCAAAATTCTGGTTTTCCAATTGGAAAATTTTTGGCTTATGATTTTCTTTAAGTATTTGGATTGTAGATTTTTTTTCCTCCAGTCTCTTTTTTGAAGTTGGGTTGGTTCTTACTACTTTTAGGGTTTTGAAAAACAAAGTGATCCAGGGCATTTAATCCCGATGTTATGGTCATATGTTTTTCTATGAACCAAATTTGCTATCTAATTATCAAAATTTTCAGATGGGTGCATATATCTTTGACTTAAAGTCGGAATTTGTGTTCTTAAGGAAATTGGCAACTTTGTTCTGCATATGTGAGTTATCTTCTGTTTCGCTCTAAGAAGTTATTGCCTGCTTAGAGACTGAACTATCTGCCAACGAAGAGAGAAAGACCTAGATCAGAAACAGTGTTCATTCGTATTTGAGTAAAAAAAAATTGATTCCATTTAATGGGCTACGAGTAGTGGAATATTTGGATAGGTTCTCTCTAATGTGATATTTATTTAGGTAAACAGATTCTACAATACTAAGAAATAAAAACTTCTACAACATTAATATATTCTCTTGAATTACCGATAAAAAAAAATCTACAGTGCTAAGAAAGAAAACAAGAGGAAACTTACAGCCTACCTATAGGGTTGCCGATTTGTTTATGATTCCCTTTTAAGTTGTACCTTTGTTTGCTCACTTAGCTGTTATATGGTTGGCTTTTTTTTGAATGTTGGTGGCTCTAAGTCAATGTTGATACCCACAGTAGACTTTTATTATGAAGTAAAAATACCCTAGAATCTTAGAGTTAGCCAATGAATTCTTTGCAAAAGAAATTAATATATTTTTATGTGACATCGAATAACAAAAATGCCATGCTTATTGAGTGTGAAACCTATTTGCCCCATTATGTTTGGAGGTGGGTTGTGCATCATACTCCAGTACTTATTAATTCCCATTTTATCTGCAATTCATGTTTGTAGGTCGTTGATGGGAAGCTTTCACAAACTTGCTATCTCATGGCACTTGATTCTTGCTACAAACTTTTCTGTAATAAGTAAGTTTCTATTGATTAGTGAAAACACTTCTCTTTGTTCTACTACATATTTTGGTGATTATTTGTGCAATTTAAATGCCTTACCCCTTGATTTTATATAGATTTGAGAAGTTGGAGGGCAAGCCATTTTCTATTTCTGATGCAGAGTATATTGTATTTCATTCTCCATACAACAAGGTATTTGATTTTATGCAGTTATGATCTTGCTATCAATGTCTTTTGTATTTATTAGTTGAACTCTTGAATGTTTGAAGCAAAAGCTAATTCAAATTTTCTTGTACTGGTACTGCAGCTTGTGCAGAAAAGCTTTGCTAGGTTGTACTTCAATGACTTCTTGAGGAATTCCAGGTTCCTATCTTACTTTGTTCCTAGATTAACCATAACTTGTAAATGTTGAGATTTATTTTATGCACACACCATGTCACTGATTATGTTCTGCATTTGCATTCACTGATCAGCTCTGTGGAGGATGTTGCGAAGGAAAAGCTGGCACCATTTTCAGCTTTATCTGGTGATGAGAGCTACCAAAGCCGGGATCTTGAAAAGGTCACTCTTGCATCCTAAGACTGATTTTAAGCACTCGAGTTTTACAATAAATGGTTGCTTAGAGGGAAACTTCTTGCTGAAGATTCCATAATGTTGTGCATATACAGGCATCACAGCAAGCTGCGAAGCACCTATATGATGCAAAGGTGCAACCAACCACTTTGCTACCAAAACAAGTCGGCAACATGTACACTGCATCTCTCTATGCGGCATTCGTATCCCTTCTTCACAACAAGCATAGTACACTGGTAAATATTTCAACAACTTTCCAGGTTGGCAATTTGGCTTCTACATGTTCAACATTATATTTCTTTCCTAAATGTGATTGTTTTCTATCTGCTTCCAGGTAGGTCAGCGGGTAATCATGTTCTCATATGGGAGTGGTCTAACTTCCACAATGTTCTCGTTCCAACTTCGGGATGTTCAATATCCATTTAGCTTGTCAAACATTGCAACTTTGATGAATGTCTCTGGGAAGTTGAAGTCAAGAATTGAGGTATTTCTCTTGTTCCTTCATCTCTCAGATATGATTACTTTCCACAAGTGCATGTTAATTATTTTCTGACAATATGATGTCTAGCGTTATATATCCATCCCATTCATGTCGCTATTACAAGGGAAACAAATATCATATACCAAAAATAATATTCACCCGCCTCTCTCTGTATAGACATGCATACCTTCACAGGTACCTGTTTGCCAACATACATTCAAATGCGTACACACCTACACATGTCCACATACTTCGTGTCACATTCACTGTTGTGCATACACAACCATACACACAAACAAACACACACACACACAGATACCACATTGGTAAAAGATATGTGTTGCCAAGTTGCTTGCCTAGGAGTCTAGAGCCTAGGCTAGTAATCTATATTTGGAGTAGGTTTGTCACAGTGACGCCAGACAAGGCGTGTGACTAGAGATAAGGTGCATGCCTAAGGGAAAGAACTGGTGAGGCGCATGCCACATGACACGGGCTGAGAATGTCATATTGAAAATTTTTAAACCTCTTTGCTTCAGTCAAACTTTAGGCAAATACAGCCCATTACTAGCACTATCCCCTGGATTATCATCTTGTTTTATTAATTGGAACTTGAGTTAATGGGTAGATGGTTAATTAAGGTTTATACTTCTATTGCTTCAATTTCAAAATTTATTTGGCCTTAATTCTTGTTTTTTCCTTTATAAAACGCAACTAATAAACTTCCTGTAATAAAGTAACAGAATTACACGTAATATTTTATTATTTAATTCAAATTCCCCAAAATTTTGGGCTGGCTTTGTCTCCATATGCTTGCTCTAGGTATGTAAGATATTTAAGGGTATCGAAACTAGACCGTGAGACAGACATACAATAGAAAAGGGTAAGCTCATATAAAATATCATATAATACCAAGAAAGTCAGTCAACAGTGAAGCTAATTTTTTTTTGAGCTTCAGAAAGTAGCATTTAATACCAAACAAGTAAGAAAAAGGTAAAATTGAGGTTTTCCCATACCTTTGAGGTTTGGGGTTGTGCTGCAGGCGCTGGCACGTGATTTGCTAGCTAATCAGTGTACATTTTGGTAACAAAATTTCATTTTCATGCAGTTTCCTCCTGAAAAATTTGTCGAAATTATGAAGCTAATGGAGCATCGATATGGGGCGAAGGACTTTGTGACAAGCAAAGACTGTAGTCTTTTATCTCCAGGCACGTACTATCTCACTGAAGTCGACTCCATGTACAGGAGATTCTATGCCAAGAAGGCTGGGGATGGAACTACTGCTGCTACTTGCGAGAATGGTTCTCTAGTCAATGGTCACTGATAGCGGTGAAGCGATGGAGGGAATCTTTCCGCAGTGGATTTCAGATGTTAGTACGTAGAAGAATGGTTGTGCTTCCATAAGTTATTTTCTCACCAGGAAATGGCTGTATTAGCCCATGTTGTTATTAGCCCAATTCAGATAATTGGGATTCTACGGTTTAATATAAATTTATATTTCTTAGCATTCCATAATCTTTTGCTTCAATTCCTTTTACAATTCTAGGAAAGCTAAAGCTAAGCTAAGCATACTCTCATTTCCATACTCTCACCCCTTTTTGACACAAATAGATTTATGGCATAAATCATTTATAGTATCAAAACTTTTATGGTAAAAAACTGAATATTTTTATTTATTTACCGTTGTGTGATTGCAGTCTTGAGAATAAGGTAGAAAATTATTTTATTTTATTTGTGTTTGAATTAAAGAAAAAAAAATTACATCTTTATCTTTACTATTATATTGCGAGAGGCAGGCGTAGCCTGAATTTTCTGAAATTCCTAAACTACCCTCATACAAAACAAAACTTTGATTTAATATTTTACTTTAATTCCCAAACAACCCCTTGTTCATTTATCTAGTTATTTAAATAATAGAATCACAGCCAATCGTGATTGAACTTGGAGAGAGTTCAATTCAATTGCACCCGTGGGTTAACACGTGTCCCTTTTAACTCCTATTAATTGTGGTTAACTCCTTCCCCTCGCTCTCACGTGCATCGGACGTGCCACCCGCTAGTATAAAGAGTGATATTTTGTGTCATATATACGGCAAAGAGCAATGCTACTTTCACTTAATTTCCGGCTGTCCACTGTCTTATTGTTTTTTCAATTTGTAAATAAAAAGACAAAACGAAAGTGATGGGTCCCAAAAAAAAAAAAAAAGTGTCATACTATTTTGTAAACTTTTACAAAAATTAGAGTGGACAACAAGTAGACACACCATTGCTCATACATCAAAAAAAAAAAAAAAAAAAAAATATATATATATATATATATATATATATATATATTATTTAAAAGTGTCATACTTTTATTATTTAAAAACACCAATGCATAAACCATTACTGCCAACTTTCACTGAAAAGAAAATTATTTCTACTTTTCTCATTGAGATTTTACTTATAGGCCACTCTCTCATTTTTTGGCTAAAAGCCAAGGATTATATGGTGAGCCCATTACCTCGACACAAAATCATTGTCTTCTTGCAACATAGGGGGAGAGTGAGGTTAGCACTCTCCAATTACTTACGCATACAAGTCTGGGTTGGAGAGCCTTGGAGTGGGAATAGCAACAACCGGCTTCGCTTTCTTCATAACAAGCCCAAATATCTCTGAGAGATCATCATGCATTGTACCCTCCGGGAATCGCCAATCGAACGAGTGCAAGAGAGTAGCCAAAGCGTGCGATACTGTCCTTTCTGCCATGAGCACTCCTACACATATCCTCCTTCCTGACCCAAATGGAATATAACGAAAATCATTCCCTTTATAATCCAAATTGCTAGTTTCACTCAAGAACCTCTCTGGCTTGAACTCCAAAGGGGTGTCCCAAATTGTAGGGTCCCTGTGTATAGCCCATGCATTCACCATGACCCGTGCCCCCTCAGGGACAGTATAGCCGCCTACGATGCATGATCGACTCGGTCGTCTAGGAATCAAGAGTGGCGCCACTGGATGAAGACGTAGAACTTCCTTCACCAATGCATTCAAATAATGCAATTTCGATAGATCAGACTCTTCTACCATGGTATCCTTTCCTACAATTTCATCTAATTCATCTTGAGCTCTTCTCATAATTTTTGGGTCCTTCATGATCTCCGCCATTGCCCATTCCACCGTGGTCGATGTCGTGTCTGTCCCGGCCACCAGCATGTCCTGTTAACATGTAACAATCCAAGAAATGATTCTATTGAATTTTTGGATAAATTACATTTGACGGTATATATAATAGAGAAATACATCCAAATATGGAAATATAACTAAATCTCAATCTAATCAAATCTTACCAAACTAATCTAACATGATATAAATTTATTTAAATTCAAATCATGTATAATTTTATACTCATTAACGCCAATTGACATAACATATTATGTATAAATTCTTACCAAGAGCAAGGGCTTGATGATGGGCTTGTTTGGGTCTCCTTCCTCAAGCTCAAGAAGCAACTGAAGAAAATCCTTGTGTTCCTTCATGTTCTTCTCCCCTTCTTCTCTTGCTTTATTCATCTTCAACCTCTGATCAATAACAGTATCAAAGACTCGGTCGAGCCACGAAACCAGATTCTTCATTCGCCCTTCCATGCCTTGAATATCAAAACGGGCTAGAATGGGAAAATAATCTGAAATATTGGACATACCCAAGACTTCTATCATTTCCCCCACAACCTGCCGAAACTCCAAAAGGTCGCTAGTTCTCTCTTCACTCTCAATTGTACTACCCCACAACATGCTCATGATCACATTAAGAGTATTGAGAAACATCTGTTCAGCGATATTGATCTGCATACCGACCTTGGAGTAGATATCCTTAACCATCCGACGAGTCTCACGCCGTCGAATATCGTAACAAGCATCAAGACTTTTGTTGCATAGCATCCCTCTCAAGCATACCTTTCGCACCATTCGCCAATGTGGTCCGTAAGGCGCCCACGCGATATCCGAGCAGCCATAGGAGGTGACAAACGAAGTTGGCGTTACATCGCGGTTGGAGAAAATGGTGTCCTTGTCCTTAAGGACTTCTTTTGCTAAGGAAGGAGAACTCAAAACAATCCATAATTTGCTACCCAATTTCAGCTTCATGATGGGGCCATAGGTGTGAGCCAATTTGGCAAAGTAGCAGTGAAGGTCGGACTCTAGAAATGGAAGGCTACCCACCAACGGTAAGCCTCGTGGTCCTGGTGGCAATGGTGGCCTTGCACCACGTAAATTCCTGGTCACTAACATGTACCAGGTGATCACAAATACTGCAAATGAAAGCGTAAGTGCCATTCTCGCAAGTTCGTCGCTGCGATTGCTACCGCGCCACCACCATGACCACCCACTGTAGATTATTTCGACTGCGTCTGTGACCATCATTATGCTGCAACAGTATTGCATCTATAAACCCTAATTTTGTTGATTTTGTAAACTAATCACATCTCTCTCTCCCTATTATATATATATAGGATATAAAATTTGACGTAATCTTCATTTGAGATTGGCTTCAACATAAAAATTTGGCGTTATATTTATTTTAGATTTTAGATTGGCTTCATCATATACATGTGTAAGACGTTGCAACCTTCTGGTTGCATGTGTTAAGAACAGGTAGCGCAGGAGGAAACTTCATCCTCTGTCGTGAAATAATAAGACAATACATGCATACATATTAGGGTCTACCGACATTATAGTACTCGTCATTTTGTCCACGCGCTCTCTTTCTTCCAGCCATGACAAATATAGGTCCCATACAAATATGGGAGTGCTAGCCGCACTTTCCCCTTGTCCACTCTTCCTCTTTCCGGAGGCAACAAAACAAGATTTTGCTTGTTTGTGTTCTTCCACCACTAGTGTTTAAGAGGAGTGCTAGCCTCAGTCGTAATAACTCCAGATTTTTCCACAGGAATAAATCTCTTGTCTTGTATGGATTTAATAATGTTATAACTTCGAATTGACATGTCATTTTTCCTTCCATGTTAACGCCAATACTAACGGCATACTAACGATAAGGACAAATGTCAACTCCAGACTTAAAACCGATTTCTTAGATCCAATCTTTTAGTGGAACTTTAAAAGTCTAGAATTTTTATTGTTTCATGCTTAATTTTACTTAATGTCTAGAAATATATTATTCCACGTATTGCAAAAGTTCTACAAACATGGAACTTTCAAGTTCCACAAATTTTTTTTTTATAGATTTTTAAAGTTTCATACATGTCAAACTTCTAATTAATTTGAATTCAATAAATGTGAGATACTACTGTATAAAAGAGTTAGAATCCATCTCTTAGACTCTTGCCTCTTGCTCCAAAATATTAATGCTCTCAGCTTTTAAAAGTTTCACCAAAAAACAGAGCTAGAAATTATAAATCTTAAGTCTAAAATTTGTCTTTATGCCTAAAAAATGGAGAGTGCAATTGAAGAGAGTGTGATTAACAAAATCCTACAAATACAGAGAGCGAATTGGGTGAGCCCTAATCATCCCCATAAAGGAGAGAGTTGGGACCATATCCAATGGCGATTAAACTCTTCCGAGTTCAATTGCACTCACAAGACAACATGTGTCTCTTTTAACTCTTTTTAACTATGATTAAAATTCATTAACTCTTAGGATTAATATATTTAACCTAGGATTTTAAATAAAAAATTCAAAAAATATATTAACCCTAAAGAATAAAATGTTAACCATAATGATGTGTTTGATTGCTAAGAAAAATAGGTGAAAACATAGAAAAGAAAAGAAAATTTGGATTTTTAATACAAATTTTACTTAGGTTTTATCCAATTTTCTTTCATTTTTCATGTTTTTACTTATTTTTTTTGCAACCAAACATAAGGTAAGAG
The DNA here is from genome assembly GCA_015143295.1 of Tetracentron sinense. Lineage (NCBI taxonomy): Eukaryota > Viridiplantae > Streptophyta > Magnoliopsida > Trochodendrales > Trochodendraceae > Tetracentron > Tetracentron sinense. Next base: position 25,129,433 of record CM026572.1, on the reverse strand, counting down.
TTAAAGAGAAGTTAAGAGGGCTTTGTGAGTGTGACTGATCCCGAGTTCAATTGCAATTAGACAGGATCCAAACTCTAAAGGAGCTTATAAAATATTTTAAAATGATTTGACCTTGCTTTTATGAGGATGATTAAGGATTGACGCTACCTGTGGAGGGGTATTTAGAGATTTTTTTTAATGTAGATGGTCGCTGTTAAATCTCTCAATCGTATGTTGTGTGCGTGTATAAACATGTGTGTTTTTTTCATGTGTCTCCCTCCATCTCTTCTCAAGGCAAAAGATTACATCTGGTGGTTGCCCGAGCTAAGCGCTTGGGCATCCACAAATCATAAGGCAGCTGTCGTTTTTAAAGGGGAAAGATTTCAAATGGGGAGAAGTCAAAATCAAGGGGAGACAATGAAATGACTTATCACCTAAAATATCACCAGCTGCCCAATGGTTTGTGGATGCCCGAGCACTTAGCTCGGGCAGCCACCAGAGGTAATCTTTTGCCCCTTCCCATATGTTATGGGATAGTAGTGTTTAGTTAATAAAATTTGGTCTAGGTAGCACTGTAGCACCCTTAAATGAACCCCAAAAATGGGCCATGGTCTGAAAAAAATGAATCATGACCTGTGAAAGAAGCCGAATCCTTTACAGTGATAACCGGATTTTCCATCCTTTTTTTTATTTTTTAATATTGATTAATTTTTTAAAAATTTTAATATTAAAAAAACCTTAAAACAGTTTTTTAATTTTATTTTAAAATAAAAAACCAAGGATGAGTGAGTGAACCCTAGGGGTGGGTGAATCTTAACCATAGTTAAGGGGTGTCAAAAGGAACACATGACTACCTCAGAGGGTGATAACCGGATTTGGCTTCTGAAATGAAATAGTGGGACAAGTAACAAGTTTGATGAGGGGGGAGAGTATGGCTAGCAAAATTCTCGTCACAGAGACCGAACTAACTAAACGAGCCCTAACAAAACCATGGTACCCGTTAACTAATCGGTCTCGTACTCTCGTCTTCCTGAACCATGGACTATCCACCGGGTTGACCCAGCCCATTTTCATTCAACAAACCTTTTCCAACATCGCTAGACGAAGCAGATCACGTTTTTATCTGAATCTTTCTGAAGAGAAGGGGAAGAAACCCTAAGAAATGAAAAATACAGAAATCGGGACTTCGAACTCGAGCGGGGGTTTGATTATAGCCAACAACGAAACGATTCGCTCTTTTCTCCGAACGGCCTCAGAAGATCCAAATCTCAACCACGAACTTCGACGAACAGCTTCGAATCTCCTTTCTCAGACCTCAATTCCTTACAAATTGCTCAGAGAAATCTGGTTCGCATCTCCCTCTTCGACCAGACCTAACCTCCTTCATCTCTTCTCCGGCTCCGATCTCGTATTCGCAAGCCCTAAGCCTAGAGAAAAGGTTAAAAAGCAATAGAACCCTAAACTTTGCTATTGGTGTTTCTGTTTATGGTTCGATAATGTCAGATCTTTGATTTGTTTGAGGTTTTTTTGGAATTCCAGAGTGAAGAGTTGAAAGCCAGATTGAGAAAGCTCGCAGATTTGGCGGAACGCAATGCGTATCAAGAGCTTGTCAAAGATATCACGCCGAGGAGGGATTCTAATGAACCTTTCTCTTCGTACAAAGATCAGCTAGGGTTCGGTAAGGATCTGGTTTTCTTTCTTGACGGATGATTTATTTAAAAGTGATTAAAATCTGATTCTTGACTCGAATCTCTGCTGATCAGAGCTAATAGGCGAATCTGCAAATCCAATTGCTGGGATTTTAGTTCATGCACAACAAATAGTAAATGTCTTCTTGTAACTTCTCCGAGTGTTTAGTTGATAAGCTGATCACTCATAATTACCAACCACTAATATGACTAACTCAAAAACTATAGCGAGCAGCATTGACATAAAGTTTTTATTCATAGACTGAGCATCATTACTATGTGAATCTTATTGCTCTCTAAGATTTCCTCTGAGATAGAAAGAATGACTAGGTTGTGCAGGGTATGTTGATAAGAAGTAGGATCTTGAAAGAAAAAAAAATATTCCCAAGATACAGGCTTGTTAAATTGAGTCATCATGAGATATGAAGTAACAAAGAATGAAATGCTGCATAAATAGCAAATAAGTTAGTTTGTTGCGAGAATCTGATGTCACGAGAAGAACGACTCATTGCCTAAGTGAGGTAATGAAGCCAAAATAAAAAAAGCTCATCTTACAGTTTGCATTGTAAATCTGTGGTTTCCTGTAGGTCATTTTTTTTTAGCTAATGTGGGTGGTGAAATAAAATTGTTTTTAATCTCATTTTTCACTTCCTCCCTTCCCGTCAAACTAATTATAAACTTTTGTACTATACAGTTTGTCTAGTGTACTAATTTTTACCACTGTGGTTGGTGAAATAATTTTATTTTTCAAGTTTATTTTTCAATTTCTCTAAGGTAGCACTGAATTTTACAGGTCTGCATGTCGTGGTTACAATGTTTACTGGCTACTTGGTTGGATATGCTGCATTCAGAGCCCTATTCAATCACAGTCCTGTCATGGTAACTTTCAAAGGCATCTTGAACTTGTATTTATGTATAACCATGATAGTTGATCGTAAACATTTTCTTGGAAAGAAATAGTTTTTTTTTTCAACCTTTCACTTTCATTTTTTGGTAGTAATGAAGTTGAGTGATGCTCTTATCCTGATTTTGTAGAATGCGGCTGGTGGCATACTTGGATTGGTCTGTGCTATGCTTGTGGAAACACTTCTTTTCATAATTAGATCTTCCAATCAGGAGCTTGGATCCTCATCATCCACTTCGAAACTAAAGAAGAATCAATAGTAACTTAATCTCAGAAGGTCTGTTCCTTCTTACAAGGTCAGTTGAGTGCCTGGTGTTTGAATTGCAAAAAAACATATATCAAGCATTTATCATGCTAGTTTTTGTTTATGTTTCAGAGTTGTGCATTATCAACTTCAAGATTTTGATTGAAGAAATAAAAGAAAAGCAAATAAAATGGGAAAGTAGGGCGTTAGGTCCTGTGAGTTGGCTTCTCATTTCTCATAGTAATACGAAGGTCTAAATTAATATGAAAAAAAAGCAAGACAGCAGTCCGAGAAACTCCAGTGTACTTTTGGAGATTATTATTAACAATGCCTCTTAAATCCTAAATGCTAGTTTGTGTTCCTTTTTTCCTTCCTCTTCCCCATTATCTTATTCCTTACCTAGTACTTTTGATGATGGAATTTGCTTTACAGAGAAAGAAGAGTGATTGTGGAATGGCCTTGACATTATGGAAATCTTGGTCTGAATCCACAGCTCGAAATAAATTTTGGAGATTTTCATAGCCTTCAGAAATTGTTAAAGAAACGGATCTCCATTCTTTTACTCACTTCCACAAAATTCAGTTTCTGATATAACTACAGTCAGTTCTTGTGAGAAATAATTTATCTTCTTCCTACTCATAACAAACATTACGAATCATTGACAATTTTTACTTCCGAGTACCTTGTTGATAGAAACTTGAATAATGAGTTTGTGGAGCAAAACTCAATATAGTCCCCCAAGAGGTACATGATCAACTAAGCACAAATACCATATGCTGCAAAAGTTTCACTTGTTTCTCTCTTATTTTTATTTATTTATTTATTTATTATGTGCTAGGCAAGCAGGGATAGTGCATAATGGTCAATAGTTTAGCCAGTGAAGATGAGTTTCAAACTCAGGTCTGTAGTATCAACGCACACAGACTTTTACCAATTAAGCTAGAATACACTGATCAGTATAAAAACTGCTTGAAACAGGTATTCAATGTGTTAATATGGGTATACTTGATATTTTTTTATCCACTTTTTCACTGCCATGATCTAATGCTGAAAAGCCTACTAGCTGGTTGGCTAGTTCAGTCCACTCTAGTTTCTTGACTTGACTATTTAATATGTCAGCTCAGAATTCAATTGACTTACTGGGGTAGCTGATTGGGTTAACTAGTCATCACCTGTGTAGTCAAAATGTCGCCTAGGCAACGCCTAGGTCACGACCTCGCCTATCTAGGACCCCTATTGCCTAGATCATGATCTAGGCGGACACATTGTTACAAATATCCCGAGAAATACCCAATTTCTCCCGAGAAAAACTGAGTATAACATCTGTTACAAATCTTCCAAGAAATACTCAATTTCTCCAGAGAAAAAACAAGTAAAACATCTGAAGTATAAAACTCCATTTTTATCACGACATTTCAAAAATCTGGAGAGAAATATATTTTTCTCTTTTTATCCCGTTAATATCGCGATATTTCACTGAGATTTTAAAAATATCGTGAGATATACGCAATGTTGTTGATTTTATGAATTTATAACTATGCGATATTTATTACTACTTTATGTAATTTTAATTTTTTAATCATTGCCGAGATTTAGGCGAGAAATACCTGAAAAAAAAAATCAGATTTGAAAATCTCCTGAGAAAAACTTCGACTGATAAAAATCTGAAAACGAGATTTGTAACACTGTCGCGGACACTCTTTAATTCTTATATAATATAAACAAAATAAATAAATTTTGGTCGCCTAGGCATCGCCTCACCTAGGGAAACCCCTTTTCGCCTAGGCGTCGCTTGGATGCTATGACTACACTGGTCATCATAAATTAGAAAATTCAATTTTACTAGGTACGTCCTCATTTATTCAGTCATACAAAATTTCAGTAGTTATAAAACTCACATTTATCTAGAAATAAGAGATACGTTCTCATAAACGTACTATCAAAATCCTTTGTGATCTATTACCTTAAAACTCATTGGGGTATCAAGCGATCTAGTCTTAGAGTTCAACCTGTGCCCTATATAAGTAAAACTGGGACCTCTCTTCTATGTGTAGGCAGTGTAACAAAAAACGCTGCTTTTTTGAAAAATGCGCGTTTTATTCGCGAATTTTGGAGTTGCTGAACCATTCGGCGTTTAAATTGCGACTTTTAAAAAAAATGGCGTTTTTTCCGAATTATTCGTGTTTTATATACGAATTATTTCCGAATAATTCTTGAATTTCCCAAATTATTCAAAAAAATTACTTTTTTTTTGGTATATATTTGAATCAAATTGTTCCATATATTTTTACAATTATTAATTTGCTTTTTATTTTTTTTCCCGAGTTTTTCTGAACTTGATCTCTACCGAATTATTCCCGAACCCCGACTTTGTTACTATGTGTGCAGGTGCCACTAGCCACTCTTCCTAAGGGCATTGACAAATTCCTTGTCTTACTCTTACCATTAGTGCATCTCATCTAACCCTTTAGGTTGAACTAACTCTTTAGGCTTGGTTTGGCAAAAGATCAAGTGTTAGTCATCTTCATCTTTCTCAAAAGCTTATTTTTAGAATCTCTTTGGTATGGAGATTGGCATGGAGAGAATTTTCTTCTCTACTATTTAAGGAAGAAATATATTGCTTTAGGGAATTTATATATTAAAATAGTGGAATGCAAAAAGGGTTGGGTTATCGGGGTGATCTCAAGAACAATATACAAGGTAAATAAAAAAATGGAAGTTCCTTAGCCATATATTTTCTGCATAGATGAAGCCTTTAAGCTTTGGGGGGTTGGAAAGACAACTTCAAGCTGAGAAATCATCACCGCTCAAGATTTTCCCAACTGTTTGAGAAATCATCACCGACGCTCCACTCTATTTTTTATTAAAGCGTGAATTTTTCATGTTCTTTCTCACTGCTTCAATCTACTTCCTTTCTGGCCTTTCCCTTCTCATTTTAAAGCCTTTGACCTGCACAAAAGCATTCCTTCCCACCCATGTCGTTGTTGGCCTTCGTTGCATGTATCCAAATCATCCCAGTCAACTCTTTTCATTTCGTCATCTATTGTTCTTATTCTTTGGTTCTCTTGGATTGTTGTTTTTTAATTTTTCTTTTCTAGCCTTGCTACTCATTTATCTTAACATCCACATCTCGGCTATGCTCATTCTATGAAGATCTTGTTTCTTGTTTTCCCTACCTGATCTTGTTGTCCTCTTATATGTCTCCTCATGAATTTTATAATAAGAGAAACAAAGAGAAGGTCTATAAACTGAAAAAATTCGTTCATGGGATTAATTAGTTGGCAAAAAAGTGGTTAATCTGGTTCAGCAAACTAACAAAGTAAGGGTGATGTTCCGTAGGCGTAGGCACTATGCAGACTACCAATATTTTTGAAGCAAAGAATGAACCACTATCCGGCTTGTATATGTTGCAGTGTTGTAGCTGTTGACATTATTAAATCAACCGGTGGGCTATATGCCTTTTTATTCCGGGTTGACACTTGAATAGAGCTATATACTTCTCTTGAGTGTTTTGAATTGATAATTGATATCCAGGATCTGGACAGTGTTTAATTCTTGAGAATTGGAGTTGCTCTCTTGAAAAGATCTTCATTTACCAAAGGAGGTGATGTTCTAGAATTCTGAATGGTTTAGGAAGTTGGGTCCCACAAAATAAATTACCTTATGGAGATTAGCCTAACTGTACTAATATTTTGAGAGCTTCCTACTTCCTAGTGTTATTACTAAGGATTGGTTGGTAAATTGTCCCTTAGCATCATGAGGGCAGACTTGGCATGCGTTGTTGTAGTTGTCACTTGTCAGGTTCATGAACTCCACTATTCAGTTATACACTTGGGAGCTATTCACAACCCAGATTGTCTAGTTCTCTAGTGCATCTTCTAGTAAGTATTTTATCTGGCTCCTATTCACATCTTTACATAATGGCCTAGTCTGATATAGATTTTATAATTGTTCCTTCTAAATGATGTCTCCCAATTGCATATTGGGCACTTGTTTGGGAACTCAATGACATCAAAAGTAAGAAAATTGTGGTGACAAGTCCAATGTTGAAGCCAAGTGGAAAACTTGACATAGTGGAACTTCATGTTTGAATTCCACATTTTGGGTAATTACAGTATGATACCATCTCCAAGAATCCCTTATTTTAGGCACAGAGAATGCATGTAGAAGTTGATTGAAATTAGTGAAAATGGGTTCTATTCAAGTAGAGTGGCATGCCATATGCGGAACTCAAATCAACTGATCATGCAATCACTATCTGGCATGGAAGGGTTCGACCCTAGACATACATGTTCAAACTTTTGGAACATTGTAAACAGTGTTATACTTGTATAATATGGTTTATGTATATTTTGCTGATATTATTTGCCAAGGGCTAAATTACTGTATATTGTGATATTCTCTTTGCGATTAATGAAGGCTTGTAGGAGAATTGGGTTTCTGAAAGTTCTTCCTTCCTCTTCTACTTGCACCCATAGTCACAAAGTCGGGGTTTGGGAATAATTCGGCAAGGGTCAAGTACGGAAAAATTCGAAAAAATCGGAAAAATACGGGAAAACTTCGGGGAAAAAAGGGAGAAAAAATGTATAATATAAAAGTTAGTAACGATACTAATTAATAAATCTAACAATTTCGTGAAATAATATACAAAAAGAGTAACTATAATCAACAACAATAAGTTTATAACATCATTTTAACATCAAATTCATTCCATCAAAGCATTAAATTTCATTAAAACATCAATTATGAAGATTAAAAACAAGACTAAAATACTTTCAAGATTATCCGTTTTTTTTGTATTATTCGTTTTAAACGTGTTTTTTTCGTATTATTCGTTTTAAACGGGTTTAAAATTATAATACGTGTTTTATTCAAAAAACGGGTTTTAAACGCCGTTTTCTACGGCAGGGTATTAATGCGCGTTTTAAAAGGGTTTTTTTCAAAAAAACGCAGTTTTTTGTGACTATGTTTGCACCTGCCCACTCTTTCCCAAGCAAGGTTGTTAAATCTTAATCGGATTGTAAAATTGTTTTAGGACCAATTCAATTCAAATCGGGATTCAAATTGTATATCGTAAGACTCAATCCATTTTTAAAAAAATTGTTCAAAAAATTACTTAATAAATCAAAAAATAGAATAATCTATTATCCAAAAGATTTCATTCATATATATTGATAAAAAAAAGTAATGAACATTTCATTGCATAAATTATAAAAAACGCGAATAAACTTCATAAAATGAAAAAAAAAAAAACCCAATATTATGAAAGATAAATCAACAAAAGTAAACTCATATAATCATGTTATATGAGATCAAGTATCAAAAGACTTCTACAATTAAAAAGACTAAATAAAATAAACTATCAAGTTTTCCCAATTGAACTTCATCTTTCTTCTTCCTTTTTTTTTCGTTTCACATATTTGCAACAAAGAGAAAACCCAAATTGGGGTTTTGGCATGTCCGTAACAAGGACTTTCCTATTTCTTCTCTCTTCTTAAAAGACAAAGGACCTTTTGAAAATCAAAATAATACAAATTATTATTTAAGTATTGGTCCGTAAAAGGGGTTTCGTGCTCAAATCGCATGAATTGTACGATTTGAATCGCAAATCGTAATTTGAATTGCAAATCAAATGAGGTTTATCCAATTAAGATTTTCTCCTCCGATTTGAATTGTTTTGTTTGAGATTTGAATCGAATTGTAGGATTTGAATCACAAATCGCAAGGATTTAACAACCATGTTCCCAAGTCCTTGGATTCTTTGCTTGGAAGGTTATTGATTTATATTAGTTGACAAGGTGCCTTTCCTTATTGGAATATTCCTAGAAGGAGAGTATTTTTATAGTATGCTAACGCGTTAGAGTTGAATTCCTTTGGCAGCCTAAGTTCCTTGCTATAATCTGACCAATTGATGGTTGATGGCGGACAGGCCGTCAGGATCAAGGTGATTCTGGTTGTATGTATTGGACTGATGAAAGCCTTTTGTCAGCGTAATTTCCTTGGAATAATCTTCTTTTGGCGTTCATTTTTTTAATCTACTCATGGGAGGTGGGCAATGGTTAAAGGGAAAAGAAACAATCTGACGTATACTCTAGGCATACCAGAGCCCCTAATTGACTTTCTAGATGATTATGTATAATTGGGAGGGAGTAGCAGACAGAAAATGCGTTTTTTTTTTTTTAAGTGCAACCACAGTGGTTATGTAGATATTTTATGCTAACAATGCTATCTTTCTTCAGTAGTTCCATTCAATCTCCTTTTCTTCTCACTCTCTCTTTTTGAATTTTTATAGGTTTCCTTTTGTAAAAATGTATACCAGTCAACTGTCCACATCAGGAAGAGTTCAAATTTGACTGAAACAGTTCCTGATAAATCCTAATCTCAGAACAAGGCGTTACTCATGCTTTATCATCCCAATACATCATTTCACTCACTTTTTGAATTTTTTTTTGTAATACTGAGTCCTTGACTTTGGGTTATGCTCTCTTTTGCTATCAGGTTTCCTTTTGCAAAAATGTTTACCAGTGAACTGTCTACATTAGGAAGAGTTCGAATTTGCCTGAACACTGCCTGATAAACTGTATTCTTGGACCAAGGAGTTACTCATACTTTATCATTGAATTACATAGGGTAATTATAAATGATCTCCAAAGTTTGGATAGAGAATAAACATGTTGACTATTGCACTTAGTATTATGCTTCTCTCCTTTACTGCAAGTTGTCAAACTTTCTCTTCCAAATTTTCCTGTTTGTTTTACAATCTTATCTAGAAGGTACACAATTCAGTGGTTTAATTAGATTTCAGTAGGGAACTTGATGGTTGTATTAGAATTTGATCATATCTTACTAGAATTGGAGGGTTATGGGTTCCCTTGGAAGTTATTAGATGGATCACATCTTATTAGAAGTGGAGGGGGTAGGGTTTCGTTGCAAGTTAGATGTAATCCCCCCATGAAGTTGAGCTGAATAGTATGAGCTATGGAGATTTTGCCCCCAAGTAGCATGTATGGAGGTCAGCCCCCCCTTGAAGTGGTTATATCGATTTAAAAAAATAGATTATTTGTTTTTTATATTTTGATTTTTGCAAGTTCGCAAGAGTTGGTGAATCCTAGTCTTTCTCCAAAGTTTGGAGCAAGAGATGTGCATGAGGTGAAGTGTATGTATAAAGTGAAGGTGGACTATGATGAAACAATTGAGCGACTTAGGGATACAGGGTGGTTAACACCTTCAATAATAGATATGAGCAAGCTTCATCTCTGTTGCTATGAAATGACTGCACATTATCTCTTTTTTTGTTGCTGGATTTATCCTTTTTGCTCGGGATTTGGAGAAGTGTGTAGAGGACTTCCATTAGTATTGTAGTCCTATCCGACTCGTATACCATTAAATGTATTTTTAAATATGCTAGTGGATTGAAATGAGCTAATCAGTTGTGATTCATCATTTTTATAACTTTTTGTATTGTGCTCAAAGAATGTTTCACCAAGGTAGTTTAGCGGTGAAGATGAAGATGAAGCTCAACAGAGATATAATAACAAGGTCTATTCTGATTTTTGGTCAGCAATGAAGGGGAGAAGAAAGCAACTCAATAGAAAGAAGCTAATGGCTTTGGCTCTCAAATCAATTGCTGTAGTTGAGGGACTCGTTCAGGTTTAAATCCACCCCTTTTTCCTCACATTGCCTGGTACCTTTGTTATGGTTACATTTAGGCTCTTAATACTTTTGAAGGGTACTTGGAAGAGCTATTTGATGCCACTGGATAAGCATAAAAAGCATTATTTTGGGTACAGAAGATGACAGATTACAATTCACCATAAGGGTAGCCTTAGTTGTGTCTGAGCAGATTGACTGGAAATCTTCCTTGGACAACACCAACAGCTTTCGGAGATAACCGTGGGAATTCGATTAACTAGTGGCCTTTCAAACATTATAAGATCAGGTTTTGATGTGAACAATAATTCAGGTTTGTTAGGTCGAAGTCCAGATAATTAACATTTACTCGATGAATTTTTGTTGGTATGTTAGCACCAATATGATGATGGTTTAATCATTCTAGGGCTTAAATTATCTGAGCGCATTACGGTTTTGCATCCAATAGGTGATTGATCAAGTTTGGGCGATCCAGGTTAAGTAGAGGCATGCACTGTCCTGGCAGCTAAGTTGTCTAACAACATCTTAGGAAAAACTTTCTTTCTTTGATGAGACTTGATCTCGGGACCACCCTCATGAGAGGGGCACACCATGTCCTTAGAGCTTAGAGAGTTAACATACAGATGATAACTGTATTACTTTCTCTGTGATTTTACTAAGTTGAGAAAAATACTGGGGGATCAAGATTAGAAATAGAACTTGGTATAGAGACGGGCCAATATCATTAAAGTTTTGACAACTGGCCCCAAAACACCTTTTTCCTGGCTTTGGATTTGGATCACCTCTGGTGGATGCCGAGGTGAGCGCTCGGGCATGAACGCATCAAAGGGCACCTAGTGATAAAAAGGTGGGGAAATCATTTCATTTTCTCCCTATGATTTTGACTTCTCCCCACTTGATATCTCTCCCCCTTTTATCGCCATATGTCCTTTGATGTGTGGATGCCCGAGTGCCCACCTCGGGTGTCCAGAGGTAATCTAAAGCCCTTTTTCCTGTGTTTTACCACTCTTTAGGTGCACTGCACACACCTCCCTACTTGCTCCAGTGGTAGGAAGTGTATCCTGTGGACTGCTGTTGAAAGGCCCACCAGAACACACGCATATGAATATGGCTCTATATCTTCTTCGAAGAATGACTTAGATGAGGTATAAAAATAGAGTATCCCTGGACTTGACTCTCTCTCTATATGAATAACTAAGTAGAGGCTCCAAGTGATACATGGGTAATAATTTAAGAATATCTAAAATTAAATAATATTATTTATTTATTTAAATATTAAAAAAATTAGGAAATGAATATTTAATAAATTTCATTGTTAATAATATAAGTTTTTTTTATTTGATAGACATTATTATTTGTATTAATTAATAATTGTTTGTATTAATTAATTTTATAATAATAAAATTTTATTATTTTAATAATATTTAATGGAAAATCATAAGTTTCTTAGTATTAAACTTAATTTAATACACCCAAAAGTTGGAGATGAGAGAGGACTCTACATTAGTGGAGATAGAGAGGGCTCTAGGATGAGATAGTGGGCCCCAAACCTCTAAGAGTTGATGATAAGAGAGGTCTTTACAATAGTGGAGATAGAGAATGCTCTAATTTGAGATAGTGGGTCCCAAACCTGAACGGTGGGGATTAAAGAGAAAAAGCCAATGTCATCTCTAAAATAAAATTTCTAGATTTTGAGGGATTGAGGTTTGGAGAGCAAAGAGAGAGTCTTATTTCTTTATAGCATAAGTAGCAGATGACATGGAAAAGAAATTAATAAAAATCCTTTAGGTTCGACCTGTGTTACGTGTACCCACCGAACTCTACAATTTGAGTTCGGATGGACAACATCCCCGGCTGTGCATGAAAAACATGTGGGGCCCATCCTCTATTAATGTGGTGTGGGCTTATTCTCTCTTGCGCCAAAGAAGACTGACAAAAGCCCAACAAAAAGATTAGTATCGTTAGGGCTGTAAATGGAGCGGATTCGGAACGGATAGTGGTATATCCAAATTTGAATAAATATTTGGTGGATAGTTAAATATGATATCCGTATCCTGATCAAAGTATTCGAATTATTCAATTACTTTTAAAAATGTAAATTAATATTAAAAAAATAGAAAATATATAAAATTTTATTTAATTAAAGATTAAATTCGTTTTATAAATTTAAACTATATTATTTAATTGGTCGGATATTTATTGGATCGAATATACAAATATCTGAATTCGTATCCGGATAGTAAAATTATTATCCGAATTCGCTCCGCATGATACTAATTCGGATAATTATCCGACTAAACAATCCGCATCCGTTTATAGCCCTACTTAGAGTGTTTAAGATGACGAGCAGTTGCAAATTTCTAATAGTAGGGCTTGTAAACTACTTCACATCAAACCCTCAAGGGTGTAACCTAGTGGTTGAAGGATGAACCGTAAACCCGGAGGTCTCAAGATTGAATCTGGTACATCACATGGAACTAGTTTGAGACTGGGCCTGAGATACCTTTGTTTACCATAAAAAATTGGCCGAATCGACTCAAATAGTATTTCGAGTTGAGACACTGAAATTTAGTTCTAATCGATTTTGATTAATACACATTGAGTTAGCTGAATCGACCAAGTCTCACAATGACAGACCAATCATTTGAAATATATAAAAGGAAGAGAATAGATTAGGGCTATAATTCAAAGGCCGGAGCAAGGAGCAAGAAGAAAAGGGAGGACAGAGGAGGCTCCCTCCCTCTCTCTATGTCTCTCTTAAGCTAACAGGTACTCCCTCCCTCTGCTCCCTCTCTCAGTAAAGCCTCCCTCTCTCTCTCTACTCTGCATCCCTCTCATGCCTTTTCTCTCTCTCTCTCACCTCTTCTCGTTTTATAATTTTAATATATATATATATAGGCATATTTTGTTATTAATATTTAATTTATATCATATATATAATAAATATTAAGAATTTTTTACTTCTAGTTTTATATTCCTCAGTCGAGTCTTGATTGAGTTTTCGAGTGGACTCAATTTGGACAAAGTTTCTAAGTTTTCGAGTTTTAAAACACTAAGTTCACTTATTGATTAACAAATAAATGATTAGGTAAAAGAAAAAAAAAAAAAAAACAGTGATTAGCGGACCGGGTCCTCTGCTTGATTAACTAACGTGTCCTCTTGTCCCTTATAACACTCCTTTAACCTTGGTTAAGCTGAAGTAAATTAAAGCTAAGATTGTTTTCCTAAAAACTAAGGTTGGATTGCTTAACCCTAGGGTGAGTGAATCTAACCACAGTTGGTGTTAAAAAGTGTGCGTGGACCATTGAGTGGCCATTTTGTTACATAATGGAAACGGCTCGTAAGTTAACCATTTTACAAAAAAAAAGGGGTAAATTACACTGACCTCTCTTAAGGTTTGGCGAAATTTTAGAATCTTCCCCTCATTGTTCAAAAATTACACTGACCTCCTCTGTCAATGTTTTAAGTTAACACTCTTAACTTGAGACTTTTACTATTTTACCCTCATTTTCGCTTGTGAAATGTTTGATGCTAGTAGGTCTTTTTCCTATCTCTTGGGGAGCAACCCATGTGAATGTGATACTTGAAAGACATTTGTGTACATGTAAATAGTTGAGGAAAAAAAAACTTAATTTATGTTTTGTTAATTAGTGTTTGTTTTTGGATCAAAATTAAGTTTCTATTTAAAATAAAGAATATTGACGTACACCCATAGTGTCACTAAGACTCCATTTGTTTGCACGTAAATTATTTTACGACGTAAACCATTTACGAAAGAAAATACTTTTATAGTAAAATATGAATTTGTTACCAATTTTTTGTTGTTTGGTTGCATTCTTTGAAAGTAAGACGAAATATTTTTTGGAAAAATATTTAAAATTAAAATTATAAAAATTTAAAACAAACAAAATTTAAAATATTAGAAAATTTAATTTATGTTTAGTGAATGTAGATAATTTTGTAAATTTTAAAACATATTTTAAGGGAGAGATTTTATAGGAAAATAACTTGTGAGTACTTGAAACTTACGAAAGATTTTACGAGCAAACAAACACATATAATTAATATTTTTTGTGGATTTAATTTGTTTTCCCTTATTTTACATCGAAACAAGCAGAACTTAAAAGTCTAATACCTCTTGCTTATGTTGATATTGTAGTGTTTTTGTTAAAGAAGAAGTGAGTTAAAATTTTTTTTTTGTGTTATTGATATTTCAGGAGTAATTCAGATATTTTAAAATATTTAAACCATGACATCATCAAATTCTGTTAAAGTTAGTAACAACGTGTTAATGAAAGGAAAATTTGATACCACTAATTGAAACACCGGAGAGGGTAGTGTAATTTCAGGAAAAAAATTGCCACACTTAGGAAGTTAGTGTAATTTACTAAAAATTAAAAACGCTGCACCCTCTCCGTGACATTTCTCTTTTCTTAAACTAGGGTCTGGTTTTCTCGCCTAGGGAACGGGTTATAGATTTTGGGTCGCGGTGACCATAATAATACTGGGCCTTGGCCTCGGTAGCATTTTTGTAATTAAAAATCATGGTCTCACACGGGTACCCAAAATGGTAGAAAACCAATAAACATGTTGAAACACGTATCTATACATCATTCGTTGGGCAAGGTTGATTTGGTGTGGAACACATATGATGCCGGCCCATGCGCGAGTTCCAAATTCCCAAGACGAGTGGGGACCACAATAGCAAGTGGGGTCGTGGTCAGTACGTGACCTACGAGGCTTGGGCCTCACACCCAAAAGGGCCTTCTTCACAAGCCAGAGGAGGACCACCACTGGTACTGTTAGTGGGAGAGACGACTTTGGCACGTCCCCACATAGCAGTTTTGTTGACCCACCTTAAAAACGCATGTGGGGTCCACATTTAATTAACCAAGGCCTTTTTTTTTTTGAAGTTCTTAACTCTAGTTAAGATGCAGCTGGGGTCCACCACAAGATTAGATGGGTGGTGGACACGTCTTGGGACCCGCCAGCTAATTTTTCTTCTTCTTCCGTATACATGAAGTTGTTGTGTGCAGCCTTCCAGCGAATTGCCGAAAGAAAGCAGCTCATTTTTCTCATTATCCTTTACTTCGTCTCACCCCTGCGCATTTTAGCATCGTCTACAGAGTTAAAGTTATTTATATTTTATTTGTTTATTATTTTTACTATTTTATTGCAGATGGAATGGGGAGTCAACCTGGAAAGGCATCACGGTTGCGTAAGTTAGCATGGCGTAGGACTATCGATGGGTCGGGCCGGGTCTATATACGCTCTTTCCTCACTTGTGAGGGTCCAGCTCAAGTTAGGGCTATTAATTCGGCCCGATAATGAGGGGGTTCGCATTGGCTTGCCCCTCTGAAGCCCTCAAAGTAGAGGACTTTTTTTTTTCGAAAAGTCTCTTCAGGGCTGGGCCTTATAGACCTAGGTCCTGCCCTTCACGGTCATCATCTATTTAATATATTATATATATTTGTATAGAATGAAGATATTGTTTATTTCTCAAGTTCAAAAGTACAAAAGTGAGGGTATGATAGTAATTTCAACCAACAATATATAAATATCTTGAAGCTCCTTATTAACCTAATCTCATTAACCCCACCCCACCCCACCCTACCCCAGACACATCTCTTACAAGTTGGAAATCTCTCTTAATCTCTTAAATATGGTAAGATTAGATCTCTCTCTCATCTCTTAAGTCTCACCTCTCTCACAGACTCGTCTCTTACCCGATTTTTGTAGTGGATTAGCTAGCTAGATTTGTAAAATACAAATAAAGTTTTGTCTTTTGGAATATCCTAATTTTGTTGGACTGTCATAATTATAATAATTTTTTTTAAATTGTCATAATCCTTGATTCTCAACGTAAGTAATTATATTTAGAATATGTGCTAAGAAATTTATATACAACAAATTAGATAGTAAGTATGTGTAAGGAATAATCTATTAAAAATCTTTGTAAAGAATATAATATAAAATTTGGTACTCCTAATGCAACGTCAAGCGTGGAAAACAATGTTGCAACAAGTTCAAAGAAAAATGATGAACAAGATTTTTTGAGGTTTGAAGAAGAATTGAGTCAAACTACCAGTGTAGAATTAAAATCAAAATTAGATTGATATTTAGAAGAACCAAGAGATAAATCTACAAAATTTGATATATTACTTTGACGGAAATTCAATTCAAAAAATTATTCAATTTTATCAATGATGGCTTTGGACATTTTTAGCATTTCTAGTTTCAACGGTTGTTTCTGAGTCTGCATTTAGCACCAGAGGACCAACTTAAGAGTTGTTTAAAATCGGACATTGTAAAACTTGACGATCAAACCGTTCGAACCGTTAACTAAACATATTTGTTGGTTAAAAATGCCTAGAATTGTAAATGGTAAAAAATCATAGTGAGACTGTTGAATTGTCCTGTTAAAATTTTTGAATCATTAAATTGTTCAAACCATTCAAGAGTGTTCATCGTTGTTTTATCAAACAAAAAAAAACACTTGAAATCTCTTTTGTTTGGGGTTTGAATTATGGTCATTCTGGCACGAATTTCTTGCTAAAATAATCTCTTTGGTTTGTGGTTTGATTTATGGTCATTGTAATACTAATTTCTTGTTAAAATTATTTAAAAAATAAAAAGGAGATAAATTAGTGAATCACATGAAAGATATAACGAGTGATTGAGAAAGGGAAGGATTCAATTTTTCTTAACCTGCGTGTAAAGGAAGAAGCAAAAAAGAGTGATGTTCAATCTTTCTCATATAAAGAGTCTTCTTTGAAGGGCAAAAATGATTTTTTTTCAAGTCTCTTAAGAGTTTGCTTGTGTGGACAAGGGATACAAGGCTATGAATTAAAGTTGAAAAGTCAAGGTATCTTTTATACCTACGAAAATAGCTCGGATAATGTTAGCACCACTTTCTTTCTTAATATACTCTGTTTATGAGTGGACAAAGTGTTAGTGTAAAACATGTACCTTTCCCTTAATAGATGACAATATCACATGCTTTCTCCTTAAATATGTCTAAATAGCATTACCCAAATACTTTTGGTCATGTAAAACAAATTATTTATTTAAACACACTTATTGATTTGAAAAATGCCCTTTATAAGTGTAATAGTTTCTTTCATACTTTCTGCTCTCTTTTGAATTTTTCATTGAAATTGTCTGATCTCATGGTGGGAAGTACTATTTAGAATTTCCCATATTGGAAGTGTAGACACCTGTTTTCTTTTATTTATTTCTGATTTTTTTATAATTTTTTATTTGCTTGATATCGATGTTCACTTAAAAGTAGCGAAAAAGTAAAAAAAAAAAAAAAAAACAGGGGATTTGGTTTGAACGAAACCAAATTCATTCGAACGAAATTCAAATTAGTTAGAACATTTATAGTCTGAGCAATTGGCAGATTTCCCAAATGTAATTGGTTCGAACGATGTAAAGAATGGTTTGAATGAAACCAAGATTGTTCGAACGAATAATAGGCTGTTCGAACGAAATTGCATAGAAATTGAAAAAAATATAATTTAACTGCCAAAAATCATGGGGATTAGGAAACTAAGCCCAATAAGTATTCCTTAAAACTAAGTTCGTGAGTTTAAGACTTTCTAATCACACTAAACCTAATTTTGAGAGAAAAGAGAGAATTCTTGGTTGAAGAAGGAAAAGCTTGAAAGCTTGGAAATGAGTGATAAGATCGGAAATGAATGTTGATTCTCGTTAGATCTATGGATTTACAACGAAGAAAGACCTTCTTTATTGAAGAGGATTATCGTTTTAAGGTAAATATGACTTTTCTAGTTAATGATAACAGGATCATTAATGGAAAATAAGAATATGAATTAAAGTTGAAAAATCAAGGTCTCTTTTTTACCTACCAAAATACCTTGGATAATGTTAGCGCCACTTTCTTTCTTAATACACTCTTTATGAATGGACAAAGTGTTAGTGCAAAACATATGCCTTTCCCTTAATAGAAGACAATAACATATGTTTTCTCCTTAAAGATGTCTAGCATAGCACTAACCAAATACTTTTGGCCATTTAACTAAATTATTTAACCAACAATATGGTGTTAGGTTACCACTATATTTTTTTCTTTTTGCCCCGAAGAGGAGTACGCTGTGCGCGTGCATGAATGAGAGGGCCTGACAAAATCCTTCCCATTTTGATCATAATCGGTTTGGACGATGATTATCAGTTTGAGCAAACCTAATTAAGTGTACTAAGCTGATTTGTGCAGACCTAATATATTTTCAAACTAGCTTAACAGTTGAAATCCAGCATTAAGCAATATTCAAACTTGATGTGAAACATTTGGAAACACTTCTTAGTGGTTGAGTAAGCAATCCAGCCACGAGGAATCGGACTGTAAAGGAGAGGGTAGCTTTGACTTCATGAAATTGACAAACATGTTCTATCTCTTTCTAAGAAAAACATTTAACAAACATCAAAAGACAAAAGTAAAGAGTTCTAAATAATTAGATATAGGGAGCATAGATATTCTAATTAATTAGAGACCCTTATCAACCAAAGCAAGGGAGGGCCTCATTAAGAGGTACATAAACCTTTGGTTTTATTCCAACAATCACTTCAAATGTTATACCTGTTTTTTTGGCCACAAAATGAAAAAGAAAGAACATGGTTACAAACCTTCCTTGGTTCGGTCATAAAATTCGTTACATTCGCGCCCATCAACAAGAAAAACAAGGGCTATTTATTGGGAAAACCATCATATAAATTAAATTAACTATATTTTTAAAAAATTTATATTATATATAAAAAAATTTACAAAATTTTGAAGGAGGCCAAACTTTTCACATATTCAACAATTATATCATAATTTGGGGGGAATGAGATTTGGTACGGCCCTCTCTAGACCAAAACCATCTGACTCCTACCCAAAGGTCAACACGCGTTCCTTATAACATCTTTAACTGTGGTTAAGATTCACAAACCCTTAGAGTTCAACAACCTAACCTTAATTTTTAGAAAAAATATTTAAAAATTTAATCTTTAGAGTTAAGATTTTTTAACCACAGTTAAAATAACAATTAAAGAGGCTTTGTGAGTGAGGCCGTCTAACGGTCCTCAATTTTGGGGCCACTTTATCAAAAATTTATGTCATTTTCTCTTTAAAAAAATTATATCTACAACATATAAATTCTAAAATCTTTTTTTTGGGAGGGGGGCATGACCCTTGGCTCCACTCCTGTGCACACTAAGGCTTTGTTTGGTTAAACTAACAGTGACTTTTTAACTTCTTTCTTTGCAAAATGTAAATAATGAGAGTGGTGACTTTCTTCAAAAGTTGAAACCTTCCCTTTCAGTAGAAGTCACCCCTGCTAGCTTCCCTTAAAAATCAAATTTTGGACTTCTAATGCACTTTTGATTTCTGCGAAAAATAAAAATGAACAACAAACTAAATGCAATTTTTTTACAACTCTTAACTTTCATTAGGAAAGAAGTTAAGTCAATTCAGAAATCTATCCAAACACAACGTAAATGTGTTTTTAATATTTTATTTTTTTGTCCTCACATGGGATTTTTAGCTAAAAAATTGTCAAAATTTCATGCTAATTGGTATAGTCTATGCCGTATAAATGAAGATGCACTCATTAAAACTAAACTATTTTTGAAAGAAAACTTACAGGTGGAGGATGACCATTTTTTCCTTAATTTCATGATCAAAGTAGATTTGTAGTCTCAATACAGACATTCAAGAAGAATAAGATGTCTTCAACAGAGTTTAATTTTATGCTCCCTTTGTTTCGACGTAAAATATGGGAAAACAAATCAATTCTGTGGAAAATACCAATTATGAGTATTTGTTTGTATGTAAAACCTTTCGTAAGTAAAATATTTTACGGAAAATAAACAATTTTTCCGGATAATGAGTTATATTTCAAAAACTAGTAAGTCATTTTCCTTGTAAAATATCAACCTTTTTCAAAATATTTTAAAATTACAAAAAAAAAAACCCTTACTCATATATTTACTTAATTTTTAAAATTTTAATTTTTTTAAAATTTTATTTGTTTATTTTTTACAATTTTATATTATTTTATTATTTTTTAATAAAAAAATTCTTGCCTTATTCTCAAAAATGCAACCAAACACCAAAAACTGAGTGGAAAATTCACATTTTACCGTAAAACCTTTTTCCTTCGTAAATGATTTACGTCGTAAAGTCATTTACGTGCAAACAAATAGAGCATTAATGAAAATATTAGTCCATCATGACAAAGTTTTCTGTTTGTTTGGGGGAAAATGAAAATAACTTTTTTCTCTTAAATAACTTCTCTTCATTTTTAGAGAAGATTTTTTTTAAAAATACTTTTGGGCAGTCTGTCAGATAACCGTGCGACTATCTCAATAAGCCATGGCTAACTGAGGGCGATCCTTTACAGCAGATTGAATTCCTGGCCGTTAATCGATTCTTGGCCGTTAATCACTCTCTGATCACACGGTCATAATTCATCGACCAGACATAGGTTCGTTAACCATAAAATAATATTGAAGAATTATTTGCAACAAAAACTTGTTTCCCAATATCTTCCTGCCAACAAATGTAGTGAAAACGAAAGAAAGAAAATGCAAGTCCAATACATAAAATTTTTCTATTATCTGATTTTTTTAAATATATTTTAAGGTAGTTAACATCATTTATCTAAGTTAAATCGATAAGTTACGAGCTAGGTTAGCACAAAAATGGGCCTATCAATCACCACATTATTGGGCCTTAGACTGACATCCGTTGTATTTTTCTGCTGACTTCTTTCTAAAAAAAAACACTTAGCTATCCGTCTAATGGACGTAGAGTGCATACCAATTGCCTCGTCAGTTGATATTGAAGTCCTGGTAGATTGGCCCATCCATGGAACCACTTGATCATAGGGTTCCTAGTTGAATGAGAAGGAGAGGCCAGGCCCATCCATGAAATCACTTCATGGGGTTCCCTATTAGAATGGTTACCTCATGGATTTATTTTATTTTATTTTACTTTTGGAGTGCATGACACGCGTTAGGCTGCATCCCTGATTAGTTCAGTTAGTATTTGTTATACATAGTGATTAGGCATATCAACTGTCCCACTCATTTTATTCCAAGAACTCAAAACCGGAATCTTGAACAGCCTTTCTGTCAAGGGAACACCCAAGGAGTGTGTAGTCACCTCAAGAATGGGCCATTGATCGACTATGTCATTTCTAGGTGCTTATCCGTTACTTTACATGGCCCACCCAATTGTATGGTAGTTAAAAGATGTTTGTAGAGACTTAGAAATCCAATAAGAAAAGAACCATTAGCTACCCTATAATTAATGAAACATGCCCTACTATCACATACTATCCAACCATGGCCATGGCTACAAATCATTTCATCATGTGATCCTTACCATCCGATCGATGAATTGTAGCTTGTGATTCAACCAACTTTCAGAAAAGCATGAGCATTGATACACACAGAGTAACCATTTGATGTGCATTCTCCTAAAGGGGCAAAATGACAGAAATCTAGAGCGAATTGGGAAAAAAATAGGAAGTGAGGGACCTTTTAAAAGGGTCATTTAAGAAATGTTGGGTTCCAAAAAATAGGTCTGCCCTAATATGCTTGGATCCCACTTATAACAACCTTAAATATTGCTCCCAATTCAGCAAAAATATATAAATAAAAATTGCTCCCAAAAGGCTAAAAGGGAAAGACCTGATCCATCCGAGTCCTAAAAGGAAAAGACTCGGATTTGAGTTCTTAAAATCAATTGATATTCCCACTCACTAACTCATACTAACCAAGTAACCGGGATTGTAGCCTAACCGCTGTCATGTATTCCCCCCCCTAAAAAAAAATATTCCATAACTTGTTTGTTTTGAAACATTTTATCAAGCGAAGGAGTAATTCAGTGTTCTGATATTACTACTCTCTGAAAAGTGGAGGAGATGGGCCTCCATATATCAAGCCATTTTTATAATTAAAGGGCATGAGTCTTGGAAACCAATTCTCATTCTCCCTCACCCTTAAAAGTCATATCTTGCTGGTCCTGCCGATGCCTCGGAGTGATCAATTGCGTTAATGGTTGAATCGGCTATTGAACTTGTCATTTTTATCAATTAGATATAAAAAATACATTCCTCCTTGGTAACTTATAGGAAGAAGTGTATAAGGATAATTTTGGGCTCAGGGACAAGGAGAATTACAACAAGCTTCTTGGCTTTAGTTTTATAGTAAAAAGGCTGAAATGGCCTTCCTCAACCAGCCATTTGGGTCACCCCATTTTTTGTAATAAGGATATTCTGATATTTTCATAACTAGAACTTAACCAAGGCAGCTCCAAGTAATTTTCAAAACTTGAGGCAGCACAAGATTACCAACTTCATAAGAGGCAGCTGGTGGTAATTTTACTGGAACAAGCCGCTAAAAAGGGATTTTGGTATAACAAGAGAAGGGCCCCTGTACTCCCCTTATCCAAACCCGCACGCTTATAAAATACCTTTTAAAGAAACCCACACGCATAAAAATAAATAAATAAATAAAATTAAAATTTAGTTCTTTGTAGCCATCACCAGGATTGACCTATTTCACACGGGTTGGGACCCACCACGTGTCATTATCTTGTGGGGTCCATGAGTTGGGCAATGCGCAGAGCACCGTAGATTTCTCTTATTATTAATATAGAGTGGTGTATGGTACTTGCTATTATATTTGAGAGTTCGGTTCTTTGGAAATGAGGGGTCTCTCTCTCTCTCTCTCTTTCTCTCGAGTTGGGTAGGACTCACTTAAAAGAGTTGCCAAGGATAAAGGGAGTTTCTGGTGGTTTGTTCCGTTTCTCTCTCTCTCTCTCTCATGGTGAAACTGGAAGAAGAATACACGTTCTTTCAAGCCATGGATGTTGTTGATACTTGATAGATAGCCCCTTTTGGTATTGCTCTCTTAGAAGAAAAAAAAAACATGATTTTTCTACAAAAAAAGCTCTGAAAATCCTCGTTTTCTCCATTTTCTTCTGTGTTCTTTTCTGGGTACTGGTTATTTTTCTGGGTTTTGTTTGTTCTGTAATCTGTATTGGGTTTTCTTAGAGATGGCTTCGAGTCGGAAACAGAACGTTGAAGAAGAAGAAGACGATAGAGGGAATACTGATCTGAGAATGAGCGGTAATCGAGGAGAAGAAGAAGAAGACAAGGACAACAAGGTTCCATCTTCGAGTCCTCAAACGGTCTCAGAAATACACAGAACTCCTTCCTCTGCTCCTTCACCTTCGCCACTAGTTTCTTTGAAAGAAGAGCCCACAGAGACAGACCCAGATGTAGAGGAGAGAGAGAGACCACTTGTGCCTGTAGCCATGTCCATGCCCATGTCGATGCAGATTCGAAGATCAGTCGCTCCAGTAAGAAGGGCTTCCACAAAAGACCGTCACACGAAAGTCGAAGGCCGAGGCCGAAGGATTCGGATGCCAGCAACTTGTGCGGCCCGGATCTTCCAGCTGACCCGAGAACTCGGCCACAAGTCCGACGGCGAAACCATTCGGTGGCTACTCGAACACGCAGAGCCAGCAATCGTTGCAGCTACAGGTACCGGAACTGTCCCCGCCATCGCCATGTCCGTCGGAGGAACGCTCAAGATTCCGACTTCATCTTCGACTCCGGAAGGAGAGACCACTAAGAAGAAGAGAAAACGGCCGGTAACAAGCGAGTATTATGATGTTAACGACGGAGTTTCGATTTCTTCAGGTTTGGCTCCAATCGGAGCTACAGCGGTTGCTGCTGCACCTCAAGGGCTTGTGCCCATGTGGGCTGTTAGTAGTGGAGGAAGGATTATACCTTCTAACGCCGTCGCCGCGGGGACTTTTTGGATGATCCCTCCTTCTCCGGCCATTGCTGGACCTTCGAACCAGCCTCAGCTATGGACGACGTTTCCTCCTGCTGCGACGCCTCTTATCAACATATCTGCGAGACCCATTTCTTCTTTCATATCTGCGATGCAGCCTGGGATCAATTTAGCCACTGCCGTCGAAGTTCAAGCTCCTGCGTCAGTCTCTAACAACGCAACAGCTTCTGCAGTATCTACAACTGGAGCGAAATCCTCCAAAAGTTCCTCCATGGCTCCAAGTTCAAGCTCTACTACTACTACTACTCAAATGCTCAGAGACTTTTCTTTGGAAATTTACGATAAGCAAGAGCTTCAGTTCATGGGTCGATCTTCAAATTACCAAACACCAACTTCAAAGCCATGAGAAACTCAAAAAAGGGGTTCTTTTTCATAGGGGCTTTGTCTTGGATTTTTCATCAAAGCTTCCATTACTGGTTCAGTCCGCCATGGAAAATCCAGCACGTGCGCACGTGGCTGTATTTCAAGTTTTGCACGTATGAGGTGGAAGTCGGATTATTAGGCGGGGAAGAGGAGAAGACTGTTGAGGTGGGGCCCACAATTACCCGGGGGGAGGGGGGGGGTCAACTGTCAACAAGAGAAGTGAGGTGCTCCGTGGACCGTGCTGAGTAGTTTCATGTGGGCCACTCCCTGTCTGTCATGTGATGGCTAGCGCGGGCCCCTAGGCCCAGTGGGCCCAACCGCTTCCTCCTCTCTCGAGGCGGCTGCTCGGTGGTCCCCACATACTCTAATTTTCCAATTTTATTTTTTTTTGGGTTGGGTTGTTCGATGGAGAGAGAGAGAGTAAAAGCTACGCCGGCCGTGCCGACACGCGTCTGGTGCTTAGCTGTTATGGAGGGGACCGAGTCATGTCTTTCGGATACGGGAGCTACAGACGTGTCCAAGCGAGTGTCCTTGATTTGTTGATGAGAGAGCATCAGATGCCGTGAATCTTGCTTTTGCTCGTGTACAAATAGTGCAGATATATTAGTTAGCATAGTAGCTTTCCCCTCTAACTCAGTGTATTGATGTATTCTCAATTTCAATGTAATGCCTATTGCCTATTTTAATTTAATTTATCGGGGTCTTAACTTTTAACAATTATGTGGAAGGCCCATTCTCAAAAGAGATATTAGCCGTTGGATTGGTGATCTTTATTATTGTGTGGACAGATGCTCTACTGGGACCCGCTGATTTGACATTCCATTTAGGTTTTTTTTTCGTTTGCCCATCCATCACATGGGCCCCTTGTTTTTGGACGGTCGCAAATGATGCGTCCATCCACCTTATATTGTCGGTACAAAGGAGTGGGGCCTGGTCCCAATGACAAAAAAAAGGATATGGTAGGTTTGTAGCCCGGTATATTATATAGTACCTTTGAAAAGTTGGCGAGTCCTCAAGTAATTTGGTTGTGTTACTTTAGTGGATTGAATTTTGAGTTGAGTTATTTCAAAACTCGAAAGAGATACCATTTATCAACCTACTTGATAATTCGATCAAGTTGAGTTGAGTCGAGTTTTTCGACTCGCCAGAATATGTCAAGTTACATAGAGTATTTTTATCATTTTTCAAACTTAAACTTGAACATCACATTATTTTTATATATTTTTTTTTTGTCAACAAAGACGACAACATTATTTTTGTTTTTTTTTTTTGTCTACAAAGATAACTTGTTATGAGTTCTTTTAAACCTAGTTTTTAGGTATGAGACTGTAAAATCAACGTATTTTTGAGTTTTTTTAACCTTAGTTTTTCAAGTTATATATATTCTGAATTAAACTGAGTCGAGTTTTTCAAGTTATCATATATATTCTGAGTTAAACTGAATCGAGTTTTTATCGAGTTTTCTGAAGTTATCGACCTAGGAATTTTTGAGTTTTTAACCATGAATGGCAACAAGTCTAAGACAGTTAGATTTGGGCCGTAGCCGTTGTTTCTGTAGACTTTTTCCTGACCATCCGATGGAAGGGTATATTCTGATTATATACTCCCTTATTAGTGTCATTTGGTCGCGGCTGGTTGGAGTGGGGGACCAGGTCATGTTGTGTGGGGACACGTGAATGGTAGGACATTGCAAGTGGGCCCAATTATATTGGTGAATAATGCATGCCCCATCAAAGGGTGGGCCCAGTACTGGTTAGACAGTCTGGATCAAACAGGTTGGGTGGGCCACGTGAACGGTGTGGGTCATTGATATGAATGCGATACGCTAAGCCCAGGTCCCCACATGCATGCTTTGTTACGCAATGTCTGTCTCTGTGGCCGTTTATTTTATTTGAGGGAATATAGAGGCAGGCGATGCTTATCACAACATGCTAAAGTGGTGGGCTCCTCCAACTCCACCACCACTACAAGGTCCACAGCCCACCAACCCATCTTCTAACTTTGGTGGGCCCTATCTCTTGGACGAATCTGATGATCAGGCCCGTTCATTCCATCTTTACTTTTTATATGGACCCTTGGTTCTACTTTTGAGTGAGGGGCTAATTTTTAAGATGTGGGCCCTACTAAAAGAGACGGGATGGTTTAACCCGTCCAAACAGGCGGGGGCCCATTTATTAGATGGTCTGAAATGATGGGCGAATCCACATGCAGTTGGTAAGAAATGGAGGGCACACCCATCCTTCAAATTTTCAACACTATTGGTAAGAGCAATGATGTGGTATGCCTAGTCTCATTATACTATAATGTCTCCACCAGTGCTATTGCTCCATGGGTCCCAATTTGGGGGATTTCATTGAGAAAATCAACATGGGTAATGGCCCTAATGATATGATCCATATGATTGTTCATTCTCATAGAAACCATTACCAGTGGTCCAGAAATCATAATCATTTGATTAGGTAGATTTATGGTAGATTGTGTTTTGGGAAGTGATGGATCTTCGTTTAATCATTGACCTGGGTACAACAGGATCAAACCACCTTACGTAGATCAAATGAAACCTAAAAAAGAAAAATAAGGGTGGTCGGTTTGGGTCAGCTGGATTAGTTTCAACCCAGATTTTCCTTCATTACCATTGTCATCGTCATCCCTATCGTCATTATCACTCACATTTTGAATAGGCCAACCAGAAATTTAGACCTAACCAACTAAGCCCAAGCCCAAAGAGTTTTGGTCAATTGCCAAAACAATCAGGCCCACGCCTTGACCTAGGACCAGGTGCACAAGTAGGGCCAGGCTGATATTAAGCTTATATGTTTTTGTAAACACTAGCTCTAGTTCAGCCCAGCCCAGCCCAGCCCAGCCCATCTATTTAGTAAGCTAAGAGATTAAGCCCTGGCCTGGTTACAGGGAATATAAGGCCTAGCAAACCCTGAGGTCATAGAGAGCCAGGCCTAGGTGCCCATCATGACACCCTATTCCTTGCTCATCAACTTTCCAAGGGTGAGGACTTCAAAACTTATGTAAATGTGTCGGGCTTCGGGCTGGGCCTATTATAAAATTACTAAAATTCAAGCCCATATCCAGCCCATTGCCACGCCAAGTGAGAGTAACAATGGTTTTCTCTCAAGAAAGTGCCAATTGGAATTGGAATTAGAATTGGATAAGCGTATCTTATCTCTTTTTAGGGAATAATATGAGATTATTGCAATAAGGTGTGATAAGACATTTTAAAATTAGATTAGAATTGCATTCACTTTAATATCCATCATCCTTAAAATCAGTTTGGTACATAATGCACCCACTTGTTCTTATAGCATTGCTTCCGAAACACGAACAGGCTAAATTTTAAGATCATCAAAGGAAATGCCATAGTTTAAATGGTTAGCCATGTTTGCCATCTAGTTCAAGTTGAATTAGCATAGGTTATGAATATTGAAGATTTAACTAGACTTCCACTAAAGACATTTGCAAAGCACCTAGGATCTGTACTCGTTAGAAGTCACAAAGTCAGAGTTCGACAATTATTTAGTTATGAAAAAATTCAAAAAAGTTTACAACAATTTAAAAAAAAATCAAGAAAAAGTTGGACAATATAAAAAAATTAATAAATAAGATTATTAATTTTGAAAAATTGTAAATAAATATATCTCATAAATTAGATATTTATTCGAGTTGTTTAAAATTTTGTAAATAATTCATATTTAATTCACGACTTTTTGAAAAATTCGTGCTTTATTTGAAAAGTCCTGAATTGATCGTTCGAAAAAACTTCGATAATTTTTTGAGACTTTATAAAAAAATCGTTACTGTGCTCATCAGGCTAGCCCATTCCACTGGATGGTTGGTGCCAACTTCTTCAAGTGTGTCCTGATAACCTTCTTATTGACAGCTTCTGCCTTTCAGAATTAGTGCAGTTTGCTGTTACCTCTCATCTGTCCCAACTGCAATAATCATCACTGATCCAGACCATGCAATTGAAGTCTTACCAATTGATCAGCCTAATAACTATCCTGTTTAATTCATCTTTCCTTCCAAAAAAAAAAAAAAAAACCTATCCTGTTTAATTGCCTTTTTTTTTTTGGATAGTTGATATGATCATGGCCAATCTTAGAGGAGTACATTAATAGGAAGATCTCAATCATCCCATTGGTAAGAGAAAAACAGCTTCACTGACTCTGCCTGAGACAGGTGCACATTATTTCGACAATTGAAGCTAACCATATCCTTTAGTAAGTTCTAAGATTCGCATTATATTCGTCCATAAATGTATCGAGCAGCTCTTAGGCTTGCAAAGCAAATAATGACTGAACAACATTTTCCAACTAATTTATTCAAGATCAAGTAAATAAGAATAGAAAGTCAAATTCCGAATATGAACTATCGTGCATGTAATGGGGGAAGAGACCCATTTTATGGAGAAGAACGAATTCAGCAAATTCTTGCATATTAAATGTAGCATCACCTCCTATCCGAAAGAGAGAAAACTCAATAAACAAGACAAGATACACCGAATGACCAAACCTGTAAGTTTCAAGCTACAGGGGTCTTCTGGTTTGGCTTGAAAACATACTGTATGAGTGACTCCTTAATGGATAAGAGTTTGGGAAATTCTTGCTTCAATTTGGTGGCATTCAGCTCATTATTACTCCTCGGGGCAACGATCACTTTCGCTTGCTCCTCAAGAGTGAAGTTCTTCCACGTGAAATTGGGATCAATGTAGTCCTGGTACATCTCCAAGATCTCGTTGTGGCTGACCACTCCTGGATTAGTGAAGTTCCATATTCCGGTGAGGTTCCTCTTCGCCATCTCAATGGAGATGGGGAGGAGTTCATCCAAGATTGTCATCGAGTTGGGAATGTTGACCACTTTCTCGTATCGGGTGATCTTCGTGATAAGGTTGCGAGGGTTGGATAAATCAGATGAGATGGGCATCCTTACACGCAAGGTGCAGATGTTCTCCAGTTCTTGAGCAAATCTTCCACCTGTCAGATTTAAGCATAGAGAAACCACCATCAAAAGGGGCCAATTATAATACCTTCTACTTTTGATGTAATTTATCACACAAGTAAGAATAAATGGGCACTTACGTATCAATTACACCCTTTAAGCATTCCTATTAAGGAGATTATAATGTGTGTGTGCGTGTGAAAGAGCATGAAATTGTCAGCAGATGTCTTATGCAAACAACAATGTGCGTAACCATCCAGATCATGGACCAGATTGCATGAATAATAACATGGGTGTGTGAGGGTAAAAATCAAATCGGATGGCAGGTCTACCATCACGTCATATACCGACCTCACAACACTTAGAAAAATTCCAAGCTCAGCTGAGCAGACCTTACTTCTGACCTGACCCCCAGCTCGGATAAGAGATCCTTACCACAGACCTGGCTATCAGCCCGACCTAACCAAGGCGCAAGCCTTCGGACCGTGCTGGAATTCCCCGAGCTGCAATGCCATAACTTGAACCATCTCAGAGAGTTCTCAAACGGGGAAGATTGCACCTAATCCCGTAGATTTCATGCGAGATCACGATGCTCGCCTACAAAATAGGAAATAGAAACTGTCAACCTAATTCAAATTGGGAACATGCCCTATAGCCCTCGCCATGGAGACAAACGTAGATGGGAAAGACTCTTTCGCAGAGGAGTTGGAATAGAAACACAACTGGCCAACCCTAGTCTAAAATCTATATGTAGAGCAGAGAAAAAGATCGAACTTTTGGAGCCCAACTTTGTACCTAGAACTCTAGTGTATCTTAGATATGTCATTCTCTTCTCCAACGGTCCAACAACCACCACATTCTAAGAAGGAAGGAGTGTTGCAGCCAATCAAGAGCAAGTACGTGTCTTTGACGTATCACACTAGGTATTTTCCCCCACAATGGGCAACTGTGTTGCTAATCCTATACATCATTGAGCCGTCTACTTTTGTAAGGAAATTCTGAGCACAAAATTTCATTTCATTGGTAAGCACTCAATGGCGAGGCTCTGTAAGTTGTGTAGAGGAGCTTGTGAACAAGGATTTCTGTCCCGCGCCCACAGGGGTGTTGTCCTAGCGATGTGGTAAATTGATTTTATGTTTAGAGTTGCGACTTATTTATTCGGTAGGAATAAGTCCCATGATAATGGATAAGGTCTTGGTCTGCTTAGAGATCTAGGTAAGCGGTTCGGTTAAGCCAGGGGAAGGTGTTAGGCACCCCGGTACTTCCATTTTACAGCAGTTCCCTACTTACTAGGTTTTAAACCAATTGAAGTCAAATTTAGTCAAATGCCGGAGATTTAGTTTATACTAACCCAAGAAAGGGAAAAGCTAAACTAGGGTCGAACCCTAGTTGGGCTGCCTACGTACTCACATTGGGGTGAGATCAGAACGAGCGTAGTTCTGGCACATGAGCCCGTGCCAAGGCTAGGGGAGTGTTGTGTGTGCACCAAGGGTGGCTTAGGGTCTAGTCCGGTAGACTAGGGTTGAGTTAACCAGGTTGGTCAAGTGCTTGGTTGATTGAGCCCGGTATGCCAAGGTTGAAGCCCGGTAGGCTTAGGTCCGGTAGGTCGAGAGGGAGTCCGGTAGACTAGGGTGTGGCCCGGTAGGCTTGGAGTTAAGCCCGGTAGGTCGAGGGTGAAGCCCGGTAGGCTGAGTCGGCCCGGTAGGCCTAAGGTTAAGCTTGGTAGGCTTAGATTGGCCCGGTAGGCCTAAGGTTAAGCCCGATAGGCCTAGATCGGCCCGGTAGGCTTGGTTTGGCCCGGTAGGCCTAAGGTTGGGCCCAGTAGGCTTAAGGCTAAGCCCGGTAGGCTTGGGTGAGGCCCGGTAGGCTTGGGTGAGGCCCGGTAGGCCCAAATCAAAGTCCAAAGCTTGATTTATGGAAGGGGTTTATTCCTAATTTTTCCAAAGTTAAATGGGCTAACCATGGTTAACATGAGTTTTGACTATGGTTAGTCCGAATAACCAAGGTGAGGGGCACGTGTTTGAACATTTCTTGCCCTCTTGCATCTTTCAAGATTTTTTAGAAATTAACCAGGGTTTAATGGGCTTAACCATGGTTTAACCGAAGTTTAACCGTGGTTAAGCTCATTTAACCATGGTTAGGCGATGGTCATGGTCCTAAAAGTTATATTCTGCCATTTTAGAATATTTCTGATTTTTTGGGATTTTTTGAAATTTTTCCAAGAGGGTTTGGTGAGCTACCCAAGGTTAAAGTACAACCATGGTCAAGTTTGACCATGGTTAAGGTCAAAGAAGGTCAGGGCAGACCTAGGCTGGATCCCAAGGGTCATGGTTAGTCACGTGGAGGTCCCCCATGGGGTGTGGGCCCATTGTAAAGGCCTAAAAATCCCAAAATCCAAACTGTCGACAGTCCAATTGCCGACAGAAAGGATGGTTTTTTGCCAACTTTGAAGGGTTGTAACTTGGGTTATACCAAGAGTTAAGGGGCCCACAATATATGGATTTGAAGCCTGGGATGAGAGGAATCCAATGGGCCTGGTTTGGGCCTCAGGGGTATCCTGGTGTGGGCCCTATAGTGAGCCAAAGTGGGCTGTCTGCACAGTTACATAGAATGATAGGTGTCGGTACTGGTTCTACCGACACCCTGGGCAATTTGTAAAAAAAAGTGTTTTAACTCTAGTTAAGGCCAACTAGGGGTCAGGGTCCCTTCATGGGAAATGTAGGGGAGGTCCAGGGGAACAAAACCCTGCTTTTAGTTCAGCCCAAAAAATCACCAAGTGGGCCCCACAGGCCCTCGAATATCACTATCTCAGGGTGTCGGTACTGAGATTACCGACACTCTGCAAATTCTATTTTTTTTATAAAAAAAAAACCTCTATGGGGTTGCTATTGGGAGTGCACCAGGGGTTCCCTCATGCAGAGAGGGACCCCCAGAAACCTACTAGGGCTGCCCAAGAGTGTTGTGCCCCATTAGGGTTTACCTGCCAAAACTCATAACAAAGTCCCCTGGATAGGACCAGGGGCTCACAAGGTATAAAAAAACTGAATAGGGGTAGGGGGAAGCCCTACCCTGCTGTTCCTCTTGCCGAAGGTGGTGGAGACCGGTGGTGGAGTGTGGTGGCTGGCGGTGGCGTTGCACAGGGACTGCTAGGAGCTCTTAGAGGGCTTACAGGATGGTCGTAGGACACTGAGGAGGGGTCTGACGGGAGCAGGGGTTCGGATAGGGGAGTTTATGGATGCCCTCACGGTGGTGGGTGCACTGCCCTTATATAGGGAAGGTCCAAGGGGACTCAAAGGTCATTAGGACGAGGTTGGGCAGGGCTACAATGGGCGGAGGGGTGCTTGCAGGTCGGAGTGGGGGTGTTTGCAAGCGTGCCTGACCTGTGCAGGTGGTGGTTGTGCTGCAAACTGGAAAAACCAGGGTGTCGGTAATTGGATTACCGACACCCCAAATCTTTTGTAAAATTAGATGTCGGCAATTGAATTGCCGACACCACTGGATTTTACCCAATGGGCTTTGCCCAGGCCTGCAAGCACACTGTTGGGGTTTCTTTTTGAATTCCTATGGGCCCGGGCTTAGGCCTAGGCTGATTTTTGAGTTTTTGGGGTTTAGACTTTAGAGGCCTTAGGGCTTGAGCCCCAAAGGCCTAGGGCTTACTAGGGCTTGCACTAGTCTAGGCTTGGGCTAGGCTAGGACTTACCTGGGGTTTGGTCCTAGGGTTCGGTTAGGGCTAGGCTTGGGTATGGTTCAACTATGGTTTAGGACCTAGGGTTGGGGGGTTAACTATGGTTAAGCTAGGGTTACATCTAGGGTTTGCCTAGGGTGTATCTAAGTCCACTAGGGTTTGTCCTATGATTAAGGGGGCATGGTCGGGGATTAACCAAGGTTAAGGAATTTAACCATAGCTAACAAGGGGTGTAAAAATTAGGTGCTTACAGAGCTAG
Source organism: Tetracentron sinense (assembly GCA_015143295.1). Classification (NCBI taxonomy): domain Eukaryota; kingdom Viridiplantae; phylum Streptophyta; class Magnoliopsida; order Trochodendrales; family Trochodendraceae; genus Tetracentron; species Tetracentron sinense. The sequence goes on along the minus strand of CM026572.1, from coordinate 25,095,839 downwards.
TTTAAGTCAAACATAAAAACTGGCTGCCAAACTCAACCAAATGAATATTATGGCTAGTTTCTCATTCATAGCTCAAAAGTTAAGTGCTTGTTGATTTGCTGAAGCTTCATCCTCAACTTTAATCCTAAATCCTATGCATGGGCATATCTATCGATAAGGTAGCAGATATTTACAAGAAAGTTGGATTTGTTTAAGAGATTATTAGGGTTTGAAGATTAGGGTTTGAAGGAGAAAAAATAGAAGAATAGGTTTAAGGAAAATTAGTGAGAGAGATAAAGGATCTCCCTCACACACTTCATTATTTATACTCCACTAATGGTATACTATAAGTATATAAGAGATACTAATAGTATACCCAAAATACAGTGTATATGAGATAACATAAACATACAGCCCATAGAAATAAAGCTCATAAAGCCTTATTCAACACTCTCCCTCAAGTGTGGTGTGTGTGTGGTCTTCTTTCTCATGACTGTAGCTTCGCCTTGTGGTGTTGATACCTTAACCAAAAAATATAACACTCCCCCTCAAGTTGGTGCACTCATGCCCAACTTGTCAACAAATGTTTCGAAACTGAATACCACCAAGACCCTTAGTAAACACATCAGCCAGTTGATCTTCAAACTTCACAAACGGGGTGCAAATTGTTACTTAAAGCGCTTAGCACTACACCAAAAGCCGCGACTTGTGGTGAAGGTACAACTTTAATCCCTTATAGCCCATTATAGGCCCCGGGCGGTTGGGCATGCTATGCACCTATCGAGCTGGGCTGACACTGTTTAAAGTCATCTCCCAGTGGTAGACTGCTGAAACCCATAATTCCAATAATTCCCCCCCCCCAGCAACTACGCTGGGTGCGCTCGAACCCGCAACCTCACTCTGATACTACTTGTTACTTAAAGTGCTTACCATTACACCAAAAGTCGCGACTTGTGGTGAAGGTGCAACTTTAATCCCTTATAGCCCATTACGGGCCCCGAGTGGTTGAGCATGCTAAGAACCTTTCGAGCTAGGGATGACACTGTTTGAAATCATCTCCCAATGGTAGACTGCTAGAACCCATAATTCCAACAATCCCCTCCCCCAACAGTTACACTGGGTGCGCTCAAACTCGTGACTTCGCTCTGATACCACTTGTTACTTAAATAGCTTACCACTACAACAAAAGCAGCAACTTGTGAAGGCGTAACTTTAATTCATTATAGCCCATTACAGGCCCCGGGCGGTTTGGGCATACTAAGCACCTATCGAGCTGTGGCTGACACTGTTTGAAGCCATCTCCCAGTGGTAGACTGCTAGAACCCATAATTCCAACACAAATATACCCCGCCTTCAACTTCTCCTTGATGAAATGACGATTTACCTCAATATTCTTAGTTCGGTCACGCTGCACTAGATTATGAACAATACTAATAGTGGCTTTATTATCACAATATAAGCTCATAGGGCCTTTAGTAGGAAGCTCAATCTCACTTAGGAGCAATCGGAGCCAAAGTAGTTCACACACACCGTGTGTCATGGCTCTAAACTCTTTCTCAGCATTGGATCTACCAATCACGTTTTGTTTTTTACTTCTCTATGTGACAAGATTACCTCCAACCATGGTGCAATACCTGAAAGTAGAGCATCTTTCAGAAACTGAGCCGTCTAGTGTAGGCTTCAACCCTCAAGTTCCCATTACAAGTATACAACAAACCCTTCCCAGGAGACAACTTTAAGTAGTGGAGGATCCGATTCACTGCATCCAGATGGCCAGTAGTAGGTGAATGCATGAATTGGCTGACTACACTGACATCATAAGCAATGTCTGGCCTGGTAAATGACAGATAAATAAGCATGCCAATAAGTTTTAGTACCTTCCAGTATCTGGTAGACGTTTCCCACTAGTTTCACTGAGTTTATGATTTAGGTCTAGAGGTGTATCACATTCATCATGCTTGTCTCCTCGAGTAGGTCAAGTATATACGTACGTTGAGAGACAAATATGTCCTTAGATTTGACAACTTCAATCACAAGGAAATACTTTAGAAGACTGAGGTCTTTGATCTCAAATCTTTTGCTAACTTGTCTTTCAGTGACTATCTTATCCAGATAATCAACTGTTACAACAATGTCATCCACATAAACAATCAAGACAGTCACTTTTTGGCACGTCTGTTTAAGGAACAATGTGTGGTCCGCTTGACTTTGTCTGTAACCATTTTTCACCATACAATCAAACCATGCTCTGGGGGACTGTTTTAGTCCATACAATGTCTTCTTCAGCTTACACACCTTTTCTTCATCTGAGGGACATTTGAACCCAAGAGGAGGTAACATATACATCTCTTCCTCTAAATCACCGTGAAGAAATGCATTCTTCACATCAAGTTGAAACAAAGGTCAATCCTGATTGGCTGTAAGAGAAATGAGGACTCTTACTGAGTTCATTTTTGCAATTGGGGCAAATATCTCCTGATAGTCTATGTTGTATGTTTGAGTATACCCCTTTGCAACCAAACGAGTTTTGTATCTCTCGACTAAGCCATCAGAGCGATGTTTCATTGTAAACACTCACCTACATCCAACCAGTCTCTTTCCTCTTGGTAAATTGACCATATCACAGGTACTAATTTTTTCAAGTGCATATATCTCTTTTTCCATAGCCTGTTTTCATTTTGCTTGAGACAGTGCATCTGCTAAACTGTGAGGGACAGACAAAGAAGACAAAGCCAAGACAAAAGAACGATACGAAGAAAACAAAGCATAGTAAGAGAACATTCGAAATAGGATGCTGGGTACATGCTTTAGTACATTTCCTAAGAGCAATAGGAACTTCAGAGTCAATAATGTCAAGACTATAATGAACAATGTTACCTGGATCAGAAGAGGTCTTTTGGTGGGGCTCATGAGGATCTTTTTGCCTTCTCTTGTATATTTGCAATTCCTTGTGTGAGCATGGGATCTTCCTACCCACTTTCACAATTATATGTTTTGACTTAAGTCGCCACCTATTCATTCTTAGGGATAGGTCCCGGGTATTTGTTTGTTTGGATAAGGCAAATGGTCTAATCAGAGTTAGGGTAAGTGATTCGATTAAGCCCTGAGAAAGGTGTTAGGCACCCCAAGACCCCCGTTTTATAACGGTTACCTACTCCCTAAACTTAAGCCAATTATAATCTCAAAGTTTAATTAGAATGTCCAAAGTTTTTAAGTGAGTGCTAATCCAAGAAAAATAGAAAGCTAGATGGCTAGGGTCGAACCCGAGTTGGGTTGCCTACGTACTCACATGGTGAGATCAGACCGAGCGTAGTTCTGGCACATGAGCCCGTGCCGAGGCTAGGGGGGAGTGTGTGTGTGCATAGGATGGTCAAAGGGTCTAGCGTAGAAGGCTATGGTTTAGTTGACCGGGGAGGTCAAGTGTTAAGTCTAACCGCGGTTAGAGAGTATTTATCCATGGTTAGATGAGCTAACCAAAGCTAAGGAGGTCCTACAAGTCTCTTTTTGGTCTTTTTGTATTTTTTATATTTTTTGAGATTTTTGGGGATATTTGAATGTTTTTTATATTTTGGTTATATTTGAATGTTTTTGGTGTTTTGAGATTTTATCATGTTTTTGGTATTTTGAGATTTTATCATGTTTTTGGTATTTTGAGATTTTATCATGTTTTTGAATTTACATATAGGTAAGGTTTTGACAAACTTAACTAAAGTCAAATTTAGTCCAAGAGTTTGGCTAAAAGATTATAGTTTAAGACATAAAGAGGGATGTGCCTTATAAATAGTAAATGGTCTATTACCAACACCTATTTTGTTGGATTAATGTTGATAATAGATCAAATACCATTGTCTTTAGTATGAAACATTTTTAAGAATGTCCTCTTTAAGTCCTTACACCATCATTTATCTTAAGTCCTTAAACCATCACCTACCCATTCAACATAGAACATGAAGGAAAAAGAAAGAAATGAAAGAAAATGAAAACTCATCCTCTCCCTTTTAAGGTGGTTCATTTACACCATTATTAATGATGTAATGTTGCTCTAAAGAATATTAGGGAGGGGATGAGCTTTCACAAAAAAATTCTAGAAAGAGGACTAGAATCTCAAAAGAAAACAAAATGAAAAAGAGAGGTATAGCTTTAGCTTCCACTCTCTATGGGCCTACCCATATCCACACTTGTGGGTACATAAAAAAAGAAGAAAATATGTACATGGAAAGGAAAAGAAAAAAAGGAGCATCTCCTTGCCTTTGATATGGGGTCCCTCAACACCATTAGATTGGTGTAGAGAGGCCCAACTATGCTTGAGAAATGAGAGATCAAGAAGAGAGAACCAAATAAAAAAAAAGATAAAAAAGAAGAGAAAATGAAAGAAGGAGTGCCTACTTCTCCAAGAATTCTCCTTCAATGCTCCAAGGGGTAGGGTTTTAGAATCCACAAAGGAAGAGAGTTAGTGAAGAACTCTAAGCTTTTAGTCTTAGAATTCTTTCCAAATTCTAAACCTTAGTTTCTTCTCCCTTCTTCAAACTCAAGAGAAACACAAGTGGGTGGGAACCTTCTAGGGGTCTTGAGGGATGGATCTAAGGGATTAAGGGATTGGTATTTATAGGAAAACTAAGAGGTTGGGTTGTGTCTTTTACATGGGGGATAAAAGGAGCTAGTGGGTAAAGACTTGAGTGTTGTAAGGTGAGTTGATAGATTGAGTGTTGTAAGGAGTGTAAGAGAGTTGGTGGGTTGAGTGAACTATGGGTTATATGGGTATGGGTTGTAGGATATAGGGTGTAAGAGAGGTGTAAGAGAGTTGGTGGGTTGAGTGAACTATGAGTTATATAGGTATGGGTTGATGTAAGAGAGGTGTAAGAGAGTTGGTGGGTTGAGTGAACTATGGGTTATATGGGTATGGGTTGTAGGATATAGGGTAGGTGGATATGGATATGTGGATTAGGTCTTATGGATCATGGGTTATTAGTAGATGGGTCATGGGTTATGATTATTGGACTTTGACTATGACATTTGGGCTTGGGCTATGGAAATAGGCTTTGGCTTAGGCAATTGGGTGATTGGGTATTTGGGCTTGACTATTTGGGTTGGGTAATAAAATTAGGTAATTGGGTTTGATTGAGTTGTCTAGGTATAAGTTTGGTCAAATGGGCTTGGGCCTTGGGTATACCTAGGGCTTACTAAGGTTAGGCTAGGGCTACCTAGGGTTTGGGTTTAGGACTACCTAGGGTTAAGCTTAGGGTTAACTAGGGTTTGGACCATAGCTAAATTAATTAACCACGGTTAAGGGGGTGTAAAAATAGGGTGCTGACACCTTGATCACAGGTTCACACTTGCCCTGTCTACACTCGAAGTCAGAAGAGAAAATATGAATAGGAAGAGAAGGAGAAATCTCTTCACTAATGCTCTCCCCTTGAAGAGATGTCTCCTTAGCAGAAAAATACGGAGTAGACTCAAAAAAGGTAACATCAATAAAAACGAAGGACTGACGGGAAGGGGGATGATAACATTTATACCCCTTTTGATGAGAATCATACCCAAAAAAGGGACAGCGAAGAGCCTTAAGATCGAGCTTTGTGCGAGCAAAACGAACAATATGCACAAGGAAAATACACCCAAAGATCTGCGGGACTATTGGAAACAAATGAGTGAAAGGAGATGACATGGAAATAGGAAATTCAAAATTAGGGAAGGCATTTGATTGATTAAGAATGCAGCAAATAGCACGACATCAGACCAGAAAAGTTTAGGCACATTCATGGCAAGCATAAGAGAGCGAGTAACCTCTAACAAATGTTTTTTTTTTTTCACTCAGCCACACCATTTTGTTGAGCTGTGTCAGCACAAGAAGTCTGATGAATGATACCATGAGAATCAAAAAATGTAGTCAAACTAGTAGATATATACTCCTCCTATTATCTGAACGAAGGATTTTAATTGAGGCATTAAACTGTGTGACAATCATTGTGTGAAAAGAAGGAAAAACAGTGCCAACTTCACCCTTAGATTTCAGCATATACACCCATGTAGTATGAAAAAAATTTATAAAAGTAACAAAATACTTAAAACCACACGATGAAGTAATAGAGGATAGTCCCCACACATCAGAATGCACAAGAGAAAATGGTGAACTATATTTATTATCATTATAGGGATATGAAGTTCGACAATGTTTTGCAAATTCACAAGTTTCAAATTGAAAAGATGAAGGAAGAAATAAGTAAAAACTACTAATATCTGACTACATTGAATGGAAAAGTCATGACATTACAATGACATTCTCAGCCTCCTACTTGGCATAGGTTGGATTTGTGGACTTGGGTATGAAAATGACACCATTCAAATAACCCATCTTACCCTTACCCTTAACAAACAACATAGCAGATTAAGACCATGCTAGGAAATTATTCTCATTTAACTTCACTGTAGTAATCAAGAGGTTTGGGGCATCACTTGTAGGGACCCCAATATTCCTTCTTCCCTGCACAAGGCACAAGGATACTGGAGGATCGACTCACCTCAGATTCATCTGCCATAATATTCAAACCAAGAAACAATCACAAATCACGCACAAATCGGCAACTTAAGGCTACACCACCCTAGAGGAACTCCCAAAGTAGGGTTTCACCACATGTATCCGCTCAATACTCAACCGAAACACAAAATAGGGTTCTAAAAGATGAACAACAGCAACCTAGCACACCGGGGGACATGCTATAGCCAACCAACAATAGATTTCATCAGCACAATAGAAAATTTTCTGCCAAAAGCCCCCCCAAAACACACTAAAGTAAGGTTTCACAACCCTATATTCACTTCCTTGAATTAATGAGAATGATACAAGCCTCAAAAATAGTAACCCAACACCACATAAGGTTGCTTAGAGCCCTACATCATTATAACAGATATTTTTTTTGACAAAAAAATCTGGTGAACAGTAAAAAAACGTGAATATTATGGGGGGAAAATTACTCGCCGATTCTTCGATCATTCTCTGATCATCGTGATATCAGTGACAAACACTTAATAATTTTGATATGGATCAGCCAATACCAATTTGAATTGCCAAAAAACCTCTAATCAATCACATGAAACAGATTCCCAAATTTTTTTTTTTTTTTTTTTTCAGTTTTTTCAAAGAATTTCATGAAAAATACCTTTGCAAGCTTCAAAAAATCCCAGAAAATTGCTACAATTCGTGAAAAATCATGATCTATCAACTAGGGAGAAAAACCAGACCCATTTTACTTGCTACAGTGTCTGTACGGCTGACATCAGCACGACATCATGCTGATGTCAGCATTGCAAAACACTCAATTGCTTCGTTGCACTCCCCTGATTCTTTTCCAATCTCTGATACCAAGTTGGATTTGTTTGAGAGTTTATTAGGGTTTGAAGTTAGGGTTTAAGAGATTAGGGTTTGAAAGAGATACGAGAGAAGAATAGGTTTATGAAAAATTAGTGAGAGAGATTAATGATCTCTCTCACCACTTTATTATTTATACTCCACTAATGGTCTACTATTAGTATAGAAGACATACTGATAGTATACCCAAAATACAATGTATAAGAGATAACATAAACATAAAACCCATTGAAATAAAACCCATAAAGCCTTATTCAACAGTAAAGTCTCATTTAATTACAGAGCACAAAACATATGGGCTCCATAACTGTCTCGTATTGGATAGTAGTAATCCATTGTAAGTCTAGCCTAATATATAATGTATACACATCGTTCAAACGAAATATGAGACAATATCAGAAAAAAATAAAGGCGTCAACTTACATGGGGTTTCTTTCCACAACTAATTTAATCCCTAGGCAATGAAGACTCTTTTTTTATGTATCTCAACATGAAATTCCACTAATTTTGATAGACAATTTTAAAAAAATGATCTATTGAGATACAAGACTCCTTGGTGAAAGTGAAGAAATGTGCACCATGAACAGTAGCAACGTAATGTAATACTGATCAGAAATTGTACAATGGGTGAAGTTATATATATATATTTGATCGGTAAATTAGATAATATATAGAAAGAAGCATAAATAAGTACAGAGCAACAAGGGGATCACAAGAGAGTGGACCCAAGGCGAAAGATAAACTAAAAGCCAAGACATAACCCGCTGCAACAAAAAAACTAGGAGGATAAGTGCAAGGCACAACAAAATAAATCAAGGCCCACTACACCAGAGGGTAGATGAAGAATATTATGGGATATATTATGGTTAAAGATTAGATTATAATCCCAACTAAACCTTTATCAAATTCAGAAATATGCATCTGTACTTGTAGCATTTCCTCCTTTACCTTCCCATCCATTCTAGTATTCATTTTACATATTAAACAAGATACCTGATCTTTGATTTGGCTACCTTCAATATTTACAATTCTAATGAACAATGGGTCAACAAAAAACACTAAAAGCGTCTTAACCACACTCACAACATACACAATACTTTAGAGGGTCTTAGTTCGACAGATCAGAGCCTTTTCATGCAGAAAAGCTAAGCATCAAAACAATTCAATGTGAATCTCAAATCCTTATTCAAAATGCGCAAGAAGGTCCTCATGTGTACCAAAGTAACCGTCTACAAAGTCCAAATGCACAATTTCATACATAAGAATGAGACCCAAATCAGATCAGTGATCTAATGGACCAAGGAATTGCAATTAACAAAACACAAGAGACACGAATGCAATTCAGATTTCCTATTATATACTACGAACTGCAATTTATAATCTCAAAATTCACATTATAATAATGGAAAATTATCTGTGAAAGTTTAGATGTTCCAAGTGCAAAAGTGATGTAGAAAGGAAATGCACAGTAAGAATCTAAGTAGACCTAAATTCTAAAAATCGTTCAATTCAAGAAAAGCAACAAACCAGAACTATACATACGCACAGATCTCGAAACCTCTGGCAAAGCAAGATCAAAATAACGTAATTACACAAACCAGAACAGAAAATTCTCATCAAGAAATCAAGATTCAAATCTCACCATGGCCTTGGTCTCAGAATAGAAAGATCCAATGAAATTGGGTAAATCTTCCTCCTTGAATCCGATCCCGGACCCAAGCAGATGATCCTGATCATACTCGAAGATACAGCCAGTCGCATAATTGATCAAGATCAGACCTTTCTCTCTGCAAACATCAGCTAGGGTTAGGGTACCGACGACATTGGCGCGAATGGTCTCCACCTTGTGAGACTCGCACCAGTCGACGTTTGGCCGGCCGGTGACACCGGCGGCGTTGAAAACATGAGTAGGTCGGACGGTAGCGAGGTCGGACTCTAAGGAGGTCCGGTTCTCAAGCCGGCCAGAGCCGTAGGCGAAGTCGATGGCCTGAGCTTCACAGAGCTTGCCGAGAAGACCTCCTATCCATCCGGTTCGACCGTAGATCAGGAACTTCAGTGGCTTTTCTGAAGCGTTTGATGGGAAACCCATTAGAGAATGGAGAGCGAGCGACAGAGAGTATCTTGAGAGGTAGGAGATACTGGTTTATGAGGAGAAGGAAAATGCGAAATTCGAATTGATCTCTGCCATTCTGCTACTGCGATTGGCGGTTTATTATTGACCTCCATTTAAAATAAATAATTAAATTCCCCTTTTGACTTCTCCTCTACTTGTCCCCTATTCTATGGAACCCGAGACAAAAGCCATCTCTGACTTTCGGGCTTCGCCAGAGACAATCCAAAGTCTTATTAGATTGTGTTTGGCACTTTACGCGTTTTAAATAGTGCTTTAAATTCTCTTTTATTATTGTCCCTTCTTCTCCTTGCCTCATTGTCCTTCACACATGTAACTACTTCAAAGAAAGAGACCTCTTTAGTCTCCACACGTAACTATTTTCAAAGAAAGCAATAGACCTCTTCCAATCAGGCTATTCATCTTCCAAGCGTTTCCCAAGAAGCCTCTTTCCAATAGGCTTTTCATCTCCCAACGAAGGCATGTAAGTACTAAATTCTTCTTATTTCCAAATAGATAGATTTTTCATCTCATATACGCAACTCTGCACAAGTTTTTTTTCCCGTCATTTATTTCCATCTCCTTTCCCCCTCCATAATACAGGTATGCTCTCACCATTAACTTTCTGTTACCCTCACTCCATCATTTTATACACCACAATACTACACTACACGAAATTATAATAACACTCTTTCGAAGAGGAGAGGGTGGAGATATTCAGCATCATTGTCGGAATCGAAGACGACAATTCTTGATTCTCCACTCGGCTTCGGACCTTTAAACCTTGCTTGATTCTCAATCGTTGGATTCATTCTCTTCTTTGACTATTTTCTGAATTTTATTGTTCTTAGTTTCTCTGTACTTCTGATTTTGTCAGCCATTCAAGGTGTTACAGGGTGAGGTATAAAATTGATTTGGATTTTTATCCATTTAATCTGTTAAAATTTCTGTAACTTCCATAATCCACTCTTTTCTCAGAAGTTTGATGTAGATATATATTACTTATAATTATATATTATTGGCATACAAAATTATTTTATTATATTTAATGTAGATAATAATATACTATTTAATATTTATAAAATATCATTTAATTAATTTTCATATAAATATTATACTTATTACTAGCTAATACCACGTGACTTTTATTGCTACCCCACTCTTATTAGTTATTACCAGCCTCTCAATGTTTCTTCTCCTTCCCAACTTCGGTAAGGTGTACAAACATCTATCTATAATTCAACTCTATAAATATCGTTTTTTATTTTTGAATCAAAGTTCGAGTCTTATTATCATTTATTTGTATGGTGTCTATTATTTTCTTTTCTATCAGACCCGTGCATCGCACGTGGTCTTTGCTAGTTTTTTATTATAAAAAAGCCACGGTATGTTTTTAATATTTAAAAAAGAATTAACATTAAAAAAAAAACAAGGATGGGTGGGTGAATCTTAACCAAAGTTATGATGTCAAAAGGGACATGTTGTGACCTCATGGGGTGATAACCAAATTTGTCAAATTCAATTATCACCGTAAAGGATTTGGTCTTTTTTTTTTTGTTGATCCTAATAATTTAGGATAAAGCTTTTGAGACCCCCTTAGGGCCAAGACCACCGAGACCATGCTCTAAGAGCATGAGATTTCAAGTGGGGGCCTATCATGTGAAATGGGCCCTACCTGAAATCCAATGCTTTAAGAGCATGGTCTCAATGGTCTCGACCCTAATAGAGTCTCACTAGCAAAGTCTAATAATTTATCTAAGAGTTAGGATTAGGGTTAGGGTTAGCAAGATTAACACTCATGGTGGGTGTGAACAACCACACCAAGACTCGAACATGAGTCACACCTCCCCCATAGGGAGATACACTACCCTTGAGACATGCACTTTAAAATACCCATGAACTGTGGGTAAGATTCACTCACCTATAACTAGGGGTGATATCAAGCCGAGCAGAGCTGAGTAGTGGTGTGTTCAAGTTTGTTTGTTTATTATACAACCTCGAAAATCATGCTCAAGCTTGACTCGTTTATTAAATAATCGAGGTCGAGCTTTACTAGCTGAACTCGACCCGAGCTCGAGTAGTTCACGAGCAGTTTTTTTTATTTATTGGATATAGCTATTTATATTAGGTAAAAAATTCACTTTATTATTTTAGGCAAAGAAATCACGATGTTAACTAAAATTTTATTATAAGATTATAATTCTATAAAGGGTATTCTTACAATATAAAATACATTATATATTATTAATCTATACTAGTTTATAATACATATACTTAATTTTTATAACACTCGGATAATTTGGCTATATCCGTAATTTTGGTCAATTATTTTTTTTTTGTTTGGAAATTATAATTATCTAGTTAATTGTGAAAGATGTTAAGATATGTTACAAAAAAAAAAATAAAAAAAAACCAAAACCAAAACAAAAAGCAAAGTGGGGAGGTAAATTAGCCTAAACTCTATTTCCAAATTCCAAAATGTCCTCGGCCATGAAAGTGCTTTAAGTAGTAGAGGGTAAAGTGGTCTTCTTACATCTTGGAAGGGAAAAAGAAGAGAACTCTCGTTCTCTTCTCTTCCTTATTTTCCTTGAGTTCTCCTCTTTCCTCGTTTTGCCTTTCTTCTCTCTTCCGTATCCCTCTTCTTCCACTCCAAGATCCGACCACCTCTAGCAGCCACATCCCGCCGCCGACCAGCCACATCCCGCCGCCGACCAGCCACATCCCGCCGCCGGCCAGCCACAGCTTCGTCGCCTGCCAGCCTTAGTTTGGGGCCAAAACCCCACTCCAAAATCCCTACAAACCCCTATTTCTCTTGGTTTGCTTAACTCTTATCAAAGACTAGTGTTTGGGAACCATTTAGAAGCTAAAGCACACAATTAATCGGTAAGTTTCTCCACCCAAAGTTATTCTTTTCCATTCTTGAGAATTCTTGGTTTAGTGTAAGTAAAGCTTAAGTTTCATGATGTGGCCATGAATTGATCTCGTTTCTTGCTTCTAAACATGTTCTTGGGGTATAGTAATGTGGGGAAAATTGTTAATTTAAAATGAAGTGGTGTAAATTTAACACGGGTAAAGATGAGGGTTTAGCTCAAAACATAAATTAGGGCTTTTGTTATTAACCAATTAGTTTAGTAAAATTGAATTGATAGATGTTTAATTAAGGATTTCACAAGGTGGGAAATAATTTTTATTAAAATTTACAAGTTGATTTTAATGGATTAGTACTTTTGAGGGTATTATGGAAATTTCAGAAAAATGTCCTATCTCGAATCTTGAGATAATGAGTTTAGGCTTATTTAGATGCTTTTGATTTTATATGAATTCTTGTGAAATGAAATTGAAAAAGTATGAATGGTTTATGTGGTTTGAAATTTATTTAAGAAATTGCATCATTATGAAAGCTAGAAAAGATGGTGGAAAGGATTTGATTTCTTGTCCAAATTTTATATTTCAAATTCGGGAGTTATTTGATGAATTTCAATCATTAAAACTATGTTTTTAATGAAAATTTATGAATTTTTTGAGATGAGAGTGCGTATGCATATCATAAATTAGCATGAGTTCTTGGTTCATAGCTAATAATGAATTGTATGCATGTATGTTATTATGCCTTAGGCGAGGACCTATTACTAGAGGTTGACCCTAGGAGCTCCACTGCCAGCTAGGCTTGTCTTGGGACTCAGATCAAGTGAGTGAATACCTACTATAGGGATTTTATTTAAATTAAAAAGTATCAGCTATTGAGTGTGATGTATGAAATCATTGATTATATGAATACGTGAATGTGAATAATTCCATGAAGTATGGATTATGTAAATAAAATCATGATAATTGTCGGGTCTTTTGATAACGACTAAACTATTCAGTCTATTGGGAATAGGGCTGCCTGTAAGATAAGCGCTCAGATGGAAAGATTATCCACTGGGAATAGGGCTGCTTGTAAGGTAAGCGCCCAGATGGACAGATGAAAATATTATCCATTGAGAATAGGGATGCTTGTAAGGTAAGTGCCCAGATGGACAAATTGAAAGATTATCCACTGGGAATAGGGTTGCCCATAAGGTAAGCGCCCTGATGGACAAATGGAGAGATTATTACTGGGAATAGGGCTACCTATATGGTAAGCGCCCAGATGGAAAAGACCTTGTATTGGGAATAGGGTTGCCCATAGGGTAAGCGCCTAGGAAGAAGAACCAGGTATTGGGAACATGGCTACCTATGGGGTAAGCACCCAAGCAAGCAAGCAAATAGTATGAATATGTATGATATATGATAAGGGAATCCAGATAGGCAGACAAACAGGTAGTGTGAATACATATGAAATATGATAAGAGAATTCTAAGTAGATAGATAGGTAAGCAGACAATATGCATATATATGAAACTGATAAGGACATTCTACTCAGTAATTTTGTAGAAACTTTGGACTCACTGTGTAGTGTTGGAGAAATTATCAATGGTTGTAAAGTAGTATACATGAGAAATTTCAAAAATGTGAGGATTACATTATGTTAAGTTTCAATGAATTTTCTTATGAACAGGTTTTGCAGGTGATGTATAAGATTTTGAAATCCTCCATTTTTAGAGGAGGTTCTACCGAAATTTTTATAAACAAAAAGGGTGATATTATGGTTAAATGTTCTTGTTTTGTGAATTAGATCATGTTTATAATGTACCTATGGTTGATATTCATTCACCGAGTCATGTCTCACTTTGTTATTTTCCCCAATTTCAAATTAACAACAGTTTTTGATAGGGAGCAATCCTTCGCGGAGTTAGTAGAGATCGTGCCGCGGTGTCATCATTGTGTCAACTTCAATTGAGGTCTCCTTTTATTTAGACCTATATCACTGACATTTAATTTTTTGAGATGCCTTCATATGGGCATATGTATCATGGTAGGTTTAGCCCGTGACATTCGGGATTTTGGGATTCTACATGTATGTTCTATGTTTCAGGAATACGTATGAATGCATATGCTTTAGCAAGTTTATGATTAGAATTATGTTATCCACCTGACAGGTTCCTTACAGTGCCTCGCCTCGTGGGGTCCACTTCATCCGGGGGCTCTACCCTACTGGAAGGGGTGTGACAATTTTAATAATTATATTTTAAATATATTAGTACGTTAGTATGTATATATAATCGAGCCGAGTAGGAGTGTGTTCAAGCTTGACCTGTTAAAATTAGCTTGAAAATCATGTTCATACTTGACTTGTTTACTAAATTAATGAACGGACTCGATCTTTCAACAAGCCAAAATTGAGTAGTTTGCGAGCACTGTGGTTCGTTAATCATGTTCAAGCAATCTAACTTTGGTTTTCAAAAAGAAAAAAAGCAAAAATATTAACTTGAATTTTCTTAAGCTTAACCATCATTAAATGAGTGTTAAAGGGGACACGTGACCATGACATTAAACTACATATTTTAATGCATGATGTGCTAATCACTGCCCTTTAAAGTTTAAATTATTACTAGAATAATTTGGGAACAATAAAAATAGAAGAACGACATGTAAATATGTTTTTATAATTCCCGATATGCCCTTGTGAAGGCAGTTTTAGGGGAGCTCCGATTCTCTCTTGAACCAGAGCTCCTGTTTTTAGTTAAACTCTTTTAGGGTTTTATCACCTCTCTTCCTCATCCCTCCTCCGACTTTGCGTTGATTTCTTGCGACTCCGGCGACTTGGATTCAGGTACCTCTCTTCTTTCTCCTTTCTCTCTCTCTTGATAGCACTGGATTCAAGCTTAATTACAACTTGATCGAAACAAACACCAACATGAGTTTTGTCCTTGAAAATTGGAGCAACTTAGATCATTAGCTTGCAAGGGGTTCTGAATCTTCATATACTTACTAGTGTAGCAGAAGATTTCCAACCCAATATGCATCTTATATGATATGGGTCAATGTTCTTTATTCAATTGCAAGGGTATTTAGGTTGCTCATGAATTAGGGTTCCCTTTTGTTTAATAACTAAATATCTCCATCAATAATCATCACAATGCTTGATGAGGTATGATTGTGAATCTACCATCTGGAGCAAGACGATCGATTCTTCTCTCTGGAATATCATATATCTGTTTTTTTTTTTCTCTTGTGCTCTTTGAATCGAATGCATACCACGTGTTCGATCTTTCGACTCTTTGAACTAAATAAAAGAATTCATCACTGTCATGTAGCTCTTATTATAATTTATATGGAATGAACAATGTTTCAGTCACATCCCCTCCATATTAATTAGAAGGATGCCATTGGCATGAATTATATTATGTGACTGTATAATGCAAATTATAATGGTTTTTGTGGTGATTATAAGTATTTTTAATTTTGTATTTAAGAAATTTTGTTGTGATTAAATTGATAAATACGTTATTTTTATATTTTTTTTCGTAGCAATCAAATAAAAAAAAATTACTTTTTCTAATTTTTTTGTAGACAATCAAACAACGGAAAATTTGAAGATTTTTTTTTCCAGATTTCTCGACAACCATACAACATAAGGAATATATGTGAGTGAAAACTGAAGAGCAATAGTCCTCGCGGTCGAGCGGAACAAAGTCACAAACAGAGGGAAGGCTTTTAAAATGGAGGATACACTGTCGCCGGAGGTCTCTGTACCCATAAGTGTCTTCCAACAGATTCTCACCTCTGCAAACTCATCTACCCTAGAGGAAACCTTAGATTCCCTTCTAGAAAATTCCAGAACTGTCCATGGCCGCTCCGACCTTGCTTCCAAGAACATCCTCTCTCTAATCCTTCAACTCACTGAATCTCTCTCTAATCCTTCAACTCGTCACCTTCTCTTCTCGTCTCTGAAACTCCTTAGAAACCTCTGCGCAGGAGAAATCGCAAATCAAACTTCATTTATTGAACATAATGGAGTCAAAATCGTCTCTATTGCTTTGAGTTCTATGGGGTTTGGTTCTGAGTCGGATTTCGGGATTGTTCGTATGGGGTTGCAACTTTTGGGGAACGTTTCATTGGCTGGAGAAGAACATCAGAGCCATGTTTGGGATCAGTTCTTTCCAGTTGAATTCAGGGAGATTGCGAAAATTCGACGACAGGAGGTGTGTGATCCTTTGTGTATGGTTATTTACACTTGTTGTAATGGAAGTTATGAACGAGTAGGTGAGCTTTGTGGAGTTCAAGGGTTGCCGATTTTAGCAGAAATTATCAGGACTGCCTCAGAAGGTAAATTGATTTTGCCTTTTCGCTTGAGCAATGTATTTGTTATCTGGGTTTCTTTCTTCTTATTCATTTGACTTACATGTTTATATTTAGATTGAATAGCCATGTCAATATGAATCCCAGATTGTTATTGATTACTTTGGTTTTACCAGTTGGGTTTGGAGAAGATTGGTTAAAATTGCTTCTTTCGAGAATCTGTTTCAAAGAATTCCACTTTCTTCCATTGTTCTTTGAGTTACACCTGGATGTTGCTGCTGAAGGCGGTGGGGATATAAAATATGGAGATGATCGATTTACGACTGAACAAGCGTTTCTTTTGAGTATCTTATCGGAGAGGTTGAACCAGCGAATCGACGAAATTACCTTTTCCAATGATTTTGCACTATGTATTCTTGGAATACTGAAGAGAGCTGTTGGGGTTATTGATTCTGTCTCGAGAAACAAGTCTGGTCTTCCAACGGGCTCTGCTGCGATCGATGTTCTTGGATACTCACTCACCATTTTGAGAGATGTTTGTGCTCAAGATGGTATCGGGGACTCTAAGAAAGAAGGCTCAATGGATGCTGTCAATTCACTAGTATCCTCAGGTCTTGTAGAACTGCTTCTAGGATTGCTTCGTGACCTTGAGCCGCCAGAAATAATCAGGAAATCAATCAAGCAAGGAGAGAACCAAGTAGGAAAAAATTATGATTTGCCCAAGGTCTGTCCTTACAAAGGATTCCGGAGAGACATTGTTGCGGTAATTGGAAATTGCTTATACAGAAAGAAGAATGTACAAGATGAAGTTAGAAACAGAAATGGGATACTTCTGCTAATGCAACAGTGTGCTACTGATGAAGATAACCCATTCTTGAGGGAATGGGGCATCTGGTCAGTGAGGAATTTATTGGAAGATAATGCAGACAACCAACGCGAAGTAGCCGAACTGGAGCTTCAAGGGTCTGTTGATGTGCCTGAAATTGCGGGGCTTGGGCTGCGAGTGGAGGTGGATCAGAAGACTCGACGTGCAAAGCTTGTCAATCTATCGTGAAGATTAGCCCAAGCTTGGAAAAGAATTTGCAAAAAAAGTAGTTTGCTCAGGCTAGTGCTGATAAAATACTTTTTTTTATAGGCCTTGGTATATGCTCCCTCTGCACACTTGTTGGCTGCGATTCTTAGTTTTCACACATTGAATCTTTACCAGAGGAAGTACTATTCATATGTTCAGCAGAGGAAGTTTATGCTTGTTCTAGGATGGTTGAGTTTTTAACTGCATCACAGTGATAATGATGATGTTCTACATGTCTTCTCCAGTCTGATCCACAAAGAATTTAATAAGGCAGAGGCGACAGCTTTATTTCAGGGCACTCTGATGGTCCATTGATAATCAAAAGTCAAGGAACACAGAGACTCTCTTTAGTCTAACCGATTGGATTCAAGAACTAAGTTGAGATAAAAGCATTGGTTTCTTACGTGTTTTATCCGGTGCTAATGAGCTTGTTTATTTATTGGCTTGGCGAGACGGGGTGCAAACAGAGCAATTTTGCAGGCAAGAAACTTCTGTACAGCCCTTGTATCTTTATTTTATTTTCTTTCATCTCTACTGTTGATACTAAAATTAAGAGAAAATTGTTATAAATCCGAGCAGCGAAGTAAGTTGTTTCACTTTCTTGAGGTAATTTGAGCACCAAATCTTGCATCAGTTTCCAATCTTCCAATTGAAGATCATTGGTAGGACTAAAGATTTTTTTATTGTTTATATTCTTTTAAGAGTTATGGAATCTGGACATGAAGAAGTGGTTAATCTTGTTATGTTCCCCCAGAACCCCAGCTGCTTGGGTTCCCGACATATATTTATTACCTTTTTGTATG
The DNA here is from genome assembly GCA_015143295.1 of Tetracentron sinense. Classification (NCBI taxonomy): domain Eukaryota; kingdom Viridiplantae; phylum Streptophyta; class Magnoliopsida; order Trochodendrales; family Trochodendraceae; genus Tetracentron; species Tetracentron sinense. Next base: position 25,077,345 of record CM026572.1, on the reverse strand, counting down.
AAACAAAACACTGAATAACAGGATGGAACTTGTCTTGGGAGTCTCTGGGTTGTAAACATAAGCATATTTTATGTCAAGGATTTGTTCCATACTCGTACCAAAAAAGAAAAAAAGAAAGATCTGCCCCATATTCATCTGCAGCAAGATCCGTTGTAACGGTCTTTGGTCAATCACATGCACAGGGAGAGTAGGTTTGTCCAAATATATTTTTTTTGATGGGTATGTCCAGATTCCAGGCCAGCAAAGGCCAAAAAATGAATGCTTTTGAATCTAATCATATTCACAGTTTGTTTTGACCGTTCATGGTTTGGTTTGGCTATTCGCTTTGGCTTATGGTGGGAATTTGCACCTCCAACAACATAGATGGTTGAATGGAAGAATCTTCAAATCACTCTTAACAACATCCAACAACGGTATAACATACCCACCAGGGGTTGGTGCAGTTGGCTAGCGTCTCGGGTTTGCTCTCTGTGGTCATGTGTTCAACTCCTACTCCTCGCCTTATCCTGATATCCATAGGGAAAATTCTGAGCGGGTCGGTGAGGGACTAGTTCTTGGCTCGAAAGCTTTGGGACACCCTCAGTTACCAAAAAAAACTAGTTCTTGGCTCAAAAGCTTTGGGACACCCTCTGTTACCCAAAAAAAAAGGCGTAACATACAAGCAAACCCTTCATTAATGGATCAAAATAGGAACATATTATAGTACATTCCAAGTAAGCCCAAAACATATCTGACCTACTACTATTTCTGCTTTCAAAAATCTTAGTAACCCTGGGCCAAAAAATAGATGCAAAAAGGCGATATTCTGTGCATAGCATATTCCACATTCACTATCCTTCTATAGGCCGAACAGTTGGGTTATGAGCATGCATCCCAAATTTGTCTCCCATGGATGATGGATATACCTTTGTCGACAATTTGATCATTACCAGCTATTACATAACAGAATGTCAGAAATCTTACACCACGAAGTGTAGTTGAAATTACCTGTTATTGGAATTCAGTCATTCTATAAAATAAGTACTGTTTATTTTTTAAGTGCTTCCTCATTATACAACACAAACATCGGCTGACTAACCAGTTATTGGCAGATAGATTCCCCAGAGTGACTCATAAATCTAAAGGATAATATTGTACAAAATGTGTGGTGATAACCTCATACATGATCATGGATTTGTGATAATTAAGATGTAAATCTATAATAACCCTCAAACATGTAACTTCTGCAAAATGTGAACCTAATTCATGCAGTTTGCTGCTGAAACTTCAGCTTCGTTAGTTTTCGCTGCACTCCTCATTCTGTGTTTTATCTTAGACTCCAAATAGATGAGACTTTTGAAGGGTAACCTTGAGATATGAGTGATCAGATGGTAAGATTCTCTTGAATGGCAACAAATGTTCCAACTATGTTCCCTCCCACGTCTGGAAAAGTTTCACATCCAGAGAGAGACTTCACATTTCCATTTGGGTCAACTTCCACAGGGTACTTTAGGAGGTGTCCCCTCATTTCTGTTACTTCGTCAGCTGCAAATTGTTTCCAATTCAGATCACCCAGTGACCTAACCCGTCTCACGCATTCGAGACTCTCCGGCTGCATAAAACTATCTTCAAGAACTCCAATGTGCGCTGCCCACAATGACATCCTATATCCATATATCTACAAAGAAACACACACATGGCAGTTAGTCAGATATTCACTTTTTGATTAATTATCAAAGAGATAAAGAGTCAACTTGGGCTCCATTGGTTAGCAAGAAACAAGATGAAAGGAAAGGGAACAAAAAAGTAATATATATTTTTTTTAATTCATATTTTTTCATTATTATTATTTTTCCTTTCACTTCTTGCATTTTCTTGCTAACAATGGAGCTTTAAAGAAAAAATATTTTCAAATCCCCGTGCATTACTGGCTTCACAGCAAGATAGATGAACAGGATAGATTAAAGCTTACTTGCCCACGTGGACTAGACAGTTTAGTTGCCCAGGTATACTGAGGCTGGTAGGCTCCCATTGCAATCTCGGTGTCTCTGGTGCCATCCATGGAGCGTTGATTGATGTTTGCGGACCCCAGTATCACATATTCATCATCCACTATCATTCCTTTTGAATGAACATAAATCATAAAGCGTCGACTCTTCCGAGTGAGTTCCTAGGTTACCAACATACAGCACAATTAAGTCACATAATTAAGGAGAAAGTATATATCTGAACAAAACACTATGATCCATGGAATTAAAGGGGCAAAAATAAAGTTCATGCAAATGCCTGTTAACTTGACTAGAGGATTTATGGTTGCACAAATGTAGCAAATAAGTTGAGCAATGTAAGGTTGCAATGAGTTCAGGGTTTGAACCCATCCACATAGAAGAGAGAAGAAAATATTTGGAAACTATAATTCAGAAAGAGAAAAGTAGGGAAGTTAGTCTGAGGGATAAAAGAGAGGTACTTGAGGAGTTTTTGCTGTAGAAGGTTTTCCTACATATGGAGTTTCATTCCCATCTAGAGCCTCACGATTGCCAAGGCAGAAGAAATTCAAATAATCTTGTGGCACGTACGTCTTCTCAAGCCCAACCTCTTCCAAAGCCTTGTAAATCGTTTCGTACATCATTTGCATTGTCTTATTCTGCAGCAATCAACAATAACTCCAGATGAACAAAGTGTAGAACTGGGGTGCTATAATGGCTCACTTAGCAATATTAATTCCAAAGACAATTTTATGTAAATAATGAAAAATAGACTCACTTTTGATATTTTGAAATGAAACATGGATCTGACACAATCACAATTCACACAGGCAAACATGCACGTGCGCACACACACACTCACACTCACATACACATTCATGGCATGGAGATGGGAGAAATTGGAACTTGCTTCTTGTGAAAGGATTCTGAGGATGACATCTGATGGAATGATTGTTTTGATATGGTTAAGGTGAACAAGTTTTGAGTTCGATCTGATAAAGAAGTTAGAACTTCAAGGGCCATCCAGTCTGTATTTTAAATGCATGAAATTAGATGCTAAATGTTTACATAAAGTGAGAAAGCTGTAATTCTGAATGGCTGGAGAAAAGAGATCTGAAAATTGGAAGTTACTTAACGATGACATTTTTCATTAACTAAAGTACTAAACACAAGTTCCAGATCAATCTGAAAGGGCTGGAGAAAAAAGTCCTGAAAATTGAAGTTACTAAAAGATGCAACATTGTTCATTAACTAAACACTAGTTCTAGCTCAACACAAAGGATGAGTTTGAGATTTTTATATTTTGGTGATTACAGTTTATTGCACTTTCATTGTCATAGAAGATTATAAAAATGGTGATAAGTGTCAATTTAGATTTTTGCCAATCCAAATCCGAACTGAATTGCAGAGCCTGGCAGATATCAGGGAAGTTGACGTGATTTTTCTTCTTTCAAGAAATTAAGCTACCTTAGTTCTTCTCATTTTGTTGAGAACTAAAATGGCCTAGAGATGGATAAAACCTCTTAAGTCGTAACAGATTTCTGTTCTCTGAGAGACACAGCAGATATCATAGGGACTTACAGAATGGCATGCAAATGATTAATGGAGTTCAATAGATATGAAAGGTTGCCTAAAAAATGTCTTACTTTTTCTGCAGAAATGCAATTGTAGGGTGATGGCAATGTGAAAAATTAATTGAGAAAAACAAAGAGAAGAACGAACAGACAAATACAACACAAGATTTCCATGATTCGTCACATTAGTGACCACGCTCATGGGTGAAGATGATTCCAGATCTTCAAGCATGCAAAGGTTACAAAATACAAGAGTTAACAACTCTCAAACATTTTCCTATCGCGAGCGAGATTTGGGGGTTTTTTTTCTCTCTTGAGTAGGTGTGGAATGCAGATGGGGCGCGAATTAAATATGGTTAGTCTTTCCAGGTATAGCATTAGCATGGTCTCTCCGGAAAGAGAGAAATAAGAGTCTTTGAGGACTCTCCCTCCATCTAATGGTGTCCTCGAATTTGATTGCTTGTTCTTGAATGGTGTTCCATTCGGCGAGATGGGGAGGATGTGAAAGAAAATAATGGGTTGAGTGTTGTTGTGTTCTTTGCTTCTTTCTGTGCCCTTGGGCCCCCTTAGCTTTCTCTGTTTCTGCTCTTTCTCTTTTTGAGTTTACACACTTGTAAACTCCCTCTAGCTGTAATGGTTTGCCTTTTGCTTTGTTCAATATATGTCTTGATTAACAATAAAAAAAAAACTCTCAAATACACCCTGGAACACACCAAGAACCAGACTCGTGCAAAAATACAGCCCCCAAAAGATATTGAGACACCACTTTCCTCAAAATCCACTCTCACTCACTAAGAGCACACTGTCCAGACTGCCACAAAGATTACTCATGAGCTAGCTCTCCACAAGAGCCACACTTTCCACAAGAACTACTTTGGCTCTCATAAACCAAAATTTTAAAAAGCCTATACCCCATGCCCTTCTATAGAGTTCCAAACCAAAGTCCCTAACCAAGTAAAAATTCCCTAATATATCCCACAACATCTCTAGATTTTAGGTGGAATGGGTATGGAAGGATAATAAGCAGCACATTGGGGAGAGTGTCATCTCATTTTACAAAGACCTGGATAGGGAGAAGCATGCCTGGAGACCTAAGCTGGATGGACTTCCCTTTACAATCCTCTCCTCTAACCAAAGGGTAGACCTGGAAACCCCATTTTGCGAGGAGGATTAGAGAGCTATTTCGGCTCTTTTTGAGGACAAGGCTCCAGGCTTGGATAGTTTTTTCCAGTGTTACATAGGCACGTGGTACAGGTGCCAAGTGTCCAAGTGTCTAGGGGTGTTCGGCAAGGCAAACTCTGAAAATCCCAATACGGCGGCACGGGCTTACAACTTTTTTTAAATGATTAAATATATATGTTATAACTCAAAATTTGTAAATAACAATAATAATAAAAGTGGGGATCACCAATCCCCAACTTAAAAAAAAAAACATATACCTAAGTTATAAAAAATACTCATATAGGAAATAGAAATGAGCAACAAAAGAGAAAAGAAGAGAGAGACGTACATATTGATCGTTGTTGTTCCTAGTAAATTTCGTCTATGTTTCCAAAAAAGCAAACACAATTTGATAAAAATTTCCTTGCAATTGTATTTTTAAAATAACACAACATACTTGAAGCACCATGTGCTTAATCATAATGTTGATGTCACCATGATATGGTATAGGCACGTACCAAGGAGTGTCGTGTCGTGCCATGGAGTGTCGTGTCGTGTCCAAGTGTTGGCACGGCAAAATTTGGGAAAACTGAAGTGCCTAGGTAACACTGGAGAGAGGGAAAGAAAAAACCTAGGGTTTTCAATTAGAGAAGAAGGGGAGACCTTGAAGATCGAGACCGAGCCCTATTCGCAAGCAATAGATCGTAGGGAAGCGACCAAGTAAGGTAAATAATAACCCCTAGTTCTCAATTTCATGAATATTAATCTAAATTAATGAAGATTTAAGAGGATAGATCTAAGCAAGAACTTGAATGCAAAGGAGATCTATGAATTTCTATCATCCCTTATGTATTATTTCTCAAGAATTGTTAACGTAAAATGTGAATAACCTAAGTAGGATGTAAATAACCCTATGAATATTATATTTTATGCAAGAATAAAGAGAAAATAAATTATTATGGAGATACGTGAATGTATGTAGTGGAAGGGATGTATGTCGGAGATTGTTTTGAATGATGATATGTTGAACGGGTGATTTCTATATTTTTGTATAAATGAGGATTTTATGATTACTATCGTATGTAAGAATTTCTTGAAACCAAAGTATGATGAATGACCCACTATGATTTTTGAAGTGCGAAAAACCATGATGATGTATGATCAATGGAAGTAGGATTCATGAACTTATGTTATTATTGTTATTGTAAGAACCCAGATCTATTGATGTTTAAATTACAATATATGGAATTTATATGCATGACAATTAATAATTGATGTACGGTATGAATTGCTACATGGGTAATATGCATTCGGGTAAATAAGCTTTGGTTAGGGTTTTGGTGGCTTTAGGATTTTATCATGGTGATGTGAATTGCTATGATGGATTCCCGATGCACTTAACCAATGATCGAAAGTGAAATTTAACCGAGGGTTTATTACTGTTTTCAACCACGACAATGTTATATACATACGCACGATATGATAATAAATACAAGAAAGTAAGAGTCACATAAATAAGATTGCATGAACGAGTTTTCTCATAAATAATGGATACCAACAAAGCAAGTAACCAAGGGTACATCGTATCCTGCTTCAAGTATAAATGAACCAAGGGTACATCGTACCCAGCTTCAAGTTTGAGCTCATCGACGGTATATCATGCCTGACTTCAAGTACAAGTTATGCAAGAGAATGTTATATTTGACTTTAAGTCTAAGTAAAAAAGATGCTAGTGCCTGGCTTCAAGATATGTTTCCAAAGGTAATAGTTATCTGACTTCAAGAAAGATATCAAAGAAAAGTAAGAAAAGTAAAGATGCTAGTGGCTAGCTTCAAGATAAATTTCCAAAGGTACTAGTTATCTGACTTCAAGAAAGATATCAAAGAAAAGTAAAGATGCTAGTGCCTAGCTTCAAGATAAGTTTCCAAAGGTACTAATTATTTGGCTTCAAGAAAGATATCAAAGAAAAGTAAGGAAAAGTAAAGATGCTAGTGCCTGACTTCAAGATAAGTTTCCAAAGGTATAAGTTTCCAAAGGTACTAGTTATCTGGCTTCAAGAAAGATATCAAAGAAAAGTAAGAAAAAGTAAGAAAAGTAAAGATGCTAGTGTCTGGCTTCAAAAGAAGTTTCCAAAGGTACTAGTTATTTGGCTTCAAGAAAGATCTCAAAGCAAAGTAAGAAAGGAAGAAAAAAATAACAAAAGTAAGAAAGGAAGGAAAAATAAGAAAAGGAAGAAAGGAAGAAAAAGTAAGAAAATAAGAAAAGTAAGAAAAGAAGAAAAGTAAGAAAGAAAGAAAAAGTAAGAAAAGTAAGAAAAGAAGAGAAGTAAGAAAAGAAGAAAAAGTAAAAAAAGCAGGAAAAGTAAGAAAAGAAAATAAAAACATGTTTTCTGTATTCTGATTTATGTATGTGAGTTTAATTAAACTGCTAGCTGTGTACATGTCAATGTTTATGATATTGTTTATTACGAGTTATTATATACGCGGAGTAACTGTGTTACTCAGCCGATAATTTTATTGTTGGCAGGTTCGAGATTAGATATTTGTGTACCTGGATCGTGGAAAGATGAAGAGTATATTAAAAAACCAAAAGATGACCATCAAGAAGAGTAAAGGGATTTGGACCGTTATCCTTACTATTGTTTTAGGGTAGAATGTTTATCTAATCTTTTAAAGAGATTTGTAACAGAATTTCATTTTGGATGATCATGAATTATTTATATTTCAGTTTGGATTATGTTTAGTTAGTTGTGGACTTGAATTATGATTTCACGAAGTATCAATGGCTATAGTTAATGAAGAAATTTTCGGGTCCACATTTTAGCTTGCTTTTAATGCTCTTTAAATGGGTTAAGATAAGTAAGTCATGTGCCAAAGTTCCACTTTCTCCTAGGGGGTATTTTGGGGTGTGACATAAATAGAAGAGCGGACACATAAACACAACACAAGATCACGTGGTTCATCACTTTAGGTACTTATGTCCACATGTGAAGATGATCCAAGAGAATCCAATGTGCAAAGATTACAAATGACAAGAGTTAGCCCACTCTTAAACACACCCAAAAAACTCACCATGAGCCACACTAATACAAGAGCACAATCCCCATAGAGATATTAAATCTCCACAAGAGCCAAATTGCACTCAAGGAGAATGCTCTCCACAAGAGCCACTGAGATCACTCTCATTAAGAGTCACACTCTCACTCATTGAAAATAAACTTGTTATGAGAGCCACTTTGACTCATAACCCCAGATATTTCTAAGCCTGTACCACAGGCCCTTTTGTAGAGTCTCAAATCCAGGCTTTACTAGTATGAATCCCCAAATCCCACATGCCCCCTCCCCACAAAAAAAAAAAAAAAAATTAAAAAAGAGAAAAAATGAAGAAGGGAAACACATACAAATAGAATGCAATGCAATAGATAATGAGGCCTTTTTGCACTACAAGAGGAATTTTATTGTTAGGGTATTACTCCCTTGTACGCTGTATCTTCTATTAAGTTTCATGTCATCTCATGCTTCTGATACTTGCATTATAACAATATCTTTATTGATACATGGATCATAAGTGAAACTAGTTCTAGAAAATGCAGTCAAGGAAATTTGTAACTGACAATTGGACCCTTTGCACAAACAGCATCAGACTACCATATTGCAACTGTTGGAAATGATCATTACCTAGAATATTACACAAGAACTGTATGTAGATCTAGCATTATACTTAACACTACGACATGTCTGAGATAGCCTATTTCCATACATTCCTAAGAAATTAACTCAAGCTGAATCCAAAAGTGTAATGATAAACGTAGAAGCATTTGTGACAAATCCTGAATCAAAGTAAACTTCAAGAAAGTAGATGTGGAACCTACCTGCCAAAAAAGAATCCGTTGCGTAGCAGTGCCTGTCGGAACTCCCTCGGGCCACATTGGAATAACAATATATACAGCGAATCTCTCATTTGCTCTGATTTTATTGGCAATTTTAAGAGCAATTTCCATTGGTATTAAATTGTTCGCACCTGCAGATAGAAGCTATGCTTATAACTCTGCATTTGGTAAACGAAACTCCATACCGAAGTATGAAAAGTTAGCTATAGCTTTGATATGGTACCCAAGCAGACTAGTAGATGAAGAGACCACTAGTTACATATTGTGCCAAATAATTTCATCAAAGAAGATCATGTAGAAAATAACGTACTTATGTATCAAATTATAATATAACATAACTGGGAAACAAATAGGTTTCGGCGCTATTATGAATAATTTTCACGAAACTGAAAACTACCTCTATTTCCTATTAACACTTCAACAATTAATCCATGTCAGGAAGATAAAATTCGGAGACCTTGCAGTAGTTCCCAAATTGACTTTCTCAAGCCGCACTATAAGAATACAATTTAAATAACAGGATTCGTGTTCTTGTAAAGTCTAGTGAAGTTGTCACTTAAAATTTCAAATAGTGAGAACACTGAACACCTAGTAAGAAATATTGGAATTCAGTTTTCTTGTTCACTTGATCAGCAATATGGGTATTTCCAAGGCATCTAATGAGATATCCATCCGGACAAACATCACCACATTTGTCTCACATAAATATATGAAAATCATTCAGCAAATGCAGGAAGGTGTCATTTTTATATGGAATGCCTTGGACAATCCTTTGTGAAATACTGAAATGTCAAATGCACAATCTATTTCTTGTGGAAGGTGTCAATGAATTAAATGTTGTATTCGAACAGATGCAATTCACACTTGTGATGTTAACTTCATCACATTACAGAGAGAGTTTCATCCTTGATATAATATCAGATGTATGGCCGAAAGTACTTTTCCTGTATGGGTTAGCAAGGCAGCACAAAGATAATTAAATTTACAAAGAATTTTTATAATTTATTGACAAACCATCATAAGTTGTCAAGTGTTCCTCAGAACATAGTCTTGTTATAATGCATTCATCGAAATGAAGTTAACACCCAAAATAAGCAACTAGCTTGAACATAAGACAGCTATCAATTTATGGATACACTATACCACCACAAGGTCATGTCCACTCATATTGACACGACAATTTCAAGAGATAGTATCAGATGTGATCTTTAGAGCAACATGTTTTAACAGTCAACTAAGAAATCATATTTCTTTCCTTTACATATTGCATGAAGCCCAATTATAGTTCCTCCATAAAAAAGGTTATAGTTCCTCACCTAAGTTTTTGTATAAAGCCCAATTATACGATGACCCAAGGAAGTACTGGTTTTCGATATAAATGAAATGCTGGGCAGATCGGATGGCCTTTACATATGCTGTGTGTATGCTCATGTCAATCAATGCATTCTTCCCACATACCAGGTTCTGTTACAATATACTAGCCATGTCAAAAAAGACTCTGAATGCAGCAATGACAAAAAATGGAAAGATAGTTAGAAATTTTCTCCCACCTTGCTTGTAGCATCTTTTGGATCTTTTGGAAAGCCTTTGACAGAATTTGAATCAATTGAACGGAAAACCTTCAATTGTTGGGAAAATCAACAACGGATATAGAGTTTTCAAATAACAAAGCAAATATTACTAAAAATTAATACTGACAACTGGCTGACATCCAATTTACCTGGACATGCCAAGCCTCTGGATCATTCTCACTTGCGGAAAGAGCATCTGACATCCCAATGATGTCAGGAATTCTTTCTATTCTGAGCAAAGCATCATCAGATGACATTTTCAGTTTTTTAAGTCCATGAGGTTTTGAAGCCCTTGACCAGCGCTGCTCAAAGTTGGTGAGAACATCATATGCTGCTGGGCCATCAATTCTAGAGTGCAAATCATGCCACGGTTCTCTTGGACAACCAACAACAGACCCCTGTTTAGGTAATAACACAAATAAGTAAATAAAAAAGAGAACTGATGTTTTAACCTCACAAGATTTAGTTGTATTTTCACCGAGAAGAATACTGATTGTTAACTAGCCCACAGTCAGTTGCAGCTGGCCATATTGCTGTGTTTTCTATCAAGATTTTCAATTATGTGATTCATAACTATGATTTTCGAAAATATAAGCATATTTTTTATATGCTTGCAGGCTTCTTTTTCTAAGTGCATGCACGTGTTTTTAATGTATTTCTTTTTTCACAGTGACTATATAATTGAATTTAGCTTACCCAAAATGTTTATTCAAGAACTTTCCATACATGAATAATATTGTGTAACATGTACAATTCAAAGAATGCATAATTTATAGCTCTAAGGAGATGGTTCCCACTAATTAAAACAACAGTGTAAATTCCAAGTTATATTGCTTTTCCTTCTATTATGAGTTTGGTTACATGCTTTAAGACCTTACTGAACTCCACCTTATTTATCATAATCACGCTGGCAAAAGAATTATGTTTAGTAAGTGACCTGTTAGACAACGTCATCATTGATACCATACTACCTCACATGCACAAAATGGATTTTATCTGAACACATTGACATATTCTACACCCTATGGTAACATCTGATAATTTAAATAGATACAAATTCTGAGATAACAGCGTATTTTAGCAAAATGCACGTCTTCCAGATTTGTTACTCATTTTTTGTCCTTTGTAAGTTGATTTTTGAATTGTATCAAGATCATAATCAAATGTTGATAGGCGTTCCTTATCGATCAAATTTCCCTCCAAAATCAACTAAGAAAATTGAATTAGTAACTAAACCAAGTTTTGCTTTTTTTTCAATGGAAAAGCAAGTTATGTAGCTTCTGCGAAAGATTGGAAAACATGTCACAAGTTCACTTCAGAACTAGTACAAATCTAATTTGATCCCCTTGAATTTCTTAGTTTCCTATTTACACATAACCATATTTTGCTCTTTCCAACATTGCTTCCGTGAGACCATTTAAGTGATGTTTGTAGAGAAATATTTATGTGTGTGTAGCCAAAACTACCTTCAAATAAAATGCGAATGGTGACTATTATCATCATATCTCGCACAGACAGTTTTACAATGGGGACTCTGATATGCAGCCACAATGTCCAGGGAAAGTAGCAAGGGAGAGAGGGAAAATACAACGACCACACATACCTATTTTTAGCTGACTAAATATGGGTCCACTACACATCTAAGATCAAAGAAATAACTAATAAAGTAACCGAAAACCAATTACTTTGCTTTTAAAAAGCAGAGAGTCCCCTCAGTAAATCAATGAATGGACCAAGCATAGACCATGCTAGTCTGTCAGATCATGCCACAGATGAGGTATTGGCAGAATCATAAGAATAAATGAGGCTCACCAGAAATATGATAGAGTAACAAGATTAATTGAATAAAAGTCTCAAATCAACTGTAACTACTATCTGGAGTGCAACAACATAGAGGAACCAAGGTTGAATGCTTACCGTGAAGGTAGGGTTATGATAGTCATCTTTATGCACTGTTTCTAATGTCTTAAATATATGATGTTTTGGAGTATCATACCGCCCATCACATAAATCTAGTCCTCCAACAAAAGCTATAATTTTTCTCTTATTATGACCAGCATCAGCATCCACAAGCACAGATTTCTGATGATGTGTATAGATTGTACCAACTTCCTGATAACCGAAAAATGCAAAGGACAAGTTCAATGCAATTATTCAATAGCAGATAATATAACGGGAATAGATAAGTAACAAGAACTCCCAGACATGAGAAATATGGGCAAACAACCACAAAACAGAAAAATAAGCTTTTCAGAAATTCTGATTTATTTGGGAGTCTGCATGTTTCACATATTATACATAAAAGCCCATAAAGTAATAAACAGCCCTCAGTAAAACAAGATGGAAAAAATTAGAGGCACTTAAACATATGACAAGATGGGACAAAATTTAAAACTTCAATAAAATTGATGTCAACACACAACAGAGGTATTCATGGTTCACATTCTTACAACACATGATGAATCCTAGGGAATGAGATTGGGTAATGCTTTTGTTGCTGTTGGTATACCTTACATTATGTAGAGAGTGACCATGACTTGAAGTATTATATGTTTCCAATCCATTAATAAGTAAAATGTTATTGAGAAGATAAAAAACTTGCAAGGAGTGCTAATACACAATGTCAATCCAATATCTAGGCTTGACCAGTGTCACTGGAAGAGTATACCTATACAAAATGTCCAAAAAGTTTATTGAAGTCTATAATATGATCTACATATCACTTAGCCTCCAATGAACTAGAAGTCTAGTCACCCAAAATATAACTCCAAAAAGAATTCATCGTTGGGATAGTTTCAGGCTTTCAGCATCTTTCATTCTTATTTCTCTTCTATGTTATATGCAACTTATAGATGGTATAACTAAAATTTCCACTTTCATTAGATGATTATAAAAGTTCTATAGGGTGGACATCCAACCATGATAAATATCATTACTTCCCTCCTTCCCTCTTCTTTTTATTCTTTCTTCTACTTCTTCCTTTCTCTTCACACTTTGATCCCATCTGTCTTCTACTTTTGTTATTCTATTGATGTAGGACCACAAAACTAACCAAGGATGATATGATTGAGAGATCAAGAATTGAAATTTCAGTTAATAATGAAAATCATAAAATACCTAGATTCCACAATTTTAATAAAGAATGTCAAAAGGGAATCACGAAACTGAAAACCACCTGTATTTCCTATCAATTCATGTAGTGGATTTAGAATTTTAATAAAAAATTGCAAAAAAGTCATGAACTACATTGTAGGCCAGTGGCTCCAAATTTTTACAATGTCTACTAAGGAAATACTGTGAATTCGACTTAAATGGTTTTAAAAGCCCAAATACGTTAAACCTAATAAATTAAGTGTTAATTGAAACCAATATCACCATCATCATTTTCAATATCTTATCTAAAATAAATAAAGTGTTATTTGTTAAAACAAATAACAATTTATTTTTAAAGAGAATCCGATATTTAAGTCTCAGTTGTGGTTAGAACCCTAATTTTAATTAATGTATGAGGTGTCCGCCGTAGACATAAAGCGAGCCTCAAGGCGTGAGGCGTGAGCCTCATGGGATTTAAGACTCGTGATTGAGCCTTAAGGCATTTTCCTTAAGCCTCACCCAAAGGCATGCCTCAACGCGTAAGCCTCACACACCTTTTAAAATACTGATTTGAACATTGATGTGGTTCCTCTAACATAAAATTCAAAAGACCTGATATGGTGGCACATCCATATGAGTAGATAGAAGTTATAATATGTGCCGTATTCACAAATAATTGATTGCAATCCTAACCAAAAAACATATAACAATACATATTGAAGTAAATAACTTTAGAAGAAAAAGAATAAGCTTCAACTATTGATACATAGCATCCACCAGAAATGAATTATTGACAGCCTGAACTATTAAAGCATTCGTAGAAATAGGTGAAGTCCCAATTCCTGAAAAGAAATGACACTTTTAGCATGTTATAATGGCTTGATGGGGCAATAGCAAACACCATATTGGCAAATTACACTTCAGAACTGGCCCTTCAGTTTTTAAATAATACCAATTACCTTTGTCTGATACGAAGAAAGTTCCAGATAGTGGGAACAAATAAAACATGCATGATATAGAAAATTGGTCAACGAGTAAAACAAAAAACTGCACACCTATCATCATCAAAGATGAAAATAAGAAACTGTTTATATCTAACCTGCTTTTTGGCCCAGCTATGTCGTTTACCAGCAGATCGGGGACAAAGTAGCACTTGCACTGAAGAATTTTTGAAAAAACGGCGAGTCTCCTCATCATGGGTTTGCATGACTCCATCCTACAAATCATAAAATCTAATGAGAGAAGCAGTAAATAACATTGGATAGAGCTCTCTTATAGAAATTTAAATAGGTGAGTAATGTGGATGAAATACTTGATTCAGAAAGGACATTTGAAGGAATACAACCAAAATGAGAAGATCCAGAGACATATTTAAGGATACTAAGGTTACCCACCTGACAGCCAAGAACTCGAAACTGAGAAAAAAGTTATGGAAAAAAAAAACATGCACACAGGCACAATCACACAGAACAAGCTTGCTATATATCATGCTTCATTTTGTGCTATCCTCAGTTACAACTTCAGACTACTAGCTCCAGGCTGCATCTCGGTTCGAGTCCAAGTGGCGGTAGAGTACAATTAAGTCTAGTTATTGGAATTTGGATTGTTTTCTTGTGGTGGATGTACATAATTTTTATAGATTTAATGGCAGATGTCTTGATACTAGTACCAATTGAAATCATATCATTGGAGCCTTAACTTCGAAAGAATCAAATAATCTTTTCCTTACTGAATAACCAAAAATCACTTACATGATTTGACTGGTTTCTCGCCCTTTGGTATGCAGGTAGACTAACATGTGCACAAGTTAATATATGATCCACCTATATAAGTGTAAACCTAAATTATATGATATCCAAAAGTTCTCTTTTCCCTGTTACCAATCTTTCCAAAATGTGAAACTAGCACTCCCATATCTACTTCAAGATAATTTATGACATAAATCACCTTCACACCTAATAACCAGAATTTAGATAGAATCTGGCATAACTCCCAATATAAAGATTTAGAAGCCTGAAAGGGATTGAATTGCTTCATAAAATCAAGTCATAATGAATACAATGGAGGCTAAAAAAATCCCACTGGTTTGAATATCTATTTGCATCTCAATACCAACAACCATAGATTCATCTATGAGTTATGAGTAGAAATTTAGTAGCCATTCCCTTTCTTTGGTGATAAGCAAGGATCAAACCTGCATCCTAAATGCTTGCAGTGCAGAATGTCAATCCATTGAGTTATGGGCTCAAGCCCAGGAGCCAAATTTTATCTAATTTTATGTTCTGAAGAATGAATTAGTGAAGGGTTTCACAATAAAGAATTTTAAAAAAAATTTAATCCAGACATTAAAATCCACCAATCATTTTGAGTTATATAGAGATAACAGAACAAGCAAAACACCTGGTATGAAATCGTGTCTTAAGGATACTATGAAATAGAGCTGCAGCATCATGAATGAAAATGAAGTTGATTCCTTACCGTTTTAATACCCAAAAGATTCCTTGAAGTAGGATCATCCCATACAAGAAGCAGTACTCTGACGCCTTCCTGTGACTTGGACTTCAGAATATCCCCCAGGGTGCAGTTTAATCCATTACCAGCATCCCGAACCAGTACGACTTTGTGGTACACGGACCATCCTGTAATGTAAATTAAGCGGCGGGCCTGACTTATTGCATCAAAGATGTCATGCCAACACTTCCCATGCTTGTAGTGCATCCCATGATCGAGCATCAGATTTGGAAGGCAACCATCAGGAACATGGGCATCTTGATAAAGTGTGACTCGTCCACCTCTCCTAAGGGGAAAGTATGTACCCGGGACTCCATAATAATCCGGACCTCCCTCCACTCCATGATGGTAATCAGATAGTTTCTCTATTGAGGTGTACTGAATTGAAATGCTCAAGACAGCCCCGGGCTTACAGGGTTTCCCACTTGCAATGAGGAGTGGGAAGGTTCCCTCAACTTTGGTGCCTGAGTATATCTGCTCCACTGGGATTGCCACAACTCCAATGATCTGGGATCCAACGACGTCATTGTCTTTGACAACAAAGTTCACTTCAGCAGCATAATGTGCAACGGGAAGGTAAAAATGCTGCATCCAAGCAGGATTTTCATTATTACTAATCACAAAAGTCCTCCCAACTACGGCACTGGATACTGAAATGGTGACATACGGATCACTGGTAATCTTATCAGACACGTTCCCTCCGCTCAAATTCCCCGGTAATCTCCCAAACATGTCCCCTAAAGTCTTATGGAACATGTCCATATTTGGAAGGTTTTTTGCCTCATTGACGCAAATGTCTAAAATCCCATGTAACAGCAGAATCTTTGAAGATGCTGCGGATGTCTTAAATGGCAAAATCTGTGTACTCTGACTATGCTGCGACCCGTCAAACGAAGACGAATGAGCATAAGCAGATTGAGGAGAGGAATCAACCTGGCCTGAATAAGAAGGATCCCCAGAACTCGAAAACGAATTACTAGAATATCCGTACATATCCACCTGGTTATTATACCTCCCACTTGAACTCTGAAACCTGGGAGGTGAATTCGACACTGATGGGACCCGTGGTGGCAATCCAGGGGCAGAGGGATGGTTATCAGACAAATGAACACTAGCTAAAAAATTGTCTAAAGGGGGGTTAGACGAGAATGAACTATTGACACCATCATGATTTGGAGATGACCCAATTCCTACCGACGCCGAATTGTCTTGGCAGTGGTAGCCAGAGAAGCTATTGGTGTGAGAATTAATTGAGGGATAACTCTCGGGAGGCGGGTACTGATCGGATTGCTGGTGATGGTAATGCGACGAGCCGTATGGAAGACTACCCTGGTATTCTAGGCTTGGGTGATGGGAATTATGTGTCGCCGGAGGAACGGAATGGGGATTTGGATATGGATATGGATAGGGATAGGGAAGCGGCTCAGAGTTAGCCGACGGGGGGTACTGGTAATCAAAGAGTCCAAAAGGACTCAAGTATGAAGGAGGTGGTTGGTTTTGGGGTTGTGGGTATGTGAAAGAGTTGGATGAATTGTAATGAGATGGTGGGTATGGATCTGAACTTGGATTTGGTGGTGGTGGAGGAGGAGAAGGAGAAGGGTATCGATATGGATCGTTAAATGAAGAGGAAGAACTGTAATTCTCCATTTATAAACACTAGAGGGTGTTCCTTGTAATGAATTTTCACTGGGAGAAGAAATCAATGAGGGTGTGTCTGTTTTTCCTTGTTCTTTGCTGTAATGGAGATTTTAAGGAATCATTTAAGTTAAATTTGTGTATAGAATAAATAAAAAAATAAAAGAAATAAAAGAAATCTAGATTCTAGAGAGAGAGGGGCTACCGTTGAAAGTTGAAAGGAGTTGATGGGAGAGAAGACAGAGGAGGCGGCTGCAGGCCCATCACCAACAGAAGACGGAAGGGGGAGGGAAGAGAAGCTGGTTGGATAATTCGTTTTTGTCTTTTGAGTCTTTTTCCCTCCTCGTTTTCAATGTAACGCCCAATTATCTTTCCCTTAATTGCGTTATTATTAGATCCACACCCTCCGCTTTGTGGTTAGAAGCTTTGAGATGTACTCTTCTTCCTCTCTCTTTACGTTTTTTTGTATTAACGCCCAATTATCTTTCCCTTAATTGCGTTATTAAACAAAAACTAGATAGAAACGCGTGAAGAACAGTCTCTGAATACGAAATGGGAAGCCTTTGTGGTGTCACGTAGGAAGGACTGTTGATGGATTTAATGTATCTCTTCTATTCTCTCTCTCTACTATAAATGAGAAACCCCCCTCCTCTCTCTTTTAGTAATGGAAATTCCCAAACTATCCCCTACAAACCGTAGCCTATTTTTAAACTTATATTATTTTATTATTTGTGTGGGACCACAATACTACAAATGAAGAGACAAACCTTTATTTTATTATTTGTATGGATTACAATAAAAAAAAAGGGAAAAAAATATTTAGCTTTGGTGAGTATTATATACTCATCAAACCGAAACGGTTATTTTAAAGAGGCTAACGGAGACCCTTTTAAAACATTTTTTAATAATTTGGCTCACCAAAATAATTTTTTGGTTTAGAGAATTCCCAATAGCCTCACCAAATTTTACTCACTAAAATAGTCAAAACTCACAAAAAGTAATTTTGGTGAGCCACTTTTTTAAAACACTCCCACAGCCTCACCATTTTAACAAAAAAAGAGAGAGAAACAATATTTTATTATTTGTGTGGGAAAACGATAAAAGAAAGGGAGAGAAAAAAATTATTTTATTATTTGTGTGGGACCACAATAAAGGAAGAGAGAGAAACCATCTATTTTATTATTTATGTAAGCCCACAAAAAAGGAGGGAAGAAGAAATTTTAGCTTTGGGGAGTGTACATAACTCACCAAATTTGGTGAATACTGTATACTCACCAAACCCAAATCTTAAATTTTTATTTTGTTGAGTTTTGGTGAGGCTGTTAGATAGAGTTTTTAGTACTCTTTAGCTATTTGGCTCACCAAAATAAGGCTGCTAGGACTGCTCTTACAAACTATAACCTATTTTTTTGTAAATTTCCAAACTACCCTTATATACAAAACCTCGATTTATTGTTTTACTTAATTCCTAAATTACCCTTTTCTCATATGAGGATTAAAATCACAGCCAATCACGATTGAACTCAGGGAGAGTTCAATTGCACCCACAGGTTAACATGTGTCCCTTTTAACCCTAATTAATCATGGTTCAAATTAACAATATGGAGTTAAAATATTGAAATTTACAATTCATGGTTACAATGTTGAACCCTAAGGGTTATAGACTCTTAACCATGGTTAATCACATGCAGTCCATTGATATTATAATAATGAGAGAAGCGGGGTATTGGAGTAATATCAACTACAACTAACAATAATCCTCTATATCTCCATGATTCTCTCAAATCTTTATCCTTATCTTCTCTCATGCTCTCTCCTTGGTCTCTCTCAATGAAGAGGCACACTCTCTTTACATGGTAATTACTTTTTAAGAGAAAAAGTATGCCTTTTTTTATTCTTAAAATATCCCTTTCTATACTAACGTGTCTCTCACAATTTTTTTTAAATCTAAAAAGTCCCTCAAGTTTCTATACCCCCAAATTTTTTTTTTTCAAAATGTCCTAACTAAAATCCATCTTCCCAATCTCTCTCCCCTTCCCCTCTCTCCCACGTGCATTGCACGTGCCACCGACTAGTCCCAATAATTAGATAATATGAATTAAATTTAAATTTAGGATTTGATTAAGTATGATTAGATTAGGGTTTTGAGAGATCTTTCTATATTAGGAGTCTTGAAATATCTATTTAAATTTAAACCCTCTTGGGGGTTATAAACCACCCAAGATTATTATTAATAAATCTCCTTTCTATCAAATATGGATATGAGATAGTTGTATCCGATTATAAATGAATCGGATTTGGATCTATAACAAAGGATCAAATTAGGATATGTCGGATTTTTAATCTCACCATATTCGGATCCTGACAGATCCGACCTGAATCCAACCTGTTGACTGGTTGAAAGGCTTGTCATTGGCTTAACCTAACTACTAATCGTACATTAGGTAAATATTGACAGTATAAAAAAAGATTAATACAAGTTAAAAGTTCTAAAAGATCGAGGAACAACCACATATGATATCGATAAAACTAGTGTGAGTGTTTTTAAAATGTTATCGTCTCACCTGTAGAATAATTCATGCATGTAGATGACAAGGATGTCTGGATTAAAATATTAAAGCGATCAGATGATCCCGACAAACAAATGAACAAAGGGCAAAGGTTATATACCATTAAAATGAGCAAACGATGCACCTTTCTGCTAAGGTGGTAGTTTGATCCCCCATTGTAGGGTACTTGGGTGGACTTGATTTTGAGTTTCTTAATAATGAGGTGGTTGATATGCCGACCAATTTTATGCACTAATATACTAACTAGCGTTGTGGTCTAACCGTGCACTGTCATGTACCAAAAAACAAATAGACAAAAAAGAGAGCTAATTATAGGATGGTGAGAATAAAAATGATTCAATCGAAAGACGTACATAATCCAATCTTAATTAAATGGTTCATCAACAACGGAAATAGTTCAAGCGTAATTAAATTGGTAACTTTATTTATTCTTACTAAGGAAGATGTATAATTAAACTCATAAACACCATTACCATAATCATAAACGCGATATAAGAAGGCTTACGAAGTCTTAAAAAAAAGAATCTTACGAAGTCAATTAAATCATAAACTGTTTAAGACTAAGGCTTCATGACCCCTATTGATGAAATTGACATTTTTAATAAATATATGTAGGAATCTTGCCTAACCCTCCTCCGTCACGGGATGGTTTTTTACAATTAAAAATAAAGCATAAAGGGTTTTCTTATATTATTGATTGCTTTTATTTAGTTTTCAATCCCATGTCTTGCCTAAATTGAAAGAGGTGGAGAGCAGTCTTTCTTTGAAAGGTTCCAACTTTCATCTCTATAATTGTGATCCAAAGTTATCATGGACTTCTTCTCCTCAACTTTTTTTGAATATTTTATTTTACAAAGAATCTCAAACTCTGTTTGGCTAGCAATCTAAATGGTTGTCTGAAAATTTAAATTCTCAAGGTTTGAGAAAGTTCTTCATTGGTTTAGCCATGAATTCAAACATAAAATCATGAAAATTCAATTTCTTCTGAGAAATTCTTTGGAAATTGGTGTTTGTATATAAAAATAAAAAGGAAATAGTCAATTTCTACCCTGCCTTTTTGAAAATCTTACATCAGACTTCTACAACTAAAGCTTCTAGATCAATCTGTATTCAACTTCGACGATTCTTAACATCATTAGAAAACGTGGATGGGCACTTAGAAATTCGGATTTATTAATCTATTGATCATCAAACACCGGCTGGCTTGTGCCAATGGTGTGTGTATCCCCTATGTGGGGTGTTAGGTTCCATTCTCTCAAGTGTTGATTTGGCGGTTGATAGGCTACCATATTTGCTTACTTTTAAGATGGATATTCGGTTTTATAACCCACTAACTACTGCTAATTAATCCTAATTAAGGTTGCAGTCAAACTGTATTCGACTACCCAAAAAAATTATTGTGATATTCTGGAAACAGCAAAAGGCATACTCAATGGCAGGAGCAGGACATGGTAAATGTGAAATGATGTACCATATTCGCTTTTGATCAACAGTACATCTTGTACGGGGCATGGAGAAAACAGGAAAGGAAAATGAAATCTCAAGAGAAGACGTATTCTCTGCAAGACTAATGAACTTCTCCTGCATTGACCATGGTGACGTTCTAGACGCGACGACCCTTTCTCATGTACTTGAGAAGAAAATCATACCACAGAAAGCATTTCTCAACTAACTTTTTTGTCCCTACAACTAACACAATGGTCCTTTAAATTTTCTTGAATTCTAAATTTTCCAAATCTTCCAATTTTCTTTCCTATTTTTGCTAAATTGCCATTTTTGTTTTTGGAGTTTACAGCCAGTAAATTTTAACAATCAAGTTTTGTTTATACTTATAATAAGCTTTTGATTTTCTTTTCTTTTTTCGTGGGTAAGATGGCGTGAACGCGCGACCTCATGGTTGAAATGCAGTATTTCGACAGGCTGATCAATGTGAACAAGCTCTACTTGCATTAACTTCATTACTTTGCGCCTCTCTGTTTCGGAAAAATATGTAATTCTTGTGAGTAATGTCATGTATGTCGGTAATCCAGGTACTTTCCAACAAGAATTACCATGCTATGATCTATTTGTTGGGAAGTAGTCATGATTTCAACCCAAAATTTTGACCCGATTTTTTAATCGATGGTAAGAGAAAAGAGAGCTGTACTGGGTGTATTGTCATAGGGTTTGAGAAGGTTTGAGAGTAATTTTGAAGAAAATCTCATCGCTGAAAATAGTGGATTGATCATCGCTGCTCGTGGACATAGGCATTTGCATCGTGTCTTCTCTTGTGGTTTGTCTATGCTTCGTTTTGTTTTGTTTACTATTTTCAGATCGTACACTGTCTTTGCATTGCACGCTTTCGCACAACAGTATTTATATTTGAAAAACATAATAGTTTATGATGAGAAACTTTGTGCCTTTCTCAGTGAGTATGATTCTCTGTTATTTTTCCCAGAAACTTTCTAAAATGGGCTTTATATCAGATTTAAATCCCTCTAAACCATTGTTGCATCAAAGTCGGAAAAATGGTATACAGTACATGCATAATTTGTGGTCCTGCAATAATCACAAGCTTTTCTGTTTTAGTGCAAAACCCTGGATCGGTCTTCTCCAATTAACTAGAGCATACTAGATTGAGCCCAAATGATAAAAGTAATTATAATTATGATTTATTGAGCTGGGTACACCCTATATATGTGGTATCGTATCTTAAGAGAGCACAATTAATTTCATATCGTGTGGCCTAGCTAGAAATTGATTGACCATATCACTTACTTAGGGTGACATGTATAGATATTAAGTAATGATGTTTTGAATATTAATATATTATATGAATTATTCTAGCATATTTAGATGAAAAGATCGTGCTGAACATGATAGTATTGAATTCATTAAATTCCAATAATTTTTCATTGGGTAATTATGTTCAAACACATGATACAAATAAAGAAAGAAAAAAAGAATAAAATACATTGAGATTTAACAAACAGTCATAAACTGGTAAATCTCCCTGGAGCAATGGATTTTGCTTTCGTCTTCTTTGCTCATTCATTTGTTAGTTTATAACTGCATTTGCATATTTAGTCTAGTGATAACTCATTATACATGACAATGGGGCACCTTACAGTGTGACGAGAGCTTCTCCATATAAGTGAACCTGATAGCATTTGTGCATTAGTAATGGGCTTGGCTTTCACCACCACCGTAAAGCTTCTTTTCTGAGAGGTTCGAGAGAAGGAGAGAGTCATGGGCCTGACTGTGATCTCTACACCATTTGGGGAATTGATGGTGGCATTGTAGATGGAAATAGGAGGACCCACATTTGTTACTCTCCTCCGGAACACACCGGTCGTCGGCTTTTGGCCGCTTTTCATGCTCAGCTGCATAGTGGGATAGTTCAGAGCATCGTCTCCGAGTGCAGGAGGCAGTGCCGAGCAATTCACAGACTTTGAACCGACAAAAACTCCCAAGGAGGACCCATTATAGCCCTCGCGACATAGGAACTGAATATAAGACATAGAATCTATGTCATAAACTAGACCAGGATTCACAGCTTGAACTGGATTCACCTGACCTGCACCGTAGGAGAACTCGGCGTCGTTGTTGATCTTTGGATTCATAGGTGTTGCTGACAAAGATTTCATGGAAGTGTAAGCCATGATCAGGAAGAGAGTTAGAATATATGGAATGGAAGTCTTGAGAGATTTAGGAATTATTACCGCTGGTCATGATCGCAGATTTGACGGCGGCCGGAGACCAATTTGGGTGGAATGACTTTACATAGGCAGCTACACCACCAATGTGAGGGCATGCCATGGATGTGCCGGACATGAGAATAAATTTTGAATGCCGGGTATCACCCTTCAGCCCAGTAAGCGACTGCAGAGGGGTGTAAGATGCTAAGATGTTGACGCCAGGTGCTGCAATGTCAGGCTGTTTCATGGCACAACAAGCAAATACCAAATAGCAAAAATTAGGTAGTCTAAAGAGAAGATAGGCCGTTTGGAAACTCTTATCTGATCTCATAAGAACTATGCAAATTATTTCTAGAGAATTAAGAGTTGATTATCTTAGGTCTTGCTTTATAATAATTAGTTTGTTTAAATCAACTTTTTTGAAAAAAAAATACGGCTCTTATATTTATATCTTGATTGATAAAACATATAAATAAGCACAAATATTTCAGGGCCATTTGATATGGGAGGATAGAATAAGCATTTGAAAAAGCATCAGGGACTTACAAGGTTTTGCAAAATGTACTAAGGACATAAAAGCCCATTTCAAATAAACTAAATGCACAAGCGCAAATAAACCTCTATATGCTTTAGCACAATAAGCTCCGATAATTATTGCAGAGGTAAAACCTCTGATGCTAAAATACTTAGACTTTAAATTAGACATTTACCAAATAGATTTATTTTAAACTTAGCTCTTACTTTCGAAAAATAAGCAATTAAACTCTAATTCTTAGAGTTACCAAATGCCCTCTGACTTAATTACTAGATACCTTGAGAATGTGCTTAGATCCCGGATTTGGCCCCCGAGATGAAAATGAAGCAACGAGCGGAGCTGAGATGTTAACTTCCTGGGTCTTGTATATCACAGCTGAGGGTGATCTGCATTGGTTAAGGAACTCAATGATATGGTTCTTTAATCAAACATTTGATAAGAAATCATAATGTTAAACGATTTCTTGCACCTATATTAATCTCATTTGATTAAATAACCTATAATTTATATTTACCTCGTCGAGTGTATGTATTTACTAATGGCATCGCCGATGGTTGCATTCACCATAGTTCCTGGTGCCATGAAAATTTGGGCAGCGTCAAGGTACATCTCGCTTTCTAGGATGACGCCGACCCCTCCAATGTCTTTAACAACAGAATCGGCGCCCCACGATTCGAGCTCACAGTACACCAGCTTATCCTTCACCTTGATGGGGTCTAATGTGTCTTCCATACAAAACCTGTAACATTAATGGTGAAGTTTCTTAGTTCAAGCTCTTTTCGAGATTTACCCTTCCCATGTCTCAGCAAGCAAAGCTCAAAGCTATACCTTGAACTGGATTTTACTGTGTTATTCCTATATACATCAGCCCCACTAACAAGAGGATAAGAACTTTGCTTCGGCTCGAAGGTGCTCACTCCAAGTCCCTGCACATCATACTCATATTAATTACTTTTAACCATGTATTTATCTCCCAATGTTACATTTAGTGTTGTGTGACACAGTCAAGGATGTGGAAAAAAGAAAGTATATCGATCAGATGGTTGTAAGCATTGGATTATGTTTATTTTGATCTCATTGATCTCGTAGGGCACGTGTAGTCGTGATATGACCGACGGTGTCTCAATCTCCATGACTACCCCGGGTCATGCTTAGTTCATGATAAACATAGGTTGTGCAGAGGTGTCTGGTATTCAGTTTGGGTTAGGGTTAGACTCCAGACTCTGTTGATCTGCAAGTCCATCTTGGCCTAAGGTATTTGAAGAGTGCTAGCCCTACTCTCATGCCTTTCCTACTCTCAGCCTGAGCTGAACTAACCAGTTGTCCATTTTCTTTGTTAAAGCATTGCAATCAGTTAAAAAGTGTGATTTAACGGTGAGAATGAACAAGTGGTTGGCTCAAGCTGAAAGTGAGAAATGCAATAGAGTAGGCTAATACTCCTAAAGGTATATAATTTGGGAATTTCTCAGAGAATTTGTGGGGAGCTTTTAGGAATTTCTTATTGCATGTAGTCACAATATTTTGGATACTGGGCCATATATAGATATTTTATTATATTTGGCTAAGGACTTAAGAGAGATTATTGAGTTGAGAAAACAGAGGAGAGAATCCTTATAAAAACCTTTGCTTGTGATTCATGAAAAAGATTGCTGCCTCTGTGGACGTAGCCCAAACTAGATGAACCAAGTAAAATGCACGAAAAATAGACCTTCTGTCTTTGATTTTCAGCAAGTATTTTGGAAAGTAACAATTCAATTCAAATCGATTTCGAAAAACTTGCAGGTCATGGATTAGTTCGTTCTATGCCGCCGCCGGCCTAAAATCAAAGGCACAAGTTGAGGTTTCATCCTTCATTTATTCAACTTGACACGTGGGAGTATTTTTTTTTTTTTAATGTGTTTGATTTGATTGGTCTTTTTTTTTTCAGAGATAGAATCACAGCCAATCACGATTAAATTCGCCGAGAAATATTCAATAGCACCTACATGACAACATGGGTGGGTCTCTTTTAACCTCTATTAATCATGGTTAAGATTTATCAACCCTTAAGGTTCAACAATCTAACATTTATTTAAAAAATATATATAATTTTTAACACAGGTTAAATATTAAAAAAAAAAGAATTTCAACAAACTAAAGTTAGATTGTTGAACTTTAAGGGTTAGTGAATCTTAAGTATGGTTATAAAGGGATAAAAAAAGAGACATGTGTTGACCTGAGGGTGCGATTGAAATTTCCCCGAATTCAATCGCGATTGGCTGTGATTCGATCTCTTATTTTCAACATTAATAGATGCATTGACCTAGTAGTAAAAAAGAAAAGTAAAAAAAAAAGAAAAGAGATCAAAAAGACTTACAGAGAATGTCTTTCCATTGCCTAACATGACTTTGCTCCTGAACCCTCGATTGATGCTGCTAGCAGCCACAGTCAAAATCCACGGTGCGTGATTCGTCACGCTACTCAATGAAGGCCCATTATTTCCAGCGGAAGCCGCGGTTATGATCCCCCTTTTCATGGCGTGGAAGGATCCAATGGCTATAGAGTCGCTTAAATAATCAGGTGAGTATCCACCAATGGAGATAGAGATGACGTCCACACCATCTTCAATTGCAGCATCAAATGCCGCAAGAAGGTCCATGTCCGAGCATCCGGAACTGCTCCAGCAGACCTTGTACATGGCTATCCTCGCAGATGGAACAGCTCCTCGTGCCGTCCCTTTGGCTAGCCCATAGAGACTTGCACCTTCTATTGCTCTTCCTGCTAGGGTTGATGATGTATGGGTGCCATGGCCATCCACGTCTACGGGTGATAAGATGTCTTCCGGGTCCGGGTTTCCATCCAGCTTGAAGTATCTTGCTCCTATTATTTTACTTCAAATACCCAAATGGGCATCCATGAAAACGGATCTAGAGATTAGAATCCATGAACATGTCATTGTCTAGTAAGTAGTACCGTACCCCCATTCAACTCTTAAGTGATGAAAATCAAGCAAGACTTGCGAGTAGTTGTTAATGATGGTCTATAATCACAATATTATGACACGTGGAGAGCATTCAAGATGTGTAGTAGGGCTACCATTCAATGTCCAAAGTTGTTCCAGGTGTCCAAACCTAAACAAGATCCTAGATATAAATGTAAAATTTAAATATAAGGAACTCTGTATTTCCTGTTCATATACGTATCATGCACGAAAAATCTATGACTTCAACCGTTCGACCAGAATAACGGCCATTGACATATGTAATGGGCGGTCTTTTCTTTTCTGTCACTTTACTATTTTCACTTTTTTAGATGGGCTAGGTTCGCGTTGCAATAAATAAAGGGACTTAATCTTCTTCAGTTGTAACCGGTTTTGCCAAAACCGGTTACGCCCTGAGGGGGCCATGTCTCTTTTGACACTTTTTAACTATGGTTAAGATTCACTTACCCTTAAGGTCATCTACCTATTCTTGGTTTTTAGAAAAAATTATAAAATTTTTTGTTAACTGTGTTTAAAATTTACCAACTCCTAGGGTTAATTTTTTAAAAATAATTTTTCTAAAAACCAAAGAGAGGTGAGTGAACCCTCGAGGTAGGTGAATCTTAACCAGAGTTAAGGGGTATAAAAAGGGGCATGTGATAACCACAGGGTTGTAACTAGTTTTCCCCAAAACCGGTTACAACTGGAGAAGATCACTATTCATAAATAAATGAGATTAATTTTCATGGGGAGCTCTGCATCATGCGGAGCTCCCTTTTTACACTACGGGGGACAAATGTGTAATTATCAAAGAGAGCTCTCCATGATGTAGAGCTCCGCTTTATATTTAAACTGTAAATATATACGTGGGTGTTTTTTTTTTGGTTCTATAACTCCTATGGCAATCTACGATAGTGTTTGATACCAAATTCTAACTGCCTGGTGCAGTCCTGAGCTTCAAAATTTTTTTTTTAAAATTTATATTTTCAGGGGAATAGGAAAGGGGGCAGTTGTTCCTAAACTTTAAAAAAAATCTTTTGTACTATATTGTTATTTGATTATTTAGGAAAATGCTAGTGAGACCGCAAAGGGCTGAGACCATACCGAGATTTCAAAATTTCAAAAACGAATTTAATGAAATTTTGAGATCTGTGCATTACAAGCACGGTCTCGGTGTGATCTCGCCTCTACGGCCTCAGTAGCAAAATACGATTATTTAATAGAACATAACCATTGAAAAGGACAGTCGCCCTATTGAAAAAGAAAGGTATGTACCAGATGGTCCTGAACATGGTCCTGAAACCCATAATATTTGAACTCATCTAATCCTTCTTTATAAATCCATCATCATTTACTAACATTATCAATTAATCGATCTCTCCTCCCTAGCTCCCAAAAAAAAAATGGACAAAAAGAAAATCCTTATTCCGCCTCTGCCAACTGCAATCTAAGGAGAGGGCACGTGAACGTGTTAGTGTTGGCCTCCAGTAAGCGCGATGGCTACCACACTCTTGACGATACCAAGAACAAGCGAAAAATCAAAATGGCTTGGTGTTTAGCTTATGTGTAACCAAACACCCCCTACACTTGCACTTATAGTATATAGTGATCATGGTAGGCCTCATCAGAATTCTCCGGTCTCTCGAGGAGGTGCAAAGGCTTTTACAAGATAATTAAGTTCAATATTACACTGATTTACTAATTAAAGGGACAAGAACTTACTTGTTGCATCCTGAGAAATTAGCAAAGTGGCCACAAGTTCCCTTCCATTTTCTCGGTGGAGGACCGAGTCCATCGTCCTTGAAGCTATCGGACTCCGGCGTGATTCCTAATACACCGATACCATTTTTTTTTTTTTTTCATCCTAAGTTAGTACAGTTCATAGATGGTTGCAAATAACACCAAGTATCAGTTCTATATAATTAAAAAAATTGAAAGAAAATTACATAAAAATAAATCCCTTTCAAGTACCTGTATCTAGTAAACCCACAACCATGTTGCTCTCCATTTTCAAATTCCTTCTTGTTGTCTGAGGAAACCCAATAAAGTCCCATGATTTTGTCGTATGGAGCTTGTGATACCGATTCGGAAAAACCGAAACCACACCATCCATGCCTATACAAAAGAAGATTAAAATTGGTTTTTTAAGTCCACGTGTATGACATGAACTTAATTTAAGTTGAAAGAAACATATTTAGATTGGTGTACACACATGATAATGTTTCGGCTTCATCGGCGGTTAGTTTTGCTGCGAATGCACTGAAGCTCTTCTTATAGCTATGAACAATGGACTCCTTAGCAGCAAGAAGACTGTTCAATATAAACACATTTCATCAGTTAAAAGACCTTTCTCATGAGCATGATCTTCCATGGAATTTAACCCACCTTCCTTTCAAGGTTGAGAGAACATCTAAATGTGTCTCAACTGCCGCTTCTGCGATACCCGGATGGTCTCCCATGTAAACGATGTAGAAGTTCTACATCATGCGTGATCAAATTTAATTAGTACCATGAAATCGAAGAATGCAATCTGAGTATAGAATTAATTCAAGAGAGAAGGAGGAAAACCTTTTGCTCGTCTCCATTTACGGCAAAAAAGCCCATCAAGACGACAAGAAGAAGAAGATGAAAGGTACCCATGGATTTGTCTCTGGACATGTTTGGAGAACTAAAACTAATTGGAATGATGTTTGTACTGAGATTTGCTCCATAGGAGTTATATTAATAGCTTTGCAAGTCTAAGGCTTAGAAGATAAGAAGAGCAACGATAATAATACCAACATCACACGTAAACTTTGCCATTTATGATTACTGGTTTTTGGTTGCAAAACCGTAAAAGAAAGAAAAGTAAGAATCTGATCCGTTTCTCTTGGGCTTTCATCAAACACGTATGGTTAAGCAATGCTATATTTGGAAAAAAAAAAACAGTGTGGAACATTTCCACTCATTCTTTCTTGTTTTAGTTTGTTATTTTATGGAATGCATTTAAGAAATTGTCCATTCAGGAATATATGATGGGCCTAGGCCCATCATATGTGGGCCTATGCACATCATATATGGGCCCTCATTGGGATCACTGAATTGATCATACATTTCCAGCCCCTTGATGCAAGATTCTCTTTGGAACTTTTTTTTTTCCAAGATGTGAAGGTTAATTTGTCCACCGATTGAACGGTTAAGAATGAGGGCAGCTTTAACTATATAAAGCGTGTCATTGAGTAGAGCCCATAAGGATTATCTTAACCATAGGATAATATGCATTTTTCTACATTATTGTCTATGCAAAATACAATTGATCGGACAATTAGGATCATCCAAATGGACTGATTTTTGATCTGAGAAATCTACTTGATAGGGCCCACTTGATTGAACGGTTAAGATTGATGAGAATGTGCAGCAGTAGTAGGGTAGTGGGCCTAGTGGCCCATATTAACCAATTCCTGATTATCTCTAAGAGTATGGGAAATCAAAACAAAAAGCAGTTCTGTACTTTGGAAACATCCTCAAAGAGTGTTATTTAATTTAAAGGAAAAGTTACTTGTACACAAAAAAAACCCAAAACCTTAAAGAGAATCCAAAGTCTCTTCCTATTCACTAAACAAAGACATGCAACAGTAATGCTTGTTTAAAGCTTAAAAACCTGCAAATGCTTGTTTATACAAGATTTCCTTGGATTGCAATGCTAGATCTAGACTTCCTTGAATTCCAACCCAAGTATTTGGTTTCTTGTTATGAGGTACTAAAGGAGAATGGCTAAAAAGCCCTAAGGAAACTTGTTTAGCTCAAAGGTAGAATGTAACTTGGAAGAAATTCTTAACAAGGTGAAGCTCCATCACAAGTAGCATCACAGATTATGAATCATGAATTAATGTCACCTTGGAGATCTCTTAGGATCTGTTTGGATGACTCTTAACAGTCTTCTATATGGACCTTTTTCTTCACCACTGGCCAATTTTTCGAGAAATATTTGATCATATATATGAGAATGATCGTCGCAATCATCCCATTGTTCATGTATATCTCTCTAGGAGATCTCTTAAGAGAGACTCATCAAAATGGTGGATGTAAGATACTGTAGAAAATCAAAGCAATAATGAGAACAAACACATAAAAACACAGCAAATTTACGTGGTTCGGCATTGTTCGAACATCCACAGATGAGCCACTGAAAATTCACTATATTATCAAAGAAGAATTACAAATGTTACAGCAGTTTTCACCTTGCATAATCTAATTCCATTCCTACTGAGAATATAATAACCCAAACAAACGATACCTAAAGTACCATATTCGGATCAAGTCACATGCAATTCCGCGTTTTGCAGGATACTTGAAAGCATGCTTTGTGTAATCCATTATTAAGATTGGCGGGTACTGCTTGAGGGTTCCTTATTGGGTTGGATTCGGGTTTTCGATTTAGCCCATTTATGCAGAGTTCGGATTCGGCTTGAGGGCATTCTTATCCGAGTAATACCTGACCCAACCGAACCACTTACCATCCCAATGAAACTGGCACTATAGCATGGAAATTGGTTGGCAGACTTGAACATTGTAGTGGACCATACAGGTAATCGGTAATCCATTGACACTGCTAACCTTTGCAATGACAAGTCACTGAAGACAAACTAATTTTATTGAATTCTCAAAAGGTGATTACAAAGAGGCCCAACTAGGGTTTATATAGATAATAGTATATAGATAACATAGAAACTAAATCAAACAATTCCTAATCTCTCAATTTCAATCTCTTTCTAAATCCAAATCTTTCCAATAATCTTAATCTCATTCTAAATCCAATTGTGATGATGGTAATGATATGGTGCATCTCATACATATCAGAACCATACATGTACTCTATTACTCCCCTTCAAACTCATGTAGATTGGAAAAAACATGTGTGAGTTTGATAAGTAAGGTAGCTTGTTAGTTATTCCAGTGTCGTTGCAGATCTTGATAGTTGTCAATCGTCACCGTTGTTGATGTGTTGTATGAAGAGAGAATAATAGGGGTTTCAATGGGCCAAATAGCCTCTTGGGCAATGAAATGGGCATCATGGACCATATTCAAAAAAGACATATGTGATCGTGCCTATGGTCTTGCCAAAGGGGTCACAGGTCTGGACCTCAAAAGGTCAAGGCTTCTTTGGGCCGAGTAGCCTCTTGGGCAATGAAATGAGTCTCGTGGGCCATATTCAAAGAGACATCCGTGATCGTACCTATGGTCTTGCTAAAGGGGTCACAGGTCTTCAAAATGGCCTCTTTGGGCCTGAAAAACAAAAAATGAGCCTTTCACTCTCTCTCTCTCTCTCTTTTTTTTTCTCATAATCAACAACATTTTTTTTTTCGGATATATCATTGGAATGATGATCACTCAACGTTGCTAAGTTTTTTTTTTTGCAACTACACTTCCTTTGATCGAACACTGATAGCACATTAAACCTGAGCATTGTTGACTTGTTTCTCTAACCGGGTATTGAATTGGGCCCTTTAAAGGAAGGGTGCGCTAGCCCCCTTACTAGTTTTGGGGCGCCCCTACTCCTATAAAGTGCTGGGCCCTGTATATACAAGGCAAGCTCACTCTATAAGCTAGCCCCTGACCGTGGTAAAATGAATTAGATGCATCACCCCCTTGACCTTCAAGGAATAGATGAGGTGGCATTGGATTTGGCACTTGATATCCATCTCTATCCCACCGCCATTCACAAGTATTTGATTCGGATCGCTGCCGCACAATTTCTAAACCTCAAAATAAGGCCCTTCTTTGGGCCCATACCTCCGGGCCAATTAAAATGAAAGTTTCGTTGGGAATTAAAAAGAATTAGTGTAAGGTTTGTAAAAGGTGGTTTCAGCCTTGGGTTGAAAAACAAAAAATTTTCCTCTCCCCCTCTTCAAATAAAAATTTTTTCGGATCAATGGAATAAAACCAAGTTGCTGTTTTTTTTTGCAAAACTTTGGATAAAATGATAAATTAACCTGGCTGGACTTTTTTAAAGGGATTGAAGGGCTTAAAGGAAGGGGCCAAAACCCCTTAAGTTTTCAACCAAAAGGTGGGCCCAACAGAAAGATCAACTAAAACCCAAACCGGGCCAATTTTAGAATTTAAAAGTGATTAGGCTAGTATATAGATAAAATAAAAACTAAATCAAACAATTCCTAATCTCTCAATCTCAATCACAATCACAATCTCTTTCTAAATCCAAATCTTTCCAATAATCTCAATCTCATTCTAAATCCAATTGTGATGATGACAATGATATGGTGCATCTCATACATATCAGAACTATACATGTACTCTATTAGTCACGGTACGAATGTACTCTGTTATATCCGATTTATGGGTTACTGTAGTGCACTTAAAATAAATGTCATAACACCGGTATCGGCCGGCACAAGGCTTATGTTGGCCAATTTTTACTAACCTCATGTTCGTTTTGTGTTTTTCATCGAAATTGTGGGCTTTAATGACCTGACCTGCAGTTCAAGCCGAATTTTTTGATTTCTCAATCCGGATATTGAATCGTTAGATTCGTTCTTCTTTCGGCATAGGAGATTTGGAGATTTGTTGCCTAATGGCCAATATTTCGAATTTTGTGGTACTCGATTCGAAAAGTACATTGTAACATTTCGTATAGGGTGTCACCAGACCTGATATATAAGTTGTTATGAAGTAAATGGTTGAAATTCATTCAATTGGCGCTAAAAGATTTAAATTTAAATGCTCTAGTAGAGGATTTGCAGTTTACTGCATGAATTCCCTGTAATGAAATCACAACCCCAGAAGCTCTATCTTTTGAGTTTTCAACTAGTCTTATTACTAGAAACACATTCAGTTTTGATTTCTTCATCATTTTCCCCTCTTCTTCCTGGTCCTTCATTTCTATAATAACTACATCCTTATATTTCATGGCTAATTTCCACAAAGTGTGAAATGCCACATCAGATTTTAATTATAGTTTCTTTCTAGTTGTTTCTACATAGATCATTCCAAGGATCAATTATCTTTTAAGCATTACGATTATTAGAACTCGTATTGAGTATCATATTTAGTTTCTTTCCTGCTAGATAGTTGTGTCATCCAGAGTTCTCTTTCATATATCACGAAAATGGATGCCTTATAAACGAAAAATAATCTGGTAACAATTTGCTCGCGTTCTTTTGAAATACAGAACAGATACCTGAAGCTAAGTATGTATAAAATTTAACACCATATATGAAATTCTGTACCTGGTTTGAAATTTAACTAACTGTTAGGATTTCTTCCCCTACTATAAAAGATGCTTAAGTACTTAACTGGTACCAATTTCCCCTGAGGTTACAGCTATTATTGACATAAAGTATGATTTGCATTTCCTGTTCATCAGTTGGAGCTGGCAAGATGTCTTGGTCTACTTTTTGCGCTTGGACTTCAAAGTAGTCACTGATTGAGAGTTACTGTGCCAGTTGCGCTTCCTTTGATTGATGAACCAGTTGTTAATTTGTTTTAGCTGCAAGCCCG
Source organism: Tetracentron sinense (assembly GCA_015143295.1). Lineage (NCBI taxonomy): Eukaryota > Viridiplantae > Streptophyta > Magnoliopsida > Trochodendrales > Trochodendraceae > Tetracentron > Tetracentron sinense. The sequence goes on along the minus strand of CM026572.1, from coordinate 25,042,712 downwards.
TCTCCTCCACAAGTTTTGCCTTGTCATCTTCCTGTAAGTATCATATAGCTACATGCTTATACAATGAAAGCTTACCAAGAAATTCTATTATATAGAAAAGTAAAGTTATAAACCCTGTTTCAGTGATCTTCGAATAGCAAGATGTTGATCTTTTGGTCTATTAAAATGGATATGCGATACAGCATTGCTGTTGGAGTGCAACAGATGAGGTTCTGGTAAGATGTCAGGGAGGGCCCCCATTTTTTTATCGGCACAGATATACAAATGTACAGAAATATGTTCACCCATAGGTGAACAGAGAAGAATATAAAAAAACTCCTACCCAGGAGGCCCCAGCAATACAAATGCACTAACCAGGTTCTAAAACAAACCCCAGATATAGGTCATAAAAATCATTTCTTACCGAGCACTAGGACTGCAATAATTCCACAATGAGGATCCGAAAGGCCCCATTTTTTCTGGAGTAGTCAATGAACACTCAATACTTTGTGAGATATCAGTCTATTGCAAATTTTCATCTAGGAGTCACTTTAACAAGAGAGATTATTGAATTAGCTATAAGAGCTTGGATCATTTACCTAAAAATCATTAAGGTTTGTCGGGGAAGTCTGAACCAGGAAAATGTAATTCACTAGATTTAGAATGCAGCACATTTTTATATAGTCCTGCCCCTGCCCAGATATAAGAACCATGGTTTTCTTTCAAAATGTTCTTCATGATTTATTCAAACCAAAGGAAGATAGAAGTGTTTGGCTGTGTCATTTTATTCATGTGTGCTCCTCTGAAAATAACAGTATGTTTACATGTATGCAAATAGAAGATAGAAACATGACAGTTCCACCATGATGAATCTTTGAAGTTTGTGCTAGTATAGCCTTACATTTTCTTTTTTCTTTTCAAATAACCTTTTAGAGCAACTGTGTTGTGAATTTTCATGTGAAGCACACAAATTATTTTAGATGTTTGATTTATGTTCTGGTATTGGCAGTTTAACCCCATTATATGTATACTGGAAATATAAAGAATTTCAAGAATCTTTTATCATTTTGCTTACTGTTGGGTAGGGCCACTTTGAGTGTTGTTGCCACCAGGTTTTCAACACCGAAGTTGTGTCACCGGGTAATTTGCCTGCCCTTCTTTTTCTTAGTATCTCCTCTCTGACGTCTTCAATTTTCGACTTATAGCCCTGCAACACAGAAGGAATGTGTTATGGTTCAGAATTCACATTCCTGGTCAAACAACACAGAAGGAATGTGTGATGGTTCACAATTCAAGAACATCACCTGTTTCAGTTCAATTTTCAATTCCTGCCTAACTCTCTCCATTAAAGACCTTTCAGATTCTGTTGGAAGCAGCGGACCGAATCCCATCATGTCATTCCCATCGATGCCTGATTGATCAAAAGAAGAATCCATCTGTATTTCGCTTTCATCATCTGACATTGTTGCGCCAGTTCCTTCACCGAGAGTTACTCCTGAAACAGTTCAGCAAATGGTGGCTTTGAAATAACATTAGGAGAATGACTGGATCTTACATCATTTCAATTTTGTAAGCAACTAGGGATGGTACCATAAACATGTTAGGTATATTCTCAAGTCCATGCTACTTTGTTTACTCCTGGATTGAAGTGAACAATATGCATATACAGTAGTACATTGCAGGTTGAACTAAATGCTGTAGTGTATTGCAAGAAAGGGAAATGGAAAAGATGCATAGAAGAAATCAGAGGTTGTTTTTTTTTTTTAATCAACTCTTTCTATTCAGACTTTATAAGTTGATTGACTGGAACTACAATACAATATCTGGCTAGTGAAAATAACCTAACCTATATGTGCCAAGCTTAGAGCACTTATTTTTCTAGACGAAGTTGGCATGGGGGCAATCCTAGATTTGTAATCAAATAAGGTTTTGCTTTTATTTGTCGGGGTAAAGTTTTTTTGTCCCCCCCTCCCCTAAATTTTTATTTAATTTAATAAACAAGTAGGGGTTAGCCAAACCCCCCCCCCCTTCCCCCGGGTCCGAGTGGCTTTCTTAAAATAAAACAATAATAATAAAACAACCCAATCATAGCCCTTGTGATGGGTAAGAGAGTGTTTGACTGCATGATTAAGTATGGCCAGGTCTGGCCTAGCTAAATTATATATATTACTTTGTGCTTTCTTAGCTGTTTCCGAGGTTCAAAACTCTTGTTATAGGCGAACCTCCATTGGTGATGGCATGGGACTACTTTCTGGCACTGTCCACCCAATGAGTGGCTGACTATAGAAACATTTTGTTAGCAAAAATTGGTGACAATGGTCTTTTTAGCCTAGAGATACAAATGACCAATAGCATGTTGACACATAAAAAAAGTGTTTTAAAGTAGATTTTTAAATACTCTTATTATTTAAGAACCCACATATTGATACTTTTCTTATGTGTTAGCATACTATTGATCCTTTGTAGCCCTATACTACAAAGACCATTATTGCTAAGTTTTTCATGGTCTATCACATATTTTACTCTTGATAGCTAGTATTTTTCTTGTGTACAATTGCATTTTTCAGAGGCAAGGGGGCCCAATTTTTTCTTTTAAATAAATTTCCATTTGATTGCACATAAAATAGGAGGAGACGAAATATATTTTTGCTTAACAAGGCATTTTCCACCTATTAATTATGCGTAAAATCAATTGACAGAAGAACTGTATACAAAAAATGCACCCTTTCATCTATCCATAAACTTCTCCGGGTATTAAATGTGTGTCACCTCCATGCTCTCCTCTTGTCAGCTCCTCTATTGTTCCCTACAACCGATTATGATAACAAGCTTATGGACATTGTCCTGTGAGATATTGATTTAACAACCTTCAAAGATACCCCCAAAAGCATAGTTCAACAAAATTATCAAGACACATTTCAATATAATTTTCCTTTAATCAAAATACCATGAAGTAGTAAAATAATATAGTTTTCAACCTAATTCTATTTCTAGGTGTTGCAATCAAGTAGCAGGAAATATACATCTTGTAGGGTCCATTCCTTTGCATGTAAATGGTTTTACAACAAAAGAGATTTTTACAGTGAAAGAGACTTTTTTGTTTGGTTGCAACCCTTAAAACAAACTAATTAAAGACTACTTTGTTTTACTTTTTTTTTTTTGGAGGTTCATTTGAAGGAAAAAGGGATAGGTAAACATCATAACATGACTCCGATATTTCCTTCCAAATTAATAAGCTTTACGAGTATCCAAAAAGTTTTCAGAGTAAAAAATTCACCACTTACTTATCAGAAGTACATCATCACAGTTGGCCCATTGGACTTTGCAAATATTCGGGGAGGACAGAGTCAAATTACATTTATGCTCCATTTGTTTCAATGTAAAATAGGGGAAAATAAATCAAATTTGCGAAAAATGACATTTTTCGTGTGTTTGTTTGCATGTAAAATTTTCATAGCTAAAACGTTTTACGTAAAATGAGCAACATTTGCACAAAATGACAAAAACAATATGTCATTTTTTTTTTTGTAGAATTTTATCTCTTTAAATATATTTTAAAAATAATAAAAGTACCTATCTTCACATTTATTTATCAAAATGATAAAAATTCCACTAGTCGCATTTAGGATAACATAAATACCTTGCACCTATTTTTTTTAATAACAAAAATATCCATCTTCACATATATTTCACCTTCCGGGGGTGTAGCCCAATGGTTGGAAGGCGAACCATAGACCCGGAGGTCTTGAGATCGAGTCTGGGAGCACTCACGCTATTGGTTGGGGGAGGGTATCCCTTGGCAGCACGTGGGGATTAGTTGTAATCTTTGAACTCCGGACACCCCACGATGACAAAAAAAAACATATATTTCTTAAAATGGTAAAAATACCCCTCCACTTGTATTTTTAAAAATGAAAAATACCAGTCTTCAAATATATTATCAAAATAAAAATAATACCCATTTTGACATTTTTTAAAATGGCAAAAATACTCTTCTCCACTAGTATTTTCTAAAATGACAAATATACCCCTCTATATGTATTTTCTAAAATGATAAAAACACTTCACATGCATTTTATAAAATAGCAAAAATACCGATTTACATGTATTTTATAAAATGATAAAAATACCCCTCTTCACATGTATTCTAAGTAATGATAATTATTCAACTACAAAATTAAAAATATATATTTTATTTTTTTATTCGAATGACAAGAAACACCACTCTTACATAATGATTTTCAATATTCCTTTGAAGAGTGCTAACCTACTCTCAGGCCTTTCCTACACTCAACGTTAGCCAACCATATGTCAATTTTCAGAGTAAAATGCATTGCAACCCATAAAAAGTGTGCTTTACTCTAAAAATGGACAGGTGGTTGGCTCATCCTGAGATTATGAAAAGTCTGAGAGTATGGCTAGTACTCCTCATATTCTTGTACTTTAAACATAAAAATAATCTCGCCTTATTTTCAAAAATGCAAGCAAACAACAAAAAATAAGTAAAATTCATCGTTTACCGAATTTACGTCTTAAAACCATTTAGTATTGGATGATTTTACAGGAAAAATTTAGCAAAATAACTACATTTTCAATAAACGGCTTCCCCACAACTAGTTTGTGTTGAAACAAACATATAAAAAATATCATTACATGAACAAGATTTTACTTCCATCTTTTACTTGAAAATTATAGGCTCCGTAAGCTTCTGCTTCTTGAATAGTTGGCTATATGCTCTAAAACTATTTACGTATAGATAAACAAACTGTGCCTAGATCATGAGGTTCTCCATCGTGCCTAGTCACTACTTCTCTTGCTCTATTTTCTAAACGTGTTTATGGTAGAAGTTATTGCGTATTCTTACACTAATCAATTTTATTTTTACTTATACTGCCTAGTAACTTCAATTTAGTTCATGCAGCATACAAATTACACAAAAGTGATACAAATTTTGTTTCATTCACCTATCTAATCAGATGTTGTAGCTTAGAGAGAAGCTTCAACATATTCAGGCACTAATGACCTTTTAGTCACTAATCAATCAACTTCTCAACTTGACATCTCTCATTGCTAATAATATATTTTTATTAATCAATGATATATTTCATGTGTTTATCACTTTCAACAGCATCAAAAAGCTCCTCCTCTCTATGCACTCACCTTAGTTTTGGCAATGCTAGAAGTCACGGAAATTAGAACAACCTTACCATCAGATTTTTTGATAAAGAAAGGGTTGTCTGATTGAACCTAAGGCTGTAAGGAACATTTTATCTGACCGGAAGGATTATTGTCGGGGTAAAGAGTAGGTGGCATCCTCGCTTTTAATCATGCGGACAACACCCAGTGTGTTCAAAACGTTGATGGAATCTTTTGTAATTCCAAAACTATCCTTTGCATAATGAGCCCTTAAAACGTGATGAAAATTTGTAAAATTCTAAAAACTACCCTTTGCATAATGAGCCCTTGAAAATGTAGATGAAATTTTGTAAGATTCTCAAACTACCCTTATCATAATCATAATCATTATATAAGATCTTTACTATATATAAAGAGGATTCTCCATGTTCAAAATGTTGATTGAATCTTTTGTAATTCCAAAACTACCCTTTGCATAAAACGTGATGAAGTTTTGTAAAATTCCAAAAACTACCATTTGCATAATGATTGAGCTCTTGAAAACGTAGATGAAATTTTGTAAAATTTCCAAACTATCCTTATCATAATCATTATATAAGACAAACACTTAATTAAATATTGCTTAATTCCCATATTACCCCTTACTCATCTATCTATTAGGCTTGAAATTCTCTCTACGGTTAAAACTGGACTTCTATGGAGTCCGGTTACACCACTAAGGTCGCCATGCCCCTTTTAACACTCTTTAACTGTGGTTAAGATTCACCCACCCCTAAGGTTCACCCACTTATCATTGGATTTAGAAAGAAAATTAAACCCTAAGAATTAGTGAATTTTAACTAGGGTTTAAAAAAATTAAAATTTTTTTTTCTAAAAACCAAGGATAGGTGAGTGAACTATAGGGATAGATGAATCTTAACCACAGTTAAGGGTGTCAAAAGAGACACATGGCAACCTCAAAGGCGTAACGGGACTCTATCTGTGGTTAAGATTCATCGACCCTTAGGGTTCAGCCACTTATTCTTAGTTTTTAGAGAAAAAAAATTAATTTCTTTTCAACATTGATTAAAATTCACTCACTGCAAAGGGCTAAAAATTTTTCTGATATTTTTTTCTAAAAACCAAGTATAAGTGGGTGAACCCTTGGTGGCATAACCGGACTCCTCACTCTCTTGGCAAAATGCTCCGAAGAAGAACTCGTCAAGGCCTCGCCCGCTCCCTTTCTGTCTCTAAAGCTTTTTGGTTTTTAAAATGTCCCAACATCATATCTAAGGAAATTCTATACATCTTTATGAAAAAATTAAATTTTTTTAAAAAAAATTTTAGATGTGAATTGTGTTTGTTTATTACTAATTTAGCGTTGTGGGACCATAAAATTCATGCAATAGAAAAATAATGTAAACCCAGAGAATTATCATCGTAAGAAGTTTAACCTTAATTACCATCAAAATAAACATTATAAAATTCATCAAATCAAAACTGTTAGCAAAACTGAATTGCCATTCATTCAATATGCTATCCTTGCCGAATTTGGATTTCGTAAAACAATAGCTACCTAATAGTATCTGTGAAATTCAAACTTGTTCACTAGAAAAATATCTCATTAAGACGGGACTAATTGTCATTCGGATGGCACTAACAGTTTGTAATAGCGTTTAGAATGTTCAATCGGATAGATCTCTCCTATACCCAATTGTTGTTAGTGGCATTGGTTCTCAGTACTAGATCTTAAAATAGCTTCTTGTTTTAGCTATTCCATGAGATTAAGGAAGCAATAACCTGTAGTAGATTAGAAACTATCAAATCAACTAGCCAGGTTGATATCAAAGATAAGGTTCTAGTCAAAGATGGATCTTTGGAGCGAAGGCCGTGGGAAGACTTAAACTCGACGTAGATTGTTGATATCGCGCGAATGTTCCATTGAGTAGCTTGTATTTGTATATGTGGTTTCAGCAGATCAGACATAAAACAAACTACCTGGGATTTGTGCGCTATGTGGCTTCCTTGACAACTAGTATTAAGGTAGGGAAGGCTCGAATAATCTTATAAGTACAAGCAGTTGGACCAAGAACTTTCATGAATCTAATGTTATATTTCATGTTCCATACAAGTCTATGTTCGAAATTAGATATTGAATTGTATTTCTGTGGTGAGAAATTGTCTGTGTTAGAAAAAGAAACTATTGAAATCCAAATAAAAGGGAACATGCACCCCTAATTGGTGATCAAGAGGATGGATGCATTAACGATAATAACCTGTGGTGATGGTGTCAACCACTTAGAAAATTTGGATGAAAAAACTGCCTCCTTATATATATATATATATTTTTTGTTGTGGTTGAAATGAAATATGTAACTAACACACACACACAATCTTCCTTATATCCTCTCCAATCCACATCTTCTATTATATTTCTCTACAATTTCACACAATTACAGCATTTTATTCTTATGCCAACTAATAGTTCCTTGATTGTTCATAAATATGTATAAAACTTTACTTGGTCTCTAAAACTTTATTGAGTTTAAATATGAACCGGAGCTCCTTAAAATATGCTGTGACAGGGGTGTTTTACGAATATAATAAAACGTTTAATAGATAGAAATACCCTTCTTCTGATTTTGTAATTCCAAAAATACCCCTGTAGAAAGGTATATCTAAGGGAGCTCTGGTTATCTCTTGAACCAGGTCTCAACTTAATTACATAATTAATTCTAAAATATCATGCAAAATCTACCAGAGAAGATTCAAAGCCTAATAATCGAATACAATTAGAACCCTAGTGGTGGTTGTTGTCACTTCGGTTCCTTCCATCACTCAACTAACTAACCTCTCCTAACTATAAACTAATTTTTTGTGGGTCCCACTCCACCCACTTTTTATACGGAAAGAAAACACAAACTCAACCAGAACCCTGTATAGCTTTCTTCTTATCTTTTCCACCCACCAAACTCATCAAACAAAAAAAAAAAAAAAAAAAAATTTCTAAATAAAAATAAAAACAGTAAGAGATTTTTCTGTATAGCATTATAATCTCTAAAACCAACTAAAAAAATGGAGAAATTAATAACATCAGAGAGAGAAGAAAATACCAGTGAGAGCTTGTAAGGACTGTTCGATTTCACGGCAGCCCATTACAGCCTCTACAGCATGGATCCGGACATGCTGTTGAAGCTGTTCTTTAAATGAACAAAGCACTAACAGATACTGTGCCTGTAATTACACCAGATCATCTCATGTTAGCCTAAAAAAACACAGATAAAAAGAAGAAGAAAAAAAAATAATGAATTGAAGATAGTTGGGTTGTCCAAAATTATCTACCAAGAAGTTGTCAAGCTCTTGCCTCTCATGGGGAGAGAGGACATGGTGTTGGTGATGATGGTGCGAAGCATAAGATTGAAGAAGATGGTGAGATTGCGCGAGCTGGGCATCGATTAGCGGCAAGTGATCGATCGGTGTCGCGACGCGAAGACACCCAATATGGGCTGCAAGTAGCTGCTCACATAAAGGGTTGGTGGCTATCTCCGACTTCAGTTGCCGTTGTTGATCGGCGGTAATTGATACCGTGACTTCATTGCTTAATCCACCGAAGCCTCCAGAACCCAACATTTCTAATTCTGGTTTTTGCAATCTCTCTATCAAAGGATGGAGAAAATGGAACAGCTCAAGAACAGAAGGGTTTGGAAAGAAAGATACTGCGAATTTTGAAAGACGAAAAAGGAAAAGAAGGTATAGGACCACAAGCCCTCTTATACTTCAGCTTGAACGGTGGTTTTGTTCCTGGAAAGAAGAAAAAACAGCCAATTTTCTCGTTATTTGTGTAAGAGACCGTATATTGGGATCCGAAACAAAACTTTCTGCACCCCTTCTACAGATTCAACATGCAAGAGAACGAAAGAAAGCGTAACAGACAGACAGACAGAAAGAGAGCTTTAATGGTTTCTCAATTTTTTGATTAATTTTTTTTTTTTGAATAGAGAGATCAAGCTCAGAGAGAGAGATGGAGGAGAGGGACTATATATGTGTTTGAGAAGCTTAGAAAAACAGTATAGAATCATTACCGTGAAAGAAGTTTGGAGATATCAGATGAAGAAATATCACAGAAGGCTGTAAGAGCCTGAGCGTGACATTTAGATTGCTGGATTTTTCTTCTAGTATTGCTGGATTTTGTTTTAACCCTTAACCTAACCTAAGTTAAGATGAGGATTGCTAAGATATATGAGTTTGATTTGGTTGGATATAAGATGAATTGAGTTCTTACGCTTTCTTTTCATATATATATATATTATTAATTTGATTCGGCTGAGAGAGGGTTGAGCTGTCGCTATTTGGCTGGCGCTGTTGGCTTTTAGTTTTAGTATTCATTTCTCTTCACGTCTTTAGTTTTCTGATCATAATGAGGATTGAGGAGTGCTATCCCTACTCTTAGCAAACCCTACTCTCAACCTCTTGTCCCTCGTTTGGCAAAATGTACACGTGATTGGTGGAGGGTGGGAGTATGGGTTGACTGAGAGTAGGGCTCGCCATTTCTTATAACGGAAAGGAAATAAGTAGGGCATATGAGCCAAAACCCTAATGGACTATTGGGCTCAGTGTTGTTAGAACCGGACCGGACATCGAATTGGTAGAGTAGCCGGTTCGACCGATTCAACCAGTCTAGTTAAACCATGTACTTTTTATAAAAAAAAATCTTTTTTTTTCATTTCCCCCTACTTTTTCCCGGTTTTACCACCGGTTCTGGCCGTTCTGACCAGTTATGGCCGGTTCTTAAATAGTACCAGTTTTGAGGGTTTTGGGAACTGGCGAGAGGGCTGGTTCCTCGTTCCATTGGTTCGATCGGTCGGTCCGGCTCAATTCTGACAACATTGATTGGGCTACAGCGGTCACCCTATTTGCCCACTATAATTTTTAAAAAAGTGACATTATATTTTCATGTGTTTAAAAAAGTTATTTTTTGTTGAAGTGGATCAATAGTCTGCTTGGCGCCATACAAAGGCAGAGCCAAGAATTTTTCCTTGGGGGCCAAAGTACTTGCATCAAGAAAATTAATAGGCTCGTGAGATTTGTTTTTGGAGAAATGAGTACATCATGGTCATAGAATTTATAAATTTGTTAGTGTTGCATTCCAATAAAGGTTTATTAGACAAGAAAAACAAGAGTCCTCCCTTTAAGGAGGAGAGCAATTATATAAATTAAAAAAATATATTTATTTATTTTTTATATTATACATGTAAAGAAATTACAAAAATTTGAGGACCAAACTTCTCACATAATCCATAGTTACATCCTAATTTGGGGGCACTTTATACAAAATTAGATATTATTTATTTTTTTAATTAAAAAATTCACTTATTTAATAACAGAATTTTCCAAAATTTGAGAGGGTCATTGGGCTACGACATGGCTTCTACCCTCTTTTTTTAGGTACCTATTAATTGGTTGTAAATAAATTTTAACTATAAAAATAGTTCGGTTGAAAATATAATCAGAGCAACCCAAAAGTATACCTTATGACAAGCGAGTAGTTTGAAAATTATAAATATAAAACCAAAAAAGGGTATTTCTATAAACTATTATGTAATTCTCCAAATATCCGTGTTTAGTTTGTTATCTCTTCAGCTGGAGGTCTGTTGATAGTTAAAACTCTTGTAAGGGATAAAATTCGTAAAATTGATTAAGTATTGGAGAACAAGCTAGTCTTCGTAGATATGTGACGAGTGGCCAAAATAGCATACAGGTCCGTTGTCTTGTTAGCACCATATTCGTTGTCTTTCTCACAACGTGCCTGTTGTCTTGTTGGTAACGTATCAGTTGTCTTCTTGACATTGTGTCCATTGTCTTCGTGACATTGTATTCGTTGTCTTCTTTACAACGTATTTGTCCTCTTTACTTGTACTAGCATGTACAACGAGCCCGAGCTTAGGTCAACAACGAAACCGACTTGCAGGAGGAAGTAATCAGGAGACAATCACCTGACTCTATTGGTAGGTAGAAAACACTGTCTTGACATTTAATGCTGGTCACTTTCTTATGCTGTCAGAACTAAACCGACTCAACTAATAGTAGGCTCACACGTGTAATACGTAAGGCGTCAAATCTGTCTAACATATTTGGTAATGAGTATATAGCACGTGGTATGAGCATCTATGGCCATCCATGAGCATCCGGCTAAACCTATAAATACCCCCAAAAACCCAGTGCATAAGTATTCACGAAATTTCATCTCTTTCACTCTTATTGCTTATGTACTTCTTACTGTTCACCATATTCTATGCCTACTTACTTTGACATCGGAGTACAGGTCAGGGTGACCGACCCTCCACTTCAACTTCAACCTTCTACCAGTAAACCAGAATACCTGTAGCAGTTGCTGATGCGTGGCTCTCCTGAGAATTTCCACTTCAACTCTTAGAAATAATATCCTCCACATATAATATATTACTTAATATTGGTCATATGGAAAGTGGAAACCTACTACTCTCTTTTTCTATCTCTATATATATTTGCTCACTCTGTTAATATGTTATTAAACATGTCATCAGAAAATTATGTATACATATTTTTCAAATTGTGGGGAATGCTAGTCCTGATCTGGCCCACCCTTAGTCACCCCCCAAGTATTTGTCTTTTATTTTATATATTTTTTTTAGAATAAGGCGAATAAGAATAGACGCACGCACGCGAGCACTCCCCAAATATTTATTTGGAAATGACTTATACTTCTCTTAAAAACATATGCAAATACGTGTATATGTAATTATGCCTGTTTTTGTCATTTGCACAAAAAAAAAATTTATTGAGGTATTTTCATCATTTTTACTACACAAATGCTATATGACCAATACTCAATAATGCATGTAATTTGAAGGACTTAATTTCGAACAGTTTTTTTTTAAACTTAATTTTGAAGAGTCACTCTCTCAATCATGTTGCAATAATATTGCCAAGCCCGAAACCTATACTCAATAGTACTAATATTGGTATAAATATCAAGTATTGAACCGGAAACAAAATTTCAATATTAATGGAAATTAAAGTAATTTAATACTCCATTAAACAGATTTAAATAACCAACATAACTAAAAGACTCAATAACATGAGTTCTCCCCCAAACTAAATTATCCAAAGAGTTCATATAGTTTACCTCAATACAGTTCTCTCACACTTTAACAGGGAAGAAAAACTTTAAGGCTGGTCTCACTTACTCAAATGAAAGCAATTCCTATTCTTTTTAATCACCACCTGAAAAAGAAGAATTAGTAAGGATGAGCCCACAGCTCAACAAAAGATTACACTATAATTTAAATGCATTAACAATTCATTTGATAAGATAACTAACAAATTATGCATATTATTCAATTAAGTCTTGACTTATGGTTCAATCCGGTCAATAGGGGTCTTACAGAACTTATCCTATTGACCAAAGGAATCCTTGGGGTCTCACACAACTTACCCTATCTCTTGGGTCTCACATAGTTTACTCATCTGAGAATTGAGTGTCTTACACAACTCAACTCAATCCTCTGTTTCTGGATAGATACTCTACACTACCCTAAAATCATCATTGGGTGGTACCCAATATCACCTTATGATCAATTTAAGGAGATCTTACACAACTTACTCCTTGAATAATCCTTAACCAAGGTTAAAACAATGTTTATTGAATCATTATTATTTTAGAAGATGAATTCCAACTATTATGAAAATATACCATATTAAATGACAATTATAACAGTCAAAATCATAATTCATAATTAAAATCTACAATATTATAATTTACAATTAATATCTAGACAGATACAACATACTTTATTTCAAAAGGGGTTTCAGTTGTGTTCTTACAACTGAAACTTTAGTTATAAATATCACATATTTATGACCCTACAAATTATCAATCTCTCATGATAATGAGGTTCAGGGTTTTACAAACCCTCAAAGGCTTAGAAAAACCCTTCTTATCCTAGTGAGTATAGTAAAACTCTTATACTAGCATAAATGAGCGCAGTTACTAACCAATTGGTTAGTAAGTAGTTAGTTAAGTTTGTTAGGGATGTTTTTCAACCACCTAACAAATTAACTAATAAAATATAAGTCAAGTTACTAAAAATTATTTAGTAACTAATTATTTAAATTTGTTAAATGTATCTTTCAACCATCTAACAAACTAACTAATTAGTTATAAAAGAATCTCAACAAAACAATGTTCCTACACTCAAATAATGTATACATTTAATTAAAGTATTTTAGGAAAATTAATGTGAAAAATATTTGTTTTTCTCGTTTTTGATTTTCAACTAAGGTTTTGACCCACAAAAATACTGATTTTGGGAAAACTTTCTTCACGAAAGTTGTAAATCTTTTCGAGCTCTTCGAAATGATATACTATCAGACCAAAATCAAACTTAATGTCATAAAGTTATGACCCATATACAGAAACTGGGTAAAACTCATTTAAATTAACTCAATTCCGAAAATCACTAATTTTAATCTCCTAGATCTCTTATATTTTCTTCTCTAAAATCTAATATATTATTCTATCATTTATTAAAATCACCCATAACATATTTAATAAATCAGAATAATGTCTGTATAAAATATTTATCCGATCTAGCATATTTTCATACACACAATCATTAACACAAGAAGAAAAACACATTAAAATTATTGTGTGATCACAACACACCCTAGATCTAAACTATAGAAATATTCACTTGCCTCTAGATCTGATTTTGAGAAGAATGTAAGAGATTGATTGCTTAGGAGAGCTTTGAAGCTAACTTGGATGATCCAATTCCTATCACCGGGTTCTCCACAGGATCCGATAGAATTCCAAATTCTACAGCCGCTTTCCTCCTCTCCTCCCAAAACGATCGTATCTCACTTCTCCTAATTCAGGTTTAGCAAAAATATGCTATTAGGCTTAACAATTCTATTTATACTAAACTCCGTATAGAGAATTACTAATATATCCCTACTAAGGCCTGTTTGCTTATAATCTAGATTTAACCAATTTAACTCATTAAATTAAATCATTGGGTTAGCCTTACCCCACCAAAGTTAGCCATATGACCAAACACCAAAAAATCAATTACTAAATTATCCCCAGGATATAATTTACTAATTTACCTATGAATGTATTTAATTTAAATTAGGGTCACTACAAATATAGGCTCTCATACGTAAATGGTATGTCGAGATATTCCTTAATTAGTTTAGGTCCATTGACAGATGGGTTCTAGCCCTAGCTTGCAATGTGAAAATGTTTTGTACTATCAATTTGGTAGACGATCCTTGGGTTCTACGAGAAAGGACACCTTAGAGCTACCTAAAGGAGATGGTGCCATAGTGTGGGGCATTCTCTTGCACAAGAAAAATATGTGAGGAGATACGCACAAAACTTGAGCACCAAACAAACGAAAAACATTTTCTTATGTTGCTTTTGTTTTACGTGGATATGTTAATGTTAGAAGCAAAGAAGTGTATAATATATTAAAGATATACGGAATTTTTAAGATTTTTTTCTAAAAGATAAATATTTTAATATATTTTCATTAAAAGTAGCTATCATTGTATATAATATTATAAGATAGGATAAAGCTTCTGAGACCATACAGGGTGGAGACCGCACCGATCGAGACCGTGCGTAACAGCATGAAAAAATAAAAAAATGAGAAAAAAAACAAACAAACAAACAAAGTGCACGTATGCACGGTCTGGCGGTCTCCCCCCTGAAGATATTAGTAAATGTTATATGAATCTATTTTAGTAATAAGACTTTTATCCCTCTATACTAAAGTAAGTTACAAGTAACCGACTCCTTATTACTTCTTTTTAGCTATTAGAAAAGACTCTTTTTAAGAGTCCTCACTAATAGAAACAAACTAAACTAAGCTAGTAGTAACAATTGGTATACAAGTAATTTTAAAGTTTTTTTAATTAATAATAATTTTCAATTGAATATTACTATGTGTTATATAACATAATGATACATTGTTATCATCTATCCATGACTAATAAATTACTTTTATTAACTAAATATCATAATCTAACAACTTATAGTTTCTTACCTGAATTAAAATTCCTTTGTATACTCAATTGCATTAGTTTATACAGAAGTCTAATTCAATCAGCCTACTATTAGTATAATATTGAAGTACATTAATATCTTAAATTGTATTAATATCATATATGGGTTTTCGTCATAAGGCAAACCCTAACCATAAAGTTTCCACGGTATCCAAGCTTAAACATGAGAATGTTATGGAGCTAGTTAGCTAGAAAATCTCGTGTCCTTCCCTGTGAGTTTGGTTCTAATAGATATCCTCGTGGCATTGTTCACGATATTTGATATTAAGTTTCAACTATATTAATTGAAAGCCTAACAATAAACACAAATTAAATCATTACAGTAATAGTGATTTAAACACTTTATGATCAATTGTAGACTGAACGCGACCGATGATAATACATTTGGCTTTTGGAGAGATGTAAGTTCATATATGCAACTTGATACTGTGAGATTGATTCGCTAGTTGACATGTTTTCAGTTTCATGGTTAAATGAATTATTACTTCGTTTCATTCTTATTAGGATGCCTGATATTTTCCATTAGACAGAAGGGTAAGCCAAGATCAGAAAACAGCAACAGTAGGTAATTAAAGTAGAAGATAAGTGGAAAAAAAAAACACATTTCTTTTCATATTGTTGTTTAAAAATTGCCCATTCTTTCTTCATATTTTATACTCCATTACAAGGGTGCTGATTTCATTGATACGAACATGTATTTGTATAAGGAGATATACATAGCAGCAACTGCTGATCAACTTTGCAAAAGGAAATTAAGGCTTGTTTTCTGTCTGTAAAGGTATCCTATTAGGGCGACTTAATCAAATCTCAATTAAGCATGGGCCGTCCTAATAGTTAGAACTTCACAAACATTCATTTATAGTTTAGTTTATGATCTTACACATTTATATCTAATACTATTAGGTAAGCATTGTTAAAAGGAAATTCTAAATTATTTTGGAATAATTTCTTCTCTTTTGAGAGAACATGGATACATCTATGTAAAATGGTCAAGACCTCCTTCTGGTAGATTAAAACTCAATATTAATGGAGTATATCTGGAGGTGGGGGTATTATTCATGATCACCATGATAATATGATTGTTGGTTTTTATTCTTTCTATGACCATGATTCAAACAATTTAGTCAAGAATAGATCTCTAGTGGATCCAATGATGAAATTTTTTTCTAAGAAAGGTATTTTCAATGTAACAGTGGAAACGAATTAAAAAATGATGGTAAATGCTTTGAATAGACTATCTTCCTTGCCTTGATCGCTCTGGTATTGATATAGAAGAGCCTCGAAAGTCTTAGCCAAATTTTTTTTTCATTTCTTATAATTTTAGAGATACAAATGTTGTTGCAAACATTCTGGAAAATTATGCTTGTAATGAGGAATGGTCTGCTTTTTTTTAATTCTTCTTTTGAGGCGCATGCTCATGTTAAAATTTTATTTTATTTTAGATAAAATGGGTTTAAGAAATACTGGACTTGTTAAAAGATGAATTCTAGGGGTAAGATATATTTTCTGTCCCCTGACATTTTTATATATTAATAACATGTAGAGGTATATCAAACCCCCTTCTCCCACTGAGAGACTTTAATTATATATATACACGCACATGAAGAGGTATGTCAAACCCCCTTCTCCCATTGATAGGCTTTAATTATATATCCATGTAACTATAAGTTATAATCAACTTCACGTCAGTAGAGGTGTAGAGGGACACGTGACATATTTTTTTTTTTTGAATCTGACAGTCCAATTCCCAAGATAGGCCATTTGAAGATACATGACAAAAGATTAGCCTGGTTGGATGTTTCTAATTAATTCGATTAAACTCTAATCGGTAAGCATTAACCTCATAAGGTTCACTACACCCTATCTAGGCCATAAAATTCAATTATTTTTTGACATTAAATCAGACGATTTGGACACTTCTGATTAGGCTGATCTTTTGCCATGTGACTTCCAAGTGACCCAAATGAATTAATATCCAACAATCATATTTGAAAAACATGTCACATTTCTCTCAACCAATATGGAGCTAGAACTAATATGGAGCTAGGTGACTATAACTAGCTGATTAGTCACCTCCTCTCTATATATATTTAAACATACCCACCATATTATTCAGAGCATATAAAAACCACTCAGGAAATTCTCCAGCTGATTTGCGTAGAAGTTTATCCAAATAAGCCCTCAACCTCGTAGACTTTTCTAAGTTAAATGAGATGAGATAGGATGGATGTGAACATGGGATCATCTTAACTTTTCACCCGGGTTACTCAGGTGAGAGCTAGCCGTAGACAATTAGGTGTGAAATGTGTGTGTTAGAAACGTTTCTCCAACAAAGTACTCCTCGCAACAACCAGGTTTTTCTATTTACAAGAAGAAAAAAAGTTGTCTTTCCAGAAGACCACAGAGGCAATGGGATTTAATTAATATTTATTTATAAAAGTTAGGTGTATCTGCAAAGATTCTGGTGCAGGAGCAGGTGAGCGAGGTGGGGTCATGTCCCTAAGAGGATGAGTGCAAGTACAGTCCTAAACAGTCCGTACCAAGAATTATCACTTGTGAGCCACGGAACGTCTTTGGGTCTCCAATTTTTTCGTTTTTGAGGCCGTGAATCGATTATTACACGCCCACTTATGTAGCGGTGAATTTCTACTTTTAAGTGAAAAGCTAAGGTGGTGGTATTTGCGGTGGATTTTTTTTTTGGCCAAAAAATAAAATTGGTTGTATAGAAATTTATGATCAAATAATCATTTTTTTAAATAACTGTGAAGAGAATATGAAATTAAGAGACTTACCTACATATTTTTCGAGTATTATTATTTGAAAAAATGATTATTTGATAATTAATTTTTATACATTCAATTTTATCAAAATTGATTTTTGGCCAAAAAAAATCTAATCCAAACTCCCCCCATAAACTTCCCATTGGTTGTGGTGCTAATCACCACACACGTGGTCCGGTATCCAATCCCAAGCCTGTGAGAGTGTTGTAATCTTCATTCATCAATAACTCAAAACAGATACTAACTCACTACTCGGGGTTGCAGCCTAACCACATTTCGGTTGGCAAAAAAACAAAGAATCTCTACTTGTAAGTGCTATTTTGATTTTTTCTCTTAGGCACAACATCAAAACTGTGAGTTTTGGCTCAAATTCTATATATGAGTTTTGATGGGAAATTGGTGTGGATCTTACTCGAATCCTTGATGACCCCGGCGTGCGACCTGATTAATAGGCAATGTGTGTAGTTTACCCCACCATTGCCATGGGGGTCCCCCGGCCGAAATTTTGACCCGTATTTTTGACCCGTTTTATTTTCTCGTTGTAACCCTAGATATATAAAAGGAGGGTTTTTCGAAGGTTTCGTAAGAGGGGTTCAAAGAGAGTTACTGTACACTGTTTTCTCCCGTATTCTTATTGGATTTCTTACCGTTTTCTCCCGTGGACGTAGGCACCTTGCCGAATCACGTATATCTTGTCTCTTTTGTGCGATTGCTTGGTTTCTTATTTTCTTATTTCTCTAGATTTATCGAACTGATTATAACAAAAACAAATTGCGGTACGTATGTCCCACTTAAATCTCTTAAGCCATAGATCCCATTATTTCAACATTTGATGCAACTATAGTGAAATTTCAAGTAGGACTCATTATATGTCCCAACACTTTCTAACCTAACTAGTTAGTAATAAATTATGATTCTTACACCTGCCCGTTTATATCATATATCATTGGCAGTGTGTATCCCTCGATGGTGTGGAATCGGTTGACAAGCCCATCGTTTGGCTAAGACATCTAATTTTTAACCATTATCTTGGGTTGTGCCCGACCATATTAATGTTAAAATAATATTTATATATCATATGTTTACGTAAAAAAAAGTACTCATCGACTATTACCATCTTTACTCATCAACTATCGTAGGATAATGGATAATGCATCAAGACCGATCATCCAATGATTCTAGATTAACTGATTAAAGACATATAGAAATAATCACCTCCTCAGCGAGAAGGAGGCTCTTTTTCTATCACGTATCTGCTATTAACTTTAATTGTGGTTAAGATCAGGGGCAGAGCCGGGAAGCTCTTGCTGGAGGGGCTAACTTGGGGTTCTGGGACAATGCCCCTGGAATTTTTTTTTTGAAGGGGCCATCACATCTATTTGTATCCGTTTGTAAATAATATTATTTTTTTCTCAGAAGTTTAGGGGGCTAGAGTCTCCCATTGTGCCGACTCTACCCCTCTCCCAACAGACTACACCTTTTTTTTTCAAAACATGGGGGGGGGGAGGGGCTTCAACCGCCCGGGCCCCATGTGGCTCTGCCTCTTGTTAAGATTCACTCAAAAGGTTCACCCATCTTTCTTTGATTTTTAGAAGAAAACAAAAATTGGTTATAAGAATTAAATAAATTTAACCAAATTAAAGTTCATGGGCAATTGAAAAGGCTTTGTGAGGCTGAGGAGCAATAGTTCAATCCTGGCACGTGGAAATGAACTATTGCCCATTGATAATCAATTGTAATCCCATTGAGATCTCTGTCTTCCATGAGAGCCACGTGTTGGCCAACTGATTTTATAGGACACAGAATCTTTCCGGTGGGTGTTGGCGAGAAAACTGCCAGCATCCAATTCTAAGGTGTCACTCACTTAGGTGCATACTCCAAAAAGCGTTAGTTTATTTGCACAAATTTGGTCGGTATGCAAGTTGTGTGTGGCGCAGTGTAGTTAGAACCGTCCCCCTCGTCGGTTCCATAAACTCTCAAAACCAAAACCTTTTAAGAACCGATCAAAATTGGCCAGAATCAATGGTGAAACTGGTTGGGAACCGATTAGAACTGAGAAAAATTAAGAAAATGAAAAAAATTTAGTTTTTTTTATACAAAAAATACACAATCGAACCAAACCGATCAAACCGTAACAGGCCACTCTATTAGTCTGATGCCCGGTCCGATTATGAAAACTGTGGTGTGGCGCCTTCTGATTACCGCCTACACCAACCAAAGAAGATCCCATGTCATTTTATAGTTTTGTTCTCTCCCCTCAGAAGTAGTCTGAAGGGCCGCAAGTGTAAAGCTATTTGACACCGCGCTGGAGCTGTAGCCGAACCGAGCCGAGCCGACGAAAGTCGGATAGAGTGGGACGATGACGTATCGAACGAAAGTAGAGCATTGGATGTGCTGCGGTGTCCGGACCACTGACACAGCTGTACTTTTTTGTCGTATTGGGCTCCGGATTGCGACGGGTGCAGTGGTCCCCGCCCTTTTGCAAGGTTAGGTGTGGTCGTTATCAACTCAAGCATGTCCTTTTGATTTATTTTGCATTAATTCCGACCCATAAACAATACAAGGTCAAATTCATCCACCAATCATCTAACGGCTGCCTTCTGCCTTGCTGTCGGCACTGCGATAGACCCAAGGTGTTGGAATCTCACGCATCGGCTCGTTGTAGGCCCCCTCTAGTACATATATTTTGAACAGTAGTTAACGGAGATAACGGACCAGGTCCATTGCTTAACTCACCGCCCTGCCTTCGTGTCCCTTTTAACACCTCATTTAACTTTAATTAACCTTAGTTAAGCTTAATTAAATTAAAATTAAACTCAATTAAATTAAAATTAAAATTTTTGTTTAGCATCAAATCACCTCTTGAAGACTCCCGAAGCACAATATTAGTATAAGGGTTTCAGATTCTCTCTAGCAGCAGCCAGAGAGGTACTCTCAGACATCCATACATGAAGCGCCAGGTGGTGGGAGAAGTCATTTCATCTCTCTCATGATTTTTGACTTCTCCCCATTTCATATCTCTCTCATTTTATCTTACCATTTTATCTCCAAGTGTCAAATAATAACTGGAGAAGTCAAAATCATGGGCCCCATGAAATGACTTCTTCCACCCACGCGCTTCATGTATGGATGCCCGAGAGCACCTCTCTGGCATGTGCCCAAGATACTCCAAAGCCTAGTATCAGGCCTCACTTCTTCACCCACATGTGGCAATAAAAATGGGAGAATATGAAGAAAAAAAAAAAGGGAGAAAATGAAAATGACTTCTCCCCTTTATATCTCGACATGCCGGATGACGAAGTGACACCTGAGGCTCTGCTTCGAGCGTTCGCCAGAGATAATATGATGTTTTTTTATTTTGTTTTTTCTAATCAATATTGGATTAGTTAACCCCTAAGGGTAGTGAATCTTAACCACAGTTGATGAGTATTAAAAAGTGGGATATGAACCAATGAGAACCGACTATTTGTTACATAATGGAAACCACCGGTAAGATAAGCATTTCTATATATTTTTTAGTACATTGGAATGTGGTTAGGCCGCAACCGGTTTCGAGTGCTAGGCAAATTCGGTTAAAATAAGATAAAATCGGATTCGGGCGGTTAAAATAAGAAAGGTCCAAAATATATTCTAAATTGTTAAATTAAATTCAAATAAAGAATTTTATTAGCACACTCTCTCCTTTTTAGGGTGAAAAGATAAGGATTTTGTGATGGGCTTATAATTCCGTGACACAATCCTTGTCTTTTCCCCATAAATTCCCCATAAAAGAGAAGACTGCAATATGAGGAGAGTAGGGTGAATACTTTCCTCAGTTAAGACTTGAATTATATGTCTCTAAAATTAATATGTTTAAAAATTGTTCGAAATCCATTTACATTCTTATCTAATTTAATTAAGTGTTTTTTTTATACTATCATTAATTGTTTTTGAATATAGAAAAAAATAATGAAAAACTTGCATAAATGACCAAAAATTATTAGCTAAGCATAGTGATATACATTAATAAAAGAAATAACTATATGTACATATGTTCAAATTTATTCGAATTAGATTATCATAAATCTGAATTCGATCATATTATAATTGGATTAAAAAAAAATTCATATCCAATCTAATGGATCTACAATAGGATCAGGATTTGTTCTAGTAATTGGTTGGGCTTCATATTATGATCCACATCATTTCACAGTCCTAATTAGGAGTGGTAACTTCTAACCTGGCCAAAAATTTGAATGTGTATTAATGATTTGAATTTGGTTTCATTGGATGGTTTAATTGGGTCAGTTTGGTCTAGACTCTCCCAGACTAGGTCATAATACCTAGTTGATTTATCAACCACCATATGATCAAAATAAATATTATGTGTAATCGTAAATATCATTAGTATTTAAGTATTATGAATTAATCAATTTACGGGTTAGGTTTGATGGGTTTCTAATTGGGTTTTCAGCCCGTTTGCAATAGGATTGGTCGGAGCTGGGGAACATTGCACAATCCAAATGTGATGGGCACGACATGATGCCACTAGAGTTGTCAATGGGCCGTGCTTGGGGCTGTCCAAGCCCAGCCCGTCCAAGAATCTAGCCTAGTTGGGCTTGGATGAGTCAAGCCCTAGCCCTACGCAAACTTAGGTCGGGTTGGGCTCGGGCCGAATCCGGGCTTGATATAGATACACAAGCTTCGGAGTACTTGAAGTAGCTTTTAGTGAGTATACAACAAGAATTCCACCGCTGTGCAGGTCTCTGTCCTCCGGCCTTTGTTAGTGCAGCATCCATATTCGCAATTGTAAGTTAGGTTCTTCTTTTCTCCATCTCTTCTTCCAATTTAGGTCTATCAAATTTTACATGATCTGATTGGTGTACCCTTTTACAGGTTGCATAACATGTTGGTGTCCATTCATTACATTCGGCCAGATTGCCAAGATTCTCGATGGAAAATAGTTCTACAAGTACTAATAGGGATATTGAGCCCGGTCCTAGTCCTAGAGCCTAAAATATGGGTAATGATTGGGCTTTTTTTTGGGCCAGATAGGGCCTGGACCTCCAGGCGAGGCCGGATCATTGACACCCTAGATTCCACGCACCCTTGATGTGAGTACGCACAACCCAAAGAGAATTGTCTCGAGGACACAAATAGGATGGCTCGTTTTCAGGGATAAGTGTTTTCTATGGAGAATATGGTTTATACTTAATGCTTTGTTTGTTTTGACGTAAAATAGGGGAAAACAAATCAATTCCATGAAAAATGTTAATTATGTGTATTTGTTTATACATAAAATCTTTTGTAAGTAAAATGTTATGGAAAAGGAATCACTTTTCCGGAAAATGACTTACATATGCTCCGTTTGTTTTGAGGTAAAATAGGGGAAAACAAATGAATTCCACGGAAAACATCATTTTCCAAGTGTATTTTCTTTAGGGCAATTGACATTTTCCGCGAAATTCATTTGCTTTCCTCTATTTTACTTCGAAACAAACGGAACATTAAAAAACTCATAAGTCATTTTCCCGTAAAATACCAATCTCTTTAAAAATATTTTAAAATTATAAAAATATCCTTATTCATTATTTTTTATTATTTATTTTTTATAAAAAAAATTCCACCTTATTTTAAAGAATGCAATTAACAAGGGCGGAGCCAGAAAATTTTCATTGGGGGGCCGAAATACATGTATAATTTTATTTTTTTTTGGTTTGAGAATTTTTTTCCCGGTAATGTCCTTGAGGACACCACGTGCCCCTATTGATTGATACCCCTTAGCAATGGTTAAGATTCACCCACCTATCTTTGGTTTTTTTAAAAAAATATAATTTTTTTTCAAACCCTAGTTAAAATTCACTAACTCCTAAGATTAAAAAAAAATTAATATTAAAAAAAAAAAACCAAGATAAGTAAGTGAACCTTAAGAGTGGGTGAATTTTAACCATAGTTTAGATGTGTCAATAGGGACATGTGGCGACCTAAAGGGCATAACCCAACTCCATTGGAGGGCCCACTATATATATGACAAAAAAATTTGGGGGGGGAGGGGGCACTATATATATAAGACAAAAAATTTGGGGGGTCAAGTATACTATTAAAAAAAAAATAAAAAATTTAGGGGGCTACTATATCATACCAAAACATAAGGGAATTACAAAAATTTTGTGGGGAGCCATGCTCCCCTCCGCCCTTGGCAACCAAACAACAAAAACTGTATAGAAAATTCACATTTTACCGTAAATGTTTTTCCTTCGTAAATGATTTACATCCTAAAATCATTTATGTGCAAACAAGCCAAGCATAAGCTGCAATATAGTTAATACCAACACTCTAACTGCTTCCATTATATGGGCAATGCCGATCTAACTATACGTTAGTTAGATCATATGGATGTAGAAAAATTTTGATTTTGATGAATTGGAACATCTCTTTTCCATTTCAAGTTTAGTTCATATCTTTGTTACGTGTGTTCCCGGGAGTATTTCGATCTCCTCAATCTCGGGATACCACCTTAAATAACTGCGGCTAGAGAGTCAAATAGGTTAGGAAAAAAGAGTTTGGGAACGGGTTAGACCACATACATCTTGGTTGGTCCCACCACCACTAGAGATTGGACATATATATAACATTTCTTCTAAATTGAAAAAAGAGATTTTTTTAATTTTATTTTCCATTCTATATTAATATTTACTGAGGAAGACAAAATGAAAATTCATCTGCTTGTCATTTCTCAAGTATAGGAATGCTAGTCCCACTTTCAAAACTTTATATTCTTACTAGTGAAGCGACTTATGTTATTTTAACTTTTTTTTTTTAATCGATTAAAACAATCAATTTAAAAAGAGAAAATTGTTGTTTTAACAAGTCGCAAAAATAACCCGTTAAATAACAATAAAGATTGTTTTATTAGGGAGAATGACGTAGAAGAAATTACAGAAGCCTACTTTTTTTTTTTTTTTTGTAGTTGAAGATCCAAACAACAAAACAAACGAAAACAGAAGAAACTGACAAGAAAGAGGGATGAGTGAAGATGTGTCCCCCTTCCACCTCCGGAATCCCAGGATTAAAAGGGATGCTCTGATTTCTCTCCAGGAACCATGTTGAAACCAGCAATTGACCCGATGAGAGAAATCGATGAACGGCTTGTTATGAAATCGATGAACGGCTTGTTATTCATGTAATGATTAATGAAATGGAGTTTTGTTTATGTTTAGTGTAGTATGTGTGGAGAAAATAGTATAATACTCTACGTATTCATGTTGGGTCATGGGCGTTCGAAATTAAGAGTAGAAATACTCTTAAGTGTCAAGAAATGAGAAGTTATATTATCGACGTGTTAATTCATGTGTTCGGTTCAAGTCGGGTTGAAAGAGCATGAACACGCTCTACATATGTTATGGTGTGTGTTTAGGGTCCTAAGGACTCTCTTGTTTGATCATAATATGATCAAAGTTGTAAAAGAGCGTACAGGGAGGAGGTCTTAAACATACCCTCAACTTTAAGTCCAATTTAGACTATTAATAAATCAAAATTAGGACTTATACATTACATAAAAATTTTTGCATCTTTGAATTTTGAGTCCAACGCAAGTTGAATCGCCTAAATCTGATAAGTGAGTCAAAAGTGATGGTCGAAATACCGAAGCGAGGATTTGTAGAAAAATCTCACTCGAACAAGTTGAAAGCCCGCTCGAGCGAGCTGGACAAAATCAGTGTTTTTGAGTTCCAGTGAGCAGCCCGCTCGAGCGAGACCCAAGCCCGCTTGAGCGAGCTTCGCCCAGAACACCCCGCTCGATCGAGATTAAGCCTTACTCGAGCAAGATCGTGCAGATTTATTTTTTAAGGGTTTTTCACAACGCAAACGCTATATAAACTCATTTTTTGTGGGATTAAGGGTTCTAACACTCTTAGAAGCATATTTCGAGAGGAAAAAAGAGAGAGTTAGGGTTTCCAAAGAAGGGTTTCTTGTGAGATCAAAGTGGGAGCTCGAATCTTGCCTACAAGGCTTGAATCTCCTTCCTCAGAGCTTGGAGCTTCATCCTCAAGCCTTCTCAAGTTTTAGATCAAAGAAATTTGATCTCCCAAGGTAAATACACTCTCCTATGTAGCTTTGTTATAACCCAAGTCTTGAAATGTGAGATTTAAATGGGGGTTTCTCAAGAATAAGAATAAATACCTTCTACTAGTTAGTTGTTATAATTTTTACAAGTAAATACACTCTCCTATCTAGCTTTGTTATAACCCAAGTCTTGAAATTGGGATTTAAATGGGGGTTTCTTAAGAATAAGAGTAAATACATTCTACTAGTTAGTTGTTATAATTTTTACAAGTAAATACACCTACTCCCTAGCTTTGCTATTGATTCAACCTAGAATTAAGAGTTTAAGGTTTGAGTTTTCACTTAAATGAGGAAAATACTTCTATGCTTGATCAGTTGAGGTTCTTCCTTAAAGAAATTATGATTCTAAATAAATAGACTTAGTAGCCATGATTATTGTGATTCAATTGCTATGAATGATGTTCTATGATTATGTTTGAATGTTTAAGGGTTCCTATGCTTGCTATGATGTTGTTAAATTGCATATAATTATGGTTAAAGGTTTTTAAGTATATTCTAAGGCTTCTATAATTTTACCTAAGCACGTATTGAATGTTTAAAGCTTTCCAAATATAGGATGATGCTCACAATTGCCTTATGCGCACCATGCTTTGCACTATCGATGATTCCTCATAAGACGGGTATTCGACATTTATGAACTCATAAGCTATAAGAAGAATTAATAAGCTACATCTCATAAGCTCAAAAGCATTGATAAAATCAAACGTTGGGTTAGTCAAGGATAGGACATATCCAAGGATATGTCATATTTGGCTCAAAGAAAATCTCGTAAGTTGATAAAGCCAAACTAAGGGTTGGTTAAGGATGATGGCACGCTTCTTCTATGTACCTTCACTAAAGGGCATGTGGGGGTAATTTCTTGGATCGTCCACACGTCAATAGCTCAGGTTGACTGGTAGAAGGATCCAAGTATGAACGCAGCTAGGGGTGGTTATTGAACAAAATGTTCGTGAACTACTCGGGCTCGGCTCAGTAAAAGCTCGAGTATCGTTCGTTTATTTAGTAGACGAGCTGAGCTTGAACACCGTTTTCGAACTCGTTTAGTAAACGAGCCGAGCTTGAACACAACTCTGCTAGGCTCGATAAAAACTCGGTTCGATTATATATACATATTAATATACTAAAATATTTAAAATATACTTATTTTATTTAAATATTAAAATTAAATATATATATTATATACTAGTAAAGATCAATAATATATAATGTATTTTATATGATTAGAATACCCTTTATATAATTATAATCTTATACTAAAATTTTAGTTAACACCGTGACTTCTTTACCTAGGATAATAAAGTGAATTTTTTACCTAATATAAATAGCTATATCCAGTAAAACAAGTTGCTCGTGAACTACTCGAACTAGGCTCGAGTTTGGCTAGTAAAACTCGAGCTCGGCTCGAGCTTGGTTATTCAATAAACAAGTCAAGCTTGAACATGATTTTTGAGCTTGTTTAATAAACGAACAAGCTTGAACACACCACTACTCGGCTCAGCTCAATATCACCCCTAATCGCAGCTCGCCTTTGCTGATGCGGGTGGGGGTTTTACCTGACAAAGTCCTCCGACAATCAAGTCAGTATACGTTTAAGATGGGGTGTCAAGAAATTGAAAACTTTGAAAGAGAGAGTGAGAGTAAGATAGTATACCTCAAAGTGTTAGTTGCAGTCATTCATGATTTAGTAGTCTCTTTTGTTCGCCTCCCCCCCCCCCCCCCCCCCCCCTCCTCTTTTTCTCATAGAGGATCTTGAGTATTTATAGGCTTGAAGTCAGATGCCCTCTCTATGCCCATGCATGATCTTGCAATTTACTTGTGATCATTATCAAATATGTTAAACAAATCTTTCTTTATACATGCCGCATGTGTAAGCCTACTTTCTTTGGTACGTGCCACACATGTAAGCCTATTTTCTTCATGTCGGGTTGGACTATTTGTGGGTTGAGATGACCATCATTAACTCCTATTATTTAGAGTACAGAGATCGCCTCCTGATTACTTCATCCTAAAAGTTGGTTCCATCCTCTATGTTAGTCTCGTCCTTTATGTTGGTATCATCCTCTATGTTAACCATGAATACAGAAATCATGCCTAGACTATGAGTTACGACATCTACCTGATGAAGACGAATTCTGACATCGTCCCGATGACGACGAATTCTGAGATTGTCATTCGGAGCACGAGCTTACATCGTAGACGGAAAACGGAAACTTCAGTTGTCTTTCACGAGGACAAGTATTCTACTCGCCCTTGCAACACTTGCTTATTTTACAAATTTTATTTATTACAGGGCATTTACATGCACAGCTCATAAGTCTCTAAAGGGTGCTATCATCTGTCTCATAAGCTCATAAGGATCTCAAAAGTATCAAAAGTCTTATAAGCAAAGATCTTGAAAGAACTCATAAGCTCATAAGTCTCATAAGCAAAGATCTCAAAAGAACTCATAAGTGATTCTCATAAGCTCAAAGATCTCATAAGAACCTTGATTTACACAAGAACTGAAAAGACTCATAAGTCATGGTTTCTCATAAGACTCATAAGTTTGCTTTTCACGAAAACTTATAAGAGTATATTTTTGGAAAACCATGCACATTTCTAAGTTAAGATGTAAATTTGGTTTCCGCTTTACGCTCTATGATTTTGATAAACTGTTGCATGTTAATGTTTCATAACATTGTTAAATAGTAGCTTCTATCATGCTGAGTATTTCATGCTCAGCAGTACATTTTAAGTCGGTAGGTCCGTTCGATATTTGTGCTCCCGATCCATGGGTCGAGGGAGGACTACGGTGAGGAGGAGCCGACAAAGGCTCAGCCATAAGAGGATATGAACCTCGATAGGTGGCCTTATCCTGGATACTATTGAGCGGGAGTGATTGTATTTTGTTAAAGTGTGCATGTCCACTTTATACTTTTATCATGTACAGTTTTGTTACAATTTGGAATATTGTCGATGTATATAAAAGAAATTTTTAGTTCAAGTTTCCGCTATGTTAGTTGCCTTGTTTATTTTATATAGGATGACATGATGTGACGTACAATCACGCTTAAAGTCTCTCCTAACTCCTAGGTGGGATTTTGGGTCATGACAACTACTCTCACCGAGAAGAGTAGGTGCAAAATCGAGGAAATATCCTCAAAAATTGGACGTCTAGAACTAGAGGATTCGGGCGTTGGTTTTGTTGTCTGTGACATTCGGATTTCATCTCCGATGACGCTTTTTTCAGCTAGAAGTCAGCTATATGGTGGCATGATCGACATCCTCCTTGGCTAAGTACAATTCTCAGCAGGAAGCAGAGTTTGCCCCATTGGTTGTGTAGGACACCACACCTTTGATCCGGATTATGCCCCGAGATGGTTGAGACTTGAGATAACCATTCCCTACACTAACAGAGCCCTAAATGAGCCAAATCAAATAGGAATGAAATCCTCTATGGTTATAACCGGACTTGGGGGAGTCCTGTTACGCTCCTAAGGTCACAACGTGCCCCTTTTAACACCCCTTAACCGTGGTTAAGATTCACCCACCCTTAGGGTTCACCCACCTATCTTTGATTTTTTTAAAAAAATATTAAAATATTTTAAATATTTTTTTAACATGCCTATAAATAATTATATATATATATTTTATAAACCAAGGATAAGTGAATGAACCCTAAGAGTGGATGAATCTTAACCATGGGTTAAGAAGTGTTGAAAGGGACATGTGGTGACCTTGAGAGTGTAACCGGACTGTAGAGGATTTCATTCCAATCAATTAAGGTCTAGCTGGTTAAGGGGTGCCAAAAAGGGACACGTGGCGACCTTAGAGTGGTAACCGGAACCGCCGAGGAATTCATTCCAATCAAATAAGGCCTAGCTTGAGCTCGGCTATTGTAGCATTTATTTCAAATATAAGCTTAGCTTGGCTCTTTGAGCCCAGTCACATTGTGTAAGAGCTAGTTTGGCTTGCGTGCAACCCTTATTATATGCCGGAACATGTTTTGAAATAATATAAGACAAATATCAAGCCCTTAGAACATCTGTTTAAAGGGAAGTGATTTAAAACTCTCGATTATTATTGAGAGTTGGATCATTGGATTTTGAATCTAACGGTGTCAAGCATTAAGTGGGCATCATTTAAAGCATGCACGGACACAGAGTCATTGGATTTTCAATCCAATGGTCCAGCTCTCAATAGTAGGTACTATCGAGAGTATTTTTTAAAACTTTACAAGTTTAAATACCAAGTGGAGCTCTGCTTCACGGCATTCTTTGAGGTGGAGCTCCTCATTTTAGTGTTAGTGGTTGCAATCTTGTGATTATGGTGCCAAAAAGATGATTTACAAAATTGTCCCTGTCTTTTTTCATTTTTACAGAAGTACCACCCCTATTTTGGCTATACACAATAAATTCAATGCTGTGAAGCAGAGCCTTGCCTCAAAATTAGTCTCTTAGAACATTTCAATTGGTTTCCAAGAAGTGGGAAAAGTTTGAGGGCCAGATTTATAGATCCATAGAAGATGATGGATCTAAGGCCCAGTTTGCATGCTTGGAAACACAACTAAACACAACTTGAAATAAGAAGGCATTAATTATGGAGTTCAAAAGAGAAGGGAGCTCTCTAAAATTGTCACTCCCCAAAATCTCACATTGATCATAATGAGATTTTAGACGTGTGACACTGCTTAACTTAATAGCCAATAAGGCAATAACTAAAATGAGAGCCAAAAATTCTTTTAACAATAAGAATAATATGATCAACCGAACCATCAGAAGATAAACTGCGATCAATATAGCATATCTCAATTCGAATTATTTATCATGATCCCAAATTGAAATTGAGTCTGAGTAACATCAACTAAAGGTATAACATGTCTATTACAACTTCATTTTCTTAATAAAATTGTACAAAAGTTTAATAGTAAGGGAAGCGATGTAAGTCCCTCTCTTCCTCCTCAAATGGGTCACCTTCTTCCTCATCTTGGTACCCCTCGACCCACGGCTTGACGATAAATTCCTGCTCTAAACTTGTCAACAATAACAGGCCGATTGAGTATTGAAAACACTCAGCAGATATACAATCTAAATAACAATACGATAACACATGTAAATAATCAAGATTATCATGCAAAACATATTTACATAATCAGAGTGCGGAAAAACATGTGAGTGTAAGCATCTGATTTTTACACCTCATCCCTAATCGTGGTTAATAATTTTAACCATGGTTAGCATACCCAACCTTGATCAAATGTTCCAAGCCCATGGTCCAAGACCCATGACCCTTTAGGCCTAGCCCAAGTCCATTTTAATCAAGACTCCCCAAACAGTCTAAACACTAAAGGCCATGCCTCAAGAGCCCAAGCCCATACCAAAAACCCTTTAGTACATACTGCGACCCATGACCCAAGAACCAAAACCCCCATCTAACTCTCCAATTCAAATTTCAAAACCCCCCCTCTCTCCCATTGTTTCTGGTTGGGTGACAACAAGAGAGAGAGCTCTTGCAAGCTCATGCCACCAGCCTGCACACCAGCTACCCCCATCTCGAGCAGTACCTACCTCCTTTGCAGTAGCATCCACACCCATCGCAGCACTCCTTAATCATACCCATTACCCCAATCAACCCATGTTCAGCCCTATGCTCCTTTCATTTTCCCACCTACAATAGTAGCCCAGATCAGCGACAACAGCGCTTCCATCTTCAACTTAGCAGCAGCCACCAGTAGCCACGGCCACCACCTGTCCACACCATAAAACAGCCTGTGTGTACGCCTATATCAACCCCAGAACAATCCTTGTAACGGCCATCTTGCTGCCAACTCGACACCTCCTTCTCTTCTCCACGGCAGTAGCAGGTGAGTTTTCTTTTCATATTCTTTAATTTTTTTTATTTATTAGATAGAACCTGATTAGTTAGAAATTATGTTAAGTTCTATTTTGTTAGCTTTGGATTAGTCTTAACTTATGCTAAATCTACTTGTGGTTAGTTCTTAGGCTAGTTTTAAACTAGAATAAATCAATTTGTTTTTGGATTAGCTTTTATATAGCTTTAAATTAGATTCAATCACTTTTTTGGATTAGTTTTTTAGAATGGATTAAATGATTTTTGGTTAGTTTCTACTAAATCTGGTTTTAGATTAGACCCTAGGTTTGATCTTAAATTAGTTTTTAAAATAAAATAAAATCTGTCCTTAGTCTTGTTAAGTTATCAGCATGTCAAACCCATTAGCTAGGTTGGCATTAAGGCTGTAATAGGCTAGTCCTGGTTTAGTCGTTAGGTAGTCTTAGTTCAGTCCTAAAATTAGTCATAGGATAGTCCTTAGTTTAGGCTATTTAAAAATTTGCATTTAAATTAGTTTGGTTTAGAATCTGACTTTAGTATAATTTAAGGCAAAGATAGTCATCATTAATAGATAGATTCTAGGTTAATTTTTTTTTTTTTATAATTAATTCTGATTTATGTAGTTAATATTAGATTAGGCCTTAGGTTATTGTTAAATCTGTTTTTGGTCAGCTTTTAATCTAGATTAAAATAATTTTTTGGGTTGATTAATCTTAGGCATTAAAGTTAGTCTAGAATAGTCCTTAAGTTAGTCCCAGGTTAAGACCTTAGTTAGTCTAGGGTAGCATTAGAGTTAGTCTTACTTAGTCCTAGGTAGTCCTTAGTTAGCCTAGAGTAGCCATGAAGTTAGTCCTAGGTTAGCCTTTTAGTTAGTCTTAGGTTAGATCTTAGACCTATTAAAAATCTGATTTTTGTTAGTTAGGACTAGTTTAGTCTAAATCGGTTTTGGTTAATTTTCTAGTTTTAACTCGGTCAAAATTTGGTTTTTAAGTAACCCCTTAGGTTAGTTCTTGATCTTAGTTTAGTGTTGACCCATAGTTAACTCACCCTTAGCCTCCTCGGCTAATCACCCCTTTGTGAATTAGATTAACTTTATGACAATGTTAAATAACCATAGTTAGTTTAAGCTTGTTGCTCCGCGACAAGCCTAAACTACTATTCAAAAATATCCAAAAAGAATGAAAAACATTCAAAAATACAAAAAAAACAATACAAAATCAAAAAAGACCAAAAAGAGACTTGTAGGATCTTCTTAATTGTGGTTAGATCTTCTAACCATGATTAAATCTCTTCTAATCACAGTTAGACTTAAACCATGCACTTGATCAACCCGGTCAACCAAACCCTAGCCTCCGGGTTAGACCATTAGTCACCCTTAGTGCACACACACACTCCTCTTAGCCTTGGCATGTACTCATGTGTCAGAACGACGCTCAGTCTGATCTCACCTTATAAGTATGTAGGCAACTCATCCCGGATTCGACCCTAGCCTATTTAGCTTGCTCTATTTTCTTGAATTAACATTTTTCTAAACACTTAGGCATTCTAATTAACTTTGACTTTAAATTTGGCTTAAATTTAGGGAGTAGGTAACCATCGTAAAATAGGGGTCCTAGAGTGCCTAACACCTTCTCCGAGGCTTAATCGAACCACTTACCCTAATCTCTGTGTAGACCAAAATCTTATCCAAACCATTCGAGACTTATCCCTAAGAATGAATAGGTGACGAATCTCAGTCAAACCAAGTGGGTGAGAAATTCCATGCTCATAGTGAGCATATCATCTCATTACCTTGACTTTGTACTTATGTGACACTTGGACTTGTACCATGAATTTCATGCATGATTGTATCCAGAACTTGTACGGACCAATATACATGTCATGATATCAAAGACTTGTAAAATGTAAGTAACTATGAGTTTATCTTTACCTTGTAAAATGTATGTAACCATGTATTTTCTCTCACTTGTAAAATGTATGTAACAATGCATTTATCTCTGACTTGTAAAATATATGCATTAGTCTCTGACTTGTAAAATGTATGCAATCATGAGATAACTTCCATGTTTGTATCATGCTTGTATTCATGATGTGCGTATACTCGTGAGACTTGTAACCTACCACACATGTGAACTTGTGCTTGAGTATCGTGATTAATATTCGAATCAATTATTCCTTAGATTCCAATCTTCCGCCGGGAAACTCCACCATGGTCCATACAACAATGGTTAGAGAATTCCCGACCTAGAAGACTTCCTCTAAGTTTTAGCCTACCCGAATGTCGATCACTATCAGTATACATATATTAACATGACAATCATAAATATCATATTATCATAATTTGACCATTTCTATAACGTGATCATAAGCATATAATATTACCTTTCACTTCTATTAATCCATTCATTCACGAACCAACATTTCTTTAACACATACCATTATTTCTCATTCACACTTATGATTAAAAAAAAAACCCATTACATTCATCCAACACTTCCACAACAATTTCTCATCCTCCATTCCACACATTCATACCATTAAACATTAATATTACTCAACATAGTAGATAAATCGTGCGCCATATAATTTATAAGCACATGCAAAATCCTCTTTTATGTATAAAACTACCCATTCACACTCAATATTCCCAAACTCACGAAATGAAGACCTATTTATAGGGCAAGGTGTTTAAAAACCATAAAATACGCCCAAAAGTTCGCACTTAAGAGAAAAATCCCCAATTTCCCGAAATTCGGTCGACCGGCTTGGGAGATCAGTTGACCGGTTTGGGTTGGAACCCTCGGTTCCTTATTTTTTTTTCCAAAAAAGTGCAAGTCGGTCGATCGAATTGCTTAGGGGGGCACTGGTTTGGGTTTTCCACCAGTTGGTCGACCGATTTGGATACTGGTCGACTTGATCTCCTATTTTCTCTGGATTTTTCCTTTGTTTCTTCATTTGGTTTAGTATTTTGTACTTTTTAAACAAACATAAACAATAAATAGCATGAAACATGTCACACATAATTATTTGACTAATTTACTCTTATTAAACACGACAATGGTAAAATTTAAATTTGGGTCTCTACAAAGATAAGCATGCGGGGCAATGCTAGCATTACTTTCTTTCAAACTCACTTTCTCTATGGAAAAGACATGTGATATTGTCTTCCATTAAGAGGACAAGTGTTTTCCACTAACACTCTCTCCAATCAAAAATAGAGTAAGTCTTGAAAGAAAGTGATGCTAGTTAAAAAATATACATATAATTCAGAATCGAAAATACCCTTATTTATATGTTATTTTTCTAAAATGCCCCTTTCTTAGGCTTTTGGGAAGGGGGAGATCTTTGCCTTTCTTCTTCTGGGTTGAGTGTTGATTAAGTATGGGCTTTCTACTTTCACTATTTTTAGATAATAAAACAAGACTTTATGCTGAATTATAAGTGAATGCGCAAAATTATTTATTTTACGTGAAAGTCTATGGGTACTCCCAAATCTTAATCCTTTAATTCATTTATTCGGGTGTATTTGTTTGGAGATAAAATGGGTGAAAGAAAAGAAAATAAAATAAATATAAATTTTCTTTCAAAATAACCATCAAAAGATGAAAGAAGTGTTTGAGAGAAAATTTGTCATAATTGAGAAAGTATAAGAAAATGAATATGTATTTCTTGCAAACCAAACATAAGAAAAAAGTGTTGGGAAATTGTTGGAGATGATGTGACCAAGGCAATCCTCTCTTTTTTTAGGTCTGGTCGGCTTCTAAATGAAGTTAATAACTCTTTGATATCCATCAACTCAAGAAACCTAAACCTAACGCCTTCGCAGATTCCAAACCAATATCACTCTGCAATGTGATTTATAAGTGCATAACGAAGATCATCGCTAATAGACCGTGTGTGGTTATCCCAGACCTGGTGAGCTCAAACCAATCTGCATTTGTGAAAGGTCAGAACTTTTAAGACAATATGCCTCTTGCCCATGAGATTGTGCAAATCGTGATAAAGGAAGGCCTCGATGTGCAATCAAAATTGACATTAGAAAGGCCTTTGACACCATCAACTGGGAGTATATACTAATCGTTCTAAGCTTGATGGGGTTTCCACCAAAGTTGATAGATTGGTTGGAACATTAATGGTATGCCTGAGGGATTTTTCAAAAGGTCGAGAGGAATTCGGCAAGGAGACCCATTGTCCCCTTTTCTCTTTGTCTTGGCCATGGAATGTCTCTCCTCCTCTTTGGATGTAGGCTTTCTTGGGGGAGGTTTATCGTCTCATTCCAGGTGTAGGGACCCATTGGTGTCTCACCTATGTTTTGCAGATGACCTCTTTGTGTTTGTTCAGGCTGAAGAGAAGGCAACCACAATTCTTAAGACAATTCTCGCGAAATTTTTAGCTCAATCTGGTCTTTATCCTAATGCGGAAAAGTCACAAATTTTCTTTGTTGGTGCTTCTTTTTGGACAAAATGCCTTTTCAAAGAGCTTATGGGCTTCAAGGAAGGCTCTCTTCCTTGTCAAGTATCTGGGATTGCCATTGACCTCGAGAAATCTCTCCTCCAGGGACTGTTAGCCACTGATTAGCCGCTTCTTGAATAAAGTTAAAACTTGGAAAGGTAGACTTCTCTCATACACTGGGAGAGTTGAGTTGATCAAGTCTGTGATTATGAGCTCCCATTTTTACTGGACAAGTTGTTTCATGATCCCAAAGAAAATGGTGAAGAATCTTGAACAAATTTTTTTTAGGTTCTTATGGGGAGGATCCGATGAAGTTAAAAAGAAAATTCCAATCAGTTTGCCCCGTGTTTGTTCCCCTCACGATGAGGGTGGTCTGGCGATTCGGTGTGCCTGTTCCCCTCATGATGAGGGTGGTCTGACAATTCGACGAATAAGTGACTCCAACTTGGCTACAATCCTGAGACATACTTGGGCCTTAGCATCTCAAAGCAGTAGCCTGTGGGCAACTTGGTCCTCTACAAATCTTATTAAGCAAAGGAATTTGTGGTCTCTAAAGCAACCATCTAACTCTTCTTGGTCATCGCAAAATATTTTGAAAAGTCGAGAAACAATTGAAGATCTCATATTTCACTTGATTGGCAATGGAACATCGACATCGGTTTGGTTCGACCCTTGGCATAGTAGTGGCATTCTCTCAGAGGAATTTAGTTTGAGCCTTCAATCTGACTCGATCCCTCCCATCTCTGCCTTGGTTGTTGATTTGATTGAGAATAACTCCTGGTCCTCGCCTCCAACCGGATCAGCTGCCCTTGCCTCCCCTATTTGCATCATTCCTCGACTCAATTTGAAGATAAGGTAATTTGGAAACCAACTCCATCCAGAGAGTACAGTCTTAGGTTGGCCCGGAGTGCGATAGCCCATCATCGACTGAAAGTTTCGTGGTTTGATTTGATATGCTTTAAGATAAACATTCCTAGCCATAGCTTTATAGCTAGGCTAACTTTGTCAGGAGCTCTACAAACTCAAGACATATTGGTTAGGCACTCCATTCTTTCACGCACCAATTGTGTTTTTTGCCGCTCACATCCAGAAAGCATTAGCCACCTTTTCTTCAAGTGCTAATACTCGAAATCTATTTGGCCCCCCTTGCTAGATTTTTGTGGTTTCACCCAAAGATCAATTTTGGATTAGGAGAATGAGTTAGCTTGGATTTCAGCCTCGTTCAAAGGTAAAGATATGATTCAATCCTTCAGAAAAGTTGTCTTCAATGCCTTGATCTATCATATTTGGAAGGAAAGAAACAATCGTATATTCAAGAATGAATTCCTGGAGTACACCTACATCATCTCCAAGATTAAAAAAAATAAAAAAAATTCGAGAGGCCGCTTCATAATGCCTAAGCAACTCTCACAATAAATTTCTTATGGGGAAATGGGGTCTAGACGTAGGCTTTTCCGTGACGCCTCCTCGCTCATGCTCTTGGCTGCCCCCTCTTCCTCCCTATTGGGCCCTGAACACTAATGGATCCCTTCGTGGATCTGTTGCTGGCATCAGAGGTATTCTTCGAGATCA
Organism: Tetracentron sinense; assembly: GCA_015143295.1. Taxonomy (NCBI): domain Eukaryota; kingdom Viridiplantae; phylum Streptophyta; class Magnoliopsida; order Trochodendrales; family Trochodendraceae; genus Tetracentron; species Tetracentron sinense. The sequence goes on along the minus strand of CM026572.1, from coordinate 25,004,775 downwards.
TCGTGGTGAGGCTTGCTTTGCTTTCGCAGAAGGTTGTATGGCTATATCAATTGAAATGCTTGAGCTACATGCTATTAATAAAGGCCTCCAATTGTTTTTGCTTTTTGGTGCTTCAAGACTAGTGGTCTAATCTGATTCGAAATGGGTGGTGAAGGTCATCAATGAGAATCTCGTCCCTCCTTGGTGATGGACGGCAGATTACTAGGAAACCAGGAGGCTTATAGCTTTATTCGAATGTTGTAAGTTTAATCACGTATGGAGAGAGACAAATCTGGGAGCAGATTGGCTTGCCAAGTATTGTAATTCTATTTCTAGTCTATTTTTCTTCCCTAATGATCTCCCCTATGAGCTAAAGAAGATCATTTCAGATGAAAGTTTTGGAAAGGTTGACTATAGAATGTAATAGCCGTTTTATCTATATATCCTAGCCGGGGTCTACCTAACCCCAGCTTGCCTTCCAAAAAAAAAAAAAGTGCAAGAAAACTTACTTTCTCTCCAAACAAATACACCCTTAAGGTTAGTATTAGAGTTGATGGGCATTAGAAAAAGACAAAATAAGCAAAGTCGGTCTGTCATAATTGGTTAGGAGTTTTGAGTATATTTGGGAGTATCCATAGATTGACTCTAATAAAATTAGGGATTGTGAGAAGAGCAACAATCCTCTGCTCTTCACCATCACAAAGCCCTTTCAATTGCCCTTGAGTTACGGTTAACAAATTTTAATTCATGTAGTTAAAAAATTTTAATTATTCTTTTAAAACTAAGATTAGATGCTTTAACCCGAAGGTTAATGAATCTTAACCAGCATTAAAAAGAAGTTTTTTTTAAAAAAAAGAAGCATAAAAGGGGGGACAAGACTCCTTCGCATCAATGAGGTGATTATTTTCCTTATGAGAGTATGCTTAGCATTTTTAAATAATCATGTTTAGCATTTTTTTTTTAACATTAGCTCGTGTGATTGAACTATGCAATGGGGTCCAAAGGAGTATGAGATGATCTTTCTGGACTACCGAAACTACAGTAACGACAAAAGTCTAAGACGGTGACCTAACAGCTAACGCCTAACAGGAGAGTGCACGTTAGTTGGTTATTTTTATTTTTATTTTTTTCCTTAGTGGAATACTAGCAAACACCCCGTGCGATGCACGAGATAAGATCAGACTTGAGATAATTAATATTATAAAATAGAGAAAGAAAATGTACTTATAAAAAAAAATTATTTGTTAAATTAAATGTCAAATTATGATTTACTTTTTACTCTATACGCTAAATAATAAATTGGTAAAGAACGGGTTAATCAGTGTTCCTTATGTTTAAGGATTGAATGTCATGTAGTTATTTTCTACAATAACTATAATACTATATGACATTCAATCTTTATAAGGCATGTTAGAGTAGTTATAGTTATTCTAATGTAGTTATACAGGAGCATTAAAAATAGAAAGATAGCTATAATTGGAAGTTAGAGATAAATTGCATAATTAAAAATAAATAAATAAATTTAATAACATTTATGCAGTGAATATACGATATGAAACATGTCAATTAATTACCAATAATGTGATAAAAATTACAGAAAGTTATAAGTCGTCTTCACAATTGCATTAAATCTGAAAAGGTAAGCAAAATTATTATTTTTGTTAATAATGGTGAAGTGACAGTAAATTATATTTAAAAATAAATTATAATTTATTTGTTGTATATTTTTATAATACCTCAAAAGTTTTTGTAAGTGACGATGTTTGAATAGATTCTTTACTGGATAGTCTGCATTTCAGATTTGCAAGTGAATTTTTGTCTTGTTTTATAAAACTGTCACAAATATAATAATATAGTGATGATTAGTTAAAAGGTTAATGGATCAATAAATAAATAAATTTGAATTTATAAAAAAGTTTTAAGAAATACCTTTTTCAATTTTGTCTTAATCCTTTTATCTAATTTTGTCTTGAGATTAAATGTATAAAGATAAGTTTAAATAAAATAATAACTGCACATTAGAAATTATAGAAATACTTAAATTAGTGTACTTACCTGTACTTAGCTACACATCTCCATGTCTTTATAATATGTCTTACACGTAAGCCAGATTGATACTATTAAGAAAAGTAATTGTAATAGAGTCGATCGATATAATTTTAATAAAAATGATGATAAACAATAAAACAAATATAGTATTAATAGAGCATACATCCATATGATCTTTATGGGCGCAAAAGGTAATCTTATTCCTGAGAAATTAAAATTGATTGAGGTTTCATTATTTTGATTATGAGTATCAATAAATTTGGTCAAAAAACAACAATTACATACTGTTTGTATGACTGTTTTTGCTACTCCCTTAGAATAACATTTGCAAACATAGATTTTTTTATTGTAACTGATCCACCCCATCCATATTTGAATAGCCGCAATCATACGTTGCCTTTTTTTAATGTATGTACATTCATTTCGACTATGAAATTCCTAATTCATAAACATATAATGAAATTGTTAGTTACTTAACGAAATTAAAAATATATCAAATATATTATGATTAGGTTACATAAAACATAATTCTAATTATAAATAGTAATCCAAAAACTAATATTGGCATTACAAAATTAGAAAATTATATTGAGTGTATAGTAAGCAATACATACATTGATTGGAATTCAATTGTTGGTCAAGCTAACGTTTCTAACCAAGTAATCAATTTTAGGAAAAACCCCAATTTAAGTAGCAACGTCATCAAACTGTGTGGCTTAATATTAGGACCAATTTATGCCGTAGCAATGTCCTTTTGCATGGGGAAATGCTATTAGGATCGTGTTAGGGCCGAGACCAAGACCTCGCGCCCCAACACAGGATCTCAAGCGGGGGCCCATCATATGAAGATGGGCTCTACCCGAGATCCCGTGTTGGGGCGCTAGGTCTCGGCCCCTAACACGGTCTCAGTAGCAAAGTCCTTTTGCATAGGAAGGTGGTATGTTTGTTTGTAAATATGTAGAAAAAGTGTTTGCAAAACACCCAAGTATAGCTAATTAATTAAAACAGTGCCCCTACATGTACACTAAAAATGAATATTGACTTTTCATGATCTTGAGGCATATTTCTCTTTATTTGTTTTGTTCTCTCCGGTCTTCTCATAAATCTTTTGCTAGGTTGCACCTGAGGAGGAGACGATTATGCAATGAGAGAGAGGAGTTGGATTTGGTGGCTCCTGCCTGAACTATAAAAGAAGGTGGGCAATCTATGGGTAGGGCTGATGGTGTGTTTTGGGAAATTGAAGAGAAGATTAGGGAAGTGAAAGTGGCGTGGGAATGGGATGTTGAATTTTTTTTTTTTTTGGGTAAGAATGGAGTGCCTGGTTACATTTGATTGTCCGACACAGTCAATTATAATACATGTGGTAATTTCTCTAAAGAGTATAGTGAGAGGGTGGTGGTGAGACTAACCTTGAAACAAAGGAAAGAGATGTCTGATTGCTGCGTAAACCAAATGCTTATAATGAAGAGAACCTTGAAGAGAGGCGGAACTCTGGTGAGATGAGAATAGGGTATGCTTCTTGTATATGATTTTCCAAAAGAATATCGTATAAAAGATTCATGTATAAAGTCAAGCATTGGATGTATCGGTTCAAATAGAAGGTTTTGTAATAAAGGAAGAGGAATGGGTGTGAGTTTACAGTGGCGACTGTAAAGTCACAACTCTTCATATGTAGTTTCATGATAAACGTCATTTTATCTCTTGAGGCTATCCGACGTCTCTGACAAAAGTGAGCATTGTAACGAAAAACTCTTTGAGATTTTGAAAAAATTCTAAATATTTCAAATGAACAAGTGTATTGGTTGAGGTAGTGGAAACTCTTAGGAAGAGTTGTGTGAGAGAAAGAAAAGAGAATCACTGTGGTAGCAGTAAATTGGAAATAAGAAACAAAGAGGGATGCCAAGCAGGCAGCCCATCTTATAGATTTATTATATAGTATAGATTTTACCCCCATACAATGCATGAATGTAAAGCTTAAATAATTAGGAGGCTTAAAATATTGCATGGCTAATTTTGTGAAAGATATCTTGTGGAATAAACATTTAGTAGGAAAAGTGAGGATATTCATGTGTATATGAAGTCTATGTGTGAAGAAAAATATAAGTTAAATACCTTTCCATTAATACTGGATCTTGATGCTAATGCAATTGTCTGTCAATAAAAAAAAAAAAAAGCAAACTAAAGAAGCGTTAATAATAAGTCGAAATAAGTTTAAGGTAGATGAAAATATAATCCAAATTGCATATGTGATAAAATCTAAAAACAAAAAAAATTAGAAAGAGAGCACTAAGAAAATGGTAATAATTGCATTTTATTTTCATTATATATTGCCGCTTTCTAATAATAGAAGAGGTAAAAAATTGAGAAATAATCATAACAAATGACAAATGCTATTGAGTAATTTCATGCTCAAGCATACTTTCAGATTGCGCAATGATACACCTATAAGCGTATAGTTATTGGGTGTTTGCTATGTTTTTTATTTTTCTTTTCACATATGAGATTCATTGTAATTTCAAAGACATGAAGTTAAAGAAGAATCAGATCGATTGGATGGGTCATTGAATCAGGTTGCTTAAATGCCTTAACCAAAATATACATGTGAATTGGGGGCAACACTCAAACAGTTAATGATTTAAGGGTGGGCTAGAATTACTATCAGCGTCAGCCACTCACTACTTTTAGCCAAGAAACGAAAAACTTATTATTGCACGGATATGTTTTCAAATATGGACCAAGATGTGTCCGTTTTTATTAAATATGAGAACCCATGTGTAATCTCATGAATGGGATAGAATAATGTGTATGTAGCTAATGGTATTCCTTATATATATGGAATATAGAACCCAGATGCTTATCAAAATTCAAAGACCACAATCTTCTACAACACTACGTTGTCTCCCAAAGAATCAATCTCGATTGAAGTCGAAATAGTTCAATCGCACCCACAGGTCAGTATGTGGTTTTGTTAACCCCCATCAACCATGGTTAAGATTAATAACCCATAGGGTTAAACGATCTAACATTGGCTCTTAACCCTAAGGGTATAGAGTTATTAAAAAGAGTTAAAAGGTTTTTCTTAAAAATGGTTAATGGGTTTAATAGGATCAAGTACAAAGAGAGAGAGAGAGAGAGAAGGGGGGGGGGGGGGGTTCTAATGGAAAATACAGGCGAGAAGTGGAGATGGTCCAAAATGTGGCAATCAAAATATAAGGTGTTACGCAATTTGATTATTTAGAATGTTGGTTCTGATGTTTCTGGTATTGTCTATTGCAAAAAAAAATTTAGTGTTCTGAGATCGTTGGTAAAGAACAAAAAACATTAAGGGTTATGCTTGATTGTACAAAAGAATGGGGATTAGATATTTGACAGAAAGTGAACCTGCATGCAGAAAAATGGGAAACCAATGGGGTTCATCAACCTAATTAGTTCAAATTGCTTGTTATACCAGAGTTGTAAAAAAAAAATTACCAAGACAAATAGGTAAAAGTACTTGTTAGAAGCGTCGCTAGCTAGATGAAAGGAAAACTGATCGCTGCCACTTTACCGTCCTCCCTGGTTCACTCGACTTCATTTAGAGAGAGAGAGAGAGAGAGAGCAGAGTTGTCTTAAAAAACCAAGAGCGATAGATGAAAATACTTGCTGGGAACATCGTAGGCGAGATGAAAAAAAAACCGGTCGCTGTCCCGCCACACCGCAACCGTCCTCCCAGGTTCACTCGATTTCACTTATAGAGAGAGAGCAGCGTGAAGTAAGATGATAAGTAGAGTGCTGATGGAGGAAAGATAGATAATTGATCATTGAGATAGAAAAAGGAAGAAAAGTGGTGCATGGTAGAAACGTTGCATCCAACCGTGATACACAAAAAAAGAGGGGTGAGAACAGAGAGGTAAACGTTGCATCCAGTCCTACAATTGCAACGCTTCGGGAGATAGATTGAAATAGCTTAGGGAAGAGTGAGGTTGGTGACATGGCAGAAGGAGGAGGAGAGAAAACATTTTGTCTTAGTATTAGGTAATGGTTAGGCCGCGTGGTAAAAGGAGGATGGGTCCACGTGGGTAAACGGGAGGTGATGATGCTGAGAAGCGGGAGATCCAAATCACTGCCAATTGCGATTGAACTCGGGGGAGAGTTCAATCGCTACTACATACAAATCAACACGTGTCTCTAATTAACGGTGTTCAAGATTTATTAACCCTTAGGTTCAATAATCTAACGCAGTGTTATCAGAAGTTCAGAACCGGATCAAACCCGGCAGTCGAACCAGAAAAATAAATCGGGAACTGTTCCCTCACCGGATTCCAAAACCTTCAAAACCGGATCACTATAAACATGAGTCATTTTTTTTAAGAACAAACCGATGGTAAAATTGGTTGAGAATCAGGTAAAAATGAGAAAAATTATTTTTTAAAATAAAAATGACACAATCAAACTAGACTAATCGAATCAATTAAATTGATCAAACCAAGAACCGACCAACCAGCTAGTTCGACGACATGTCTGATTATGAAAACATGGATCTAACCTTAATTTTTTAAAACACTATATTTAAAAAAATTTATCTGGTTAAGAACTTTTAACCCGGTTAAAATATTAAATATTTTTTTCCAAAAAATCAAGGTTAGATTATTTAAACCTTAAGTTAGTGGATCTTAACCTTACCCACAATTAACAGGAGTGAACATGAACAAGTGTTGATCTGTGGTGCGATTGAACTCCCCCCAAGCTCAATCGCGATTGGCTGTGATTCGATGTCGATGATGCTGCGTGTCAAACTCAATTAAAATTTAGAGCTTGAAGCAACCGCTGCCATCACCAATAAGACTACTACCACTCCTACACGCATCTCTCTGTACCAATCCCCCCCAAAAAGCTAAGCTGAGCAAGGCAAGGCAAGGGAATTCAAAAGCAGAGAGTTGAAACTTTCTTCATTTCTATATTTTTCTTCTCTCCTTCATTCGAGCTTGGTGCCTCAACTTCGTTTCTTACTCTGAGATGGGTTTCACTGCCACTCTTCTACTCCCAACACAGCTGAAACCATCACTCTCTGATCAAAAGACCTCTCTCTTCATCTACAAAAGCCGGCCCAAGAAGAACAGATCTATTGTTCCTGTAATTTTATTAATTTGTTTATTTGTATGGGGTTGTTGAAGAGATCAAAAGAATAAAGGTTTTAATTTTCTCAGTAATTTTTATTTATTTATTTTGGGGTTTGATTTGATCAGGTGGCAAGGTTGTTTGGTCCAGCGATCTTTGAAGCTTCAAAGCTAAGGGTTCTGTTCTTAGGAGTTGATGAAAAGAAGCACCCTGGTAACCTTCCAAGAACATACACGCTTACCCACAGCGATGTCACCTCTAAGCTCACTCTGGCCATCTCTCAGACAATCAATAATTCCCAGGTAATCCAATTCTTCAAAACCCAAGATGCAAAAATATGATTCTTTCCTTTAGATCTTCGAATTCCAATTTAAAAAAAAAAAATTCATGAGCTATTTATAATCCAAAGACCTGGGGGAAAACAGGGGGATCTTTTGATGTTTTTGATCTTACTCATCGTGTTTAAATCATATATATTAATTTATAAACTGAAGAAATATGGGGGGAAATTGGGATTTTGTTGGCAGTTAAAGGGATGGTACAACAGATTACAGAGAGACGAAGTGGTTGCAGAATGGAAGAAAGTTAAAGAGAATATGTCCCTCCATGTTCACTGCCACATAAGTGGAGGCCATTTTCTTTTAGATCTCTGTGCTAAGCTCAGATTCTTCATCTTCTCCAAAGAACTCCCTATGGTAAATACCATCTACAATCACACCTACCTCTCTTCTCAACCAATATCATAAGAGTGATAATAACGTTATGAACAGGTGTTGAAGGCCTTTGTTCATGGAGATGGGAATCTTTTCAACGAATACCCAGAACTAAAAGAAGCTCTTGTTTGGGTTTATTTCCACTCAAACATTCCAGAATTCAATAGAGTGGAATGTTGGGGCCCACTAGAAGATGCAGAAGCACCCTCTAATGGAGGCGATAGTGGGGCTCACATGCAGAAGCAGAACAACAACAGGGCTTGGCCAGAGCCATGTCAAGAGGACTGCACCTGTTGCTTTCCTCCAACAAGCTTGATCCCAGGGTTTGAAGAGCTTACTGATGAGAGAAATGGGACCCTGCAAAGCTTCTAACATCAAATGTCAAAATGATTGGAGGGTTAGTGAAGAAAGCAGCCAAAAGCCTGACTCATTGTTGCTTGTGATATTGTGCAAAACGAAATGTAAATACAAGCCATCCCTTAAAGATCCATGTAACAAAAAAGGAAGGAAAGTAGGGTGGATCATTTGTTCTTGTCTTTATTATTGTTTCCCACTTTCAGGGGAATGTGATATAAGATGCAAGTCCTTGATGGTGTGGTCAAATGTGAGTAATTTAATCAATCCGAGGACTCTGTGAATATATACTTAGCTTAGTTTGAAACAGTAGAAATTATTACCCAAAATTGAAAGATATTTATTTCTTAGTTGATGAAGGGCTTAAAAGGGTCATGGTCATTTGATTGATTGGGGAATTTGGTGAATGGTGGAATGAAAGTCAGAGAGACGTGGAAGTTATGTGTTCATGAAATTCAAAGCATCTTCTAATTATGATTATGATTGATCTGCGCAGATCTTTGGCATTTTCATTGATAGGGCTCTTAATGACGCAGTCTACTCTTGGGATGTACGCCAAGGTTTGAACTTAGGCTTTGACATAGCTTCTTTGAGCGTGGTGGTCTCATAGCCCCAAGTGAGCTGAGCCAATAGCATCTGCTCCATCTTAAACACAACTTGGCCATCTAATTGGTCTACAAGGAGTGGATGTCCCGTGTCTAAGATGTGGTCTTAGAGACAGTGTAGCCCAAAAAAATCAATCAAAAAGTGTGTGGAGGGGCGGTGAGAATTGAGCAGCATCACTTCCATAGAGAACAAGAAAATAACAGGCTCAACAGTCTTGTTGAACTTCAGTACAAGGTTTAAAATTTCGAAATTTCGGTTGATTTTGGATGTCCCATTCGAAACGAAATTTCGGTTGACATCTCACCGAAATCGTATTTAATAATAAAATATTATTCCAAACTTTGATCCGAAATTTCGCCGAAATATTCCTAAATTTCGGATCCGAAATTTCGAAATATTCCGAAATTTTTATTTTTTATATAATATTAATTATATATATATATTATTATTTTATTTTTAAAATTAATATATAAATTTCACGAAAAATTTCGAGATATTTCGAAATATTTCGGAATTTTAATTAAAAAATAATTTAAAAATATTAAAAAATAAAAAAAATCAGATTTCGGCCGAAATTCTGAAATTTTCGAAATCCGAAATTTCTTCCGAAATTTTCGAAATTTCGGGCGAAATCTGATTTCCGAAATAAACCCAATTTCTATATCGGTGGGGTTGTCCGAAACTGAAATTTCGCGAAATTTCAACGAAATTTTAAACCATGCTTCAGTAACGCTACGTTCCTCTAGTGAAACTTTTAAAAGTCCAGAATATTAAGACTTTTGAATACGAGACAATTAAAAGTCTACAACATTAATACTTTTAAAAATACGAGACAATTAAAAGTCCACAACATTAATACTTTTAAATAAGAGTATACTTTTGAATACGAGACAATTAAAAGTCCACAACATTAACACAGAATATTAAGACTTTTGAATACGAGACAATTAAAAGTCTACAACATTAATACTTTTAAAAATACGAGACAATTAAAAGTCCACAACATTAATACTTTTAAATACGAGGCAAGAGTATACTTTTGAATACGAGACAATTAAAAGTCCACAACATTAATACCTTTAAATACGAGGCAAGAGTATACTTTTGAAATGTTCCTCTAGTGAAACTTTTAAAAGTCCAGAACATTAAGACTTTTGAATACGAGACAATTAAAAGTCCACAACATTAATACTTTTAAAAATATGAGACAATTAAAAGTCCACAACATTAATACTTTTAAATACGAGGCAAGAGAATACTTTTGAAATGTTCCTCTAGTGAAACTTTTAAAAGTCCAGAACATTAAGACTTTTGAATACGAGACAATTAAAAGTCCACAACATTAATACTTTTAAATACGAGGCAAGAGAATACTTTTAAATAAGAGGCAAGAGTTTAAGACGAGAGGAAAAATAAGAGGCAAGAGTTTAGGATGAGAGGAAAGATTTAAGACGAGAGAAAAAATAAGAGGCAAGAGTTTAGGATGAAAGTCTAGTATTTCGATTTAATTAGACGTTCTACCTATATGGAACTTAAGAAGTCTGAAATTTTTTGTGGAACTTAAAAGTTTCATATTTATAAATTTTTAGAGTTATTTTTTAAAATATTTTTTTTCTAAAAGCCAAGGTTAGAGAGTTGAATCCTAGAATCTTATCCACAGTTAAGGAGTACTAAAAGGAACTTGTAACTGGACTCTTAAGGAGTCGGGTTATAACCCTAGAGAATTTCAAGTCTTAAGACAGATGCTAACCATACTAACATGGGGTTTCGGCCTAACCACGTAAATTGAACAAAAAATAAAACTGGACTTTTTCTAAAGTTTGAAAGGCACAGTTACGTTCTGGTTGGCCCAACTAGCTTGAAAAATCTATATGTCGACTTGCACGAGTGATCCGGACTCCATCCACCTTTATTCAACAGTACAAGCAACAGATAACAAATCAAAAATCTAAACCCTCTACTTTGGTACTGATCATACTCAATTATGTTGGTGTAATTGGGCTAAATTCCTGCACACATAGCCACTTAGCAAATACAGACAGATAATAAATGCAGTTAAATAAACAATTAATTATTTAATTAATTATGGTAGAGAATCGTTTCGCTGAGAGGCGCTACAAGAGAGTCTTTCTTGAAGATAGTCGAAGCCTCCCATGTGCAAGGGATATGACAGCTCTATCTCCGGGATACAACTCAGCTCGGATTCTCTCCGGTCTTCCCAACGAGTTTGCACTACTCGGTAGAAGACGGAGTACTGATCTTCCTTTAAGATGCCCTTCAAAATAAATATATAAATATATGCATATCCATTTAATTAGGGTTTGCTTAATTATCCAAATGTCCTAAAGTCCTATCGGATTTACAGTAAAAGATAATCTAATTAATTGGACAAAATTCAAAATTACCATTCTACCCCTTAGGGTTTAAGAGTCTGTTTGGTTACAGGATTAGGTCCACTCTGATTTGGTCTAATCCTGTTTTAACCTATTCCAGTTTAGGTATGCACCTATTCTGTTTGGTTACAGAATCTAGTTCTGTCCAGAATCAATTCTGCACAGAAACTGTTTCTGATTTGGCCAGAATCAATCCTGTCTTAAGTCCCGTTGTTTACAGATTTTAAGTTAATCCATTTTAACTTAATCCAAGTCTGTTTGGTGACAAGATTACACTTAATCTAATTTCATTAGTTCGGGTTATGTTTGGGTACAAGAACAGGCTTGTCCAGATTAACCCATTCCACAAGATACCCCTGATTGGGTCCATCATGTGGATATGGTAGGATCACCCGAAATCAGATGGTCACCAAGATGGTTCAGTCCATGACAGACTGATTCACTGTTCTACTCGATCTGGAATCCCAGATCGGGCATCTGAACAGTATGGACGGTTGAGAAGCCCGAAGGCATTCTGCAACCTCATCAGGAGCTGGACACACTGTCCATTTCCTGGTATCCATGGATCTGGATCGATCCGGACAACCTGCTGGATCTGGTTCTGGGTTCTGGGCCTCTGGATGATGGGTCAGGGTCACCATCTTCTCCATCGAGCTCAAGGACCACCATTAATGGAGAGCTCCAGGTTAGGGTCCTCCTAAGAGGTCCCTGGTACGGAGTCATCCTGATGGACCATGGCTACTCGGAGTAGACTGGACCAGGGTGCACCTACTCTGGTCTGGTGGCTCACTGGACTGTAGGCTCCGTGGTCTGGGCTCACTGGTCTCTGTGGTCCGTGGTCTGGGCCACGGATCAGGCTAATCTCCACGGATCAAGCTCTTGTCTGGCTCACTGGTCTGAGTTCCAACAACTCTCAGACCCTCCCCAAGCCTCTCTATATATAGAGGACCCAGGTCCCCTTGTATGCGCATGGGCTCAGCCACCTGGCTAGGCCCTCCTGCACCAGGTAGGCCACATGGCACACAAGGTCAGGCCTTGGTCAGAGCAACCCATCATGGGCCTGCACGCATGGGCCTGCGCCCACTGACCCAGGCACTCATTAGATCTGATGGATCTGATCCACCTGACACACCCATGTGTGTCCTCGGATCTCACACACCCAGATCCAACGGTCCAGATCAGACCTAGCCTGAGACTTGATCAGATGGCTCAGATTTACTCAAAAGAAATAGCGACCCAAGCGACGATGCGCACGTGCAAAGTGCAAAGTGCGCCTCATAGCGCCCAAAGCCTATGCCCTAGCCCGAGCCCGTGCGTGTGCGTGTGCGTGTGCACTCGCGCTCGCGCTCGCTGCGAGCGCAGCTCGCGCACCCTAGTTACCGTCTAAAGGAATTGGTGGGTCAAAGTCTACACCTCACTATTAGTTGTTGACAACTAAGCAACTAAGGGGGTAAATAAACTCTTTAGATTTTCTTTACTTTTTCGACGTAGGACTAAAGAACTAAGAGAAATGCACTAAAAGTGTGTTTTCTCTCTTTCAAGAGATTAAACACCCAACCTAAACAAAGATTAAGTAATGGGGGTTTTGGTCCATGATTAAAATCAAAACCTCGGATCCTAATGATCCGGTTTTTATTAATTTAAAACAATTTAAAATCAAAATCAACAAATTATGTTAAGCAATCAATACACATCATTAACTTCCTCAGAAGAGAACTTCCTTGAATAAGAATCTTTATTGACTGTTCCTCTCTGTGTCCCTGTTTTTATTTTATTTGGAATGGTCATGTGGGTAGGCAATAGCAAGGTAAACACTCATGGGAAGAAGAAAATTTGAGAGTTATCCCATGAATGTATAGACTTATTATTAGAAATTATTATACAAGATAAATGGGTAAATAAAATGTATGATTTTGATTTCCCAGTTCGGTCATATGGTGATGATTTAACCAGATTTTTCATTTCACTTAAGAACCTAAAACTCCGGGGGTTGGGTTGTATATATCTGAGCCCTTGTCTATGATACTCGAGTTTCAGACTACTTAATTGATCTGTGCTAGAAACCAACAAAGGAAAACAGAATGAAAATCTTGGCTTTTCTTCCATGAAAAATATGGGCAATATTGGCGACATTCATTGACAAATGGCAAAAGGCCATCAGAGAGATCAGAAGATCTCATCACCTGATATCAATAGGTACAGGTAACTAGAACAATACAAGAACGGGTTGACATCGATTGAATTAAAATAAGATTTTGCTAGCCCCAGTCACAAATCTACCAAAGATGCAACTGGGGGTGCTACAATTGTCAAACATACTCTGATTTTTACATTTTTACTTTTTAAGCTGTTAAATTAATTAAGCATCTCCACGTGTTAGCCCCATCATGCGTCTATGGAAAAATTTGGAGTAAATGCGACTGGGCTAGCACTCATTAACATAAGGACACGTAACAAGATCCCAAATAGACCTTTGCTCAAATAGACCTTTGCTCAAATCCTACCATCCGCATCAAAGCCAGCCCCAGTCCAACCAGGTCCCAGAGATCCTCTCCCCTTAAGCACAGTTCCATATCCTTTACCTCTTCCTTGGATCAGATTTTTCTCCCTCAATAGATGGCTGTTGATGTACATTCCCATCATTTACTTGACCTAGTACCTTTACAAAATATTTGACCAGCTGATTCTGTTGTATGAGGATTGGAGGAGGCATCTGAAGCTGTTGTGATACTCTCTGCAGGTTGAACTGATTTGCCATCCTAAATACGAAACAAAGTGAACTCTTATTATCTACTTAGTACTATGCTATGCGTTTTTATATATAAATAGATATAAATACAGATATGCGTGTGTGTGTGTGTGAGAATGAGAGAGAGATTTTGAATTCAGAAGGACAAAATGAGAGGTATCTCCCCATAACTGTTCAGGATGGTGCTATTCAAGGAGTTCATGAGCACCATTTGATGGGTCACAAGTAGGAGATTTCCTAGGCCACCAGTTAACCTGACTAGATGATTCAAAACACCCAATCTGCCACATACATTTGCCTGGTCAAGAAATATGACAGGTAGTCACGGAAAATATCTTTAGATTGGATGGTTAGGACAATATGGTCAATGCAACGTTTGGCCTAGAAAAATCCCCTAGGATGCAGTATACCATGAATACAACACAAGAACGAAGTTTGTCTTCTTTGGGTCCTCCTGCCCTTGAGTATTCTGACTATACAGTATGTAGATAGATATAGAGAGAATATGATATAAACTGTTTGTTATATACATACAAATTGAATAATAACAACAGAGAGAGAACTTACATGTATATCAAAGGTAGAGCCTCTGCTTGGGTTTAAAGCTTCTAGTCGACTTTTTAGTTCCCCCAGTCTTATAAAGCTGAGTGTTATTGCTTTCTTGAACCTATTCAAGTAAATAGTGTCAAAATGACCCACAAAGAGTGAATTTATTATAAGCCACATGTAATCAGAATAAAAAGACATGTACCAGCTGGTTTATGTCCTCACTAGTCCCAAACACATGAGATAAACACTGGCAAATTTGGTTCTAATTGAGAATACATTTGATGAACTGAACTTGCAGAGGTACGCTCATATCGAGTTTATCATTCCTAGTCATCTAACTCATCCGTCTCAACTAGGCTGCTAAAATATTTCTCAAACAGTCAAATTTCATTAATTCTACTACATCAAAATACTACTAAAACTCAAAAATCCAATAAGAAAAGTCTCATACTTTATTATTTAAAAATACTTTCTACATGGTAAAAAAAAGGCAACTAACAGTTCAACAGAAAAAGGCTTATATTCAAGTTTTACAAAAAATTTCTAAGCATGTTACACCCCCCCCCCCCCCCCCCCCCAAATTATTGTCAACCCAATGTGGTTTGAATTGACATGTGTATATATTAATATTATAAGTATATATATCTATAATTTAATTATTTTTATTGCCTAAGCATCGCCTAGATGCCTTGACTACACTGGGTTGGGTCTAAAAATTCTAGGCCCGTTGACACAAGGTCGTGTTTGGGAAACACTATCTACAACCCAACCCGGCCCTCTATAATATATATATTAATTAGTGTGTGTATATATTGTTACTACTAAAGTTACTTTCTACTTCAATCCCGTAGAAATATTAAGGCGGACACACTATCCTTATATGTCGTTAGTATCCATTAATGTATCTTAAGTCCCGTTATTACCTCAAGCCTCAGGCCCTCAAGGTTATCGTCAAACTAAATTTAGATTAATATCAACATCTCATCACGTAAACACAAACCCCGAAACACCCCAATAACATACAAGACTTGCTTCCCTTATCAATATGTCTTCCAAGCATGTATCATGAGATGATGGCATCACTAAAGCATGTATCATGAGATGATGGCATCACTAGTTGAACGGAGCAAAGGAATTAAGCATTTGATGCCTTCTCACCATGATCACACTACATTAAAGTTCTCATTAATCAGACAACTCTCTCACTTCCTCTCAACTCATATAGCATTTTAGTTTTCTTGGGCATGTTCGGCTTTATCCATGCTCAGGTTGGCAACCGATGGTGGTTTAGGAAAAATTATTTGCCAAATATCATGAAATTATTTATCTTCTTTCAAGCCCAGGCCCAACCTTGGCCCTCGGGGTAGGGCTTGAGCCTAAGCTAGTTCAGGCCCATCAAGGGCTTGGGCCGAACCCTTGCAAGTGAGGGCTGGGCTTGGACAGACCTCAGCCCTATCCGTTGACAACCCTAATCTCAACATCCTCATTTCAATTACACTTGTTCTATAAACATGTTGCTTCATGGTCGCCCAACATTTTACTCCATGAAACATAATTGATCTTATTGTTGTCTTATGAAATTTTCCATTTAGACTTTTAGTTTTGGCAAAATGCACTGGTTACATAATACTTCAGAAGCACATCTCCACTTTAGCCGCCAAACTTTAATTCTATGCATAGCATCCTTCTCAATACTCCATCCTTATATTTTATGCCGAGTTAGCAAATATGTTCGCTTTAGGATATCTCCAGACCATCAACTATCACCTTACCCTTATTCATGTTCTTACGGACATTCTATCTTGGTCTACTTACAATAAAACCCTTTGATTCTAAGGAATCTCTAACTCATCAACCTATACCACGTATTTACAAATAACATACCACAAGGTACCTCCTTTTAGACATGAGCCCTTAATTCATCCAAATCCAATTTATAAAGATATAGACTTATAATTGATCTTGATATAGACCTATTATCACAGGAAACTCATTTCTCTCACCACCAATTGGTCTCATGATAGTTACCCATCATACATGTCCTAATGAAATCAGTGATTTTTTCAAGACTCCATTGTTCCTTAATACACACCAAATTATTCTCTAGAAACTCAATCTTATGCTTCCTCCAAGTTCATAAAGCCATATAAGATTTTTCTTCTTCTCTCTAAACATCTCCATCAATTGTTTAAGTAAGAAGATAGCCTCACCAGTAACAAAAGATTAGGACAAGTAATTAGGGATTCAAAAACTAATTTAGATTCAAAGAGGTCCATCTCCAACCATTGAGGCTACCCTCTTACATTTACGCCCACTTGATTGGGCACCTTAGGACTATCAATACATTATTAAATTTTGGGTCATGGTGAATCAAAGAAGTGGATTTTGCGTGTGTGAGAACACACATATGCATGTATCACTTATCCCTAATGATTTTCCTCAGCTTGAAACTGAGCTTCGAGTCATCAACGTATAGACAACTTATTATATAGACAAAAGCCCATATCTAGCTATCGATCCATCAAAGTGTTTGTCAAAATTTTCTAATTATATGAAGCAAGTATAAAAAATTAAAAAATGCAAACACAATAAAAATTAACCGAGAACGAAAAAATGTAAAGAGCACATCCAGCATTGAATGGTAATATGGCCTCCATTGTTTGGAATATGGTTTCCTTTAGCCTATACAACACTTCTTGGCTTTTATTTGGCTCACATTCGTACAGTTGCGTATTGTCGATCGTTACCCATACTAAATTCTTAGAATGATATGGGCCTTGTCTGTATTGTCATTAGACTCATTACTAACCTATACTAAATTTTCGAATTGATATATGGCCCCCATCTGGCCATCTGTATAGTCACACATAATCGTCATCCGTACTAAATTTTCAGAATGATACCATAATATCCATATATGTGAATACGTGAATTACTGACAAATTTAAGGTATTAATCAACATTAAATTTGATCAATAGCTCTAAAATATCTGTTTGTCTTACTTGACTTGCTTATCGAAAATTATGAATTTTTTTCTTGATCAACTTCTTTCTTTATTTAATGGAGGAAACTCCTTTGAAATTCTTTCTAGATTCTAGCAAAGTGAGTTTATATTATTTATACCCATAGTTTTAATGCTTACTCGAGATTTAAATTAATATATTTAGAGTTACAATAAAGTCAAGATGAATTATAACTAGACAACTTTTTCTCAAGTCTTAATAGAGAAGTGATTACATTTATTGATCTCTAGCGTGAAAAAATTAATGATTTTCTTATATAGGATGAAAATGTCGAGGGTTCGAATCCGTCGTCCATCTTACAGCTGGGAAATGTCTATCTGAGAAAGACCGAAAGTGATGGGAAGGGTTTTGAAAGAAAAAAATTATGAGAGTGGATCTCTGGGAAATAAAATGAAAGAGAAAGATGATAAATAAAAACGTTTTAGGTCCGGGGAGCGGTGCGACATTGCTGGCCACGGGTAAGACGGAATCAGAAAGAAATAGACCGAGGTATGGTTGCCTCGGATACCAACTTGTATTTGTAAGAACTGAAATGATTCTCTTTTATTTATAATTATAAGAATAGGGGATTACATGTTTAAATACAAAAAGAAAGAATGAAAAAGACTAAAAGGCCCTTAGTGGGGTCATTGGATACAACACCCATACATCAATAGAAACAACGTATTAATAGAATTAGTGTAGCTGTGAATGAGGCCGGGATGTATAAAATGAAAGATAAGATAAAAATTGAGCACATTTGAAAGAATACGAGAATGGTTTCAATAGGTGATAAAATAAAGAAGAACCGACTGAAATGGGTTGGACACGTATAACAAAAATCATTAATAACTCCAATGAGAAGGATTGAATTGGTGCAAGTTTGAAGGCCCTAAAAGGGCAAGTTGAATGTCAAAAATGACGTACACAGAACTAGTGAGAAACTATTTGATGACTAAAGACTTGACCAAAGTTATTGCTTTTAATAAAACAAAATTTTGGAATAGGATTCCTGTTGTTGACCCAACTATTTGGGAGAAGGCTTTGATGATAATGAATTTTTTTCTACCTCTAATTAAAACTCACTATCTTTATTTCCAAGGAATTACTCAATAATACTGGGAAAGAGGAATTAACAAGGATATACTATTAACAAGGGTATACTAGACTAAGAAATGCAGACGATGAGGAATGCTACTCTGCTCAGCCTTTGTTGACCCAATAAAAGAAGAGATTACTTCATTTTTTCAAAAGAAATGTTATAGTTAAATTATTTATCTTGAATCCCCATATCGAGAATATTGGCTCTATTTAGAAGAAATGCATTAAAACTATATAATTATGACAAAACTTACACAAAAATGTAGGGGGAAAATGAATGATGATCTTTATGTCCATGTTTTTATAGACATGGATCCAGGACATGCCTATTTCATGTGTCAAAAAGAAAATTTTGAGATGTGCCCTTGGCATAGAGATGAGAGATCTCAACAAAAATGGAAAATAGTAGCCATAAATATAGAAATAGTAAATCTAGAGATACTGTGCAAACAACATAAAATAAAAAAATAAAATAAAAACAGGAAAAACTAAATAGGGCATCAACTATAAAACATGTTAAGCAACAACCATAAAAAAAACCTATCCAATTAGAAAAGTAGAACAAACCTTTTGTGCTTGTTCTTCATTCAGCTTAGCCATAAGGATTCTCTCGGTTGACACCTCTATTTTCTTTCGCATGTGTTCAAGAGCTTATGGTACATGCCATAGAAAAGAAGCAAGTGGCAATAATCATTCGACTATACACATTAACATAGAAAACTTCATAAATTTTCAAGATAATACTAAGGGCATTTGAATATTTGATAAAGCCTATCTAATAAGTGTTTTCTAATTCAGCTTCAAAATTTAAGAGCTATTTATAATGATAGAATGGTCCGAAAATCGGCAATCTCCATATAAGTAAAATAAATTCTTTTTCAAAAAGTAGTTTTAGATTGCTTATTAAATAAGTGGAAAAATCACTTATTGCTAAAATATTATCAAAGAGTCTTATAACTAAATAAGAGCTTAAGTCAATAAGCTCTTATTTTAAGTTTTATCAAATGCCCCCACAATAATAAGGCCTTGGACTGTCTCTGACGAATCCAAAAAAGGCTCATCTCGGGGTTCCATAGAATAGGGGACAACTGGAGGAGAAGTCAAATCATGGGGCCATGATTTTGACTTTTCCATCCATAATAAGATATGTGGTGATAAGTGTGTGAGAATAAGGGAGAGAGATCAAATGAGATGAAGTCAAAATAATGAGGGAGAAAATGAAATGACTTCTTCTCATTTATATGCCATCTGTCGCACGATATATGGAACCCGATCCGAGGCCTAATAATAATGAAGGTGATGCGACTTTATCAACCTGCTTTTTTTGGCCCAGTTGTGAGTTTCAGCTCCAATGTAAGGTTTGCTAGCTCTCTCTCAACACGACGGATTTTAGAATAATTATCTTTAATGTATCTGAGAAATTTACATACAGAGAATCAGAAGAAGTGAATGCATAATTATAGTTATTGAACAGCAATAAGAAAACATTGCAATTATGGAACCCTAATAATGGAGGATTGGTAAAAGAAGGAGAACACGACAGAAAGAGATTATAATAAAAAAGAGAAGCGCAATATAATAATCAAAATCGAGAGCAAGAATCCCTGTTAGAATGCAAAAACGACATTGAAGATCAAAATTGAGAGCAAGAATCCTTTGGGTGGGAGAAATGATTTTCTTTACACTATTTGAATAGGTCTGACGTGTAATTATCATTGGGCTATCAAACGGGTTACTTACAGTTACAGAGATGCAAATGCCCTTTCAGAATTTTTTGATACATGCATGCCCTTTCATATAATTTATTTAGGGGTTTTTCCCAGATTGCCCCCTCTAGTATGGGGTTCTTCCCCAAATAACCAGGTTTTGAAAACCATTCTCTAAATGCCCTTATCATCTATTTTCCATAATTCAGTATTTATGAAAAGTCTTAAATACCCCTCCATTGATTTTGAAAGAAAAAGAAGAAGAGGAAGAGAGATTTAGGTTCGTGGATGAGAGTTTTTCGTTCCCACCCCATTTCCGGCGAGAGTTCTTCGTTCCCACCGCATTTCCGGCAAGAGTTCTTCATTCCAAGAAGAAGAAAAAGATACGTACGTGGATGAGATGAATGAAGCTCACCCACTCCCCTCATCTTCCAAATATCCCTTCATTACCATTTATACTGATTTTGAAAGAAGAATAATAAAAAAGAAGAAGAAAAGATGAAAAAATCGTAAAAATCTGAGTTTCCCGAAGTTTTTTGCGCGCAGGGTCGATACAGTGCATCGACCTCATGCATTTTATGCATCGACCCCGTGCAAAATGCATCGATCGCGTACAAAATGCACTAGGTCGATACAATGCATCGACCTCGTGCATTTTATGCATCGACCCCATGCAAAATGCATCGACCACGTACAAAATGCAATAGGTTGATGCAATGCATCGACCTTGTGCATTTTATGCATCGACCTCGTGCATTTTATGCAACGACCCCGTGTAAAATGCATCAACCGCGTACAAAATGCACTAAGTTGATGCAATGCATCGACCTCGTGCATTTTATGCATCGACCCCGTGCAAAATGCATCGACCGCGTACAAAATGGACTAGGTTGATGCAATGCATCGACCTCGTGCATTTTATGCATCGACACCGTGCAAAATGCATCGACCGCGTACAAAATGTACTAGGTTGATACAATGCATCGACCTCGTGCATTTTATGCATCGACCTCCTGCAAAATGCATCGACCGCGTACAAAATGCACTAGGTTGATGCAATGCATCGACCTCGTGCATTTTATGCATCGACCTCATGCATTTTATGCATCGACCCGTGCAAAATGCATCGACCGCATCCAAAATGCACTAGGTCGATACAGTGCATCGACCCCGTGCAAAATGCATCGACCCCGTGCAAAATGCATCGACCGTCGTCTTCAAACTTGGAAACATGACTGTAAATCATAGAAAATGAAAAAAAACACATGTAAACACATATATAACATGAAATTTAAGGTTTTGAACCATAAATACAATGATTATAAACATTTTTCCATGAATTAATCATACATGGAATGATTTTTTTGAATTCATTTTTTTTAAAACACAAGAAACCCGAAAATGTGGGTTGTTTTTCAGTTAATGATGTTTTTTCACGAAAAGAACATGAAAAGAACGCTCTTGGAACAAAGCTCTCTCGCCGGAAATGGGGTGGGAATGAAGCTCTCTCGTCGGAAATAGAGTGGGGACGATGAACTCGTCGGAATGAGGTAGGGATACCCAAAGTCTTTATTTCAAATGATTTGGATAAAATGTGAAAAATTCACATGTGCGAATAGATGCACATGTGTGTGGGGGCATTTAGAGAATGGTTTTTAAAACCTGGTTATTTGGGGAAGAACCCCATACTAAAGGGGCAATCTGGGAAAAATCCCATTTATTTAAGCTTATTAATTCTTAAAAAAAGATCTAACAGTCATTAATTTGATCATTCTATTATAGCTTTTCACTTCTCTTATCTATTCGGGCATTTTCCTCATCCTTAAAAGAGGAATGTAGAGAACAAAATAGAAATGATGGAGTCGTCATTGGTGGTTGAGATGAGAGTAAAGAGCCGTGTCCACAATGTGTGACTCAACTGTCCACAGACATGAGAGATATATTTAATATCTTGGGTTTTGAATTAGGATTTGGTTCCCAGGAGAAAGAAGAAGATAGATTTGGGATTCAGGTAATAGAGAGGCGGTTGACCCAAATATGGGCTTCTAGCCCACTGCAATTTTGTGGCTTCTCCATTCAATTAACATTTGATTATGTTTCAATTGGGGTGCAATAAACAACACATTTGAGATGATTACTGTGGGGAATTCCCTTGGGGTAAACAGTACGCCAATGATGATCTTGGTTGGGAATTTATCATAAACAACACGGGAATGAATCCAACTAGATTCCTTGGTCTTCTTCTCAATTCAATGTAAGGGCTCAAACATGACACTGGATTGGTTGAGTTGTCTAATATTTTACAATTATTAGGATTGTACACTCACGTTCGCATTGCACGGGCGTTCTACTAGTATTAATAAGAGTTAACGATAAATTAAAAGTAAGAATAGTGGTTTTACCGGTTGCAAAAACAGCAGGTAACAAGAACAAGGCGTGGTAACAGCATATTGGGTCTATGAAAAAAATTCAACTAGTGAGACTGGCTAGTTTTTTTTCAAAATGTATTAAACGAGACCTTCGACTTCGTAATTCTTCAGTTGTGTGGTTCCCATTAATTTGTTAATGTCACACAGTTCAGTTGAATCTTACTGCAAATTACACGAGGTGACTCCGTCTCATTCGAGTTTGGACCTTCGTAGCTCTTGAGTTGAGGGTATCTTACTGCAAATCCAAGTTTAAGAAACATGCCAACACCCTTATGGAAAAGGGTGGTTAAGACTTGAGGGCATCCCCACTATTGTTACCCATAAAAGGGGCATTCCCATTAGAGCACCCGCCCCTCTGATCAAGTCAATCTCCTAATTGATTGATTAAAGTTTGCTTAAAAGTGATGTGACAAGAGGATCCACTCACCTTCCAGTTCCAGTCGAACGTGATGGCCCTGTGGTGCCCCTCACTAGTCCACTAATTGACTAACCAGCCACCCCATCCATTACCTGAACTAAAAAAAAGTTATCCCCAGCTAGATAGTGAGAAGGTCTCAGGGAGCACAACCCCTCGGGCAGAGAATGGGAAAACCTAGACTTCTTTCATATCCGCCTCCTCCCCGCCCCCCCAAAAAAAAAACCTCGAGACACATAATAGTTTATTTCGTTATATTTTTCTCAAATATCTGAGATTAATCTCTTTGCAATTTTGGGAGGATCGCGATAAATGGTGCCCTCCACGCCGACCAAAAGCCCTTATTCCACTATTTGCACTAATGTTGGTTAGTAAGTTAATAGCCTAGACAGTGACAGACCTTTCCCAACCTCAATAGCTTGTTATGGTCAGTGAGGAGGGTACAGGTCACCCTGAGGCCTGAGGAACTTCAATCATATTCGTTTAGGAGTTCCTCTAGGTCCCTGAAAACTTCAATGAAATCTCTGAGAGAGTCCCTCCATATGATCTCAGTCCTAATAAAAAGGTTATTGAGTTGCATGGTGCTCCTCTTTAAAAAGTGTAGAATCTGCTTCAAATTCTACTATAAGATACAGGAACTTAGTTTCTCATAATACACCTTACCTTCCTTTCAATTTTCTTAAATATATGATCAAACTCCATTTATTGCGAATTGTAGATGGCGATTTTAGAGGCGCACCACCACTGATTTTGGCAGGATCAAAATAAATGGCGACCTCTAAACGTAGCAGAAAGCCCTTATCCACAACTATTGCACTAATGTCGGCTTGTAACTTAATAATTCACTCCATCTGTTCAGTTCCTGTATACTTTTTTCTCTAGATGCTTTTGAAGCAACCAAGGAGTTGGTGCCATTGACCAATCCACAACCCCAATCACAAAAGCACACACAACATAACGTGATTTCAGTAATTAAAAAAAAAAAAAAAACACTAATTCCATATATATATAACCATCATAACATAAGTAATTTTGTATAAAAAGTTGAGCCTTCATTTGTTAATAGTCTCCTGTAGTTTTCATCGTTTCAAATACTCCCCTGCAGTAATGGCCAGTTGACAATGCCAACAAAATCATCAGCAAGTTTAGACAATGCTGTTCACGGCGCATCACTGTTAAATGGAATCTGTTACATGTCAGAATTACTGCCATCATAAGGCGGAATTCACAAACATAACACATCAACATAGGGGCGACGGGGTAAGTTCTGATAACTTAAACATGTTTTTGCGCCATTACACTCTCTAAGATAATAGGTTCTTGAAATTTTGTCCATAGCACTGAACAAGAAAATCTTTAAAGCTCTCCAATTATTTCATAGCATGGTAGCTAATGTAGAGATTCAATACATGTAATATCATTTCTTAACATGTTTATTCAAGAAAAATATCTCGGGAAGGGAGGATCTCCAAGTCATAAAATTCCACCATCTGATGGATCTCCTTTTAAATCTCTCTTATCCAAAAACAGTGGCCAGATATAAAGGTCTATCTCTCTTATATGCGTGTGAGAAAATTACTTCATAGAATATGGGAAGCCAATCATCTCGCGAAAAAAGAAGAAGGAATTTCCAGGAGCAGGCCAAAACTGTGTTTTCAAATTGAGACCATATCCATTTTCTCTATTATGATTCTCTCGAGTTATTAAAAATTCACAGTTGTACACTTGCATGCAAGCAACAACTATGTGCTCTAGAGCCATAAGCCATGCCAGGGGCTTGTTCAGAAAACAAAGCAGAAATGCAAGAGGAACAATTGGAACGAGCAACCGATACCTTGTTACCTCAGCCAAATAATCCAGCTTATAATAGTTTGATAGAGGCATATACACTAAAAAGATGATGGTCTCTGTCCGGCTCATCATGCAGCAACTTTGGGCAAGACTTGGACGACTGCTTCTTTTGTGGGTAGCGCGGGAATTGCTCCTCTCTCTGTCACTGTGAGGGCGCCACAGGCATTCGCGAACAGAAGAGCTTCCCTTAACCGCTTCTCATCCTGCAAATAGCACATAAGTTTCTTAAGCATGCTCGAATTTAAAGTAGCAACCGTTTCAAGCTCAAATTTCAGAAATCATATCTTATTCTCTGCTATATTCACATGGCCTTCTGCTTTCCCACGGGTAAAAGTCCAGTCACTCCCTCACTAAGGCCATCCAGGCACACATGCACACAAGAAGCATGAGCTCAACTTAATTCACAATTGCTTGGATCACATTTGTAACAATGGAAATTGATGATATAATAAGCTTTAGTCAGTTGGTTAGTATATTCTCTATTCCTCCAATTGCTGGTATCCTTGAGACATCAGAGCATTATGTGGTTCATCTGGACACATGATTTGAACACTCACTTACACAAATGTAGGTGGTATGGTCCTGATTCCCTGCTTTATGTGAACATGACTGGACTTCTACCTGATCTGTGCTACTTACAACTATCTTAAGCAGATATTGCAAGTGATTGCTACTTTGATATATAATATCAAAGCCATGAACGACTCCATTGGTCATATATGTATTCAAGAAGTGGTTGAGATTACACAAAGTGATGGTGCCCAACAGAAAATCTCTTGTACTGAATGCACTCTGGAATTATTATTTTTCGATTGGCAAGCAACCATGATATATAAATAGAAACAGGTATTACAGCAAATGTCTAAGGCCAAAGTTTACTGAGTAGTAAACCCCAACAACAGACTACAACTGATCTTTATTGTTCTTAATTAGTAATTCTATAAGAGTATATAAAAAAATTGGAAATAATTATAAAATAGTTCACATGATAAGTCGGTAAGTCTGCAGATGGAGTAAATATCTTCAGTCTCGTGTGAGTGAGATTGCAGTTATACCATTTTTCTCATGTCGATATATTTAAGCCATGCCTTAAGAAAAGGGGAAAAAGGGGGGGGGGGGGGGGGGACTTGTTAGCCTAATGAGAGGTGGGTTAAATAACTCATGGTAAAGAAAATGCTTAATCCTCATAGTTAGGTACTCCATCGATCCCAAATATGTCTATATATATATATATGAATGTGATCTAAAGAGACAGGTCTCTTGTATAAGAAGAAATTCGTTCTTGGTCATGGGGAAGTATTGTTTGATCATTCCTGCCAACTTAAAGCGCTAGATCTGTGGACTTCTCTTTTATCTAGAATGAGAGGGAAAAAAATCCTGTCCTTTGAGAAGAAACTGCATTCTCATCAGTAGCTAGAAGGTGTTGGCCATTAGACATGAAAACCGTGTTGGTTAGACATGATCTTTCAGGAGTGTGGCATATCAAGATGTACTACTTGCTAAGGAGTAAGGACACCATATCAGTCACGTCCTAAAGTAATGCACCAATACAAATTACAAAGCTCTGGGTTGTCTTCAGATGACAGAGCTACTCCTTCACTTTAATGGAGAAAGACCTTCATGTTAAGTTATACCTACCAAAGTAAGGAGAGTATGTAACGTCCCCGATCAAATGTAAAAGGCTAAGTACTGCCCAAGGGTGTATGGTAAAAGTCTTTACCCAGATTTCTGAGGACTTCAAGGATGCTATATTTAAAAATTAGGGGGATTCCATCAATGCTCTTCAGCCAATTGGAAACTGGATGCATGAAGGCTAGGTGACTTGCCTTATGGACTTCTAACAAGTTCAGAGACTCTACAGGGTTTCCAGCGGGATAGAAAGAAATTAGGCTGAGTAAAAGATTCTAGAGAACTGGTGTTGTAAGGAATCCATTTCCACATTTCGTTTCCTCAAGGACATCAAAGCTTGATGAAGGAGAAATGCTACCCCTGGATTCATTTTGCACTCCTTCAATTAAGCCTCTCTCTCTTTCTCTCTCTGAGGGTACTTGTTCCTTTTTTAGTTAATTTTCCTTTATTTATTTTTTTTATATGTGAGAAATTATTAGAAAATTAGGGAAGGGAACTCCCAAAATACAGAAAGGCCAAATAACAACCGATAACACCAGATAAGCAGCTTGGTTGTTGGGGACACATAACGTGTGTCTAGACAATTTATCTATGTCCAATGATAAAATTAAAATATTCTTTAAGTGCCTTGGCACGTCTCTAAGGACCCTTGCTTTATATTTGTTAGTTCACAGTTCACACTCACAAATCTACACTGTTTTATTGTATTTAGTCATAAGATATTAAATCACATTTAGTGATCTTTTACTAACATAAATTAGTTCTGGAAGTTCAACAGAAATTCTTTAAGAATATATGCTTATGCTTTTCTCAAAAAATAAAAATGTTGAAGAACCATGCCTATCAACTGCTAGATGGCTTTAAACATGCACTGATTCATGCATATATTAATCATATCAAACTCAATATAACTGAATGTCTCATTAATGCAGCTTCAAGTTCTTTAAAAATCTTCTCAGTAGCAATGCCTATATAGAAAGATTATGCACAGTTCCAAAGAATATATTAGTATCAAAAATCAATAGAGTTACCAAAATCCTGTGGGCAGGAACCACCCAAGTTTTGTTAATTGATGGAGTGGATATTTTCTGCCAAAAAAAAAGAAAAAAGGGAAAACTCCCCCGTAAAATTACCAAAATCTGATAAAAATGGCATTTCCTATAAGTATATCTTATTCCAACCATGCAGCAACTCATAATCGAAATAACACGGCACCATTCATTATGCATCAAAAAAAAAAATTTGATTAAGGTGAGACCAGAAATGTGAATGTGTAAAACAGATATCACCACTATATCCAACATAGATATCCAAAGGAGCAATGATGAGAAAAAAAAAAAACTAAAAATAAGTTGAAGCTCAAATTCATGCAAGGAGCTAAGATTACCTGATACAGATTTAGGTCAGAAGCCAAACTGTTCAGTATCCCACTAACAAATGCATCACCTGCACCAGTTGTGTCAACAGCTTTAACTTTAACACCAGCAACCCTACCCTTAAATCCCTGCGGAAAATTTTAAGTGATGTCAAAAAGAGATTTAAAGAATAAGCACAATCCAGCAGACTAACATAAGGAAACCAATTAGCTGACTAATTGGTCCAATTTACTACAATCTACAAATCAAATTCCATTTGGTCATAAACCATTAAGCATCATTCCTCTATCAGAAGAAAATAACAAACGATTCTCTATGCCTGCATTGCTTAGATTCAGGACAATCAGCCCTTCACATTTCTAAATGTGCGTAATTATCAGAATCAGTGAGGTTATTTATCCAAAAAAACCAGGATCTGCATTGGATCCAATTTATGATCTAGTAAAGGCACATATAATATGCTGAAAATCCAAATGGATCTATTTCAAAAATATCGACATTGACACACAAATTAATTTTTCGGACTTCCACTGACATGCTTGGATTCACGGGTGATGGAAAAAATCTATATGCTAACCTTAGTGTAATATCTGCAGCCATCTGGCCCTTCAGTTACAAGCAAAAGCTTAAGATTAGGGTGGAAAAGCTTCTCTAACACCACATTGTCATCATAAGGATCATCACCTTTAGTCAGGAACGAAATTTCTTCCTCACTTATCTGCAAGTTCACACAAAATCCTAATGCTGAAATTCTATAAAAACCAAAATAGTAATTCAGCTATTCTGAAGCAGCAAAGGCTACTATGTAATCACTTATCAGTAACAACTAAATTTGAAACTTCATAGTTAAATCTCACATTTTTGACAAATGTACCTTAATGATGTCTGCTTGGTCCCATATGCTCATAATGCCCTGCCGAGCAGCCTCTGCTGACGGCCATAGTGGCAATCTCAGATTCGGATCATAAGAGAGGATGCTGCCAGACTTTTTAGCGAGGTTCATCGCAGCAAGATGAGTTGACCTACACGGTTCCTCAATCAAACTAATTGAGCCATAGTGAAAGATACTTGCCTGCATTTAGAATTATCAGAAGACAAAAAAAAAAGACAAAATCAGCTCCTGTGTTATCATCAATAATTCTTCTGCTGCTGCTTCTGCTGCACTTCCTAGTTAAAAGAAGCAGCAGTTCCATATCCAAGTAACAGATAAAGATAAAATTTATGATAAATTTTACCTGCTTGATTAGGTTTACATCAAGTTCGGATTCACGAAGAAGCATATCAGCACTTGGATTGCGGAAAAACATGAATTCACGCTCGCCATCGGCTCTGAGCGTAACAAATGCCAGTGCAGTCCTTGCACCGGCATCAAAACGCATGCCAGAATTATCGACATTGTTTTGTTTCAAAATGTCAGCCAACATGTACCCAAATTCATCCTCACCTACCTGAGATATGGATGGTAAGGAATTCAGTGGTGAAAATAGATTATCGTAAGAGCAAGGACCAACTGGTCTAAGATTGGTTCACAAAGGGTAGAAAACCAAGGGAATTCCGATTTAGTATTAGATCTAAAAGACGGAAGAATACAAGGATTCCGCCACAGACATATAGGTATAAGACAGGGCCACCTAGGTAATTCGATATGCCAATCCATATAGATACAGAGTATATGACAGTAGCAACCGAACATATTATGGATATGTAAGAAAATCTGACTGTCATGATTGAGACAATATAATATGCATCCAGGTATACAAAAATTACTTAAATATATATTATAATATATATTGAATTGCTTTGTAATTTTAACGTGGTCAGATATGTGGCGTGCACATTTGCATTGATAGTTCAGTGCAAAGGAACTTCTTTGTCATACAGATCTTGAGCGCACACAAAGCATAAAACTCTATGATGAGAACATGAGTAATTGGCATGCAATGAAGATGAAAGACATCTGGAGATGTTCAAATGCACCTTGCCAATAAAAGCCGATGAGCCTCCCAATCGGGATATCCCAACAGCAACATTAGCAGGAGCTCCACCAGGAGCTTTCTTAAAAGCAGGTGCTTCTGCAAGTGAAACTCCACCAACTGTTGGCACAAAGTCAATCAACATTTCCCCAAAGCAAACAACAAGTGAATTCTTTTCCTGGGTCCCATCTCTTGTATCTGCAGGAAGAGCTTTAGACACATCTACATAAAACCAATTGCTGAGATAAGCAAGGAGTGTACCCAAATCACAGAATAGTATCAACAGAACAGAAAGAATAAACACTGAGCCTCCTAAAATAGTATTTTATAGGCCAATATGTTCGCTTGAAAACATAATGCTCAGGATATAACAGTAAAATGGAAGTCTGTCCTGCACTGTTCAGTGTTCACAGCCAGAGGCATATTCTAGTCGAGGACACTATACAAAGTGGATGTAATATACAGTCATTGCGACCAATAACTATAGATAATCATGTTTCATGATGAGGTATCTATTCTAGCCAATGTTCCGAAAACAGCCTGTAATCTATTCTACCCAAAAATAACTTTAGAAGAGATCTCCAAACGTGACTGCATTCAAAACCATTTATGAGAGATGTACAAATAGTAATGAGAAATAAATTTCTAAAACTAAGAGGAGATATATACTCTATGGATACAAGTTCATAAGGTCTAATGATACGAACGACAAATACCCATTTAGGCATTCTTGATATCGAAGTGAAATATTTCGTCATCAAAGACTGATATAGAGAAATCCCAAAAATACACCAAATAACAAGTGCATTGGATCTGCTAAAACCGGAAAATTAAATATTCGAATATATCAATTTAGAATGGTGTCTACAGGACACCACTA
Organism: Tetracentron sinense; assembly: GCA_015143295.1. Lineage (NCBI taxonomy): Eukaryota > Viridiplantae > Streptophyta > Magnoliopsida > Trochodendrales > Trochodendraceae > Tetracentron > Tetracentron sinense. The sequence goes on along the minus strand of CM026572.1, from coordinate 24,973,923 downwards.
TTTAGAGTTTGAATCAAAGAAAGACAACATTTCTTCTTAGAAAATACAAAAGCATTCAAATGAATCTACTTTCTGAATTTCAATAAAAACAAAATCCACAAAAACTCTTTCCCAATATGATCTATCTGTTACTGAATCTCCCACAATCATAAATCAAAAGTTCAGATTTTTTATAAATGATTTGATCTTGTTCATTATGATTAATATGCAAAACTTTGATAAGACCTCTCCACATTCAAAATTTTATAGACATCAAATTTCAAGATATTTCCTTTCTGGTACCTACAAACAGCATCATACATAATACACCAAAAAAACAGGCCTTAAGAAATGAGTAAAAAAAACCCAAAAATCAAACAATCATAACTTCATGCCAATCGATTTCGACACCCATATACGAAACATTCCAATTACAAAAGAAGTAAAAACAGATTCTGATCCAACAAACTCCATTAAAATTTGCAAGAAAAGTTCACCTGAGGTGGAATTATTACCCATCTTGATGCTAACGTTAAAGGGTCGAACCGGGTTCGCAAGATAGCAAGAACAATTAAAAGAAGAAGAAGAAATGTCGGTGGAAGAAGAACAATAAGAAGAAGAAGAAGAAGAATAGAGAGGAGAGTTGGAGTTGAATGAAGAGAACAATGCTAATACCATATTTGCCCCTCACAGCTAATTTAAGGATTTCTTTGAAAAAAAAGTAAAAAGCTCTCCTGTTTCTCCGTTCTTGTCTGTCCCCTTCAACCCCTAATATGACGCAAATCTGAACGATCACTTTTTTTCTTTTGTCTTTTTCTTTTTTTGATTCATTCTTTTTCTCACTACTCAGTAAACAGTAAACAGTAAACACCCAGATGCTCATATTCCTCCTGGTTTCTCTCACCAGGTGCCAAACATGAAACAACCCCACTCAAAATCTCACACCCACATACTGAATTTTTTTCTTTTATAAACAAAATTTTGCTTAATATAATAGATAAATATTTTTTAAATATCGAAATATATTTTTTGAAAATATGAATTGTTTTAATTAAATTCATAGGTAGAAGATTAAAATATTAAGCGGGAATAATCGTCTGTTGATGTTCTTTTGTTTGTATATATGTTTTATTTTTTATTATAAACTCTCTCTGTCCTGTTCTGTGCATCAAAGCTGTTTTTTGTCTTTATTTTGGGACTTCAAATTCTCTCAGGTTGTAACGGGACTCCTTCGAGTCCGGTTATGCTCATGAGGTCGTCATGTATCCCTATTTACACTCCTTAACTGTGGTTAAGATTCACCACTCCTAAGGTTCACTCACCTATCCTTGGTTTATATATATATATATATCAATTTTTTTACCCTGGTTAAAATTCTCTAACTCTTAGGGTTAAAAAATTTCAGTTTTTTCTGAAAACCAAGAATAGATGGGTAAACCCTAGGTCCCTAGGAGTGAGTGAATTTTAACCACATTTAAGGGTGTCAATATGGACATGTGGCAACCTCCGGAGCATGACCGGACTCCAAGGAGTTCGGTTACAACTTGAAAGAATCTTGAGTCTAATTTTAGCTCTCACTTGTCATGTTTCAGTTCTTTGTATTTATGCAATTTATTTTAAGAAGATGATGCGATTACATGAATACCCCTGATGGAGCTTTTATTTTATTTTATTTTTATTTAATGCTTATGAGGCTCATTAGTGCTAGACTGCTAAGGGCGGACCCCAGGAATCAGGATTTTTTTTGGGTAGATTATTTTTGTTGAGGGCTAAGTTCTGGCCATTACGTCCGGTTGTGAGAATTTTGATTTTTATTATAATCACTCCACTTTCTCCATCTGTCTCTCTCTCTTTTACTATTCTGAATTGAAAGCTATTTTTTGCATTAATCTCAGCCCTCTCTTGTCATGTTTCAGTAGTTCATTGTATCTACATCAATTTATCTTAAAAGATGATGTGATTACATAATGACCCCTGATGGAGCATTTTTTGTTTTTGTTTTAAATATGCGTTTTGAGTCTCATTAGTGCAGGGCGGACCAGGAATCAGGATTTTCTGGTAGATTTTTTTTTGTTTGAGGGATAAGTTCCGGGCCATTGTGTCCGTTTGTAAGAATTTTGATTTGGGGACAACTGCCCCTTTCTTATAGGCTATAGCTATTGGCCAAGATCACGTCTCAAGAAGTGGAGGTCTTGAGTTCGAGTCCCTTCCCTTTGTTGGGGAAGCAAATTGGCTGTGTTGGCGATCAAAACCGTTGGCTATTGGGAAGAACCCAAGGAAGAACACAGACGATTTATCTCAGCTTTTTTGGTTGTGTAGTATAAGGGGATCTGCACGGCCCGAGGAACATAGTCGGGTGCTCCAAGAGGCCCCGGATACCCTCGTTCCCAAATATATATATATATTTATAATATAAAATTTAGTTCTTCTTTCCCCTAAAGTTCAGTCACCCATGCATATCAACGTAAGAAAGCAAATTGTATGTGATATTCACTGTGTTCTTCCCTATGGCCATAGGTGTTTAAAAGTCATGATCTCTGCCCTTCAAACAGTCCAGCCATAGGGAAGATCACTTTGAATATCACAGACAATTTGTTTCCCAACCAAGGCCCTATTAAATCAAATAATATTGTATATAAAACCTTTTTTTTTTTCCGAACTTTCAAGGGCACTTCTCCCTAGCTCCGCCCCTGTTAGTGTTAATGGACTTGACTAGCAAACCGTTGATATGAGGACTGAATTCGAAAGATGAGATGATTGATGGGGTGATCCTAGGCAAAAGGTTTACTCTGTTGCTCGCCAGAGTATCCCTCTGGTGAGCAAGTGAGCAACGGAATCGGTGGACAAAAAATGGCCACCTCACCATAAGTCATTTTTTTTCCCTCCAATTTTTTGACTTCTTCCCATTAAAATTTTTTTTCCTTTTTTTTTTAACACATGTCCACTGATCCGTTGCTCACCAGAGAGATACACCTCTGGTGAGCAACAGAGTAAACCTTTTGCTTGTGATCTTATTAGCTTGTCAGCATTTAGGAAATTGTTTGAGCATTACATGGTATGGAAGTGTTTCGCCCAATGATGAAAAGCATGAGGCCCAAGCCCATTATGGAAGATGCTCGAAACCAGGTTAGTAACCAGGCTGATTTTCGGCGTCTAAGGTCATCAAGGCCTAAGGGTGGGCAAATCGCTCATGGTGTCCACGGGCCTAAAAGTGCATGTGACTCAAAACCACAGCACTCGCAGGAGAGGCTTCTGTGAGTCATTCTTGTGGATAGCTTCCCTTGAATACCCCTTAAAAGTTTTTCTTTTTTACGTCCCTAGATAAGCGAAAGAATAGGGGGGTCAATGGGCCCAATTCGAGCGTTTGGGCTCCGGCTGCCCCCCCCCCCCCCCCCCCAAACTCTGATGGGGGAGGTGTGTCCAAGTCATGAGGATGGTCCTGAGATTAAGGGAGGTGTGCCCAAGTCATGAGGATGGTCCTGAGATTAAGTTCTAGGGAAGGATGTTTTCCCTTGCATATGTAGCAAGTACTAGCAAGCTACTAACAATCCGTGCATGAACATCCCTACTCAGATTGATCAAAATCAGCTCCATTATATATATAAGGAAATAGTTAACTTACCTATGGATTCTATTTCCAAACCTAAGGCATCCACCTATTGGTGGATGCCCCCCTCTTAAATGCTCACCAAAAAGTAAGGATACTAATGAGCCATGCTCATTAAAGCTTTAAATGAGTGTCCCTCTAGAAATATGACACATGGCAGTTTTTTTTTTTTTTTAAATCCGACCATTGGATTTTATGGTGGGTCCATTAGAAGAAACATGTCAAAAAATCAATTTAATTGAACTTATTTAGACCGTCCGATGAGACCCTAGTTTGTTAGCATTAACCCCTTAGAGTTAACTCTACCCTACTTAGGCTATCAAAATGATTGGTATTCAGATGACCGATTAATATGTTTTTTGTCATGTGTCTCTCTATATACATGTCTTGACATCAAATGGTCAAATTCCAAAACAATCTGCCACGTCACTTTATTTGGGACCTCTCATTAAAGGATTTAATAAACATGACTCACTAGAATGCTAATAAATATATATAAATATACTTAAAATATACCTAATCTACTATTTTATATATATATATATATATATATATAATTAGTTTATTAAAATACCTAAATTAAGTACATTAATAAAAATATTTAATTATATATATATATTATTTAAATACTTAAACTAAGTATTAGAGATAGGTTTAGAGAATACAAAGTGGTGTAATAAAGTGAGATGAGATACACTCATATCTAGGAAGATTTGAATTTAAAATAGATTAATATCAAATCTTAGATTTGATTAGGATTAAGTTTGATTAAGATTAGATTTGATTATGATGTGATACTGCTTCTATCTTGAAACTCATGTAATCTCGATATAATCTTTAAGGAGGAGTCATTGTAATCATCAAAATCTATTTAATTGAATCCCTTTTCTATCAAGGTATTAGAGCGGACAACCCTTTGGTGACTGTTTAGTTCTTTTTTTTTTTCTTTCCGGCGAGTGGTGCCACCATCGCCCGCCGGGTGTAAAACCTTTGATTTTTATTTTTGTAAAAAATATTTTTCACTTGAGAGAAGCAAATGTTAAACACTAACACATATAAAATAAAGGTGCCATCCTATCCAAGCCATTTGAAGTTGCATTTGAAAAAAAAAAAGTGACAACTACCTAATCGAAAAAAAGAAAAAGATAAAAAAAAAAAAAAGAGGAGAAGACGCTTCGTCATATCCATTAATAAGGCTTATTAACGAATCAAGCTGCTCTCAAACGGCTTCAGTTCAGTTTGTTAAAAGCTCAATCAAGTTTGTTTATTTATATTTAATAAATAAGCCAAAAGTTGAGCTTAATTTCGAACTCGTTTAATCAATGTGCTGAAATCCCCACTACACAACTCGGCTCGACTCACCCTTAGCAGCGGTACTCTAGTGTAAATAAAGCTGGGTACGACTGGAAAAGCTTTTCCTAGTCTTGTCGAAAAGCCAAAAGACGAGCACAAGCCCTTCCCAAGGCCCATCAAAGGCTGGGAAAACAAAGTCCCAAACTCTGCCGGCAAGTTATTGCGGGTCCAAACATAGGCACTAAACTTTCTCCGATCATTTTTACAGTTTATTAGGCATCAGCTTATCCAAAATGATCAGAAAACAAATTGAAATGTTGATGTTTGAGCATTACCAGTAACTGCTGGCTCTGCCTGCTGTTTTCAGGTTTAACTCTGTTTAAGAATGAGAACTCCAACTAGTGGCATAGATAAGTGTGAGAACTATAGTTATTGAAGAACAATCATGTAGTGTTATAAGCATAGTTGCAAGGAAGTTATGTATAACGAACTGCTGCTACTGAAGGGCCATGTAATAGAAGCATAGTTGCAAGGAAGTTATGTATAGGGTGGGATGCTTGCTTCTCTGAAAGTTCGCTTCCACAATGTCTGCTATGTAGGATAGTTTTCGACGCATATATCATGTAGGGCAAAAAATCTGAGGTATAATTGGTCATACTAATATCATGGGAGTGAGGTGCCCTTATCTCATTTTTCGTTTCATAAAGATTTTTGGAGCCTCACTTCCTGCAACTATTTTTCATTCTCCCTATGGTAACTATGATAAGAAGTATAATTTTGATAAATTTATGAGGAAGATCAGAGAACTAAGTAATCATGCATACTCAAGTTCCGTTACGATATACCAGAAAAGCATGCAAGCATTTAATATCATGTCAGTAACATTGCATTTCCCATGTATCTAGGCTGTATAATCCATAATATAATTTATATGTTTGTTTTGTTGCTAAGTGTTTAAAGGATCCATCCCTGGATGAAGCTACTCTCGCCAGCAACACTCCTAGGGACAGTTGATCCTTCCGCCGGAACAAAGTGGTGGTGCCTGTTCCAACAAACTACCACATTAGAAGTTTCCTTGAATGCATCTCTCATAAATGGGATTCCTTGGACTCATCTGATTATCGTGAAATCCGTCCGGAGTTAATTCAATCAACAAAAGAAGAAAATGGAAGAAAAGATAAACAAAATTAACTGTACCCAATTTGTAAGGTGGGTTCGCAGTCCATGGCGTTGGATATAGAGGTCTGCATAGAAAAGCTGTTGTTTCCTATTACTGCAGTGGAGTCCCAAGAGCCTTGAATTGATCTAAAACCTTGTCCTCCTGTCTCGAGCTGAAATATCAAACAAGAGTAAATGGAAGGATTATCATTACTAGCACACACAAACAACCGATGTATTAATTTTTCACTGAGTACTAGCCGCATTTCAAGCAAAACCTTATTTTTGAGCTGCTTATGTATGTCTCCAAGATGACGCTCCTGCCAGTATAAACCAGAAATTTATAAGCATGATCTATTATTAGAAAAAAAAAAGATGATCTACAAAGAAACATAAGCAATAGCAATGTTTATATCATTTCTCAGATAAGCTAAACAAAATTCAATCATAATGGCAACACATGCAAATACTATCAGGATCTCAAAAAAAAAAAAAAATAGTGCATCCATTCTTCTGCTCAGGTGTTCAAGTATCATAAAATATATGGACAGAATAAAATGTCCAACTTGTGGCATTAGTACTTGGGTTTAAATACAAAAGTGGAGCTCTGCTTCACGGCCGAAAAGCGGAGCTCCCATTTTTGTGTAAAGCTGTGGCAATCTTGCAATTATGGGAGAGAAAGTGTTTTAAAAATTGCCACTATCTCCATAATTACAAAAGTGTCACCACCTTACACTAAAAAGAGAGCTCCACTTTTCCGCAGTGAAATAGAGCTCCACCTCAAAATTACACTCCTAGTATTTCTCTCAAGTTTTAGAGAATAGTACATGTCTTGGATCACCATTGTGTAATAAGTTAGCATGCATTCAATGAATATGAAAACTAAAAGGAATGAAAAGTAATTTGACCAGGCAAAGTTGCACCTTTGTCTTTGGTATATAGATAATGAAATTTCCGAACAATTTACCGAACTTTACATTGAATTCCTTCTTTACATAGGCCATATATATATATAGGTTACTATATATACACCTATATGTGTTTGTGAGCATGTATCTGTGGTTATTATGGCTGGTTGCTTGGAACAGAAGATGGTCCAAACATCATGGAATGCAGGTTCCGCTGTGCGGGAACCAGTGAGCTACATTACTAAGGCAGCTTACAAGTTAGTTAGAGGTTTACACACACCGAGACACTGTGGATGGAGTCGATAGACAAAGGAAAATATGATCATTCTTGATGCCCTCATTCTATAATGATTTACTATTTTGGAAAGGTTTGAAAGCTGAAATTTCCTTTGACAGGATTGATTTTGAGGTGGGTTAGCTCCAACATGCCATATGTGAATCATTTTTTTCCCTTTTATTCTTTTGTCATTTTCAATAATTTCCACATCTTTCTTAATTCAATAGGACTGGAAGGACTATATTCAGTGCAATCAAGACCATGTTTCATTGCTTTTTTCGAACATATTCCAAATAAACTACTCATTCTAAGAATCCTGAATAGTCAGGCTTCTAAATGCTTACTTGAGGTGACATAGGTCGTTTACTAGTTAAGTGCACGACCAAGCCGCACTAAATGACTGGTCAAGCTTCTAAATATTTACTTTAACTCGCTCCAGAAAGTACATGTATCAGTCCAATATATTCGATTTACAACCATTGCTGTAACATATGCGGGAATCATGTCAACAGGTGTCAGGAAGTCAATCTTCATTTCCTCAATCCACGGTCTAACTGTATATATCCTTCTTTCAATAGGTGTGTATATATCATAGTTGTCGGGAAGCTATGTACAAAGTGGGAAGCTCGCTTCCCAGTTAGCTCGTTTCCCAGACTTGCTTCGGCTCGCTTCCATCAAGTCCCATTTAGTAGTCAAAGTGGGCTATATATCTAGGAAGTAATGAGATAGACCTTTGTCTAAAGCCTACGACATAGATTTAAGCAAGTATCGTTAGATTGAAATGTAAGGCTGTATAACGCCTACTTCTCCAAAATATCTCATGTAAGATAAAATTTAAGGTATGATTGACCATCCAAAATATAATGGGAATGGGGCACCTATATCTATTTCTTGCTTCCCATTTCCTAAGGATTTTTTAGCCTCGCTTCCCGCTTCTCGTTTTCTGCTTTCGCTTCTCAGTTTGGTAACTATGGTATATATATCATTCCTCAAATTTTTGAAGACGTTAAAGGGTTCGCTGTTTTGAGTAGCCGCCCCAAGCCTAATGAGATTTTGGTGCTAGAAGTTTCAAGGTCTTGGGCAGGACCTGACAGTTCGAAATTCAAGGGATTGATCTGATCCCATTGCCCCTCCGTGGGAGACAAAGATCAAAGAAAACTACGTGAAAAATGAAAGAAGGATAGCACTGATGTGATGACAAACGAACTTGATAGACCAAAAATGAGTAATAAAGATAAAATCTTCCGTTGTAACAATCAATTAATCAAAACTGTGGCCTTTGTTTCCAATAATGCATGCTTTACCTTTCTGCGAAGTTCTTCCATTTGTTCTATCATTATTTGTGTCTGCATCAAAGAACAACAGACAATTATCACTGATCTCAACTTGGCACTTTTGTATAAGTTAAGATATGAACAATTAATCATGGGAACATTATAAGTCTCAAAAAGAAACTAATTTGCCAACAAGCTGATGAATTCTGTAAACATAGGAATGGCTTTAATAAATGACTAAACAAGTACCAAGTGTTCAATTTAGTAAGTAACTGAACAAGATGGTAAATTACATTGTATAGAAGAACATAGTCCTCATTCTTATTTTTATGGAGCTTAATTCATTCATTGGACAAAGGTCTACAATCAAAGCCAAGTCACAAAAATCAAGTACCAACTACCATAACAAGCGGAATATGGTTGCAAATGCTCCAGTTATGAGATATACCATCATTATGAGTGCCTATCCCAACTATTTGGGTAGGAAACAAAATCATGTTCCGCCATTTTTCTATAAAAAAAAACAGGGTCGTTGTTATAACTAACTGTTATGATTTATTATGTTTGCAAGCAATTAAAGCATGGTATATGATTTTGACATCAAGAAGGTGAGCAGAAGTAGTGGCAGAGCATCTGTAGTAGTTTCAAACATAGTTACCAGTCTGGTTCAAAATATCGATACGTATCGACCGATACGGGCTGATACGTATCCCTTTTGGAGTTACCTAATACACTAGTACGCTGGAAAAAAAAACTCCCCGTATCAGACCGATATAGGCTTGATATGGGAGATTTTTCGATAATTTTTTTTTTCCTTCCATTTACACTAGGATCCACAATACAGACTTGATACGCACAACTTATTTATATAAATTATTATTTTAGTAAATGATTTTAAATTAATATTATTTTCATTTACTTAAGATATTAATATGCAAATAAGGTTATCCCCCCATTTGAATTCAATAAAAATTATCTTGATTCAAATTCATGAATAATAAAAAGTTAATTTTCAATTTAATAACAAAGCCCTCTTGTTAGCACCATTTAGGGACTTGGGTCAAAATTTTAACTTTCAAATGATAAAGTATTTCTCAAATATCAAATTTTCATTAACTTTATTATATAAAAAATTATCAAAACTCAAAAGTTTGGTAAAAAACGTCTCATACTTTAGTCTTAAAAAATATTTTCATCTACAGGTTCAATAAGTCAACTAACAGTGTATCAATTCAACATAAAAAAGACTTACATTAAGCTTAAAATTTATGGTTGTAATTCAATACATTCTTATTTAACTCATTTAATGTAATGTTTTAATATCTAAATTGTTTTTCTTATACTTAGCTAAATGACTATGGTTTATATTTTCATGCCTTCTTATCAGCACAGCATGCACGCCTTTTTTAACTTATAAAATTTTCAACTATCATATGTATGGTTATAAACATAACTGAAGACCTTCATTTAGTTTGTTAATAGCTTATAGTTATATTAAAATACATTTTATATAAGGTATCCAAGTTTTTCATTGCGTATCCAAGCATTTCTTAGCGTATCTTGATTTTTTTCATCGTATCCATCCGATAAGTCGATATGTATCCTATTTTGGACTTATCGATACAGCAACCGATACCGATATTTTGAACCATGTTATCAAAGTGCAAAACCAAAACAAGAAGCAAAGCTAAAGCAAGAAGCGGAAAGCGATACTTAAAAAAACCTTAGGAAACGGGAAACGAGAAATGAGATATAGGCTTTTCATTCCCATTATGTTATTTATGGGTAGCCTTTGATTTTATTTTACATGAGATTTTTGTGGAAAAGTAGGTGCCTTAGGTTTCATACTGACGATACTTGCTTAGAGTCTACACCCTAGGCTATAAACTGTGGTCTACCACATCACTTCACACATACAACTCCCTTTGACTACTAGATGAAACGTGATGGAAGTGAGCTTCCTAGGAAACAATTTTGTCCGAGGAAGCGAGTTTGGGAAACAAGCTTCCCACTCTAGACATAGCTTCCCTGCAACTATGGTTTCAAACCACAAAAGCATTTTGACTGCAGAGCATTAGAAGTAGAACATTAGAACAATGTTATAATACTGTGGAATAAAGAGAAGAGACAACGAAGTTCTAGAAATGAATTAGGCATTTAAGGGTCTGGTGAAGAAAGAAATTAGAAAGTTGAACGGATGGCTGAGAACAGAGTCTCTTATAGTACAGAGTTCGGTTGGGATAGTCAATCCACACCTCCCCAATAAAACACCTTAAGGCGTGCTAACACTACTCTCGGAAATTCCCTACTCTCAGCCAAAAACCCACACCTGTTAAAGCATAGACAAGTGTTGGCTTTTTATTGAAAGCATGGACGTGTTAGTTTTTCACTAAGAGTAGGGAATGCATGAAGGTAGGGCTAGCATGGCTCAAAACACATTTAATAAAGGTCGTACTAAGAAGTATGAAAGGGAATATAACTAATAAAATAAGACAAGCATAACTTATACAACAATAACTAGAGGAAAATGCTAAGCATACAAGCTCCACAACATTTCTTTTTTTGAGTTAGAGCATAGATGCCAATCATGCCCAATAGGCCGAAGATCTCTTGAACTACACCTCTTTTGAAAGCCTAAGTGAAGACATCAACCAACTAATATTTTGATCTCATGAAGGAGATAAATTCCATGGACTCACTCTTCTCATGTACACAATGACAAAATGAATGAAAAGGATCAACTTAAAAAATGAAAAAAAATGCAGTTTACTTTGCATTTCGGCACAACTTTAAATTGTCAAGTCCCTCAAGAATTGGATGTTAAGGCAGTAGCTTCTAATAAGAAAATTATATTACCTACTAAATTGTAGTACATTAGCAAAATATATGGAGCTTCTAATAAGAAAATTATAATTTTGTCTAACTTAACACCATACTGCGTCCATTTCGGTAGCACATCGTCGAATGAGAAGGAAAATAGTGTTGATGTATTGAATATGTGCTATTTATGCAATTTCAAAGTTTATTAGACCCTAAAGTAAACTCTGAATGGAACCAATATATATATATGAACTTTTATAAATCCATGCAAGTACCTTCCGTTGCCTAGCTTGTGAGAGAGCTCCTTCAAGCTGTTTCTCTAAATTTTGCAACTCTTTCACACTAAGTGATCCAAGATCTTCTCCAAGCAAATGCCTTAAACATATATTACCTACTAAAATTTAGTACGTGACAAACATGAATGGTGGTAGTAGTTGTATTGTTATGTTCATAACAGCACTAAAAGTATGTGCAATAGCCCCTGTAGTAAAGCAGTGCTAATTGCTGCAGTCATGGAAATATATTAGAAGAAATTCAGGTCTAACATAACCTCTGTGTCCGCTGAAGAGATTCACATTTTGCCTTTAACTTTGAGACCTCTTGGCACCAGCTCTGCATTGACCAACATAGATAAAAAAGGGAAAGATGAGAAAGAAAATAAAATTGAACAGAGAATGGACCTGTGTCATTAGTATACTTATAAAGTGCATTTGTTATTATGTGAAAAGAATTGCAAATCCAACGAGGTTTCTGCTAAAACCAACAGATTAAGAGTTCAGGATATTTCACTGTAAGCATGAATATTCTCTGTAAATTATATTTTAAAAAATGCAGAAGAAAAGTTCTTGATTGCATCTCTTATTTTTGGGCGATCTGGAATTTTAAAAACCAATTTCCTGAATTAGCCACTTCATCGAATATATATTTGACACAGTCTGCTTTCAAGAGAACCACCAATTTCCAACATAATTTCACACACAGTTCAAAAACTCGACTCGAAAGTTAGCCGGATCGAATAACTCGGAAAACTCGAAAAAAACTCAACTTGACTGACTCGAAATATATATATATTATCCAACATAGAAAAAAAAAATTATATTGCAAAATATTTCTACTCTCTACAATTCTACTGCAAACTTACAAATTAAAAACAATCCTCAGGTAATTGTAATGCTAAAAGCCTAAAATCAATCCTCTTCTCCTCCTCCTTCCCGGTTTAGGGCTTGAATGAGACCTCATATGGGTCGAACGGGGTTTTATATATATAAAAAAGACAACTATGTACTTAAGTGACTCGGCCGAGTCTTTCGAGTCGAGTCACTCGGCCTGACTTGACCGAGTCACTCGAGTTACTCGGGGAAAAGAGACAAATTGAGTTTTTTTGTCGAGTCGACCCGAAACTTAGTTGAGTCAAGTCGACTCGCCGAGTTTTTGTACAAACTTTCACTTTCACATACAAACAGCATGAGATTTATTGTTGTGTGAAACACAATTTTAGTGTTGATGGCTACATGAAATACAGAGAAGGGAATAAGTGACTATGTTAGAAAGAACAGAACACTCCACACCGGTTTATGTAAATCACCACATTAATGACTACGTTCATGGGCAATGATGATCCAAAAGCTTCCACTATGTGAATGAGGTGATTACAAAGGACATAAATGTACTGAATCAGCCTGACCACCAGTTCTAATGTAGAGTCTAAAAATCCAAATCCTAGTCCTAATCCCACCCAAAGACCCAGTGGAGAAGTTCCACTCCAAGTAGAATATATTTGATTTATACATAGCAAACAGACCCCAATATGCTGAAGGACCTCCATCCTGCCCCTAGCAATTATTAGGGAGGTCCGTTTTTGTAATCATTAGGGACATAGGGATAAGGACAGATTTTTTTATTTTATTGTGAATGAATATGGACATTTAGTACTTGACCTGACATGAGTCTCGAAGGCAGGACTTTGGGACAACCTGTCGTGTATAAGTTACAAAAGACATTTTACTTAATCTGCTACTAATTTTTTTTTTTGGGGGGGGGGTTTAACGGAGGGTGTCCCAGTTACAAAAGATTCCATTCATGAATGATACCATCTATGGTTTGGAACAAAAACAATGAGAATATCTATGAATGGAAAACAGGATCCATCAGTGTTCCTAAATTCAATGTAGAGGCTAATTCATCCATGGTTTGAAAGTGAAAGATATTTTAGTTATGATGTGCGAAAGCGTGCAAATTCAAGTGCAACGAATCCAAAACAGCAAATCCAAACAAACGAAACAGAAAAAAAAAAACCAAATCGAAAGGGAGAGACGATTTACGTGGTTCGGCAAGATGCCTACATCCATGGGCAACGATGATTTCCTTTATTCAACAATGAGATTTCTCTCAAACAATCACTCAGAAACCCTCTTCACAACACTCCCAAAAAACAACTCCCTGTTCTCTCTTTTTTTCCTTACAAACAAAACCCTTAAAAAATCCCTTTTATATTAGGGTTACAATAATGAGAAAATGGGTAAAATGCCCAAAACGGGTTGGGTCATCCAGGTTGCCAAACGGGTCATCATGAATCTAGATTGAATTCATGACAACTTCCAACAAGTTAAACATCTACTAATATCAAATTGTTGGTAACAAGAGATTCCATCAATGAATGATATACCATCTATGGTTCTGGAACAAAGGCAATGAGAATATCACTGAATGGAACAAAAACAATGAGAATGTCTCTGAATGGAAAACAGAATCCAATATTGTTCCTAAAGTCCATGTAGAGGTTAATTCGTCCATGTTTGAAAGTGTTGATTTATGTGAGAAACCCAAGTATATGAACTCAGTTGATTAAATCGACTCAAGACACTAACTTCAAGTCTAATCAAGCTTCAGTATTTAATAATGTAATTTATCTACCTTAATTCTCCAAAGGAAGGACATAGGAAATCTTAACTGACTGGTGGCTGGTGCAGTATCAAAAGAAACTAGCTTCAGAGAATCTACAAGATTTCATTCCTATCTACCTGATGCCGATGGATAGCAAGTTATGTTATGTTATGTAATTCTGAAAAGATGATTGTAACACCAATTGTGCATTTATACCTGTCCACACAATTGAATAGACTCACTTTATGTTGTGTGTGTGTCTATAGAAATGTGATTTCAAATTTCTAAGTATTCAATTCTAGTAAAATAAAAATATACTCCAAATCAACTAAATGAATTCTAGTTCAACATTTTCAGAAGATTTATTAAAGATCCAAATATGTGTACATGTTTTACAAAATTTAAAATGGAGAAGAAGGAAAAAAGAAAGAAAGAAAGAAAAAAAGAAAGAAAGATGAATGAATGAATGCAGGCACAAGAGCGAACATTCAAATCAACAGGAGAGACAATGTTCATCAAAACAAGAGAATCTGTAAACAGAAAAGCCAACATTGCATAAAGTATATAAGAGGTTCAAGAGATAATTTTTGCAAACACAAACCTGTGTTTCACGGTCGACAATACTGCTGCCTTGACGAGTGTAACAGCAACGCTGGTATCGCTCAAGTGTGTTGCTTGTGCTGAAAAGAAAAGCATTGGTATAGAGTTCATATTTATAGTAAAAAGATGATTTATACTAAGAAATTATAATAGATTATCATTAATCAGTCACAAGTAAACAAGCAAGGAGATGATCCTTCAGCTCTCAATACATAAATTTTCTCAATAGTATTATAGGAAGATGCATTTTGTCACATATAGTCAGAGCATCCCGTGCAAAGCACATATACATGTGGATATAGCAATTACATTAGACTTTTTGTTGTCTTTCAGATAATATCCTGCATTCTATACTGATAATGTAGATACCTATAATATGATTCAAAAGCAGACATTGGTTTATTTCACAACTGTTCTTCATGGGTGTATTAACTTTTACAGCATTTTTGAGATGCATGCAAAAAAAGAAAAGCAATACCACATTACCATGCCGCTACAAGCCTACAATATATATACAATTACAAAGCATGTATAAAAACTATGTAAGCAGACCAAGTCTGCCAATGCAGACTGCTCATAGTGTTACGGACTGCTCATAGTGTTACAGACATGTAGAACGAGAGACACTCTAGGTGTGGACATCACACTCATAATTAAAGTGACGAGATTTCTTATAGGAATTAGCATGATCTGGCATTTTCATTTGGCAACCCTTTGGGTCTGTATACGGGGTCCAGGTCGGGAGAACAGGGTTCTCTGACTGAGTCACTTTGAGCAGAGCCAACGAATTTTATGATATCACAATTTGTTCCCTCAAATATTTCATCACATGCGTAACTCTTGCTCAAATTTGCGTCCGGTGAGTCATAACAAATTGCATGAAAACTTTCCAACTTGCTGGTAGAAGGATCGATCCAAATTATTGTCAACATGAGTCAATCCCATAGGCAACCAAAGTGCAGAATTTTCATTAGGAAGAAAAAGTCTACAGTGACTAAATTTTTGTGCAATGCCGAGAATATAAGCGATTCCAATGGGCGAAATGCTAGTCAGGAAAGTGACTTAATGTTGGATAACTTAGTTCATTTGAAAAATTCCTTGGGATCGACTCCATGAAATGCAATCCCACCCGCCATTTGCATTGCCTAATTGTCCATATAGGTCAGTTACGTAAGCGTCCTACATGAGAAAGTTTGGCACTTCTCTAACTGTTTATTCGAGATCAAATATGCATTTTGCTACATGTAGGCCTATGCAATATAGAGATTTTAATTTGACAAGATCTTGCCAATCTGTGTCATGAAAGATGCTTGTTTATACAAAAAAAAAAAAAAGCTAGGGTTTCAATTATTATAAGGTAGGTGTCTGATTGAGAGTCACTCTAGAGTGATCATTAAAAAAAAACTTTGGCATGAAGTGCATATGGATTTATCTTCCATCAAAAAAAATATGGATTTATCACCTGTAAGTAGAACACAAAATAAAATATATGGCTTTTCCTAACTGCTGCCAACTGAAGGAGATAACCAACCATCAAGATTCAAGAGTGTGTGGTAGTTGATAATGTGATTACCAATACGTTTTTGATATTAAAAAACCAGCTTACTACTTTTTACAGGAAACATTTTGCCCCTTGGACTGACCTGAAAGTGTGTTTTCTCCCCCCAAAGGGTGGCTCTAACTTGGGTTTTGTTCAAGTTCCTTACACTTAATCATTTTCCCTTCTGCTTTTCCCATTGAAAAGCTCTCATTTCCCATGATTCCCCATTTGCCCTTTAATCTCTTTCCTGTGTTTCTATTTGGGAAAGGAAAATGATCTGTGTGCCTCTTTGACGTTTGAACTTTGAAGGACTCTGTACCAGCCCGCCCCTTGCGCCAGTGGTCGGTGTGGCCTCTATGTTGAGGGAGGTCTAAGGATCCGATCCCCAGGTGACGACAAGAACTCCAATCTCCCAAGCTAACCTTCTGCCCACTAACTGTAGTTAAATGATACCCACAGCAACAAAAAAATAATAATAATAATAATAATAGGATGATTTGTGACCTGGTGTGTATATATGTATGAGAAATACTAGCCCTAATCTCAGTCAAACTCTCTATCAACCACCTATCCATTCTTGATGAGAGAGAGTGCTTTGACCACCATAACCGATTTGAAAATGGATAGGTGGTTAGTGGAGGCTGAGAGTAGAGTTTGACCGAGAGTAGGGAAAGCACGTCTCATATATGTATATATACATTACTAGCGGGTGGTACATGTAATGCACATGAGAGTGAGGGGAAGAAGTTAACCACAGTTAATAGGAGGCGATTGAACTTGCTCGTGGGATGTGGGATGTGCGATGCACGTAAGAGCGAGGTGTTAACCCGTAGGTACAATTGAACTATCCCTGAGTTCAATCGCCATTGACTGTGATTCAAAATAGATAGATGAGCAAGGATAGTTTCAAAATTAAATCAAAAGTAAGAGATAGTTTGGGAATTAAAGCAAATATTAAAACAAAGTTTTATTTTTATATAAGGGTAGTATTGGAATTTTGAAAAAAACAATAACGGCTGCCTCTCGCATTAGAATAGTAAAGAAAGATATGTGAGAGTTAATTTGTGATAAAAAAAAACGACAAACATTAGTCCCACATCAGTGGGATCTAAGTTTGCTTGTGCCCTTATAAAGCTCCACACCCCTCTCTTTTGTTTTTAGAGAGGGTGTGTGGGTGTGCACTTGGGGTTGGGTGTGTGGGATGGGCCTTCGGCCCCAAAAGTGTGTGAGTGTGTGCATGGTGTGCGTCTATAGTATGTGTGAGAGTTAATTTGCGATAAATAAAAAAAAGATTAGATCATGGGTTATTTATGCGCCCGTGCAAAATGAGGGAGACCTCACCTAATGGGTGCCATCTTCTGTGTTCGAGCCGTCTAACTTGAACCAATCAGCAAATATTGAATTTATAAGCATTCCCAAGTTCTTTCTCTTTTCCCCTTTTTTAAACTTTTGAAAAGATTACTTTTGTGCACGAAAACTACAATAACATACAGGCCAAAAGGTAAAAATGAAGAGAAAATAAAAATACAAAAAAAGAAAAATACAAAACACACTGACACATGTACGTAGATTGTCATGTGATTAAGTACATCCATGGATAAAAATAAACAATAGTTAACTCTAATGAACATTTTACTGCCTCCCAATGCCACATAAAAAAATAAGGTTAAGCTTAGCTTTATAAGAAAACAGGATTAAGCTTAGCTTTTATTAGCTTTTTAAAAGACGGTGTTGTCTTTTATATTTACTTTTCTAATTGTAATAAATGTCAAACCTAATCTATTACCCTTATGTGGTAATGTGAGGGATCTTTTATCGTTGTTGGCTATAAAAGAGCCCTTACAGCTAACTAATGTTTGGTAAAAATGGTCTTGAGCTTCCACTATATGAAAATTACAAGCCATGGGAGCTAGCTTTCATTATATGAAATTACAAGCCTACTACCAAGGGTGGAGCCGAGAAAAAAATATATATTTTTACTATTTTTTAGGTTAGACAAAAAAGTTCTTTTACAATCTATAAAAGTGGTGAGAGGGGGCAAGTCACAAGTGCCTCTTAACCTTTTAGGGAAAAAAAAAATCTTTGTAGTCGTATCATATAAAATTGGTGAGAGGGGCAGGTCACAGGTCCCCCTAACCTTTTTGAAAAAAAAAAAAAGAATTCTCTTTGTAGTTGTATCATATAAAATGGGTGAGAGGGGGCTAGCAGGAGCAGAGCAAGGGGGATGTCCGCCTTCCCCAATATGTGAAAATTAACAAAGGCAAAAAAATAAATAAATATAAAGACAAGCAATACAATAATTTACATGGTTCACCCAATGTGGGCTACGTCCACGGAGATTCACATCGATTCACCTACTCCAACAAAGAGAATAATCATTGAAAACGAGATAACAACCTTCATCACTTTCTACAAGAAAATCTCATTTATCCCTTCTCAATAGAATTTTACATTAACCATAATACAAGTCATAACAAGATTATAAAATATTAGTTCACCCTAAACAAGGAGAAACAAAACTTGTAGGCATAGAACCCTCGTACCCCCGAATCTACAATATTGTGCACCTACATAATCATTCTCCACAAATCCATCAGCAGTTATTAATAATTTATCGCTTGCCCCTATAAGAAAATCTTGACTCCGCCTCTGCTACTACCTAGGAGTTGTAAAGAATTCCAAACTGAGTAAAATAACATGTTTTACTTCTAGTTCGACTTGAAAAACCTTAATATATATAAATTTTATGCAACATTGAAACCATGCAATTTTCACGTGACAAAATGACCCTATATTTCACTTATGACACCTGCCCTAGGGTAGCTAATGATTTTGTGGGGCAATTCGGATCCATTCAAAATACCTAGGTCCATAGGGGTATGGAATATAAATTGAGAAGCAAATACAAGAAATGTCATACATCAACTAATTGTGTTGTGATGGGTGTATAGTATTTTCTAGAGTTATATAGGGAAAATTCAATAGACAAAGACCCAACAGGGATAAACGCCCCTGTTGCTTAGGGTCCAAGGGACCCAATCTGAAGACCTATCCAAATAGGGTATTTTAGGTATCTTTTGTACGGCTATATATATATATACACACACACACACATACAATTGAAACCAAAGGAGAAAACTGTTCTACTTCATCTTTGAGAATACAATGAATTGGGGCTCATTCATAGATGTAGGAACAACACCAAACTGTGTAAATCTGCGATATATGTTTTGTGTGTGTTTGTTCTCTTTATTGCTTTGATTTTCTACAAACTGGCATCTTTAAGCATTTGTGATTTTCGGCTAAATCAACCAGCGGCCTTCTTGGGTTTGGAAAGGTGTCACTAAGGCTAGAAATTTAATAACCAAGGGACTATGATGGGTTATAGGGAATAGAAGGAATGTCTTCGCATTGTTGGACAACTAGGTTCAATTCCCTTGAACCACGGACAAAAATAGATTTGAATTCTAGAGTAGGCAATTTGATTAATAA
Organism: Tetracentron sinense; assembly: GCA_015143295.1. NCBI lineage: Eukaryota > Viridiplantae > Streptophyta > Magnoliopsida > Trochodendrales > Trochodendraceae > Tetracentron > Tetracentron sinense. The sequence goes on along the minus strand of CM026572.1, from coordinate 24,954,092 downwards.
TAACAACTAATAGATCTTGGAAAGTCTAGTAGTGATTTACAAGAAGATCTGGTTGTATTAATAATGTTTGTTACTGTGCCACAAGTTTTGATATCCCTTGATGTACCACAATCTTATGTAGAATTCTAGCAGAATTCCGGAAATAATTTTGCCAACATCTTAGGGCCCTCTAAATACCATCCCTAAGAAGGAAACACTACTCGTTTGGTTCAGATTCTTTTGGCTAGAATCAATTGTGATGAGAGTTGATTGTATAAGAATTAATTGTCTAATAAGCATTGTTGCAAATAATCTTTGATTGGTTCAAACTTTGGACAAAATCGATTCTCTATAGAAAATTGATTATATGTAAATAATCTTATTTGGTTCATACAAATCACAAACAGTTTATTACAAAGTCCTATGTAATTGTCTTTTGTTCCAGTTATATATTTGTATAAAACTCATACCACATGCACGGATATGTTAGGATAATTTATTATCATGATAAATATGAGGGTATTAGGATATTACTGTATTCAATTTTTATTCAAATAATATGAATAGCATTCGTATGAATTCATACGATAATAGAGTTTTGCTCAGTTGCAATTCAAGAACTATGACAGTTTTCTCTTATTAGGTAGTTAAAAAAAATCAAAATCGATTTCTCCTCTCAAAATCACAGTCCCTCCCAATTTGAAATAATTTGATTTTTGAGAAAAAAAATTCTAATAAATCAAATTTTTTTAGTGAAACACACTAGATTCTTAGGTCTAAAATCGCTTATAGTCAATTTTAAGTGATTAAATTGGAAAAATAAAAGATCCAAACACCCCCTAAAAAATCTGGCACTTTTTTCTTACATGACAGAGAGAGTGAGAGACATATATATAGGCCTTAATTGACAATCCAAACAGAGACCAAAAGAGACAACCTAACTCAACAACAAAAATGCAAGACCTCTACCAAGCATGGATGTGAAGGTGTGATTTAAGAGATCAGTTGTTTAATATAAGTATCAATAGTGTTCAATGGATGATTAAGAGGATTCACCTTTCCTCCAACTATCAATTAGAAAAGAATTGTTGAGGCTTTATCACTGACATGAATCTATTTTCTAGGTTTCTTTACAAAGCTTTATCTTTTATCTATCCATTGGAAAAAATCAGCCATGTTTTACAGAGTTGTTAAGAACTCCTCAATTTTATTCCAAGGCTTTCCAATATAATAATGTGAGTGATAGCAAAACATAATTCATCCCAGTAAAATGTTTAAAAAAAGTAGATAACAAACAAGGAAAATGTAGGGATGAAGTTCTTTCATCTTTAAGTCACTCTCTAGCTTGATGAATTTCCCAAATGCCTCTCCAGAAATATATTTCTGGTCCCCTTTCCCTAATTATGATGCTAACAATTCTTCCCAATTTCGTGCATGTAGGTTCAAGGATATGTATGTGTGTGCACTGAACCAGTAAACTAAATCTGGGATTCTATAATTAGCATTCTCAGTTAGTTTTATTGTCAATTCATTATTGCGAGAAGGGGTGTGGGGGTTAGATTTATCCCGATGGGAGCAAGAGTAGCAATATAATCTATTTCAGTACCACTCGGTGGCAAAATTGTGGAAATAACTAAGATGGGATAGAAAGAGTTTTTTAAATTTGAATTCAAACCATAATTTAAAGATTAGGATAGATATTAGGAATTGAGAGATAAAAGGAGAATGATGTCCTCTTGATATCACCAATTTGTGTTGGACCTACAATCTAGAAAATGGAGTACAACAGAAGACAACAAACTGGGTATGAGCGATTCTATTGTTTTTGAATCTTTATTTATTCCTACACAGTGCAGCAAACAAGCTCAATAAATAAGGTTCCAAGATACGAAAAATACAACTTTGATGCTATATAACTCATGAAAATAAAAATCACTGAAACCGATACAAAACGGACGATACGTATAGGCATCAATAGCTCCATATATGATATTTATACTGATACAAAACGGGCCATACATATCGTTTACTAGTTTTGTATGTTTTAATTCAGTGTAGAATTGTAATTGTGATTGCTACTTTACCTTTGAGTCGCTTCCCATGACTTTATATTTGGTAAATTTGGTTCCTACAACTTATTTGATTTTAAAAAAAATTTAATTTGATTTTTTTATTTAAAAAGAAAAAATTCTACGTATCGCCCGAAAACGATACCGAAACCAATGTCTAGGTTTAGGTTGAGACCGATACATCCCCCAAAACCATATTTTTAATCCTTGATATAACGAGTTTAATTTACTGTGTTGAAGGCTCATTTCATAACACTTTTTATCTTAAATAATGCTCAGGTAGAAAATAAATACAGATAGAAATTGGAAGTCGTCATCCCAAGGGAGTAATTCCTTTTTTAAGATGTTAAGACAATCATTTGAAGAGACAATATCTCTCTAAATGGTTATCAAAATCGAATGATGCAAACCCTGTGAAGAGTTGCAGACTAATGGAAAGAGACACCAAACATGCATAAAAATAGTTGTTCTTTTAAAAATTTAAAAGAAAAAAATGACTAAAAACTAATATTAGAGAATTACTTACAACCTAGCCCGACCCGACGCATGTGTGTAAGTGTATTTTTGGGTTTAGAATTGGGGCTTATTTGAGTCACAAGTGGCATACGGGGATAGGTAACAAGTTTTAATTTTCCTTGAAGGCCAAAGTCTTCTTCCAACTCTTTTACTTACATTGAAGAAGAACTTTTCTTAATGAAAATCGGATGTGGGACAATTCAAAACATAATTAGAAGAGCAATGCAAGGTCCACTTTCCGGTCATCCACTCTTCGGTAGTTTTAACTATTTGTATACAAGAAGACAACATAAATGTGGTGGGACCCACAAAAAAGTGTCGTATTATTTTGTCTTCTTGTGTAAAAATAGGGGAGAGTGGACGACCGGAAAGTGGACCTAGCATTGCTCTAATTTAAAAACCACATTCAAGTTTAAAATATCCAACAATTTGGAAAACTAATGATAGGAGACATCCTTTTCTAATTAGATTAACTAACTCTTAGGATTTCATAACTTACCTGATATTTTTTAGATTTCTAAACTTCTTCTAATTTTGCCGATTTTTTCAAAAAAATCCTTATAAGGATTTTTTCTAATTAGATGAATAATTGTCGAACTTTGACTTAGTGACTATGATCTACATACACTGCTAACACACCAAAATTTCCATCTTTTGGCTGATGAAAAAATGACAGCAATCGCATCTATCTATTTGGTCATCCATGCAATACCTTGGCATAAAAAATGACTATTGGAAACTATGGTGAACCCAATTAGCATTATGTGTGCCATTTGGATCATGCGATAGTGATGATCCTAGTGGACTATATGTATATATATTTCATTATTATTTTTTATTAAAAATTCTAAATTCTAAATTTTAATTATTCATTATTATTTTTAATTAAAAAAATTCTAAATTCTAATGATTTTTATTCAAAAAATGTGGGAGCATGTAGCTTAAGCCTCACATCTTGTGGCTAACACCTCACTCATCTCATGCCTATGCCTTTTAAGACATTACTTATAATATCAAATATCTAAATTGAGGAGTGTTTGGGTGAAGCTTATATGGGTTGAGGGTGTTTGTGGTATGTGTGTGTGCGCGCGTAAGTGTGTGTGTGAGTGGTCTTCCTTCTAATGACTGTAGCTTCGCCTTGTGGTGTTGTTACCATCAACCAAAAAAAAATGTCATTGTTATTTCCTGAATTAAACAATCATATCCCAATAGTATAAATTTTCAGTGTGTCAAATCTTACATTTATTTCGCTAATACCCCCCTCAAACACATGGGGATTGAAAATCTTCCCGGGTTTACCGCAAATCAAGTATTCCCTTTGTTGATGCCTTCCAATTTTGAATACGTATTGTTTCATGCTAATGGATTTGCTGCTCTAGAATGACGTGGATAGAGATGGGTGAAAGAATATGGACTTGATGGTCTCTAATGAGCCAAAGAATATGGAACCTATGTGGTCCTAATAAAAACAGACTTCATGGGCTTTTTGGATAGATCTCTATGGGCCAAAAAATTAGTCTGAATGGACTTGAAAATGAAGCCTCTACGAGCTTGATATTTGATATGTTGACCTCCATGAATCAACAAAGAGGGGCCTATATGGCCAGGAAAATGTGCCTCTAATGGACCAGAAAAGTGAGCCACAATTTGGGCTTGAAAATGGCCTACATGGCCTGAAAAATGTAGCCTTAAAAGACTTGAAGTGGCCTCAAAAGAGCCAAGTGAATGAGCCTGAATAAGGGTTTAAATTGTTGGGATTAGGTGATAAGGCTGTGAACATAAACTACACTATGTATGTGAATACACCATAGTTGATGTCAATACACCAAAATGGACAAACTGTGAAGGGAGAGATTTGAACCCTTTTTTTTTTTTTTCGAAGACACGTTCTCTTCTATACTAAACAAATAGTGGATATAATCAAAATCCTGAAAACAAAGAGGATGTTGGTGTAGAGATAAAGATGAGTGTGAGATGAGTTTAGGTGGATTTGAAACCAATGTTACCTGATTCGTCAATTCGCTCGGTTCGAATTCGGTTTTGCGGTTTGCAATTCGCCACTCTAGAGTGAACCCGGTTCGCTAGGAGTATGATGAGATAATTCGTTTTTTTCTTCGCTTAGGTCTTTAGTTTGGTTCGCTAGCTTGGTTCACTACTTAAGCATGTAAAATAAATATATATTTTATGTTATATTATAAAAATATATATCTTTGAAGCATGTAAATAATATGTTACAAATACTTGTTTGAAAAATAAAAAAAATATAATTTTTTTATGAACGGTTTGTGAACTCAAACTCAAAGTATAAATTTGTCAAACTTAAAGAAAAATATCAGTGAATTTGAGTAAAAAAATTTGACAAACCACGATTGTTTTGCAACAACTATGTGGTTTGCTAAATTTCACGAACCAATCCGAACCGAACCACGAACGGGATCAAATTCGCTCGGTTTATAGTTCACTGTAGCTTGTATCAAATTTGGTAACCTTGTTTGAAACTTAGAAAGGGCAGAAATGATGGCGGATTTCGTGGATTGGATTGGAATTGCAAAAACTAGCAATAGCAAGGCATACCGATAAGGCATTTTAAGAAAGGGACTTTCAACAATAATAGACAATTTCCTTTCCCGGAGAAGAACTATATTCTTTACTGGGCAGGCAACTTCCTTTCCCTGGAGAAGAACTCTATACTTCATTGGCTCATTAATTAAAAAAAAAAAAACTTCAAGCCATACGGGTGGCGACAATGTCATCCACCGAAAAAGGGAAATCAAACACAGATCAAAACAAGGGGTAGACCATCCTCCATAATACCATGATAGAGGAGTTTATTGGTAAACTTGGATGAATTACAATAATCCTATTGAGGGTTTGAATAGATAATCTAAGACTCATAACTTGAAAAGATAACTTTAAAGAAACTTGTTGCGCCCCAAAATTTGCCAGAATCCTAAGAAAATTTAATCAAGTCTTTATGAGCAATACAAAACCTTCAAGTTTTCCATGACTAAAATACTCCCATCCCTTCTAGGTATTCCCATCTATGATCTTTGACAATTAACCCTATTATTTCTAAGACATATTTCATTAAGGATAAATCACATGTTACAAGATAATTAAAATAATAATAATAAGTTAGTAATAGTAATGATAATAATAATCACAATAATAACCAAACATATTATTTCATAAAACATCTTAATTGAGTTTAGTAAAATTCAAAACCCTTACATTTGTAATCCAAAACTGTGATTGTGATGAATTACACTTATGACACAGTGTATCTCATCTTACATTTATTTCTCTAATACAATCCTTGTTATCTCTTACATGAGTCAGACTTGAGTTAGCCTCGATTGATTAAAAAAAAGATTAACTATGAATAGGAGCTCCGGTTGAACAGTCAATCGACATAACACAAAAAAACCTTGGGAGGGGTAGTTTGGTAATTATGAACACAAAGAAATGTATTTTTAACACTAATTTTTTCTATAACTACACATTCCCAAGGCATTTTTGGGGTTGCTCCGGGTCAACCCGAACTCATGTTGATAGTTAATCTCAAAAAAGAAAAAAAAACTATTGGAGGGTGCCAATCCAAGCAATATTCCCGGGAGTTCTCAATGGAACAACCAATAAGAACCCACTTTAGGGTCTCCAACGTGCTGTTAATTTTCCTGAGGGGTTTATTTGTTGTTACTCGTAGGGAGATCCTGCAAAGGGCCGATCCTTTTACCCTTCTTCTCAGTAGAGCTAAATACCTTTAAAAATTAAAGAGTGGGTAAAAAGAAGTGTTGGGCCTTTTTTGGTTCTCGTCCATAATTGAGGGCCCACTTCGAATATAACCTTCTTTTTTTTTTCTTTTTTCTTTTTTTTTTATAGAAACCAAATCCTCTACGGCAAATCTGGTTATCACCTTTGAGGTCATCACGTGTCCCTTTTGACACCCCTTAACTGTAGTTAAGATTCACCCACCCATCATTTGTTTAAAAAAAATATATTAATTCTTTTTTTAAATATTTTAATATTAAAAAATCCTCAAAAATATGTTTTTAATATTAAAAAATATATATATATTTTTTCTAAAAACTAAGGATGGGTGGGTGAACCCTAGAGGTGGCTGAATTTTAACCACAGTTAAGGGAAATCAAAAGGGACATGTGGCGACCTCAAGGGTGATAACCGGTTTTATCCGTAGAAAATTTGGTCTCTTTTTTCAATTTATTTTTAGTACATCACAACGTTATTAGTGGATCCTTTTGTGTCCTTTGCAAACATTGGTGACAAAGTGTTGGTCTTGTTAATTATGAGCTAGAAGAAGGGGGAAAAAAATAGTTATCCTATCCTATTCATATTTAAAAACAAGTTATAACTTGTAAAGTCAGTGGTTATTCAATACATACAAAACTATATATATATACACATTTTCCCCATCCAGGTCGAAGCCAACAACTCTACACAGAAAGTGCCGAGCTCCTATTTGAAGAAAGAAAAAACAGAGAAAAACGTCCTAGGTTGAAGACAATTGCTTTCTTCTTTCCCGAGCAACACAGATCCTAATTTTAGAATTACACATGCAAACTTGGCTTAAAGATCAATTCGCACCGCAAAGTGTAGAAAGAGTTTATTATACAGGCATTGTGGGAGCACCCGACAACACAATTGATATGCACCAATGAGCCTTCCTTCTTAAGGACCCCATTTTGTAGGAGTGTTAAATAACTCTAATACTATTAGAAGCAGGTACACTACATTTTTTAGCCCACAATGGTATCTTTGTATTTGAGGTAATCGACATTCACAACTAAATACAACTTTGAGATTGAAAATTATATAAATCAATTGCATGGATCATGGTATGCGGTGAACTCCCACAACAGTATCGATATCATAACTTCCTCATAAACTTTATTATTTGCACAACTTATTGTTTAGAAATGCTCAATTAGAACATAACTGGTATGCACCAATAATCATTATTCAACCTTTTTATGGAGGATTGAGTCATATATTAGTGTCAACTAACTCAAATATCATTAGGAGACCTCCACAAACTATGAACCTCCATAACCACATCAAGATTTGTAGCTCTAATAAAGAATGTCTAGAATAATGCTAATATTTACATAATTTTAACTGAGCACAATAGTATATTTTAATTTGTTCAAGTTGGACATGCCATTAGGGAGTGAAATTCATGGATTCAACCATTATAGTAGCATTAAGTGATATGTTTTAGCTTTATCTTCTGGTGATATACTCAGGTATAAATCCTTATGAGCGCTACAATTTGCGCAAGAGGTGGAAGCAATTTTACTACATCTATAACATATATAGATCTCATGGTATTTGAGTTAATCGACATCTTTAAAAAAAAAACGAATATGCTTATAAAATGGGCAGGAGAAGTACTTTATGGTGCATACCCACAACCATACACAACAACTTTGAACACTTTGATCATTTGTAAAATTTATTGTGGAAAATGATCTAGAACATAATTGATGTGCAACTATGGATCATGTCCGCAACCTTTTATTTTTCATAACGATGCATAATGCAAGTGTCGACTAGCTCAAATACAATTGGAAGATGGCCACAAACTTTGAATCGTCATAACCCAATAAAAGTTCAGCATTAGAGATTAGCTTTATAACTACACATCCCTTGATTGCTGGAACTTTAGAGATCTTGAGTAACAATAAATGTTTGATGTGGCAAATAAATAAGTAGATTTAATAAATCTGAGCACTGCAAAGGTCTCTTGGCATTTGAGCTACTCGATACTAGTCTTTTAGATGCTTGCACTCCCACGACCATAGTGAAGCCATCGGATTGACTAGCTGGCCTTCCACATTTGTACCCTGCATATGACCCATAATAGACTGAGATCAACAAGTCGCGGTTTCGCTTGGGTTGCATCCATTCGTATTATTGCACCAATATTAATATGTGGGATGAAAAATGAGTGAATGCTCTTAGGTCATGGTGAGCCGTATTATCAAAGTAAGAGAATTGCTAAGAAATATATTCATCCTTTCTTAGGGGATGCACATTTACTTGTTTAGATCTGCAGTTGTACAATGACCAATTTGCTATACGTGCAGCAAGTAACTATCATTGACCAACTGCAACTTCAAGAATGGTTTTCATCTCAACCATAATTATCAGTGAGTGATTGAAATTTTTGTCAATTTTGGGGTGCTTCTAAGTTCTATCCACGCTTTAGCCCTTTTAAGACTTCCACCTGATTTGGACTAAAAAGTCTTTTGTGATTCTATGCCATTCTGCTCCATGGTTGGAGTCGCCATCATCCTTCCATGGAGAAAAACTCTCTTAAAGTAGAAAACGTCTCAAACTTTTGAATCAACACTCATAGCCATGAACTCCGTTGTGATGTCTCAGAGAACAAGTTTTACTATTTTGCTCACATTCGTCAGATTTCCTAGTGAATTAATATAGAAAGCCTCATTTTGATTCCTAGTCTTTCTGCCTCGTCCGCAGTCGATGATGTTTCTCGCAGAAGTGCTTCCTTCAAAAGTAGTATCCTAATAACCATATGAACATCTTAAAATTCTGTATCAATACCCTCATAACTTCAAGTAAAGGCCATCAATTCCATTGTCGTCTTAAAGGCCTTGGCACAGCAACTAACTTCTTGTTGATACCGAGTTCTCATAGTCATCCTGTGTTAGAGTCATCGCCGACTTTACACATGCCGGAGGGGCCAGCAATTATCAAGGCATACCCATGATAAAATTGTTGTATGATAATTGCCTATAAAAACTCAGTTTCGGGACAATATCGGTCCCCACTGCGTTACTTTTTTGAAACAATTTCCATAAACACTATAATTTAAAATTAAAAAAAAATGGCAGTGGATGGGTAACAACATTCTTCTAAAGTCAATATTAAGTAGAAATAAAATTAATAAAATATAACACAATATACGAGTCAAAAGTAGAAACATACTTCTAAAGAAACATAGAATTATGGGTTGACTCATCATCATCATCATCATCATGATAAGTGTCTCGACCAATACTCCTCAAAGGGTCGGCCTAATGAGGGGCGGAAGATCAATTTACTTATTAAGGCACATAACATACCATCATGCTTCCGCAACCGACATCCTCGGTGGTTCTCACTCTAGGGCAGGAAAATTCTCCGGATTTTTCCATAGCCCTCCCTAGGTAGCCCTTTCCACGGTGGCTTTCACTCTGAGGCAAGGCACTTCTCCGACCTTTTTTCCATAGCCCTCCCCATGTAGCCCTTTCTGTAACTCGAACTCATGATGTGGTGCTGGCTCTGATATAAGTGTTGTGACCAATACTCCTCAAAAAACCGGCCTCACGAGGGGCGGAAGATCAATTTACTTATCAAGACACGTAACACGTCATCTCTATTTGGCTGAATGTAGGGATGGTGGTGTATAGATTAATTTTCATAGTGTTATGCTTGGGATAGTCATGTGAGAAAAAAGCCACTAAAAAAATCATATGCAATTCCAGTACTATATTGTGACTGATCATGCGGGTATGAAGGAGGGTATCCATTACCATAAGCTTCATAATGATACTGGGGCAGCGAACCAAACCTTGCCATGTAGTCTGAAGGAGTCAAACTTAACATAAATTTCTTCAAATCTATGATTCAAACCTCAAATCAAGTTTTTAATCATCAAAAATCCAAAATATTATGGTTTTAGGGGTTTAAATTATTTAAAAAGATGGAAACGAAAGAGGAATTTTTGGTGGTATTTTTAGGGTATTACAGTAACCTCTTTAATCAACAAACGTTAACCAAGTCCTATGCCAAAACCGTCACGTATCGTAGGACTCAGGCAATACGTAATAGTTTTGGCCGAGCCTTATTTTTCATGAACAAAACTTGTAAAGGTCAGGTATCGGGTATTGGGTCTTAGCGAAACCGATATGTATCGAGCGATACTATCGATTTCGGCATTTTTTTAAACCAGGGTTATACATCATACGTAATTGAAGTTTTTCTTTCGTAGTAATTAAAAAGAGCACAGGAAGTGCTCTCCTTCTCCAACGAGTAGTGGCTATTTGTTCGTAAGTGATTATCTTCTTTTTGACAGTAGTGTATGTGTGCATACAAGGTGCAGTGGGAAATAGTATTCTATTTCTCCTATCTCCTTCTATTGGATGTTGTCATGAATTCAACCCGAATTCATGATAACCCATTTGGCGGCCCGTTTTAGGCCCGACCCGTTTTGGATATTTTACCCATTTTCTCTTTATTGTAACCCTAATATAAAAGGGATTTTTTAAATGTTTTTTTTTTTTGAAGAGAAAAAGAAAAGGGGAGCCGTTTTTGGGAATTGGGAAGAGGGTTTTCTCTGAGGAGAGCTTTGTAAAATCTTCTATTGAATATAGTGATCGATCGCTACTGCTCGTGGACGTAGGCATATTGCCGAACCACGTAAATCGTGTGTCTTCGTTTGGTTTGGTTTTTTCTCTATTTCGTTTGTTTGATTTGCTGTTTCTTTTGGATTCGTTTCACCTTGGATTTGTTCGCTTCCGCATAACACCTTCTTCATATCTTCGCCTTCATAACTACTGGGTTCACTACAAAATTAAAGGCCTTTAGCGACGGTTCAAGATTTTTGATGCATGATATCTCTTAAGAAGTGGTATCAGAGCTACTAGCTAGGGATGGGTGCTTTTGATTGCAGATCAAAGAAATATCAAGCTACAAAGACAAGAGTAAAAATATCTGTTGTTAGGGACCATGCAAAGAAGCTGTAGGTCTGGGATCTCACGTCATTGTTCATGACCAGCTCAATTAAAGAGATGGATCTCACAAATGCAGTTAACATAATTGAGAAGCTGAATAACACAAACTATGAATCTTGAAAATCCTATGTAGAATCATATCTCCATTGACAAGATTTATGGGAAATCATTAATGGCACCAAAGTCAATCCTTACAATGGTAATACAGAAATCGTGAATGCCACAAGGAAGTGTTAGATTAAAGCTGGTAAAACTTTGTTCATGTTGCAAGCCACACCATCCAGAAAGACCCACTCGATCATATTCGCGAGGCTAGATATCCAAAGGAAGCATGGGATACGTTTGCTACTTTGTTTTCAAAAACAAATGGCGCAAGGCTACAAATGCTCAAGAATGAGATCGATTTAATTTCTCATGAAAACATTATGATATCTTAGTACTTAATGAAAGTGATGAAAATTTTTCATGAGATTTCACAACTCAACAAGCAGTCTATAATCAGGAAAGCGCGTGTGCGAAGGGTAATTATTCACCAGTTAAAACCTGAATGTAGCAACTCAACCACACCAACTCGAATTGAAAATCCTATTAGCCAACCAAGATATTCTAGCAAAATAGATGGCAGGCATCTCCATTAAGGAGAATGAGGAGGTGCTTTTCACTAGCCAGAGGAGAAAATCTTGTAGTGTTAGATTCAAGAAAAAGTCTGAAGAGCAAGCCCAAGTTGAAGTTTAAACACGGGCGAAAAATTTCTCGAGACAGAAGCCTAAGGAAATCATGAGCTTGAGAGGCGAACTCAAGGCTCAGGTCCAAGGAAGAAATGTTACATTAATTGTGACAATCCTAGCCATTTTGCTCGAGATTGTTGCGTGCCAAAGAAGAAAAAGTAGAAAGGAATTACTGAACCTCTAATGATCGTCAACACGTTAATGATAGAGAGAGAGGAGATGTTGTGCAAGTGTCTTGCATTCAACAATATTTGATTGCAGTACTGCACACCCGAGCCCTCTTGTTTAAAGTCACAGGGTGTGTACGATTTTGGAGGTTTCCTAATTGTACTTGGAGTCTATTTTAAGTTATGTTTCTATCCATGCCAGGTATATAATTGCCTCGTATTGTCTCTGGCGAAGCCAGAAATGGCTTGTCTCAGGGTTCCATAGAATAAGGGACAAGTGGGGGAGAAGTCAAAATCATGGGGCCCATGATTTTGACTTCTCCACACATAATAAGACATGTGGCGATAAGTGTGTGAGAATAAGGGGGGGAGATATCAAGTGAGAAGAAGTCAAAATCATAGGGAGAAAATGAAATGACTTCTCCCCATTTTTATGCCAACTGTCGCACAATGTATGGAACCCCGAGACCAGTTTCTGGCTTCGCTAGAGACAATCCGAGGCCGTATATAATATAATATTATTCTGTCTAGGTTTTCTATTTACATATAACAAGTTTGTATGAGAGGGTATAAGAGATCAGATCACTCTCTGTAATCTCGTTGCTTTGAACTATTGAAGAAAACGACCTCTCCGTGGGCGTAGCCCACATCGGGTGAACCACATAAATCCTGTGTGTTTGTGTGATTTTTTTTTCTTTCTTATTTTCATGTTATTTCTGTTAATAGTCCCTTATGATTAGGACTCTCTTCCCATGAGATTAGGTTTCCCAAGAGATAAAGCTAATGCTTATCCTTAGTTTGAATAGATTCCATCTATAGACTGTAATCTGTAACAACATTCTGTATTTCTGTATCTTGTTCATAAATACAAAACAACAACCTAAATAGGGTATCGTGTATCATGATTTATTATAATCAAATGTATTTTCTGTGTGTATTTCTGAAGTGAAAGATAGTATTTAAAGAGATTACAACCCAATCTCATAGGTAGAATATAGTGTGTACAATGAGGAATTGTAGGAGAGAAATCAGGATATTACAGGTAAGATAATGAGAGATTTGAATCAAGGAGATTATCTTTGGTAAGGTATATCTCACATCTTTGGTAAGGTATATCTTACACGATTCTTGCAATCTCACAATACCGTTAATACGCCCCCTCAAACTGATGTGAGGTTGAACATCAGTTTGGATCGAAAAAGCTTGAATTTAGCACTTGGTAGTCCCTTGGTAAAAATGTCGGCAGTTTGTTCTGTAGTTGGAACAAAAGTTACCCGTAAGTCACCTTTGCTAACCTGTTCGAACAAAGTGATAATCTATGTCAATATGTTTTGTGCGGGAATGGAAGATGGGATTAGAGGCCAAATATGTAGCGCCAATGTTATCACAAAGAAGCTGTGGAGGTGAGCTTAAGAAGAGACCAAGGTCACATAGGACATAGCGAATCCATAGGATATCGGAGGTGACAGAGGCAAGGGCGCAATATTCAGCCTCAGTGTTGGATCGAGAGACGGTTGATTGCTTTTTGGTATTCCAAGAGACTAAGTTATGGCCCAAAAATACACAGAAGCCAGTTGTGGATTGTCGATCGTCAGGGCAGCACCCAGCCCAATTAGCATCGGAGAAGGTCGAGAGTTCCAAGGTTGTGCTCGGTCGAAAAATAAGTCCATGATCTAGTGTGCCTTTAATATATCGAAGGATGCGCTTGACGGCTGTAAAGTGAGTAGTTGTAGGGCGATGCATGAACTGGCAGGCTTGGTTCACTGCATAGGTGATGTCTAGCCTCGTTAGCTTCAAGTATTGAAGGGCACCTACAATTCGACAATAAGTGGTGGGGTCAGGTAGAAGATCCCCATCATGAAGGGATAGCTTGGACCCAGTTGTTGCAAGAGTGACACAAGGCTTTGCACCGATCATATCGGATTTCTCTAATAGATCAAGGGTATAATTATGTTGGGTGAGTTGTAAGCCATCTTTAGAACGAGATGCCTCAATTCCAAGAAAGAAATGAAGGTCACCAAGATCCGTCATAGAGAAATGCATCTTGAGGTGATTGATGGAGTTAAGGAGGTCCTGTCGATCACCAGTAAGTATAATGTCGTCGACGTACAAAAGAAGGATAAGCAGACCTTGAGGGCTGCGATAAACAAACATAGAAGAATCTGATTTGCTGCTCTTAAAGCCAAATTCCAAGAGAAAGGAACTAAAGCGAGTGACCCATGCCCGAGGCGCTTGTTTGAGACCATATAGAGCCTTATGAAGCTTGCAAACATGGTTCGGGTGGTCCGGTGATGAGAAACCTGGGGTTTGGAGCATATATACAACTTCATTTAGAGTACCGTGAAGAAAAACATTCTTCACGTCAAGTTGGCGGATCGTCCAGTGTTTGGCAATGGCAATGGATAGAACCAAACGTATAGTGGTCGGTTTTACGATTGGACTAAAAGTTTCATCATAGTCAATCCCCTCTTGTTGGTTGTATCATTTTGCAACTAAACGCGCTTTGTACCTTTCAATTTAGATGTTAGCTCTGCGTTTAATCTTGTATACCTAACGACAGCCAACCAGATTCATAGAGGAAAGAGGGACCAATGACCACGTGTGATTACGTAGAAGAGTAGTAAATTCATCTACCATAGCAGCTCTCCAAAGTAGATTCTTAGTTGCTTGAGTGTAGAAGGTCGATTCAGCTGGAGTAGTGTGAAAAGAGGAAACATCTTGTATAGGGTGCTTCATGGAGAGCCAGACCCGAGGTTTAATTGTGCCATCACGTGTGCGCGTGGTCATGTGATGCACGTTTCCAATAGTGGGTTGGTTGGTTGGGCCTGTGGATGAGAAATCCACAACAATATCTATGTCTGGTTGAGTGGTAGTACGAGCACTCTGTTGTTCAGTAGATGAGGAAACACCATTATCTAAGAGTAAGGCCGTAATTGAGGGGTTGATAGAAGAAGGAGAACATGGCCCAGCAGCAGTAGGTGGTGGCAAGCTGTTATGTAGAGATGAATCCAGCCCTTGGGCATTGCCACATATAGGAGAAGGGGTAGCAGCTTCATTGGGAAATTGATTATGGGTTGACACAGGACTGTGGTGAGCATCATATGGTGATGAAGAGGAGGTAGCAGCATGTGGTGATGTAGTGGGCATATGAGTTGATTGATTGAAGACATCATATGGGGCTTCATGGGGGGTAAACCTTGCCGATATATTAGATAAGTTGGTGGTGTCATCACATGGAGATAAAATTCCTGGAGGAACAACTCTAGATAATGGCAAATGTGAAGTTGCATGGTAAGTAGGTGGTGTCGGGGTTGGTACAGTTGTAAGGCATGGAGACATGGATGCTACCGATGAAGTTGATCTGTTCAACTGAGAAAAGGGGAAAGATGTTTCAACAAATATAACATGTCTAAATAAGTGGACACGGCTAGTGGAGGGGTCTAGACATTTATAACCTTTGTAATGGGGATTAAATCCAATAAACACACATCGTGTTGATTTGGGGCTCAATTTGTCAACACGTACATGTCCAAGGTGTGGAAAACACTCACAACCAAAGCTCCGAAGCAAAGTATAATTAGATGTGGAGCCAAACAATTTCTCATAGGGGCTGCATCCTTGGAGAACAGAGCTTGGCAGCCGATTGATGAGAAAGACAACATGTAAAAAGGCATCTGGCCAAAATGATTTGGGTAACAAACTTTAATGAAGGAGAGCATTACCGGTTTCTACCACATGACAATGCTTCCGTTTGGCTAAGCGATTCTGCTCCGGTGTGTATGGACAGGAGATACGGTGAATAATTCCATGAGTGGTCAAAATGTTGGAGAATAAATGACTACAAAATTCACCACCTCCATCACTTTGAAAGAACTTGATTTTCCTTGAAAATAAGTTTTCAACCATGGCCCGAAATTTATTAAAACACAGAGGAACCTCACTTTTCTTTTTCATAGGACAAATCCATGTAAAGCGGCTATAATAATCCACAAAAAGTATGTAATAACGATACCCAGAATTTGAAAGCACAGGGGAGGGTCCCCGAACATCACAATGGATTAAGAATATAGGGAATGGAGCATTGAGAATAACATCTTGAAATGAAAGCTTCTTATTTTTGCTTAACAAACAATCTAAGCAATGTAATTTATTAACTGAAAACTTATAAACAAGAGGCAAAGACTTATTTTGAATTAGAGTACGAAGAACCAACAATGAAGGATGACCCAGTCGCTTGTGCCAAAGTCCATGGAAACATGTTGCCCAAGAAAAGCAGCGGGGGGTATGAATTGGCGAGGTTGGATGGGGTATAGACCCCCTTTAGTTGGTCCCCCAGAAGCACTTTCCCGGTGCAGATGTCCTTTATTGCAAAACCCCATGGATAAAAATAGAAGAAATAGTTATTGTCACGAGTAAATGTGGCAACAGACATGAGATTTTTCTTAATATCAGGGACCAATAAAACGTTATTGAGGATGAAAGAAGAACAAGACGTAGGTAAGAGAGATTTACCAACTTGGGTAATGGGGAGACCTTGCCCAACAGTGTCATGTCCCCGATAATCAGATGCTTGTTGAAGAGTGGAAGCATCACTTGTCATATGGCTCGTTGGTCCGATGTCGAGGTACCAATTTTCATCATAAGAATCATGCATAGACATAGCAGCAAATGATTGATGAAGTGTTAGTTCTTGATATGCATGGTTGAAGCGATTATGGGATTGAAAAGCCGTGTGACCCAGACGTGCACATATTTGACAAGTATCATTAAAGCGGGGAGAAAGAGTTGGAGGAGACCGCGTATGTTGGTGGTGAAAATAATCAGGGCCCTGATTGTTGTTGAAGTTAGAACCTTGACGACCTCTATTAGGGCGATGGTGATACTGAGATCGGGTTCAATGAGCATCATGTTGGCGGTTCCACCCTTAACCACGCTGATGCGAGGAGTTGTGACGGCTAGCTGTGAGTGTTGTTTGGTGCATAGCATCAACATTTGTTTGTTGGAATTGATGGAGCAGTTGCTCATGGCTCAGTAGACGAGATTAGAGTTCTCCAAAGGAGATCGATCAGATCGGTTAGTGACGGCAGTGATAAATGCCTCATACTCAGAACCAAGACCACCAAGGGCGTTTAAAACAAGATCTTGGTTACTAACCGGTTCTTGAATCGCAGCAAGCGAATCAAAAACATTCTTGAGACGTTGGAGATAATCTGATATAGAAGAGGTGTCTATGTTGATGGTCTGTTGTTGCAAGCGTAACTGCATCACTTGCGCTTGGGATTGCTGAGAGAAAGTAGTGGCGAGAGCATCCCATATGGCAGTGGAAGATTTCAATCCAACAATCTGAGCAAGAACCCCTGGAGTAAGAGTAGAGTTCAAGAGACTTGTGACATACTTATCCTTGCGCCGCCATTACAGAAAGTCGGAGTTTGGAGTCGAAGTTTCCGTATTTTCATCAATAATAAATTGAGCAGGGGGAGCCTCAGAGCCATCTGCAAATCCCATGAGATCCAAGGAAGCCAAAATTGGTTCCATTTGGCTGTACCAAAGAAGGTAATTCGTCCCATCAGGTTTGATGGAGACGAAGTTGCTAATGTTCCCGATATTGAGGGAAGCTGAAGCGGATGAATACGCCATTAAAAAAAAGATAAGCATGAGCTTGCAAATCTTTAATACCATATAATGGAATGTATTTTCTGTGTACATTTCTGAAGTGAAAGACAGTATTTAAAGAGATTACAACCCAATCTCATAGGTAGAATACAACGTGTACAATGAGGAATCATAGACGAGAAATCAGGACCAGGTAAGATAATGAGAGATTTGAATCAAGGAGATTATCTATCTTTGGTAAGGTATATCTCACATCTTTGGTAAGGTATATCTTACACAATTCTCACAATCTCACAATACCGTTAATATTTATAACAATCTATTCTTATCTGTTATGGTATCAAAGCCAGACGTTCCTATGGCAAACTCTTCATCTCAGGCGAACTCTTCTTCTCAGATGTCCCCATCCCTCACGATCTCCGAAATGAACCAGTTTGTACCCATCAAACTTGACGGATGAAACTTTCTCATGTGGCGTAGCCAACTCATTCCAATTTTAATTTCACAAGATCTGTATGGATATGTTGATGGCAGCATTCCTCTACCACCTCTCTTTATTCAGACAAACCCAACTCTGCCTATCATCAATGGAGGAAGGCTGATTAGTATATATTGAGTTGCATTAATGCAACCCTCTCGCCTAGTGTGTATTCTCACACCATTGGTTTAACTACCTCTCAGACTGTCTGGATAGCCCTTGAGACTACGTTCGCTCAATACTTTCGAGCTCAGCACATGCTCCTTCACGGTGAAATCTAGAACATCAAGAAAGGAACCAACACCATGTCTGAGTTTTTACTCAACATCAATAGACTTTCTAATTCTCTTGCAGTTATTCAACAGGGTATTTCTGACGATGACTTAGTTCTCTACACGTTAAATGGCCTCTCTTCGGACTACATGTCCTTCATCACTGCCATTGCAAACTGTGTGAAGCCAATCTCCTTTGAGGAGCTACGTGCTCATCTCCAGCCCTCAATTGCAGGCGCTAACTCTCATCCTACGGCTCTATATTCCAATAGGCAACCCTATCACAGTTCCAAACAAAGAGGTAAGGGTAATCACTATTCCCACTACAGAGTCTGGCCGTGGCAAATATCAACAATATATCCAGTCCTCTAACTCTCTATCTCACAATCCTCGGGATTCACCTATTGTCAGTCAACTTTGTGATCGTCCTGGTCACTCAGCCATGCAATGTAGGCAACGATTTAACTTTGCTTTTCAGGACAACGACGTTCTGCAGTCCTTTGCCGCAATGAGCATCAACCAAAATCAAGATCCAAATTGGTACCTCGACACAGGAGCAACCAATCATACGACACACGATCCCACACTTTTGCATCAAGCAACTGAATACATTGGACTTGATTCTGTTGAAGTTTGTCAATGGCTCAAATTCAGCCACCACTTATTGGTAACTCAATTTTACCTTCCCTTCTTCTGGATAATAAATTGTTAGTTCCACATATCGCCAAAAATCTGATAATAATTGTGTTTTTATTTTTTATACCTAGGGTTTTCATATCAAGGATCTAACATCGGGGAAGCTCCTCCTCGAAGGACCAGTTGATGGCTCTCTTTATCCAATTCCCAGACAACTTCAAATAAGGTTGTAGCCCTCTATAGCAGCAAGACCTCGGCATCTACTTGGCACAAGAGACTTGGGTATCCCTCTACAACAATTTTCAATAAATCTCTTTCCAATAAGTGTTTTCCAGCAGGCTCTGGATTGTCTCTGGCGAAGCCAGAAAGGGCTTGTCTCGGGGTTCCATAGAATAGGTGACAAGTGGTGGAGAAGTCAAAATCATGGGGCTATGATTTTGACTTCTCCACCCATTATAAGACATGTGGCGATAACTGTATGAGAATAAGGGGCAGAGATATTATATGGGGAGAAGTCAAAATTATGGGGAGAAAATGGAATGACTTCTCCCCACTTTTTTGCCAACTGTCCCACAATGTATGGTACCCCGAGAGGGTTTTCTGGCTTCGCCAGAGACAATCCGAGGCCTTTCCGGCTCTGGATTGTCTCTGGCGGCGAAGCCAGAAAGGGCTTGTCTCGGGGTTCCATAGAATAGGTGACAAGTGGTGGAGAAGTCAAAATCATGGGGCTATGATTTTGACTTCTCCACCCATTATAAGACATGTGGCGATAACTGTATGAGAATAAGGGGCAGAGATATTATATGGGGAGAAGTCAAAATTATGGGGAGAAAATGGAATGACTTCTCCCCACTTTTTTGCCAACTGTCCCACAATGTATGGAACCCCGAGAGGGTTTTCTGGCTTCGCCAGAGACAATCCGAGGCCTTTCCGGCTCTGGATTGTCTCTGGCGAAGCCAGAAAGGGCTTGTCTCGGGGTTCCATAGAATAGGTGACAAGTGGTGGAGAAGTCAAAATCATGGGGCTATGATTTTGACTTCTCCACCCATAAACTTCATTACCTTTGCCCCAAGCTGATGAGCATCTCCACCACCAGCAGGTCACGCCATTCATAGTGTCTCCATCCCCTACAATCAGCTTTCGGGATTCTCCTCCAGCTACCAACTGATGGATGTCCTTTGACACATCCCAACAGTTGATCTGTTTCGATGATCCTTTAACTTGCCTGCCATCCTTGTCTATTATTCATCTTGCTGCACAGTCATGCCCGGGTCCACCAACTAGCGTCTCAATTCATCACATCAGTGATGATCGTATCCTTGCACCTGCAATACCTCTTATAGTTGATCCGAGTCTACCTTCTTAGGTCACAAATAATTATGATACAAGCAACACTCATCCTATAACAACCAGATCAAAATATGGCACATTACCGAGTTCCCATAAGAGCTTCTTATCATCACGACAT
Source organism: Tetracentron sinense (assembly GCA_015143295.1). NCBI lineage: Eukaryota > Viridiplantae > Streptophyta > Magnoliopsida > Trochodendrales > Trochodendraceae > Tetracentron > Tetracentron sinense. The sequence goes on along the minus strand of CM026572.1, from coordinate 24,933,407 downwards.
CTATTCCTCAAGCTCTTATCTCTGCTCTCTCTACAATCCCAGAAGTTCCCTCTTGCTACTCAAAATCCCTTTTTTTGGTGGAACTTTTAAAGTCTAGAACTTTCATATTTTAATGCCTAATTTTACTTAATGTCTAGAACTATATTATTCTATAAAGTGTAAAAGTTCTACAAATATGGAACCTTCAAGTTCTATCCAAAATTTGGATGTTTTAAGTTCCATTCATGCGAAACTTCTAATTAAATTGAACCCGATAAATCGAAGATACCATTAAGTAAAAGAGTTAGAAACTCCGCCCTCTCCTATTAGACACTTGCCTCTTGTTCCAAAATATTAAAGTTCCGGACTATTAATAGTTCCAACAAAAGAACGGAGCCTCAAGGATCCTCAATTGAAATCTTCAATGGTCGAGGAATTCAACGCCTTAGTTTGTAATCGAACATGGTCTCTAGTCCTTTATGATCCTCACATCAATGTGATTGGATGCAAGTGGATTTTACGCATCAAACAACATGCCGATGGTCGTATTGAAAGATACAAAGCTTGTTTAGCCGCAAAAGGCCTCACACAACTCACCGGATTCGACTATGACGAAACCTTCAGCCAGGTTGTCAAACCATCGACCATTCGTATTGTGCTCTCTCTTGAAGTTATGAAGCATTGGACCATTTGCCAATTGGATGTTCAAATTGCCTTCCTCTATGGCAAAGCTAAAAGAGGAAGTACATGTGCCAACCCCCTGGATTTTTGGATTGTGATCATCCTAACTATATCTGTTGTTTACACAAGGCTTTGTATGCCTCAAGTTGGCACCTCATGCATGGTATCAAAAATCCAGCACCTGTACCATTGAATTTGGATTTCGAACCAGTAAGGTGGACACATCGATGTTCATCCATCATTCATCTCATGGCATAGTTACCAAGTATGGGATGGATATAATATGGCAATGATCCGTTCAGGAAGTATGGGTGTTATATGAAGAAAAAAAACACGGCAAAAGTATGGGAAAATTAAAAAATATTTAATAATTATAAATAAATAAAAATCATGATATTAACTAATAGCAATCACTTAATACGGAATATGCATTTACACGGTAAAAGTATATGGTAAAAACACGTGTATTATATGTGTTTAATACGTAATTCGCGTATTAAACGAGTATTATACAATGATACGGGTATAATACATGATATGGCAAAAGTATGCAGTTTTAAATGGTGACCCCCCCCCCCCCCCCCCCCCCCCCACCCCCCTTAAAAGTATTATATGGGTACTACATGGATATAATACGGGAGTTTGGTAACTATGTCTTAGGGTATTATGATCCTTCTATTGTATGTCGATGACATTATCCTAATAGGTAGTAGCTCCTCTTCAATTCAGTATTTCATCTCTCGGTTGGGACGCACCTTTGAAATGAAGGACTTAGGGTACCTTCACTTCTTTCTTGGCATTGAAGCATCCTACAAGAATGATGGATTATTCCTCACATAATCCAAATTAATATGCTCTCGATCTTCTTGATAAATTTGGCCTAACAGGTGCCAAACCTTGTTCTACCCCAGCAGCTATTGGTTCCAAACTCTCACTTCATCAAGGTGAGGCTCTCGAAAATCCTTCAATTTATCGCCAACTAATTGGGGTGTTGCAATATCTTACAATTACTATACGGGATATAGCATTCGCGGTTCACCATGAATCCCTCTTCATGCATCGCCCAACTAACATTCACTTTCATTGTTGAAAACGTATCGTACGCTATATCAAGGGTATGTTAGGCCAAGGCCTTGTCCTTCAGCCAAGCTCCTCCTTGCAAATCTCAGCATATTCCAATGCTTATTGGGCTTGCAATCCATATGATAGAAGATAAGATCAACGAGCGGCTATCGTGTTTATCCGGAGTTTAATCTCATCTCATGGGTCTCAAAGAAACAACCTACTGTATCCAGGCATCTGCCAAGGCTGAATATAGAGCACTTGCCATAACCACTGCTAAAGTTCTATGGATTCGTGCAGTCGTTCGTGATCTTGGAAATTTTTTAACAATGCCATCTCTCTTATATTGTGACAACGTTAGCTCCACTTACATGGAAGCTAGCCCAATATTTTATGCAAGGAACAAACACATAGAAATAGACTATCACTTTATTAGGAGAGGGTCATGATGGGTGATGTTAAAGTGCTATTTGTTTCAACTCTTCAACAAACAGCTGACATCCTTACAAAGGGACTCTACAAGAAGCAATTTCATCATCTCAAAGCCAACTCATGTTTCAACCTCCATAAGTTTGCAGGGGCGTGTTAAGAGTCCCTAATGATCAGGACTGTCTTCCCATGAGATCAGGACTCTCAAGCTAATGTTTATCCTTAGTTTGGATAGAGTCCATCTGTAATCTTTAACAACATTTTGTATTTTTGTATCTTCTTTATAAATACACAATAGCAACCTAAACAAGGTATCATGATTTACAGCAATCTATTCTTATTTCTTAATTTCACCATATATAGGAAAGAGAAGTTGGGCTTAAATAAAAAAAAACAAATAACAATACCAACGGAATTTTAATAGAAAATAAAAACAGTAAAAGATAATTTTAATACGGAAAGTAGCGCCTTTAAAATAAATGATTTTTTATTTTCACAATAAAACGCCAAATAATACCTTAAATCGTGACCGGCAAGGAATGCTGCTATCGTCAATATATTTATCAGTCATTGACAAGCTAGCATCCTACATAGGGTTTATCGTCAATATATTTATCGGTCAACCTTTATAGTCTGAGCTTAAGGTTATGTAAACCATAAGATTTAAGCCATTTTAACCTACCAAACTGCAAGGAACAATGAAGGCTCCATGCTTTACTAGATCTATTTGGAGCTAAAGCCCTAGCAAGCGTTTTCTCATGTCCTTGGAAGCCATCAATCTCCTGCTGCAAGATTCTTTCATTTTAATGTCTTAATGGGGATGGAGAGATGATTTTTCTTCTTATCTGTGCAGGTCTCTCATCCATACTGGCTCAGACTTTCATCCTCCCTACTTATTAATCTTTCCTGTTTATATATTATTTTTCTCTTTCTGAAATCAAAATAGAAATCCAGTAGCTACTAAAAGTTCTTATTCAAACTTAAATATAGAACAAAGGAGAAACAAAACCTTTAATATTCCTTTAACAGATTAAACAATATTCAATCAGCATCATGTTAAGCACATTTCATGAAATAGACAAAGACCAAATTTCCTTCAAAAAATAAAACAATTAATAATAAAATATCTATGTAATAAATCAGAATGGGTTTTACCCTTAGTTAGCAAATTTGGGGATGGGAAAAATATGCTACCGAATATAGGAGAAAAATTGGACCATTACAAACGGACATAACAAACATTCGGATGCAGACATGTTCGGGTATAATATGGTTTTGGGTGAAAATTTTAAAACCAAAAACTTGGATATTTAGCTACACCTTCACTTGTCAACCTAACAAGGTGTGATTTTTTTCTCTCGCAGGTGGAGAGCTCTTCCCCACCTCTGGTAGGTGTTTTCTCTATTTGTAAACCTGTTTACACAACCTTTTCTCCCTTCCCTTTCCTATTATGCCCCATCAGGTTTGATATTGCTTTCCCCATCCCAATATCCGGGGTTTCATTGGTATGGATTCGGATTAGGAAGCTGATCTTATAGCCAAGTTACAAGTTCAAACTCTGATTGAAATTCATGATAGCCTACTGGAAGAAGGAAGAGAGAAATACAACAACAGTCTTGTTGGAAAATTTCTTGTCGATAAACCTTTCAATCTCTTGGCAGCAAAGAAGATGATGATTCAAGCATGGCGTTCTAAATCAGAAATAACAACTTTCAATCTTAGTAAAGATGTGGTTCTTTTTAAGTTTTCAGTGGAATCGGATCTTCAACGGGTATTATCCAACTCGCTCTGGTCCTTCAATGGACATCTGCTCATACTACAACGATGGAAAGAAGATACAAGTGCATCTGAATTAATCTTTGATTCCATTTCAATATGGGCCCAGCTTCATGATTTGCCATTGGAATGGATTACTAAGCGGATTGGGATGAAGTTAGGGGCAGGACATTGGCTGCGTGGAGGAGATTGATATTCCTCCAGATGGGATTCTTGGAGGAAAGTTAATAAGGATTCGAGTTCGAATAAAGCTCAATCAACCTCTAGTTCAGTTCGTCATCGCAAGAAGGGAGAATGGTGAACCACGTATTATTGAAGTGAAGTTTGAACGCCTCCCTATCTTCTGCTTCAATTGTGGCATCCTTGGTCATGATATCAGACACTGTTCTATCATGGATGACTCGGGCAGAACCAACAGAGATAGAAATCTCCCTTTTGGAGTATGGCTAAAGGCGGAAAATGGGGAGGAGGTCAATCCACATCTAGAAAATTTCAGGAATCACGGACGAAAGCTCTCAACTATTCTCAAACCTCCAATTGCTCAATTGTCGGAGCTCAGTCGGAAGTTGGTGGTTTCCCCAATGATCTCACAAAAGAAAGATGGTATGGTGGTGAATGATCCAGTTATTGATTCAGATCTAATGGTGGTGAATGATCCAGTTCTTGATTCAGATCTGATGGTGGTGAATGATCCACGTGTAGCCAGTACTTATGGAGACTCTCATCAGGATAGGCGATCCTCCCCTAAGCTGCGAAGTAGCAAATCTTCTACAGAAGTTGTTCCTATGATTGAGAGTTTTCCGGAGACAAACTTGCAATTGCCATCTTTTAATGTTTATCCTGATGGAAGGATAGGTCCTCTCAACATTCTTTCCTTAGATTTTGGCATCTCCCCTTATAAATGGAAAGTCAAAGATTTCCAAGATATACATGAAGATACTCATCCGAAATTGCTGCCCTCCCTTATTCAAGAGATTCCATTTGAGGGTTATCCAATTGAGGGGATGACTAAACGTGATGATAAGCTTTCGGTTAAAGTTAAAAGAGTGGAGCAAACCCACTTCATAACCCCCACCCCAAAACAAATACCCGAATCCAAAAACCAACCCACCCGAATTTGCAACCGACAACCTTTTTCCCCAATACTCCACACTTATTCGAAATCGAGAATTCCAAACAACGCTCTTTCTTCTAGTAGACGATTCTCCCCATATTTTAAACCTTCCAAAAAGATAAAAGAAAATATTGCCATCACTGATCCTCAATATGCTCCACCTTACCCACCCGGTTTTGACCTTCGATTTCTGACTCTATCTTTGATGCAAATGAAGGGGCCGCTGTTTTGGAACAGCCGCCCCATGATAGATGTTGATGTTAAGTTGGAACTGCCAGGGTCTTGGACGGAACCTGACAGTTCGTCATCTGGGAGATATGGTTGTCTCTCTCCGTCCCTCCATTGTGATGCTAATGGAGACAAAAATGTTAGCAAAGAAAATGGCAAGAATAAAGAAGAAGATTTCTATGGATCATATGTTCACAATTGATCTGATTGGCTTATCCGGAGGCATTGCAATTTTTTGGAAGGAATGTTTGAAGCTTCGGGTTCTCGATTTTACTCAAAATCTGGTTCAGATGAAGATCAAAGAAAACGAAGAAAATCCGGAATGGGAGCTCTTTTTAGTTTATGGCCCAAATGATAATATGACTCGCAACTGCTTATGGAAGGAAATCTGGACTGCTCGAGAATGCAATTTCACTCCATGGCTGGTGATCGGGGATTTCAATGACTACCTTTTTGCGACTGAGAAAGAAGGGGGAAGAGTAAGAACTCCTAATCAATTTGTTCCCTTTCAACAAATGGTGTCTAAAGCTCGGCTCATTGATCTTCATTACCAAGGTCCACCTTACACTTGGAGTAACAAAAGGGATAGTGAAAATCTTATTCAGGTAAGGCTAGATAGAGGCTTTGCAAACCCTGAATGGATTGAATTATTTCCTAATACATCAGTTTCACATCTTCCAGCTATTGGTTCTGATCACATACCAGTAGTGATTAATTCAGAATTTGCTACAAGGGTTTTCAAACCTCCTTTCCGATATGAGGTGATGTGGTCTTCCCACCCTGCTTGCTCAGGTATTGTGGTGAATTCTTGGTCTAATTTCACTGATGGTTCCTTTATGTTTTCTCTTTGTAAGAAGATTAGAAAATATAGAGTTGTTCTCAAGCGCTGGAATAGAGCAGAGTTTGGTGCCCTGCATTCAAAAGTAATGTCCTTGAAGACCCGCATTGCATTATTACAAGAAAGGGATAATAGGGGCCTTTCAATGCCTATTGAGAAAAAACTGACTACTGAATTGGAAGAGGCTCTTAATCAAGAAGAAATCTCCTGGGCCCAAAAATCAAGGATTAGCTGGCTTAAACTAGGGGACAAAAATACAAGATTCTTTCATCAGACTACACTTCAAAGAAGAAGATCGAATAAGATCTCTTATCTTCAGAATGATGTTGGAGATGGTATTTCAAATCATGAGGAGATCAAGGACCATATTGTTCAGTATTTTCAATCGGTATTTTTTACTTCTGATCCTGATATTTCATTCAGTTCTATTGAAAATGTTCCATCAATAGTTACTAATGAGATGAATAGGACTTTATGCCAAAATATTACTACTATTGAAATTAAAGATGCTCTATTCCAAATGAGCCCATTAAAATCCCCAAGTCCAGATGGAATGCCAGCACATTTTTTTCAGACTTATTGGGAGATAGTGGGAAAGGATGTTTGTGATGCAGTCCTAAGCTTTTTCAATAGTGGATTTCTCTTGAAGGAATTGAACCATACCTTAATAGCTCTTATTCCCAAAATACCCAATCTTTTATCTATTGGCCAATTCCGACCAATAAGCTTATGCAATGTTGTCTATAAGGTCATCTCAAAAGTCCTGGCTAATAGGCTCAAAAAAATTACTCAGAGGGTTAATTGGTCCAGAGCAGTCGGCTTTTGTGGCAGGAAGACAAATTACTGACAATGTTCTCATAGCTCACGAGATCTTTCACTATCTAAAAAGACTCAAACATGGGGGAAAGCATCAACTCGCAATGAAGCTTGACATGAGTAAAGCTTATGACCGGCTGGAATGGTCTTTTCTTGAAAGGGTGATGGAAAAAATGGGGTTTTGTGCAAGATGGAGGCAACTTATTATGCAGTGTGTGAAGACTGTTTCTTTTTCTGTTCTCATTAATGGAGAGCCTGTCGGTAACATTTATCCTTCTAGAGGGCTTCGACAAGGGGATCCTTTATCCCCATATTTATTCATCATGTGTACTGAAGCTCTATCTTCGATGATCAGACATTCCTTAGACTGTAGTCTATTGAGTGGTATTAAAGTGGCCAGAACAGCTCTTCCTCTCTCTCATCTTCTTTTTGCAGACGACGGTTTTCTTTTTCTAAATGCAGAGCTAGATGAATGCAATCACCTTATGGAGATTCTTGATTGTTATTGCAAAGCGTCAGGGCAAGCCATTAATTTTCAAAAATCAGGGATCACCTTCAGTAGTAATACTCCAGAAGCGAAAAGATTATCTCTGTCAGCCCATCTGAATATTCCATCTCTAGCCCCTCCAATCAAATATTTGGGTCTACCAACAATGTTCGGAAATTCAAAAACAAAATTATTTGGGTATCTAAAGGAAAGGATACTCTCTAAAATCAAAGGATGGAAAGGTTCTCTTTTATCACAAGCTGGGAGAGCTATATTGATCAAAGCAGTGGCTCAATCTATTCCTTGTTATGCTATGAGCTGTTTCAAAATAACATCTAAATGGTTTGACTTTATTAATTTAGCGATATCTCAGTATTGGTGGGGTCAAAAAGAGGAGGAAAGTCGAATCCATTGGCCAAGTTGGAAAAAGATGTGTTATTCCAAATCTGCTGGGGGTCTTGGTTTCAGAAATATGGCTTTCTTCAACCAGGCTCTACTAGCAAAACAAGCTTGGAGATTGACTCTCATGCCAAACCTCTTGTGGAGCAGAATTTCAAAGTTTCTCTATTTTCCTAACAATGATTTTATGCATGCTAAAAGTTGTTACAGAGAATCCTGGGGCTGGAAAAGCATCCTTTATGGGCGGGACCTTCTCAAGCTTGGTATCCGGCGATAGGTCGGTTCGGCCCTCTCAATTGATCCTTGGAAAGATCCTTGGCTACCAAATATGCCTCATTTTCTAGCCGTATCCCCAAAACCAGAGGGGTGCCTTTTCAATAGAGTCTCTCATTTTCTTGACCCTATTTCAAAACAATGGAAAACTGAACTTATCTACAATTTATTTTCCAGTATAGAGAGAAAGAATATATGGGAGATTCAACCTAGTGTCCTTGGTGTAAGAGACTCATGGGTATGGCACTTTGAACCCAAGGGATTTTTCAGTGTAAAATCTGCTTATCATTTGGCTACCATGAATGACCCTTGGAGACTAAAAAATGCATCCTCATCCACAGATAATATCCAGGACTCGAGATGGAGTTTAGTATGGAAGATCCCGCTTCCTCCTAAATTGCTTTTATTCATGTGGAGGTGTATTTCAGATATTCTGGCAGTAGGGGAAAATCTTAAAAGGAGGAATATTGATGTTGACCCGGTTTGCAAAATGTGTGAAAATGAACTCGAGTCTAAAGTTCATCTTTTCCTCGAATGTGAGTTTGCAAGATGTGTATGGTTTGGATCATCAATTAGCTATCATAGTGAAAAGGGCAATGTCGTATCTATGGAGAACTGGTGGTACCGGTGGTCGAAAGGAAATATGCTCAAGGCTAATAATTTTGAGGCAACTATAAGAATTATTTGTGTGTTGTGGATGATCTGGAAAACTAGAAATGAGTTTATTTTTGAGAAATCCAAACCTGATCCTCGCGATACAGTTGAGAGAGCAAATGTGTATGCTCTGGAGTTAGTCTCTTCCGCTCAAAATGCTAACCCGGCTTCAGATATCTTCACTTCTTCAATGTCTAGACCTCCCGAAACTGATTCAAATAATTTTCTATGGATCGCCCCTCCGAGTGGTTGGTTGAAGATTAATGTGGATGAGTCTTCTTCTGCGGATGGCTCCATATCAAGCGTGGGTGGGCTAGCTCGGACTCATACTGGCAGGTGTGTTGCCTCATTTTGTTTTCCCATTTGCCCTAGCAATGCGAGACAAGCTGAGACAAAAGCGGTTTTTCTGGGGTTGATGCTCTGCCTCCAAAATAATTGGAATAAGTTCATCCTCGAAGGTGACTCTCAATCTATTATGCATGCTATTTGTGAGGATGCAGGGCCCCCTCATTGGGATATCAAGTCAATCTTTGAAGACATCAAAATTTTATGAAGAAATTTCCCAAATTCCTCTATTTCGTGGGTGCGTAGATCTTAAAATTCAGAAGCTCATAATCTTGCAAAAATAGCAAATGTGGAGGCATCAAAGTTTTTTCAAACTGGAATATGTACCAAGGAAAATCTGATCTTTTATGGTAGAGGTTATAACCTCCAGGCCCATGTACATCGTTCCTTTATTTGAATAAATTATTAGTTTCCTACCCAAAAAAAAAAAGCTACACCTTCTCTTTATGTCAAATGACCAATGACAACCCTAGGTGGCAAAGTGACAATTACTCAATAGAAGTGATGCAAAGCGATTTTGGGGTGGTTTAATTTGAATGAAAACCACGAAAGACTTAGTCGTTTTAGAGTGTATCAAGATAGACTCCTCAACACCCAAATTCAACAAGTTATCTCACAAGAGAATAACTAAACTAAAAATAAGCTAAAAACGTATAATATCATATATCAATTCAAGGAGAGTTCCTTCTCATTTCATTTCTTAAGTATATATAGAGAACAATGATCCCATATGGGAAACTACTACAAAATTCACTATCATGAGAAAACATCAAACAACATTAATTAAATCTACTTACTATAACTAATATATGGGGAAACACTACTTATGAGAAAATATCGTTTTCTACAACTAAACACTATGTAGCATTAATGAGGAGGTGGAAGGTCATTGACTTGCTAAATGGATATATGGATTGGATCAAATTGATAATTAGAGCATGAATAATGGGTCATGGGTTATAGATAAATGAATCATGGATTTTGATATCATACTTCTCACATCCACATAACATAATACATCTCAAAAAGTAGGCTCCCATGTCTTGGGCTGCATCAAGAAGGGAAGTTTGATGATATATATATATATATATAAACTTATTATAAAAGATGACTATCACATAAAAACACAATAGTTGTTCAACTAAGTTTTTTTCTCATGATACCATTGCATATTAATTTGTTTTCCCATAATACCCTTTCTTACAAGTTTTCCATAAAACCCTTATTAGATTTGTTTTATCCAAAATGTCCATATTAATGTATTTACCCATAATACTCTTTCTAACAAATTTTCACATTATACCTTTATTTGATTTGTTTTAATCCAAATTGTACCTATTAATTAATTTGTCCATAATACCCTTTCTACAAGTTTTTATTTCTTGTGTTATCCCTATTGATTTGTTCCCAAAATACCCCTATGATCTATATGTCTTCTATATTATAAAAGAGGGCAATCATTTCTAATAATACCCTTATTAGATATATTTTTTTCCCAAAATGTCCATAGTAGTTTATTTTCTATAATACTATTTCTTACAAAATTTTATTTCTCAAAATACTTAATTCACTTGATTTTAGTAACCAAATGAATCATTCTATTCTATATAAAGAAAGAAGCAGTGTAAGGTTTTGGGTACACAGACCATGGCATGAAAGAATGGTCTTGAATGAACAGTTGAATTTTCTTCAAAATGGCTTAATGCGAATGCGAGTGAGCAGGAGGATTAGCCAGCAAAGGGTAACTAAGAAAGAAAAAGAAAAGAACTAAAATAAAAGGAATCTAAGGAGGCTTAAAGTTGCAAATAGAGGTATTAGTGAAATAAATAAATAAATTTTAAGGGGGTTTAACGAGGGTTACCTTGCAAAAAGGTTTTAGTGAATATCTGAATAGAAGGAACCAGTATCATTTTTTTATGGTTAAGAAGTTGATGTTGAATCTTAGTCCTACCTGTCAATAACTTATAATGAAATTAATAAATCTTAACTAATATAATTTACTTATAAAAGAAACTTTTACATACCCCTCATATTTAACCTAATAATTAATCCAATATTTATTGGGTTCTAAATATAAAAATAAAAAATATTAATTACAATATAAATATATATATATATATATAGAGAGAGAGAGAGAGAGAGAAATCAATGGAGGAAATGATCTTATAAGGATGAAAGATCTGAAATAAAGTTTCAATCTTTGCAGCGTAAAAGTATGTTGGATTATCTCATTTGCTATGAAGCTAAGCCATTTAAGAGAGAGAGCATACGCCAGGATTCGAAAAACATTCGATGCCTGAGCTGAGACTTATGGTCTAGGGTGATCTCGGCCTAGACGGTCTAAGAAGCTTTATCCTTTCATAAAATATATAAAATTTCATGAAAACGTTGAGAGAGAAAGAGAGAGAGATAATAACAAAGAGAAATTTTCAAAACCCTGAAAACAAAGGGGAAGTGGTGCATATTACGGAAGCTGTGGGTTTGGCGGCAATGGTGGTGGATTCCAGTAGAGAAAATTAAAGGTTTATGGCAACGGGTTTGGCCGGCAGTAACAGTGGCTTCCTGCGGATTAGAAAGTGTGGACGATGACCGAAGCTTCAGCCGGCGATTTTCATACAATTTCGAACGGCACCAACTGCGGAGAGGGTTAGACACAGAGTGCAGCTAGTGGAGATTGTATGTAGATCGGTGGGTCTGTAAAAATAAAATCAAGGAGGAGAGACTAATGGGTGGGAATGAAAGAAGGTCCAGAATTAAAACGAAACCCATATCCCCAGGTCGCGACGGGATTTGTTCAGGACTGTTCAACCAGAGCTCCTCTTTGGTCATTACTGCTACAACAGCATTTCTAAAGCCGACCAAACAAAGACAAAACAGTAAAAAAAAAAAGACTCTAAAGCAAATATTAAGTGGAAGACATAAAGCAAGAACATATAACATACAAAAGAAAGAATAAGCCGGACCGGCGGCTTCAAGAAAGAAATTCACAGCCGAAACTCGCAAGCATGAAAAGAATATTTGGATGATAAAATATTTACAATAACTGGTTAATATAGAGATGATTCACCTTGTTACATTCAGATATTTCTTTCCTTCTTAATAAGGAGAAAGAAGGAAAGGCCATCTTGCACTGAGGTACAAGGGCGAGTTCCTCTTACACGCGAAGGTAATCAGTTGGGAAAGAGCTTGTACGTTCAGATAACGATGAAAATACAGGTAGAGAGAGAAAGTACGGATGATGAAACGTGTCGCAAAACCATTAGCAGTTCAGTTCCTACTCGAGACACTCACCCTTCCTCGATCAAAGGAAGCAAAACATCACAAAATCATGAATTTGTATAAACTATTAAATTTCTAGATAAGAACAGCTCGAGAGAGATTCAGATTTGCTTACACTGCATTCTCATGATAACAAAGATAACCAGATCAAATCATGCACCAGAGAAACAAGCATCTAACCTCACCAGATCAATCGATTTAAAAAAAAAAAATCACAGATCGAGCAGAAAAACAAAGAGATCCATCGCTTTAAAGCAAAAAAAAACACAGTAAAGAAGAAAAATCAAGCAAAAATACAGAAATAGAGATATTCATACCCGGCGCTTCCGAACTCAAAGAGCTTGCCGCGACTGGAGAAGATGATCAAAGCAACCTCAGCATCGCACAGTACAGAAAGCTCGTAAGCTTTCTTGAGCACACCATTCCTGCGTTTCGAGAAGGTAACCTGACGATTGATCTTGTTCTCGATCCTCTTCAGCTCCACTCTTCCTCTTCCCATTTTTCCAAGAATAGATTGAAAACCAGAAACGAATTAATACCAGAGATTTGAAGGCAGAAGAAATCTATAAAAGAGAAGAAGTTATAAATCTTCTGTAAATTCCTTCTACTAAAACTGGGAGATTTCTCTTATAAATGGAAGTTTGCTAAGAAAGCCATTTTTCTCAGACATTCCCCAAAGAATATTATAACACTTACTTACTGGATCCTCTCTTATAAGAAAAAGAAAGCAATTATTCTTTTCCATTATTCTCTTTTTCAATTTTATTTTAGGAGTCTCTTTTTTTTATTTCTCTCTCTACACGCGCAGTGCAGAATAAATGCGCGTTGAGGTGACAGAAAACGTGTCGAGCGGCGTACACAGGAATAGCATGTCCATTAATCCATCCATCGCTCTCTGTAGGGTGTATCTTCTTCTTTTCTTTTCTCGCGGGAAAACCTTAACGCCGTCTGTGGCACTGGGAGTGGCCTTTTGCTTTGTGCCTATCTAAAGCCCCCGAGAGTAGAGTAGGGCGAGCACTTTTTAAATATTGACGCGTGTGTCCTTCACAATCCTTCCCCCAAATTCTCGGCATTCCGTACTTACATTTGTGCTGTCGTTGAGTCTTCTCGGCCAATTACAACTCTCAGTGCACTGTAAAAACATATTTTTTATTCTTCTTTTCTATTTTATTTTTGGTAAGCCAAAATTTATATTAACAACCACGTTAGCGCCTAATCCCTGTATTCACATTTCAAGCATATTGTAGCTCTCAGCTCCATTTTACTTAAATATGTAGGAAACCATTAGCTTGCAAAAGCCAAGCAAAATGAGATAAAGAAAAAAATGATTTTTTGGATTAAAATTAAAGAAGCTTGTTTTTTTGGAATTAGTCTAGGGATACTCCTAAAGTGTACTCTCAAGTCCTAACCCTTTTTTCTCAATTATTAAATGGTAAAGATTAAAACTGGTGAGACATTAGAAAAGAAAAAATTAGCCAACTTAATGGCCTTTGGTGGTTAGTTATAAACTGTTATGATTGGGGAGTATATTTGGAGGTATTCATAAACCGACTCTTTTCTTAGGTACATGCTGCAGGTAGATCACAATCTTAATCAGTATAACTTCTAATTAATGAGTGGTGATTTCAATCGTTTCATTCCTTACAGATTGCAAGTGACACTTTCTATCACTAGAACAATTTCAAAGTATATATATATATATGTAAAATGAAGAGATTAATTTTGAGCTAGAGTTCTCCGTGGAGCTCTCCTATTTACACTAGGGTGGTGGCATGATTGTAATTATTGAGAGAGGTTAGGGCAATTTTGCAACACACATAATTACAACATTGTCACTGTCACAATGTAAAAAGGGGAGCTTTGCTCAAAGTGGGGAGCTCCTCTTTGTATTTAAACTGAAAAGTGGAATCTTAGGTAAAATAGATGGTGTTTAAATATGAGGCGGGGCTATGTTTCAAGAGCCTTCAACGGAGCTCCCCTTTTAACGTAAAATTGATGGCAGAAATCTTTTTATAAAAATGTCACTACTCTTCTATTCATATTTACAAGATTGTCACCATTTATGCACATAAAAAGGCTAAGGCTCTTCAAGCATAGCTCCACCTCATATTAACACTCAAATAGGTGCTTCTCCTCTTTTTATGGAAATTTCTTAGTCTCATCATGTAACTCTTTGTTTCCCTTTGTCATTTGAGTGTACAAATAACAAATTCAAGACAAGATGGTCTTTCGCTATCAACAAGGAGTAGAGGAAAATTTCATCTTCTTCGAAAGGTAAAAATTCAAAGAAAAATAATAATTTTGGGAATCATAGTTCTATGAGATTTGGGCTCTCATTTTGATCTTAAGAACTGCTTTAAATTATGTGATGCAAAACTGGAACAACTAATTAACAACCTTTTGAGATTTTCTAGTCACGTTAAATGGCTTTCTAGGCTTACTGGGCAATTCACTTATTGGCCCAATGCCTTCTTTTTCAGTGTAATGGTGCCATTAGAAAATAATCTAATATCACAAATTTTCAACTGATTCTTCCTCTCATTTCAACATCCGAGGGAAACACTAATGCGGCGTCTGGATTGGATTTTATCTCAACTTCGTTTTGCCCGAACACTATTACTTATAAAAGTGATTATTTGACAATTAATTTCTACACAAGCAATTTTATAACAATTGATTTTATAGTAATTGAGTTTCACAATCCTCTGGGCCTCTTATTACTGCACTTAGGGTGATTAAACGGGGCGATGATTAAGACTAGCACTCCCCTTGTCTCAATTCTCAAACATGAATGGTCGTGTAAATCCTAGACTCGTAGTATCAAACCTGCTTCCAGTAAAAAGTAAGAGAATAGTGACCCACATTGTCAAGGGTGGCCTTTAGTAGGACGTCGTCCTTTGATCTGACACAAACAAACCCTAGGGTTTCATTAGGTCGTGTTAGGAATTAGGATGGCTCTAAAGTACATGTACAACCTACACTTAAGGCCTCTGACTAGGGTGGTCTCCACACTTGTGGGCCAAATTGACATGGCATTTGTTCGTGTTCGTTTATAAAAAAATATTTTTCCCCGGAAGTTTAGGGGGGGTTAGAGTCCCCCGTCGCCCCGGCTCCGCTCTTCTCCCAGGCTACATCCCTATTATTTCTTTTCTTTTTTCAAAATTTTAGGGGAGAGAGGAGGGGGTTGGGAGAATTTCAACTAGATCCATTTAATAATCTTCTTCTAACAAACATGTTACGATCTCATATTATATATGAGTTTAGTTTTCCGTTCCTTAATCACCTTTTTTTTTTTTTTTTTTTACTGTTGGTTAGGTTCGTAACAAATTGAATCCGAGTTGTCACTATGTTTCAAATTTGAGTCTAGGAGGGGGTTAACCTAGGAAAGGGCTACCTGGATGCCATGCGTCTGAGTGAGAGCCGCCATAAGGAAATAACTACCTCAATGCCACAGGCTAAATAAAAAATTAGGGACATGAGTGAAAGCAGTCGTCACAAGTGGGCTGTCATGGACGTAGGCTATGGAGTGTAGTGGTATGTTACGATCCTCAATTTTATATGAAAGCTAGTTTATATGAGCCTAGCTTTCGCTTCTTAATCACCTAATTTTTTTTTGAAGTATTGGTTAGGTGGATTTCAAAATAATGAATCCGAAATCCCAACCCAGTTGAGAGTCCCCCTAGTATAGATGTCAATAAATCCATCGCATTGTACTGGAGTAAACTATTGCACTCATGGATAAAGGAACAAGTTTCGGAAGGAGCACAAAAGGTATTTTACTGGGCATGTGGTATCTAAATCTAGGTAAGTCCATAGTTAGACAGTTAGAATTGAATATTTTTTCCCTTTTCATAAATCCATACTCTGTTTATTAAAACACCATTTATGTCAATGGGGAAACATGAAAACCTTACCCCGACTATAAAAAGTATTCCTTAAATCGAATAGGCTTCCTAACCTCTCTCTTTTTTTCTTTTTTTGGTAATCACTATATCATTTAACTATTTATGTCAGGGGTTAGGTGGGTTAGAACTCAATGGTGGGAACTCAATGGCCACACCAGGACTTGAACACGAGTCACTCCTCCCCAAAGGGAGATTCACTAACACTGGGACAAACCCAGGCGTGTTGCTTCCTAACCTCTCATGTAGATACTTTAGAACCACAAGGAAATGGTTTTCTTCCGAATCGAGTAGGCTTCTTCCCTAAAGCCAGAGTTTTTGAAGGAATAAGGGAAGAATACAGACAATTTGCTTCCAACTTTGTGAGTTCCAAAATTCTTATTTGGCAGAGCCTTTTAGGGACATAAAGTCATTGGAAAGTCTTGGGATATAGTCAATTCAAGATCCTTCTATAGTGGTCGCAGATCGAAATGAATATGCCTCTTGCAAGAATGCATTATTTTTTACACAGACGATCAGGATTAGCGTTCAAGAAAATTGCATGGAAGTTAATTTGCCCTATTTTTTATTTATTTATCTTTCTCTGTTTTAAGAAGTGAATTTTGAGACTTCACAAATTAATTGAACTTCAGTTTTCTTCAAATGTGTTTTTGGAGCTCTTGCCTATATTTTTTTATTTTTTTAGAGAGAAAGAATATAAGAAATTTGTTTTCCTTAAGAGGTAACTCTATGTTTTTTTTTTCCTTTTATTGTTAGATTCTCAAGCTACGTCAAATTAGCTTGAGAACAACCATTGTACATCTCACTATTGCTCAACGAATATTTTGATAGTGTCCTTAATTTTTACCCGTTTTGAACAATTTTTCACCTAAATTTTGATGTGGTGTTTATTTTTAAAAATTTTACAATTTTTTCTAACTTGACATTTAAAAAAAAATGATTCAGACGAAAAATGAGAGGGCATGCTTTTCTCCGCATTGGATTGTCTCTAGCAGATGCCAGACAATGGTCTTGGGCTTCCACTCTTCATCTAACATGTTGCTTTTCTCTCAAGTTGATGTCACATCATTCACTGACTTGGCACCAATCTATTGGATGGTTTTCTCCTTTTCCTTGGATGAATTGGCCATGAATTAGTTATGAGCAGTGATTAGCAAACCAATGGGTCCACTATTTAAGTTACTACTGTGTCCTCGTGTCCCTTTAAACCCTCATTTAACCTTAATTAAGTTTAACTAAATAAAAGTTAAGATTTTTGTTTTTAAAAAATTATGGTTGGATTGTTTTAACCCCAAGGATGAGTCATGAATCTTAACCATAGTTGATTAGTATTAAAAAAATGGAGTGTGGACCAAAGAGAACCGGCCATTTCATTACACAAAAGCAGCCGAAGGTGAGCTAAGCATTTTTTGTTAGAGCACAATTGGAATTTTCTATATTAGTTAACATTAGTTGGCATTAGCTATATTTTAGCTCGGTATTAGATATTACTATTCCCTTAATTAGCATCTTGTATAGCTATAAATACGGGCTCTCCCTTGTACGATGATGTATCTCTAATCAATACAATACCACAATATTCTCTCCAAATCTCTCTCTCCCTCTACCATTCTAACATGGTATCAGAGCTCTAATGCTCCTGGTGGTCTCCTGCCCTGTCGCACCCTCGTGCTCTTGTCATCAAAATATCACCGCCATCGCGTATCGCCACTGCAGTCACCACCATCACTCTCACCATCTATCTCCGCTGCCACCACCACCGGTGATCCTCCTCTCTCACCACTGACATCATTCCCTTCCCCCCTGTTAGACGATTCCAATGCTGGCAACCTCGTCACCGGAAAACCAACTGTGTGCCGTCACTATGGAGGCTTCCCAACCTATTGCCATCACCATGGATGGACCTAACTATGTTGTCTGGGCTTAGGCAATGACCAGTTTTCTTAAGGGCCGAAAACTTTGGCGATATGTCACTGGTGATATCACCGAACCGAAAAAAGCTACTGACGAAGACAAAACCACATACACGGATCGACTTGAGGAGTGGATAGCAAGAACCACCAAATTATCACTTGGATTCGCAATACTTGTGCTCGCTCCATCAGTCTCCAGTTTGGTAAATTCACCACTGCCAAAACTCTTTGGGACTTTCTGGAAAAACTCTACACTACCTCCGATTTGTCTCATTAATACCAACTTCTGGGCAGTCTTCATAGCATGAAACAGCAACCTGGGCAAAACATTAACAGCTTTCTCTCGGAGATGCACTATGTTTGGGATCAGCTCACTCCCTCCGAATTGTCAGCACTTGGTTCTTTTCTTAATGGCTCTCACTAATGACTTTGAACATGTTCGTGCTTCTCTTCTTCATCGCAGTCTTCTGCCTACGTTGGACCAAGCTGTTAGTGAGCTTCTCTCCGAGGAAACTCGTCTTGCCCCTCACAAACAAAATCGTATAGATGCTGCTTTTGCCACTCCCAGGGGACCTCTATCCAAATACTGCAATTACTGTAAGAAACTCGGACACACTCTCTTGGATTGTAGAGTTCGCACCTACCAGTTATGTCAAAAGCAAGCCCCCGGTCATCTTCAGCGTGACTACTTCAAAAACCCTACTCGCCACTCTAAGCATAATATGTCTCGCAGTGATCATTCTCGATCCGCCGCCACCACTGAAGGATCATCATCCACTTTCTCTGCCGAAGGGTTATCTGCATCTCACATCGAGGATATCGTCAAAAGGGTCCTTGCTTCTTCCGGTAATCCTCCTCCCACTGCTATGTCAGTCACTTCAGGTAATTCTTCTTGATTTTTTGACTCTGCCTGTTGCAATCACATGACACATGATTCCACTCTTTTCTCCACCAAACACTCCGTTGGTCACACTCCCACCATTTAAACTGTTGATGGCTCCCCCATGTCCGTCAGTCATATTGGCAGAGTCTCCACATCTAGCACTTCTCTTCCCGATACTTATTGCATACCCCAACTCACCCTCAATCTTATATCTGTTGGTCAACTCTGTGATTTTGGACTTACTGTTTCTTTTTCTTCTTCTGGTTGTTGTGTGCAGGATCCACAGACCCTTGGGATAGGCCGTAAGATTGGACTCTTTGAGCTCATCAACCTCCACAATCCATCCTACCTCACTTCAACAGCAGCCTCTACCTCTTCAACCTCGGCTCTCAGTCTTTGGCACAGCCGTCTGGGCGATGCTTCTCTTGGTCGTCTGCAGTCCTTAGTTTCTAGTGGTCAGTTAGGATCAGTCCATCATAAACATTTTGATTGTCTTCCTTGTCAACTTGCAAAACAAATGGCATTGCCTTTTAATAATAGTAATTCAGTTTCTTCTGCACCATTTGATTTAATCCATTCTGATGTTTGGGGACCTTCTCCAACTCCTACTATGGGGGTTCACGTTATTTTGTTATTTTTGTCGATAATTACTCTCGTTATACTTGGTTGTATCTTATGAAAAATCGATCTGAATTGCCCCAATTATACTTTGACTTTACTAATATGATCAAAACCCAATTTTCTCGTAACATCAAAGTTTTCCGTGCTGACAATGCTGCTAAATACACAGACTCGAGTGTCCTCCGCTTTCTTCGCCAGCATGGCACTCTTCCTCATCGCTCTTGTCCTGGCACTTCCCAACAAAACGGGCGTGCAGAGCGCAAACACTGTCATATTCTCAACACCGCTCGCACTCTCCTTACATCTGCCTCATGTCCTGAACGTTTCTGGGGTGAAGCCGCTCTCACTGCTATTTATACAATGAACTGTGTTCCTTCTCCCACTACCAACAATCAATCACCCTATGAGCGTTTGTATAACCATCCTCCGGACTATGGTACCCTTAAGGTCTTTGGATGTGCTTGTTTCATTCTGCTTCAGCCGCATGAACGCACCAAACTGGAATCTCGCGCTCGCCTATGTTGTTTTTTGGGATATGGTATCGAACATAAAGGCTATTGGTGTTGGGATCCTTACTCCAAACATCTCCGTGTGTCTCGCCATGTTGTCTTCTGGGAATACAAGATGTTCTCTTCTATGTCTAAGTTTCATCTATCACCTACCACTACTTCTCTTCTATTCACTGACCTTTCCGTAGATCTGTTTCCTGACATCTCAAATACAGATTCCTCCTCTGTGGTCCCATCTCCATCTGACCTTCCAGACCCTTCTTCAGAACAACCGTCTCTGCCTGTCCCCTCTACAGATGCCCTAACTGAGTTATCCACCTTGCCCTCTCCTGAACCGCCTGCTCCATCTGATGGATCTGCTACAGCTTCTGATCTCCCTCCTCATCGTAGTGATCAGGTAAAAACTTCTTCTATTCATCTTCGTGATTATGTTGTGTTTTCTACCATGAGCCTCAGTCCTACCGTGAGGCCAGTTCTAACCCTCTTTGGCAGAAAGCAATGGATGATGAATTGCAGGCACTAGAAAAAAATCACACATGGGATCTAGTGGACCTCCCAAACGGCAAAAATGCTATGGGATGCAAGTGGGTATACAAGATCAAAACTCACTCTGATGGGACCATTGATCGCTACAAGGCTCGCTTGGTCGCAAAGGGGTACACCCAGGAATATGGGATAGATTATGAGGAGACCTTTACTCCAGTTGCTCGTCTCACTTCAATCCGTAGCTTGATTGCTGTTGCCGAAGTTCGCCATTGGGAATTATGTCAGATGGATGTGAAAAATGTCTTCCTTAATGGTGAACTCACTGAAGAATTTTATATGCACCCTCCTTCTGGTTATCATCACCCTCCTCACCAAGTCTGCAAGCTCCGTCAGGCTCTCTATGGCCTCAAGCAAGCTCCTTGAGCTTGGTTTGCCAAGTTCAGCACTATTGTTGGAGGTTTTGGCTTCACTCCCAGCTCTTATGATTCAGCACTCTTCATCCGCAATCAAACCAGGGCACCATTCTTCTTCTCTTCTATGTTGATGATATGATTATCACCGAGCATGATACATCAGGCATCTCGGATCTAAAGACTTATCTCAGTCAACATGTAGAGATGAAAGATCTGGGGAAGCTTAATTATTTTTTGGGGCTTGAGATCACTTCCAGCTCAGAGGGTTATTCTCTTTCTGAGGCTAAGTATGCTTCTAATCTTTTTACCCGGGCAGGACTCACAAATAGCAAAACATGTACCACCCCTCTTGAACCCAATTCTTGACTCACTCATATGGATGGTACACCTCTGGATGATCCTACCCTATATCGCCAATTGATTTGGAGTCTGGTCTACCTTACAGTTACTCGCCCAGATATCTCTTATGATGTCCATATTGTTAGCCAGTTTCTCTCTGCTCCCCGCTCTCCTCATTATGCAACAGTTCTTCGCATTCTCCGATGCATCAAAGGCACCTTGTTTCATGGCCTTCATTTCTCCGCTCACTCTTCCCTTGAGCTCTGTGCCTACTCTGATGCAGACTGGGCAGGGGACCCTACTGATCGTCGATCTACCACTGGGTATTGCTTCTTCCTGGGTGATTCTCTTATTTCCTGGCGCAGCAAGAAGCAAACCGTTGTCGCTTGATCTAGTACAAAAGCTGAGTATGGTGCCCTTGCTGATGCCACTCAGGAACTTCTCTGGCTTCATTGGTTACTTGAGGACATGGGTGTCACTCACTCCACTGCTACTACAATCAGTTATGACAATCAAAGTGCTATCCAGATTGCTCACAATGATGTCTTCCATGAACGCACAAAGTACATTGAGATCGACTGTCATTTTGTGCGTCATCATCTCCACTATTGGTCTTACCTCTGTCTCCTCCATTGATCAGGCTGCTGATGTCTTCACCAAAGCTCATCCACCAGGACGTCTTCAGGATCAGGCTGCTATATGTTGACAACTCACATAACTTCATTTATTACACCAAATCATCATCATAACAGCGTTTCAAACGGCTTTGTGGAAATAAAGGGTTATTACGTAATTGACATTTAGTCTCTCTTTAAGAACATTCCTAGTAGCCTCACCAAAATAGTTTTTTAGCTATTTTGGTGAGCCAATTGGCAAAAAAGTGTAAAAAACTGTCTTCAACAGTGTCGTGCCCCAAAATACCCCCTAGGAGTTAAGGGATACTTTAAGTGTGACTGTACATAACCTAGCAAACCATCCTGCAATGAACAAGGTATAATATGCTCTAATGGAAATATAAGACAGAGTGCGGAAGCTAAAATATGGCGGAAATACCACCAACTTTTTATTTTCTTCTATAAACTTAACAAGTATTTCAAGTTTATACAAAATATGACATGTAAAGGTGGACATGCTCACCTATCAAAATACAAAAGACAAAATACAACTCTATCTCGCTCAATAGTCACCCCTGTGGGGCCAATGGTCTAAGTCTCTCGCCTCAGTATGAGGCTCCACTACCAAATCTTCATAAGGTTCTTTCTCACTGTAGTCCTCCTCAACCCAAGGACCCGGGACACAAATGTCGAAAGGGACTCGTGTACCTGCCGACATAAAAGTACGGCTGAGCATGGAATACTCAGCGAGTACAAGCTCCTAGTTAACAATAATAATAACGAGCAAACCATCATGTGCAAGTGGTGGAAGATACAGATCATACTCATTTAAAACAACATCACACATAACCATTTATTAAATCACCACTCAAATGAAACTCAAACCATTTCTATAAAACATATGAGTCATTTCCATATCTCTTATGAGCCAGAGGTTAGTACTCGCACAACCCTAGGCTACCAACCTCCTTGACAGTACAATACCTCTGAGTCTTTTCTTATGAGCCAGGGGTTAGCACCCTTACAATCTTGGGCTACCAACCCCCTTGAAAATTCTAATACTTTTCTTATAAGTCAGAGGCTAGCACCCTTAACCGGGGTTACCAACCTCCTTGACATATCATATCATTTTCTTATGAGCCAGAGGCTAGCACCCGAATACCTCTGGGCTACCAACCTCCTTGACATTTCACATCTTTCTTATGAGCCAGAAGTTAGCACCCACATACCCCTGGGCTACCAACCTCCTTGACAATTCTCCTTGACAATTCTCTATATATATGCGTGCTCGTGTCTAGCATTTGTGAAAACATGATGACATACGAATTGAGGAGTAGCATGTAACATTTCATTTCTTATCACAATCATGTGAGAATCTAAACAAGCATATATAATTATAGGTCACAATTTGCCATTTTAGGGATGTAAGCACCCAATTTTTACACCTTGCCTAACTAGGGTTAGTTTACACTAACCATCCCCCGAAACCCTAAAACCTTAGGACCTAAACCTTAGAACCCTAAAAACCTAGGTAAACCCTTATGGGCTCAAGGCCCATTAGCTTTGCAAAACCCGAAACCAAACACAAAGCCTTGCAAAACCCGAAACCAAACACAAAGCCTTAGGATAACCCTAGACCTAGCCTTAGGCCAAACCCTAGCACAACCCTAGCCTAAGACCTAGGACAACCCTATGGGCTCAAGGCCCATTCAAAACCCAAGAAACCACAAAAAAACCAAAGCCCATAGCCTTTAGGGCCCACACTTGGGCCCACCTCAACCCATGAGGGGCACATGGGTGGGACCCACAAACCCTAAATCCAAAATGGGCGGGAATTGCCCTAAATGGCTGCCCACAACCCTTTTGACCCAAGTAGATTTGGGTTTGGCCCGAAATAGCATGAAATCGGTAATGTCGCTAATCGAATTACCGACATTAATTTTTTGGCCAATTTTTTTGAATGTCGCTAATTCCATTACCGACATTACAGTGTTTCCAGGTTTAGCGTGTGCAGACTCCACTGCAGCACCACCAGAGGCTTGGGACCTCCCCCATTTGTCCCTGGACCTTCCCTAAATACCCTAAATGCCCTTAGACGTCCTCCTTCCTCCTCTATAAAGCCAAAGCCTCCCCCATGCAAAAATCATTCTCATTCTTCACAGTGAAACCCTGTCAAAACTGAGACCACCACCTTCATCTTCATCCAAAAAATCCCATCAGGCCTCCACGACCTCCCAGGCACCACCACCGGACGTCCAGCTCCGCCCACTGCCACCGTAACAAATTATCCAAGGGTAGGGATCCCCCCACACCTCATCCCTTGCTACCCGAACTGTAAGGGACCTCTGGTCCTGATCCAGGGGTCCCCTTTTACTTTCCTTTCATTTGTATAGCTGCCACAGCCAAGGATAGGGGTCCCCCACCTTCACCATAGGTGTGGGGAACTACCTAGAGGCTAGGCTCGAGTGCAACACTCCTCTCACCGTGCATGGAAGCCTCCCATAGGGTCTGGGGGTCCCTCAGGCAATGAGGGAACCCTTAGACCCCTGTTGGTTCAAGACCAATGGGGAAAATTGGTTTTTCTAAAAATCTGCTAGTGGTCGGCAATAGCAGTGCCGACCACACAAAATTGGGCTAAAAGCTTAATCTCTTCACTTCTATTACCAACATGCCCAAAATAGCCTAAAAACTCTTTGTCCCCATTTGGTTTACCGACATGCTCAAAATAGCCTAAAAACTCTTTGTCCCCATTCGGTTTACTGACATAATGAGCTTATTTTGGTACCGACTTCGGGCGCCTGTGGGGCCCACATGTCAAGTCCTCTGGGGTCCACCCCAGGCTTGTTGGAAAGCTCTTGACCTCCCCTAGCTCCCTGTAAAATTTCAGGTTCAGGGGCCATGCCTAACCATGGTTAGCAGACCCCTAAACATGGGTTAAAATACTGTCCATAGTGTCGGCAGTTCAAATGCCTACATTACAGACTAATTTTTACCCGACTTTGAGTCCCTGTGGGGCCCACACCTGGCCTATTCAGAAGCTGAGACTTATACCATTTGAAAGATGGCACTCCCAGCTTTCCATCCATGTGCTTACTTTACCCGGGGGAGGTCCCTAACCCTAGTTAATAACCTCACAGACCTTGGTTAAAATTTTACTGAAATGGAGGTAATCTGTTTACCTCCATTCTGTAAAATTTCGATTTCGGGCTTTGTGCAGTGCCCAAACCTGGTAGGAGGCTACTCTAGGCCCTGTCATACCATTTGGGCCAATTTTTGACCCTTAACCATGGTTAAAATAGGCCCCGGTTAACTTTTAACCATGGTTAAGCACCACTTAACCCCATAAAAAAATATGGAAAAATCCCTAAAAATCCATAAAAATACAAAAGACCAAAAAAATCAACTCTTGGACTTTTTTAACCCTGGTTAGCAACCCTAACCACGGTTAACACCCTCTTAACCCCGGTTAGCAATCCTAACCCATGGTTAACATCTCTCTTAGTCTACCGGACTACACCCTAGGCCTACCGGGCCTCACCTTTGCCTCCGGGCTTCACCCTTGACCTCCGGGCTCAATCCCTTTGCACATTGACCAGCCTCGGTCAAGCAAAACCCTAATCTGCCGGATTAGGTCCATTAGCCACCTCTTGGTGCACACACACACACCCCATTGCCTTAGCACGGGCTCAAGTGTTAGAACTATGCTCGGTCTGACTCACCCCTCATGTGAGTACGTAGGCAGCCCAACACGGGCCTGACCCTAATTAGCTCTTACTTTCTTCCGGTTAGTATTAACTTAAGCACTAATGGCATTCGATTAATCTTGATCTTTATTTTGGCTTAAACCTAACAAGTAGGGAACCACCAAGTGTGGAAGTGTCGGGGTGCCTAATCCCTTCCCCGAACTTAACCGAACCTCTTACCCCGATCTTTGATCGCGGACCAAGCCTTATCCAACATTCCCGGGGGACTTATCCCTTCTGAATTAATAAGTGGCGACTCTAAAACCAATCCCAGTGAGTGAATTCTCCGCGCTCACAAGGGAACTACATGAAACATGTTTTTCGAACATTCATTCAATTCCAAGTGTTCTTATTCATGCAATTTACCAAGCAAGTGGTGTTCTACATTTTTCTTTAGTCCTTTAAACTCCTAATTTCTTTCTCAAGCATTACATGTGTATTTCTTATGTGTACAATACCCTTCCACCATTTCCATCATTCAACACATCACAACATGGCATCGCATCGCCTCATTCTCTTCCTCCATCCATACATTCCACCATTTATTCATTTTATCTTGTTTATGTTTTAGGGATTTAACATATTTCCACACAAGGGGCAAATGGGAAGATGCAACACACTATAATCACAAGAAACTCTAGGTTATTACCATAGTAGCTAGGAAGGGTGTAATAACCTTGAAAGAAAAAGAGAAAAACCTTTAAAATGCCGAGGGAGACGCTGCCCTAGCTTAGAGAAAAAGCTCCACACGTGCTTGAGGTTGGGTTTGATGAATCCAAGCCTTTTGGGATGATCTTGGGTGTTTACACCCTTGATTCTCCCTCTCAAATGAAAAGGGCCTCTTGAAACCCTAGGTTCTTCTCCCTCTCCCTCAAATACCTCTAAGTGTAGTGAGTGGGGACCCAAAAACTCGAGCAAAGTTTATAAAGCCAAAGGGTGCTGGCCAAAGGACCAAAAAACCCTTAATGAAAATTCTGTAAAAACGCGAAAACCGAGCAATCGGTGGTTATGACCGATCGATCGGTTGTCTACCGATCGATCGGTCAAAAACATGCTCTCTGGAAAATTTTCCCATACAAAAAAGTTAACCAGTTGATAGCCTCCGATCAATCGGTTTTGGACCGATCGATCGCTACTAATGACCGAGCGATCGGTGCTCTGTAGGTCCCGATTGTTTTGACCATATCTTTTGACTCGCTCGTCGGATTTCGACGATTCAACTTGCGTTGGGTTCGTCTTTCGAAAAAGAACATTTCTGACATTTCAGAATTTCCAATTTCTTCCTTATTTATTAATCAGACTATGAGAAATGCCAATTAGCTATGAAAGTACCATTCATTAAATATAGAAAAGTCCAAGGTGCTACAAACAGTCTCACCAATTTGAAGATTTAAGTTTGGTGAGTGTACACTATTCACCAATGTTAGTGAGTCACTGTACACTCACCAAACCAAAATATCTCTCTTTCCCTCCTTTATGGGCCCATACAAATAAAATAAAATTTTCTCTCTTCCTTTTTTTTGTGGATGTGACACAAATAATTAGATAATGACAGTTTTAGCTATTTTGGTGAGGCTGCGGGGAGTGTTTTAAAAAAGTGGCTCACCTACATGACTTTTTGTGAGTTTTAGCTATTTTAGTGAGGCAAATTTGGTGAGGCTGCTAGGAATGCTCTAAGTAATTTTGTTTGACGTTTGGACTCCACGTTTCAACTAGCCATGTGTCTTATTCGTCCCCAATTAATTGTGGTTAAGTGTTATTAACCTAAGGTTAATATTTTTTTTGAATTTTTTTTACACCCACTAACTGTGGTTAAGATTCCCTCACCCTTAGGGTTCATCCATCCGAACCTTAGCATTTAGAATTAAATATATATATATATATATATATATATATATATATATATATATATATATAATTTTGGATTGAGAATCAAAGTTGAGAAAAATTGTGGATTTTCTGAGATTCTATCAGTTAAAGAAATATAAGGACCTGGTGAAGATTTGGAACTCTGAGATTTATTAGTTAAAAAATAATGCTGCAAAGCATTAATTGATTTTTCCAATAATTGAGAAGAATTGAGGGATTTAGCATGCCATAAGTTATCTAAAAGACAAATTTCTAAATTTGGTAATCCATTCGTTTTATAAGGATAAGCATATTTTTTTTGCTGAACATTTTGAAGATGAATGTTTCCAAAATTGTATCCTTTTGAAGATCTTGCATGAGTCATCCTTTCCTGAAAATAAGATAATAATACTTGGTAATTTATTTTTTCCAAATATTCATAAAATAAGGTTTTGAGAAACTTGAATAATTTTGTTGAAAATATGTTTTGAACTTCGAAATATAAGAAATCTCTTGAGAAATAATTTTTATAAATCTCTATTGCCATGAATAGTAACAAGGCATCTTGTTTTGGTATTTTTATTATATTGAGATTTTTCCATACTAATGTTTGATTTAAATCTTTTAATCTTAATTTTGTTTGAAAAGGTTTTTGATTTAATTGGATTTCTTCTGAAATTTTATTAATAGGATTTAAATTTTTAAATTGGTTATCTTGTTGAAGAAATCTTATTTTGGTTTGGAAAAGTTGTATATTTGAGGAAGATATTACTAAATTATTATTCTTGATTATTGAGAATATATTAAGGTATTTCCAATGTTGATCAATTAAATTTGAGAATATCAAAACATCATTAATATAAACAATTGAAAAATATGTATAAAGGTTAAATATATCATTCATTATATTTTGAAATTCTGAAGGAGCATTTTTTAAGCCAAAAGGCATGACATTCCATTCATAGTGTCCAAAAGGAACTGTGAATGCAGTCTTGTATTTGTCTTTTTCTGAAATTTGTATTTGTCAAAATCCTGATTTCATATCAAATTTTGAGAATATTTTTGCATTGTTTAACCTTTGTAAAAGATCCTGTTTGTTTGGTATTGGATATCTTATCCATTGTAAAACATCATTGAGAGGTTTATAATTGATTACTAATCTTGGTGTTCCTCTTTCTAATTCAGCATTTTTCTGAACATAGAAAGCAGCATAACTCCAAGGAGATTGCGATTTACGAATTAATTTCTTTTTAAGTAATTCTTGAATTTCCTTTTTGTAATATTCTAACAATTCATGATTCATTTGAATTGGTCTTGCTTTTGTTTTGATATCTGTCTCATCAAATTCTTTGATATAAGGTAATTCAATAATGTGTTTTTTCCTATGCCAAAAAGCATTGGGAAAGTCTGAGCATATTTCAGTTTTGAGTTTTTCTTCAAAATTCTTAATTTGTTGTTGTAATTTCCAATCATTGAGTTGTTCATCAATCTTTTTATATTGTATTTCATTTTTTAGAAAACAAATTTGGTTTTGTTTTTGAGTTATTAAATGAATATGATGTTCTTTGAATATGGAATACTCTTTAATCATATTAATATTTTTAAGATGTGGTGGATTAATGAATTAGAAATTAATGGTTTGAGTATTGATATTAGTTTGAATTCCTTCATGAGTTACAGTAAATGGTTTGATTAAAGTTATAAAAGGAGAACCTAAAATAACTTCTTTTGTAAGATTTTTAACTAATATGAAAGGCGTAGAGATGCATATCCCTTCATTATATATATATATATATATATATATATATATATATATATATATATATATTATTCTTAGGTTGATTATGCTTAAACACAGTTAAAGAGGCCTTTACAAGCTGCCACATATCTCTTTTAACACCCATTAACTGTGGTTAAGATTCACTCACCCCTAAGATTCATCCATTTAAACTTGTTTTTTAGAAAATAAAATAAAAAATATTAGCATTAGGTTGATTATGCTTAACCACAGTTAAATAGGCTTTACAAGCTGCCACGTATCCCTTTTAACACCCACTAACTGTGGTTAAGATTCACTCACCTGGATGAACCTTATTTTTAGGAGAAAAAAATCAAAAAAAATATTAACCTTAGGTTGATTATGCTTAACCACAGTTAAAGAGGCCTTTAAAAGTTGTCACATATCCCTTTTAACACCCACTAACTGTGGTTAAGATTCACTCACCCCTAGGATTCATCCATTTAACCTTTTTTTTAGAATAAAAAATAAAAAATATTAACATTAGGTTGATTATGCTTAACCACAGTTAGAGGGGCTTTACAAGTTGCCACGTATCCCTTCTAACACTCACTAACTTTGGTTAAGATTCACTCACCCCTAGGGTTCATCCATCTAACCTTAGTTGTTTGAAAAAAAAAACAGAAAAATATTAACCTTAGGATAATTATGCTTAACCAAAGTTATAGGGGCTTTAGAAGCTGCCACGTGTCTCTTTTAACAACTACTAACTGTGGTTGAGATTCACTCACCCCTAAGATTCATCCATCTAACTTTGGTTTTAGAAAAAAAAATCAAAAAAATATTAACCTTATGTTAATTATGCTTAACAATAATTAAAGGGGCTTTACAAGCTACCACGTATCCCTTTTAACACCCACTAATTGTGGTTAAGATTCACTCACCCTTAAGGTTTATCCATCAAATCTTAGTTTTTTTTTTAAAAAAAATATTAACCTTAGGTTAATTATACTTAACCAAAGTTAAAAGGGGCTTAGAAGCTGCCACGTATCCCTTTTAACACCCACTAACTATGGTTAAGATTCACTCACCCCTAAGGTTCATCAATCTAACTTTGGTTTTAGAAAAAAATAATAATAATAATAACCTTAAGTTAATTACACTTAATCATAATTAATTTGGGACGAATAAGACACATAGCAGGTTGAATCGTGGAGTCCAAAGGTCAAACAAAATTACTTAAACAAAGACTAAATATCATTTACTTAACTACCCTTTGTTTGAACAAAGCCGTTTGAATTGCTATTATGATGAACTAATTTTGGTATTAGGTGCCGACCAGAGGATTTGCCCTCCTCCTCATCCCATACAAAAGCTCTGCGGTTGTCATAGTCAGCTCCATCAATAACGGCATTTAATAACGTCAACTTCATTTCATACTCAAATGGCCCCCATTTGCAACCCTTGCTCTTTTGTTAAAGACTCGGTCATAGATAGAAAATGAATTCAGAAAATACAGACAATTCTAAGAAATTAGCATGAAAAAAAATATATAGGGGCACGGCTAATATTTAATAGACTAATGAATTTAGTAATCTTTATAGACATTCTTATTCTTATATTAATTATCAGTCACCAAAGTTAGTTTTGATAGGAAATCATTAATTAAATACATTAAAAAATATAAAATAATTTTTTATATTTATTATTTATTTCATTTAATGAATTATCTTCTATAAAATATTTAATAGATAATATTCATTTAGTACAAAATGATTATTTTTCTTTAATTTTGTTTTTTTATTTTATTGGAGTTAAATTTTGATTGTGTATGGTTTCAAACTAGAGGCCTCACTGTTCTTTTCGTAAACGTATTCTGGCCCAGACTCACTTATCTCACGTAATGCATACATGAATCCCAACTTATATATCCAATATTAAGAGGAGTCCAATTTTGATCTTGAGATCTCCGGATTTACGATTTATCCTCGACCACTAGGCTACATCCCCCCCCCCGGAAAGTAAGAGGCCTCACTCTTTAAAAAAAAAACAAAAAAAAAGGATAAAAAGGGCCTTGACAAGCCAAACTTAGAGAACAAGCGTGGTTAAAACCCAAGCGCCCCGAATGAAGAGTGGGAAGAGTGGATCGCATGAATACCAAATATGGAGTCAAATCATCTCCGGCAAATCCGGTTATCACCCCTAGAGGTCGCCATGTGTCTCCTTTGACACTCCTTAACCGTGGTTAAGGTTTACCCACCCATTTTTGTTTTTTTTAAAAAATATTAATTCTTTTTTTAAAATTAAAAAACTGTTTTTAATATTAAAAAAACTCTAAAACAGTTTTTTTATTTTTAAAAAAAAAACAAAAATGGGTAGATGAACCTTAAGGGTGGGTGAACCTTACCCACGGTTAAGGGGTGTCAAAGGAGACACGTGGCGACCTCTAGGGGTGATAACCGGATTTGCCAAATCCGGTTATCACCGGAGATGATTTGGCTCCAATATAAAAATATCCTTAGATTTAGAGCACATGTGTAGAGAATGTATTTTCATGGAGTCGCATCAAGACAAGAGGTGGTGACCACCATTGTCTGCACGTTCATCTGTTGATTCCCACATTGAATTCAATCTAAGTGTTGACACTTGTCACATAACCAAGCGCACCATACCCATCAAGAAAACCAAAAGTTAAATGTATACGTTTTTGATAAATAATGGATTTATATCACCATCACAAGCAGGCTTAGAGTTCGGATGGGCAACCCCGGTTGTGTAAAACATGGGCCTACATTCAATAGGGTAGGCCCCAAATAACAGAGATGGCCCCCATGTTTTTATAGACACAACCAAGCAACAACGCAACAATTAGCATTATTACCCATCTGAACTCGCAGGCTTATGATGAAAGCAAGGCTACCGTGTTTTTGTTTTTATTTTTTGGTAAACTCAACTTTGAGGTCGACTGGGTTAGTATTTGAGAGAGGTTAGTGTGAAAGTTTGGCTAAGAAAGTGGATATTACAATCAATACTCCCTTACCGGATTGGACCAGGACCTACCCTACACACATTATGATAACTGGACCGACTAATCCAGAATCCAACGGCGAGCAAACCGTTTAATGCAGTGCTTGGTGGCGGATGTTAGCACTAAATAACTAATTGAATTGGTACAAGTTGGAGATTTATGTAGTTTAAGGTATACAAAGTGTTACTTCTTTTCCAT
The DNA here is from genome assembly GCA_015143295.1 of Tetracentron sinense. Classification (NCBI taxonomy): domain Eukaryota; kingdom Viridiplantae; phylum Streptophyta; class Magnoliopsida; order Trochodendrales; family Trochodendraceae; genus Tetracentron; species Tetracentron sinense. Next base: position 24,900,812 of record CM026572.1, on the reverse strand, counting down.
TATCTTGATAAATGAAGTAAATAATAAATTTCTCCCTTTAAAATGTTGTGTTTTTAACATGTTAGAAGGGTTACAAGGCAAGGTGTTGCTTTGAGAGTTTTAAAAAATTTTGAATTTACGTCTAGGCCTAACACTCCTCAACAAATAAAGGACCGAACCTTTATTTATTTTACTTTTTTTTTACTTAAGGAGGTAAAGTAACAACTAAATACATACAAAATCAAACCTAAGATTACGACTTAAGTGCGGTAAACTTACTCAATGTTTCCTACGAGAGTGGTCTTAAAATCAAAGTTTTCTTTAACTAATGTAGCCAATCACAATTAATAACCCAAACTAGTTAGAGCATTCCTAGTAGCCTTACCAAATTTTACTCACCAAAATAGTCAAAACCCACTTTTTTTCTATTTTATCCATTTTTTTAAAACACTCTCAGCAGTCTCATCAATTTAATTTTTAAAAAAAAACATTATTTTATTATTTGTGTGGAAAAACAAAAAAAGAATGGAGAAAGAAAGAAACATTATTTTATTATATTTGTGTGAGACCATAATAAAAGAAGGGAGAGAGAAACGTTATTTTATTATTTATATGGGACCACAAAAAGGAAGGGAGAGAAATATTTGGTTTGGTGCAGTGAGTATTGTACAATCACCAAACCAAAATGGTTACTTTGAAGAGGCTATAGGGATCCCTTTTTTTTTGCATTTTGGCAAATAACCAAAAGGCTAGTAGGAATGCTCTGACCTAAGTAACCAAAGCGTAGAGTAGGAGCGAGAGCGGGTGTGAGAGCACGAGTGTATCAAATTTCAATTTAGGATAGGGTCGGGAGCGCCTCCGAAACGCCAATATATATACATAAAATATATATTGATGTTCTTGAAAAAAACTTATAGATGTAAATATATCTTTTTTAGTTTTTAAAACTTTAAGAGAAAATTGATAAAATCATTCATAATTCAAATTTTTCATCACAACAAACAAGATGACTATTGAATTATTAAATGTATTGTTCTGAATTTAATTACAAGATTACTAATAATTAACAAATCTTATATGAATTTTATACCCTACAAAGAAAAATGACAAAATACATTTCATTTCACATGAAAAATTAGGATAAAAATAAAACTTTACACAAAAACCATACATTTAGGTGAGAGTGAGATAGGAGCGAGGTTTACAAAAGTTGAAATCGAACTCCCAAGGTGAAAGTAAGGTTTGAGAGGAGAGGTTTGAGAGTGGGAACGAGTAGAAGTTAGGAGGTTTGGGTTACTGGGACTCTGACCCATATAAGGTAAATAATTGATATTTTGTACTGATAAAAATATATTAAAACAAAAAGTAATTATAACTCACAAACCTCCTTTGGTAGGACCCACTGACTGTGGCCCCATGTCCCATCCTCCCCTCTAATGTGAACCTATTTCAAGTGCTAGATGACGGTGTTCAGTACGTTGTCGTTGAAAAAGTAGTTGTAAGTACAAATTGCCATCAGTTTTCAACAACGGCAACTTGTGCCTGATGTTAGGGATTGTGGAAAGTGGAAACTATCAATCCGGTCCTTTAACGACGGCCCGGTCATGACCTTCAAAGCTCACAAAATAATGTTTTTTTTTCTTTAATAAGAACTTTCAAGCAGAGCCGGACCTAACATTTTCTCTCCTTGCCTTGTGGTATGATTGAGTTTACTAAAAAAAAAAACATTTTCTCTCCCAATCAAGAGTTTAATTAAATTATATACTTTATTATAATAAATTCTTAATAAACTAGGACACTTAGACCCTTTCAAACTAAGACACTTAATAAATAAATACCTTTTAAAAGGTAGGCACTTGATCAATTAAGAGTTAATAAATCAAGATCATTTTGGACTATAATACTTAATAGGGTAAATTACACTGACCTCCCTGAGGTTTGGTGAAATTATAGAAACCTCCCCTTTTGTTTGGGAAATTACACTGCCCTCCCCTCTCATGCTCGTGAACCTCACGCTCTTAACATAAGATTCACTTTGACGACCTTGCCCTATTAATTTATTCGAGGAAACACGTTGATTTACTTGGTTGAAAACTCAACCAAAGAAAACAAAACGCCATCTTCTGCAAGAATTCAGTGGGAAAGGTATAACAAAGTTAGAACAAGAGGAGATGATCATTTCCAAGCATTTAGCGGTTATCGAAAGTATTCTCTCTAGTGTCAAGAGCTTCCCCAAGGCTATAAGGTATCACAAGTAACCCAAGTTTTTTCTTTATTTATTTTTGGACATAAATTTTCCCTAACTTTGCACAACAAATGCAGAATTTTTTTTGTTCTTTTTGAAGTATCCTGCTCTAGCCTTAATTTTTTTCCATGATACCTAGTAATTAAAAGGTATTGGATTCTATATCAATACAAAAATTTAGGGTAGAAGACATATGGCTAATTATTATTGAAAAGTACTTACTTGTTTTCATTTTTTTTCACCACTCAAAGCTAGCTACCAACTCACCAGTCCTATTCTACCTCTTCGATTTCTGTTGATCAAAAGATATGAGGAGTTCTTACCTTTCTTTGTTGATGGGTTATCCTTGGTGGGTTAAGGAATAAAGAGAATAATGTCTTGGAATTGATCAATATCAAATTTTCATGGCTGAATCTGTATTTTATGGGCTGAAACACAACTCTTTAGGTCTTACATCACAAAGCATCAAAACCTCTCAGTTTTTTAGAGAGAGAGATGCGAAGACTACGCCTCCCATTTTAACAACCACTAACTGTGGTTAAGATTCAGCCACCCTTACGTTCATCCATCCAACCTTGATTTTAAAAGAATAAAAATATTTTTTAATTTCAGTTTAGTTAAGCTTAAGCATAGTTAAAAAGATGATAAATAGGACATGTGGACACAACATTTTGTTACATAAGGGAATGTGGAGTCTCCTAATCACTGCACTAACAAATTCTTTTGCAATTTTGAAATTCGTTTGTAATTGAATATGGACTAAAATCTGGCCTGTCTGGATTTAATATTTATTATTAGTATCAATTTTTACATTGGATCATTTGATGCATTTTACATTGATTTCAAAGTAATTGCCTTATGTTGTGCATAGTGATACCTTCTTTTTTTTCTTCTAAATGTTAGTGCGTTAATAATATTACCGAAAATTATCTTCTTATTTTGGAAATTCTTTCAGGTCTCAATGACTTTAATTTGTTTGCACGTTTTATTATCCACTATATGGACAAGGTTTTTATAATCATGAAAGTGGACCCAAATTGATACAATTACATGGACATGTTCATTGATGTTTGTGAAGCAACATTGAGGAATCAACTTTCTAATGTGGGCATGTTAATCACCATGCATTGTGTCATACTTGGGTCTGCTGATTTTATGGATGTTACTTCTACCAGTGACATGTTACAGATGTTCGAGCTATATCAAAGAGTAAAAGATATGCATGTCTTTATTAGAGCTTCAAATACTAATGTTAGTGATGTTGGTGATGATTGATGAAGTGTATATGTTAAAGTGATGATGATGATGAGTGGAGGGTTGTTACTAATAATGAGAGTATTGATGGTTCTTGTGAGATGGTTGCATTTGAGTCAGAGGGTGGAGGGCAAGAGAGCAATGGTTGGTTGTCTGATTACCAATCCAATGATGATTGCGATCTTATCTCTAACTCTGATTCTGATGATGAGAGTATTGATATTAATAGGTTTATATGTGGGAAAGAATTAGAAGTACAAGATGGAAAAACCATTGCATTCATGGTCTAGGCATGCATTTAACCCTGAGTGAGAAGTGACCATGTAACAAGTAACATGACTGAGTCCTTCAATCAATGGGTTGATGATCTTAGGGACAAACCAATCCTTACCTTGGTTGATTCTATATGGGTCAAGTTTATAGGTAGGATCCACCGTAGGTATGAAAAAGCATGTGCTTGGGCACACTTAGTAACCCCTAAGATAAGACGCAAATAAGATGTCATCAAGCAGGACTCAAGGTTGTGTGTAGTTATATTTGCTGGAGGTGAGGAATATGAGGTGACTGAAGGTATTACTAGATTTGTGGTGAATCTCCTTTCAAAATCATGTGCTTGTCGAGCTTGGGAAATATCTGGACTTCCTTGTAAGCATGCAACTATATGTATTGTATGTAAAAGGGTCAACCTTGAAGAGTATTGTGATGAGTACTACTCCAAAAAGACATATTTGAGGGCACATGATGGTATCATCCACCCTATATTTGATGAGAATATGTGGCCAAAAAGAAATCATGAACTATTTGGACCTCCACCCCTTCGTCGCTTGCTTGGTCGACCCAAGAAGAATAGGAGAAGAGAACAAGATGAGCTTGCCCCAGGAAGCCAATCTCATAGATCAAGCGCTATTAGGTGTTGCATTTGCAAGCAATTTGGACACAACAAATGTACATGTCAGTGAGGTCCCGTGAAAGACAAGCGCTCGACAGATGCAGGACACCAAGTAAGAATTCATTACTTTGTTAAGTTTCTTATTGCTTATCATTCCTAACTTTATATTTTAAGTATTTCTTGTATTTCTCATGTTTGATTTTTTGTGTAATATATACAGGGGGAGAGACCTCATGTATAGGGCTATACTTGTTCTATGAGCCTGTCCTATGCTGGACATAAACAGGTATAAGATCATACTTTGTAGTTGTTTTGATACTTTTGGAGGGAGGGCCGGCTTGGAGGTATAACAGCTGGTTTACATATTCTTAGGCAAAACCATTGGAGGTATAAATTCAGTCATACTAATTATCTGAAGTGGAAGACAGAGAACCAAAATTTTGGAATGTGCAGATTTTTGGATGCCATGGGTCTTTGTCTAATCATCAACCTGGTAGAGCCTTTTTGCAAGCAACTGCTTAGGACATTCTGTTGCCCGAATATTGATTGGGACATGTATAGATGATCTTGAGCTAGTCTAGTGTTTTGACATTTGAGTTTGGATTTGTTAATGGCACATTGGTACTCTTACCTTCTGAAATGTTGTTTTCATTTTCTCATTGTTTTTCTATTAGAAGGCATCCTAATGAATTTTTACTCAATATCAGTCTGAATTTTGAAATTTATTGATCTCTTGCATGAATGTTGCGTTTGAAAAAACTACTTTGTTAAGCTAGCTGATCCAGTTAGCCCAATTTGGGTTCCTAAAGTGGAGGCAATGCGATTATATTGTGCATCTGGTTTGGTGTCTCCTCTGCTCATTACCTATATCTAGTGGCACTACTAGTTATTTCCATGTCAACAGAACACATAAGATCACTGTAACAGAGATCAAATTCATTAACCCTATGTTTGGTTGTCGAGAAAATAAGTGAAAACATGGAAAAGAAAAGAAAATTGGACAAAGCACAACTAAAAATTGTATTAGAAATCCAAAATTTTCTTTTCTTTTCCATGTTTTCACCTATTCTCTCAACAACCAAACATAGCATAAAGGATTTCATATTTTCTGTAATTTTTAGGTCTTACTCTCTTATCCGAAATTCAATTCCTCTAGTTTCAAAATTACGGAAGTGGGAGCTTTGATGGTATATAAAAGACAATTAAAAAAAAAGGGTTCCTGTTATAGTTAAAGCTTAGATGGTATAATTTGTTACAGCTTCATTTCCCATTGAGATCTTCATGTTAATCACCCACAGATTAAAACAAAGCTTCATTTCCGTATTCTCAAAGGGAATCCTAACTATTTTATCAAGGTCAACTGCATATACTTAATCAATGTTTCCAGATTTTATGTATGATGGAGGCCCTCAAGAGTAATTGTGACGAGATTCCTTTCACCGCGACCAGAGAGAGCAATGCATATGAGATTGAGTATCTGAAGCACCACCGAGACACAATTCTGACATGCGAAGGAGCACCTGTAAAAACAGGGCTTTGGGTTAAAGACCTTCAGGACGGAATGAGTTTCAAGACTAAGCAATTTCCAAGCTTACCAAATCAAATTATTAGTTATTTTATTGCATTGTCTAACTTTGACTTGAAGAAGGGTAGTTTGGATATTTTAAATATTTAAATCAATGACATCATCAAAGTCCATCTATGAAAGTAACGGCAAATGAATGGAATAGGGTACTTGTTATAAACAAGTAAAGTTGAGGGGAGGGTAGTGTAATTTTCCAAACAAGAGAAGAAGTTACTGAAATTTCACCAAACCTTGGGGGAGATCAGTGTAATTTACCACACTTAATATTAGAGACTTAACCTACTTAAATTAGATATTTAACCAGTAGTTAACCTATTTAGACAAAAAAGCAACCTTACAATCGGGGCACATAATAAATATAAAATATTTAATTTTTATAAAGACACTCTTAATTCTTTTAATTAAAATAAAACACTTAATTTAGTAAGTTTTATTTGTCTACCATATAAAAAAAATTAATGAAGTTTTAAAATAAGTTTATTAAATTTAGAGTATGAAATGTAATAAATTTTATAGTAAGTTTAAATTCTCTAAATAGCTGAAAAATTACTTTAAATTCACTAAATAGCTAACATGCAGCGGATTGTAGAAACTCCTTTAACTGTGGTTAAGCATAATCAATCTAACGTAAATTTTTTTTTCTAAAAACCAAGGTTAAATGCATATTGAATGAATCTTAACCACAGTTAGTGAGTGTTAAAAGGAACATGTGGTAGCTTGTAGATCCCCCTTTAGCTGTGGTTAGGCATGATCAACCTAAATGTAATATTTTCTCTCTAAAAACCAAGGTTAAATGGATGAATCCTAGGGGTAAGTGAATCTTAACCACAGTTAGTGGTCTAAAAGCACTTCTCTTGTGACTTGTTTTTTACAAATCTTCTTAAATTTTTTTTAAAATGTTAAAAAGGTCACTTCACAAAAAAAAAAAAAAAAAAAAGTTATTAACCTTTGGATGGAAGGGTGGATTTTCAAAAGTTTTAAAAGTTAGTGAAGTATAATACACAATCAAAAAATGCAAATGGTATTTACAAATAGCTGAAAAATTAGTGTAAATGGTGGGGTCTAATTAAAAAAATCGACAAAATCGAGAAAAGTTCGAGGAAAAAACGGAAACAATAAAATATAAATTTAATAATAATAAAGAGAAACTAACATATACCAACCGTAATTACTAACTTAGAGTTCAAGAATTATTCGTATAGAAACAATTTTTAAAAAGAGGGTCAAAATTTAGAAAATTTGAAAATAAATCAATAAAAACTAAAATAAGATATAAAAAATATTAAACAAGATTACTAATTATGAAAATTATAAACAAATATATTTTATTTATTAATTATTTATTTAGTACTTTTTCAAAAAGGCAGGAATAATTTATAAAATTTGTAACTTTTTGAAAAAGTCATATTATTCTTGATTTTTTTTTAAAAATCAGAAAACTATATTACTATGCACGATAGCACTGAATATACACATCACTTTAGCCAAAATCCTATAATTGCGCTTCGAATAGCCTATCAAAGTATACCTCTCAAAGACAATTTTTTGGTTCCCTCGCCTGTATGCCCTTCACATCCTCACTTGTTCCTTTCCATCCAGTAGCTAACCAATCCCTTTATTTCAAATTAATTCCAATTTCAGACGAAATAAACTTTGATTCTCTAAAATATTTTGACAAAAATATCAAGTAAAAGATATCTTCGGTAGGTTAACACCAAATTTGCTAAGATGTCAGCTTACTAAGTTGGTAAAGTTGTTAGGTATTGAGATAAAGATCGGATCACAGCCAATCCTCGGGTTCAATCGCACCCGTGGGTCAACACATGTCCCTTTTAATTCTTATTAACCATGGTTAAGATTCACTAACCCTTAACGTTCAACAATCTAATCTTGTTTTTAGAGAAAAAATATTTTAAAAGAATTAACCTTAGGGTTAAGAAAGTTTAACCCTAGGGTTAATTTTTTATTGTTTTTTTAAAAAAACCAAGCTTAGATTGTTGAAGCCTAAGGGTTAGTAAATCTTAACCATAGTTAATAAGGATTAAAAAAGATGCGTGTTAACTTGTGGGTGCGAATGAACCTTCCTTGAGTTCAATAACTAAACATGAGTTACTTTTTCTTTAGAGATAAAACCTCTATTTCAAAAAGATATAGACATCTAATTAACCTTTTAACTTAACAATCTAAAGCCCAACTAAGCTCAATTTTCAAATAAACTCTACCTATTTAGATTAGTGTAATCAAACACCACCTTGAAGCACCTTTGTGTTTAGTCCAATGATACCAGAGCTATTTCCTAAAATGAAAAAATAATTTATAGAAAAAATTAAAAAGGTATTAGGAAGGGTCCCCTTTATAGAAGGTTTTAGCAGAGGATGTGGTTCTCATGCGGATTACTATTTCCTCCACACCCTTCAATTAGCTATGATCAGCTGAACTTTCAATCTTTAGCAGAAAGCACGATCTGCTTGTTTTCTTGTAACAATGAGGGAGCAAACAGTCAATTGGGACATATTTATCTTTCTTACTCTTTATTTTTTTCAAATTATCACTAAAGAATACGACCGTTGAAGAAAATATGGATAGCAACAATAATTGTACTGTTGCCTGACAAGGTTGCACTTAAAGCACCTTTGTGTTTGTATGAATATTGAATCTGCTCTGCAGAAATAGTGACTCATGGCCCATGGGGGGTGGCCCAGAATCCTTGCTTTCTTGGAGTGAGAATATTTCATCAAATTGACTATCAAAAGAAAAATGAAGAACTGACCACAAGGGCAGCATGCTAGCCAACTACCCAATGGGAATGTCACACGGGGTAAAGAGATACTTTTCAACGTCTTCAGCCAGTTTGCAATGCCATGGGTCGTCAAATGGGTATAATGCTTGAGAGGTAACTGGTTACATGATTATTCAATTTCCTCCTCGCCATGTGGTCCAGTAGAAAGTTGTATTTGACTATCCAGCTGACTTGGGATCCGCTAATCCCTGCTCATATCGAAACGATCATTTAATAGTTCCTATGAGTGTATCGTGTTGCTATCGTTCACTCAGTGGATGAACTTGGTAACCTTCACAAAGAAATTGTTATCCTTATAATATTATTTATCAAACTTAACCTTATAATAGTACTTACAAGATTGTTTAGTCTTTACTGACCGCACTGACTCTACTAATGTATGCCGATACCAAACAAAGAAAAAGGGAGGAAAGACTAAATGGGTGACCAATGCGAAGATAATTCTATTTCTGTTTACTTCTCTCCTCTGTTTGTCAAATCATTTTCATTATCTTCTTAAAGGGATCAAAGTCGCAACTTAAACTGAATTTCTTGGTCTAGAAAGCAACAACTTTATCTGCAAAACAATGAGAAGATCAAATTTTTTCTCGGATATTACTTGCAAATGCAATCTTTAAGTGATCATAGTTACTACTGAGTACTAATCTTATTTACCCCCAGAAACTCGTTCTTCATAGTCTCAGAAGTCTCGAGTCCTGAGAAAATATATAAATAAACCCGCATCTCAAATGGATCTCCCAATATTTCTTACCAACAATTCCTTGATACGACCATTAGCTCCTCTTTCTTTGTATCGATGACCTGTTCTTCTGAAGGTCACTGCAAAGGCCACTCTTTAACAATTTCTTGAATTTTCTGATTCGTTTTCCAAGTAGAGCAGTCCCTTCAGCTGATCTATCTCATTCAACTATATCCCTTCCTCAACCTCAAGTAGAGCCGTCCCTTCAGCTGATCCATCTCATTCAACTATATCCCTTCCTCAACCTCAAACCCCTTCTCACAAAACACTTCACAGCTCAATCCTAAGAGAATTCTCAATCTTCCGATCCTACAGATTTTACCATCGATATAAGAACCAGTCCTAGGCCCTCAGTGTTGCATACTTTCTGGAAAAGATTTGCTAATGTAGTGTATCAGAATAACAAACTACAACTACTTGCCCATAGAGAAAAATTTGCCAATGAAGAATAATTTATTTACAAAACAGATGACGTGCTACATCAAGATGTTCCATTCATTCACCCATTAGCATGTTCCTTTTCACTGTTATACGACAATGCAAGGGTGCAGCCAACAGTGATTGCAAACACCTCCCACTATATATACATCATTTATCTCTAGTGTGAACAAATACAAATACCGCAATTTGCAAGCCCAGAGGAGATGATTCATCATTCTTGCTTGCATTGCCGCTTCTCTTTTAAGTTCCCACGATTTTCTAGTTAGATACAGGTTGCTTTGAGCAGATCCAAGTTGATGTGCTGTGACTTGACAATGACCAAGCATGCGACAGAATACAGCCTTTATCCTCATCCATGGATTGAACCAAAAAAGTCTACTTGCTGCAAATCAATGTTGTGAGTACCAGTAGAGGTCACCGGATTTGAGTTCTGCCAAGAGATGATGCTCCTATGTCGCTGTCAGTGTTCTGCCATTAAGAGTTCCATAAAAGCATATATCAGGCGATATCCTACTTTTCTAAGCATAGAGGTGGAGATGGGTATTCATTCAACTAATTAAGGCTACCAATGATTTCTCCATAAGAACAACATTTCCATGCTTTCCAGTATAACACAACCAGTTTCATAGGAAACAGGACTGCGATATCTCCATCATGAAGAAACCCAAGCAGACTTGGTTATTAGTTGAGGAAGACAGGACTGCAGATCTATATAGCATGGGGTGCAATAGATTTCTGCATCCACTAACACATTACTTACCTGTGATTTTGGAGAAGGGAACACATTCCAGAACCTAAGTGTTTCATCTCCTGCTCCCGTGACAATTGTCTGAGTAAATGATAATTATTATAATTAGAAATGACAATGAACACCTATAACTGTAAGGGGAAAGAAATTGTACAATAGGCTTGCAGCTTGTTTAATAAACAATAAAAAAATAAATGGAAAAGGAATGGAGGTCAAACTACCTGTCCATCTGGTGAGATGGCAAGATAAAGAACTCTATATGTATGGCCAGTAAGTGTTGCCAACTGCAGTAGCAAACAAAATCATAAAAGTGAATCAGTAAACAGCGTTTTTTTGTGTGGTTTCATTAAGGTTTCAAAGGACATCTAGCTTATGTACCTTTGACATGGTAGGATATCTCCAGACAATTATTTGGTTCTGGGAGTAACCATGGGTGCTGACAAGTTCATTGACATTCTTAGACCACACAAGATTGCATACCTGCATCATGGGTGACAATGGAGATTAGTACATCATATTATTTGTAGAAGAGAGAAAAAGAAAAGAGAAGAAAATGCATGCGGTTTTGTTGATTGACCCAACGATATCTGGCCACTTTTATATGAGTCATTAATCACAATTAAATGACAGCATTAATGAAGTGTAAGAAAGGGTAAAGGCTAATTGCCCTTTATTACAAACAGATATTACAGTAAATCCCCTCAAGTTAAGAGCATAGATGTCAATCGTGATTCACGACCAACTGGCTCCAAATATCATGATGTTCATCCAAGTGCAAATAAATAGGCCAGCTAATTCTCAGATTTGGCGAACTCAGTTCTTTGTTTCTTTCGTTGCTAACATATCACCGACAGCATGACTAGACCACTATATGTTTTATCATTTAACCCTGGTTTAGAAGAGGAGTATATCCCTGATTGATTATTGAAGATGTGAATGGAGAATATCGGAAGCATAGTTGCAGGGAAGCTATGTACAAGGTGGGAAGCTCGCTTCCATCATGTCTCATTTAGTGGAATTCATAGTTGTTAAATTCTTTGCAATTTGCGATTCAAATCGTAGATTTGAATCGCATCCAAAGCAAAATGATTCAAAGCACAGGTGAAAATCTTAATTGGGTAAATCTCATTCGATTTGCGATTCAAATTGCAATTTGCGAATCAAATCGTACGATTTATCCAATCCATGCGCTTCAAGCACAAAACCCTTGCTAAGAACCTATACTAGTGAAAATATTTTTTTAATGTTTTTCTTCCTTCAATTTTCTAAAAGTACTTTATGTCTTTTAAGAAGAGAGGAGAAACGGGAAAACCCATGTTACGGACATGGCAAAACCCCTACTTGAGTTTTTCTCTATTGCTATGAAACGGGAAAAAAGAGAAAGGAAACAGAAGGGAGGAGGAAAAAGAAAGAGGATGGAGTTGGAGAGTTGGACTATAGGAGAACTTGTTAGTTTATTTTATTAGACTTTTTAATTGTACAACTCTTTTGATATTTGATCTCATACAACATGATTATATGAGTTTACTTTTGCTAATTTATCTTTGATGATATTGGGGGATATGTTTCGTTTTATGAAATTCATTCGCGCTTTGTATAGTGTATGCAATGAAATGTTCATTACTTTCTTTTGTCAATGGATATGAATGAAATCTTTTGAATAGTGGATGATTTCATTTTTTTTTTGGTTTATCAAGTATTTTTTATATTTTTAAAAACAATTTTTATAAAAATTGATTGAATCTTACGATTTACGATTTGAATCCTGATTTGAATCAAATCGGTCCTAAAACGATTTTACGATTCGACTACGATTTAACCTCCTCACATGGGACTATTTATGTAAGAAGTGGTTCGACACACTCAAGTCTAAAGCCTAAAATATAGATCCTGAGAAACTATCATCGGATTGAAACCGAAGGCACCTACTTCTCCACAAATATCTCATGTAAAATGTATGATTGGTCATCCTAATATAATGAGAATGAGGCACCTATATCTCATTTCTTAAGGATTTTTTAAGCCTCGGTTCCGCTTCTCGCTTTTGCATTGCTTCTCGTTTTCGCTTTGGTAACTATGATATGAAGTAATGAAACCAAATTTCAAGTGCAAGCAACTAAATGTATGATTTCTTCAATAGATCCTATTGCTCGACAAGTTGAGAACAATGCGATAATAAGGTTCTCGGTCGTTCATATAACTAGGAAGGAAGAATAAAACTCATCAAGGGTCTTACCAACTTGTCTGGAATGAGCATCCAAATTCAACTGATAAATCCAATGGATGTGATTTTGCAATAAGTTTGTAATTCAGTAACAGAAAATATATCTCAGGCATTTGTGACTGTTACTTGAGCTTAGAAATTATAATACTTCAAGTAACAGCTTGAGTAAGGAGAGAGTGCACGAGTTTCTCGTTCTTCATCACTCAAGTTAGGTTACAAAAGTGTGACATTTGTAATCCTTTTTTCACCTCCAAATCCTTCATTTTCTATTTTGAGGATTTTTTATTTTAATAATTATTTAACTTTACATGTTGCCTGTAGCTTAGATGGCAAGGTGTGCCCCTCTCATGAGGATGGCCTGGGACCAAATCTTGGGGAAGGAAATATCCCTTGGTGATGTGGTAAAGAAGGAAACCACTCACCATTACTAACCTAACTACTAATCGACTAACCATAGAATAATGATGCCTTGTACCAAAAGAAAAGAAAATGATAATTGATGTGCATGTAATAATGTTAATTACTACCCCTTTATTTGCATGCATTAATTCTTTATCTTGTCTTAATTTTTCTAAATAATAGTTTTTCTCTTTGTATGTAGGAATTTGGGAGAGTTACATAGAAATGAGGCTAAATCAAGGATATAAATGACTTCTCATATGAAAGCTCCAAAGAAGACAACGCCCAAAACTAAAGCTCAAGTCCAAGCTCTCAAAGTCAATGAATCCAAGAAGCTAAGTCAAAGATTCAAACCAAAGCTCAAGAAATGAAGGAGTAGACATTCCTATTATGGGAGAGACAATAATGTGGTTTTTAGGAAAGATGTTGGAAATTTCTATGAAAGAAAGAATAAAATCTTCTTGGAAAGGGAAAAGATTTTGTTTTTGAATATTTTTTATGTGAGAAAAAGAGATCTCAAAGGAGGAGAGTAGGACGTTCCATACATTCTCATATAATCTACACATTATTCTCTCTATTCTCTCTCTCTCTCCCTCTCTCCCTCTCTCTTGCTTTTTAGGGTTTTGTCTTTAAAGCGCTCTTTCTCTTTCTCTCCCTCTCTAGCCTAAAATCACATTCTCTTATTCTCACCACTATTTCCTTCATTTTCTTTTATTTTTCTATTTTGGGAGGAAGATTGAGTGGTGTAAAAAGTCAATTAAATAGTAATGAAGTGCGAGATGATTTATTTCATCTTCTTGTTTTGAATGCAACAATGATCGGTTGATTCGAGATAAGGGGTGAAGGAGGAAACCAATAACTAGGTAAGATTTATCCTTATTTTAGTTTTTAAATACTCCAAAAATAATATTGTTACGAATAACATTTAATCTAGATTTTAATTAAAGTTTTCATAAGATCTATCTTCCGATCCAAAGCATTTGCTTGCTTATTGGATCATGTTTAATCGGAGAATTTAGAAATAAATTTTAGGATTAATTTTATTATATTTTTGGTGAAATCCGGATCCCCTATTATCATTCAACTTCAACAAAAGGTTTCTTCTCTTCTTTCATTTGTTGTATTAGTTTTACTTTATTTTTAATTATCATCTTAGTACCTGTTTAACAAGTCTATGTGGATCGACCACGTTTTGCAGCTATTTTACAATAGAAAGTGTGCGTTCGGGTTAATTATATTTTAGCACACCAATAATTGATAATTATCTAACTTTTGGAATTTGCCAATATGCATTCCGAGATTCAAAAAACTACTAAAATAGCCTTTGAAAGTTTTAAATAAGCATTATACTTTACATGAAGTTAAGATTCCTAATAATATGAAGTTACAATAGGTAATAGCTTAGTTAATTGTAAATCTAAGTGTTGTCCATGTCATTAACTACATGCAAATTGATGTTGTTCAAGTATCCTTGAAAAAATTAAATTATTACACCGGAAAGATTTTTGGGCAGTAAAAAAAGCACAATACAATGTGCACAGTTACAAGAGTAAGGTGAGGACTGCTGCTAAGCAATGCCCGGACGCCAAACCAGGACCACACATTGTGCACTAATTAGGGCGCCAAACCAGTGTGGTCCTGGTTTAGCGTGCCATTTGCGCTTGGCATGCAGTCTGAGTAGCAAAGCTCCAGTTGGAAACTTGGAATGTAACAGTCCCTTAACAGACAAGGCATAAAGATGTGGATCCTCATTTTGTGAGGGAACTTGTAAGATCTGAACTTGCTAGTTTGCTACACACTTCACAATCTGGAACCAAGATCAACTATTTACCAAGAATGTTGAAAAAAAATTTCCAAGACTCTAACTAGCAAGCTAGGAAGAACAGAATTGTAAGCAGATGTCATACATTTTTTCTTATTGTATTTCACTTCATTATCCTTTTCTTTAGCTCTTGCCAATCTTTTTTGTTTTTCAGCTCTTGTTAGTTGTTACTCTATTAGGATTATCTCGTCATTACACTAACAGATCTCTTCTAGAGATGGTTATTACATTTCGACACCTGCATAAATTAACTTCCATCTCCATTGCTCTAATAAATGCATGGCGCTGAAACCCCAACTTCTAAAAATGGATTCTTCACTCCTGTACAAATTCAACCCCTTCAAATTCAACCCCTTCAATAAGCCTTTCGTCCAAAACTACTATCATCAGGAAGATCACTCGAAAGTCAAAACTGATTCGAGTCAACTAAAGGAAACTCTATTACATCTGGTTAGCATGACCTATTAGACCAAAACATTTAACACTCACAGACAAAATCATTCTGCTATGAAATACCCAAGCACTAAAAATATGAATTATTGTGTTGGTAAGAGGAGAGGGTTCTTATGAGTTCCTATATTCCAATTTTTCAGTCTAGCCTCCTTGCATCACTCTGAATGGTTTCCCATACCATTGCGGGAACAATTTAATAGACTATGACACTACAAGATGAGACAAAAAGGAAAACTAAAATTGCAAAAAAACCACGTCGTCTATGACCCAAAGCAAAATGATTAACATGAAATCCCTCTCTACACTCCATTCTAATGCTTAACTTTTTGAGATCAAATGTATTACATTGTGATTTCAACATTAAGCAATTAAGAAAAATGACATGTCCAAAGTTGTTCAAAATTGTTTTCATTTTTCCCTCTAAATTCCCACTCTCGGTGTCGTAGATTTTTCACATTATTTATTGAAAGTGTATGTGCTACTTAATTTCCCTATTAAAATATTCTCTTCATCTAAGTGCCTTGCAATCATACTACTATTTTTTTTAAAACTAGTAATCATTTATCTAAGGGTTAGTAGTTAGGTTAGTAAATTGGTGGGCATATCAACCGCCTCACCCCCAAGGGACCTGAAACTGAGCCCACCTCCTATGGGGGACACTCTCCTACCATTGGAGCAACCAGGGAAATGTCATGCTACTATATGAGTTATATTGAGTAGAATCAGTGGACCTCAGAAGATACAAGAAAATTAACCGCATGGGGAGTGCATTGATATTGTACTACAGTTTGATGTCATAAAACACTTCAATGCTACAGAAGCATTTTATCTCAAGGTAATAGCAAAACAAAAGCTTTGTGATTAATTACTAATGTAACAGTTTTTTTCCAGCCATATATCAAACCAAATAGAAAAGCCTTGCAAATGAGATGAAGCTCACCTGACTGCCAGTGTCCATGCAGCTCAAATGCGAGTTAGTGGTCGTATTCCAGAAACGAATGCATCGGTCAGCAGTGCCACCTCCAGATGCAAGAAGCCCATGAAGATGTGGGGACCATGCAATTGCTTTTACAGCTGCTGTATGCTCACAGTATTTCAGCACAGGTTGGGTTGAATGTTGATTCCAAACAAAAAGCTGCACAGAGGTAAGATACTATCAGTTTCCAGTGAAGATTAATATATGAATCAAACTCCATTAAGGGTCTCAATAAGTGAGAGAGAAAAAACTACTCACTCTATTATCGTTTCCGCCAGATGCTAGCTCACGGTTATCATAAGACCACTTTAGTCCGCAAACCTAAATCAGAACCAGTTGATTTTCAGGCCAAGAGAAATTAAAATATCAGATTGAATACTAAATGATTCATACTTGGTACAAATGACTGTTAGTAGATAATTATAAAAAGTGACTGTTAATAGATAATAAGAATTCGGGTAGGACATCAAACAAGGGAAAGGCTCTCTTATTAACAAAAATAGAATAGTTTATATAAGTATAACATGCATTAAAACTCAAATCTAAGATGCTCAAACAAAGTTTGAACATTGAAAGAAAAGGATGAAGTGCAAACAAGCTACACCCAGATGTACAGGACTCTAACCTCTGACTTGTGCCCAGTGAGTTTGCTAACAAAATCTTCCTGAGCACGTATATCACGTTGAAGAATGGTCTTGTCCCGACTACCAGAAGACAAAAGGGATGAACTCCAGGCCAAAGCCCCAACTCGTAATCGATGGCTCTCCATAGTCCTTACCCTCCGACAGCGGGAAGCATCCCATATCTACACAAACAAGAGTAAAAGCCATCAGTTAACTAATATTACGTAACACAAATAATATGCAATAGAATTAACATAAAGCATAGCTGAAAAATAGATTAATATTTTATCATCACAAGCAGCGACACTGAATAATATCAGCTACATCATTTCATAACATTTTTAAGTGAGAAACAAGTCAACGCTGTAAGAAATCAATTGGAGACATAAATCAAGGATGAGGTGATTACACACTAGAAAGAAGGTAACCAAAATAAAAAGTTCTTCCATTGTATGTCCATGCTACAAAGATGACATATAAGAACAAAATTGTCAGGGTTTTAATGATGTGAAGGAGGTCATTCTTGACTCTGCAAGTAATCTCCACATGGCTGATATTAGAAAGCATTCTAGTAACAGGCTTTATTTTTATCAACTCCAACAGATAAGTCCAATCAGTTGGAATAGGAGTTTTGAGAACATGTGGTACATTATTTTTTAATATGAGCAAGATTGAAACGCAGGGACCTGATGGTCTCCTGACAGCATTTTCTCAAGCTTATTGGGATTTTTTTTCTCTCGTTAAGGAAAAAAATCCATAACAAGAAGGAGTAAAAAGGATCAAGGAAAAAAGTTCCCCCTTATACAAAAAAGTTTATTTATACCTTTTTTTAGCATGGGAATTATCGGTACAATTAGCTCTCTATAGAGTACGGAGAATCTTGATATGAGGATAATTGCAATGGTGAAAATATGGAGGAGAAAATAAGAAAGTCACATGGATAATCCTCCCTTCTTGAATCCAAAGGGATTGCACTGCCATAAGGTCCTTTGATTTCTACAGACCCCTCAAATAAAGTAAAAATGAGGAATGAAGGATACATCCAAAACAAGCTATACAAAAAAGATACCAAAAAAGCTGAAAATAGGACAAAAGGCTAGCACCCATTAGGACAAAAAAAAATTGCTACATTGAAACAACAGAAAACCAAAAGTCCAATGATGTTCGTCCATATTTTCTTCTTTGGACAAGATTGATCATTGAAGACCCTTCTATTTCTTTCCTTCCAAATATTTCAAAGGACTACACCCGAAATCATTTTACAAATAATAATCGATTGGGATTTTGAAATCTCTCACCACCCATGACCCAACTAAGCAAGAGCTTCGTTGTACAAAGCGGCATGACCATGGTAGCCGAAACAAAGAAAAAATCCTGGCTCCAAAACCAATTAGCATAATGGCAATGAAGAAGGTGGTCCACCGCCTCTTCCTTCTACAAATAGAGAATATAGCGATTAGCCATTCTCCATCCTCTCTCGTTGAATGGTCGATCATTAGAATCTTATCCCATGTTGCTGACCAAAGAAGAAAAAATTATATATATATATATATATAGAGAGAGAGAGAGAGAGATCTTGGGCAGAATTCCAGGTTTCAACATTAATCTGTATGGAAAAGGGGGACAAGATCTGTCAAAAACGACTAGAAGAAAGATTTGACTATGAATACTCCTTTGCTTTCCCTTATCTGCCATCAGCTATCATCCTCATATTCTAAAATAAAGAATTCATTAAGCCAATTCATTTAACACAGGAAATATTCCAACTCATAGTTCTTCAAGTTGTGCCTCATTCTCAGAGGCAGCAGATTCCCTAGCAAAAATCCAATAACATTAAGTGTCACCCAACCAACTTGGGGAAGCCTCTAAACCAAGCATATCTCTTGTTTTTTGTCCCTTTTTTTCAACAAGTGGGGGTTAGTGATTAGCAGGTCAGTTTTTGAAGACAGATTCCGACCCAAGGGCTTTGGTACCAAAACACACAAACTTTACCTACTAAGCTAGCTCATAGCTTGGCATATCTCAAACCAAGCATACATTTGAATTCACCTAAGTACTATTGAGGATGTTCTCCAACCTCTTTCCCGTAAGTCATAACCCCACACCTTAAAATGTTGAACCCCTTCAAAAGAAGTATCCCTCTTCAACCCCCTTCTTAACAAGTAACCCCTCTGTGAACAACTTCCTTATAGGCCACCACTTCCATTGAGTGACTTTTGCATTCAAAGACTTAATAATCACTCTTTCTGAACACCTCGGCACAATGTATATAGAAGCAACTTTAAGAAAATGCTTCCTCTAACCCAAAAGGGATTAAACACCTAAGCTTTAATCATCTCCCTAAGCTTAGAAAGAAAACATTCTCTGAATTGCAAGTAGGTCAAAAAGAACTTTCAAATCCCTAGTACACTGATCGATAGATGAAAATGTGGTTTCCTTCTTCATCTGAATTGCACATCACAGAATTATTAGAATGAAATTCCACCTACGAATTACATGCAAATATGTCCAGATCTTTTCAAAAGCATCCATTCATGCAAAAGCTTTCATCTTAGACAGGACTAGGCACTTCCACGCCTTAAACACTGGAGAACAAACACGGCCTCCCACCATCAAGTGGCCATAGCATAACCAAAGTTTCCATTTAAGATTTCACTTCCGTCTTCTGACAACCTCAATTCCTAAATTTCAAACATTATTGATGTCTCTGTACAAAAAATCAATTAGATGACCTAAAGGGAAGGTGGGAATATAATCTAAGTTCCTCTTAACTAAATTTCCTTGACTTGCTCCTACTCTACCTTTTAATAATTTCTTTTTTGGTTAACAGAGGGTGTCTCAAACCCTTCGAGGCAAGGACAAGTCCCTTCGGGTGTCCGCACCGACCCACTCGGAATTTCCTCAACGGACACCAGGGTAAGTCAAGGAGTGGGAGTTGAACACACAACCATAGGGAGCAAATCTGGGATACTAGCTAACTGCACCAACCCCTGGTGGGTACCTTCTAATCAATTTTATTAGCTTAGAAAAGATAAAAGTCTTATTCTAATCTCTTTTATTTATTAAAAGAATTTACATTCTAATCCTTTTGGCGCACTTATGATCCCAACTCCCTAATATTTTTGGATATGTGATGGATTTCTTACTCTAATTCTTTCTACATGCTAAAAAGACCCAACTTTCAAAGTAATCTTAACAAGATCTTTACATTCTGTTTATTTTTCACATCAAAGTCCAATTAGGATCCTAACTTAACGTCTCCTTGTATTTCTGGCTATGTGCGACACCATGGCAGCATATAAGGCCCACCAACTTTCATCCGTCAGGATGTGGCAATAGAAGTTCGGAATCATTGTGTTTACTTTGCTTGGAATTTGTTGTGTTCATAATTACTGAGAAACCCATCAACCCCAATAAGTACTAACATTCCACTTTCCTTTTTCTCACAATGCCTACTTGCATTAGGATAACTACTAATAAGATGTTCGAAGACAAATCATTCCTTCTTCTATTGTTCCATACTTCAATTAATATCCATCAGCAATTTCTCAATAAGATTGGGTTTAACTGGGAGAAGTGGAAGAGCTCGTGGTTAATTGACCTACACACCTTTATGTTGTAGAAAGTATAGCCTAGGGGAGCCTTGAAAGGGTAAGAAAAATTTAAGATCATCGCTTCAGTTCATGATTATTGATACAAGTAAGTTATTATCATCCAAAGGTTAAGTGAAATAAGATTTTCAGGAGTTTTGGTGCACAATTTTTGTCATTGGAATGAAGAAAGGTGACGAGAAACAGCAGTTCACAAGCCTACAGGAATACTTAACAAATTTCCGTGATCTCTTAAGTTAGACTTAATGGAAGATACCAGGAAACTCAATATTTTCTGATATCATTGGCATTTATAGAATAAAAGTGGAAGTAGAAAAGCCTTCTTTTACTCCAATCTGCACTAGAAACTCTACCTGGCCAAAGCTAGACTGAGACATGATTCTAATATCACTGGCATTTATAGAATGATAGTGGAAGTAGAAAAGCCTTCTTTTACTCCAATCTGCACTAGAAACTATACATAAGCCAAAGTTAGATTGACACATGAAGTTATCCAGACTTTTGGTTAAACTACATCAGGTCCAAATGTCCAATAGTAGTTTAATATGATAGGATGGGCCTCAAGAAAGGACCAACTCCATGTAAAGGACCAATTCCATAAAAAAAATTGCATTCACTAATGACAAGATTCCTCTTCACTTTACCAATAAGAGACTTTTGGATTTCCGCTGTTTATTGTAGCTTTTACACTGTTACTTTCTTTGACAAAATGTGGTCATATTAATCAAACGAAAAGGAAAAGGAAAGTGGAAAATAGCATAGTCAAGTCTGCAACACCCCCATGGAGGTCTGCCATAGTGCTTGTTCCCTGCCAGGGATGATCACAAGTGATCTACTTCCACAATCTAACAAGCTTGATGGAAGTCATCTACTTTACAAAACCAAGTGATGATCCCAAGTGCCGATTAGAAGCACGGATATGGAGTTTCAGTAACACCGCAGATGTGATGGAGATCCTATATTAAGCATACCTTAGCCTGGTTAACACTCCTAAGTAGGTCTGTCAATGAGATGAGCCAGCTCGATTTGACTTGAAATAAGCCAAGCCTGAACAAATTTTGGTAGCTCGTTGAGTAGAGCCGAGCTAATGGAGAAAGCTCGTATACTAAACAAGCCGAACATGAGCAATAGACAACTCGGCTCAATTAAACACATTATATAATTTTCCTTAGTCACAAATACCCCTAGTAATATAAATATTTCATATAAGAATATAGCATACTAAATAGATATTTTTTTATTAAAGTAAAACCTAAAATAGTAATTTCCACACACTATTAAAATATCTTTATAAAAACCTAACCTTCTCTTCTTTCTCTAACAGTACTACCCATAATATATGGCTCTTAAGGTTTGGGGGCATTTCTTCCCATTCACAGCAAATGCCCATCCTTGATCTCACATTTCCCTCTTTCAGTTTTCACTTACAAATCCAAATGTAGGAAGGAGAGGGAGACCAACCAACGACACGGAGCCATTCTTCTCCTTCAAAGCATATGCTAATCCTAATTCCAAAATCTCACATTCCTTTCTTTTACTTTCAAAGCTAGACCTAGGAAGGGGAAGGAGACCAATGATTTAAAACCATAGCGGCCACCTCCTCCAGAAACTCCAGCGGTGACAAAATAGAAAGTTGGAGTCCCTAGACAACTCACCTGGATGACTCTCTCTCTCTCTCTCTCTCTCTCTCTCTCGATTTTTTAAAAATCTATTTAACTTCTCTTATAAATATTGGGGATTGAAGGTGAGAAAATGATGAATTGGTAAGAGGTTATTTACTGTTGATTGGAACAATTAGATTCAGGATTTTTTGGATCTAGAGATTATTGTTAGGGTTGTGGAGATTTCAAGTTTAGTCAAGATAGGGATGATAGAGTAGGGATTTCAAGTGTAGGAAGGGGTCAAAGATAGAGACCAGAGAACCGAACAGAGCTCAAGCTCGATAACCAATGACGAGCCAAGCTCAAGCTAATCTCCCAGAGTTCAAATCGAGCTCAAGCTCTTCTCAAACAGTATCCAGCTTGGTTCGACTCAGCTAATTTACATCCCTACTCCTAAACCAATACAAAACCAAAAAAAATTCCAAATCATAAATAACTCAACTGATTAATGTGTTTGGCTAGAGCCTACACTCCACATCCCCTCTTTCACACAAATGCAGGTTTTGATTTCCAGAGATCTTTTACCTGGACTTTGCCATTGTTAGTTCCAACAGCCAAGTGCGTGCCCCGCTGAGCCCAGCCCACTGAACAGACACTGTCGTCCATTCCCAGGTCGCATAACTTTGTCACCTGCATTTAACACGCCATTCACAATCATTGAACTCGAACCACAAATGCATTGCTAAAAACAGGAAGAAGTGCGAATACAAATCACAGATTACCTTACTGCTACAAGCATTCCACAAATAAACGCAATTACCCAACCCCACGGCCAATACATTATGCGAAGACCAATCCACAAGATTCAGATAAAAGTCATCCTGCAATGCAGGCGCATCCAACACCTATACAAACAGTATAATGTCCCAAATTAAACTAAAATCAAAGGGAAACAGTAGAACAGAGCAAAACATAAAATTGAATAGAAATTCACCTTATAAGGTGACCGAGAAACCTTCCGCGGGGCCTTTGCCGGGCTATGAGTAACCCCGGGCAGCGCATCCTCAAACCCAAACGGAGAAAGAGAGTACAGAGAACGTCGAGTCTCAGTCTTGTACCTGAAAATATTCCTACTAGGAGGACTCAACGGAGAATGCTTCCCATTATACCCCGATTGCTTCTCCGGCGTCACAGGCGAAACACCCCCAGAATCCGGCCCAAATAGTGCTGTTCTTATCAGAGTCGCGTAAGCACCAGAACCATCCTCTCTCCCTTCTGCAGAAGAGTTCGAGGGAGGCGAGATATCAAATAACGCGAAATTGGAACCAGATCTGCTAGGGATAAACCGGTCACTGTAGATAGTTCTGGAAGGGGAAGGATGGTAGCCTATTCCCACCATACGATCTACATGAGAAGAAGAAGAAGAAGAAGAGGAGGAAAAAGAGGAAGAAGGAGTTTGCAGAGAAAGAGAGGAGGGAGAAATGTGAGGAGGAAGATTCAAGGAAGACGAAGAGGGTCTTCGAAGTCCTCCTGATTGATTCTCCACTGAAGAAGTTGCAGAATCATCCATGAGATTTCTCTGCAAAACCCTAGATCCGAAATTTGAAGTAGTGAGGAAGGAAGAGAGAATAGAGAAAGTAACCCTAGAGTTGATGAGAGAGAGAAGCTCTCATCTTCCTCTTCCGTCTAACGTCTTCCTTTCTCGGGTCTCTCTCTTTCTAGGTCTGAAATCTGAATAGAAAACATATGACCGTTTAGCAAGTACTGTTATTTTTCCCGGGAGAAATTAGTCAGGTATAAGAGAAATGACAAGGTTTAGCTACAAAGTACAAATAGGAGTTTCATTTCATCCGTCAAGTACTAACCAATAATAATTTTTCCCGGGAGAAATTAGAAAGGTATAAGAGAAATAACGGAAGGTTTAACCACAAACTAAATACTAAATAGGAGTTTCCTTTTATGTTCAACAGCCAGGGAAGGTACCTTGGCTTTGGTTTTTAATTTTTATCCTACGTTTTTGTAAGTTTACAGAGATACAAACTGGCAGCCGCACCTCTGGCAAGGATGATGAAGGTGTGCTCCTTGTTAGGCAGTTTCAAATGGGAGAAAGGATAACTCTTCAAAACCTCATTATTTTTTAAAAATTTACAAATTATTCGCACATTCTTTGATTACCGAATAACTATTCGTTGAATTATTTACGAATTATTGGATTCTCGAATTATTCACAAAATTTTCGAATTATTCACGATTTTTTGGAATTATTATCGAATTAAAAAAATTACTTAATTTGTATATTCTAAAATCAAATAGTTCGGTATATTTTATAATTATTTTTAAAAAAAATATTTAATTCCGAACTTGACCCTACCGCATTATTCATGAACCTCGACTTTGTCACTATGGATGTGAGAGATGTTTCACTCAACCTAATAACACCAGCAAGTGACGATTAAATAAAGACTTGTAATTCTTTAATGTTATAACTGGACTCAGGGGAGTATGATTACACTCCTAAGGTCGCCACATGTCCCTTTTGAAACCCCTTAACTATGGTTAAGATTCACCCACTCTTAAGGTTCATCCACCTATCCTTGGTTTTTAGAAAGAAAAAAAAATTAACCTTAAGAGATAATGAATTTTAACCAATGTTAAACAAATTAATATTTTTTTCTAAAAACAAGGATAGGTGAGTAAACCCTAGGATGAGTGAATCTTAACCACGGTTGAGGGGTGTGAAAAGGAACATGTGACGACCTCAAGGGCATAACTTGGACTTCTCGAGTCTAGTTATAATTGTAGAGGATTACGTCTCTTAGATAAACCAAAAAAAATTCTATAATTTAATGTCATTTTGTAAGTAATATAGCTTGCTAATCTTAGCTGGGATGGTTGATAGTTGGTGCATATGCCAAGAACCTAGACTATCCAATTAATTTCTCATCTCTCTTTTGTATCAGTTATTAGGATGTAGTCCTATATTATTATTATTTTTTCTTATTTATTTTTTGTACTCCACTCTCTAAGTAGTTAGTGGTGTATTATCGGTCGATTGCCACACCTAACGGGAGTGGAACTTGTACCCGCTACTGCTGTTACAATAGGCAGGTCTGGATGTTGTTGTCCTGTACTATACTAGATGAATTGATAGGATGATCACTTGATTGAAGGAATGAAAATATTTTCTATAATTCTCGTATCTTTTTTTAATTCTTAAATTTAAAAAATTAAGGGATGGTTGGACACTTAAATTAGGAGAAAATACATTTACATCTCCTAAGGTTTGATGAAAATACACGTAAACCCCTTAAGTTTCAGAAAATACATTAGGTACCCTTATTTTTCAGAATATTGACACTGACTAGCTTTCCATCAATTGACTGTTAGTCAACTGATAGAATGATGATGTTACTGGATAAAATGGTATGAATTATCAAAAGTATTCTCTAAAGTTGTCATTTTCCATTTTGCTCATATATAAAATTGTCCTTTCTTTTTAAAAATGAAATCAAATCCTCTAAGATGACCACGTGTCTTTTTGACACCCCTTGTGGTGGCCACATGTCCTTTTTGAAACCCCTTGAGGTGGCCATGAGTCCTTGACACCTCTTGAGTTAGCTATGTGTCTTTTTTAACACCCCTTAAGGTGGTCACGTGTCCTTCTTGACACCCTTTGAGGTAGCCACGTGTTTTTTTTTGACACCCCTTAAATGGGATTAGATTCACCCACCCCTATGGTTCACCAACCCATCCTTGGTTTTTTTTTTCTAAATATTAATTCTTTTTTTTAATTTAATGATTATTTTTAAGACTTTTTTAATATTAAAATATTTTAAACAATAATTAATATTTAAAAAAAAAAAAACCAAGGATGGGCGGGTGAACCCTAGGGGTGGGTGAATCTAACCCCATTTAAGGGGTGTCAAAAAGGACATGTGACTACCTCAGGGTGTCAAAAAGGACACGTGGCCACCTCAAGGGTACACCCACCAATCCTTGGTTTTTTTTTTAAATATTAATTCTTTTTAAAAATATTTTAATATTAAAAACCCTTAGAAATCATTTTTTAATTTTAAAAAAAAATTAATATAAAAAAAACCAAGGATGGTGAAGTGAACCCTAGGGGTGGGTGAATCTTAACCACAATTAAGGGGTGTCAAAAGGGACATGTGGCTACTTCAAGGGGTGTCAAAAAGGACACGTGGCCACCCCTAGGGTTCACTGGCCGCCCATCCTTGGTTTTTTTTTTCTTATAAATATTAATTATTTTAAAAATATTTTAATATTAAAAAAGTCTTAAAAACAATTATTAAATTAAAAAAAAGAATTAATATTTAGAAAAAAAAAAAAAAAAACCAAGGATGGGCGGTGAACCATAGGGGTGGGTGAATCTATCCCTATTTAAGGGGTGTCGAAAAGGACAAGTGGCTACCTCAAGGGGTGTCAAGAAGGAAATGTGGCCACCTTAAGGGGTGTCAAAAGGACACATGGCTACCTCAAGGGGTGTCAAGAAGGACATTTGACCGCCATAAGGGGTGTCAAAAAGGACATGTGGTCACCCTAGAGGATTTGATTCGTTTAAAAATGAAATGATAATTTTGTATATGAGAAAAATGGAAAATGACAACTTTAGAGGGGGTATTTTTGGTAGTTCATACCATTTTAACCCATGACATCATAATTCAATCAGTTGACTAACGGTCAACTTATGGAAAGGGTTTAAGTATCAATATTTTAAAAAGTAAGGGTATCTAATGTATTTTTTGAAACCTGAGCGTCAAACCTAGAGGGTTGAGGGGTGTAAATGTATTTTCTCCATTAAATGAAGTCAATTGCAAATTGTGTCCTTTTAGAGGTTTTTCTTAAGTTCAATTAAACAGGAATTTGGAGAAGAACGACTTAGTCGTTCTTCAGACAGTGAGGACTCTTACCGAAGAGAGCCCCATAAGATGGGGTCATTTTCAGATGAGTTTTGGTATATAATGCTCCAAGAAACATATATATGGTGAATTTGTTAGCTGCTCATCAGCATTTCCATACACTCACCCTTTTTAGTATAAAATGGACTCACAACTGCTCCGCCACAAAGTCTTTCTCAAAACTCAGAAGGGGGGAGTAAGGAAAATTTTCAAATTAGTTAGGAGAGTAGGGCCAGCTATATATATATAGTACTATATTTGATGTAATTAAACACAAGGTAGTAAACATGTAAGATGTCCTCTAATATGAGTCTTTGCAGTTTGCACTCATTCTTAGGAATTCATATCTTCAAATTAAAAGAAAGGGATCACAGACAAATGCAAGCAAATCAAAATTCTCCGAAGAAAACATGTAGCACTCTCTGTAAGAAAAGAGTGCAGCAGGTGATCATCTCATTCATCAATGGAAGTTCACCGAAGACTTGTAGGTCATTCCGACATTCCAGTTCGAAGGGGCGACATTCATTGCTAAGATAGTCTCCTTTGTGGTGTAGGATGTGAGCTTGAACGAAAGCGCTTGTCCTCCCAAAGTTGCGAATGCCTGGTAAGATGCTCCCCAGTTATGGCTCATGCTTATCCATCCAGTTCTGCTTCCCTTCACCCACATGCTCCCTATGTCTCCTCCTCCTCCCACATTCATCACATACACCAACAACCAATACCCATTTCCTTGGAAAGAAAATTTAAGTCCGTCGCTCTTAACACAAGGCACTCTACCAAAACAAATGCCAAATGAATCAATGAGAGAGATAACCTTAAACTAGAAAAGGTAAAACAAAACTATTATTGTTATGCGAAGATAGAGAATTTAAGAAACGTTATAAATATGTACGCCTGAGCGTTTGCCCCAATGGTAAGACATTTTCCCTTTGGGGAAAGACTCAAGTTTGAGTTTGTTGGTATCATGGTTGAGATGCCCACCTTTGTACTAACACATATAACTCCTAACTTGCGTCTAAAAAAAACTTCTAGCCTGCACTACTAACCTAGATATATGATTTTACCTATTAACATATGTTGTCATATGAAAATAAGTAACAAACCTGAGATTTAATCCTAATGCATGGTGATGTCTTGCACGAGTTTCACTCTCCCTTACTAACCACTAACCCATGGTTACCACTAATAGTCGGTAAATGATAAAAGGAACAATACCAAAGAAAAAAATGAAAGTAAGGAACGGACCTGCGATACATAACTGGGACAATTCCAGCCTTCCAAGCTGCAATTTTCATGAAAGCAGGCTTAGCCATGTCGAAATGTGTCCGAGGTGGATTGCACCAGCCTCCAGCATTGGAGTCCTGAGACCAATTGGGTGGGCAAAGGTTCGTCGCAGTCACAGTAGTGAAGCCAGTATAGCATGCCTTGGATTGAACACATCGTAACTGGTAACAAGTTCCACAAGCGTATCCATTGTTAAACAATGTCGAGCTCAAGGCTACAGTATCAGTCCCGTAACCGTTATTAAACAAGTTCCCGTACCCACAAGCCCCTCCTGTAAACCAAAATAAGAATTATTGATATCACGAGTTCGAAAAAAAATGGATTAATGTTGCATATGACAGATTGGTACAAATTATGTAAATCACAAACCCATGGTCTCAGACGCAGTCTCGTCGCCGTAGAAGGTGGCATGGGCAAGGGCCCATGGTCTTGGCTGGAAATGCGGGGCGACTGCAACTGTTGATCTAACAGCCATCATCCACATCCAGACCATGAGGAAGAAGCTGAAGCTCCATGACCAGGGGGAAGAAGCCATGCTCTTGGGACTAATTAGGGTAGCTATATCTTAGAGCTTATTGTGGACAAATATAATGCAAATTTGACTTGTACCTGTAGCCTTATATAATGTGTAATTATAACCATTCTTTTTGTTAATTGCTATTAGAGAGAGGAATCTGTCGTGACCCTCACGAAGATATTAAGAAAATGAAAAAGAAGGAGAATGGTCGGCTGGCGACGTGCTCACAAGTTTATCTTTAGTACTCTAGAGCTAGATCAAATGGTGCAGCTCGGGCTGGACCACCAGCTGCATGTTATACAAATGGGGTGCACCCATAAGACGTGAGGACAGGATTGGATTGTACGGAAGTTGACTTGTTAATGAGAATGTCACCGTAAGGAAGATCTATTCTTGGCCTAATAATCACATAGGAGATACGTGGAAGGAGAAAGAATTAATCCTTCATTTGTAGGTCTCACCAAATCGTGAAATTTTAGGAGCCAAATGATGTTCGGCAAATCCGGTTATCACCCTAGAGGTTGCCACGTGTCTCCTTTGACTCCCTCACCATAGAGGATTTGACTCCAAAATTTTATAGACTTATTTTAAGGGCAATGGAATATCTCCTTCAGATGCCCGAGATTGCATCTCAGCACCCTCTTTATTAAGGGAGTGAAAGCATGAATTACATTTTGTTGGGTGTACATGCACACCTCCCAAGCCGCGTAACGGTAGTTTTTTTTTGGATGATAAACGATCCTGAGCCAAGACTCAGACTAATATGCCTAACAGTTAGCTTGATCCAATTAGAAGGCATCACGTGACTCTGAGAATATTTTTTTTTTTTTATATATAATACTTAAAACATTGGCATAACTCACACCTCCAAATTACACAAGGTCACAGCTACCACACAACCCTCTCCACAACCCTCTCTTGAGGCTTTAAGGATTCACCTACAAATCTC